>OX244031.2:47465995-48868495 GCA_945859785.2 Tridacna gigas | reverse complement strand
ACAAATTCCCACCAACATCATGAAATTCACATAACTGTAAACATAACACTTAATTCGGCTGTCTTTCTTATTTGTATGGTGTTAACGCAGTTTGTCAACATTTTCCCGCTATGTCGCACCAGTCATTGCACTTATCTGTGCTATCCTGGATTTTTCTTTACCAGTGATTGACTCAATATTCTTCCCAAGCCGATTGATGCTTTCCCATATAAGCATCGTCGAAACTTTATTTCGGGGTGAAAGAGGAATAAATCCTGTCGCATTGACTGTCATCAACGCTCGGAACGAATCTAGCCGACCTGGAATCCGAACAATCGACTCTTCGACTCTAAGCCAGCTCTAAAAATGGTGTTAACCACCAAACAAGTAAACAAATCATTCTCAAATAGATTTCCTGCAAACAACTTTGATAGCGTTGATAGTAAAAAACTTCTTTCAGGGCTTAATATTAATTGAAAAAAAAAAGGATTTCGGTCATCCTGTGGCAAAAGGGGGCTCAATCCAGCTCCGTGATGCATAATAATAAGCAAGCCAGCACATTATTATGGATCCATAATGGCCACTTTATTTTACAACAGACTGAACCATGAGGAAGACTGGTCCTTGGAAAATTGACCAATTTTCGCGGACTGCGCAGGCTGACTTGGATCGATACCTTTCGCAGATGCATTAAGCCCCTTTTCACAGAGCATGGCTCATTTATGTTTAATTTTCCGAAAATAAAGTTGTTGTTATTATTATTATTATTATTTGTACAATAGGGATAATCTGCATGAATTGGCCCAGCCCAGTAGCTAAGTGACCTGTTGCTTGTGAGTTCGATACCCGGTTGAGGCAAACTTTCTTTCTGGCGATTTTTCACTCCTCTCACCTCTGATGCATGTGAGAAAAGTAGTCAGTGACTTGGAAAGGAAGGAAACACATGAATAGGTTATTAGAACAGCTAATTCTAGGCTTAAATTTCTTTATCGTAAAAAAGCATACCTAACTGAGCATACTAAATTACTATTAATACAAGCTTTAATTCAGTGCTACTATGATTACGCCTGCTCTATATGGTATAATGGTCTTTCCATGCACTTCAAAAATAGGCTTCAGACTACTCAAAATAAGCTCATAAGATTTATACTAAACCTGAATTGTAATGATCATATTTTTCCTTTGCATTTTAAACAACTAAACTGGTTGCCTGTTAACAAAAGGGTAGAACAAAGTATTCTTTGTAACGTTTTTAAAATTTATAACGGTTCTTCACCGAAATATTTGAATGAACAATTCAAGCCTCAAAATTCTTTACACAACTATGAAACTAGATCAAGTCTAAAAGGAGGTTTTGTCTTGCCAAGAGTAAAAAGTTATGGCTCGAAGTCTTTTAGCTTTATAGGTTGTTCATTATGGAATAAGTTGCCAAACCATATTACCAAACTGGATAAATTCAATACTTTTAAGCGTGCGATAAAAACACATCTGTTTGACAATCTTTAAAATCGTGTGATATATAAAGCATTCTGTGATCCTCTGTGCCTATCAATTTTAACTTTATTGTATGTCAGGCTTAACGTGATATATTTATTTTAATTTGCCGCTCTATGTCATGACGCCAACACTAAGGGACCACAATGGAAATAAGAGTTTATCTCTTTTTTGTGCTATCCCTGGTGCTGGTGTCCATTACATGGTTTTAGTATTCATGTCAGTATCTTTTTAATGTTACACATGTCTTATTGTTACCATGTTATGTACATTTTAACCGAATAAAACTACTACTACTACTACTACTATAGGTGCACTGACCGTCGTGATATGACCTAAGCTGTTAAACAACGTTAAACTCCATTTCAATCAATCTGCATAAATTGCGGATTAAAACATGAATGCTTGTGAATGCACACACAGAGGCAAAATGAGAAATTGTTCGCACCGATCAATTTCTCCGTTTCTCACAATATTTACAAAAGTAATTTAACTCAAGCTAGTTCCCAGCATTTTCTTCATTTCCGACGATATTTTTTTCAAACGTTTTCTTCATTGGAGTCATAAAAACACGGTCCGAGCCCCTTTGTAACGCAGTTGGTAGCGTGCAGGACTTAGGAACGAGGGGTAGCTGGTTCGAATCGCCAGCTGGGCGAATCTATTTCAGAGGATTGATGATAGTCATCGCGACAGGATTCACTCCTCGCTAATCATTGTTTCGACAATGGCTATTATTGAAAGCAGCCAGTGCTTGGGAGGAATAGTGAGCAAAATACTGGTAAAAAGAAACTCCACGAAAGCATCGATAGGTGCACTGAACGCCGCAGTATACTGACTGAAATGAAGGTTGAAAATGACGTTAAACACCATACAATCAACCATAAAACATGGGATGGTTGAGCACAGATTTAACCTTTTACCACACTATCTCGAGTTTTAAGGTCTCGGGAAAAAAAACTTTTGAAAACATTGTGCGAAAAGGAGAAAATGCTGTTAACCAGCATTTTCTCCTTTTCTCACAATGTTTTCTACTTGTTTAAAGACAATTTCAGTGTTATGAGCCATATTTGATATGTCGTCTGCAAATACTTTCAATCTGCTCGAGTCTTCATTTTGGTAAAGCGTTAATATATGTATATGAAATTACACTGAAGCTGAGAGAGAATCGGTCGTTATGAAAGACAAAGAAGGTCTTCTATAAAAAGTAACGAGTTAAAAATGATTTGGGTTTTCCGTTAACCCTCCACTAGGCGACAACATTTTGGACTAGACCAAATTGAAAGCATTTGCAGACGATGATTCATATGCTTTTTTTTTTCAAGTTATAGTATTTATTCTTTAAATGGGTAGAAAACATTGTGGGAAAAGGAGAAAATGCTGGTTACCATTTCTGCCAGGGTTGATAAAACTCGGGACTGTGTGGTAAAGAGTTATATGATAATAAGTTATGTGTCGTGATGCGTTAAGACTTTAATTAAGCAATTTATCATGATGAACTCTTTACCAAACGATCAAATTTTGGATTCGACCAAATTGAAAGCAAAAAAAAAAAAAAAAATGTAGCTCAAACGAAGATTTTTCTCTTTGATAGGATCGAAAACATTGTGGGAAAAGGAGAAAATGCTGGTTACCAGCATTTTCTCTTTTTCCCACAATGTTTTCAAAAACTCTCCTTCTTCAGGGCCGAATGTATGGTAAAGGGTAAAAAAGAAACATACACAGGGAAAAGAAGGGATATTTTTGTATCTTAGATAATAAATTTGGCAAACTGATCTTCAGGGAAACTTTCGAAATTATTAATTTATATACAGTGACAAAAATAATTCGTACCTAATGTCTTATTCCTTTGTTGTTTCGATTTAACTTATTCATAACTGTGTGCATTATTTTTCAATGGCATAGATTATATTTTGACGGCAAAAAAAAAAAAAGACCCTTTAATCATACTTAAGAATCAGTAAGCTGTTTAAGACCAAAAAATATATGAGCCATGGTCTGGCAAAAGGGGGCTTAATGCATCTCCTTGATCCATGATACCAGGCAAGTCATCACATAATGATGAGTCCCTGAAATCCATCTTCTCTAACAACTGACTGAATCATGAGGTACATTTGTCCTTTGACATGCAGAAATTTGACAAAAAAGCAAAAAGTTTAGGTCCAGGTCAGCCTGCGTGGACTGCGCAGGCTGACCTCTAGAGAGATACTTTTTAACAGATGCACTAAGCCCCCTTTTCACAGAGCATGACTCATATATACGTAGAATCAACAATAAGGGAACTCTTGTATTTCATATTGAGATAAATCTTTATTTTACCTAAAACAAATAACAGAATCCAAGTCACTATCTGGTGTGACCTCCATGTGCAGCAACATCTGCACGACACCTGGCGGGCATACTTGAGATGACAAGAAGCATCGTTGCTATTGTAATCTGCTGAGTTATTGAGAAGTAAAGTCACCCTGTCAAATAATGTCGGAAGAAAACAAGTAACAGGGTTCCCTTATATTTGGGGCTACGTATATATATTTTTAATAATTTACAGTAGTATTCAATAGGAGGAAAAACATGAAACTGGGAGACTTTGAGATACAGATAAGCTATGTTTATCCACTCACCGCGGTGTTTTATTCAAATTCATTCAATAGCTTCTTTTTTTCACGGCTACCTTAAAAAAATCGAAATTGGTTTATGTGAACTGGATGAATCTTATTTTGTTTCTTAATTGTATCTTAATTATCCTATACCGATTAGTCCCTTGTCTTACTGACCGTCCAAGAGCGATGAATTTTGAAAACCTTGCTGGAAAACGGAAACTTGTTGGATAACAGCATTTTCCCCTTTTTTCCCACACTTTTTTGCTACCTATTTGATGACAAATCCTATTCTTGTAGTCAAATTTGACATGCTGTCTGCAAACGCTTCCAATCTAGGCAAATCTAAAACTTTGTCATATGGAAAAGAGTTTAAGGCCTCGTTAAACCGTAATAGTGTGTCACGTGACAATACACAACAGTTTGCATGTATGACATAATCCCGTGTTTTAACGACACTGAAGCAGAGGGCTTTTGGAAACATTGCGGGAAAAGGAGGAAACGATTGTTACCAAAATCCTATTTCTATTCTCACAATGTTTATATTCTTTCAAAGACATGTTTCAATTTTTAAGTCGCATTTATTTTGTCGTCTACAAATGCTCTCAATTTAGACAGGTCTAAAATTTTGCCATTTGGTGAACAATTAAACCAGTTGGACTTGCAGTGAATTCGCACTGAACTATGTTCTTTATTATTTTTGTTGTTTAAGACTTTTGGAGAAAAAAACAAGCTTGATTTCTCGACACACGTATTGTATACCTCTAATATTTACTTGGTACTTTTTAGCTGCAGAATTTTGATTTTACACACCGCGAATTAAACATTTATCCTGCACAGGATAGTGATGCGTCATAGCAAGCTGATCAATCTTCGAAGAATATGACATGCGCAGACAAGGAACTTTTCGGTGTTTTACTTTCTCAAATATTCATATTCATTCATTCCGATTTCGATTTTTTTTATCCTTAAAAGCCGGTATTGTAGGCCTATATGAAAAAAAAAAAAAAATCCAAAACAACAAAGTTTAACAGAACGGATATTAATGAATTTCAGAATCATTGTGTATACTTAGGAATGAAGTTTACAATTTTTAAGATGAATTTTAAGATAGATATGTATTATCTGATTCTACCGAATTATCACTCGGTTTAACCCTTAACCAAGTGACACCCTGTCAACGTCATTCTATTCATCAATTTCTTTATATATATATGCGACCTTTGTTTACGAGCCATGCTCTGTGAAAAGGGGGCTTAGAGCATCTGCAAAAAGTATCTACCCAAACTGTTTGCTTTTGGTCAAATTTGTGCATGTCAAAGGACCAGTGTACCTCATCATTAAGTCAGTTGTTAAAGAAAATGAATTCCATGGATCCATCATTACAAATAATGACTTGCTTGGTGTAATGGATCACGGAGATGCATTAAGCTCCCTTTTGCCAGAGCATTGCTCATATGAAAGTGACACAATCTCTTCGTTTTAGTATACATGTATAATGTAAAAAGGCAAACACGAACGCCATGGATTTTCAGCTTGTAAAGTAATGACGTAAGGTTAATTAAGAACACGCTGTTAGAGGAGAGTGGCTGTTTGTCATCTTCCACAGTGACAAACCTGTCAAAACTGACGGGCATCCCTGCATCTCAAAAGTACTCATGAGAATGCAATTGTTTACCATTTCAGCGTCATAGGCAAAAACAGGGGCTTCTGCGGACGGCATAATTATATCAAGATCAGACTGCACAGAACGTGCAGTCTGATCTTGGATCTATACCACCCGCCTGCTTAATCAGATAAAAACTCTTTTTGGATTTCAGGTCATTGTATTTTTCAGGTCCAGTTGATTTATTTGGGTGCAAAAGAAATTAACGATCTTTCCAACAGTATTTTGCGGCGTCAGTTCACCTGCCCCTTGGTTCCCATGGCTTAACCCTTTAACGCACAATGCCGCCTTTTGACGTCCCTGGGAAAGAAGCCTTTTGAAAACATTGTGGAAAAAAAGGAGAAAATGCTGGTAACCAGCATTTTCTCCTTTTCCCACAATGTTTTCTACCCTATCAAAGAAAAATTGCACCATTTGAGCCACACTGAAATGGTCATCTGCAAATGCTTTCAATTTGGACAAGGCTAAAATTTTGTCGTCTGGTAAAGGGTTATTTACCGATTCTTCGCTAATCACCCTTTCCAAACCAATAGCTGCTTTTATATAAAATAAAATCGACACATTTTGTCGCAACCGGAGAAGAATAAATCCTGCGGCAATGACTTTCATCAATCTTCCAGCAGAATTTCGGCCGATCTGGCTATTCAAACTAGCAAGCCTTTGGTTACAAGGCCTGCGTGTTGCAAATAAGCTACTAAGGTCCACCTTTGCTCATGCAAGTCAGCAATATCAACATAGACCGAACATAAAAAGAAACCGCAGCGCTATAATAAATGGTATTTACTCTTTCGGAGATTAACTTTTACTTTGTTGTTTGGTGTTAACTGCCGTTTTAATGATTATCTCAGTCAAATCACAGCAAAAATTGCACCTATATTTGTTTTTCTGTAGTTTCTTTCACCAGTCCTCTTTCCAAGCCAATTTCTGCTTTCCCACGAAAAGACAAGACAATTCTTTATTGACTTAAACTCTACAGTTTCTCGTCAAACATTAAAAAATAATAATAATAGTACAGTGACTAGCAATAGAATAGTCGAACAAAAATCAATGATGTTAAAGATAATGCAATGACAATGATACTGGTACAAAGACAGATCATAATGACAACTTTGACAATGAAAGCAAATAGATTTTCATTTATGAAGAAAATAACAATAATAAATGACACTATAGGAAGAGAAGCACATAGTTGAACAATGAAAAAGTTGACTCACACGAGACTACCTAAACATTATTCATGTTGTTTATAATTTCCGATCTTCGAGAAAAACTTTGCTTAATAAACTTGGCTAAATTTAAAAGACTAAACACAGTCAAAACAATATCCAGTAACGAGAACTCATTGATCATCAAAAAAAAAAAACTTTGGACAAGCTGATATTCGAATTAAAACCCTTTACCACACAATCCCGAATTTAACGACCCTGAGAAAGAAGCCTTTTGAAAACATTGTGGGAAAAGGAGAAAATACTGGTAACCAGCATTTTCTCCTTTTCCCACAATGTTTTCTACCCTTCCCAAAACAAATTACAATTTTTCAGTCACATTTATTTTGTCGTCTGGAAATGCTTTCAATTTGGACAAGTCTAAAATGTTGTCGTTTGGTAAAGAGTTAACTAGCCGTGCACAAAATACACCGGGTAAGCTACAGGGGTCATCAGAGAATTTTTCAGATTCTGTTTCTAGGCTTTCATTAAATTTTCTTTGAATACTAAAAGGCCAAGTCAAGGCAGCTAAATCGATATCGGACAAGGCATGTAATCAAATAGGTTGTGTATTGGAATGATGGCCGCGCCAAAACTCCTTGTAAAGACTGATGACGTTCATTCCGACATGATTCATTTCCGTTTGTCAGACTGGATCGGTAGTCCACATGTTATTTAATCTGGGTTCTTGTTTCAATCCATAGGCTGCTAAGCGGAACTCAAAGTTTTTTTGCGGACAGTGTAGATCAAGATCAGCCATATTTCATTTGTCGTCTGCATAAGCCCAACATTTTGTCGTTTTGTGTAATGTAGGCCTAAAACACCAAATGATCACAAAGTTATGGTGACAGCCACTCATGGTATATTTCTGAACAGTATCGCTCAACAATACTGCATGATCGTAAGCCTAAAAGCGAGCAAAATATCTCTTTTTCGAACAATGAAAGAATAAATAAATAATATTTCTGTCACTTTTCTTAACCCTTATCCTGCTAAATAAGCTAATTGAAACTTTCATGCTGAACCTAAAAACCCGGGTAATGCTCTTTCAAATTTATTTTTTCCGAGAACAATACATCCTTTTCGGAGAGAGTAGATCAAGATCAGACTGCACGTTTTGTGCAATTTGATCTTGATCCACACAGTCTGCAAAAAGTTCAGTGAGTCGCGCTTTGCAGCCTGGGGGATAATTAAAAAAAAAAAATAAGGAAACTGCTGTCTTCGAAACAAAAGCGGTTTTGACTTCAATATACTACCATACGGAAGTGTTCTACTCTAATTTGCATTATTGAAAGTGCCGGCAAAATTTTGGTTGTAGTTTTGCGCAGACAGTGTAGATAAAGATCCGATTGTACAGAAGGTTAATTTTGATCAGTCTGATCTTGAATCTACGCTGAAAGCTATTTTGTAAGTATTCTGGAAAAATCAGCCTTGAATATAAAATGTTTATTCTAGAGGGAAAATGTCAATATACCTTATCAGTATGTGGCGTTTCTGGGGTACAGAACAGTTTTTGAAAACCTTTATCAAACGATTTCGTTTTTATAAGCCGGAGAATGGAAGTCTTTGGACGCATGCATTGTGGGAAAAGAGAAATGCTGGTAACCAGATTTTTCCCCCTCACAAGTGTTTCTTGGCTTTAGGAAACGAAAATCCACCAGGTGAGACACCTATGTTTGTCGTGTGCATACGCGTTCTGGTCGGACAAGTCCAAAAAAGTCGCTGGTAAAGGATTGAAAAACACAAATGACGCAAAACCAGTCTATAATGTGACAATTAAATTTCATATCCGCCTATGAAATTCCCAAAACAGAGGCGATATTTCATTATAATTGTATAAATTTGCATAATTAATGTATGACATCATCATGACATATGCTAATGAAGCCTGCATTCACTGTTACTATTTATATTCATACCTTTGTTCATAGTCCGCCAATAATCCGTTCCTAACCTCTATACCAGACGACAATTTTTATAGATTCCCCCAAATTCAAAGAACTTGTAGCCGACATATTAAATGTAACTTAAAATAAACTGGTCTTTAACAGGGTATTCAGCATTTTCTCCTTTTCCTATAATGTTTTCAAAAGCCATCTGCCAGGGCCGTAAAACCCGGGACAAAAGGGTGAAATGCTTACCATGCAATTATGGCCTAAAACACACATGAGCCATCACAAGAATTGACAACATTGCGAGAAAATGTGATATATACTCGTATTTCACTTCCGCCAAGCGTTCAAAATCCACTACGTTAGAGTGATATAGTTGTCACCCTCGGCTAGCAGAGATGGAAAAGCGCCGATGAAATTCATCCTATTTCCCACCTCTCTCTCTCTCTCTCCCACTTCCCTTTAAAAAAAAGATACTCTTCTGTAAATATCTCGCATTAAATTGTATCATTAGCACTTGTACGTTGATACGTGTCCCAATACTCATTTAGTTGATAGTCAATTTTTAGTCTCCTCGTAATTTGAGGGACCAGGAATGGGATTTATCAACGGTCGTACGATAACGTAATTTCCTATCGTAAAAATTGTATCCCGCGACGATCGTACGGAAAAATAAAACGGCTGCTTACTAAGGATGTTGCACTCTAAGCGAAAATTGTGCGATCTTTCTGAGGGTACAAAAGGAAGTTTTATCTTCAGATTTTCTAAGTATCAGTATCGATTAATGAAATTAACTCTTTACCAGACGAAATAAAGTCATCTCATCGAAAGTGAAAGCATCTGAAGACGACAAGTTAACACCCTAACCTGCTAAATAACTAAATTGAACCTTTAAAGTCTATAGTAAAATTCCAAATATCGCTATTTCAAAGCTTTTTTTTTTTTTTTTGGGGGGGGGGGGGTCATATCTCCTTTTCCTACAGTGTAGATCAAAGTTCAGACTGCACATTCTGTGCAGTCTGATCCTTGATCTATACTGTCCGCAAAAGGTCCTTGAGTCGCGCTCAGCAGCTTATGGATTAAATGTCCTTCAAGATGAAGGTGTACGTCGTAGAAAGTGTAAAAGAAATTGTTTACCAACATATTCTCTTTTTTTTTTCCTCGCAGTGTTTTCAAATGTCTTTCTTTGAATATAGAGGCCTGATAGAACTTGAAATGCCGTTTCCAAATACGTAACCTATATGGACCGCAACATGCGAAATGAGACCTTCGGACATTTGCGTAAAGTGTCGTCCCGGATTAGCCTGCGCAGTCCGCGCAGGCTAATCCGAGACGGCACTTTACGAATACATAAGATTTTTTCATACAATAGACTTTCGTGAAACAGAAAATCGCACAAAAACGGGAAGTGTCGTCTCGGATTAGTCACAGACTGCACAGGCTGATCTGGAACGACACACTTTTACGCATATGTCCGAAGGCCCCTTTTCGTGTGTTGCACGCCATATATATTGTAGGGTCATAAGCAAGTGCAACACTTACGGCGTTGTTACAGCATCGTTATGTCGACTCAATACTAAAACACGTTGTGAAATTGAACAATCTGGGTCCGTATTCTCCAACCATTCTTAGGAACATTATCTTATCGTAATGAATTTTCTAAATTTGAAAGTAACACAATTTCTGAGTTGCCAATCTAAATGATTCAGCCAATCCAAAGTTGCTTTACTTTCTAAATCTAGATTAAGACTAAGAATGAAACTAAGAATGCGGGCGCCGGTTCTCGAACACATTTTGCACACTTTAGTTAGACATTATAGCTTATAAACGCCTTCAGATGATGACAAAGCGCTCCACACCTGACCAAGGTAAAAGAGATTGTGGTAAGAAAAGAAATTTTTCGTAACGATTTTCTCCTTTTGCCACAATGTTTCCGTATGTGTATTTGATTGATTTTTCTTTGGGAAAACCAGCACATAACATAGAGGCGAAAAGGGTTAACCCTTTACCAGACGACAAAATTTTAGTCTTGTCTAAATTGAAAGCATTTGCAGACGACAATTTCAATATGGCTCAAATGGTGTATTTTTTTAATAGGGTAGAAAATATTGTGGGAAAATGAGAAAATGCTGGTTACCAGCATTTTCTCCTTTTCCCACAATGTTTTCAAAATGCTTTTATCCCAGGGTCGTTAAAAGGCGGCACTGTGCGGTAAAAGGGTTAACACATATAAATGATATTATTGTTAATGAATTAGGCTGTCGTTTGTTAGTGGTCTGAGACTGTTTATCTCCACCGTCCGACATGTTTTATACTCGATATTGTTGATTATTATATAGGCGATCTGGGGTCAGTATTCACCAACCATTCTTAAAAACATTCTTAGTCTTATTCTCAAGAATTTTCTAAATTTGAAAGTAACACAACTTCCGACTTTCTAAATCTATAATTTGACCGAGAATATTCTTAAGAATGGTTGGTGAATACAGACTCTGCAGATTTGTGTGAAAGAAACCTCTCAGTTGTCTACAGAACAGGCTAAGTCCAGTCGGAAACTTGTTTGACTGGTTATCTAAAGTCCCAGATAAAAGTAAACGATACGGATGTTCAACTGCATTTGGGTTTAAATCATACCATTTAAAAATATTGAAATTATTGAGAGATGACAAATTGTTATTGTATGGTGGGTCCAAATGTTAGTTGCTGGCAGAAAAATGAACTTTTAAACTGGGTAAAAACTGAATAAAAGATAGAGCAACTTGGCAATTTTTTCTTCACAAGAAAATTTGACACTTTAGGGGAAAATGCTTTATGCAAGGTGTTAGGAATATATTAACTTTAATTAATATCTGAAGATATTATGTAAATATGGAAAAGCCTATCAATTACAATAATGCATATTATTTTTAAAATTCATTTTTTTGCAAGCGACTTAACACATGGACCGTTTAACCCTTTCCCAAACGACAAATTTTGGACTGGTCCAAATTGAAAGAGTTTGCAGACGACAATTTTAAATTTGATGAAAATGGCAGAAAGGTCTCAAAAAGGGTAGAAAACACTGTGGGAAAAGGAGAAATTGCTCGTTACGAGCAATTTCTCCTTTTCCCACAGTGTTTTCTAAAGACTTGTACTGCAGACAAGTGAAAACCAGGGCTTGTTTGGGAAAGGGTTAAAGAATAACAGATTGCTGTCTTCACAATAATTTCCATACTTTTAAATGGAATGATTTACTTTGAAATGCATTTTAACACCAGTGTTGTTTACTTTTGGGCTCCACTGGACCTTTAACGGTTCATTTTTTCCCAAATAACAAACTTTGATACCTGCCCAAATTGAAAGCACTTGCAGACGACAAATAAAATGTGACTCAAATGATTGGATTCTTCTTCGGGTGGGCGCAAACCTTTCTTGGAAAAAGAGAAAATGCTGGTTACCAGCATTTTCTCCTTTTCTCAGAATGTTTTCAAAAACCCCGTTTTCCTCAGGGTCGTTAAAAATAGGGGGCGTTTGGTGAAGGTTAACAGTTTCAGCGCCGATACATTCGACAGATAAAAATACAGTTCACAGAAACTAAGAAATAGTTTTCTGCTTAACCCTTTACCACACGACAAAATTTTAGACTTGTCCAAATTGAAAGCATTTGCAGACGACAATTTCAGTGTGGCTCAAATGCTGCAATTTTTCTTTGATAGGAAAGAAAACATTGTGGGAAAAGGAGAAAATGCTGGTTACCAGCATTTTCTCCTTTTCTCACAATGTTTTCAAAGGCTTTTTCTTCAGGGTCGTTAAAACTCGGGGTTGTGGGGTAAAGGGTTAAACATGTGAGCTATGCTCCGTGATGAATGATACCGAGCAAGTCATCACATGATTATGGATCCAAACAGTCTTTCTTATCCAACAACCGAATGTATCATGAGGTAAGCTGGTCCTTAGACATGCAGAAAATTTACCGATAGCAAACCGTTTCGGCACAGGTCAGTCTGCGCGGACCGCGCAGATTGACCTGAGTCGATATTTTTTGCACCCTCTTTTCACAGAGCGTGGCTCAGATCTGTTTGTATCGACTGCGAAACAAGTTCTTACAACTTATATTAATCTCTCTCAATTCTGCTTCCTGGAAACTAGCCCACTACTCATGTCCGAATTTGTGGTCCAAAAGAACAGTCACAAAATTGACATCCGCTCCCGGGTTTCGAACTCGAGGCTTCATGATTACGCAGCCGACGCACTACCTCACAACAACGGACGCTGCTGCATTATAGACTTGACTTAACAATAAGACGGTGTAGATCCAAGATCAGACCGCATGTTCTGTGAAGTATGATCTTGATCTAAGTCCTGTTCTCGTCCTTTGGTGAAGGGTCAAAATGCAATCGGTCCATTGCTGCACAGTCGACCTTTAGACCCGTCAAAAAGCATTGTATCATATTCCAAGGAAAGTGATCTTATAGACGAAGGAACTTGTTTTCGTAAGAGTAAAGAAACGATTATGGCAAAGAAATGACCAACTGCTTGTTACAATATTTGCCTCTTGCCAAAATAATGGATCGAGTTACCATAACGCAGTCGGTAGCGTACAGGGCTTGAGGACAGGGGGTTGCTGGTTCGAATCTTCAGCTCGATCAAATTTCTCTCAGAGTATTGACGATGATCATTGTGACGGGATTCATTCCTCTCTCACCGTTGATTATCATTTCTACGACGTTTATGTGGGAAGGCAGCCAGTGGCCTTGGAAGAATATTGCGCGAAGTACTGGTAAAAAATAGAAAAAACTCCAGGAAAGCATTTAAAAGTGCTCTCTTTGCCACGATGTAACTGTAATAATGTTAAAAGTGGTAGTAAACACTATACAATCAAAACAAACAAAATTAAGGATATCCTCAATGTTTCCCAGAGCTACATGGGCGGGAAAAAAACTTGTCACTTGTTTAATATGACAGTCGTGTTATGGGTGGACAGCAAAACGTGCCTGGATCAAATTGAATTTTTATTTAACTCTTTCGGCGCCAAATAAGCAAAATTGGCTTCTTTTGATGGCTATAAATACAATCCACAGAGTCTCCGGAAGATTTATATCCTATAGGCTTGACCAAACAAGCGGGGGGCATAGATCAAAGATCAGACTGCACGTTCTGTGCAGTCTGATCTTGATCTATGCCGTCCGCAAAAGTCCCTGTTTTCGCCTATGGCGCTGAAAGGGTTAAAAAAAAGAGTTCTTTTCCATAGAAATGAGCCATGCTCTGTGTACAGGAGATTTTTCAAACTTTTCAAAGAAAGTCCAATCATCTGAGTGACATATAAATCGTCGACAGCAAGTGCTTTCAGTTTATAGAAATATTTTCTTTTGTCATTTGGGAAAGAGTTAAAATTACCTCTGAAATTAATGAGTAAAATCAAACAAAGAAAGGCCTCTTGCCATCATTCTTAAAAAAAAATTCTTTCTTTGTCCTCTCACTCCATGTCAACATTATTTTTTTTATTTATGTAACTGTACGTTGCTAAGTTTAAATATTCATCATTCTGGACAAGTGTGTATCGGTTCTTAAACACTAGTGTACCAAGATCATTTAAACGAACTTGAGTCGTCAGTATTTGTAACTGAATTTTAACCCATAAACTTCTATATAAATTTGATGCTGTTGAGGATTAAAATTCGACTTCAAAAGTATTAACAACCCGCTTTCTGGAATTATTATCTCTCACTTAAAAAAAAAATAAGATTATTGAGTCGCGGTACGAGGGAGGGTTTCAATACTTATTATCGCCAATCCGATAGAGTTTTCTCCCTTCGAACACTCTTGTGCGTATATGGTAAGAAAATTATCAAATCTCGGGAGACAGCTGGATGTTATCGGAACATGTGGTGCCCATAACGTAGACAAATTGTGAAGTAACCTATTACGGGAACAGAAAATGAGAAATGAAAGTCTTAATCCATAAATAAGTAGTAAAAACTCGAATGATGCTATTTCAAACTTATTTTTGGGTAAAAGATATCACCTTATCTGACAATGTAGATCCAAGATCAGACAGCACGTTCTGTGTAGTCTGATTTTGATCTACACTGTCAGCAAAAGGTCAGCGAGTCCTGCTTAGCAGCCTCAGGGTTAATATACTTATAAACACTGTATCGCAATGAAATGTGCCTCCGTTAATACAGATGGCTGCGTTTGATTGTACATCAAATATGATGCCATTGACTTTTGTTTACACGTGGTCCCGGTTGTAGGTCTAAACGTGCCTGTAACTTGAGGAGTCCCACTAAAGGAAATAAGACGTATTGAAGCATGTACAACAAGTACAGCTCACAAAAAAATGGATACATACGATCTGCTAAACCTGGCATTTAAATAAAAGAAATTATAATTTCCTTATATGTACCACTTTCCTGTCTATTTTCGTACTAGGGTTTAAAGGTCAAAGTCTTTAACTGTCGAATTTGGACAGACTTTGGTCTGACTGACAATTTGTATTATTTTAATTCATAAGCTTTCCCAAATTAACATAATATTTTTAGATAGAAATTAAAGTTGATATATAGCTAACACCTTGCATAAAGCATTTCCCCTCAGATGTCAAATGGTCGTTCTTCTTAAGAAAATGCTATTACAAGTTCAAGACTTCTTATTACTTTGTTGTTGTTGTTGTTCTATTGTTATCATCATCTGATTCATGCTCTGGCAAAAGGGGGCTTCATGCCTATCCGTGATGTATTACATAAAGCAAGTCGTCATATAATTATGGATCCGAAAATTCCATTTCGTCGAAGAGCCGACTGAGGTAGAATGGTCCTTTGACATGCAGAGAGTTGGTCTATAGCAAAAAGCATCGACTCATGTCAGCCTGCGCGGACTGCGCAGGCTGACATGGTTCAATACTTTTTGCAGATGCATTAACCCTTTCCCAAACAAGCCCTGGTTTTCACGTGTCTGCAGTACAAGTCTTTTGAAAACACTGTGGGAAAAGGAGAAATTGCTCGTAACGAGCAATTTCTCCTTTTCCCACAGTGTTTTCTACCCTTTTTGATAACTTTCTGCCATTTTCATCAAATTTAAAATTGTCGTCGGCAAACTCTTTCAATTTGGACCAGTCCAAAATTTGTCGTTTGGGAAAGGGTTAAGCTCCCTTTACACAGACTTGGGCTCCGTATAATTATGCCTACGTTAGATTTAAACCCCAATTATGCCCTGCCATCTCTTATTTTCAAGTATTCAACCAATATCACAGCTGTTTTTGAAATATTACAAACTTTTATCATGGATAATGTATGTTCAGGAAATTGAAAGGTTACAGCAAATAAAAAAATACAGAAATAAACTGGAATGATATATGGGTAACACCGGTGAAAATGCAAACACTCAATTCAGCCTACATCATGAATAGAGAATATTTGTTTTTACCGCTGAAAGATCGAAATTTATTTCATCGAGTAGACATCATCGGTAACATTTTCACGAGTGGCACGGTCACGGGTGAAAACATTACCGTATGATGTTCACGAGATGATATAAATTCGATCTTTCATTAAAAAAAAATCTATATTATGCTTCTAACCTTTTTTTGTTCTTGTTGGGACTGTCTTCATAATCCAGATGACAAATGACAAATTAATTGTGGTCGAATAATGAGACGGTATTTTGTTTTTTTCCTGAATGGCTCTCCTTTTCCATAATGTTTTCAAAATTTTTCTACTCAAGGTCGTTAAAATTCGGGATCGTTTGGTTATAAATTAACTCTTAATCTGCTAAATAAGTTAAATTGAAACTTTCAAGCCGACAGTAAAAACTAAAATATTGCTGTTTCAAAGTTATTTTAGGGGACAGTATCTCCTCATCGGACAGTGTAGATCAAAGTCACTGAGTCGCACCGAGCAGCCTAAGGTTTAATGCTTTCTAATTTCAAATACTCAAAGTAACAAAACAGTAGAAAAATTAAGACGACATCGCGTAATTTCTAAATGAGATAGAAAGTTAATAACGAACTCAGATAATACCATTATGGGAATAGTTCACTTTGCTTTTGAGAGACCCTGTATTTAAAATACTGTACTCTGATATGACAGACAAATATGCAAACATGCATGCTTTTACTATCGTTGATTCTTTGCCAGACAGTCCCGAGTTTCAACGATCCCGGGAAAGAAGGCCTTTGAAGACATTGAGTGAAAAGGAAAAAATGCTGGTAACGAGCATTTTCTCTTTCTCTGACAGTGTTTTCTATCTTTGCACGGACACCATTATTAGAGGTACGTTTGATTTTTACGTCTGCCTTTCAATATAGATAAGTCGTAACCCTTAGGCTGCTAAGCGCTACTCAAGGCCCTTTTGCGAACAGTGTAGATCAAGATAAGACTGCACAGAACGTGCAGTATGATGTTGGATCTACACTATCCGATAAGGAGATATCTTTCCCTCAAAAAATACCTTTGATATTGCAAGAATTGGGGTTTTACTATCCACTTGAAAATTTCATTTCACTTATTTAGCAGGATAAGGGTTAACATTTCTCGTCTGGTAAAGAGATAATGAAATAAACTGACCAGACTTTGTGTGCGTGAAACCTCGCTAAAGTGCAATCCTGTCTCCTTCATACTCGCTTTTGTTTAATTTTCACGCTGAACTACGCTAGGTAAATTACTAAGAAGCAGACATTTTTTTACGATGAAAAGCAAATTTCTCATATAAGTACTTAGAGTGGGCAGGGTAGGTGACCATTTTTGGGACGGCTGTCCAAAAATTTTCAACTTTCATTTTGTCTAATTGCGTCAATGTGCACCAACGTATATACCAGGAAAAGGTGCATAATTTATTTTGTATAAGCCTTGTTTTATGGCTTATTGAATGCGCTTGAATACTTGAAAGGCGTCTAATTTTAAGACCAGACGATGTCTCTGATTTCATCATTTCCTCATCAAAAATTGAAATATTATGACAGTATACGTCAATTACATGTCAAACTTTATCTTTCCATCCACGACTTAAAAAGAAAATGAAAGAAGCGTTTCGATGAGTGATGGCGTCAAACGTGCTAAACCTAAGAGCACAGATGCGTTCAATATATGAGCCATGTTCTGGTAGAAGGGGGCTTATTGCATCTCCGTGATGCATCATACCAAGCGATCACATAATTATGGATCCATAAAATCAATTGTGTCTAACAACCGACTGAATCGTGGAGTAGACTGATCTTTTGACATACAGAAAATTGACCAAATAGCGAAAGGTTTCGGCCCAGGTCAGCCTGTGCGGACTGCGCAGGCTTACCTGGGTCGATACTCTTTAGCAGATGCTTTAAGCCACCTTTTCACAGAGCATGGCTCATATACTGAATGCATCTGTGCTCTTAGGTTTGGCACGTTTGATGTCATCACTCATTTAGCAGTGGGAAGAATAAAATTTGTCCGCCTCAAAATTTTCAACCTTTGTATCTCGCTTTATATATTATTGAGGCGTGCTCTGGCAAAAGAGGGAATTGATGAATCTCTGTAATACAGTTAGACACATTGTTTTATACATTTGAGCCATGCTCTGTGAAAAGGAGGCTTAATGTATCTGCATAAAATATCGATCCATGGCAGCCTGCACAGTCCACACAGGCTGACATGGGCCGAACATTTTCACTATCTTTAAATTTTCTGCATGTCAAAGGACCAGTCTACCTCATGATTAACCCTTTACCACACAATCCCTAGTTTTAACGACCCTGAGGAAAAACCCTTTGAAAACATTGTGGGAAAAGGAGAAAATGCTGGTTACCAGCGTTTTCTCCTTTTCCCACAATGTTTTCTACCCAGTCAGATACAAATTCCCTCATTTCAGCCACATTTAAATTGCCGTCTGCAAATGCTCTCAAGTTGGACAAGTCTACATTTTTGTCGTGTGGTAAAGAGTTAAATCGGTTGTTGGTAAACAAAATGGATTGTATGATGACTTGGTTGGTATAGTGTGTCACGGAGATGCATTAAGCCCCCCTATACCAGAGGATGGCTAATGTATATACGTGTATAGAGGGCGAAGTAAAAAGAAAGTGCCATTGAAATGGATACATCAATCACGGCTCGCATTACCAACGCCTTAACCCTCGGGCTTCTAAGCGCGACCCACAACCCTTTTGCGGACAGTGTAGATCAAGATCAGACTGCACAGAACGTGCAGTCTGATCTTGGATCTACACAGTCCGATATGGAGGTATTTCCCCTACCCCCAAAACTTTGAAATACCAACATTTTGGCTTTTACCATCGGCTTGAAAATTTCATTTAAGTTATTTAGCAGGATAAGGGTTAAACGAGTCATACAGCAGCAAACACGAACATTTGAGCTAACGTCTTGAATTAACTCACGACATGAAAACCGCTCCAAACGACGAATGAGAAATTGTTAACCTTCATGGAACCAAATAAACAATCTCCATATTTTCAACCTGATCCCTCCCCAACCCACAAGATACGAGTTTCGTTATTTCAAGACTGTCTAGGACCCTGAAGAACCAAGGTCAGACTGCACATTATATGCAAAGCACTCGAAATATGTACAGTACTCTTCTCGATCTGACTGCCATTTATTCTTAACCCTGTACCACGCATTCCGAGTTTTACACGCCCTGACAAAGAAAGCTTTTGAAAACATTGTGGGAAAAAAAAGAGAGAAAATGCTCGTAACCAGCATTTTCTCCTTTTCCCACGATGTTTTATCTCCGTTAACAAACATAACCCATAATTTGAGTCACATTTAAATCACTGCCAGCTAGTGCTCAGACGAGACTAAGATTTTGTCGTCTGGTTTAAGGTCAATTAACCGATTGTCTCTTGTAAGAATTCAACTACTTTGTAGCAAAAAAAACCATGCTCGTTGCTCGTTTTCAGTGATTTCTCCTTTTGCCACATCAGTTTCAAATTATCGTCTACTGCCAGCGGGAAATCTGCTAGCTGCTGAGCGCGACTCATTGACCATTGCGGACAGTGTAGACCAAGATCAGACTCCACAGAACGTACAGTCTGATCTTCGATCTACACTGTCCGATGCGGTGTTTTCTTTCCTGTGAAAACAACTTTGAAATCGCAATGTTTGTTTTTTTACTATTGCGTGGAAAATTTCGTTTAATTTATTTAGCAGTTTAAGGGTTAATTCTGCAGCTGCTAAATCTAAATGGATTTTAAAAACGTACATTTCCAGACAAATGTTTAAAACCCACTTATTGCGATTTTAAACTTCCTTGGACCGGAAAAAAAATCTTACTGTATCGGACAGTGTAGATCTAAAAATAGACTGTACGTCCAGTGCAGTCTGATCTTGATCCACACTGTCCGCCTAAGCTCATTGAGAAGCCTTTAGCAGCCTAAGGGTTAACGCAATAAAAGTGTTATAGATGCATGAACATTACTGATGACCCACATCTACATACAAAAAATAATGTAACACATGACACTTACAAACGGCCAACGAACGCGTGAAATAACCATTAGTGTGGGGGCTTTCCCCAACTTTGTCCATGCGAATGTCAGATATGAGCCATGGTCTGGCAAAAGGGGGTTTATTGCATCTCAGTGATGCATTATACTAAGCGAGCCACCACATTATTATGGATGTATATAAAATCCATTTTGTATAGCAACCGACTTAATCATAAGGTACTCTGGTCCTTTGACATGCAGGAAATTTACAAAAGGCAAAAAGTTTCGACACAGGTCAGTCTGCGCGGACTGCGCAGACTGACCTGGGTCGATACTTTTTGCATATGCAATAAGCCCCCTTTCCACAGAGCATGGCTCATATTAGATATTATCATTTTTTTGTATCCTCAGTGATAAATAGCTATAGAAATATGACACATATTTGGTGTCATACTTGGAGGTTTTTTTTTGTTTCTTCTAACAAACTCGACCTCTACCCACGCCTGAAAATACAACCCACTGAAACTCTAAACGTTGTTGCCTATAGATGGTACTACAAAACTTCAATATCTTATGTTGCCTATTGTGCTCTTAGTTTGTTTGTATTGGAGTTTAATGCCATTTTAACAGCTCAGGTCATATTATGGCGGTCAGTGACGCACCCATGTGTTTCCTGGCTTTCTCGCACCAGAACTGACACAACTTTCTCTCCAAAGCCACCGACTACTTTTCTCACATGCATCAGAGGTGAAAGGCGAAAAATCGCCGGAAAAAAAAAGTTTGCCTCAACCTGGTATCGAACTCGCAACCACCAGGTCATGTCTCAGATAAGCTAACCACTGAGGTGCCCGGGCGGGTAAAATATTGTGTAGAATTTGCATCAGAGTTCCGATCTGTTTGATTTGAAGGTTTTAAAGCTGTTTTTCAATAACAGTTCACTTATACCGAGGAGAAAGTGCATGTAGAGTAAGAAAAATCAACTCTCTTTATTTGTCTGTAAATGTCTCACAGCAAGGTGACCAAAATACAAACAAATTTTCAGGAATTATGCAATAATGCTACGTTACAGACAAGTGTATGATGAATATACATATTAGTAAGTTTAATCTGATATCTCGTTGTCCATCATATCTATGTCTCTTTGTTCATTGAACAGGGTCTGTATTCAGCAACCATTCTTAGGAACATTCTTAGTCTTATTCTCCAGAATTTTCTAAATTTGAAAGAAACACAACTTCTGATTGGCTAAATCATTTGATTTAGCCAGTCAGAAGTTGGGTTACTTTCAAATTTAGAATATCTTGAGAATAAGACAAAGAACGATCTCAAGAATGGTTCGTGAACACGGACCCAGAACAAACATATGGAAAAAAGGCGTTATCAAAAACTATAACGCGAACGCGATGGTTGTGGAATTTGGTTACCAAATCTGCCTTACACTATTTACTGAAAACACAAACGCAGCAGTTTACAGGCCCACTAGCTGCTAAATGTAAACATTTCGGGAGTCATATTGCAAACAAATTTAACCTTTTGGCTGCTAAGCACGACCCAAGGACCTTTTGTGCACAGTGTAGATCAAGATCATACTGCACAGAACGTGCAGTCTGATCTTGGGTCAGATATGGAGATATCTTTCCCCAAAAATATGTTTGAAATAGCAGAACTTGAGTTTTTACTGTCGGTTTAAAAGTTTCATTTCACTAATTTAGCGGGATAAGGATTAAATAAGCTGTAATATAATCATGATTGGAAACCATTTAAAGCTAATCGATAATTTTCCTATACCGCCTCTCTTTGAATATCGATTTATCCCGGTTGATATCAAATTTATCACGTTAAGTTTAAATATAAATCATTACAGCCAGAGAGGGAAAAAAATAAAACGCTCCTAAAACTTGATACTGTTAAGAATGTTTCAGAATTTAGTCAGGTGCGCAAACATAGATAAATTACCAATATATATGGTGCAAGGGATGAAGAAACTCAAGGGATTTGTTTTCGATTTAAAACCGGAAACGACAATAATGATTTCTGCCTCCAGAAAATGAAATGCATTTTCTATCGGTTGTTCTCTGTGCAACCTTGCAACCGTCGGGGGCAGCATTCGGCATGGGGATACAAAAATGATTATAGTTTCATAAAATATTGATTATACATGTAGTTTCAGGAAATAAAGATCAAATATTTAAAAAAACTGGCTAAAATGAGTATAGATTTATCTTTAACCCTTTCCCAAACGACAAATTTTAGACTAGTCCAAATTGAAAGAGTTTGCAGACGACAATTTTAAATTTGATGAAACTTGCAGAAAGGTCTCAAAACAGGTAGAAAACACCGTGGGAAAAGGAGAAATTGCTCATTACGAGCAATTTCTCCTTTTCCCACAGTGTTTTCAAAAGACTTGTACTGCAGACACGTGAAAACCAGGGCTTGTTTGGGAAAGGGTTAAACTTTGACAGGCTTCAGTCTGTATTAAATTCGGGAGTTCCTCGTTGCAAAATCCCAAGCTATAGCCATTAGGAAGGGTTGGGGGCTTTTGACTTCCGGTCACTTTTGGGAGAGTTTTGTCCATATATGTATTTATCCCTATATTTACATGTAATACATGTCAAACAGCGTATTTATCCCTACACAGGCGTAGCCGAGACATCCGTTTCATGACGGTATTTATAGTGAATAGAACTGTTACCTGTCAACGATACATCTAACAATAACTTTGATTAATTGGCAACATTCAAACCCCAATCCCTCATTTGTAGGTTCTGTAATTTGACCACTAATCTTTTCAGTAGCCGACTTAATGTGGAAAAAATTGTGGCAAAAGGAGAAATTGCTCGTCACGAGCAATTTCTCCATTTGCCACAATGTTTTCCGTAAATAGTTCTACACATACTCACTGCAGTTACTCGTTACATGTGAAAGTATCTTTAATTAGGAAACAATTACGTTTTGCATTATGAAGTAACGGGTTATACACGTCAAATTGTCCAGTTACCTACGCCATTATGCTGTCTTCGCAATTTGTCCCACAATTGGTTTGGTTATTTCCGTTTATTTATCGTCGCTACCGGTTGCCCATCTGAGCGACGCCCCCAGAAGACGGTTAGTTGTTACGGGGGATAGTGCAAGGATACAGGTCGAAACTACTGAGAGTTTCGCCTGGTTCTTTAACGTGCTCGGCGTATAGCACCGTCACACGGGACCTCGGTTTAATGTCTCATCCGAAAGACTATTAGTAATTTTTTAGTTTTTAGTCCCACAATTGTTTTATGTAGACCTTTATATACTCGCAAGTAATACTCTAGGTATTATAAATACTTTGATTTGTCTCGTAATTTCAGACCAGATGTCAACTCTTGTTTAAACGATCCCTTGTTTTTAACGACCTTAAGGAAGAAAGTTTTTCAAGCCATCGAGGGAAAAGGAGACATACTCATAATATGGCCTCAATTTTTCCTATTTCTACCCTATCATTGACAAATTCCATCACGTTAACCGCGTCCAATTTGTCGCCTGTAAATGGTTTCAGTATGGACGATTCTAAATTGCCATATATCGTCTGTGAAAGAATTCTGCTGTTATTGTAATGGTGTTCGACCGGAAATATTAGTACAGGCCTCTGAACCGTCGACAAAATGCCAAACCGCATTGAAAAGTAGATCAGTGATTTAATCAACCGTTTACTAAATAATCCCGTGTTTTAACGTCCATGACGAAGGAAGCTTCTGAAAACATTGTCGAAAAACCAGAGAAAATGCCGGTATTCAGTATTTGCTCCTTTTTCCCGTAATGCTTTCTACCCTGTTCAAGACAAGTCATATCATTTGGGATGCATTTAATGTCTCCTCTGCAAATGCTTTCAGTTTGGACAAGTCTACAATTTTGCCGTCCGGTATAGAATTTAAACACCTTCTCGATTTTTTATAAAAGGTATGAAAATCTTCACCGTTGAAATTCAATAAATAACACAGCAATAGATTTATTGTGGAGTATTCCAATAGCCTGAATCGAAGAATGATCTTTTTAGCACACACTTGATTTCATTCAAGAGAATACTTGTTTGCAAGTTCAGTGTAGGCATTATAACATTTGATAGAGTCATAGTTATAAATATACACACAGCTGAAGTAGTTCCCTCAAACATTTAGTGCGCATCTTGAACTACACATCGTAATTCATGATAGTTGAGTGAAAATAAAGATAGGCATATTACTGAATATTCCTCGGTTCCAAATACATTGGAGACTAAACAAGAGATGTGACTTGCAAAGCTCTGTATGGCGAAATTATGCACAATATTCAAGAACTCGAGGACTTCGTCTTCTGGACAAGTGCTTGCCAAGGTGTCGTATTGATGCATTTTAAATTTGTGTTCTTGTATTTATTCGTAATTCTAAGACTAGTCATTTGATTCGCTGGTGAATAGTGCCCCATATGTAGCATCTCATTTATTCGCTATATTTGCCCTTTGTAGCTTGAACTTGTAACAGCATGACATGTGGACATTTGTTTAAACTCGAGAGGTAACAAGGCTTAACTCTTTACCAACGATCCCATGTTTTAATGACCCTGAAAGAGAAAGCTGTCAAACACATTGTAAGAAAATGGGAAGATGCTAATAACCAACATTTTCTCATTGTCCCACAGTATTTGTAACCGTTTCAAAACAAATCTCATCATTTGAGCCACATTTGACTAGTAATTTTTGGGCGAGTCTAAAACTTTTTCGTTTGGTTAAAAGTTAACTACCAATATCTCCCGCTAGATGGCATTCTACAAATACACATCTATCTAATTTGGGCATCCTGGGTACAGAAGCGGAGTAATTTTTCAAAACAACAACCGTGACTTTGAATTTCAAATAAAATAAACGTTTACTCAATAAAAAGATACCTGGTGCCATTCATTCAGCTATGATCGGCTAACATGTAACCTATGCACCGACCATTTATTAAAATAGCCCCTACATGCTTTGGTAATAGGCTAATAGCTTCAATATAAGCCCTACTTTTTCCCGGTATACGGGGGATGGGTGATGCGTCATATACGACAGGTCGAATCTTCGAAGAATATGACATGCGCAGACAACGAGTTAACTACATTTAGTAAAACATGAAATACCGGTACCTACCAGTTCCTGCTCGTCCTTGGACAGGTTCCCGGAGAGGTACAAGCCCGTCATTATACCGGTAATAGCGAGTACAGCTAAACTGCCGAACACCACGGAATATGTCAGCCATTTTTTGGTTCGGGCGTTCGCCTTAAGTACAGCGTCCTGTGGAACATAGTAAAACTGTGAGGATAGTACTTAAATATCTGTCATACTCATTAAAACTCCATTAGGAATACTAATTAACTAATTTGGGGTCCGTTTTCACCAACCATTTTTAATTTCATTCTTAGTGTATTTTTATATTTAGAAAGTAACTGAGCTTCTGATGGGCTAAACCATAAGGTTTAGCCAATCAGAAATTGCGTTACTTTCAGGTTTAGAAAAATTTTTGAGAATAAGACCCCCTCTCCCGCCCCCCCCTCAAAAAAAAAAAAAAAAAAAAATAAGCTTGGTCTTATGAATAGTTGTTGAATATTGACCTGGGTTATCATTTAATTTATCAGATTTGTTTTGTTTGCTTTCAACCTCGTTTCTTCCGACAGCATTTCATTTCTTTCACTAAATTCATGGCCCTTTGAATGCGACTGTAGAGTTCCTTTACCAGGTAACTAGCATTTTCTCCTTGTCCCCCAGGTTTTTTTTTTTATCTCTAAAGAGCAAGATCTATTATGTCGTCTGCAAATACATTGGATTTGGACAATTCCAGATTTGGTCTTCTGGTAAGGAGCTAGATCATTGATTACATTTTTGCCCCCAGACGATCTTGTTTCGGTTTGCAGTGGACCACATTTGAGACTATTGTGACAAAATTGCTCAGAATGTAAAGCCTACACGATCAGAAGGTCTTGAAAGTACATTCTTGTCTTAAACATTGCACCAGTTTGATCTCACTGCTGTACAGGCAAAGTTTCACGCTAATCAAAGATTTTACAGTGGATATGCAAAGAGAGTAATTGAAGGCAAGGTAAACTCTTTTTTGAATGTTCAAGAAATATTGTGAGAAAAGGAGCAAAAACTTGACAACCAGTCGCTTTTGACAAACAAACGCTCATTTTCCTTCAGAGTTTTCAAACGTCACCCATTTCACCTCAAGTCGTTTTAATATTGCAATTTTCATTAACTAAAATTCATTCAAAACTGTACCGAAAAATTCCGTGTTTCTACATCCCAAACGAAGAAGGTTTTGGAAAACCGCATTGTGGGAATAGAAGAAAATGCTGACAAGCATTTTCTCCTTTTCCCACAATGTTTTTCTTCACCATGTCAAAGACAAAGCAATTCATTTGAGCTACATCTGATTTGTCATCTACATAATGCTTTCAAATTTAGATGAATCCAATATCTTATCGTTTGGTATAGAGGTAAGAAAAAAGAGGCAGTTTTACAAAATAAAATTACCTGAAGATTAAATCCGCTCTCAACATCAGTCCTTGGTAGTTGTCGTGGATTGTACGTCATATTATCGAAATGTTTGGACATTATATCGGACTTCTGTTATTCTGATAATAATGTCCCCGAAAATTCTCCTGTCGTAAAAAAGATGAAAGTTAAGTTTTCAGCCTTTCTATTAATGCCAACGTAAAATCACCGTAACGTGTAGACAACGTTTTAAACGTTTACTTAAAAAAATTCACAAGTTTATACTCCGTTTTTCTCGCTCTTCCAGTCACGAGTGTGAGACCGCACTTTGTCCAATTAATTGATCTCATTAATTTAGGAACAGGGAACGGTGTTTACTGAAGACGTTACGCGATGGATCTCTCGCCGTGGCGCACCTGTTTTTTCCACGTTCACGAAACCACGAAAAGGACGCTATCGTTTGTCAGAATAGTTTATATTTCCTATAACCACCGAATGTCATAATAATGTCACGGTTTGTGATTATTACTCAATGCCCCTCGAGTTCTTGCGTGACTTTTGGTGTATTGTTTCGGGTTTCTTGGTTTTGATGGGTTTAAAAATAGCCTTTTTTTATCATTATTTCTAAATTAGTGACGTTGATTAATAACTAACTGCAGACGTTTTTTGTGTGCTGAGGAAGACGACGTTTTCAAAATATTTAAGCAGATGAAGAAAATGTTCCAAACTTTTCGGCCCACAAAGGGTTAGATATTTAGCCGCCAAATAAATACAGTCGACTTTATCTTAGGCTAAAATTAGGGTTTCTGATCAGTTCAAAAGTGCAGTTTTATTTTTCATGATTCAAATCAAAGCTAGTTGTGCACGAAGAAGATTCATAACCATAGCGGAAGTTCTTTGCCGTCTAATCCTAATCTACGCCGTCGGCCGTTAGGACTTTGCCACACAATCCCAAATTTTAACGATCCTACGAAAGAAGCCTTTTGAAAACATTGTAGGAAAAGAAGAAAATGCTGGTTACCAGCATTTTCTCCTTTTCCCACAATGTTTTCTACCCTTTCAAAAACGAATTTCAATTTTTGAATCACTTCAATTTTTTTTCGTCTGCCATTTGAAGCTTTCAATTTCAAAAGTCTAAAATTTTTATTTGTAAAGAGTAAATCACCTCCAAAGAAGTCCCCTTTTCTCTGTTGTCGACAAATCTTTGTCAAAACTCTGTTTATCTTTTTTGGTTTTTGCATCATTACTGATAATGAAACACCAGAAAATGTAATTGGAGAAAAGTTAGAGGTCTAGTCGCCTAGCACAGTTAAAATTGTTTTTGCGGACAGTGTCAATTCAGATCAGATAATGTTAATTTAAGATCAGACCACACAGAACGCGTAGAGTGATCTTTGACCTACATTGTCCACTATTTTGTTATATGGTTGGAAAAACAAACATGGCATTGAAATGTTTAGATCTTTTTTTGCTTTACTGAAAATGACCATTTTGTCAATTCGGCGCAGCAAGTATATGAGCTGTGTTCTGTCAAAAGGGGCTTTAATGTATTTCCGTGATATAGTATACCAAGCAAGTTATCTTATAATTATTGATCCGTAAAAACCATTTTTTCCAACAACAGACTAAACCATGAGGTAGATTGGTCCCTGGAAAGGCAAAAAAAATTTACAAAAAGGAAAAAAGTTTCGGTCCAGGTCGGCCTGTGTGGGCTGCATAGGCTGACCTAGGTCGGTACTTTGTGCAGGTACTTTAAACCACCTTTTCACAGAGCATGATCCATATGTTGTACAAGTAAACAGAAAACTTGATTTTCCCCCACATTTCTGTATTTTTTTATGTACTGTGATGCGTAGTTTGTTTTGAATGGCGTTTAACGCCGCTTTCAGTAAAAGGAATTTCAGATAGGCTATCACGGCGACAGCTCGCTTTATGTTTTCCTCGATTTTACCTGTATTATGTGCTAGGCTCTGCCTTGTCTTGCCCAGAGACACTGCCATGTGACTGACACAACCGGGTACCGAAGCAAGGTTTCCAGGTGACATATCCAACACACTAACTCTTTACCAAACGACACAATTATAGGCATATGCAAATTGAAAGCATTTGCAGACAATAGATAAATTGTTGCTCAAAGGATGAGTTTTGTCTTTTAAATGGTAGAAAACTTTGTTAGAAAAGGAGAAAATGCTGGTTACCAGCATTTTCTCCTTTTCCGACAATGTTTTCAAAAGCTTTCTTCATTAGGGTCGTTATAACATGGGATTGTTTGGTAAAAGGTCAACCACCAAGCCAAGTAGGGCCGAGTACTTTGTGGCACTGGTCATATTGATTACTGTAGAAAAGGAACGCCTCGTCGTCACATAATTAATATGCGCTGTTGGTAATGCTCATATATCTTTTGTTGTTAAGATTTGAGCCAAATAAAGATACTTTGAAATTTGGGAAACTAGTAAATATTCTATTCTATTCTGTGCGGTCCTTTGAGAGACACGTCTAATTAAAGCCCCGTACTTTGAAGGCCTGTATTCACCAACTGTTCTAAATTGCACTCTTAGTCTAATTCTAGATTTAGAAAGTAATGCAATTTCTGATTTGCTAAACCATTTGGTTCAAAGCGCTATTTTTTTGCCATGAATCGGATCATTTGGTCTGTAACCAGGCTCTGGTCAGTCTTGTAGATCATTGCTTAAGTTTCGAGGATTTTTGTTTGTTTGTCTGTTTGTTGGTTTCTATGTGTTTTTTTTTTTAAATCTAAACACACCGTATGTTCGAGCTTCTGCCTTAACCTCAAGTACTGGTATTCAATAAGGAAAAGAATGTTTGTGCGGCTACTTATCATGCAATAAAATTTTGAACTCGACCAAATTGAAATCATTTGCCGTAGACAGATTAAATGTAGCTCAATTCCCTGTTATTTTTCCTTTGAATATTTACTTCATTCTTATGGTAAAACTTTTTACCACACAATTTCGTTTCTACCCAGCCGAGCCCCATAGCTCAGTCGGTAGCGTACAGGACTTGAGAACAGGAGGTCCCAGGTTCGATCCCCGGCTCGACCAATTTCTTTCCGATGATTGATGATAGTCATTGCGACAGGATTCATTCCTCTCTCTCCGCTGACCATTGTTTCGACGATGGCTTCGTGGGAAAGCAGCCAGTGGCTTGGAAAGAATATCGTGCGTAGTGCTGGTACAAGAAACTCCAGGAAAGCATGGATAGGTGCACTGGCCGCCGCGATATAACTGGAATAATGTTGAAAAACGGCGTTAAACACCGTACAATCAATCAATCAATCAATCAATCAAACGTTTCTGCCCCTGTTCTGTAGAGGAAAGTCCCTTGAAAAAATTGTAGGAAAAGAACAATGAAATTTTGAACTCGTCCAAAATGAAAGCATTTGCAGAAAACAGACTAGATGTGGCTAAGTTGATGATTGTTATCTTTTATAGGTAAAAACTATTGTTCGAAAAGGAGAAAATGCTGGCTTCCGGAAAATTTTCAAAAACCTTCTTTCTGCGGGTGTTTAAAACTCAGCATTGTATACTAAAGGGTTATTGATAGGATTTTTCTTTGAAAGGGCGGAAAATAACGTAAAAGATGGAGATAATGCGGGTTACTTGTTACTTGCTTTTTTTTGCCTTTTCTGCCATGTTTTCTACCTCTCCAGAATCGGAAAAACCGAGTTTGTGTGATTAACCCCTATCCTGCTATGCAACTAAAATGAAACTTCGGTAGTAAAAATTCAAAGACTGCTTTCTAAAATTATTTTTTTAGGGAAAAATATCTTTCTTATCGGACAGTGTAGATCCAAGATCAGACTGCACGTTCTGTGCAGTCTGATCTTGATCTACATTGTCCGCCAAAGGTCAGTGAATCGCGCTTAGCAGCCTAATTGTTAAAAGGGTTTACCTAAGTGCGAATTAAGTATACAAAGGAAAGATAACTTTCAAACAAGGTTTGTAATTGAAACATAGTTATTTCCCTTAACCGTTGAATTAGTATTCAGAAAGTCAGCATCGATTTCCAAACCTTTGAAAGGCATGCTTTGACTACTGAACTAAAGTAGGAGTAGAACTCTGTAATTCATTACAATATATTTGAGCCGCCATGCTCTGTGAAAAAGGGGCTTAATGCGTCTTCGTGATGCATGATACCAAGCAAGTAATCACAGTATTATACATCCCTAAAATCGGTTTTGTGTAACAACACACTGAATAATGAGGTAGACTGGTCCCTGGACATACAGAAAATTGATCACCAGCGAAAAGTTTCGGCCCAGGTCAGCCTGCGCGGACTGCACAGGCTGACCTGGGCCGATACTTTTCGCAAATGCATTAAGCCCCCTTTTCACAGAGCATGGCTCATTTGTTTCCCAGTTGTTATTTGAGATGTACGCTGCTTCCAAAAACATTACGAGGAATAACGCATTTGCTTATTAAAAGGAGGATATGTTGCTTTTCTTTATCGTAAAATCAGAAATTTCATGCAAGACACTGATAATTACAAAAATATTTTTGCAACAGTAAAAAAAATGGTACGTTCAGTAAAAATGTTCGATTTAGCATTTTGCATGGTCCTATTGTTATTTGGAACTCTGTCTATTTCAGATATGACGTCATCGTACTGATTTGGAAACGAACACACGAAATCTACGCCTGTTATTGATTAGATGACATCCCCAAATGTCTTTGCGAAACTCTGGCGCTATTTTATAAGTTATGAAATCCACTAATGAAATACTATTGGAAAATGTTTTTGTCCTCACTTTTATCTTTCTCCTTTATTGATGGTCTGCCAGTTATCGCCTTATTTTATTCACTGATAAAGCACTGTTAAAGTTTGGAAAGATCATAAAAATCTGTATAGTTCCCTTTAAACAGCAGCTGTTGCATCTTTTCTCCCTTCCATACTTTCAATACAATTTGACAAAACAACACAAAACGACGAAACATTGGAAACGAGTCGTAAAATTCTCGAGGTTTGTCAGGGTTTCCTTAAAGAAATATATAGGTAATGCTATTAGTACAGTTATGGAATAGGGGAGTTTAATGCATCTGCAAACATGCAAACAATATCGACTCAGGTCAGCCTGCACAGTCCTCGCAGGCTGTTCTGGGCTGACACTGCCAGTTGTTGGTAAATTTTCTACATGTCAAAGGGCCAAACTGCCTCATGATTCGGTCGGTTATCAGACAGAGTCCGTTGTGTATACATAACTATGTAATGGCCCGCTTGGTGTAACGCATCAAGGCATATGCATTAAACCCCCTTTCGCCAAAGCGCCGTTCTATGCTATGTAAAGAAAATCATCAGAAATAGTACAATTATAAATTTTGCTCATTTTCAACTGCTGATTTTTTTTTTATTATTAATATTCGTTTTGAAAATAGCTGATTATTCTTAGATGAATTTTGTAACACTTTACCGAAGGGAGGTAATTCCTTACCATCTTTAAAATCTAAATAGAGTTATTGTTTACTTATTTATTTACGATAGTTAAAGAAAGCCTAACTCAAAAACGTAGTGCGCTTAACCCTTAGAGCGCCTTATAAACCCAATAGACACTTTCAATCTAGAAATAAGACCCCCTCCCCCCCCTCCCAAATTTACAATTTCTAGGGTCCTTTCGTCTCTCATGTTTCAGCAGCGTAGCAGAGATCAGAGTGCACGTTTTTTGCAGTCTTATCTTGATCTGTGCTGGCTGTAAAGGCAACTATAGTCATGAAATACGTTTTAAGAGTTCAGCTTACGTACTTGTTCCTAATCCTTATAATATCAAATTGGGGATCCCGCAATACAATAGAATTGCTTTTCTTCATTATCAAAGCTTAACCCTAATGTGTTGGCTATGTAATACAGTGGTCCTTCCTTCGTTTCTCGCCGACGGTGTTGATCGCAAAGGAATTTCCTTTGGACAAGGCGATGCAAAAATCCGGTCTAGGAAAAGCTAAACTCGGGTAATACATCAATAGTGGAGCTGTCACTGTGATATAACAGAACTACTGTTGAAAGTGCCGTAAAACACCTTTCAAATAAACAAAATTTTCGACATGCTATATTTATCCTACATTCTAGCGATTTGGGTTGGACCTCTTTTGCCCAACAATTACAGCAGGGCTTTTGCGGCCGACAGAGATCAAGATCAGACTGTACAGGACGTGTAGGCTGATCGTGGATCTATACTGTCCGCTTGTTAAGTGAACCCTGCAAAATGAAAATCTAATGAGTGTCAGTGGCCTGAATTTTCAGCCATCAAAAGTTTGGCACTGAAAGAGTTAACCCTTAGCAGCTGACCTTTTGCGGACAGTGTAGATCAAGATCAGACTGCACAGAATGTGCAGTCTGATCTTGGATCTACACTGCCCGATATATAAATATTTTTTCCCCAACAGATATCTTTGAAATAGCGGAAATCTCGGTTTTTACAATCGCCTTGAAAGTTTCGTTTCATTTATTTACCAGCGTAAGAGTTAAGTATACACGTGACGAGTAGGAATCGTTCTTACCGCCAATGTAAATTAACGTTCTTCATCAGATAACACAGGAATATTCTCTGTATTACTGTACACCGCAGGCTGCAATCATTTACCGTTCGCTCACTAGGTACAGATATATCACAAAGACTGGACACATAGGTCCATATAAATAGGTAGAATAGGTATTTGTTAAATTACCCATGCATGGATATAAGTAACTTCGATGATTTTAGACTAGCCATGCTCTGGCAAAAGGGGGTTTAATGCATCTCTGTGATGCATGATACCAAGCAAGTTATCATAGAGTTATGGATCTATGAAATCCATTTTGACTAACAACGGACTGAAACATGAGGCATACTGGTCCTTTCACATGCAGAAAATTGACCGATAGCAAAAAGTTTTGACCCAGGTCAGCCTGCGCGAACTGCGCAGGCTGACCTGGGTCTATACTTTTTTTAATAGATGCATGAAGCCCCCATTTCACAGAGCATGGCTCATTTAATGTTTAAGTAAGACATTCTGGCTAATTGAGTGTATGAGTTTATGTTTAGATTGAAAAAAAAAGGAAACAATTTGTGGCGCACCATGTGCTAAAAATACACCTCTCAACTGTAGACGATTCATTTGTTTGAATTAGCATTCGCGTCTCAGTATTTGTGGTATATCTATTCTTAATTAAACAATGCATCTTTATTTGTAAATAAGAGACAGAAGTGAATCCGACTTTGTGATAACCATTTGAAGCAACATGGATCTAACTGAAAGTTTAACACACGTTTCAACGATTTTGAAAGTTTATACAGTTGTTATTTTCCTCGCCTTGGTGGTCCATTTAGTGGGATATCTAACAGTGGCTTGGTCGGTTGCCCACTCGCCCTTGTTCACGTTTACGATGGGTCTATGGACATCCTGTATGGACATTATACAAAACAAGGAGCCTTTATGTGCCAAGACAGAAATTGATCCACCTACAAGTAAGTCGTGTTTACGTTCGTCAGTTTGAATAATTAACCCTTTACCAAACGACAAAGTTTTAGTCTCGTCCAATTTCAAAGCATTTGCAGACGAAAAAATAAATGTTACTCAAAAATTGAAATTTGTTATAGGAAGGGTAGAAAAACTTGTGGGAAAAGGAGAAAATGCTGGTTACCAGTATTTTTTCCTTTTCGCACAATGTTTTCAAAAGGCGTCCTTCCCAGGGTCGTTAAAACTCGGGATTGTGTGGTAAAGGGTAACTCTTTCCCTGCCAACTAAATGGATTCGGTTTTTTCCGAGGTCTTAAAGAATGTTTACATTGCGCTTGGAGCCAACTCTGGTCAAGGACACGTAAGTGACGGTATAGATCCAAGATCAGACAGAACGTTTCGTGCAGTCTGATCTTGATCTGCGCCGTCTACAAAAGCTATCCAAAGTGTAATTGGCGCAGAATTTAACGTCTTTTAAGATCTGAGAACAATTTTACGTGCTTTTACGGTCAATGTAAATCTTGAGATCAGGGTCCGTATTCTCCAACCTATCATAAGAACAATCTTGGTCTAACTCTCAAGAGTTTTCTAAATTTGGAAGTAATACAAGTTCTCATTGACTAAAACCAGATGGTTTAACCAATCAGAAGTTGTGTTACTTTCTAAATCTAGATTTAGACTAAGAATGAAATCAAGAATGGTCGGTGAAGGCGAACCAAGACTGCATAAGGTTCGCTAGTTCGATTTCCACCTGGGCCAAATTCTTTCCGATGATTGATGATAGTCATAGCGACAAGATTCATTTCTCTCACCACTGAACAGTGTATAAACGATTTTATCTTGGGAAAGCAGCCAGTGGCTTGGTAAGAATTTTGCTCTTAGCACTGGTAAATTCTCATCGCTGAACAATGTCTCGACGATTTTATCGTGGGAAAGCAGCCAGTAGCTTGGTCAGAATTTTGCACTTAGTGCTGGTAAATTTTCATCACTGAACAATGTCTCGACGATTTTATCCTGGGAAAGCAGCCAGTAGCTTGGTAAGAATTTTGCACTTAGTTAAGAACTCCAGGAAAGCATGCCTCCTTGATATAATTGAAAATTTAATAATGTTGAAAACGGAGTTGAACGCAATTTAAATAAACAAATAGAGAGTTAATCTTATCTAGCTGCCGTCTATGTCCATTTTTTATTTAATTTCTGTGTAAAGACTACAGGGGTAAATACTCATATTTATATGATATCCCTATGTGTTCTTAAATTACTTTTGAATATCAAAAACAACCTATATACACAATAAAATGCAACACTACAGAAGGTGACTTTTCCGCGTCGACCGTATTTTCACCAGGTTTAGATAGTTATTTGAGACATTCTCTATGAAAAGGGAGCTTAGTCCATCTGCAAAACGTATGGACCTATCTCAGCCTGCACAGGTTGGCATGGGTCGAAACCTTTTGCCATTGGTCAGTTTTCTGCATGGCAAAGGGACCATTCTACCACATGATTCAGTCGGTTGTTGGACAAGATGGATTTTATGTATCTATAATTGCATGTATGCTTGCTTGGACCGTTGGTGCAATGCATTATGAAGATACATTAAGCCCCGTCTTGCAAGAATACGTCTCATTCATTTTTGCACCGTAGAGTAGATATATGCAGAAAAGCATCGAATCCCTTTCCTGGCATAGAACATCGAAATTCAAGGTATTCTGTTATCCATACTACACGTTATTTATAGTCTTGTCTTGGGTCTACACTTTCCGTAAAAGACTCGCACTCATCAGTCTTTCTCAATCATACTCCCAGTATTAGTCTAACTTTAGCCAATCAGAAACCGTGTTACTTTTTATCCAGCAAATTTCTGAGAATCAGAACATAAATGCAACTTACAGTGGTTGGTTAATTTAATACGGCGGGCTCTGACTGGTCTTGCTATACTTTTCTAGAAAACAAACCTAAGATAGTGTTTAGTGCTCTCGTTGACCCGGATAGCACAGTCTGTAAAAAACAGGGCTTGAAGCTAAAGGGTCGCAGGGTCGATATTCAGCTCGGCAAAGTTCTTTCCGAAGATTGATACTACCGGTAGTCATTGCGATATGATTCATTCCTTTCTTACTGATGAACAATGTGTCGACGATATTTATTTGGGAAAGCAGCCCGTGGTCTAGAAAACGTATTGTGCAATGTTCTTGAGAAAGAGGCTCTGAAGGACGCATGGGTAGGTGCACGAGCCACCGAGACATACCTGAAAAAATGTTGAAACGGTGTTAAACACAAAGGAAATGAACAAACCTAAGCCATTTGCGTGTTTTATCTCTTTCACTGCCAATCTCGCCTTGGATAGCTTTTGCAGACGGCGTAGATCAAGAGCAGACTGGACAAAACGTGTAGCCTGATCTAAGATCTACACCGTGCTATCTGATGTTTATATTGGACCAATATCAACTTCAGTTGCAATGGAAATAAACCACGCTCTTGTAAAAGGGGGCTCAATGCATCTCCGTGATGTATTGTACTAATGAAGCCATCACATAATTATGGATCCATATTCGTCACTTTTTTTGACGACCGTCTAAATCATGAGGTAGACTTGTCCTTGAACATACAGAAAATTGACCTACAGGCAAAAGTTTCGGTCCAGGTCAGTCTGCGCGGACTGCGCAGGCTGACCTGGGTCGATACTTTTTGCAGATTAATTAAGCACCCTTTTCACTGAGCATGGCTCAAATATATGTTTTGATTTCGAAAAAAGTCGAACTAATTTATTTGACAGCGAAATTGTTAACATAGGCAAGTTTAGCTGCCACTGTTGACTGTCAAAGCCTCTTACAGGCAATAAACTCTTTGTTACTTAAAATACAACAATTCTATCTCGTATGGGGATTACTGTCCAAACGCACACTAACCCTTACAGATTCATCCTTACAGCTAGAGAGATAAAAAACTCTGTTACAACTTGAAAGTGTGTAGAATGGCTCAGGATTTAGGAGTTGCCCTCATTTAAGATCGGAAACGACAACACTGATTTCTTTGAAGGCCCCCAAAAATGAAATGCACTTTCTATCCCTTGTAATCTGTGCAACCTTGCAATCGTTAGGGGCAACATTTGGCATGAAGATACAAGGATGGCTATAGTTTCATAAAATAAAGATGAAATCGGTTACAAACTAGCTGAAAACGAGTATAGATGTATCTTTAACACCAAGCATTCCAATGATTTAACGACTCTGAGAAAGTACTGTCAAAAAATTGTGGGAAAGAAGAGAATGCTGTTAACCAGCATTTTCTTCTTTTCCGGAAATGTTTTTTTTTTTAACTTTTTGGACGAGAAATGCTATCATTTGAGTCCATTCTTATTTGTCGTCTGCAGGGGCTTTCAATTTGAACAGGTTTTAAAATACTGTCGTGTGCTAAAGAAGAAAGAAGGTTTAAAGTAATAAAAAAGTCAGAATTAAAATATATAAAGTACATTGTTAACTAGAGCAGAGTTTTACTCATTGAAGTGCCAAATATATAACCTCGACCTCTTTCGACGACTGGAGAAACAATTCACCAACACCCATAAGGATTTTTGTCTTACGGGCTTGACTTAACAGGCAGACGGTATAGATCCAAGATCAGACTGCACTTTCTGTGCAGTTTGATCTTGATCTATACCGTCTGCAAAAGCTACCGTTTCGCCTATGCCGCCAAAAGAGTTAACCCTATGCAGTCTGACATTTGATCTACACTGTCCGATACGGAAGTTTATATCCTGTGAAATTTTTTTGTTTCATTTATTTAGCTGTTAAACCCTTTGCCACACAATCCCGAGTTTTACCGGCCCTCAGAAAGAGGGCTTTTGAAAACATTGTGTATAAAGGAGAAAATGCTGGTAACTAGTATTTTCTCCTCTTTCCACAGTGTTTTCTATCTGTACAAAAAAAAAAAAATCAATTTTTGAGTCAAATTTATTTTGTCGTCTGCAAATGCTTTCACTTGAACTTGGACAAGTCTAAAATTTTGTCGTTTGGTAAAGAGTTAAGGGTGAACATGAAACTGATCTACATGTATGTCTGTAGCTGTACCGTGAGTTCGCTAAGTTTTTGTTTTGTGTAGACCTTGGTCCGTATTCACCAATCATTCTTAAGAACATTACATGTATTAGTCTAATTCTCCAAAATTTTCTAAATTTAGATTTAACACAACTTCTGATTGGCTAAACCATTTGGTTTAGCCAAACAGAAGTTATGTTACTTTCAAATTTAGAAAATCTCAGATATAACGACTAAGAATATTCTTAAGAACGGTTGGTGAATACGGACCAAGAAGATCAGAACGAGATTATCTATTACAGACTGTGAGTATCAAGATCAGAGTGTGCGGTCTGATCTTGAATCTATTCGGTCCGCTTTCTTGTGGAATATTTTGCTTGCGCTACTGGAATTGCAATTTGTTGATCAGTTTTCCTATTTGGAACGCCCTTTTCATTTGAACCATTGTCAGTGAAAAGGGAGCTTAATGCATCTGCAAAAAGTATCGACCCGGGTCAGCCTGCGCAGTCCGCGCAGGCTGACCTGGGTCGATACTTTTTGCTATCGGTCAATTGTATGCATATTAAAGGACCGGTCTACCTCGGGATTCAGTTGGTTGTTAAAAACAGTGGATTTTATGGGTCCCTAATTATGTGATGTCTTGCTTAATGCAATGCTCTACAGAGATGCATGAAGCCCCCTTCTGCCAGAGCATGGCTGTCTTATTTTTGCTTTACCGGGTTAACCCTTGTCATGCTAAATAAATGAATCGACACTTTCAAGCCGATAGTAAAAACCAAGATTTTACAATTCTAAATGTATTTTTGAGGAAAGATATCTCCTGATCGGATAATGTAGATCCAAGATCAGACTGCATGTTCTGTGCAGTCTGATCTTGATCTACACTGTCCGCAAAAGGTCCTTGAGTCGCGCGTAGCAGACTAAGAGTTGCTATCGGGATTCAGATAGGTAACAGTTCCCATTCCCCGAGCCCTACAGAAAATTTAGAGCCATTCTTAAAGAGGCAATCAGCTAGATTTTCTTTCACATCTTTTTTTTTAAATCTGGACAAAGACCGGTGATTTTCATTCGCATGCTAAGATGGCTTCAAGCTTTGTGACTAAAATTTGATAAAAATACAAGCTGGAAACAAAAGAACTTTTCCAGGATGTTTTCTTTTTTTACTGTTAAATTTCTCATTCCGTTAGTAACGGGATGGCCGTTACTGCATTACAATGCATACAACATTTTAACAAGGACGAATAATAGTTGTCCAGTTGCTCTGATACCTCTGTTGGTAGTGTCGCTGATTCTTGGTTTGAAGGTATTTGGGTTCGGGTCCAAGGGAAGGCAGATTATTTTTGCAGTTTTTTTCCCTGACTAAGAGCAAGCATTCACGACCTTATGAATTTTACAAAATATCAATTCCCCTTCCCCCACCTTTTGGGTAAAAATCTAGTCTTAGGCCCCTTTAACCCTAAGGCACTATCCAGGCAACGATGTAAACCGAATAACTGCGATTTCAAAGATCTTTCCACTGGAAAAGGCTCATTGTAACGGACTGTAAAGACTGCTTGTTCTGTGCATTCTGATCAAGGCTTGATCAATATTTTCCACAAAAGTGCATTAAGTCGCGCTTAGCAGCATTGTAGTTAAACAATATGCCGAAATGATTTCCCCTTAGCCAAAATCTTTCGGAGGACTGACGATAGTAATCGAGACAGAATATGTTTCTCGCTCATCGCCGAACATTGTTTGGAAGATGTTTATGAGAAATAGGAGCCAGTAGCTTGAAAAAAATGTTAAACCTTTTCTCCAACGATAAATTTTAGACCCTTCCAAATTGAAAGAATCTGTAGAGGACAAATTTGAAAGTGGTACAGATGAACTTAAGTTTTTTGACAGAGTAGAAAACAGTGTAGGAAAAGGACAAAATGCTGGTTACTAGCATTTTGTCCTTTTCCCACAATTTTTTCAAAAGGGTTCTTCCCCAGACTCGTGAAAACACGGTATTGGCAAAATATTGATAAAAGGAATTCTAGGACAACATGGATAGGTGTAGTTTCCATAGTTGCCGCGAAGTAACTGAAATAACGTTTACAAAGGCGTTAAAGATACATTCTTACAGCCAGAGAGAGAGAGAGAGAGAGAGAGAGAGAGAGAGAGAGAGAGAGAGAGAAGGGGTGTTAAAACTTGAACGTTTGTAGAATTGCTCAAAATTTGGTTAGCTGTGTAAGAAATAGAGAAACCCAAGGGATTTATCCTCATTTTAAACCGGAAACGACATCAGTGATTTTTTGAAAGACGCCAAATTGAATGCATTTTCTATCCGTCTTAATCTGAGCAACCTTGCAACCGTCAGGAGCAGCATTGGCATGAAGATAAATGAACGATTATAGTTTCATAAAATATAGATGAAATTGGTTAAACACTGGCTGAAAATAAAGATGAAATTGATTAGATAATGGCTAAAAACGAGTACAGATGTATCTTTAAACACAAATAATCCATTTCCTGCCGTGGGCGACCGTTCACGTACTGCACTGAAACTGCAGACCAAATGGAGCCTGCGCATCCGTGTAGTTTTACCTTTTTCTACTGTCTCCGCCGTTAGTGCAATTGCCTAAAATATAAAGATCCTCTTTAACCTTAAATTAAACTGTTGAATGAGTTAAGTGAAAATTCTTGCCAATAAAACAAACCTAAATACCGCGCTTTTAAAAATCTTTACCGGCGTAAAGATTTCCGACACTGTAGATCATAGATCAGACTGTAAGTTCTGTGCGGTCCTATATTAATCTAAACTGTTCGCACAAGTGCATCAGAGATTTAACCCTTTCCCAAATAATGTCGTGTTTCAATGACCCTGACAGTACAGGCTTTTGAAAACATTGTGGGAAAAGAAGAAAATGCCAGTAACCAGCATTTTCTTCTTTTCCTACAATGTTTTTTCCCTTCCTGGGCCAAATTTCAGGTTTGAATCACGTTTGTCTTTTGGAAACAACGTTGAATTTTGTATCTGTCAACTATGGCAGTAGGGAGGGAACAGGACAAAATTGTTGCCACGAGTGATTAATTCACGGCCGCGAGATGATTAAGCCGTGGCCAAGAAATAACATCTCGTGCGCAGGCTGGCCTGGGTCGATACTTTTTTGCAGATGTAGCCTCCTTTTCACAGGTTATGGCTCAAATATATAGATTTCTTTTCTCGTATTTCTGCTCTAAGCTGCCGCAGTCAACAACAATACTTCGCCGAGAAATGGGTTAAAAGTCTTGAAACAGCAATCCTTGCTTGATGCTACACACTCATTCCTAGGGCATTTTCGTTGCAGCCTTTAGCGCAAAGTGCGGTAGCTCAGTTGGTAACGAGCGCAAAGTGCGGTAGCTCAATTGGTAACGTACCGGGCTGGTGTTCCAGAGCTCTTGAGTCAGTCGAATCCAGCTGGGACAAGCTCTTGTCCAGGTAGTGGCTTTGAAAGAGTGTTTTGCGGAGTATTGATATCGTCAAGTGTTCTTATTCCATGGGTGTTCTTCAACCGGTGATTTTTTGTTTCGTCTCGTAAAGTTTCTCGTTTGATGACGTCACTCGGTATTTCAGCTCGAAACCCTCACCAATATTCGAACGTTTTATAGTATCTGAATATAAGCCAAATTTTGGACAAAAACGTGTAAAAAATAATTCATTGCCTAGGTTAGAATAATTTGATACCATTTTTCGTATTTGTCAAGAGCGTCCTTTCTGTGAAAACTGCAGTGTTCAGCCTCATACGATCTGCAGTAATTACTACCCAGCTACCGGAATTAGGTCACACCATATTTGTCCGAGATGACAGATCGGTGTTTTTTTTTTGCACCAGCATATTTGAAATAATGATAGTCATATTTCTTTTGTGAAAATTGTCATCATATTGTTTCCTGGTCATCAAGGAATACGGACATTCGAGGCTCAATGAAACTCCAATAATGCATGGATAGGTAAACTGGCCTTCTTAATGTAAATGAAATGCAATTGAAATTGACATCAAACACCAAACAAATAAATCAAATCATTAAAAAATGCTTTCTGAGTAAGGTCTCTTTCTACATTTTGTAACAGGCCCCATTTGAAGCAATATGGAAGAAGAAATGAAACAGTTTGGAAGTGTAAGTCGCTGGTAGAAAAATGAATTTTAAAAACAGGTATAAAAGTAAACAAAAGATAGAGTGAACTGGCAACTTTTAACCAAGTTTTTGAAATTCATTACTCAACCAGAGACTAATAATTGGACTGACCGTATAATAACAGATTGTCATCTTCACAATAATTTCCATTTTGGCCGCAACCGGGTTTTTAAAAGTAAGATTTTAATAAAGTACGAAAACGCAATGACATCAATACTATGGTTACACGGTTGAGTTCTCCATATTATATACTTGTACTTGCTGACATGGTGGTGTTGATGGATTATATAGTAATTGATGACAAAATCTCACTTAAAGATACATCTATACTCGTTTTCAGCCAGTTTTTAACCCGTTTCATCTTTATATTATCAAACCATAATCACTATTGTTTCTTCGTGCCAAATGTTGCCCCCCCGGGGGGGGGGGGGGGTTTTACTAGGTTGCATACATTACGATGGAAAATGGATTTCATTTTCTGATGACCATCAAAGAAATCAATCTTGCGACATTTCCGGTTTTAAATTGAAGATTTCTCAAATATGTATTTATCCCTTACCCCACACATATCGGCCACACTTATCTATGTTTACACAGCTAACTAAATTCTGTACCATTCTACAGTCTATCAATTTTTTAACAGCGTTTTTTTTCCCTCTGCCTGTAAGGATAAACCTTCTAAATCAGGTAAATGAAACTTTGGAATTTCAAAGGTATTTTGTGGGAAATATGTCTCCTAATCGGACAGTGTAGACCCAAGGTCAGACTGCACGTCCTTAGCAGCCTAAGGGTTAAAGTAAATAGATGACATGACCATATCTACCAGACGACAAAGTCTCGAGGTCATCTATGGCAAAATCATTTGCAGACAAGACAAACCATGGCTTAAGTGCTGATCTAGCCTCAACAGCTCTGTGTATATAGTAGATAGTTAGTCCAGTGTTTTACAGACTTTTGCAGGATTGCTTGTCGCCAACAATCAGATTACACATTACCGAACAATCCCATGTATTAACGACCCTGAGGAAGAAGGCTTTTGAAAACATTGTGGGAAAAGGAGAAAATGCTGGTAACCAGCATTTTCTCCATTTTCCCGCAATGTTTTCTACCCTATCAAAGATAGATGTCATTTTTTGTTGCGTGCAAATGCTTGCAATTTAGACCAGTACAAAATTTTGAAGTTACCTTTCAGGTAAAGAATTATGTAGCTTTATTTATGGGTATGAAAGGACAAGAAAAGTAGCAAAGAATAGGAGGGGTTGAGTATAGGCCTTTATCACATATAACCTCCTCCGGCAGTGTATTAAACCCGTGACTTATTTTTGATAATACATTAGTGTGTTATCGTTTTTTGGGTCCCGGTTCTGATAAGTGTTTAATCGTGGGCCTGTGAAGCCGGGGAAACCAGCCACAGCACGTGCCGGAATTTGTGCGACTACGCCGTTTCGCGGAAAAATGATGTCATTGTTGCTAAGACGTATACGCATGGAAAGTTTTTGATTTTCATGTTTAATAGAAACCAAGAAATGCAGCGAACGTCTTTTGAATCAACAAAATTGCGGAAAAATGTGGACTTGCCCCTTCTAGAAAATGTTTCATTCTACTTTCGGTGTAAATGTCAAAGAACTATCTACTTGTGTATGTACACATTTGAAACCGAACTACAACTGTAAACATGGACCCGTGAATGGTGTATAGGCAAAAGGTAATGACGAAGGAATTTTTTTCCGTGTCATTCGTTTTATGTGATAAATAGAATCTCACATTCGTGTTTATGTATTATCATTTTTATCGCCAAGGCTCGCGTCATACAATTTTAGTCACTCGTTTGATAAAAATGATAATACATAAACACCGATGTAACATCCTCTATATCGAGCATGTAAAAAGGTAAGAAATTCATTTACACACACAATGTGCGCAGTTCAGCTGGGTTTGTTATGATCGAGTAGGGAAAATCCAATTAAATATAATTCATTAAGGAAATCTAGCATAAACAAACAAAATGCCCTTTACTATCATCATGATAATGTCATGAATAATATGAACACTGGTGTGACCTGATAAACAAGTGCAATTTTCATTCTTTTGGTGCAAAATTTTATGGTGGCAATACTATTGGCCACTGTGATTTTTCTCAGCTAGTCTGAATTCATGCATTTCTTTCTTATGGTTGCATTTCTTTCTTACGATTTATACGCTTGGGTTACAACACTAAAGATGGCACTTATCTCATTATGAAGTAATACGTTGTAATTATGAATATTAAGTACTTTATTTCTATATTTGAGCCATGCTGTAGCAAAAGGGGGCTTAATGCATCTCCGTAATGCCTTGCACCGAGCAAGACATCATATAATTAGGGATCCATAAAATCCATTTTGTGTAACAACCGACTGAATCATGCGGTAGACTGGTCCTTTGGCAAGCTGAAAGTTGACCAATAACAAAATGTTTCGACCCAGATCAGCCTGACCTGGATCGATACTTTTTGCAGATGCATTAAGCCCCTTTTTCACAGAGCATGGCTTATTCATGATTTTAAAATTGTATCCCAAAATGCTTATATTTAATTTTAGATCCTTTTTCAAACAATTCCCCAGCTCGGCCATTTTCTTTTCCGTGGATTGATGATACTCAATCCTCTCTCACCGCTTATCATTGTTTCGAAGATGGTTATGTGGGAAAGCAGCCAGTGGCTTGGGAAGAATATTGCACGAAGGACTAGTAACAGAAATTCTAGGAAAGCATTGATAGGTGCACTGGCCGCCACACCATAACTGAAACAATGTTAAAAACGGCATTAAACACCACTAATTCAGTCAATTTATAAAACAAACCCTTTCAATGTTTTGTACATGTAAATGCTTTCACTAAGATAGACTTTCGTGGCCTGATCTAGGATTCAAAATGTTGCATATTCATAAGTGCCATAATTCAAAAAACTGTAAACTTGTCACCATACGTAAAATACCTTTTAGCAGTTCCCAGTCTTAACAATCAAGTTGTGTTCTGATACTTTTAAAGAAAGGTCTACTTTGTTAAGTCTTCGAAAGAACACTTTGCCAGAGAGCTATTTTTACGGGGAGAATAGTTCTGGTCAGATAATTGTTTGTTTAAACATATTTTATTGTCATTATTTACAAATTCTTACATAAAATACATTTTTTACATACAATACAAATTAGACAAAAGGGTTTGACCACAAGTTCTCACAACTTAGATACGGCCATCCCCTTATTGAACATACATAGAATTCAGTCTTCAAAGGAAAGAAAAAAGAGGAGAGTAACATAAACAGAAGTATTTTAACAGAATATGATTGAAGACAGTTTTGTTCCAGCTATAGAAAAGATTTTTTAACGACAATAAATAAACCGAACACATTGAGAGAATGTTATGAATATCAATAATAACATTCACTTAAATAGGAGGGAAAACAACATCAAAAGGGTGGTCAGATAATGGTAGTGAATGGTAGTACATGTACAGTACTTTGCTGAATGGTAGTATACTATTTTGGCAGCGATGAGTGGGGGGTCACGGCTGCAAGAAAAGAAAAGAAACCATTATTGATAATAACTCGTGGTCACGACTCAATTATCTCGTGGTTACGACTAAAGTCTTTACCAGGCGACAAAATTTTAGACATAGCAAAATTGAAAGCATTTGCAAACGACAAAATACCTGTGGCTTAAATGGTGGGATTTGTCTTTGAAAGGGTAGAAAACATTGTGCCAAAAGGAAAAAATGCTGGTTACCAGCACAATGGTTTTAAAGGCCTTCACCCTCCAGGTTGTTAAAACTTGGAATTTTCTGGTAAAAAGTTAATTATCTCGTGGCTACGTCTTAGTATCTCGCGATATCAGAAAACTCGTGTAGTGTCTGAGACACTCATTTTTATTGGATAATCGCTCCGTGGCCACGAGTTATCAAGTCGTAGTCACGAGATCATTTTCTTTTTCTCGCATGCTCCCTATTTGCTTCCGTATACTGTACTACTCTTCATTCACTCCCCCCCCCCAACCCCCCCCCCCCAAAAAAAAAAAAACAAGATAATAAACGGCAACAATAATCGATCAAGTATGGACGAAAACAGACCGAAGTCAGGCTGTAACGACGTGCAGCCTTGTCGTATATATGTGGGCCTAAATTATTATGTAATCATACTTCCTATCTATAGGGGTCTTGTAGATTTTTTTGCTGTGAATTTAATTCTTCTTGTTAAACACTGATAAATGCTACAAAATATACTTTTCCTTGCAAACTTAAAGAAATTGAACTGTAACATGAAACCAAAATTGCAGATTCGCGTTCAAATAACGGGCCGGTCTCTTTGCAAACTGCGACTCGGTCTATTTTCATGAGATCATATATGTCGTCATCACACTTATTATATACGGTGCCTCCATTCGGCAAACCTTGGGTGATCCGGTGATCAAGTCCCTCGGCTGTATTACATAGCTTTATAAGCACCTACACAGTACATTTCTTCGCCGGAAGTACACCCTTTTACCGTTATTAAAATTGTAAGGCTCCGCTTAAAAATGAAAACATGAGTCATAATTTTCTGTCGATATCTTTCTTAGAATATTTCCCTCGGCAGACAGTTTGTACATTAAATTTTTAGCGTGGTTTATCAATCTCGATGGGAACTTTCACCGTGGTTGTTTATGTCGTTGCTAAGCGATTTTAAAGAGCGCCGCCATGTTTAAGATCGTGTGATTGGTTGTTCAAAATGAAAACCTTCTTTATGCGGACAAGGTTATATGTACGTACTGAATCGGCCGATTTGTGACGAGTGAGGTCCCTCATGATTGACGTGTTTTAGTGATCACGTGACTTTCCGACAAACCTTTGCAAAATTCTAGAACGAATAAAAAAAGAAAGATCAAGGGCTATGTAGCCAGTTACTGAGGAAAAGGCTTTTGAAAACATTGTGGGAAGAGGGAAAAAATGCTGGTAACAAGCATTTTCTCCTTTTCCCACAATGCTTTCTACTTTTTGAAAGACGAATTTTGTGTTTTGAGTAGTATTTTCTTTTTCGTCTGCAAATGTTTTCAATGTGGACCAGGCTAAATTTTTGTCGTCTGGTAAGGGGATAACTCAGTGATGAATTATTTTTTAAATCCTGCGATGTTATGAAAAATCTTAATAGACCCCTCTAATAAGAGTCGTCTGCTGCAAATTTGTTAAGGAGGACAATGAGTTATTGTTAAGTCTGTACAATACAAAAGAAAAAATTAACTTGTCCAAACTGATAGCCGCGATTTGCAGACGGCAAATTAAATGTGGCCGAAATTAAGGGAATTGCCTTTGAAAAGGTAGAAAACATTTTGGGAAAAGGAGAAAATGCTGGTTACCAGCATTTTCTCCTTTTCCCAAATTGTTTTCAAAAGCCCTTCTTCCTCAAGGTTGTCACAACTCGGGATTGTTTGGTAAAGGATTAGTTATAGGAAATGAGTCGACAATCAGGTAACGCCTTGAATCTTTATCGCGCCTTAAATACGGCTGAACTGAAGTGAATTGACATTTATTTTTTGACGTATACTAACTGTACATGTTACTTTCATGAAAATTGGGCGAGTCTATGATTTTCTTTTTTTTTTCCCCATATTGCATACACATATCATTTGATGACAACTCAAATTCTTATCTTTTGCAAAGTTGTATTTTGTATGTAAGGCCGGTGGCCTTTATGTACACTGTAATTAAATTGAAATTGAAATTGAAACATTGTTACAACACATATACATACATTCAAGCGATCCTTATTTTAATATAACTAACTATAAACTGTAATTTTTAAATACGTTTTAAAAATTACGAGTTCTATGGCTCAATTAGCAACTGAATTTTACTACTCATTTAGAATGTATAGAATGTGTATGCACTGTTTTTAAATTAGTTGTGATAGTCTCTTATAATTCTGTATTGAATGGTCATGTACATCTATCTTTATGTCTTTTATGCTATATGTAATTGTTTTTGTATATAAATTCAGTTTGAAAATATTATTTTACATCGATTGAGAAACAAGTTCTTACAACTTATACTAATCTCTCTCGATTCTGCTTCCTGGAAACTACATCAGTACTCGCGCCGAATGTGTGGGCCAATGAACGGTCCCAAAGTTGACATCCGCTCCCGGGTATCGAACTCAGGACCTTTTGATTACGAGGCCGACGCTCTACCTCACAACCACAGACACCAGACATATAAATGAGACTCTGATAAATAAATGAATAATATATACAATGAATTTAGTCACGTGTAGATACACGAACCTGAAAAAATACACAACTAAAAAAAAAAAGATATAAAAAAAAAAAAATGAGAATGGCAATGGCAAAAGTACATGTCAGTAAAGTCTGAGAATCTGCCTCCTAATTGGATCATTTGGCAGAAAAATCGAAAATCGAGAGAGGATAAACAGAATAATGATAAAGTAATGGTTTACAAGATATCATTTAAGATACCATGTCTAAGTGCCCATGCTTCCTTAATAAATTTAAAAAGATTGATGAGCTCGACTTTATCTCTTGAACATAAAAGACTATGACATTTCACAGACGGCAGTAAGTAACTGCTAGATTTGATATACTTTTTTCTCAATGCAATAAAACTTTACATACTCCAATAAAATAGTATTCATCTTCTGTCAGTTTCCTCACAACATTGGCAATAGCGAAGCTCTTGCGGTATAGTATTCTTTCCTTGTCTGCCTGTTTGTATTCTTAAAGGATGGTTAGATGTACTTACTTGTAAACGGATGAAACAGAACCTGTATGACTTTAGAACTCGTTCTTACAGCCATAGAAATATTTGACGATGAGTGTCGAACAAGATTAGCTTACACTGACTTGCATTCTGATCTTGATCTACTTTTTCGGCTTTTCGTCTTATGGTTTTGTTTTATCGCCCCCAAAAATGGCAAAGTACACAAAAAACTTTACATATTTTATTTACATGTATATATACATATATTTTAATCTCTTCATCTGAAATTAAAAGCCACACTATAAATGTACAAAAACCAAACTTTCCGGACTCCCTGTACTACACGAAGCCTGCATTTTTGCCACACTGAACAATTTAAATTCCGTTTGAAATATGTATTATAAACGTTTTATTGACCAAATTACAGGACATAAGACCAAATTTCGTTACACGAGGTATTTTATATTCTGTTAGTAACGGTATAGATGTTATTGCTGGGAATGACTAAAGTTTTTTACACGGGAAATTATCGGTTAGCCTGGTAATTTACTTGATAGAATCGCCGACCATTGTTTTGATGTTCATATCAACTTTCTCCTCTCCAACATTGTTGGTTCAAAATCTGGTTTAATGACCCTTTATGCAACAACAGTGTGGTAATTTTAACCGACTCGTTTAATTGTCAGTATAGCAGACCAATTAAAACGGCTAGAAGACAGCATAAATGTGAAATTGAGCGTTTAATGTCAAAAACCTGAACAATGAATGTCCATTTATTCGTTAGGCTTGTCAGTCAAGTTTGGTTATTTTTCACGATTTATGATGTCATGGTGATGAAATTTAAAAAATATTAAAAGTTTTAATATGTTAAACAGCTTATGACGTCATCCAGCAAGTATGCACGGCTGAGAAGTTATAAAAGAAAAGTTTACAGTAATTTTTAAATACGAGTAATCAACATGAATTTTATTAAAAAAAAAAAAGAAAAACCTGATTAGGCCTACGTGTGGAAACACGGTGGCGAAATGAAAAATTTTCCTCACTTCCATTTCTTCTTTTGATACACTTTTCCTGGACAAGGCATGGGTTCTGAACTGGGTTGTAGGACAATTGACCACCCAGACATTTGCCGGTGGCATTTGTCCAGGTGGCCGTTGTCCTTGAGGGCAAATGTCCGGGTGGGCAATCGTCCGTACCCCTCTGAATTGTCTATCCCAGTGACAAGGTTCAGAGTAAGATTTAGGTATTACCATGTGACTAATTAAGTGACCCACTTTTGTTTAATTAACCACCTCTCATATCGTGCACTCTTCAAAGGATAGGTAACATTGCTTCGAAATCAAAACCTATTAGTATGTTGCGGATATTCACTGCAGTTGTCTCATCCATACAAGTATTAAGAGTATTTACCAGCACTTTGACGATCTTGGAAGAAGAATTTTGAAAACGTTGCGGGAAAAGGAAAACATGCTGGTAACTATTTTTTCCCCCTTTTCCACAATGCTGTCTACTCTTTTGCTGAAAACTTTCCCCATTCGAGCAGCATTTAATTTGTGGCCTGCAAATGATTTCAATTTTGACAAGTGTAGAATTTAGTTTGCAGGTAAAGAATTCAAAGAGGATAGGTTTTAGAGAAGAATTTAATAAGTTATCATATAAATGAGCCGTACTCTGTGAAAAGGGGACTTAGTGCATCTGCGAAAAGTATCGACCCAGGTCAGCCTGCGCAGTCCGCGCAGGCCGACCTGAGCCGAAACTTTTCGCTACTGGTCAATTTTCTGCATGTCAAAGGACCTTATGATACAGTAACTGTTAGTTGTTAGACATGATGGATTTTATGCTCAGTTTTATAATGACTTGCTTGGTACCATGCATTACAGGGGTGCATTAAGCCCCCTTTCGCTAGAGCATGGCTCAAATTCTTTAAATAAGGCTCCCTTTCCCCAAAGCTTTGTTCCAGAAACAACCAAAATTCCAAACTTTTAACTTTAGCACTGAGCCAAACAGCAGAGTTTCTAGATCTATATAGCTTCAGATCAGATTGTGCAAGAAGTGCCGTCTGCTCTCGGATCTACACTGCCGGATATTTAGGCTTGGAATTTTCAGAAAGTTATCATTTCCAGGCTGAAAATGGCGCATTTCACTTTAACAAGCGTTTTCGTTGATAAATGAATCACACACTTCAAAACAGATCGGCGTAGATCTAAAACCGTATGCTGAACCCCCAAGCTACTGAGCGCGACTCCCTGACCTTTTGCGGACAGTGTAAATCAAGATCAGACTGCACAGAACGTGCAGTCTGATCTTGCATCTACACTGTCCGATAAGACCATATTGTTCTTCAATAAAAAGTGAGTTTGAAATATCATTATTGGGGTTTTTTACTGTCGTATTGAAAGTTTTATTTAAGTTATTTAACAGGATAAGGGTTAAGAAGAGATCAAACCTAACGAGAAAATCATTTCTTTGCAGTTAACCCTCCACTATGTAATCACTGACATACCCCAACGACCTTGAGAAAGGATTCGTTTAAAAATTTTGTTGGAAAAGGAGAAAATGCTGATAACCGACATTTTTTTCTTTACCCACCATTTCTTCTACCCTATCACAGAGAGTTTTCCTCATTTTAGCCACATTTAATTTGTTGTGTGCAAATGCTTTAAATTTGTACAAGCCTAAAGTTTTGTCTGTTATTAAAGAGATAATAAACGAATCAGGGCGAACTTAAAAAAAGATCGACATAGATCTAGAATGGTTAGAGGAATTTCGAAGAGATCAGATTTAGTGAGAAACGATTTTCCTGACTATACAGTCACGTGTTTTAGCGATATTGAGAAAGGAAGCTGTCAAAAAAAAAAAAACATTGTGGAAAAAGGAGAGAATGCTACTTACAATGTTTCAGTAAACCCTTTCACAGACTGCTTTCCCGATTTGAGTCACATTCATTTTGATGCCTGCATATCTGCTTTCAATCTGGATAATTCTAAAACATCGTCGTCTGGTGAAGAGAAAAGGCCCAATGGCGGCCAAAAACAATGCTGGTATTAAAATGCATTTAAATATAATTCTTACCACTTAAAGGTATGGAAATTATTGTTGAGATGAAAATCTATTATTGTGCGGTCGGTCCAAGTATCAGTCACAGGCACTATTTTAAAACTAGGCAAAAAGTTGCCATGTCGCTCTATTTTTTTTTTTCAATTTTTTTCCCTGTTTTTTTAATTCATTTTTCTGTCAACGACTAGCACTTGGGCCGACCGTACAATAACAAATTGTGATATTCACAGTAATTTCCTTACTTTTAAATGATATGATTTAAATCTAAAATGCATTTTGACACTCGCATTGTTTGTTTTTGGTCGCTATAGGACCTTTAGGAGGAGAAAGGTCACGGTGTAGGACCGGAAGTGTACAGTGTTTGAGATTGTATGTCACTTGGGAGTCTGTACAGTGGCGAAATGTCACATGATTCTTGAAAATTGAGTTTACACGGTAAGTGAAGTTAATGTTTTTTCGTTTATTTTTGTAATTAATTGAAATCTTTCCATCCACTTGTACTTTTGATATATATTAAACATACCAGGCACCTGATCGTGCGATGCGCAACCTCCTTATAGCAATAAGAATGTCTTGATCAGCTTGACGTGAGAAAATTGAAATGATTTTCGACTACAAAAAATACCAGAATTTTCGCTTTAGCGCACACGAGAGAGTTCTATCTACGATATAAAGGTCTGTCCGTGTTTATGCTTCTTCTCTTCATCAACAAGTTCCAAGTTGTGACCTTAAAAGCGATGAAAATGACGAAATTCCTGTATGTTTACTAACACAATTTTGTACAGTCACTTGAAAACCAATATTTTAGGTTTGTACTGTCACTTGATACGACTTTGTACAGTCACTTGAATCCGTTCTCAAAATTATTTTGTTCTTACATAAGGAATTTTGACACTTTACAACAAAATCTGGTTTGCTTTGATCCCGTATTTTGACCTACATGATGGAAACAGAGAAATGAAATCAACATATAAAGTATTATTGCTCTTGTGTTGTGTCCTCTGGCTGAAAATGGATTATATTTCAATTGTGGCTTCATACGCTTTAAACACAGAAAAAGATTAGCCAGCGTAGAATACAAATTGAAGATACTACTAATGTGTACCAATTTTTAAAGTGGATAGAGATTATGATGACGCATTTCCTGTCACAAACATTCAACTATGCCAACTGTTGACTGGCATCATAGGTTTGGTTTCTTGATTTTGTGGCGATATAAGGAGCTAATTTATAGCACCATGATGTAGTAGAAAAATAAATACTTCCCTTGCAAGAGCTTAAACAATCTAAAAAAATCCATATTAAATCTGATTTTTGGCTCTATGTCATTATTACCCCACCGATTCCAAAATGATAATGGCACTTTTATTTTATTTAATTATTTTGGGGGTTTATTTTTTTTCTTTCTCATTTGGTGCTGCATTAAATAGATAAGTTTTAATAAGGCTGTGTCGTCTGCTCATGGTAGAATTTGACAAAGTGTTGCATAGTAAGCAGCGACTGGTGGGGACAAGATAGGGCTAGATGGATACGCAGATAGGCCTTGTATATTTCAGTACATGTAGTTTTGACAAATTAGGATATCTGCAATGCCACAATATATATTATCCCTAGTTATGGCCTTAGTAGCAATAAAATGTGGCTGAAAATAATTATTCTGTTTTTGTCCCTATACCACATTTTGACTTCTATTGAAACAACTTTTTACGCCCCTGAAGCTGATATCTTCAAAAGTAGATATGACTCGTAATTTATGTTGACTTCATATCATCCTATTATGTTTGATGCCGCTGAAAAAAGCATATTTTCACTTTGCTATAAGTATGCGTCATGTGTAGGCCTAACTTGTACTGAAGTTAGGTAAGTCTAAAATATTTTGACTTTGGACAAGTCCAACGTTTTGTCGTGTGGTAAAGAGTTGAAGCGTTGACGTGAAGCATTCTTGTACTAGACAAATCACGTCATGAGCACGACGTAATTGATAATTTACCATTAACTGCCTTTGGTAAAAAACTGACAACTTCCTTTTTTGAAGAATTGTCATTCCATATTCACAGGGTATATTCTAGACGTGTAGGCATATCCAATTTATGGATAACATACTATAATTTTTTACCACACACAGTCAATACAGTCTACAGTCAATGACACAAACAAGTTGGCTTCTTTACAAAAAAGGCCAGGAGAAGTCAGCATCAATCTTTTCAAATACTTTATTGGCTTTTAATATCAATATATTTTAGTATATGTAAACAAACAAGCAAAAAAGCCGCCGCGTAGAAGCATCTTATGCTTTACATGACGGTCATTTGACCTTCTTCATGCGTGGGCAAGTTGCATGATCTTGTCCAGCGGTCTTCTTTCTCTCTTTTTTATTAAATAAAATTCTTCTTATTTTTTCTTCTGCCTAGATATATTTGCTTAATGAAAAATTACAATTACTATAGAGGTCATTTGCAACCATGGCAAATATAATATAACAAATCTTTACTAAAATGAGTCATATAAAAATAAACCTCGTCTATTTCGTGTTTCGGTTTTTTTATTTCGCTTTATTTACAAAACCATGACGAAGCAGACTGTGTATTAGAACAATTTCCCAAGAAAAATGGATTTAATCAGCAAATTCTGCAGCAGTCTGCATTTTAAACTCACCACTACTGGAGAGGTCTGATGATCTCGTAAAATAAAAGAGCATGTTATTTAATATTGGGATACTGTCGCGTGACACCATTTCTTACCTTAAATTCCGATTAATTAGCGTCATATTACTAACAGAATCTTATACCAAGGTCATTTTTTTTTTAAATTTATGAAACTCGCCAAAGGCTCGCTTCATGAGTTTCATATGTATGAATTGAGCACTCGTGTAAAATCCTTTATTTTCTCATGTTCATCGAAGTTTGAACGACACTGGGTCGCGTGCAAAGTTTAGTTTTAGTTTAGTTTAAACATATTTATTTTACATTGATTGAGAAACAAGTTCTTAAAACTGAAACTAATCTCTCTCGATTCTGCTTCCTAGGAACTACACCAGTACTCGCGCCGAATGTGTGGGCCAATGAAAAATCCCAAAGTTGACATCCACTCCCGGGTATCGATCTCAGGACCTTTAGGTTATAAGGCCAACGCTCTACCTCACGACCACGGACACCACCGAAGTAAATGCAGCCCAAGGGGCTTCGTGGATTCTTTGCTAGCGACCCGGTGTCGCTCATTCTTCGATAAAAATCTAGGCCCAGTTGTTTAAAGCATCGTTACCTTAATGAGTTCGTTTTAGTTTCAGTTGGCTTACTGTTTGAGCGAAACCTATATCAAATACCCTGATATGCTATGCTGAAAAGAAAAAGCTCCTCGAATTTTTTTCAGCCCAGATATCACAGTATATGCGTATAAAACTTCACATTTCGTTGACAAACAACGTCATGGTTCTACGTTTAAATCACAGAAAAAGTTGAGAGATTTGTTTGTTTGAGCAGCTTAACATCGTGAACTATGTCAAAGTGAAATTAGATTCTCGGGATCAATTGTTTATACTGGCCAAAATTTACGTAAGGTGATACCGCGTGACCCGATCGATGTATTCAAACCAGTATGTTCTGAAGGATTACATAAAGCATTTTATTCGTTGTGCTTGTGGCTTTTGTGTCGTTTGTGGCAATGGATTTTTCATTATTTTTTTTTTAGCTCACCTGAGCACGAAGTGCTCAAGATGAGCTTTTGTGATAGTGCTATGTCTGTCGTCCGTCGTCTGTCGTCCAGGCGTCAACATTTACCTTGTTTGCACTCTATAGACCACAGTGTCGGGTAGTCATAAAATTTGGTCGGACAAGTTCGAAATTGTGGGCTAAATATTTAAAGAAGCTTGTGTGCACCCTTTAGACCACTTTCCTCAGCCCGATACGCTTGAAACTTGATCAGGATGTTTGTCTTGTTAATATCTTGGAAAAGTTGGAAAACGGGTCAAGAAAGACATACAGATATTGTAATGAGAGCTGTCAGTAGACAGCACAGCTCGCTTGGACGTTAAGAGTAATGTTTTCAAAAGGCTTTATTTTCAGGCCCGTAAAAACCAGGGATTGTTTGGTAAAGGGTTAAAGGTGGGTATTCAGATTTTTCACATCTCGCCAATTAAAAAATATAAAATATAAATATCACTGAAAATTATATGAAAAAACAATACAAATCATCAATAATTAAGAATCATAAAATTACAAAAACGAAATTGTGTTACCTTAAAAGGCTACGTAGCCTCTTCAGGTATTTTTAGATTTCGCGCCAGAAATCAAAGAAGCATTGTGGGAATGTCTGGTGACTGGCACGTGACTAATGACGCTTTAATTCCATAACATAACAAACATGTAATTATTTTCCATAATGTCTTCCTGGAACGCTATGATTGAAGCTTCGTCTGTGTATTTCTGGTGTGTCAATGAGCGAGTTGCTCATGTAAAAATAGACCGTGTTTCCCGTCGGTGTAGACCTGTAATTCTCTAATTTCTCATGTTGTCGGATGGTTTTTGGATACTGGGGTTTTATGAACGAAAATTAAAAGGCTTTCGGAGTATAAGAATGATTATTTTTGTATGTTGTAAAATTTTCGTCGCAAAATCTGAAGGGCCACCTTTAAACCAGTCAAATTCTATTTTCGTTTAGGTGTTCTCGCTGAGCCCCGGTAGTTCAGTAGGTAGCGTACAGGAGTTGAAAACAGGGGGTCGTAGTCTCGATCCGGGGCTCGGCCAATTCCTTTCCGAGGATTGAAGATAGTCATTGCGACAGGATTCATTCCTCTCCCACCGTTGACCATTGTTTTGATGATGGTTTTGTGAGAAAGCAGCCAGTGGCTTCGAAAGAATATTGTGCGAGTACTGATAAAAGAGAAACCAGGAAATCATGGACAGGTGCACTGGCCGCCGCGTTTTCATTTCTCCGCGATATAACTGAAATGATGTGGAAAACGGTGCTAAATAATCAATCAATTAGGTGTTCTCATGCATAAACAAAGCTTTGCGATCTATATCAAAGCGCGCTTTTATGCAGCAGGGTACAAGACGGTATTAGTCAGTTACAGAACTTGAAACTTGCTCCTATTTCCTTGGTACATTATCTTATTGGGATTTTCAGTGTCTAATAAAGTAATCGAATATTATAGCAAGTACAACCAACATTTCAGGGAGCATCTGTCAAATCAATCTACTTTAAAGTAGGTCAAACAAGTCAGAGTCTCATATCACTTCAAATAAACAACTTTCTGTCGAATTTCCCTTTTCATTCTTCGTAATAAAAGACATGCTCTTCAAGTCACTGTACAAAATAAAATATTGCAGATCTCAAGCGACTGTACAATAGCGTATCAAGTGACTGTACAAATTCCTTTTGTCGACATGCCATTTTAAACGAACGATTATGAGGATTGTAGTCGATTTTGTCATCAAACCTTTACATGTTTTCAAAAAAAAAAGTGAATAAAGAAAATATCTATACATTTTCCGTTCAGCAAAAAAGCTTTTAAGGATGGTTAATCAAACAAAATACCTCGTTGTTTTGAGGCAAAATCATCTGTATTTTAGTATGGTTACATGATCAAGGCATCCTCCAAGAAAGATTTACAGAGCACATGGGTGTTCCTGATACGGTCTATAATTAACAAACAAAAAACTGGATATGAAGATTTTATAATATCTATCAAAATAAATGAAAAATCACCAGCTTGACTTACCATGTCATAGCAGTTTACAACGACCAAGTGACATTTCGCCACTGTACAGACTCCCAAGTGACATACAATCTCAAACACTGTACACTTCCGGTCCTACACTGTGAAGGTTTTACAGAAGAATTTAAAAAGTGTTCATGCCAATTTTTCAATACTCCTTTATATCAAGTTTTATGACAAAGACCGGTCTAAATCCCCAAGTAATAACCCTAATAGCGTTGAGCCAGATAGACTTTGATTTTGCTACAGTATAGCTTCAGATCAGATCTTACACGAAATGCAGTCTGATCCAGGGTTTAAACTGTTCAGTAATAAGACTGAGATATTCTAAATTATCTTAATTATTTTCAGGTCAAAATTGGTCCATTTAGGTCTACTTTTGAAAGAAATAAGGGAAAAGGAGAAAATGCTGGTAGCCAGCATTTTCTCCTTTTCCATTAATGTTTTCTACCCTTTGAAAAACAAATTTTATACGAGTATACGTCTGCAAATGCTTTCAATTTGGACAAGTCTGAAACTTTGTTATCTGGTAATGGTTTAACCCTTTACCACACAATCCCGACTTTTAACGACCCCAAGAAAGAAGCCTTTTGAAAACATTGTGGGAAAAGAAGAAAATGCTGGTAACCAGCATTTTCTTCTTTTCCTACAATGTTTTCTACCCTGTAAGAGACAAATGTTATGTTTTGAGCTACATTTAAAATGTCGTCTGCAAATGCTTTGAATTTGGACTGGTCTACATTTTTGTTGTGTGGTAAAGAGTTAACCTTTAAGCTGCTAAGCGCTACTCACTGACCTTTTGCGGACAGTGAAGATCAAGATCAAACTGCACAGAACATACAGTCTGATCTTTAATCTACACTGCCCAACAAGGGGATATTTTCCTCCAAAAAATAAGTTTGAAAGAAAGGTTTTCACTGTCGGCTTAAAAGTTTTATTTAATCTATTAGGCACGATAAGGATTTACAAAAGAATTGTACCTCAAAAGAAAATCGACGTAGATCGAGAACAGCATGCAGAATTTAGGAGAGATCAAACTTAATGAGAAAAGATTTTCTACGCAGTTGTAACAGAGCCAGTGTACTAGTACGTGATATTTATTTCTGTGCTGTTCTAGGCAGAGTGCCATCGTACAACAATTTTTTTCATTTATGTGAGCCATGCTCTGGCAAAAGAGGATTTAATGCATATCAACGATGCATCATACTAAGCAAGTCGTTACATAATTATGGATCAAAAATATCCATTTTGTCTGACCACGTGCTGAATTATGAGTTTCAAAGATCCTTAACCCTTCCAGCGCCATAGGCGAAAACAGGGACTTTTGCGGACGGCATAGATCAAGATCAGACTGCACAGAACGTGCAGTCTGATCTTTGATCTATACCTTCCGCTTGTTTGGTCAAGCCTATATGATAAAAATCTTCCGGAGACTCAGTGGATTCTATTTACAGCCATCAAAAGAAGCCGTGTTTGTTTATTTGGCGCCGAAAGAGTTAAACATGCAGAAAATTTAACAAATGGCAAAAAGTTTCGAGATAGGTCAGCCTGCGCGGACTGCGCAGGCTGACCTGCGTCGATACTTTTTGCAGATGTAGTAAACCCCCTTTTCACAGAGCAATTGGTTCATATCTAAAATAAGACTTCAAAGAAGTATATATTCCAAAAGATAATGAAATCCCACCGTCATCTGTTTCTTATTTGTATTTTAACCATCACTTCACACATAATTATACAAGTAATCGGATTTACTCGTTACCAAACGACAAAATTTTGGACTTGTTCAAATTCAAAGCATTTGAAGACGACAATTTAAATGTGGTTCAAATCATGATTTTGTCTTTGATAGGGTAGGTTACCAGCATTATCTCCTTTTCCCACAATGTTTTCAACAGCCTTCTTCCTCTTGGTAGTTAAAACTCAATATTTCGTGGATAGGGGTTTAGTATTGGCAACGACTCTTTTAGCCTCCCCCTCCGATATTTTAATTACATGTTTGTTTCATTTTCTTCCGTATTAAAAGTGTCATTCCCATGTCCTTTCACCCCTTCCCCATCCCCAAATGCAGATGTCCTTTAGTAGAGTGTTGCATTTATTTCACGTCGACCAGCGCATCTCTCCATTCTTTTCTGATATTTCTATACTTTACCCTTTATCACACATTCCCGAATGTTTACAATCTTGAAAAGCAAGGCTTTGCAAAATATCTTGGGAAAAGGAAAAAAATGTTGGTCACCAGCATTTCCTCCTTTTTCCACAATGTTTTCTACCCGATCTAGGACCAATGCTACCATCCGAACCATGTTATTTATTTGTGGTTTGTAAGTGCTTTTAATTTAGAAAAGTATAAAAATGTCAATAACACGAACATGACCCTGTCAAAGCGACCGTCTGCTTTCACACATATGTAAACTGATAAAGAATTTTTGGCGAGCCGAAATTCGAACTCCCAACCTCTTGGTTGCAATTTACAAGCCTCTTGCTGGTAAAAAAAAAACAAAAAAAACAGGTGCATAGATAGGTGCACTGGCCGCTGTGTTATGACAGATATGACGTTGAAAAAGACGCTAACTAACAAACATGCAAGCAGTACCTCTCGAAGATTAAAAATACGCTTGGATTCGGACAAGCACTGCAAGCATAGACAGGTGCACAGCCTGTCGTGAAGTACCGTTAATAGAATGGTGTTTTACGCGGCTTTCAACATTGTTTCAGTCATATCACGCGACAGCTCACAAATTCGTGAATATCCTGGGTTTTACGACTACTATGCTAGTTCCTGCCGTGAAATAACTGCATTAATGTCGAAAGCGGCTTTCATCATCAAACATTTAACCTTTTACAAAAGAAAAATTCTTAGATTTATCCAGAATTCAAAACATTTGAAGACGATGATATAAATGTGACTCAAACATTTGAATTTGTTGTCAGAAGGACAGAAAACATTATGGGAAAAGGAGAAAATGCTGGTTACCAGCATTTTCTCCTTTTCCCACAATGTTTTCAAAAGCCTTAATCCCCAGGGTCTTTAACACTCGGGATTGTGTCGTAAATGGTTTTAAACGAACTTATCCGAATTGGAAGATTTGGAAGGTCGGGTAAATTCTTTGAAGCCTTTCAGCCTGATGCATTTATGTACTTATAGAATACAGAATAAACACTTCAGATTAATGAAAAATAATGATAAATGTCAGTAGTAAAGGAGGGTAGACCTAGGACAGTGTCCGAGGTCTACCCTCCCTGAGTGCCATTTTGTCCGAGGTTGCCCCATTTTGTCCGAGGTTTACCCTCCCTCGGGAGGGTAAACCTCGGACAAGAGGCCGCATCACCGGTGATTTGGCGGTAATTCGGCTTCCGCGCGTAGAAATACAATAATAAATAGTCCGCTACTTGAATAAAAGTAGTTCCGGCAGGTGGTTCAGGTAGAGACCCTCGTTGGACTTAGTCTTTTTTTGGAGAGTTGTTCTTTCTCTCTATCACCGTCGGACTTAGTCTTTTTTCCACAATTTGATTAAAAAGTAGTTCCGGCTGATGTAAACAAGCGTTTTGATTGGTCGAGACGTTTTCCCGCCAAAATTCGAATTGGAGGTGAATCACACCACAGGATGGTTCAGGCAGAGGTCCTCGTAGGACTTAGTCTTTTTTCCACGATATGGGTTATTTTCCCCTCCTCATGCTGGTTCAGGCAGAGAGTATCGTTGGACTTAGTCTTTTTTTTTCGTCTTTTTGTTCGTCTCGAACTTTCTCTATCACCGTTGGACTTAGTCTTTTTCCCGTCTTTTGTTCGTCTCGAACTTTCTCTTTCACCGTTGGACTTAGTCTTTTTCCCGTCTTTTGTTCGTCTCGAACTTTCTCTTTCACCGTTGGACTTAGTCTTTTTCCCGTCTTTTATTCGTCTCGAACTTTCTCTTTCACCGTTGGACTTAGTCTTTTTTCCACGGTATGGACTATATTCCCTCCTCATACTGGTTCAGGCAGAGAGCATCGTTGGACTTAGTCTTTTTTTCTCCGTCTTTGTTCGTCTCATTTTTTCTCTATCACCGTTGGACTTAGTCTTTTCTTTGACTCCTAGCAGTATGATCTTTAGACATTGCCTGACTATATGATCTGAGTGTGGGTTTTTTCCGACATTTCCTGGAAATCAGTTCGTCTAGACTTACCCGATCTTAGATTTTATTCGTCCCTAGTTTTATTCGTCCCTAGTTTTTAATCTGCAAATTTTTTTAAATTGTAAAAAATTTTTTATCCGAAATTTTTTCTATGATAAAAAATTTTTAAGCATAAAGTTTTTTCTATTGCTAAAATTTTTCTCTGCAAGATTTTTTTATTTGAAAAAATTTTTCTATCGATAAAAAAGTTTTTTCTCTCTGCAAGATTTTTTAATCGTAAATTTTTCTATCACTAAAAAGTTTTTCTATCGCGAATAAGTTTTTCTCTCTGCAAAAAAGTACAACAACACATCTATGAGATTGACAATTGTTAAAGATAGATTTTCTAAGGTTTGGTTAGTCCTGAAAAGGACTGTTTTTGGAGATTAGACTGTCTTTTTTTCCTCGTCTAATGACAGCAACCAAAATTCGCATGACAGATGGGACAACTTCCAGTTCTTTTTGTAATTGTCATTGTCCCATCCTTCGCGGTGATCTTTCTCCCGAGTTCAACGTCAACTAATATGAGCTCTGGAGTTGTTGTCTGCATAAACAGCTCAAGTAATTTTTCTCCGAGTTCTCTGTATGGCTGTGTTATCTGCTCTAGGTGTCTTTGAACTGCTATGAGTTGTCTTCTTAATACCAACAGGTCTTCACCAGCATTTAAATAGTCTTGGAGAGCGTCAGTTATTTGATGGTTTATCTGTTCCATATTTTGAATTCTTTTTTCGCTTTGGTGTACTTTATGATTTATTCGTCTTGCTCGAGAGAACGAGAGTCGAATGACTATAGAAGAAGTTCTTTGATTTTATAGCTTGGTGGAGGGATTGACCTACTTTGACTTGGAATTAACGTTAACCAATCGTTAGTTTCGTTACATTTTTTTTGGATTTGATACTCTAAGACATTGTAGATAGATCATATAGTACGTTATATTCTATCTACATGCTCTCGCCCACGTTCGCGCTTTTAATTCTAACGCAAAGTAGGTCAATCCCCTGTCAAGCTATAAAAGAACCAGCGTTTTTTATTCTTGTATTAATTCATTTCACGATGAAGTTATCGAAATTTTGCTGTGGACTATTTGGGACCAAGAAGATTAAGAAGGAGATGAAAGAGAAATGGGAAAAAGAGGCTATGGAAAAGAAACAAGACGAGATAGAAGAAAGGAAGAGGTTAAAACATAAAGCTCTTCGTGAGTTTTTTGGAAGACGAGGGTATGAGTTTTATACTCGTACCCCAATCGTTAAGATGGGTAATATTTACCCAGACTTGTCAGAGCTGATACCGCCAACAGAACATCGCGGTTGGCAGAATAAATTAATGAGAATGTATCCTTCATTGAAATGGTAAAGAATACGTTCTCTTTAATTTTAAAACAGCCCTTTTCAGGGCTACCCAATACCAAGAAAGTTTTTACTTTCTTCAAATTGTCAAAAACAAAAAAAGTCAAGTCCTATACATTTTGTTTTTATATCTTTTATTTAAATTTTTGTACAATAATCATTACAATGAAACATTGAACTGGTGAAATATATACAATGAAACATTGAACTGTGGAAATAAATGAATCGTTTTGAAACAGTTCTTTGAAACAGTTCTTTGAAAAAAATGTTTTACAACTCACTGTGTTTTTCTTTTTTTTCTTCGGGATGTCAGGTTCACATTCACTCTTGCGTTTCCTTTTTTTTTTTCATTGTTTCCATCATTGTGTTCGTCATTGTTATTTTTCAACACAATATCTGGACAGATTTTTGCACCATGTTTTTTTGTTTTGCAGAAGAAACAGTTCTTCTTCTTTTCTCTTTTCTCGTTGATTTTCTTTTCTTCAGATCCTGAAGAAAGTTGCTTGTTTTTTTGCCCCTCTCCAGACAGTGAAGAGGGTCCGTTGTTTTGATCGAGTATAAGAGTATCCTCTGAAGAAAGTTTATTTTTTTGGGAACTTTGTTGTAAGCTTTGTTGCGGGTTATCATGTATTTCTACTTGAATTCTACAGATTTCTGTGTCGTTGATTTCTGTGTTATCATGCTCCATATTTTCGATCTCCTGTTCGATCTGATTTCCAGTCGATGAAGTTGTAGTCTGTGACGATCTTGTCTTCCGTTTATTCTCGTCTACTTTATAGGATAATAGAGCCCCAACATATTTCATATGTTGAAATTCACCACCAGTCTCCATTGTTGACGAGATTTTGACCTCGTGGCTGTAGGGGTCCACAAAGACAGAGACGAATTTCCACATCAGATTTTCTTTTTCTGGACATTGTCTGGCCCAATGTCCTGATCTGTTGCATGTAAAACAAATATTCGTTGTCATATCACTCACCCCATGGCGTTTGTCGAATGTTGCTTGATCTAGGACTCTGGTGATACGATAGACATCTTTTTCTGCAAAATGTTGGTGGGATAGAAATGATCCCACGTAGTTCCCAGTATGGTAGACTTGATATCTTGACGGTATATTGGTGATCTCATAATCGTGAGTGTATGGGTTAACATACAGATACATTCTTTTTGGTGTTGTACTTTGTAGCTTGAACCCACTCATTTTTTTCTACCAGTTGTCCTGTTTGAAATTTTTCCGAAGAATGATGAAGATTTCAATCGTATCACCTCTTTTTATACACGTTTGCCCTGAAAAAAGATATAAAAAAGCTAGGGTTTTTGGAGTTCTAGGTCATTGTTTGACTTATAATCAGCCATAAAACAATGCCTAAAAGACTAGTACCTTATTCAGACAGTACAAGTGACGATGAGACAATTCAGTCCATGTCGAAAAAGAGAAAAAAATTACTACCGGCAAAAAAAAGAAAAAGAATCCTAGTCTACCCAGACAGTAGCAGTAATGATGAAACCGATGATGAGAAATTTTCACCGTCAACCAAAAAGAGAAAAAGTTTACCATTGAAAGAAGAAAGTGATGGTGAAGACAAAAAATCTTTGAAAGAAGAAGATAAGAAATCTTTGAAAGAAGAAAGTCATGCTGGGTTATTTTCACCCAAGGAAGAAGAAAGTGAAGACAAAAAATCTTTGGATATGAAAAGTCTATACGCCTTAAAAGAAGTGGGAAAAAAGAAGTCAAGAAAATTCAATACAGATTCCCATGTACTGGAGGCGTCTTTTAAGGAATTCGATGAGCTACAACCACAGCAGTTGACCGTCTTATTTGACGATGTTATCCAACAAATCGTTCAAAAGTTAAAGGCTGAATCGAGGGATATGATTAGAATTAGCATCAATCACCCTTCATTGGCTGTGGGAATTCATATTCCCTTTCTATATGTGGAGGAGTTGGAGAGTCATACTATGTTGGACGAAATTGAAAAAGTTCTACAGTCGAATGAGGAATTCGTCTTGAACGATGGCCGCATGACATTCGATATCACACATACGGTACCCCCAAGCTGAAGTGGTAAAAGAGTTAGGGGTACAGAAGTATTGGATTCAAAAGTTTTCGCAAAGAAGAAACAATCGATTATTGAAATTAATAATGAAGATCATCTATGTTTTGCAAGAGCCGTTGTTGTGGGGATTTATCACCATGAACGTGAAAACACCCAAGAATGGAACCGAAGATGGGATCACATCAAAAGACTGAAGCCGAGAAATTGATGAATGAAGCTGGAGTTTCGTCGACGCATCCTGTAGGTCCTGAAGAATACAAAAAAATTCAAGATTTCTTATATGAAAAAGACTATGTTATTAAAGTCCATCAACAGCATTCAAAATTGGAGAAAGTGTTTGAACATCCAGAAGTGAAAGACAATAGTAAAATCATACATTTGTACTTTCATCAAAAGCACTATGACTACATCAAATCCATTACATCATTTCTTGATTGTGGTTATTATTGTGAGTTCTGTGATATGCGTTACAGGAATCGGGAAGACCATATTTGCTCAAAGATCTGTAAAGACTGCTTTCGTACTGGAAAATGCCCATCAGAATCAAAAGAGTATGTCTGTTCCAAGTGTCATAGATGATTTTTCAGTGCGGAATGCTTGAAAAAACACAAAACACTTCAAGGTAAAGAGAAGAAGACCATTTGTGAATTAGTGAAACTCTGTTCAAAATGTGAAGGCCAGTTTTTTGTCAGAAAGAAAAATCGTGTCTGTAAGGGAAAGAAAAAGTGTCATCTCTGCAAGAAAATAGTTGACTTCTCTCATCGCTGTTTTATTCAGCCTTACCAGAGTAAGATGAAGCACGACAGCGATGATGAGACGAGTTCTTCTGTAGTCAAAAAGCCTTTGTTCATTTTCTTTGATTTCGAATGCCAGCAAGACACAGGGATACACATCCCGAATTACTGTATTGCACACCGAGCCTGTACTGAATGTATCGATAAACCACTTGATTTTCATTGTTCCACATGTAGTGAATTCGAAGAAGGAAGAGAAGTTATTTTTCAAGGAAAAGAAACTTTGAGTCAATTTTGCAGCTGGCTCTTTACAAAGCATCATAAAGGAATCATAGCTATTGCCCATAATCTCGAAGGTTATGATGGCCAATTTATTCTCAATCACATTATCAACGTTGGGATGAAAGAACCAGAACTAACCATGAATGGAAATAATATTTTGAAGTTAGAACTGAATGGTGTGTGTTTGATCGACTCCTTCAGTTTCATGAACTTTGGGCTGGCGAAATTTCCGACTACATTTGGTCTTCAAGAAATGAAAAAAGGCTACTTTCCTCACTGGGCAAATACAGACGAATTCTGGGATTACGTCGGCCCATACTTGGACATGTCTTATTACAAGCCCGATTCAATGTCTGAAGAGGCTCGATCGAAATTCATAGTCTGGTATAATGACAAGTTCAAAACGGTGAGGAATTCAATTTCCAAAAAGAGATGGAGTTGTACTGTCGATCGGATGTTGATATCCTAAGACGAGGGTGTGGTGAATTCAGAAAGTTGTTCATCGAACAGAGTGAGATTTGTCCATTCACAGAGTCATTTACCATAGCTGGAGCCTGTAACAAGATTTGGCGAAAAGATTATTTACTAAAAGATCAGATAGCCATCATTTCAAGCAAAGATCCAGCCAAACGCCGGTTTTCTATGAAAGCAATACGGTGGATTCAAAGCATTGCTATGGAAAAAGGGATTCATATTCAACATGCCAAAAATGGTGGTGAATTTCGAATAGAGAAATACACTGTAGACGGTTTTCACCGCAATTCAAACACTGTCTATGAATTCCTCGGGGATTTATTTCATGGTTGCCAGACATGTTTTAAGGATCGAAAATATATCAACCCCATCAATGGAAAAACAATGGATGAATTGTACAACAGTACCATCGAACGGTTAAAAACCATCAAAAGAATGGAATATAACGTCGTGACCATATGGGAGCACGAATTCGATGCCAAGATGAAAAAGGACAAAGAGTACAAAAAAACCATTGAAAGTCTATATCCGAACTGCGAACCCATCGAACCGAGAGAGGGTCTAGCTGGAGGCAGATACAATGCAATAAAAATTGCCTATGATGTTGAGGAAAGTAGTGAAAAGGAAATCAAGTACATTGACATTTGCTCACTGTATCCTTAAGTCTGCAAACATAAATCCTATCCTGTAGGCCATCCAATAATCTTGACTCCTGAGAACATTGACATGAAGAATATTCGTCAGTATGAAGGACTTATTAAATGCAAAGTTCTACCCCCAACTGATTTGTTTCATCCTGTTCTTCCAGTTCACTGTAACAACAAGATGATGTTTCCACTCTGTATGAAATGTTCACAAGAAAGCTCAAACGTTTGTAACCATGAAAAAGAAGAGAGAGCCTTAGTTGGAACTTGGGTTACATTTGAAATGTTCAAAGCTCTTGACTGTGGTTATCGTCTGATGTTTGTGTATGAAATCTGGCATTTTGACTCTGTTTCGGACCAGTTCTTTAAAGGCTATGTAGACAATTTCTTGAAAATCAAGCAAGAAGCCAGTGGATATCCCGGTTGGTGCCAGACAGACTCGGAAAAGGATCAATTCATTCGCGAGTATGAGGAAGCCGAAGGGATTCGTCTCGATCCAAAATGTATTCAAAAAATCCTGGTAAAAGATCATTTGCTAAGATTATGCTGAACTGTCTTTGGGGAAAATTAGCACAGCGTGAAAACATGGGCAAGACGAAATACATCAGAGAACCATCTAAATATTTCGACTTGATTACCGACCCGAAATACACGGTAAAGCATGTGGAAATCTTTGACAACGAGTGTCCATTCATTTTGGTCAACTATGAAGAAAAGATGGACTTTGTCGAAACGCATGCGACAGCCAATGTTATTGTAGCATCCTACGTAAAAGCTTATGCAAGGTTGGAACTGTACAGTGTTCTTGAAAGGTTGGGGGATAGAGTTCTGTATTTCGATACAGACAGTTGTATGTACATTCATGACCCTCCATTGTGGAACCCTCCCATCATTAACAGTAGGCTAGGAAAATGGACCGATGAAGAACCTGATTGCAGAATAACTCATTTCAGAGGATTAGGCCCCAAGAATTACGCTTACAAAATGAGAACAAAAGATGGAAAAGAAAAAAGCAAATGTAAAGTCAAGGGAATTACTTTGGATTACAATACAAATCAGATGGTAAATTTCGACACCTATTCAAAATGTGCTTTGGATCGCACAATAGAAATCAAAGTTCAGTATGACTGCAGAATCAAAAGGCATAGAGACAGAACAGTGACCAGTGAACCACAGACAAAAACCTTTCGCTCTGTATACACCAAAAGAGTGATTGTAAACGATACTGATACTGTTCCCTATGGTCATAAAAGTTTGAGGGTATAAATATCTGTAAGAAACAACATCGTGTTACACTGTTTTGAAGTGAACGATCAAAGTAAGACGGTTCTATCAAAAAAGTGAAATCATGTCAAGTGAAATGCTGCCTTTACCGATAGAACTACGTGAAAAAGTTTATAGAGATTTCATCCATCAGCACACGCTCGATAAACAAGTACAGTTGGATATTAAATTCGGCTGTGTGAAACTTTGGATAAACAAATTGCATAAGGGAGTTGCAAAAGGAGAGACATCCTGCAAATTGTATGGTATACACAGCTTTATTGTAATGATAGGGGATGACACAGATTTCGATCTTCCTCTCAAAGCTTATTTAGCATTTTGTTTGTTGAAAGACAACTATATTGCTAAACAAATGGATTCCACAACTCGATGGCAATTCATCATCGTAGGAAGAACAGAAGATAGTTTTCTGAACGTCCTGAAAATGAAATCAGTTCTGTTTAACTTTTACTTACGCTACAAAAAAGGATCCATTCAAGACGGTGAGGAAACAGTGGATACCATGGAAGGCTATATTCTATTTGATAGAGATGTCACAGAAGAAATCGTATATTCAACTCTTTCGACAAAAGATATTTCAAAACATGTTTTTCCATTTAGTGGAGTACGTGAATATAGTGAAATGGATAGCAAATTTCCATTGTTTTTGGGTAATGATCAGCTGCACAAAGTTATTGTGGAGCATGAAGACAAGTGGAAAAATCGGGTAATCTGTGAATTCGCATTGTAACGATGCTGCACTCTATGACCTATAAGATTTGAGGGTATAAATAACTGTAAGGAACAACACCATGTTACACTGACTTGAAGTGAACGATCAAAGTAAGACGGTTCTATCGAAAAGTGAAAATCATGTCAAGTGAAATGCTGCCTTTGCCGATAGAACTACGTGAAAAAGTTTATAGAGATTTCATCCATCTGCACACGCTCGATGAACGAACACAATTCAGCCTTAAATTCAACTGTGTGAAACTTTGGATAGATAAATTGCACAAGGGAGTTGCAAAAGGAGAGACATCCTGTAAGTTGTATAGCATGCACGACTTTATTGCAATGCTGGTGACTGAGTCAGATTTCGATACCACTATCAAAGGCTATTTAACAGCTTGTTTGTGGAAAAGTGACTATTTCACTAAGCAGTTGCAAGCCACAAGTCGATGGCGGTTCATTATCATAGGAAGACCAGAAGGAAGTTATCTGAATCTACTGAAAATGAAATCAGACCTGTTTAACTTTTACTTACGGTATACGAAATCAAGAGATAATGCAGAAGGAGTGGATATCATGGAAGGCTATCTCCTATTTGATAGAGATGTCACAGAAAAAATCGTACTTTCAACTCTTTCGGCAAAAGCAGTATTCAAAAACGTCTTTGAAATTAGAGGAACGTGTGAATATAGTGGATTGGACAGTGTATATCGTTTGTTTTTGGGCAATGAACAATTGCACAAAACTGTTGTGGAACATGAAGACAAGTGGAAAAATCGAGGTATCTGTGAATTTGCATTGTAAAAATTGTTTTGTCATTGTTGTAAATAAAATACTGCATTGTCAATGTTTTGTATTTAAAATGTCTTTGTATATATGGAATATAGTGTTAGAACATTTGTTTTTAATGATATTGTTAAGAACTTTTGAATGAATAAAGAAATGATTAAAAAAAGTCGTCTGTTTTGATTTTCTCCCAAAAAAGTTCAGAGATGGAAAAATGTAGCTAGATCATAACATTCTATGTGAGATCATATAGTACGTTATGTTCTATCTACATGCTCTCGCCCCCGTTCGTGCTCTTAATTCCATAGCAAAAGTAGGTCAATCCCCTGCCAAGCTATAAAATGCTGGCAAAATTTTTCCTATCTTTTATTCTTTCTCTATCTTTTTTTATCCTACCGATATGTCCGTGAGACAGGGTTTTGGCACTCCACCTCAATCTTATTATAGCGGGCAATATTTACGCTATAAGAAGTACTTCAATTATGAGCATTTCATTAGAAAACATTATTTTGATGCAGAACGATACTTGGATGAATCTCAACCTAGTTTGTTCTCTAGAAGATTTTCCGTTTCAGAAATTTATGAAATGGTAAAATCTATTGTAGAACATAGTGATAGTATTAAATTGCAAGGTTTCAACAAGATAATTTTTGAAATGAAATTTCCTGTTGAAATCGGAAAAGATGCAGACGGTAAAGAGGCGTATGTTTGTAAAGTCGTCGCCTGCTATGATGGATTTGAGTTGCCGGATGTAGTTAAGTATAAAGATCTTTCTGTCATCACGGCATATCCTGTATAATGGATAAAAACAATGGTTCTTTTTAAGAACCACTCTCTCCTTCTTTTAGGATTGAGGGCTCTTTTCAGAGCCAACCAATACCCAGGAAGACTACTTCTTCAAATTGTCAAAAACAATACGTATTTCTCGGATCGAAAGACTGGTTGCATCAGACTCAAAAAAAAAGACTAAGTCCTATCCAAAGAATCGTCGTTTTTCCCCACACCCGCCAAGAGCAACCGTTTTTCCCACTCCCACCATTCCTTTTCTACAAAAGAATATAACGAGTCTGACGATTGGTCTACGTTAATTCTGAGTCAAAAAGTAGGTCAATCCCCTTCATCAAGTTATAAAAAATCAGTGAACTTCTCCTATAACCATTCGACTCTCGTTTCTCTCGAGTAGCACGAATAAGAAATCGTAAAGGTATACCAAGACGAGAAAAAATGCTTATATTTTTTCCTTATTGTCCTCAGTGTGATAGACCATGTGCAATGGAGTGTGGAAAATGCTTTCGCATCCTACACCATCTTGGAGAAAAGCACAATTGTCCAGAACCAGATGAGGGGTTCTATGACTATGATGAAGACTATGGTGTAGTGATTTAGTGTCGTCATTGCTGTCAAGCTTTCATTGTGGTGCAGTTTGAAGAAGAAGAAGAACAACTCGATCGCAACCAGTGAAGGATGAATCTTCATCAAAAACAGCCCTTTTCAGGGCTAACATGCAACAAGAAAGTTTTTTTACTTTCTTCAAATTGTCAGTTCAACTCAATTCTGAATTAAAAAATATAACGAAACTAACGATTGGATAACATTAATTCCGAGTCAAAGTAGGTCAATCCCCTACCACCCTATAAAAGACGGGGATATTTTTCTTTTTTAATCAGTTTTTCCTCTCAGAGCTCAAAAATGAAAACCCTCGACAAACGGTTCAAATTGCTTGAAGCAGAGCGACGACTTAGAAAGGGATGCAGACAGATCGAATTGCTTAAAATTCGTCTGAGTGGGATGGAAAAACGATATGATAAGTGCAAAAGTAGAGGTGTACAGTATAACCTGAAAATTCAACTTTGCACAATTAAAGGAGTACTCATTATGTATAATGAGTATGTCCAAGCCAAAGTTGAAGAAATCAACGAACTTCGGCGTGAACTATTCCCCGAAGATTCAGATGAGGAGGTTTAGAGTCCTCGATCTTTTCTCTAGTTTTGAAATTAAGTTAACCGATAGTTAAATTAATTTCATTAAAGAGAATGGTGAAAAAAACAGCCCTTTTCAGGGCTAACATACACCAAGAAAGTTTTATCTTTCTCTTCAAATTGTCAGACCCAGTCAATTCTGATTTTAAGAAAAAAGTAATTTTTACTTCAACTTGTCAAAAAAAAGACTAAGTTCATCAGAAAGTCTTGAACCCTACCGGAACGTATAGACTTGTGTTCATCTATCTTTTACTTATTCAAACAGAATATAACGAAACTAACGATTGGTTAACGTTAATTCTGAGTCAAAGTAGGTCATTCCATCTGTAAAAACGTATAAAGAAAGCCGGTCAAGTTCTCATTTAATCATTTTTACCTCTCAGTACTCGAGAATAAAAATGTTTTGCATGTTCATGTTTGGATCAGTGGCATATTACTCAATACTGAACTGGCTAGAAGATTGGTTTCGTCGACGACAGATACGTCATGAGATAGCACTACTTATCATGCTAATTAATGAGTTCGAGGTTGCGAGAGATAGACGAAGAGGTTGAAAAAATACAGATCTTCGAAAAAACAGTCCTTTTCAGGACTACCAAACATTAAGAAAGTTCTATCTTTTCAAATTTTGTCAAACAAAATTCTACATAACTCTAAGAAAAATTTCACCCCAAATAATATTTCCTAATATAGTGTAGTTCATCCTTTTGCAAGTAAGCAATATAACTATGTAAAAATCGAAAGATTATCATTTCTGCTTGACTAGAATTCAGCTGTTTTCGTTCAATCATAGGATATGTTACATTCGCAATAGAGCTCAGATCAATCGGTTAGCTAGTACCCCAGATTTCTATCATTTCTCTCTCTAAGTGTTATAATCATTCGTGGGTGCTTCCGACCGGGTCCGCGCTCTTAATTCTGTATCAAAGTAGGTCAATCCCCCTACCAGCCTATAAAACGTTGACGATATTTCTCTACAATCATTCGGCTCTCGATCTTCGAGTAGTGCGAGTAAAAACATACTGTTAACGGGAAAGATGAATCTCAACTTAGCCGATTACAACTTAACCGACTACATCTTAGACAACTCCTTGCCACAGAGTGGAAACAGTGAAGATATTCTAGCGTCAGCCATGAATTCGACATTCATTGAGCCAATGACAGGATCAGTTAACAAATTCGAGGAAGAGATGAGACAGATGATATCAAAACAAGATGCTACAATAACTCAGATTTTAGAGGAGTTGAAAACATTGAACAGAAACATCGAGACAATATGTCAGCAAAGACAGTCAACTACGCCTGTTATTGTGAAGATTCCGGTGGAGTTCGACCTTGATAAAACCAGCCTTCGAAGACTAACAGATTCCCTCGTAACAGTTGTAAAAAAGAAAGATCAGAAGTCAAAGGAAAATCAGTCGAAGGAAAAACAACCAAAGGAAAAGCAACACTCGAAGGAAAAGCAACACTCAAAGGAAACACAACCAGAGAAAGATCATCAACCAAAGGACGAGAAGATAAAAATAAAAAACGAGAAATAGAGAAAGACGATGATGAGCAACTTCACAAAAAACAACGATACGATCCCACCTATGTATCACCGCCAAAAATAGGGTTGGGAAAACATGGAAAAAACATCGACAACTTCAAAGACTTCAAGATCCCAAAGATTCCAAAACTCAGACTCAAAAAGACACCCAAAGAAACAAAGAAAAGTTCTCAATAGAGGAAAAAACACAGCAAAAAAAGGCAAAAAAAGACACAGAAAAGACAAAAAAGATAGTTCAGCCTCCAAAAAACAGTCCTTTTCAGGACTAACCAAATCCTAGAAAATTTATCTCCAATAATTGTCAATATCGCTAATACCAATAGAAGAGCCTTTTGTCTTGGGAACCATGTCGTGGAAAAAGACTAAGTCCAACGATACTCTCTACCTGAACCAGTCTGATCCATTTACCTGAGCCAGATTGTTTACATTAGCCGGAACTACTTTTTTAAGCCAATTGTGAAAAAAGACTAAGTCCTACGAGGGCCTCTGCCTGAACCATCCTGTGGTGTGATTCACCTCCAATTCGAATTTTGGCGGGAAAACGTCTCGACCAATCAAAACGCTTGTTTACATCAGCCGGAACTACTTTTTAATCAAATTGTGGAAAAAAGACTAAGTCCGACGGTGATAGAGAGAAAGAACAACTCTCCAAAAAAAGACTAAGTCCAACGAGGGTCTCTACCTGAACCACCTGCCGGAACTACTTTTATTCAAGTAGCGGACTATTTATTATTGTATTTCTACGCGCGGAAGCCGAATTACCGCCAAATCACCGGTGATGCGGCCTCTTGTCCGAGGTTTACCCTCCCGAGGGAGGGTAAACCTCGGACAAAATGGGGCAACCTCGGACAAAATGGCACTCAGGGAGGGTAGACCTCGGACACTGTCCGAGGTCTACCCTCCTTTACTACTAATGTCTCCATCTACTTATAAAACCTGTTTTCGCGCTCAACTCATCTGAGGGGGGAACTCTAAACATTTTTAGGGCCAAGGGCAAAACCAGGGTTTTTTACTGATGGCATAGATCTGTGATCAGACTGCATAGAACGTGCAGTCTGATCACAGATCTTTACCGTCCGCTTATTAAGTCAAGTCTGTAAGATAAAAAAAAACCCGTCTGAATTTCAGCAGACTGCATTTTCAGCCGGCGTCGAAAAAGATATTTGAGCCACGGTCTGGCAAAAGGAGGCTTAACGCATCTCCGTGTTGCATCATATCCATCAAACCATCACATAATTATGGACCTATAATGGCTAGTTTTCTTTTTAACAACCAACTGAATCATGAGGTAGACTGGTCCTTGGACATACAGAAACTTGACCAATTGAAAAAAGTTACGGCACAGGTCAGGCTGCGTGGACTGCGCAAGCTGACCGGCATGGGTTGATACTTTTCGCAGATGCTTTCAGCCCCGTTTGTACAGAGCATAGCTCATTGATATTCGGCTCCGAAAGAGTTGTATAATAATGGTTTGTTATTTATAAAAAGATTTTTTTTTTTTGTCCTTTGTACTGTTAGACTTACTTTTTTTTTTTCAAATTAAAAACTTTCTTACTATCTCAAGTAAAATTTGATTTTGGACTAAGATTTTAAAAAAAAACCACTCGGTCCACTATACAGATCCATTGCATGTTACGTAAAACTCTTGAAATTAAAAAATCAATCCTTTAAGTGATAAATAAAAATAAGGCCTGAAAAAATAACTGTTTCCTCAAACTAGACAGACCTTGTGTCTCACAGTTCCACCCCTGCACCCCAAAAATGAAATAAAACTTTAAAATCTATACAGCAGGATAAAGGCTGGATTACTTAGTAATCAAATCACCAAGAGTATGTTGTTGAAGTATTTTATCGGCGTAGCTGTATGTGCTAGCTTTTGACCTACTTTTTGGTACTGATAAAAAATGAATAAATAGAAATTTGTGATTGGTCAAATATGTAGACATGTTTATTCTAAGGGCCCCTGTGATAAAAATGTAGACATGTTTATTCTAAGGGTCCCTGCCTATTTGCTGGCAAATTTACGCCATCTATCTTTTTTAAAGATATTTCTTGTTTTTAATGAGTGGATATCAATATTAGACTTATACAACTGTCCATCGTCTTTAAAATTACGAAAGAGCAAACAACAGCTTAAATGGCGCCTCTCTCTCTCTCTCTGAAATTTATTTACATGAATACATGTGATTTCAGGGTGGTTACAGGTGGTTCAGGTGCTCGAGACGATCGGACTTGCGACCTTCTTGCTCGGACTAGCTGTGGCACTTCTACAGGTATTTGTGAGACGAAACATCCTTATCTGCTATATCAACATTGCCTTCATCTTGTGCGCAGGTAGGAATGCTGTAAATGTTACTTGTATCTTGCCTTATCCTGCTCAACTATATGAGACGCTCTGGCAAAAGGGGGTTTAATGCATCTCCGTGATGCATTATACCAATAAAGTCGTCATATAAATATGGATCGATAAAATTCAGTTTGTCTAACAACCGACTAAATCATGAGGTAAACTGGGTTTTTGACTGGCAGAAAATCGACTAAAAAAAAAAAGACGTTTCGACCCACGTCTCATTTTTTAGTTCTGAAAAGTTTCGGCACAGGTCAGCCTTCGCGGCCTGGGCCGATACTTTTCGCATATGCATTAAGCCCCTTTTCACAGAGCATGGCTCAAATCAAGCTTTTTCGATGGCCACAAATATAGCTTCGATGCAAGATGAAGAGACAGTTTGGTAATACTCTATCTAAAGGTAGTGGATAGTGAAGATAAGAGATTTTTATCAACACTGTCCACAAACGCTTCTTGTGGCGTAAATGGTAATGAAAGAGTTAAAAAAAGGTAGTATCGATCTTTGTTTTACATCTGCAAATTTATGTTTCTGTATGGACTAGTCAGATGATTCAAGATGTTGTCTGCAGGAATTTAAGCCTTATGAGTTGAGTTGCATGCCAGTATGTAGGGCCAGGTCTGATAGCTCAAAGAGAATATCGGTTACGTCCAGGCCTTGAAACCGGGGAATCGCTGGTTCGAATTTCCAGCCCGACCAACTTCTTTCCGGGGATTTATGATACATGCATTGATTGAGATAGGAATCATTCCTCTCTTACAGCTGATCATTGTTTCGACGATGGTTTTGTGGGAAAGTAAACAGTGGGTTGGGAAGAATTTTTTGCGCGCAGTACTGGTAAATGAAACTCCAGGAAAGCATGAACACGTGCACTGGCCGCCGCGACGAGACTGGAATAGTATTGAAAATGGCACTTAATGCAATACGACCAACGAAGTATGCACGTCATTACCGCTACAAAAGAGAAACAATGTTAATTGTACTGGCTTTAACATTGTTCTGCCACTGTTAAGATCTTGAAGGTTCCGTGATGTTATATATAACACGACATTGATGTCTATCAAGGTAGAAAAATCGGGGAATATGTCTTTTTTATGATAATTCTGTGTTGATTTTATTATCTGCTCACTATGCTATGCATAGGTTGTAACAATGCGTGGTCTCGTTCTGTCCCAGATGTAACGGCGTAGAGAGCTATTTATGAGCAATGGATACAGTCTGTCAAATGTAACAGGCTTGGTATCTACCGACCATTATAAATGAGCCAAGCTCTGTGAACAGGGGGTTTAATGCATCTAAAAGAAGTATCGATCCAGGTCTGCGCAGGCTGACCTGAATCGATACTTGTAGCCACTGGTAAATTTTCTGTATGTCAAAGGACATTCTACCTCATAATTCAGTCGGTTGTTTGACAAATTTGATTTGATGGATCCATATTTATGAGATGACTTGCTTGGTATAGCGCGGCACGGAGATGCACTCAACCCCCTTTTGCCACAGAATGACTCATTCAGTCATTTCGAGTTCTAAATTCCAACCACCAGCTATTTGATCGTTCAAAACAGATCGTCTCTGCCAATCAGATGTTCAGCCCTGTAGAATTAACCCTTTCCCAAACGACAAATTTTGGACTAGTCCAAATTGAAAGAGTTTGCAGACGACAATTTTAAATTTGATGAAAATGGTAGAAAGTTCTCAAAAAGGGTAGAAAACACTGTGGGAAAAGGAGAAATTGCTCGTTACGAGCAATTTCTCCTTTTCCCACAGTGTTTTCAAAAGACTTGTACTGCAGACACGTGAAAACCAGGGCTTGTTTGGGAAAGGGTTAAATGTTATCAAGAATATTCGATAAGCAAAACCTATGTTGTTGCCTAGTAAAGGCGTGTTTCAGTAATAAATATTGCGCAAAATACAGGACAGTATAGATTCAAATTAGACTGCAGTCTGATCCATCTGGACTCTGACCTTAAATTACACCGCATAAATTTGTTCTATTTTCAACAATTATTCCCCTACAACCCCCCTTTTTTCAAATATGTCTCTGACGTGTCTATTTTACTGGTTTCGGAACGATGGTTATGTGGGAAAGCAGCCACTAGCTTGGAAAGAATATTATGCGGAGTACTGGTAAAACAAACGGCAATAAAGCACGGATAGGTAAACTGGTCGACGTGATATAACCGAAAAAATGTTGAAAATGGCGTCAAACACCATACAATCAATCAGTCAATTACTGTTTCAGGAGGTCTGCACACAGCCTGAACGGCAACCTTAACCCATATTCAGCAACACTTCTATATTGCATTCTTCGTCTTTTTCTAGATTAAGAAAGAGCCGCATTTTCAGATTGGCTAAACTTCTAATGAGCCATGCTCTGGGAAAACGAGGGTTTAGTGCATCACTGTGATGCATTATACCTGGCAAGTCATCATATTAATTTGAATCCGTATAATCATTTATCAAACAACCTACTGAATCAGGTAGTAGAATGGTCCTTGGATATGCAGAAAATTTAGCATAAACAAAAGGTTTGGACACAGGTCAGCCCGCACGGACTGCACAAGCTGACCTCTGCCGATGCTTTTTGCAGATGTATTAAGCACCCTTTTCACAGAGCACGGCTTATTTGCTTTAGCCAATCAGAAGTTGCGTTTCTTTGAAATTTAGAAAACTCCTGAGAATTAGACTAAGACTGTTGTAAAGAATGGTTGGTGAATATGAGGTCCCGGCCATGAGTCAAATATGCACTTCTATCCACATCAAAGAAAGAAAATATTGTTCTCGTGTCTCTGTTTTGTCTTTTGCAGGAGTAACAATCGAAGCTGGCTGTATTTATTTTCTCTTCAAAGTTAACTTCGATAGCTTCGGGTACTCTGTATCATTATCGGCCGCTGCGGGATTATTAGCTCTTATTTGTACGTTTTTAATGACATATGAGGCTGTTACAAATAAAAGACTACCGCTTATATCATCACATCAGGATAAATCAACGAATATAAAAAGTTATGGCTACATGATGGCTCAAACAAATGACATTTAGCCGGACGTGTTGTCTGAAAACTGTAGGAAATTATCATTGTAGTTTCTTGGTTATGTTAAATTAATTTATTACATGTGCCTCATAAAGAGTCCATCATGGTGCCAAGCAATTTTGAAAACTGTGTAAATGTAGAAGAAATTGCTTGTAACTGCCGCTGCAATGCTTGATGCCTTAAACCATTTATTCGATTTGATTAGTCATCTGCGACAGGAATAGTCTCAAAATCGTCTCCGGCAAGAATATTTTGAGGAGTGAAAAGTTAACTGTTCGAGAGCCTAAATATTTTTGGATTTTATCGTCCCAGTTTATATAAGCCATGCTCTGGCAAACGGGGGCTTAATGCATTTCCGTGATGCATTATACCATGCAAGTGATCAAATAATTTTGAATCCATTATCTATATCAATTTTCTCTAACAAATGACTGCACCCTGAGGTAGGATGGTCCTTGGACATGAAGAGAATTGACCAAAAGCAAAAAGTATCGACCCAGGTCAGCCTGCGCGGACTGCGCAGGCTGACCTGGGTCGATACTTTTTGCAGATGCTTTATGCCCCCTTTTCACAGAGCATGGCTCATAAAAAACTGGGAAGATTGTGGACATATCTTTGAAAGCTAAACGTTATACAAAATGTAGGTCAATGGAGAGAGTGAAATGTGAAATTCAAAGGTTGTGATCGTCAGGGATCGTATATGAACGAGTATTTACGACCCCTGGTTATGATACAGTTACCCCTTTCCCAAACGACAAATTTTAGACTGGTCCAAATTGAAAGAGTTTGCAGACGACAATTTTAAATTTGATGAAAATGGCAGAAAGTTATCAAAAAGGGTAGAAAACACTGTGGGAAAAGGAAAAATTGCTCGTTACGAGCAATTTCTCCTTTTCCCACAGTGTTTTCAAAAGACTGCAGACGCGTGAAAACCAGGGCTTGTTTGGGAAAGGGTTAAAACAAGCACGAAGCAAGTGAATAGAATCGGCTGTGTTGTGATTTTTCATGATCCCGTTTTGAAATTAATAAAAACAATAAACTATTTTTACCACGATTTATTATTCCTCGTTTCCTTCTGCTCACATGCCTCAGGCGCCATTCATGCATGTTCACTTTTGTCGCATATAAATGAGCCATGCTCTGTGAAAAGGCCTGCGCAGGCTGACATGGACCGAAACTTTTCGCTAACTTTAAATTTTCTGCATGTCAAAGGATAATTGTACCTCATGCATTATTCCGTTGTTTATAAGAATGGATTTTATGGATCCATAATTCGGTGATGTTTTGCTTGGTATAATGCATTACGGAGATGCATTAAGCCCCACTTTGCCAGAGCACGGCTCAAATAGTTTTCATGACAGCATGTGTATTCAACTTACAAGCTTCCCCACATTTCTATTCTTTGACAAATGTCATCATTCAATTTATCTATCTTTTAAGTCTCCTGAAAATTCTGTGTTCTAACGGCCTTGAGAAAGACGGCTTTTGGAAATATTTTTTTGGAACAGGAGAAAGTGCTGGTGACCTCTATTTTCTCCTCGTCTCAAAAGATTTCTTCCTTCTAATGACAAACCCAGACATTCGAGTAAAAGTTGTCTGCGCAAATGCCTTCAGTTTAAGCTAAACAAAATTTTATAGGCTGGCAAAGCGTGAATGCATGTAGTCTATTAGTCTGGTACCCCGCCGTACTTCAAGAGTACGTCAGGCAAAGCGCAATAATGGCGGCCCACGTTGATAATATGCAGAGACGACAAAATATTGTTATTTCACATGATCAAATCGGATCATAGGCTGAATTCAAAACAGATCACTTACAATAAAGTAATGGCAGTGAGTTTTTCCACATGTTGTTCTTATTTAGCTCGAAAAACTACATATCAGAAATGCTTTAAGTATCCGAAATGTCAAAGGACCCATATAACGTCCGAAAACATGGTTACTTTTTTAAATGATTCCTAGTCAAATTTATATTTAAATCATACCCTAACAGCACTTTTAAGACTCGGTAATGTATCTTTTGTACGAAATTGATCTCATTTTATTCACTGATCAAACTGGATCACATAAAATCGGGGAAAACGGGGAATCATGTAAGCGTACGCTTGAGGACACCTAGGAGGCCGCCATTATTGCCTGACCCCATGACGTAGTGGTAGGGGCAGGTAATCCAGACTAGTAGTCTATAGAATATACAATGGTTCAAAGACTGTAGACTCCGATCACATGGCTTACAAATGCAGATTTACATCATCCAGTTCGTTAGTATTCCCTACCGGTACTCGTTTGTCTGCAGCCTGGACTAGATTATTGGCAGAGGAAAGCTGGTTCCTGCCATTTATGCCATGTCTTTGATCTAGAATAAGCATGGTCCACAACAGCCACTTGGTAGGAGTACGTCCAATATCCCGGATGATATTGCACAGCTTCGATTTTGATCTACAGTCCTAAAACGCTTAGCCTGTGTTCCAGTCCGGTCATTTTTTCCTTTTCTACAATTATGACGTTACTTGTCAAAAACGGTAATAATGGCGGAAACAATAAACAGACAGCTGCCAAAGATCGACAGCACACCACGAGTTTACGGAGAGCATAATGCGGGGTAATAAAAGTCATTACCGCTTGAACCTTGGCTATCAAACGTTTGACAAGCTCAGCGTTAATTTTACAATTTTCATGAATAATACAATAATTTATATTACATTTGTATATAATACGACATCCTGGATCTTTTTCAAAAATTTACATAAAAACCGTTTTAAAATAGAACCTGCAATAACATTACTGGGTAAAATTAGCTATTTATGCCTCTGCAGCAGACAGGTTTCTGCACTGGAAAAAGGAAAAACTGCATGTAACAGGCAATTTCTCCTTCCCATATATTTTCCGTAACTTTAAAACAGATTTTTCCCCTTTCTCTTCAATTTGTCCTCCCTGTAATTTGTAAATAGTTTTGGGTTGGTCAAACATTTAAATAGTAATGTGTTAACAGCGTGATACAAACATGAAACTGACCAAATATTCAATGTCTTACCTGCGGTCATATGTTTCCCTTCATGCAATTTGCAATCACTTTTGGTTGCACTAAAATTATCCTAATTCTACAAATATTGCTCTGTGAAAAGGGGGCTTAATGCATATGCGAAAAGTTTCGGCCCAGGTCAGCCTGCGCAGTCCGCGCAGGCTGACCTGGGCCAAAACTTTTCGCCACTGGTCAATGTTCTGTATGCCAAAGGACCAGTCTACCTCATGATTCAGTCGGTTGTTGGACATAATGAATTTTACGGATCCCTAAATATGTAATTTCTTGCTTGGTATGATGCCTTAACCTTTTACCGCACAATGCAGCCTTTGACCGACCTTTGGAAAGAAACCTTTTAAAAACACTGTGGGAATAGGAGAAAATGCTGGTAACCAGCATTTTCTCCTTTTTCCACAATGTTTTCTACCCTATCAAAGAAAAATTCCACCATTTTAGCCACAATGAAATTGTCGCCTGCAAATGCCTTCGATTTGGACGAGGCTAAAATCAAGTTGTCTGGTAATGGGTTAAGCCCCTTTCTTTCAGAGCGTGGCCGAATTATTTTTAAACTATGTTTCAGGATAAAAAGAGTTAATTTTTATGTCCTTGTAGAAATAGTGACTGTTTCATGTCTACTACATGTTTCATATCATCTCTTGTTTGTTCAAGACCATGGACTTCTGATCTAATCAGTATAAACGACTGTGACAGGGCAAAGCCAACCATTAATATTAAAGTAACTTTCAACATCGTGACAACAAAGTCCACTGGATATGGAATGTGAATCACTGATATCCCATAAAGTATCGCTAAACATACGACGATGAAAGCCATGAAGAATCGACTGTTGGATTTGGTCTGCTCTAACCCTATGTTGATGATCGCTAGAGACTCCAACAGAAGGTGGGATAGTTCCATCTCAGACTGCCATGGACCTGCGAATATATGTTTTATTTCTATGTATATAAAATATATATATATATATATATGAACCATGCCCTGGCAAAAGGGTGTTTAATGCATATCTGTGATGTATCATACCAAGCAAGTCATCACATTATTATGCACACATAAAATCCATTTTGTCTAACAACCAAAAAATCCTGAGGCAGAATGGTCCTTGCACATGCAGAAATTTTACCAATAGCAAAATGTTTCCACCTATATCAGCTGTGCGGACAGCACAGGCTGACCCAGGTCGATACTTTTTGGCAGATGTATTAATTTTAATTACAACAAAATTTTAGAATTGTCCAAATTGAAAGCATAAATGTGACTCAAAAATTGAAATTTGTGTTGGGAAGGGTAGAAAACATTGTGGGAAATGGAGAAAATGCTGGTTACCAGCATCTTCTCCTTTTCCCACAATATTTTCAAAAGGCTTTTTGTTCAGGGTCGTTAAAACCTGTGATTGTGTGGTAAAGGGTTAAGCAAGCACCTAAAGGACAATCAAACTGTGTCTGCTTACAAAAGATGTATTTCAGCATGTGTGCTCTCTCAGACCTCTATAAGTGTTTGCCTAATACAAGCTACTTGGTTATCCCTTCACCATACAATCCAGAGTTTTAACAACCCTGAGGAAGAAACTTTTTAAAAACATCGTAGGAAAAGAAGAAAATGCTGGCAACCAGCATTTTTTTCAATTTCCTTCAATGTTTTCTACCATTTCATAGACAGAAATCATCTTTTGAGCTTCCATGAACTGTCGTCTCCAAAATACTTTCAATTTAAAGTGAGTCCAAATTTTTGTTCATGGAGTAAAGAGTTAATTAACCCTTTACCAAACAATAAAATTTGGAACTGGTCCAATTTGAAAGCATTTACAGACAACAAATCTAATGTAGCTCCAATGATGACTTCTGCATTTTGAAGGGTTGAAAACATTATGAGAAAAGGAGAAAATGCTGGTTACCAGCATTTTCTCCTTTTCCAACAACGTTTTCAAAAGCCTTCTTCTCCAAAGTCATTAAGACTCAGGATTGTGTGGTAATGGGTTAATAGAGGTGAGCCCCCGCTAAGACATCTTTGCAGTAAATGAAATTGTCAGTTGTATCTATTCAGAAGAACAAGGGTTAAGAATACCAATCCCAACAAATATATTACCATAGAAACAAAACCACCAAATGCGTTAATATATGTGTTGTTAGAGGACAATATACAGAAAATAAACTGAGATATTAAATGTCTTAGCCTCAGTCTAGCCTGGGTTCCAGTCAAAAAAAAATTTTTTTTCCTTTTTTATGTATACAGACAGGATACAGGGTAGACTTTTCTTGTGATACATGGTAACAAGGAACAGAATTTTCTTGACCTGTCAAGCAATACATGGTAAAAAGGGAGAGACTTTTCTTGACCTATCATGTGATACAATGTTAGAAGCAAAGACTTTCTTGACCTGTCAAGTGATATAGGTTAAAAAACGATAGACTTTTCTTTACCTGTCAAGTGATACAGATTAACAAGCGATAGATTTTTCTTGCCCTGTCAAGTGATACAGAGTAAAGATACAGAATATGAAAAGACCACTAATGCATAAAGATACAGAATATGAGAGACCACTAATGCAACATTTTGATGAATTCTAAGCAATACTTTTTAACAAAAGACCAAAATAACTGGACAGGCATCAACTCTTTCCCAAACGAAAAATTTTTCTTCCTCAAAGAAATTGAAAGCATTGCAAAAAACAATCATACGGCTCAAATGATGATTTCCATCTTTGATAGTGTAGGAAACATTGCGGGAAAAAAGAAAAAACTGCTTACCAGCATTTTCTCCTTTTCCCACAATATTTTCAAATGCTTTGTTTCTTCAGGATTGATTGTGTGGTAAAGGATGATTAAATCCAAACCATTTGTTTTATTATTTCAAGTGCATTTAAACCTTTAGTATTTACAATATTCTGAAGTCTTTAGTATGGTCATCTCAAAACTTAGTGACATTATGACTACCAACCAATAATTATTAAAACATTACCAGTTGCTGCTTTTCTCTCCAGTGTAATGGTTGCTGCCACACCTTCATGATCAGAAAAGTTAAAGGATTGTCCTGGTACTTGACCCATTACAACTGAACACTCTGTCACCTCTACTTCTATACCTAGATAATTACAGACTTAAGAATTTATGATATAATATTTTAGTTTTACTCCATGATCACATCTTTTCAGGACCCTGATGAAAAAAGGCTTTAAAAAATGTAGTAAACAGCATTTTCTTCCTTTCCAAAAATGATTTCTACCCCATCATTTGCATCAATCAACTAATCACCTGCAAATGCTATAAATCCTTGCACCATGAACAATATTCTTAATTTTTGCCCATTGCTTAAGCAACAATCTTCTTTCTCTCGTGGTTTATCGTTCAGTAAACCACAGTTGTGAGTTATGAGGCACAATCAATAATCCACAAGGGAAGAGACCATGTGGTTTATTCATTTTGCCTCTAGCATGACCAATTCTTGATAAAAAGAAAACAAGTTCATATTTAGTAAATGAAAGCGTTACTTAGGTAATGGAGAATGGTTATATGAACTATGACGTCAACCTGAAAAATCTGATATTATTAAAATTTGAAACACTTACATAAACTTGATCAAGACACACTTTATCATTTAGCTTTCTGTAAATTATTTTTCATTATCTACAAATAACTTGTTTTCTTATAATCCTTGAGATGTGAAAACATTGTGAAAACATTGCATACCTGATAGGATGTGGTGTGATGATATCTCACAACCATTTCTATACCATGTTTTATAAACTTGCAAAATATCAGGTTCACAACACACAAAGATACCTATCCATATCTGAGCCTTGCTCTGTGAAAAGGGCATTTAATGCATCTGCAAAAATAGTCAACCCAGGTCAGCCTGCGCAGTCCGTGCAGGCTGACCTGTGTCGAAACTTTTTGCTTTTGGTCAATTTTCTGTGTGTCAAAGGACCATGTTACCTCATGATTCAGCTGGTTCCTAAACAAAATGGATTTTATAGATCCATAATTATGTGATGATTTGCTTGTTATAACACATCATGGAGATGCATTAGACCCCCTCTTAACAACGCATGGCTCATACCATTGTGAATCATCCTTACCTTTTCCATTTTGAAAAAGTATATAGTCTATCCGCTTTCCCTTTGGGTTACGCTTAAAATCTTTTCCTTGACAGTACATGTTGTTCGGGCAGTCACAGGTATTGCCATCATTTTCATCTTCACGGCTGGATTTCTGAAATGTATGCAATCTTGTGAAAAAACATTGGGTTCAGAGCAAAAACAAAAGACCATAATAAACTGGGCTTTTTCTGATCTTTTCTGGATCAATATTTTTTTTATGAAATTTATTATTTGCCACCCAACTCTAAATCCTGTAAAATTTAATGGAAATTCTGTAGACAAGACAAATCAAGATCAGACTGCACAGATGTGCAGCCTGATTTTGAATCTATACTATAAATTCTAAGGATAAGTGTACCCCTAAATATAATTAAAATTGTGGAAATAAAAGATAGAAATAATACATTTATTTTGTTGCTCATTAGCCGATTCATTCTGCAGATAACTTCCTAGGGAAAAATAATGCAGAGGTTACAACTTCAAATCCACATTCAGCCAATCACTGTTCTCTCACCGATGAACATTGATATGACTGTTTGTGTGAGAAAGAAGCTGGTGGCTTTAACCTTTTACCACACAATGCCACTTTTTAACAACCCTGGGAAAGAAGCATTTTCAATCCCTTTGGGAAAAGGAGAAAATGCTGGTAACCACCATTTTCTTCTTTTTCCTACAACGTTTTCTACCCTATCAAGAGAAAATTGCACCATATGAGCCACATTGAAATTGTCATCTGCAAATGACTTCAGGTTGGACAAGGCTAAAATTTTGTCATCTGGTAAAGGGTTAAGATACATATGGATTACATGAATTATTATGGGAAGCACTACTTAAAAAAAAACCACCAAGAATACTCAAACATGTGCACTGGCAGCTGTGACAGAACTGAAGTCAAGTATGGTTAAAGATAGCTTAAAACCCCTAACAAACAAAATTTTGCGCAAGAAGAATCTTGTCTCTTCAAATTTAAAACCATACAACAACTTCCTAAATCTTATTCACCTTCTCCAGCCATGAGTCCCTAAGGTTTGAATTGGTCCTAATTAGTTTGTAGCCAAGATCCACAGGTTCAAGGTTCAAGTCTCCACACAAGAGGGTCAGATCAGCCTTGGCACTGGTAAAGTTGATAAACTGGCTCAGATTGAAAGCTTGAGACACCCTATGTGGAAGGTACTCATCATTATCCCTGTTATATTCTGCATGGATCTGTAAAACATTTCTACCTATCACCTCTGGCAGATGACATTTTTTGTCTTTCAGAAAATTATTTCAAGGACAGCATTGTAACAAGAGGAAATTATTCATAAAAACCAATTTCTCTATTTCCACAATGTTTTGACATGAATGAATGAATTTAAATCTTTATACTATTATGTTGCTTTTCTCTATTTCAAGTTTTTATCACACGATGAAATTTCAGTATAAATGTGGTATAAATTGAAACCATGTGCAGACAACAAAAAAAGGTAGCTGAAATGATAGAATTTGTCTGTAAAAGAGTACAAAACATTGTGAGAACAGGAGAATATGCTGGTTACCAGCATTTTCTCCTTTTCCAACAATGTTTTCAAAATCCCTCTCTGTTAGGGGCATTAAAACATTTGATTATGCTGTAAAGGGTTAAAAGAAGTTTGCAAAGAAGAGCTGCAGCAAATTTGTTTCCATTGGTGACAATTTACAGCAAACAATTCATTTAAATACCAACAAAAGCAGACATCTTAACCTTCAGACAGCCTTTCACTACTATTGTCGCCTTTATGGCCAGTATAAATTGAGATCAGACTGTAGAAAACATGCAGTCTGATCTTTGATCTACTCTTTCCGCTTTGCTAAAACACTGCAGACAAAAAGCAACCACAAATTTGCAATTATCTGGGTCTTATTCTAAACTGAAAATATCCAGTGGGTTTACTGGGTGCTGTAAGGGTAAATAAGTGGGTTATTCGTTTTCCAAAAAACATTATTTCATTACAAAAATTGTGTGCTGTGGGTATCCATAAGAACTGTCATGCTGACTTCCCAGTGTACAGATTTCATGTCTTAAGCCTCCATTGAACAATCTTGTGTTTAAACAACTTTGAGGATAAAAGCTTTTGACACTATTGTGAGAAAAGGGGGAATAGCTGGTAACCAGCATTTTCTCCTTTTGCCAAAATGTGTTCTACCAGTACCTTGTCATTCATTTGAGTCACATTCAATATTGTCTGCAGAAACTTCCGTTACAGATCTGAAACTTTATGATCTGGTAAAGAGCTGAACCTAACGATTACAACTGTGCATGTATATGTGCCATGCTATCACAAAAGGGAGGTTCAATACATCTCCAAGATGCATTTTACCAAGCAAGTCATCATATAATTACGGATCCATAAGACCCATTTTGTGTAACAATCGACTGAATTATGAGGCAGAATGTTCCTTAGACATGCAGAAAATTTAATGATATCATAATGTTTCCACCCATGTCAGCCTGCGCGGGGTAATATGTGTGGATATTTCTTGCAGATGCATTAACTCTTTACCAAACAACAAAATTTTAGACTGGTCCAAATTGAAAGCATTTGCAGACGACAAATTCAATGTTGCTACAGTGATGATATCTCTCTTCAATAGGGTAGAAAACATTGTGGGAAAAGGGCCTCTTTCTCAGAGTCGTTAAAACTTGGGATTGTGTGGTAAAGGGTTAAAACACCTTTTCATAGAGCATGGCTCACACATAAACTTACATGTGTCACATACAAGTGTAGAATATATCCATCGATGTCAATTTTGGCCAGCCCCACTCCTTTACCTCCAAACCAGTCTCCATGTTGCACTTTATGCATGTAGCCGTTGAGATCAAATTTATGATAGAGGGTCTCCACGATGCGGAACTTGCAGAAGATACATAAACCGCTGCCTATCATTCCACTGACAATGATAAAATAGAAAAGAGTATTTGTATCTCTTGCTTCTTTACCGGACTACAAAGTTTTAGGCTTGTCCAAACTGAAAGCATTTGCAGACGACAATTTAAATGTGGTTAAAATGATGAAATATGTCTTTGATAGGTTGGAAAGCATTGTGGGAAAAGGAGAAAATGCTGGTTAGTAAAAGGCTTTTTCTTCAGAATCATTAAAACTTGCAACTGTGTGGTAAAACATTGACCCTTAATCAAACAATCCTGAGTGTTATCTCTTTACCACACTATTCTGACTTTTCACAAAGGGAGAAAGCTTTTGAAAATACCGAGAGAAAAGGGAGAAATGCTGGTAACCAGCATTTTTTCCTTTTTTTTCGGCAATGTTTTCTTCCCTTTAAAAGACAACTTTCATGCTTAACTTTTTCCCACACAACAAAATTTCAAACTTGTCCAAATTGAAAGCAATTGCAGATGAGAAATTGAATGTTGCTAAAAAGATGGTGTTTGTATATGAATGGGAAAAAAACATTGTAGGCAAAGGAGAAAATGCTGTTTATCAGCATTTTCTCCTTTTCCCACAATGTTTTCTAAAAGCCCCTTTCTATGGGTCATCAAAACTCTGGATTGTGTGGTAAAGGGTTAAAGAAAGATGTCATCTGTCATTTGCAAACCCAGAGTTAAAGATACTGAGGAAGAAGTCATTTTCTCCTCCCGTTTGTTTTTTACCTCTTCCAAGACAAACTTTAACAATATGCCACACATAAATAATAGGCTGCCTGCAAAAGCTTTCAATATGTATGAGTCTTAACTCTATACCAAACAATTGAATTTTATACTTGTCCAAATTGAAATCGTTTGCAGACAAACAAAGGAACTGTCACTCCGAAAGCGAAATTCTGTTTAAGGAAGGGTAGAAAACATTTTGGGAAGATATTAAATTGCTTGTTACCTTATTTTTTTCTTTTTTCCACATTGTTTTCAAAGGCCTCCTTCCTTTGGGTTGTTAAATCTGGATTTTTTTTTAATGAAGGATTAAACTTTGTCATTCAGTAAGTCTCTATGGGGATAACAGTCACTGACTTAGAATGGAGATAGAAAAAAAATTTATTGGTACAAAATCAAGAAGAGGAAAATTTGTACAATTTACTGGCTTTTTTCACTGAGTTGCAAGAATTCAGCCTGGTCGTTGATGCCTCTTTAAGACATATCTCCAATCCTATGCAGTACCTTTTTATTCACGTTTTCGAAGAAATACAAAGCACCTGACCTATCATTCAACCAGGACTGACTCATATTATTATAAGTAGTTGATCATACAAACCTCAACTTTCAATTAAAACTTTTAACTCTTTATCAAACGACAAAATTTTAGACTAGTCCAAATTGAAAGCATTTGCAGACGACAAAATAAATGTGGCTGAAAAATTAAAATTTGTTCTGGAAATGGTAAAAAACATTGTCGGAAAAGGAGAAAATGCTGGTTACCAGCATTTTCTCCTTTTTCCACCAAGTGTTCAAAAGGCTTCTTTCTCAGGGTCATTAAAATCGGAATTGTGAGGTTAAGGGTTGATCACATTACAAAACACAAACCTGTAGTAGTAATGAGTATATGGTAGCTTCTGACTGATTTTTTCTTTTAAAATTTGGTAGTCTGTCTTGTTCCATACCTTGAAAAAAATGTAAATATTTTCATTTTCTTTCATTATTTAATTTCTCTACACCATTTAAAAGATCAACCAAATTAAAGCATTTGCAGACAACAAAAACTGAATCAAGCTCACAAGATGATTTCTCTCTTTGAAATAGTATAAAACATCAGCATTTTCTCCTTTTCCCATAATGTTATCAAAAGTGTTCTCTCTCAGGATCATTTCAATCCACATCATGCTGACAAAAATATCTACAGGCTGCTAGAGAATGTGATTGAAAAATGTCCAGTAAGTTTGACCATTACTGACTTACTTCATAGCTACTTTGAGGATAGTTATAAGAGTTAGCTTCAACTCAGTTATTGAAAGAAGTTCTTAAAATTATAAGCAAGTCTATCCAAAAATGTATCAATTGACCTATACACAAGTTACTTAGTTTTAAACACAGCTACCAATTCGTTGAAACAAACAAAAAAGATATGAGGCACACTCTGGTAAAAGGGAGTTTAATACATCTCCACGGTGCATTTAACCAAGCAAGACATATAACAATGGAGCTATAAAATCAACTGTGTCTAACAACTGCCTGAATCTTGTGGTAGACTACTCCTTTGACATGCAAAAAATTGACCAATAGCAAAGTGACGGCCAAGGTCAGCCTGCGCTGACTGCACAGGCTGACCTGAGTCAATACTTTTTGCAGATGCATCAAACCCCATTTTGCATGGGTCATATATATTTGAAGTTAAGGAAAATGTCTGTTTTAAAGGGCCCAGAAACCTTTGAGGAAGTAGAACTGTAGTAGAAACAATAGCTTGCAACAAGCAATTGCTCCACTTCCCCATCATAGTTTCAAAAGCAGTCAATTGTAACAACAAACAAAAATGAGCCATGCTCTGGCAAACAGAGGCTTAATGCATGCCCATGATCCATGATATCAAGCAAGTCATTACATAAATATGGTTCTATAAAATCCATTTTACCTAAAAAATGACTGAATCATGAGGTACACTGGTCTTTGGACATACAGAAAATTGACCAATAGCAAAAAGTTTCAGCCAAGGTCAGCCTGCAGACTTTGCAGGCTGACCAGGGTCGATACTTTTCGCAGATGCATTAAGCTTCCTTTTCACAGAGCAAGACTCAAATGTTTTTTGGCGGTAATGTAGAGATTTCATTTTAACTTTGTCTTTGAAGAAATATGTATATGACAACTTTTAGAATACCCGTATGAAATATCAAGAATCAAATATAAATCAAATTTTGATACATGAATGTGGTAAAGAAAGAAGGTTTAGTTTCTTCTTTGACACTTTGTTTTCAATAGTGGTCAGCTGCAAGACAAAAAACAAAATGTCAGCTGTTCGCAATGACTTTAAAAATTTGGTGTTCTTTGACATTCGCCCTTCTGCCTCACCTCCTGAAATACTGCAATGTCGTAGTCAGCTCTAGCAACCTCATCTCCAATGGCAGTCATTCTTTTCTTACGATCTTTCGATGCCAATGGCAAAGGCACCCCCCTGTTTCAAAAAAAAAAAAAAGATACTGATTATACCTTCATAATAACCAAAATTAAGATGTCAATACCAACAGTTGAACTTTAACTCTTTACCAAATGACAAAACTTTAGACTGGTTCAAATTGGAAGCAGTTGCAGACGACAATTCAAGTGTAGCTAAATTGGTGACTTCGGTCTTTGATAGGGTAGAAAACATTGTAGAGGAAGGAGAAAATGCTGGTAATCAACATCTTCTCCTTTTTCCACAATGTTTTCAAAGGGCCTCCTACTAAGGGTCGTTAAAAGTCTGGATTGTGTGGTAAAGGGTTAACACTAGAGACAAAAAGGGAACAACAAGGTGTCAATGCTGAGTGTGGAACAGGATCCTTGAGCATGCAGGTTGATCTTTTGTTCTACACAGCTTAATATTCCTTGAGACATCCCAGCTAAACAATGGTATTTTCTTGAAATTCTAGCTTTGTATGAATTGTGTTTGTACAAACCATAAAATACTGTATAAAACATTTTAATATGTCAATAGTATCTCACCTACAAATGTTCATGAGACAGCATCCACTAGGTGGCATATTTCCACCTAGATTTCAACATTTGTATATATCACAATAACGAAGAAACCCACAATAATACTAGAAGCGACTATATACGCCTGATTTTGAGAGCCAGCATGACCCATTTTACTTCCTTTCCAAAATCAGAGACAACAGCCTGTCAATTCAACAATGGCACGGCCTAGCAGAAATACTTCCAATTTAATGTAAGTTTCTGGGATTTTTTCTTCTATTCTTGAAAAAGTAACTCGCTTAATTTCAATGAAACTCGCGATCATGGTGAAATATCGGGGGCGAAGTTTCTCTGGGGCGAGTTGTTTTTAACACGGGGTTCTGTTGAATGAAGTGACTGAGCGCTTTTTGAGTGTGTTTTCTTCTATCGCCTGTCAGTTTTTTTTTTATCGAGCCCGATCCCAGCCCATTCTTATATGTTAGAACTCACCAACAGTTTAAGGTGAGGACTTTTACAGACATCCCTTCCGTTTGTTTACTTTCTGTTCTGAATCCGACAGACGCTTTGCGGAATACGAAAAAAAAAAGATGCAAATGTATATTTTGCGGCCCTCTGATTGCCATACACAGGCTATTTGCGGGGACAATTTTATAAAGCGTTGATCGAAACACCGCGGTGCTCTAATGGCAGGGAATAATACTTTCCATGTGTGATTAGTGTCAACCCATTTACCATACAAATATGATATCAATATCGCTGCAGATAACAGCCCACGAGAAACAGAAAAGGGACAAGTGCTGGAAAAAAAATGGATCAGTGGTATTTCATCGAAAACTTTGGTCTCAAAACAATTTTGTAAAACACTCATCTGGCACAATAACATTTGGCCGAACTCGACGTAAAGCCCATGTGACAATTTGTCTAACTTGGTCATACTGTACCGATTTCTAAAAGATTAAAAACCTTTTTACGAGGCCGGTCAGTAAAAAAAAAAACATGAGCTCTATCTCTATCTACTTTTTATATAAGTTTAACAGAAGACTCACTTGTTTATTTTCCCTCAGAATAATCTCTCGTGGACCGAATGACCTAATTCCATCTCCTCAGCAATTCATGGATACTGGTTGCTAGGCAACTGAAGTTGATTTATCGGATCTCTCCGTTCACGGCACACTCCAACTCATTTAAACTATCAAAATGGATTCCTCGAAGGTTTTTTTTTTTTCTTCTTTGGGAACAAATCAACGTCAGGGGAAGAAAGATCTGGAGAATAAGGGGGTGATCAAGCACTGCCCAGCCATACATCCCTTCAACAGCTCCTTGACAACGTTACTTTTGTGGGGAGAAGCGTTGTCTTTCAAAATGAGCCACGTGCAGTCAGTTAGGCCTGGGAGCTTTTGGCGTAATGCTGAACGAAGCATTGTTCTAAGATACATCTTGTAGTACTCTTTATTTACTGTTTCACCTGTCGGTACCCTGTGTAGGGTCATTGCTCCACGGTATTCATACGCATTTTCAACATTTTCATTATTTGTCGATGACAAAGTCCTGCCGCATAGGTACTTGTTGCTAACGAGAGTTCGTCCATTTTTAAATTCTCGCACCCATCGCTTGATTGTACTGTATCCGAGAATAGACTCTGAACCAACTTCCCCAAGAGCCTTTAGAATTTCAGATGCGCTTTTTCCCCGTCTAGCTTCAATCTTAATGTACGCAATCTGTTTTTCGCGCGTCAGCGTGAACGCACCCTCCGCCATGATGTCACAATGAATGTCGTCACATGTATAAGACGCCATGTAACTTAATTTTTTCCTGCGCAAACGACGCACGAGATATTGTTCAACAGTTTTGCCAAATATAATTACCGTGTGTCGAACAATGAATAAAATATGCGGTAGGGCTCAATAATTTTTGACTGACCCTCGTAATGTCCAGAGGTATGGAAAATGACACCTTCGCAAGCTAAGGTGACGATTACTACATGGTAAAATCCAGATGGTGATCGTCACTTTGGCTTGCAAAGATGGAAAAAAGAAAAAAAGTATAGCTTTTTGGTTGTGTTTGATAAACGTTGCTGGTATACATATTACATATTGAATGTAATATAAAGAGAAGCAGTGCTCAATGTGTTTTGTATTAAAATGGCAGTCTTTTCTCAATCTAGTGGCCATGCTATGGGAAATCACTATGAATTATCAATCACAGATGCCGGTGAATGCAACTGAATTTTATGAAGCCTATAATCTATGTGAACAAATAATCAAATTGAGTCCCAAAATCGATAGACAACATACACACGTATGATAGAGTAGGTCTACCTGAGCAAAGACACAAGACACATGGTAAAGAATCTTTAAGCTTCACAAGCAAAAAGCAAAATGGGTACATCGGATCAAATTTTTACCAATTTCGAAGAAATGCCGCTTCAGAAAAAATACCATGTCAACAAGATGTCCAAATGTTACATGTATGCTGTAGAAGAAAAAATTCCACTCTAAGTACCTTCTCTATATAACCAGTAGGTTTCTGTACATGTTAGATTTAAAAAAAAAATGTCTTTGATAAGTTCTAAAAAAAAAGATTTACTGGAAGGTTTTCACTGACACAAGTGTCATTCTTAGCTTTGATAAAGTATACGCAAAAGTAAAAGCAAAGGTATTTCCGGAGGCGCGCTGCCAAGGGGGGGGGGGGCGATTTTTGTATAGTAGATCTGGAAGCTATTTGGTGGCCTCTGGTGACGTTTTTGGCAACTTTTTCTCTCTTTCTTTCTTTCTTTTTGGGCAAAGGGTACGCAACTGCGTTTTAGCGTACAGGCAGCTACGCCCCTGCATTAAGGAATAGAATAATTCGCTAATTGGTGACATAAATATAGTCTGGATTACCTGCGCCTACCACTACATTATCGGGTCAGGCAAAGCGCAATAATGGCGGCCTCCTAGGTGTCCTCAAGCGTACCCATACATGCTTCCCCCATTTCCCCAATTGCATGTGATCCAGTTAGACCAGTTAATAAAATAAGACCAATTTTGTACAAAAAAATGTATTACCGAATCTAAAACGTGCTGTTGGGTATGGTTTAAATATAAATTCGACTATGAATCATTGTAAAAGTAGGACTTCCCGTTTTCTGACGTTATGTAGGTCCATTGACATTTCGGATACTTTAAGCATATCTTAAAACGTTTCTGATATGTAGTTTTTCTCGCAAAATAAGAACGACATTTAGAAAAAACTCACTGACATGACTGCAAGCGATCTATTTTGAATTCAGCCTATGATCTGATTTTATAATGTGAAATAACAATATCCCGTCTCCTCTGCATATTACCAACGCGGGGGCGGGGGCGCCATTATTGCGCTTTGCCTGACGTACTCTTGTATTACGGCGGTTACTAACCAGACTAACATAAATACAATGTATTTCTCAAATAACGCTGCAAAAAGGTAGGCAGAGGTCCGCAAAATAAACTGTCCGAAGATGTTCGGAAGTGAGTACTCTTCACAAAAAAGTAATAACATTGTTTCCGGTTGCGACTTTGAACAAGAAACAATCATGCCGAGAGACGTTGGTAGCTATTTAGCTGAACAACAAAAGAAAGCCAGTGGCGATATTGCTGCTGAATGGAGTCAGCTTGAAGAGCTCTACAACAAAAAGTAACAAATAGTTTTATTGCCCCGGTGCTTTTTACCCAATACTGCACCTAGGTGTGACTCAGCAACAATTGAATGAAAACCATGTCTCTATCAACTTACTCGGTTAAACCCTGTTTATTAATGTTGTTGTATCGGTATGGTTGGCTCGTCATGGTGTTATTTTTTTTCTAAACACCAGAGAGAAAATGTTATCCAAAAGTCTCACGATGAAATAAAGCAGAAAGACACTGGGTTTTTCATAACACTCACAAACGTTTTATCATTTGAATGCCACTGGTAGTACTTTTCTGCAGTAACCTGGTTGGGGACAATAATCCAGGATGATTTGCACTAAACGGCTACGGGAGAAATCATCCCAGTGAGAAATCGTCAGGAGAAATTGTCCTTAAACTGAATGGGTATGATTTCTCTTTTCCCTAAAATAATGTGATTGGAAAATAGTGTTTCTATATTTAGTCATGGAAAATCCATATGTTTGATTTCGCAGCCTGACTGACTTATCTGCTATCTTTTTGCATTGATCTTTTATGAAAAAAATTATGATTTTTGGCATCCATTTTGAGTACGTTCCAACAAGTATGTGGGCGTTAAGCTGTGTGCGATTATTTAAAATTTATGTGACTCACATACTTTTTTACGTGATCGGACACAGTGTTATGTATACATTAATCGATTGAAAATATACGGACACAGTCTGTATTTGATTCATGCTCCCTATACATTTGCACCAGGAATATGACGATTGTCATTTTCTTTCTTGAATAGCATCCACTGCTCACAGTGGATTTTAGTTTGTCATTTAGGTAAAAAATGTGTCAAAATGCACAAAATTTGTGTGTCAGAGAAAACCACGAAAATTTAGTTTTTACTTTGTATGATTTAGTAAGCAGTCTGTGTTTATTAAACAAAATGTTTGATTATATTGACCTGCAATTGATAATACAGTATATTGTCAACTAACAAGTATCACTTTCAGTGGTTGTTGTTCTCACCATATATGAGATAGATTACACCTGTTCAAGTTACTCTCATTTGTACTCATAGGGGTTTTTAATTCTCATCACTATACATCTCATAAAAAATGAGAAAGAACTTATATCACTATGTAAAAATTTTCCTATAATGGTTTTGATGTCGCAGATCTTTCTCTTTCTCTCTCTCTTTTTCTCCCTCTCTCCAATTTTATGTTTTGAGTATCATTTAACTTGCCATCTACAAATGCTTTCAGGGTTCCCATTCACGCAAATATGTGCGTGATTCACGCACTGAATTGAATAATCACGCACAAAAATATGAAGTGAAACGTGCGCGCTCCCGTTCGCGATCACCAGTGGCGCCAGTTTGGACAATTTAACAAGTGTGAAAGTCACTGTTTATCACTGCTAATCAAATTTGGTATCAACCAGCTTTTCTAGTGTAAAATTAAAGGTTTTGAAGTTACACGCTATTCTTATTGACAAATCTATGTCAAATCATGAGGAAATACTACTCCAAACCTCAACAGGCATGAAAAAATAATCGCTGCAAGAAACGTGAAAACCCATGACACAACAAAAATTGGTTTGACATCATCCGATCATAGGCATTTTAAACTCTCTATTAAGTTTTATCAATGACTTTGAACAGTAAATTTACATAAGTATCTCTATAAAAGAATAAGTGAAACCTAATTAGTGTCTGAAATTGACAGTGAAATGGAAAATTCTACTGGCCATCAGGCTGTAAGTTTTCTCTCTGAAGCTGGTCCTGTGAGTAAGGAAATTATAACAAGCGTCTTCTTTTTCTAAATTACCCATATTGTTTTCAAGAGCAGCTGACTGCAGAGTAAGACTCATCAAAACAAATTTTCAATACAACAGACCCTTACTGTGCTCCATAGATGCTCTATAATTGTCAATATTAAGTGCACTCCTAGAATTTCTCTTGCACTCCCAAACTTGTATTCCAGGGAGCGCATGCACTCCCAAAAAGAGATGTGAGTGGGAACACTGGCTTTCAGTTAGGAAAAGGCTGAAATTTGTTGTATTTTGAAGAGTTAAATGGCAATGTGCTTCAGAGTCCCTCCCTTATAGGGTTGAAATGATGGAAAACATATAAGATATGCTCTGTAAAAAGGGGACTTAATGCATCTGCAAAATGTATCAACACGGGTCAGAGTGCACATTTGAGCAGGCTGACCTGGGCTGAAACTTTTTGCTTGTGTTAAATTTTCTGTATGGCCAAAAACCAATCTATCTCATGATTCAATCGTTTTTTAGACAAAATGAATTCTGTAGATCCCCAATTATGTATTGTCTTCCTTGGTACGACGCATCATGGAAATGCATTAAATTCCCATTTGCCAGAGCATGGCTCATTGTGCTTGATAGAGGTTTGCCCACAATTCAACTGAAAGGGACTCACTGTGCCATTGAACTTTTAAACGACCAGTCCTTGGGATGAAAGATTAAACCTTTAATTTTCTAATCAAACCCATTATCCAGTGAGCCAGCTAGGTTTCCTGTACCTGAATGGGTCAATAAGTGTTTCGTTATGTACATGTTAGTATCTCTAATAGAGTTTCTATGAATATAACAGATTGTGAAGTCATTTGAGCTTATTTCATTTATTCACACCTGATCTGACACCTGATCTAAAAATTTCTCTATCCATAATCGTTGAATTGCAATTGGGTTTTTTTTTTTCACTTTTCAGATTATGGCATCAGTTGACCCTCAGGTTACAGAACTTTGTAAAAAATCCCATTTTTAGCAAAGGGGATGGCCTTATAAGGGTGAGTTTGTGAATGTGCCTTAATTTATGTGTTAATTTATTATTTCCTTTTGACCACTTTTTAGCTGACCTGAGCAGCATCATCCCTTGTCTGTTGTGCGACTTCAACCTTTATCTTGTGTAGGCTGTAGAGGCTACATTTTCAGTCTGATACTCATGAAACATGGCCAGAATGTTTCTCTTGATGAAATCTCAGACATGTTCAAAATGAGTTACATCAGGTCAGAAACTTGGTCACCAGATCAAATCTTGGAAAAAACCCTGTGTACACTCTAGAGGGCACACTTTCTGTCCAATACTCATGAAACTTGGTCAAAATGTTTGTCTTGGTAACATCTTTGACAAGGTAGAAAATCTGTCACATTGAGTCTGAAACTAAGTCATCATGCCAAAACTTGGTCATCATGTCAAAACTTGGTCAGAATGTTTGTCTTGATTACATCTGAGGCATGTTTGAAAATGGGTCATATCAGATAAAAAAAACTTGGTCACCAGGTCAGATCTAAAAGAAAAAAAAACCTTGTGTACCCATAGAGGCCACATTTTCATTCCGATACTCATGACCGATGCTCATAAAACATAGTCAGAATGTTCCTCTTGATAATATCTTAGATGCATTTGAAAGTGGGTCACATCAGATAAAGTACTTGGTCACCTGGTTAGATCTTTAAAAAACCTTTTGTACACCCTAAATGCCACATTTTCAGTCCAAAACTCATGAAAGTTTATCAGAATGTTTGTCTTAATGATATTTAGGAAAAGCCTGAAAATGAGTCAGGTTGATCAAAAAACTAGGTTGCCAGATCAGATCATTGAAGAACAATGTGTACAGTCTCAATGCCACATTTTCAGTCCAATACTTATGAAGAATAGTCAGAATGTTTGTCTTGAAAATAGCTCAGACATGTTCCAAAATGGGTCCTGTCAGGTGAAAAATTAGGTCACGACACCAGGTCATACCTTTAAAGAAGCTTGTGCACACTCTAGAGGCCACATTTTTAATCATTATGATACTCATAAGAATTGGTCAGAAAGTTTGCATTGATAATATCTTGAACATGTTTGAAAATGGGTTACATCAGGTTAAAAAGTAGGTCACTGGGACAAATCTTACAAAAACTTTGTGTACACTTTAGAGACTACATTTTTGGACTACATTTTTGGTAAAAAACTCATGAAAGATGGTCAGGATGTTCTTCTTGACAATATATGCAGTGAGTTTTAGTTTGGCCATGTTAGGTCATAAAGTAGGTCACTGGTAAAGAATTAAATTCTAAGACGCAGGATTGCAGAGTTTCAAAGTTAGCCCAATTTTTTATATATATATGAGCCATGCTCTGTGTAAAGGGGGGCTTTAATGCATATACGAAAAGTATCGACCCAGGTCAGCCTGACCTTGGCTGAAACTTTTCGCTATTGGTCAGTTTTCTGTATGCCGATGGACCGTTCTACCTCATGATTCAGTCGGTTGTTTAAAAGAAGTGGCTATTATGGATCCATAATTATGTGATGACTTGCTTGGTGTAATGCATCACCGAGATGCCCCCTTTTGACAGAGCATGGCTCATTTATATAGGTAATTTCTTGAAAGCTTCCTTGTGTGTACTTGTTTTGGAACAATACAGAAAAGATAGACTGTTAGTTTTTGTTACCTGAAGCAGCAAAGGAAGAAAATTCTCATTAAAAAACTTTCTCCCATATCCACAATGTTTTCAAGAATAATCTGTTATAAGATGGTAAAAGTTATGTCAAGAAGGGAAAGACATATTGTAACTTATTTTTTTATTAATTCATTTCAGATGTATGAAAACTTCATATCAGACTTCGAACATAGGTAAGATCTAATATGCTATTATCCAGCCTATTTGTAGTCAAAAACAGTCTGTAACATATGAGCAATGCTCTGTGAAAAGGGGGCTTTCTGCATTTGCAAAAAGTATGGGCCTAGGTCAGCCTGTGAAGTCTGTGCAGGCTGACCTGGGCCGAAACTTTTTTGCTTTTGATGAATTTTCTGCATGCCAAAGGACCAGTTTACCTAATGATTCAGTAGGTTGTTAAACAAAATAGGTTCTTTGAATTCATAATTACGTGATAACTTGCTTTGTATCATGGATCACAGAGATGCATAAAGCCCCATTTTGCCAGAGCATGGCTCATATTTGACCCTTTACTAGATGACAAAATTTTAGACTGTTCAAAATTTAAATCCTTCGCAGATGACAAATGAAATGTTACTTGAAACATAAAATTTATCTTTCACAGGGTAGAAAACATAATTGGAAAAGGAAAAAATGTTGGTTACCAGCATTTTCTCCTTTTCCCACAATGCTGTAACTCTTTACCACACAATCCCGACTTCTAACAAACCTAAAGAGGAAGCATTTTGAAAAAATTGTGGGAAAAGGAGAAAATGCTGGTAACCAGCATTTTCTCCTTTTCCCACAATGTTTTCTACCCGTCCCATAGCAAATTTCAATTCTTAAGTCACATTTAATTTGTCGTCTGCAAATGCTTTCAATTTAGACTGGTTTAAAAATTTTGTTGTGTGGTAAAGAGTTAAAAAGCCTTCTTTTTCAGCTTGTTAAAAGTTGGCATTGTGTTGTAAAGGGTAAACTGGTGTTGTGTCTGTTAGAGGCAACATTATTGAATGGTATTAATCAGACATTTAGATATAGCTAACATCCAAGAAAAATCATTAAATTTTGTTACTAATGTGTATAATACCTTTTATGTTTTATTACAGAATTAACCATCTGTCACTTGCAGAAATAGTGGTCTATGTTGTCAAACAGATTGCAGGTACAGTAAAACTTAATTATAACGAACTCTGATAATGCGAATTTTCGCTTGGTACGAATTGAAATCAGTTCCCCAGCAAAAACCTTCTTTCGCCTTTGTAAAAATTAATTGTTAAAACGAATTTGGATATAACAAATTTTCGCATATTGCGAATCAAAAATCAGGTCCGCAGATATCCATTTCAACTGAAAATACCTTGGTTACACTGAAGTCGCATCTAAGGGTCTTTAATTACCAAGTCAGTTATTCACACCTTCCTGCTTGCCCAGTTAACACGTTGACCCTAGAGGTGTTGATCTACACAACGTAAACTGACTGCGTTATCGATCGATAATTATCATGGTAAGGTATAATTTGCCACAAGTAGAAAATTGTCGTCTGTAAATGCTTTCAATTCCTACCGGTATAAAATGTGTTTTGAATGATTAACATCGCTCACTCAATTATATAAATATGAAATCGGCTACTAGTTTTTCCTACCTGTCATAAATGTCATTGGATACTATAAATATAACACATATTTGTCGAAGTATGTTGGAAAAACATTTTTCTGGTAAATAAATGTTAGACTGCATGTACATGTGTCCACCTTTGAGTCCCGAAATATAACGAAGTTCGTACTATCAATAAAGCGAATTATGCTTATAGCGAATTAAATCTGATGGTCCCGTGAAATTCGCTATATCAGAGTTTTACTGTATATCTCTTTTTTGGCTTGTAGATACTTTACCTTTATTTTAGAATTCAGCAGTGACAGACATTGTTAAAACTTCTGGCTTTATAATACATGAAAAGAATTACTAAAATCTATATCCCTGGTATGAAAATGTTTTGCTTGTAAACCTGTTTTTGATGATTTCTTTACTGTTGTGCTTCAGCCGTTTGCTTTTGCTTTCATGCCACAGTTACCAAATATGTGTGTGTTAACCCTTTGCCAATCAATCCAAAGTTTAATGTCCTTTAAGAAGAACACATTTTAAAACATTGCCTGAAAAGGAGAAATTAATATAGAGTAACATAAAAACTTTTCAAACATGTGATAAAGGGAAAATGGGTTATTGGTAACTTTGACTTGTATGAACATGCCTCTAGAAGAAAGCATACTTCTTTTTGTATCAAAGTGGTCAAGATTTTTCCATATTCTTCCGAGTAAATTTATATTCACAAAGGAACTGGGAAATAATTAAAAATATGAAAAGGCAGAGTTTATGTCACTAGTTTTACTATATTGTTTCAGATCCCAAACAAGCCTTAGACTTTCTTGAGAAAATAAAAGAGAAAGTGAAATCTAGTGAAGAAGCCAAGATTTTATGCATGACAACTATTGCTACTATCAAACTACGGGGCAGGGATCTTGAAGGAACCAAAGTAAATTATATTATCCCGTCATTTGCAGTGATTTAGACCTGATAACAGGGTGTAGTTTATTTATTCTGTTATCTGTCAATTAGTCATGTGATTGATCAAAGAAGTGCACACGTGCCTACTTGGACTACTTTAGAATGAGCATCCAAATGTTTGAAAGAAAGTGTTGACAGCAAGAACTGTTGCTGAACATTAACCCTTATCCTGCTAAACTCCTACTTCAAAGGTATTTTTGGAGGAAAGATATCATCTGATCAGACAGTATAGATCAAAGATCAGACTGCACGTTCTGTGCAGTCTGATCTTGATCAATACTGTCCGTAAAAGGTCAGTGAGTTGAGCTTAACAGCCCGAGAGTTAAAAATATGTTAATATGTTCAATATGCAAACCCGATTTTTATGTTTTCTTACATGTGAAAGCATTAAAAACAGAGACATTCTCCTTAGGTAGGTAAACATCATGTTCATGAAAATATTGGACAGTGCAGGTCCAAGATCAATCTGCCATGAATGTGCTATCTGAAATTGATCTACAGTGTCTGCAAAAGCACCTTCATTTATTGTCAATTTCCAAAGGATAAAAATCTGTTAATTATAGACCTAGTAGTGGCCGAAAGTAAACATTATGGTTGTTGAAATGCATTTAGATTTAAATCATACCATTTAAAAGCACGGAAATTACTGTGAAGATGACAATCTGTTATTGTAATGTTGGTCCAAGTGTAAATCGCTGGCAGAAAAATAAATCATAAAAACTAGGTAAAGAGTAAAGGAAAGATTGAGCAACCTGTGCAACTTTTGACCTAGATTTACAGTTCATTTTCTGCCAATAATAAATTAGATTTGTAGGTAGGAAAGTCAGGGTCGGTATTCATCAACCATTCTTAAGAACATTCTTAGTGTTATTCTCCAGTATTTTCTAAATTTGATCGTAACACAACTGCTGATTGGCTAAACCAGTGGTTTAGCCAATCAGAAGTTGTGTTACTTTCAAATTCAGAAAATTCATTCCTGCTATGGGTTCTAAGAGTGTAGGGATGCTCTTAGGCTCGAAAGAGACCCAACCTACGGTAAACCTTTTCAAACCTAGGAAAGACATAACCACTATTGTCATGATATTGTTGAAAAACTGTTTGATTCATTACAAAACAACAGAATTCGAGATGTGTCCAAAATGAAAGTATTTGCAGATGACATTATGGATGTGGCAAAAAAAATGGCTTTTTTTTGTGAAAGGGTTGAAAACACTGTGGGAAAAGGAGAAAATGATGGCTACCAGTATTTTCTCTTGTTTCCATGACATTTTCAAAAGCCCTTTGTCTTTGGTCTTTCAAACTTGGGATTGTTTTGTAATAGATTAACACATCTTTAAACACCTTACAATCTTTACATTTTTCGCCGCACAGGCTGTTGTAGAGGAATGTCGTACTTTACTGGAGTCAATGGATGGTGTCACATCTGTACATAGTCGTTTCTACGAACTCTCTAGTAATTATCACAAACTCATGGGTCATCATGCAGACTATTATAAGGATGCTCTAAGGTTTCTAGGTTGTACGTCATTGGACAACATTCCAGGTAATTAATCTAGATGTAGAGATAAGGGCATTATTTTCTAGTTTTTCTGTTGAGTGAAGATAAAAATGTTTTCAGGAGTTTCAAGACATCCCACATTGTTCTGCCTAGGTAGGGATTTTAGGATACTGTCCCAATGACACAGTAAATGTCCAGTCATAATGCTTTATTGATTGATTGATTGTGTGGTCTTTAATGCCATTTCAACCTGACAGCAGCAAGTGCACATACATGTATCTGTGCTTTCCGCAAATCCATTTACCAGTACTTTCAATAATATTCTTCCCAAACCACTTGCTGCCTTCCCACATAAACATTGTTGAAACAGTGATCAGTGGTGAGAGAGGAGTGAATCCTGTGGCAATGACTATCATCACTGCTTTGAAGGAAATTGGCTGAGCTGGGAATTTAAGCCAGAGACCCCTGGTCTCAAGTCCTGCACGCTACCGACTGTGCTACGTTGGCTCAGCCTGGCCCCGTATTCACCAACCGTTCTTGATCCTATTCTCCAGAATTTTCTAAATTTGAAAGTAACACAACTTCTGATTGGCTAAACCATTTGGTGTAGCCAATCAGAAGTTGTGTTACTTACAAATTTGGAAAATCTTGGAGATTTAGACCAAGAACGTTCTTAAGAATGGTTGGTGAATATGGGCCTAGTCCCAATGCACAGAGTTGTGACTTTGCCCTTCAAAAAAATCATCTGGTAAGTTGTTAAAAGATTGCATTGTTTGGTAAAGGGTTAAACAAGTATTTAAGCCTTTAACAAGTATTTAAGCTGGTAACCAGCATTTTCTCCTTTTTCCACGTTTTCTATCCTTCCAAAAACAGACTGCAAGTTTTGCGTCGAGTTTTTTTCGTCTTCTGCAAAGCTTTGAATTTTGACCAGTCTTAAAGTTTGTAGTTCAGTAAAGATTTAACCCTTTTCTGTGCAAATGTTACTTTCTTTGCCTCTCCAGGGTTCTTGTTGGCTGAGTTGTTACGGGATTGGATTTGTTATCACGATAGGCTAGGTGTGATCCTGGTGCTGGTTTATCAGGGGTGTCCAGTCCAATAATAGAGAAAACACACAAAATGTCACTGCAGCTGTCTTTGCTAATGGCTTTTTTGGTCATTTGGTCAGTCAGTGAAATTAAGAACAAATGACAGATAAAGCCAGTAGCTTAGCATTTTGTCAGAATTTAACATTAATCCTTGCAGGGTACCAAAACAAAAAAAAAAAAAACCTGGGCCCGTATTCAACATTTTTGGTCTCATTCTCCAGAATTTTCTAAATTTGAAAGTAACACAACTTCTGATTAGCTAAACCAAATGGTTTAGCCAATCAGAAGTTGTGTTACTTTCAAATTTGGAAAATCTTGGAGATTTAGACCAAGAACGTTCTTAAGAATGGTTGGTGAATACGGGCCCTGATTCCTCATCTTGATTTAGTGGTATTGTTGAATTGACGACAGGTTCACCCATTTGAAAATAAATATGTCAGTTTTTTGGCAAATTTTTGCCGAATTCTTGCAGCTGAATACTTTTGGAAACATCTATTAGAGAGGGAAATAACTAGTAATGATCTCTCATTAGCTCCACTGGCCGAAGGCCAGCGGGCTTATGTCATGGCCCGGTGTCCGTCGTGCGTCTGTGCGTCCGTCCGTGCATCCGTCCGTCAGTCCGTCCGTCCGTCCGTCCGTGCATCCGTCCGTCCGTCCGTGCGTTAACTTTTATTTCAAACATCTTCTTCTCTGAAACTACCCATCCAATTTTCATGAAACTTCACAGAAATGATCCTGCCATGGTCCTCTTCAGAATTTCTTGAAAGAATTTGATTCCTTCAAAAACTCTGGTTGCCATGGCAGCAAAACTGAAAAATATTGGAAATCTTTAAAAATCTTCTTGTCTGAAACCATAAGGCATAGAGCTACCAAATTTTGCATGTAGCTTTATGTAGTAGACCTCTATCATGTTTCTTCAAATTATAGCCCTGGGGTCAAAATTGGCTCTGCCCCAGGGGTCACAATTTTTACATAGGCTTATATAGAGAAAACTTTAAAAATCTTCCTGTACCAAGCCATAAGGCCTAGAGCTACCAAATTTTGAATGTAGCTATATCTAGTGGGCCTCTACCAAGCAGGCCAAAATTTTAGCCCTGGGGTCAAAATTGGCTCTGCCCCAGGGGTCACAAGTTTTACATAGGCTTATATAGAGAAAACTTTAAAAATCTTCCTGTACCTAGCCATAAGGCCTAGAGCTACCAAATTTTGCATGTAGCTCTATCTAGTGGGCCTCTACCAAGCAGGCCAAAATGTTAGCCCTGGGGTCAAAATTGGCCCCGCCGCAGGGGTCACAAGTTTTACATGGGCTTACATAGTGACAACTTAAGAAATCTTCCTGTACCTAGCCGTAGGGCCTAGAGCTACCAAATTTTGCATTTAGCTTGATCTCATGAGGGTCTACCAAAAGTGCCCAAATTACATTCCTGGGGTCAATTTGGCCTCATGCTGGGGGGGTGGGGGGGGTTCACAAGATTTACATGGGCTTATATAGGGAAAACTTTTAAATCTTGGTGTACATAGCCATAAGGCTTAGGGCTACCAAATTTTGCATAATTATAGCATTATCTAGTGGACATCTACAAAGAGGGCCCAAGTTACAGCCCTAGGATCAAGTTTGGTCCTGCACCAGGGGTCACAAGTTTTACATGGGTTTATTGAGTGAAAACTTCAGAAACCGTCATGTTACTAGCCATAAGGCCAAGAACTCCCAAATTTGGCATGTTATTCTTCTAATACACATATTCCCCATTTAGTCCGACTGTAAACCTGGGGTCAAAGTTTTATAAGGGCTTATATAGTGAAGGCTTCTCGACAATCTTATTGGTTCTAACCATAAAGCATGGGACTAACAAATTTGGCATGTTTTTGAGCCTTGGGATCAAAATTTGTCCCACTCCAGGGTTCACAAATTTTAGATAGGCTTACATAGTGAAAACTTAAGATATCTTTTTTTATCCTTACTGTAAGGCCTAGGGCTATAAAAATTTGGCATGCCGATTCATATTGTAGACTTCTACCAAAATTGAAACCACTCTTCCAATTTTGACCAGACTTTACAGAATCTGATATCTTGCCATGATGTTCTTCAGAATGTCTTCAGAGAATTAAGTTCTGTTAAAAGCTATGGTTGCTATGGCTACAAAACTGAAAACTATTGAAAAACCTTTAAAAATCTTTTCCAAAAGCTTGTATTTACTAACGTCATTGTAGCACATGAAAAAGATACTGCTTTTTAGCTCCACAGGCCAAAGGCCATCAAGCTCATCGTCTCTGAAACTGCTTCACCCAGTAAGTCACAAGCTTTACATAGGCTTATATAGTGAGAACTTAAAAGGTCTTCTTGTTCCTTACCTTGAGTTACAGCTGTAATATTGTATGAGTGTAATCTAAATAACCTCTTCCAAAGTTATTCAAGTTATGTCAAAATTAGTCCTGTCTCATGGATCATAAACATGTGCTTATAGTGTGAAAATTCAAAAAATTTTTTGCTCCTAACCGCAAACCCAAGGGCTACCAAATCTGGATCGCTTTTGATTTTTTTTTGAAATTAGCCTTGCATCAGGGGTCTTATGTTTTACAGAGGCTTCATATGGACGAAACTTGAAAATCACCTTATTTATAATCATACAGCATAGACTTGTATTATTTTGGCATGTGACTTTATCCTGTGGACCTCTACCAGGGTTCAAGTAATTATAGCTCTGGGATCAAAAATGGCTTTGCCCTGCAGGTCTCAACTTTCACATGGGCTTTTACAGAGAAAACTTTGGAAGTCTTCATTTTAAAACCATTTGGCTCAGAATTAAAATGTCTAGTATTTATGGTTTATATTTATAAGCCAGTGGAGTGATACAAGCCCATCATGGCCCTCTTGTTTTTTGGTTGCCATAACTGTTTAAAAAGACAACACAATTTTAAACTGGTCTATATCGAAAGCATTTTCAGACAACAGATGAATTGTTTCACAAATCAAAAAATTTGCCTTTGAAAAGGAAGAAAACATTTTGGGAAAAGGACCAGCTTTTTTGCTTTTTCCCACATTGTTTTCAAAAGTCCTTTCCCTTGGGATTGTTAAAACTTAGGATTGTTTGGTAAAGGGTTAATGCTTTTACAAGCAGTCATGTTTTACTGTGATGTTATCAAATTTGTTTGCTTTCGTTTTGTTTCAAGAAGTTAAAGAAGTTTATCATGTACATGTATGTAGAAGTTTAAGGGTTAAGGGATAATTCTTTCATTCCAGCTGCAGAACAAATAGAGAGGGCATTTAACTTAGGTCTTGCTGCACTTTTAGGAGAGGGTGTATACAACTTCGGGGAATTGGTATGTTGTTTGTATTTTTTGTGGGGAGTATATGAAGCTACAACACAAACCTTTTTTATGCTACAGTTAACTTCATAGTCTCATGTGAATCAAGTTTTCACTCAAAGGTGAAATTAAGTACAAGTCAGGAAAGTCCATTCTACTTGATATTTCCTTCATTGTTAACCGTTTACTACACAATTATGAGTTTTAGTGGCCCAAGGTGAATGGGGCATTTGAAAACATTGTGAGAAGATGTTGATAACCAGTATTTTCTCCTTTTCCCACAATGCTTTCTGCCAATCCTGAAACAAATTTCAATTTTTGAGTCACATTTATTTTGTTGTCTGCAAATGCTTTCAATCGGGACCAGTCAAAAATTTGTCATCTGGTAAAGAGTTATATTCTACAATGCAAAAAAAATCGTGTAGAAGGCAAATGTGAAGAGCAGTTTTTCCTCATCTCATTATGTTGTCAAAAGTGGTCTTCTGCAAAACTAAGGAGGTCTTGCAGAAGGTCATGATTTGCCCTTCATTGAAACAGTTCCCATGTTTCTTCCCAAAGGAAGAAAGCTTATGAAAGCTTGATGGAAAAAGGAGAAGATGCTGATAAGTGTAATTACCATAAATTTTCTTCTTTTCTCATGTTTTTTACCCTTTCTAAGACTTACTCAGTTTTTACTCAATTAAAATTTTGAGGATAAATTCGATCATGTGAGCCATATTTAATTTGCAGCATGCAAATGTTTGGAGTATAGATTAATCTAGAATGTAGAACAAACTCAGTTACATGTAAATCACCATTGCCTACATTTGATCATGGCTGTAAACCTTTATTTGTAAATATATTTCCTACAGCTAGAATCTGGTATCTCTCTCTAATTAATACATTTTTGAAGGTTTCATATGTTTCCATGTGCAAGGAAAAAGTTAAATATAGACCATTTTAGTGAATGTATTTTTTGCTTTTGTTCAATATTAGATTGTGCTTTGATATTGCTGGATACAAAGTTGTAAGCACATGTTTCTTACTGGTCTTGGTTTAACAGTATGATAAGAGCTGTAAGTTACTAGGTTAGATATTTTCATTTTTGTAGTTGGCTCACCCTGTCTTGGAGTCATTGAAGACAACAGACAAGGAATGGGTGGTGAATCTCCTATATGCCTTCAATAGTGGAAATATTAGCAGATTTGAAGAACTCAAGAAATCATGGTCTACTCAGGTAAATGGTTTATATAATATTTTGAATCATATATGAGCCATGCTTTGTGAAAAGTCTGACCTGTGCTAAAACGTTTTGCCTTTGGTAATTTTTCTGCCTGTCCTAGGACCATTGTACCCCAGGATTTAGACAAAGTGGATTTTATGGGTCCATAATTATGTGATGATTTGCTTGGTATGATAATAGAAAGAAAGCTTAACTTTGCAACTGTAGCAACATTACAAACAAAAACATAAATTCCAAAAAGAGACACTATTAACTCATAACCAACACCACAAGAAAACTTTCTACTTCTTGCAGCTGTTTACTGACGACGTTGCGGCAAAAGGAGAAATACCTTTTAAAAAGAAATTTCATCTTTTGCTGCAATTTTCCCACATACATCTTGATTCATTTCAAATATTTTTCTTCATGTTATACAAGATTCACATTCAAACGTAATTTTAGCTTGACCTAATCTAACAGACTTTAGGATGAACTTTAGATAATTCACATATAATTTGTTTTTTGGCAGTTTCCTATTTCCTTTTCCATACTTGCATTGTAGTAAGGAGTTGAATTATGATGCAGTTTCTGTATATACTTTCAGCCTGACTTAAATGCCCATGAAATTCAAATGAGACAAAAGATTTCTCTGTTATGTCTAATGGAAGTAAGTATTATTACCTTGATCCGTTAAGCTCACCAACTCCATTGAAGAAATTTTCTCTAGATGACTCTGAAAATATCAATGTATTATTTAGATAATCAACATGAATTCAGCTTTAACACTTTACCACAGAATCCGGAGTTTTAACAACCCTGAAAAAGAGGCTTTTGAAAACGTTGTGGGAAAAGGAGAAAAGACTGTAAACCCACAATTTTTTCTGTTCTATCAAAAACAGAAATCATCATGTGAGCCACATTTAGTTTTTTGTCAGCAAATGCTTTCAGTTTGGTCTAGTCCAAAATGTTTTCATTTGGTATAGGGTTATAGTGAATCATTATGGCCAAAGTAGATATTGCCCATTATGATCAATTTGTTTTATTACCACAATGTTCTAGCTGTACAACATCATCTATAGGTGATAGTGTTAAGAGGAGAAATATTTGGAAGCCTGAAAATATAAATACACTGTGAAATCTATCCTTGTGGTCACCTCTGTCAAGGAAGCAGCCTTGCCTAGGAGGCCCATAAGTCTATTCCCTTCAGCGATAAAAAAAAAGAAAATTCCCTTCATGAAAAAAGCTCCTGCCTCAAGCAAGCAGTTATCAATTGTCCAATAGCTGCTTGCTCAGTACAAGTATTACTGTTATCTAAGAGGTGTTTCTGCTTTATACTGTGTCCAAAAACTCTTTCCTATACCATCCTGTATTTTAATGACACTGGGGAAGAAGCCTTGCGAAAAACTAGGGGAAAAGAAGCAAACGCTGGTAACCAGCATTTTCTCTTTTTCCCACAATGTTTTCTTTCCTGTCAAAGACAAATTCCAATGTTTGGGCCACATGTGATTTGTTGTCTGCACATGCTTTCAAATTGGACAAGTCTAAATTTGTCATCTGGTAAAGAGTGAAGAAGGGTTTTGATTAAGTAGAAAATATAATTGTTTCTGACTTTCTACACTCATTAATGCTTTCAAGCACAAAATGGGTCTGTCACACTGATATACAGATAATGACTTGTTTTATTTCTATGATTCAAGATGAACTGAAAACCCCACCATCGTGTCATGTATGAATTTTCAGTACATGTATTTTAGCTTGGCTGTTTTAGAAGTGAACATCGATGTATTGTCAGAGCTCAGGCATCATTGTGTTCTGTGTAGTGCAAAAACATGGTCATTTTATAATTCTCTGTCATTACTGTAGATATTTACTCCAAACTTAAACTAGTTGTTAAGTATCAAAAAAGGAACCCATACAACAGGAGCAGGTAACCAGCAAAATATTTTTGACACAGTTATGCCCATTTTTCGACTTGGAATTTTCACTTAAAACAACTTCAGCCAAGAATTGGCACCTGCTTGTGGTGCTCTTGTTCAAAGACAGTGACACTCCATTTTCAATTTTTAAGGTGTTTTGGTTTTTTGTTTTCAGATGACTTTCAAAAGGCCAGCTACTAACAGACAATTAAGTTTCAATGAAATTGCTCTTGAAACTAGGTTACCAGAAAACGAGGTATTCTTATTGTATGCTAGATTAAACAATATTTGAGCCATGCTCTGGGAAAAGGGGATATAATGCATCTGCGAAAAGTATTGACCCAGGTAAGCCCATGCAGTTTGCTCAGGCAGACTTGAATCAAAACTTTTTGCATTGGGTAAATTTTCTGCATTTCCAAGGACCATTCTACCTCAAGATTGAAGTGGTTGTTAGACAAAATGGATTGTTTTCTGTTCCATAATTATGTGATGACTTGCTTGGTATATGCATCACGGAGATGCAGTACACCACCTTTGCCACAGTATGGCAGATTTTCTTTTGCAAGAAGATGATCAGATTTCACTATTGTTTATGCATAATTTTTTGTATGATGGGCTGGTGGTCTTTAGATACTAGTAAATGAATTGAATTGTCCAAAAGGTGCATGGTTCTAGATATTACAGAACTATAAAAGAGCACATACTATTTTAACTCTCCACCGAATGACAAAATTTTAGACTAGTCCTAATCGAAAGCATTTGCAGACAACTTATTAAATTTACCAGAAATGATGGTAATTGCCTATGAAAGCGCTAAAAACCTTGTGGGAAAAGGAGAAAATGCTGGTTACCAGCATTTTCTCCTTTTCCCACAAGGTTTTCAAAAGGCTTTTTCCACAGGGTCATTTAGACTCGGGATTGTGTGCTAAAGGGTTAATAAATAGATTGATGTTTTATCATCATCATTCATTACATTTTTAGCTGTTCAATTATGGCAAGGTTACATGGAATGAATACTCCTAGTTTCTCTTTGAACTACGTAAACTTGGCCTTATAGGTAAATGTCCAGACAAGTAAATGTGTATATCTAACTTACAGTTGGATAAGGGAGAAGATTTTTAAATTCTCCACCTCTTAACTGTTTTGCTTAACCCATTCCCACACAATTCCGACTATTAACGGCCTTGAGAAAGGAGCCTTTTGAAAACATTGTGGGAAAAGGAGAAAATGCTGGTAATCAGCATTTTCTCCTATTCCCACCATGTTTTTCTACCCTTCCCGAAACAAATTTCAATTTTTCAGGCACCTATATTTTTGTTGTCTGCAAATACTGACATTTGGACAAGTCGAAAATTTTGTCGTTTGGTAAAGAGTTGAAAACCAAAAAGGTTACATTGCTGTTCTGATATTGAAATACCGGAACAGTCAGGATGGAGATTTCCAGTATTTCATGTTAATATAAAGTTCTGTACTCTATTTGTCAGGTTGAAATGCTTGTAATGAAGGCTCTAAGTCTGGGGCTTGTAAAAGGGTCCATTGACGAAGTCGACCACAAAGTTCATCTCACATGGGTTCAACCAAGGGTCCTTGACCTCGAACAGGTATTTTTACCCATCATATATAAGCCATGCTCTGTGAAAGAGAGTTTAATTTGTCTTTAAAAAGTATCAATCCAGATCAGCCTGCGCAAATTAAACTTTCTGCTTTTGGTGAATTTTCTGCTGGTCCAAGGGCCATTCTATCTCAGGATTCAGAGGGTTGTTCATCAGAATGTATTCCATGGATCTAAAATTATATAATGACTTGCTCAGTATATTGCATTATATGAGGATACATTAACCCTTTACAACACAATGACAAAGTTTTAACAACCCTGAGGAAAAAACCTTTTGAAAACATAGTGGGAAAAAGAGAATGCTGGTTACCAGCATTTTCGCCTTTTTCCACAATGCTTTCTACTTTATCAAAGACAAATTCCATCGTTTGAGCCACATTTACAGTGTCGTCTGCAAATGCTTTCAATTTGGGTATGTCTACTTTTTTCCCATGTGGTAAACCCTGTTTTGGCAGAATTTGGCCCTTAACCTTACACCAAATGATTTACTATTTTTCATGGTCATGTGAAAGGGCTTTGTAAAAAATTATGGTGTCTCCTTTTCCCATGATGTTTTCTACCCGACCAAAAAAAACAAATCACGGTTTTTTGGGTCAACTCATCTTGTCGTCTGCAAATGCTTTCAATTTGGAGTAGTTAAAATTTGTTAACCCTTTACCACACAATCCCGACTTTTAACGACCCTGAGAAAGAAGCCTTTTGAAAACATCGTGGGAACAGGAGAAAATGCTGGTAACCAGCATTTTCTCCTTTTCCCACAATGTTTTCTTCCTTTCCAAAAACAAATTTCTAATTTTCAGTCACATTTATTTTATGGTCTGCAAATGCTTTCAATTTGGACTAGTCTAAAATTTTGTTGTTTGGTAAAGAGTTAAAGGGTCATTGTTCATGATGCCTTTTTCACAAAGCTATTTCATAGTCGTCTACTGCAAATTTCTTTTATGCTTTTCAGTACTTTTCAGAAATCTAACAGTGAAATATATCCTTATAATTCACCGATGAATGTTATAATTCACCGGTGAATGTTTTAAGTATTATTTTTGATATACCACGGATATTTATAGAATATGAATGAATTTTTAGCGGCTGAACGTCACGTTTTATGATGTAATCAAGTTCAATCATGATGCCATTATTAAAGCTAGTCCATATCTGACTAGATTGGATCGATTTATTTTGCCATGAGCAAAGATTAGACATGAAGAGCATAAAAGAAATAAGGTAATTATTTGTTTCAGCGTATGATAGAAAGTTCTTTCTTCGAATAAAAAGCAAAGGCTATATTTTCACAAGTGGCAAAGCCACAAGTGAAAATATGGCCTTTGCTTTTTACTCTATGAAAGAACTATCATACACTGAAACAGACAATTATCCTGTATATGTTACATTCTGTTGATTTTTTTTTCCCCCACTGTCGTTAAAGATATCAACAATGCAGCAGCGTTTACAGCAATGGTGTGAAGATGTAAGACAAATGGAAAGGCTTCTAGAAGTTAAAGCGCATGATATTCTGACATAGGAAGTGGTGTTATACAGTTTGCCATGTATTGGACCATTAAACTTTTTGTTGATATAAAATTAAAGTTGCACATGAAATAGTGTAACAAATAAAGCTAAAGATTACTGGGCACAGGAATTTTAATGTGTTCTTAACATATTAGCCACAGAATACTTCTCTTTATGCCATGTAGCAGTACACTTTTGAAAGTATTAGGGAAGTGTGGAATTAACCCTTTACCAAATAATCATGTGTTTTAACAAATTTTTAGGCTGTTCCAAATTGAAAGCACCTGCAAACAACAAATCCAATGTGGCTCAAAAATTGAATATGTTTTGGGAAAGGTAGAAAACAAGGGGAATGGAGAAATGATGGTGACCAGCATTTGCTCCTTTTCCCACAGCATTTTCAAAAGGCCTTTTCATCAGGATTGGTAAAAGTCAGGATTGTCTAATAAAGGGTTAACGACCCTTGAAGAAGACGGCTTTTTAGCCATTTACCACCCAACAAAATTTTAGACTTAGGTAAATTGAAAGCATTTGCAGACGACAAATTACTCAAAGCTCAAAGGATGACTGGTGATGTTGAAATGTGGAAAAACAATGTGGGAAAAGGAGAAAATGCTGGTTAGCAGTCAGCCTTCTCCTTCAGGGTCGTTAGAAGTCCGGATTGTTTGGTAAAGGATTAAGTCATTGTGCGAAAAGGTAAAAATACTGGTAACCAGCATTTTCTCCTTTTTCCACAATGTTTCCTACCCTTTCAAAGACATATATCGTCGTATAATCTACGTTGAATTTTTTCGTCAGCAAATATTTTTATATTTGGTTGAGTCTTAAATTTTGTTGTTGATTAAAGAGTTAAACATTTTTCTATATAGCTGACCATTGAACTTTTTTCTTAATAAAAGTTTAATTTGAATAGTACTTAGAGGAACGAAAATGTGGCCACAACTTATGTTCCACTGCTTATGGGTGATCTAACTATAAAGCCATACCCATTTAGCTGAAGATGGTTTTTGATACAAAAAAAAGGGAAAAATATATGATCAAAATGTAGAAATAAGGGATCTTTTAGGTTGGGTTCATTTGTATGGCTTGTAACCCTTGCCCAAATGACCAATTTTAGACCCTTCCAAATTGAAAGCATCTGCAGATGATGAATCTGAAAGTGGTACTAATGAACTTAAGTGTTTGGACAGGGTGGAAAACATTATGGGAAATGGAGAAAATGCTGGTTACCAGCATTTTCTCCTTTCCCACAATGTTTTCAAAAGACCTCTTCCTCAGGGACGTGAAAACACAGGATTGTTTGGTAAAGGGTTAATGTCATTTTTAACATTATTTTAGTGATGCCCTGTCTGCCAGTTTACATATCCATGCTTTCCAGGAATTTCTTTCACCAGTACATCACACAATATTCTTTCCAAGCCACTGGCTGCTTTCCCACATAATCGTAGTGGAAACAATGATCAGGGGTGAGAGAAGAATGGATCCTGGTTCCATGATTATCATAAATCCTTGGAAAGAAATTTGCTCATCGGGTAGCTCAGTGTTTAGTGTATCTGACTCATGACCTGGTGGTTGCGAGTTTGATACCATGTTGAGGCAAACTTTCTTTTCGGCGATTTTTCGCCTCTCGCCTCTGATGCATGTGAAAAAAGTAGTCAGTGGCTTTGGAAAGAAAGGTGTGAGAAAGCCCGGAAACACATGTGTGTGACACTGACCGCCATGATATGACCTGAGCTGTTAAAATGGCGTTAAACTCCAATACAAACAAACCAATGGAAAGAAATTGGCCAAGCCAGGGATTCAAACTAGCTATTTCCTAGTCTCACGTCCTGCTACTAACTGCATTATTGGGCTCGGCTCTTATAGGTTGGAACTTGTTCACCAAGTATGCTGAATCTACCTCAGATTCTAAATTCCTGACATAAAAGGAGATACGGGCATTTTAGTCGAATCCTGTATTAACCCTTGTAGTGCTGAATCTAGCTTTAGCCCGTTACCACACAATCCCGATTTTTTAACGACCTTTAGGAAGGAGGCTGTTGAAAACATTGTGGGAAAAGGAGAAAATGCTGGGCATTTTCTCCTTTTCCCAAAATGTTTTCAACCCTGTCAGAAAGAAGTCTCGTCATATTAACCATATTGAGCTTCTCCTCTACAAATACTTTTGTTAAAGATGAGTAAAAAGTTTTGTTGTGTTGTAAAGGGTTAAATGCTTCTGCACTCAGTGTACATCAAAATCAGACTGCACAGAATGCGTAGTCTGATCTTTGATCATCACTGTCTATATCTTTGCCAGATATTCGAGAAAACCAGCCCTGAAATTGCATTATTTTTATCTTTTCCTCTAACAGAGAATGTTTATTTCGTTTATTTTGTACAAGTACTGCAAGGGTTAAGTCCATTTTGACAAAAGCTATCATTTACTTTCTTTTCTGGAAATGTTTATATATGATGTCAGAGTTGTGTGAAATATACAAGGTCCCTTAATCTTTTACCACACAATCCTAATTTTTAGCTCCACTGGCTGAAGGCCAGCGGGCTTATGTCATGGCCCGGTGTCCGTCGTGCATCCGTGCGTCCGTCCGTGCGTCCGTCCGTCCGTCCGTGCGTTAACTTTTATTTCAAACATCTTCTTCTCTGAAACTACCCATCCAATTTTCATGAAACTTCACAGAAATGATCCTGCCATGGTCCTCTTCAGAATTTCTTGAAAGAATTTGATTCCTTCAAAAACTCTGGTTGCCATGGCAACAAAACTGAAAAATATTGGAAATCTTTAAAAATCTTCTTGTCTGAAACCATAAGGCATAGGGCTACCAAATTTGGCATGTAGCTTTATGTAGTAGACCTCTATCATGTTTCTTGAAATTATAGCCCTTGGGTCAAAATTAGCTCTGCCCTAGGGGTCACAAGTTTTACATAGGCTTATATAGAGAAAACTTTAAAAATCTTCTTGTCTGAAACCATAAGGCATAGGGCTACCAAATTTGGCATGTAGCTTTATGTAGTAAACCTCTATCATGTTTCTTGAAATTATAGCCCTGGGGTCAAAATTGGCTCTGCCCCAGGGGTCACAAGTTTTACATAGGCTTATATAGAGAAAACTTTAAAAAATCTTCCTGTACCTAGCCATAAGGCCTAGAGCTACCAAATTTTGCATTTAGCTTGATCTAGTTGGGGTCTACCAAAAGTGCCCAAATTATAGTCCTGGGGTCAATTTGGCCTCATGCTTGGGGGGGGGGGGGGGGGGTTCACAAGATTTACATAGGCTTACATAGGGAAAACTTTTAAATCTTGGTGTACATAGCCATAAGGCTTAGGCTACCAAATTTTGCATAATTATAGCATTATCTAGTGGACAACTACAAAGAGGGCCCAAGTTACAGCCCTAGGATCAAGTTTGGCCCTGCACCAGGGGTCACAAGTTTTACATGGGTTTATGGAGTGAAAAGTTCAGAAACCATCTTGTTACTAGCCATAAGGCCAAGAACTCCCAGATTTGGCATGTTATTCTTCTAATACACATATTCCCCATTTAGTCCAACTGTAGCCCTGGGGTCAAAGTTTTTTTAGTAAGGGCTTATATAGTGAAGATTTCTCTTCATGGTTTATATTTATAAGCCAGTGGAGCGATACAGGGCCATCATGGCCCTCTTGTTAATTATCCTGACAGTAAAGGCTTTGAAAATATTGTGGGGGTAGGAGAAAATGCTGGTATCCAGCATTTTCTTCTTTTCTCAAAATGTTTTCTCTTTTTTCCACAGACAAATCCCATAGATTGAGCCATATTCTCGACAAACAGTGCTTTTGATTTGGAGAAGTCTTTAAGATTTTGTCCCCATTTGTAAAGTCTTAAAGGGATACATAGCCTTATAATGATTTTCTACAAAAAAAAAAAAATTCATGTGTGTAACTACATACTGATTTTGCAGATGACAAATAAGATTAGTCTAAATGATGATTTCTATTTTTGAAACAGAAGAAAATATTGTCAAAAAAGAAGAAAATGCAGGTTACCAGAGTCGAATGAGACCCTTTTGGTGTGAATCATCTGAATGTCCTGTTATCAGATTTTGTTTTTCCAAGATCATACTTCATGATCTGTGCAGTCTGATCTGAATCTACATTGCCTGCAAGAGGAACCAAAGTCTGAAACAAAGTTTTGGTTCACCCTCTAAGGTTTGCCTTTTTTTGTCTGAGATGAGATTTAGGAACAGGATTAACCCTTCCAACCCAATGCCGTGTTTTTATGACTCTGAGAAAGCTTCTGAAAACACAGTGGGAAAAGTGGAAAATGCTGGTTTCCAGCATTTTCTCCTTTACCCACTATGTTTTCTACCTCATTAGAGACACTTCCCATCATTTCAGCCACATTTAATTGTTGTCTGCAAATGCTTTTAATTTGGACAAGTAAAAAATGTTGCTATCTTGTGAAGAGGTGAGAGTTATGAATGCCGACCAGACCTACCTGTGAATCACTAATGGATGTTTATTGGCTGAAAAACATGGCCATTTTGAATAAATTAAAAGTAGAGGACTTTTGACCTTGTCTTTTTTTTTCATTGTTTTGAAGATATATTTATCACAGTATCGAATGTTCTTATAAATGTAAAACAGACCTGTGTAATGACTAATCTGTACTCCCGTAGAATTTGTACTACCAAATCCATATTCTACAGCTAAAAGGGTACTTGTATAAACCCTACATCAATCTTATCATACTTTCAAAGACTTTGTATGACGGAATTGTGTCTCCGCTAATGAGGGAAGCTATGTTTTTTGCTAAGGTTGTCAATTCTATCGTATGTCTGCATCACACATCGTGTGTCATGCATATTTTTAAAAGCTCGAGGGAAAGAGTCGTCAGTCATCCCAGGAATATTGAATAGAACTGTATGAACTATGTATCAGTCTCATCTCTAGAACCTTTTTGGCCATATTTACCAGACTTCATGATCAGCACGAGTTGTGGTTGACATGGAGATTTGAATTATCTTCCCTGATAACTGTAGAGTTATTTCCCCTGACAAATTAAAATTGAACAAACCTTCAGTCATGCAAATCTCCTTGGTCTAGTAAAAGTTATTGTGGACACTGTTTTTTATTTTTAATTTTTTAGCTCGGCTGTCGAAGAACATGTAAAGGGACTGTCATAGCACTGCTGTCGTCTGTGTTGTAGTTCAGAGACTGACATTTTATAACTCTGTTGTCATATTGAAGATATTTAATTCAAACTTGGACTAGTTTCTAGCTATCAAAAGGGGAATGAGAACAACACAGGCAGATAACCATCAAAATATTTTTGGTCCCCTTTTATGGTCTACACATATCTATGGCAAAAATGTTCTATTCAACTGTTCTGTCATTGTTACTTTGACATAGTACCGTCAGAATATAGGGGAAATGGTCAGACTGGAACCCAGGCTACTTCAGTTGTAGAGGAAATCTGCTTTTAGACCTCGAAAAAAAGTTGAAATGAATTATTTGATAGCAAAAAAGTTAAAGATGAGTGACTGAAGTCTTTACCAGACAACTAAATTATAGACATGCCCAAACTGAAAGCATATATGCAGGTCTAGGACCAATTATATGCGGTTCAAATGATTTGATTCTTCTTAGGGTCGAAAAAACTTGTGTGAAAAGGAGAAAATGATGGTTATCAGCATTTTCTCCTTTTCTCACAATGTTTTCAACCGTTTTCTTCCTCAGGGTCGTTAAAAGTCGGGATTGTTTGGTAACAGGTTAATCCCATTTGTTATTATAAAGTATAAGGGACGAATTAACGAATTTTTTGATGCATGGTCCAATGTTTAAACGCAGCACACTCAGAAAATATTCCTAAAAGTCACATTGTACACAGTCGAGAATAATACATTATATGTCACATGACCCGTTGCTATGGTGCCGGGGGCGTGGTCGTCGTAGTTGTTGGTGCGGTAGTGGTTGTGGTTGTGGTTGTTGTTCTTTTACAGCCTGCTTCTACAACTGAAAATAGAGAGATTCGAAACTATATAATACTATGAGTCATGCTCTATGAAAAGGGGGCTTAATGCATCTGCGAAAAGTTTCGACCGAGGTCAGCCTGCGCAGTCTGCGTAGGCTGACCTGGACCGAAACTTTTTGCTTTTGGTAAATTTATCTGCTTGTCTAGGGACTAATGTACCTCATGATTCAGTCGGTTGTTATATAAAATGGATTTTATGGATCCATAGTACTGTGATGACTTGCTTGTTATAATGCATCGCGGAGATGCATTAAGCCCCCTTTTGATAGAGCCTGGGTCATATATTTTCAAGAAAATGTTAAAGAGCAACAATGTTGGAATATTGACTCTATACACGTAGTTCCTACAGATGACTCTATTCGTCCTAGAAAAAGGAAAAAATTGCTCAAACATATGCTTTCCCAAATGTTTTTTCACTCATTAATTGAAACTGTAATATAGGAGCCTTTATCTGTGAAAACGGAGTTTAATGCATCTACAAAAGGGATCGACCTAGGCCAGCCTGCGCAATATGATCTGAGCCGAAACTCTGTGCTAATTGTCAAATTTCTGCATGTCAAAGGACCAGTCTACCTCCAGATCCAGCTGGTTACCAGCATTTTCTCCTTTTCCTACAATGTTTTTTAAAAGGCTTCTATTTTAGGGTTGTTAAAAGTCGGGACTGTGTGGTACAGGGTTAAAACACTGTAAAAGTTACGTTACCTGTGTTGAAGACCAGAAGCAAGTAACAGAAGACCATCAGCACTAGGTACAGTTTGACATGTAGGTCCATCTTTCTCCTCAATATATTTGATTATTTATTATTAGATCTGTCTGGTTTTCCTTCGTCAGAAAATTATATCAGTTTACCTCAGCTTTATATGTCTTCTATTTCAACAACAAGAATTTCAGTTTCTCAGGAACACACTTATTAACTCTTAAACTCCGTTACAGCCGACTTTTTGAACAAATTTTTATAAAAAATTTGAATGATAGAATTTAATAAGGATTAATACACCTAGAAAAAAAAGTGAGCAATTTTCTCCTTTTGCGAAATGTTTTCAAAACTGGTCAACGGCAAGACGCGTATTTCCGAGCAATGTCCTCTTCACGACACGCTGATACTTTAGTAACAGTACACTTTAAAATTTCTATCAATATTTTCAACCAATTAGATCTACTTTTACACTTTAGTCACGCCTCCCTTTCAAAAAGCTCATGGAAATGATTTGGATTCGACTTGTGAAACTCTGTTAACCATTTACCTAACAACCCAGAGTTTGGCCCTGAGAGTGAAGGGTTTAAAAAAAAAAAGTGTGGGAAAAGGGGAAAAAAGCTGGTAACCAGCATTTTCACCTTTTCCCGCAATGTTTTCGACTCTTTTGATGAAAAATACTATCGTTTTAACTCCATTTAATTTGTCGTCTGCCTATGCTTTTAATTTGGACAGTTCTAAAATTTTGTCGTCTGGTAAAGAGTTAACTCTTACGTCGCCAAAAAATTAATTGAAGGTTTTCGAGGCCTTAAAGGAAGTTATTCAGATTTTTATGATCTCACCAAACCACAAAAATGATTTATCACTGAATTAAGTAAAGCAATAGCCGGCAAATCACCAGTAAAGAGGTAAGACAAAAAGTAGTAGAAAAAATTTTCAGTGGTATTTTTTTTAATGGGCTACGTGGCTTCTTAAGGTATCTTCAGATTTGTGCCAGAGTTTCACAAAGAGTTCTAGGACTGTCACATGATCAATAGCAAGCGTCGATTACGAGGTTCCATTTTTTTAAATCAGTACATTGATATCTGATGTATTAAATATAGACAGAGTTACAGATTGCAAAATCACCGTCCCGTTATCTGAACGCCAAAAAAATGCACCTTTTTACTGAATGTATCTGTACACTTTCTGTATGGTTGCAAAGAAAAGCATATTAGCCATGCTCTATGAAAAGGGGGCTTAATGCATCTGCAAAAAGTTTCGGTCCAGGTCAGCCTGCGCAGTCCGCGCAGGCTGACCTGGGCCGAAACTTTTTGCTATTGGTCAGTTTTCTGTATGTAAAAGGACCATTCCACCTAGGGACTCTGCCGGTTGTTCATATACACAAAATGGATTTTAGGGAGCAATAATTATGTGATGAATTGTTCGTTATAATACACTGCAAAGATTCATTATTTCCCCTTTTTCACAGAGCATGGCTCATGTAATATTTTTACCGATAGCAATTATCTTTTTGTGCGTGTGTTTTCATCCGGCACTTCTAGGGTTACAAAGAGTCAAAGCAATTTGTCGTATGACACCAACCAATTATTTCGTCTAATATTTTTTTTACTTCAAAAAAACGTTTAATACAGTAAACCGTATAACGCATACCATATCGATACTTAGAGGTGGTTGAAATAGAATTCAAAACAACAGTTTTAACTTGTTTATATCTTTGAAAAAAAGAAAAGAAAAGAAAAACCATGAAGATGTGAGGAGAAAAAAAGGTCTTCAAAGTCTGATATTTTCAAATATCCTATAATGTTAATGTTCCAATGATAAAATCGTATTGAAACTGGCATAGTATTTTTTCCGTGAAGAATCCTTTTTAAGATATTTAAAAGGATTTTCCCTCGTGAAGACCGTTATGATCATTAACCAGTATACTGCTTCTGGATTTGGTAGATGGTAAAACGGCACGAAAAAAGCAGTTCCCCCATCTGTCACAGCGTTTTTTGTGTGTGTTGTTGGTCATACACATAATAATCCATATTTCTAGGTAGATGAGGCTAACAATTCCATTGAGATTGAGGATACTTGGTTAACCCCTATCCTGCTAAGTTAGTGATATTAAATTTTAAAACCAATAGTTAAATTCCGAATAATGCTATTTAAAACTTACCTTTTTGGGAAAAAAAAGTCTCCTTATCGGACAGTGTAGATCCAAGATCAGACTGCACGTTCTGTGCAGTCTGATCTTGATTTACACTGTTCGCAAAAGGTCTGTAAGTCGAACTTAGCAGGTTAAGGGTTAAAAAAAAACTTTTTTATAAGGCAGATGGTTGATCTGTATTCAGACTGCCTATCCTGCGAAGAAAACTAATTTTCCGCTTCGTTTACAAAACACATAGAAGCATAGATACCGTATTTGTGACGGTACTTCAACTATCATATTTGTCGACACGTATGAACGGTATAGATTAAGATCAGACTACGCCGCCTAACATACCGGTAGTTTACTTTGATAGGAATAGAACAGATATTTTATGAAACGAGTACAAGTGCACATAGTCAAAATAACATGATGTATACAATAAAGCATTTGTCAAGGTCTCTCTCTCTTCCCCTCCGCCCCCACCTCCCCCCCCCCCCCTCTCTCTCTCTCTCTCTCTCATACAGAAAAACATTTTTCGTATGTGAGGAAGACATACAAAACATAGGTGTGATTTCTGTCCAAGCAAATGAATGGGGAACACAAGCTTTCTGTCTTTTTTGTTGATGTTGTTGTTGTTGTTTTTGTTGTTTTTGTCGTTGTGCAGATACTGAAGATCACCGTCAAGTGAAGGGCGGGGGAAGGAGGTGAGGAGAAGGATAGGGTTGGTGGGGGTGGGGGCGAGGGTGCTGAGGGCTAGTTCTTAGCAGTCTTATTCTTGGTTTTGGTCTGTCCAACATCTTTATCCTTTTACCAGACGACATTACTTTAGACCTATCGTAACAGAAAGCATTTGCAGACGACAGTTAACAATTGGCTGAAAACAAGGTATTTGTCTTTGATAGGATAGAAAACATTATGGGAAAAGGAGAAAATGCTGGTTACCAGCATTTTCTCTCTTCCCCATAATGTTTTCAAAAGGCTTCTCCCTCAGAGTCGTTAGAAGGGGATTGTGATGTTCGGGGTTATAGATCTTATTTTGTAGTACGGTCTAACTTTTTTTTTCATCGGTGTTATGGGCTCGGTCAAAAGTTTGATGCTTATTGGGATGCCCTTGTGCAGGACAAACTTTGTCTGCATGCCCGTCAACAGTGGCAAACTAAGGAAAAAGAACCGAGCAAATTCAGTTAATCATAAAACTTCACGCAGCCAAATAAATGAAACGAACTTTCTTCAACAGCAAGGCTGTTAAGCGGAAGTGAAGGACCTTTTGCGGACTATGTAGATCAAGATCAGACTGGACAGAACGTGCAGTCCTGTTTTGGATCTACAATGTCCGATAAGGAGATATCTTTTCCCCAAAAATACATTTGAAATAGCAAAATCTTTGTTTTTGCTATCGGCTTGAAAGTTTCATTTAACTTATTTACGCAGGATAAGGGTTGAAATCGGGCAATTAAGTTAAGATCAAACTGCACGGTACATGTAGTCTGATCTTAATCTACACTGTCTGCAAAAGCACCGAAATTTGGGCCTAAAAACACCTATGACGCATGAAAAATTTAAACGGTCAAATTTAACATGTTCATGATTGGAAAATGCCTATCAAAATACCACCAATTAAATTGTCAAAATCTAGACATTATAATACCTAGGAAATTTACAAAATGACAAGCCCTGACTTTGACTGCAAATAAAGTCATGAATGCGAAATAATGATCGGCAATAATAGAATGATTATACTAAAATTTACGATCCCGCCTAAAATTGTCTGCTTGATTTGATAATCGTTCGTAAAACGTTGTGCCAGGTTCCAACTGCATGTACGCTCATTATAAATTTTCTAAAGCCAAAATCTGTAAATCTGTAAATCTCGGACCTGTCAAGAGTTGTTGAAGAGAGCATAACGTGATCAGACTGCACGGTCTTGATGTCTGATCTTTGATAATTCTTTTAGATACTTAAGCAGTTGTCTATATACAGTATCATGCCTGTTGAAAATCAACGAGTTCATACTTGGGCATACTTTCATCGGTTAAATTGCTTCAGGAGGAAAAAGATTTGGATTCGAACCAGCGACCCACTGGTCTCTTGCTCTGTTCATTATTAAGTTAACTACTGGGCTTGGCTTAAAGCAAGTAGGGGAAAAAAAAACTTTTTTTATTCCTTTTTCATAGTTAAAAATCTCATTTGGTTAGAATGTATCAGTCATGCTCTGTGAAAAGGGGTTTAATTAATCTGGAACAAAGTATCGACCCATGCCGACATGGGTCGAATCTTTTAGTTATTGGTAAATCTCTCCCTCTTCAAGGACCATTCTACTTCATGATTCAACCGGTTGTTCGTCAAAATGGGTTTTATGATTCCATAATTATGTGATAATTTGCTTGATATAATGCATCAGGGGAGCGTGCCTCTTTATTACTCGGAGTCTTTAACATTACGTGCAGATTTAAGGTAAGCAGCGTAGCTCAGTCGGAAGCGTACAGGACTTGAGAACAGGAGGTTGCTGGTTCGATCCCCGGCTTGGCCAATTTCTTTCCGAGGTTTGATGATAGTCATTACGACAGGATTCATTCCTCTCTCACTGCTGATCATTGTTTCGACCATGGTTATGTGGGAAAGCAGCCAGTGGCTTGGAAAGAATATTGTGCGGAGTACTGGTAAAAGAAACTCAAGGAAAGCATGGATAGGTGCACTGGCCGCCGCGATATATCTGAAATAATGTTGAAAACGGCGTTAAACACCATACAATCAATCAATCATTAAGGTTAGCAGCATAGAACCCTCAGAATGAACTTTTCTATTTATAGGGCCCTGTTTCATTTCCCGCGCAAATACAAGCCAGAAAACGGTGTTACTCTCTACAAAGGAGAATATCTCAAAAACAGGAAATAGAATTCTTTGCTCTTTAGAAATGAATAACCACCGATTTCTCATTTTCTTGTGAATCAATCTATTTGAATACCGCAGAACCACATAAACATTACATTCGCCCTACCAGTAGCTGAAAAATAGATATGTAAACAACATGATAAACTGTGTTGCATAGCTCAAGTTCGAAACATTCTCTCGATGAAAAGAACAGGGCGAAATTCCGGGCGAAAACCGATAACATTCTTAAAATAGTAACAAGCTAACGCTTAGAATAATCAAAGTGCTTCAACCACTCTGACTTTCAGAGGGACTGCAGAAGTCCTAAATATTATCTCTTTCTGGGCCGAAGGCGAATTATAGATGCATTTGCGGACCGATGAGATGAGATTAACGATGCAGTTTGCAATTAGATCTTGACCCAGATATGTGTTTTTTTTTCTATCACACACACACACACACACACACACACAGAGAAAAACGTCAAATTGAATGTAGGAACCTTTAAGGCGCTAAGATCAAATTGAGCAAGACTGTGACAATGAATCGGCATTATCTACTTAATTTGATGTATTAGCTGCCATCCATTTCCCGTCGATCTAGTATAGCAGGTTTTTGATTGTAAGAAACCACATCACGATGAAAGTCTCAAGAAGCTGTACAAGAGGCCTCGTGAGTCTGTGATACAAAAATACGCCTGCCTACCTGCCTGGTTTCTAGTCGGAAAACAAAGGAAGCAAAAAAATGAGGTTCTGTGAGAGAGAGAGAGAGAGAGAGAGAGAGAGAACGAATCAGTTTCTTTTTCAATATATCCTCGTGAAGTAAAAAAAAACAAAAACTTGTGAACGATGTTGAGAATTCTTGTGAAACCTGCCTGAATCAAAGATATAGAATACTGGCTATTAGTGTATTACCTGAAAGATTTGAAGACACTTCCTCTATAGATATGGAGACAGTTCATCAACAGATCTGAAGAAAAATCCCCGACAGATTTGTTTTAAATCAAATGACAATTATCAGGAATTAAAATTAAGGACTGTTATTGATGGTAAGAATACATGTAATCACAGAATAGCAGACTGTGCTCGCGTTCATTGAAGTCTGAGCGTGATCTAATCTGCCTCCAAAAGCGAATTAAACTTGCACATTTCCCTCAGAATCGTTTCGGGTCCAACTAAATGTACTCGTTATTATTGCGTCATTTTTATTGTGAATAGAGAAGCTTTATTTATAAGCATTAATCAGTCATTTGGACTCGAAACACATGAAAAAGTTATCTTCATGCAAGTCCTACATCAGTGTAGAATGAATTTTAGCCGTGCTCTGGCAAAAGGGGGTTTAATGCATTTCCGCGCTGCATTTAACCAACCAATCAATCAATCACATAATTATGGATCCATAAGAACTACTTTCCTTAATAACCGACTTTATCACGAGGTAGAATGATCCTTGGACATACAGAAAATTGACCAATAGCGAAAAGTTTCGGCCCAGGTCAGCCTGCGCGAATTGCGCAGGCTGATCTGGGTCGATACTTTTCGCAGATGCATTAAGCCCCCTTTTCACAGAGTATCGCTCATTTCTATATTGTCGTTCGTCTGCTTGCTAACTTAAAATACGTCTGTCTGTCCAACCACATGTCTTTCTGCTTGTATGTTGTCGTCGTGGTTGTCGTCGTCATTTATTTATTTATTCATTTATTATCGTTTTTCTTCATCATCTTCTTCATCTTCATCATCAACATCATCATCATCATCATCATCGACTTCTTCTTCTTCTTTTTCTTCTTGTTGTTGTTGTTGTTCTTCTTCTTCTTCTTCTTAATCATCATCATCATCATCATCATCATCATCATCTTCTTCTTCTTTTTCTTCTTCTTCTTCCCCGACCTTTCTTGTTTATGAAAACAGATTCTTACGCAAAACTTTACAAACTTTGACGACCGTAAATTATGATGACACGCAGAAGAAGATCTTATCTTATCTTTCGCCCAAAATTGGTCTATTTTATTTTCCATTACATTTTGATGTTATGTGCGATAACTTTCAAATTACCCCAGCCATGATATTTGATGGGTAACCGGACACCTCGTTAACGCATTAACACATTATCAAAAGACTCACAAGTTTTAACGATCCTGAAGAAGCATGCCTTTCGAAAACATTGTGGGAAAAAGGAGAAAATGCTGGCAACCAGCATTTTCTCTCTTTCCCTCAATGTTTTCTACTCTACTATAGACAGATTTCTGTTTATGAGTCACATTTGGTTTGACGCCTGTAAATCTTTTCAATTTGGACAAATCTAAAATTTTGTCGTCTGGTAAAGAGTTAACACATTACCAACGGCAGACGATTCATTTTTGTCGTGCAGCAGAATTTCTGGCACACTGTGATAAAAAGAGAAATTGTTCGTTACGAGAAATTTGTCCTTGTATCAAAATGTTGTCACGAGGATCTATTCATGTTTAAAACCTAAATACTCGTATATATTCACTGTCTTTATTTTACTTGGATATTTGTTTCTTTTGGTCTACTGCAGATTTGTTTAAAAATGTAATGTATTAGAATGAATATATAATATTTTGTCAACCCCTTGCCTGCTAAATAAATTAAACGAAACTTTCAAGCCGATAGTAAAACCCTGAATAAAGCTATTTCAAAATTATTTTTTGGAAGAAAATATCACCTTATCGGACAATGTAGATCCAAGATCAGACTGCACGTTCTATGCAGTCTGATCTTGATCTACACTGTCCGCAAAAGGTCGGTGAGTCGCGCTTAGCAGCCTAAGGGTTAAAAGGTCGTTTGGTTTTCATATTGAAATCAATTTTTGCCCTTCAGAAAACAGCAGTGGGTAGTGCTGAGAAGTTCCAAAACAAATCTGTGTGGCAAATATACGTAGAATTAAAAATAAGGGAACCCTTTTATTTCATCATGAGGCGATTCTTTATTTTACCTGTAACATATATAACAGATAATGAATCCAAGTAAATATCGGGTGTGTCCTCTATGTGCCGCAACACCTGCACGACACCTGGCAGACATACTGGAGATGATACTGTGTATCGTTGCTCTTGGAATCTGCTGAAATAGTGAGAGGTAAAGTCACCCTGTCATGTCATGTCAGAAGAAACAAGTAACGGGGTTCCCTTATTTTTTGGGCTAAGTATACATAGGGTGTTCCTCTACGCTACATTTATGTTTAACCCTTAGGCTGCTAAACGCGACTCGGAGCGCTTTTGCTGACAGCGTAGATCAAGATCAGACCGCACAAAATGTGCAATTTGATTTTTGATATACACTGTTCAAACAGTTTTTTTCCTAGTGAAATCAGCTTTGAAATCGCAAAATTTTGGTTTTAACTATTGAGTGGAAATTTACGTTTCCTTTATTTAGCACACAATTTATTGCACCCTCTTTTGCAGCACTGTGCGAGTATCTACTGGCAAACAACAGGGTTCAGTCTTGTACTGGGAGAACTCGGGAAACACATGAATAAGAGATCTCACTCTGTCGTAAGAGTAAAGATGAAAGAGGCGAAAACGTCATTCAAACAAACAACCTACTGTACACGCGTGAAGGTGGGCATCTATGTAGTCGAGCCATGCCCTGTGAAACCGGCGAGGGGGCTTAATGAATCTTCACAAAGTATCGATCAGGCCAGCCTGCGCGGTCCGCGCAGGCTGACCTGGGCCGAAACTTTTTGCATTTGGTCAATTTTCTGCATGTTCAAGGACCATTCTATGTCACGTTTAAGTCATTTATTGGACAAAGTGAATTTTATGGATTAATAATTATGTGATAACTTGCATGGTACAATACGTCACGGAGATGCATCAAGCCCCCTTTTTCCAGAGCATGCTTCATTTGTTAATTTGGTGTCATTTTTGAAATAGAATTTCAGGCATATCAGGTTGGAGTGTGCGTTATCCATAATTTCTTGATATTTCAAACACTCTTTCAAAGCCACCGACGGTTTTTCCACAAAGTCGGAATGATTTTCGTCGATCAACTTTTTACCAAGCAGCAAAATCTTAGACTTGTTTAAAATAAAAGTATTTGTGGATGAGAAATTGAATGTGGCTCGTTGGAATTTGTCATTGAAAGGGTAGAAAATATTTTGGATACAGGAGAAAATTCATGTAACCAGCATCTGTAGATGACAAACTGAATGTGGCTCAAACGTTGGAATTTGTCATTGACAGGTTAGAAAATATTTTGGGAATAGGAGAAAATGCTGGTTACCAGCATTTTCTCCTCTTCCCAAAATGTTTTCAAAAGCTTTCTTTAATAGGGTCGTTAAATTTAGCGATTGTGTAGTAAAACGTTTCAGAGGAATGAATCTTTACGCGATGATAGTCATCATTTTAGAGGAACTCAGATTTGAACTAACGACCTTAGATTACTAGCGATCGTATGTCTAATTACAATCGGGGCTTTACGGCTCTTTATGAAAAAAAGATCGCACTGAGAGATTTTAAAATGTTGAGAATTTCATAAGAAATTAACATTAATTTTGTATTTAACAAACTTCTTCACAAATGGAATAAAATGATCAAAGGAAAAAGATTTGACAAGTCATAAATCTTTTTTCCCAAACGTTTTCGCAACATGTATTTCAGATAGACCTTTAACCCTTTACCACACAATCCCGAGTTTAAAGGACCCTGCAAGAGAATTTTTTTTGGAAAAAAAAAAAAAATGGGAAACGGAGAAAATGGTGGTAACCAGCATTTTCTCTTTTTTCCCACAATGTTTTCTAACCTTTCAAAGAAAAATCTAGTCATTTGAGCGACATTTAATTTGTCGTCTGCAAATGTTTTGAATTTTGACGAGTCTAAAATTTTGTCGTTCGGTAAAGGGCTAAATGGGAGATGCGACACAGGTCGCTTTTATGGACAGCGTACTTATAGACCAAGGCAGACAGCGCCATTAAAGCGTAATTCAATTTTTGGTATCTGTAGACAAAGTTTTCTACTGGAGTTTTCCTGCGTTTGCACAGAGTCAGTGAAAGACTGACGCATCTTTTTGCAGGAAATATATGATATAACCCTTTATCGCATATTCCTGAGCTTCAACGACCCTGGCTAAGAAATCTTTTGAAAAAATTGTGGGAAAAGGGGAAAATGCTGGCAATCATTAAAAATGAAAAACGTAAAACGACTGAATCGTGAAATAGAATGGTCCTTGGACATGTAGAAAAATTGGCCCATTGCAAAAAGTATCCACCCATGTCAGCCTGCGCCGACTACGCAGGCTGACATGAGTCGACATTTTTGCAGATGCAATAAAACCCCTTTCACATAGCATGGGACATATTTAAACCATTTCTGAGTTAGGAAATATGAGTCCTACTTAAAAATACGTTCAAATGCTTGCGAAAGTAATATACGGTCCAACAATAAAGTGTATAAATTGACCAGATAGATAGACGGATAAACAAACAAACTGAGAAACACAGGGAATAACGGTGAGCTGGACAAATTTTAGAGAAAGCACAAAAATTTCTAGATCTAGGATTACGGCAAATTTTCGACACATGATATCAAACGGTAAGGAAGTTTAAAGGAGACAACTCCGTTAATGACTGCTTGAAAATCCATAGAAGTTATTTCCCTTAGTAATCGGTGCGCGCCCTGGGCGTTGTTATGATTCGTCATTATTTTTTAAATACCACCCTTCTCAATGAACTTTAAACTTATCGTTTAATTCTGATATGTTTTAATTTCCATACCTCAGAATACTTATATTTTCAACTACTTCAAATTTGTGCGCTTTTTGTTATTGGAGAGGTCATGCTTTTTTGCGAAATTATTCTGATACACATTCTGTTTCGTCATGGTTTTATAAATAAACCGAAATCAAAAAAACTGAAATAGGAAGAAGACATGGTTTGTTTTTTTTTAAGACGGATTTCAAAAAGGATTTGTTACATTGATTTGATTGCAAATGACCTTTCCAGTAGCTGTAATTTTTCATTAAACAAATAAAGCTAGTCACACACAAAAAAGAATTACGTTAAAAAAAAGAACACCGCGGGAAAAGATTACGCGACTTTAAAACGTGGGAAGAAGGTCACGTGTTTGTGATGTAATGCATAAGAGGTTTCTCCTTTCTGCACAGCGGCAATCATATACATGTAATGCCTCACTTATTTGTTTGCATGTACCAAAATATATTGAAATTAAAATCAATAAACTATTTGAAAACATTGATGCTGACCTCTCCTGGCTTTTTTTTTTTTTTAAAGAAGTCAACTTGTGTTTCAATACTTCTTACTTCAATCAGTGGAACTCTTCAAATTAAAGGCGCATTTAGACCTCTTACCACGTGAAGACAAAATTAATGGCAGATCATTGTGATCAAATGCAACTATCTTTACTAACGGATGCACATTTCATCGCGATGTGAGGTCCATAAGTATATTCAGACTTATTTCTCACTTGATACTCGTTTTAGGTAGTTTTAGTTAATGCTTTATCTGCGTCACGAGCACCATGGCTGACCTAATAAGATCGCCCTACCACGTGAGACTTGTTTTTTTCTTACTAATTATGCCGAAGAATGTTCCAAGAGAGATAACTCTATCTTACGGGCAATAATAAGTATGAAATTGTGTTTGGTAGGTCTTACAATAGCTGTTACGTTTTATACACCCTCTTAACCCATAATTTACAGTAATAGGTTAAAAAGATATGCAAAAACTACCCAGACAAAAGATTTTAGCCATGCTCTGTTAAAAGGAGGCTTATTGCATCTGCGAAACTTTTCGCTATGGTCAATTCTCAGAAAGGACCAGTCTATTTTATGATACAGTCGGTTGTTAGACACAATGAATTTCATGGGTCCTCAATTATGTGACGTCTTGCTTGGTATGATGGAGCAAGGAGCTGCATTAAGCCCTCTTTTCATAGAGCATGGCTCATTTACTTTTCTTTCTTTGAAATTCGTTATGTTGTTCATATTTTGGTTCGTATCCATCTTATGGAACGGATTGAGCATGAATTATGACTTCCAAGCGATTTTCTTTATTGATACTACTTTATACTCATTTCCATATATGACAAATACAACAGTCTTGGCCTTAGATAGATAGCAAATCATTTCTTTCTATATAAGCAAGATATCGCTACTGATATCACACACAAGTTTTTTTTTTTGAAACATCCTTTTTTTAAAAACTCTCAAATTCTTTCCTGGAGAGAGTTTTATTGCAGAGGCAAAAACGAATGCGACTTCTGCGGAACATTAGGATAGCACCATAAACACAACAGCAAGGAAAAAAATGCATGTGTTCACTTGTCAAAAAAGTTTTATTCGGTATAAAACAATATTTATTTCCGTTTCTACAGTTAGTGGCCATATTTATATTTTATCAAAGTCCGAATCCCTATTGACTTACGTTTCTAATTTTACTTTTTAATTCATTGTGACTTAAAAATGAAGCTATAGTTATACAACTTTCTTCGTATATGAAAACACAGCAAGATATATATATATACACACACACACACACACACACACACACACACACACACACACAATGTAATATGATGGAAATGTAGCTGTTAAAAAGTGATCAAAATCTTAGAAAAGCGATTTTTTTTACAATGACGTTAACGCACGGGTGGTAATTAGGGGAACCAGCTCCAAAAAGAGTCAGTAGACAGTAACTTTGTAAATGTTGTCTTGGAACGAATCCTCCAGCGGTATTTTTTTTTTTTTTTTTTTCTTATTGCATTGCCGGATTTTTCCATAGATCGCTTATAACGATATAAATATTGATAAGATTCTTCGAGACATACCGCTGTTTACCGTTTGTCCGTCGAGGGTGCTAGCTCGAGAGTTCCCGGATGTGTTGAGGGAACAAAATTCCATTGACTCTTTTTCGAGCTAGTTCCCCTGATTACCACCCCGGTGTTAATGGCAACGTCATAAAAATGTACGGAAAAAAACATCAGCAGGTTTAAGAGAGCACAACTTTGATGTCAGGCGAATAGCATAATTAGTGTAAATAGCTCCATGAAAATCCTTTCTATGTGTAGATCTATAGTCTTCTGTATGATTGCATGGTCAGAAGCAGCGTGACCGACTTTCTTGCACGCTGAAAAATGCATGTAAGTCAATGGAAATTCGGAATTTGAAGAAATACTTTTGGACGCTTATTGTATTTCACAACCTTGTACAACAAACTATATTTACAACAAAATACATTTACAGTGTTCTTTTCGCGAGTTCGCTGAACTTATTTTTCAGCGTTGTGTATTGTGTATAATGTATTTGGCTCGTGTTAGCACTTAACCAACAAAACGATTGAAATGGAACTTTCAGGCCGATAGTAAAAACCAAAAATATCTATTTTAAAGGTATTATTTGGGAGGAAAAAAATCATCTCATCGGACAGTGTAGATCCAAGATCAGACTGCACGCTCTGTGCAGTCTGATCTTGATCTACGCTGTCCGCAAAGTCTGATCTTAATCTACACTGTCCGCAAAAACAACTTACACGTAAGTCGTGTCCAGCACTTTAACGCTTTACCAAAGGACAAAGTTGTAGGCTTGTCCAAAATGACAGCATTTGCAGACGACACATTTAGTAGGGCTCAAATGATGAGATTTTTCTTTGAAGGGGTAGAAAACATTGTGGGAAAAGGAGAAAATGCTTGTTACTAGCATTTTCTCCTTTTCCAACAATCTTTTCAAAAGGTTTTTTCAGGGTCGTTAAAACTTTGGATTGTTTAAAGTGTTAAAGGTTAGGAACATAACGGCCTTGGTATATGTAACATGGTAATCAGCATCTTTTCCTTTTCCCACAATGTTTTCAAAAGGCTTCTTTTTCAGGATCGTTAAAATTCAGGACTGTGTAAAAGGGTTAAAGGTTACGAAGATAACGGCCTTGGTACATTTACCCTCTCAAAGATAGCTTTTTCTCTGGCTTTATCCTGCTAAATAAGAGCGATGAAACTTTCAAACCTATAGCATAACACCTATAGTATAAACCAAAACTTTCCTATTTCAAAGATATTTTTGGAGGAAAGTTATCTCCTCATCGGACAGCGTAGATCCAAGATCAGACTGCACGTTCTGTGCGCAAAAGATCAGTGAGTCGCGCTTAGCAGCCTAACGGTTAAACTTGTTTGGTGTAAATCTTCAAATTGAAGCAAACTGTATTTTTCAGAGACGTTTTGTTAGCGCGAATCGCTCGCCTTTATTCTCGCTCTGCGACATATTTCCATTGAAAAGGCGAGGTGTTTGGACTTTGAATTTGAAAGTAAACTTTTACAGCGAAAATTATAGGAACCGTGTTCTGACAAAAGGGAGTTTAATGCATCTTCGTGGTGCATTACACCAAGCAGATCACGACATGATTTTCGATCCATAAAATTTAGTTTGTCTAAAAACCAACTGAATTATGAGATAGACCGGTCCTTTTGCATGCTGAGAAATGACTGATAGTAAAATGTTTAGACCCAGATCAGCCTGCACGGGCTGCGCAGGCTGACCTGAGTCGATAGTTTTTGCAGATGCACTAAACCCCTTTTTTCACATGGTGAACTCGACCTCTCTCGATAGATGAAAATACAATCCGCCAAATCTCATATGGGTACTGATACATGGATCCGTGGCGATGAGATAAACCGACTTTCTTGGTTACCGTCGCTAAGGGCTCACAAACAAACGCAGTAAATACATATATAGTATAGCAGAAAGGCTACTTAAATCGTGCTGTCATGACTGTTTCTTTCGATTAAATTCCGGAAAAATATTCCTTTTCATGTTTCTGCTTATGATGGATTCTCGGCAAGAAATATATGGATACTTGAACTTATTTACACAAGGATTTGTACAAAAAGTGTGAATTTCAGGGGCTACGGACAATGTAATACATGTGCCAGCAAAGTTTTGAACTTCTACGAGAGAGAATGAAACACCCCATAATCCTCAGATTTGCCTAAAAATAATAAAATTAAAGATGATTAGTATTTTTTTAAGGCTTGTTAGGTTGTCTCAACATCGTATTCGATAATAAATTACCCTAAATAACAAGCATTTTGAAATATTTATAGATTATCTCATTCAACAGAGAGGTCGAAGTCAGAGAAATGTTGAAATTTAAAGTTAAGGGAAAATGGTTGCCTGATGATTTTAAAAAAAGTGTAACGTGTGCTGTCAATTAACAAACTTGTTAATATCATTAGCGGTAGTTTGTTTTATCTTATGATATACTGAAGACAACGGGTGGGTCGAGTGGATTACAGCAGCAATCAAACACATATCTTATCAGTTAACAGTTTACCGACATATCCTTTGAAATGGCAGATGTGCTAATCCACCTAAATATGGCGAAGTCAAAAGCTGATTTAATTAACATAAGTTGCCCTTTGAGTAGAACTTCCAAAACTGTACAAAGCAGAACTTCGTCTGTTTCATAAATGAAATCTACATGTACCTTTAGTAAAGAATATACGTAAATGTAGTTAATATAAGTAGCAGATGGTTTGAATCAAAGAATAAACTGCATTTTTTGCACTCTGATCTGTATCTTCACATTCATCATTCTTCATGCCCCAAGGGTTAATGTTAACGTCAAACTGAAACATTGAGGGCACGTGCCCCTTTTTGGATGTGCAGAGGTTATTAAACAAGATTAGCTATTTGAGTGAACGTACTTTCTCTTTATTAGTATTTCATATATTTTACCTTTGTTTTTCCACTGTAAAATAGTTTAAGTTTTTTTTTCGGAGAGTTTCAGAGGGGGAAAAACTAACATTAATTAATCCATTGCGTAATATAGCGTTGATCGAAACTCTTCGCCGATGTCCCATTGTCAATCATAATCATAATCCAAACTAATAATCTCTTCGTATATCTCACGTAAGCAGTACACGATCGCAAAGCACTTTTTTTTTTTAACTTTTTCCTAAAATTCAAGCGTTGTAAACACACATAATATCGCACTTCTCCAACATTAACAGTCGCTTGTTTGTGAGCCGAAATAGCAGACAGCAAGGCTGCATATCGGGCCAAATAAATGCGATGACCTGATTGGTCAAATATCGATTTCCACGGATCCATGTATTAAAACAGAAGGTAAAGATCCAAGATCAGGGCCCGTATTCACCAACCATTCTTAAGGACGTTCTTTTTCTTATACTCCAGAATTTTCTAAAGTTGAAAGTAACACAACCCCTGATTGGCTAAATCTTTTGGTTTAGCCAATCAGAAGTTGTTTTACTTTCACATATAGACTGTATTGGAGAATAAGACTGAGAATGTTCTTAAGAATGGTTGTTGAATACGTACTCAGACTGCAAGTTCTGTGTAGTTTGATCTGAATCCCTGCAGTCCGCAAAAGCCTTTGTTTTCGCCTATAGCGCTGAAGAGTAAGTGCATAGGCCCTCCTAACTAGCCTCAGCAAGCAGGAGGACTAATCTTTGAATGAAGAACACTGTAAATCTTAAATCTGACTATCTATTGATGTCTCAATTCGCATTGACGAATATGAACTCCAGTTGTAGGGGTCTATTTCAGCCGAGAATTCTGATTGGCTGAAATAAAGTGTATGTTGATGACTACTAAGGTGGTTGTTATGGCATTCCACTGTCAGAAGTGACGATTAGGTTGAGCAGACGTTATCACAGTTAGGCAACGATAAATGTGGTCATGTGATCAATGACGTCATGCCGTCAAACTTCATCCTCTCGTGACTCTTGGTTGACTATTTGGCGTTTTTTGGTGAGTGTGTGTAAAAGTACAAGTACCTGATCTAGCTTTTGATCCATCTTGTTCATCTGAATAATAATAATAATAATGATGATGATGATGACGATGATGATGATGATTAGAAGAAGAAGACAAAGAAGAAGTTTAAAAAATTGCCGCTTATAATGCATATCTAATACTTCGATATACTCTGAAAGATATGTCAAATTGATAAAGCATTTTCCTTATTTTCATAATTTTTCGAAATAAGAAATATTGTTAAATATGCATAGGTCAGTACATCCTTCAACAATTTGACACGGTCATGTTATGCCTACCCCGGGATACGTTTTTGTTAGCGTGGAACTATTAGAAAAACTACGGTAACTATTTACCTGACCCTCTATCCGTATAATACGCGCACTGATGGTCTGTCTCTCTCTTTCTTTGCAGCTCTTTGAATGTAGAATTCCTGGCTTTCCAAGTGACTGGTCGATCCTTCATAAATAATGATTAGTACATGAATAATTCGAGTCGACAAAGACAGCATTATGTTATTCTGCGGAAATTGTAGCTCAAGATTAAAGTTGCTCTACTCACTTTCTGTGCCGTCGGACCTTAATCTACAGTGCCTGATAATTATTTTTCTATAACAGACTTGCGTTTGAAATAATTTGGGTTCTCTGACTGATTACAATGAGCGTCTTAATGAATAAGACGCGCATTTCATTCATAAACCTTTACCAAATAATCTCTGATTTTAACGGTCCTGAAAAAAGAAGGTCTTTTTTGGAAACCATCATTCCCTCCTTTTCCCGCAATGTTTTCACAGAAAAATTCTGTCATTTGAGCTGCATTTAAAATGTCGCCTGTAAATGTATCTGAGCCATGCTCTGTGAAAAGGGGGCTAAATGCATCTGCAAAAAAGTATCGACCTAGGTCAGTCTGCGCAGTCCGCGCAGGCTGACCTGAGCCGAAACCTTTTGCTATTGGTCAATTTTCCGCATGCATGTCAAAGGACGAGTCTATCTCATAATTCACGTGGTTGCTAGACAAAATGGATTTTATGGATCCATAATTATATGATGACTTGAATGGTACGACGCATCACGGAGATGTATTGAGCCCCTTGTTGCCAGAGCATGACTGATTTAATCTCGACCATACCCAAAATACAATGTCCAAAGGACAAATACATGTGAGCCACGCTCTGTGAAAAGGGGGGCTTTATGCATCTGCGAAAAGTATCGACCCAGTTCAGCCTGCGCGGACTGCGCAGGCTGATCTGGGCCGAAACTTTTCGCTATCGGTAAATTTTCTGTATGCCAAAGGACCGGTCTACCTCATGATTCATTCCGTTGTTTCATGCATTACGGAGATGCATTAAGTCCCCTTTTGCCAGAGCATGGACCATGGATATAATCTTCGGAAATAGACCACGTGTCCTCGACCTCATAATTATTCTTTCATGTCAACGGAAAAGCACAAAACACACACTGCGACAGATGAATAACTACGACGCGTCTCCCAGGGTGAAGTTCTGACAAAGTCTCTTGTTATCCATTTACTCATTACGGCCTGAATCTAGCTAGCGGTAGATGACTTGGTAAAATAGGAAAAATCAACTCAAATAATTGACTAATACGTGTTAATTAGACAAAACATCATTGCAAAATGAGAAAATGCTCGTTACGAGCATTTTCTCCTTTTGCCACTATGTTTTACACAAGTAGTCTGCTGGGAAAGGAAGAAAAAAAAAAGTGTCTTTAACTCTTTCACCTCCAATGTCGCCAACGGGCGGCGTAGATCAAGATCAGAGTGCGCAAAACGTGCAGTCTGATCTTTGGTCTACACCGTCCGCTGCTTAGTTATTCTTTGACTAGAGCCCGGTCTAAAAGCAACGTTAATATACTCTAAGACCTCGAAAAACGTCGAATCCATTTAGTTGGCAGTGAAAGAGTTAACACTAATTACAGAGACATATGGTGAAACGCTATTTTTGTCAAGAGCTCTCTAGGACATCTCGGCAACTAGAACTGTGATTCGCTAAATTTGCAAATCTTACAGGATGCTTCGGGAATATCGAAATGTCGTTTAGAAAATGTAGTAATTCATTTGGCGCAGGAAATCACATGTTGTATCCTAGATATTTACAAACGTGGTTGGTTGGTTGGTTGGTTGGTTCGTGCGGTCATTCATTCATTCATTCATTCTTTCTTTCTTTCTTTCTAGATGACAACAGATTGCAAAGCTAGAATACCCAGACTATCTCACCTTCTCTGTAATTCCTTAATTCTAACCATCATGTTCAAATGACCTTGGGAGTATTGCTCTATGACGTCACGGACATCGTAAGGCTTTCTAGCTTGCTGTAACAGACACAGAAAATCTAGTAGATCATTCTAGCTACTGGTTAATATTTCTCATAGAAATATTCGCATAAAGTCGTACAACGATAGTACAATGTTGTACAATGCGATGCAAATTATCTAATAGCACTCTAATATTAGCATTCCAGACGCAACTAGACGTACAACTGGTAACTAAAGATACACGTAGGAGTGTTGAACGACGTTTAAACAATCAAATACAATATGGCGTGCAACACACGAAAAGGGGCCTTCGGACATATGCATAAAAGTGTGTCGTCCAAGATCAGCCCGTGCAGTCTGTGACTAATCCAAGACGACACTTCCCGTTTTTGTGCGATTTTCTGTTTCACGAAAGTCTACTGTATGAAAAAATCTTATGTAGTCATAAAGTGTTGTCTTGGATTAGCCTGCGCAGACTGCGCAGGCTAATCCGAGACCACACTTTACGCAAATGTCCGAAGGTCCCTTTTCGTGTGTTGCACGCCATATCCGAGTCACGCAAGCTCGTCCGTCTTGTCATGCAACGGTTGCAGAGCTGTGCAACACTCGTATGACTGTTAGTGCGTCCAAGTGCGAGTATTTCAGTCGCATGCAGTCGCGTCAGAATTCTGAACATGTTCAAAAGCCTAATGCGATCGGTTGAGATCGGTTGCGACTCTGAAATGGCTGCGACAGCTTGCAAGACACCATGCAAGTGATTGTGCAACACTGCTAGAAAAGCGTTGTAAGTGGTTGTAAACTGGTTGCTATGAAGGGGGTTCATGAATATAGACGTTTCGATGACTGTTTCAGCCGTTTTAACCCTTAACCTGAAATAAGTTAAATGAAACTTTCAAGCCTACAGCGGTTAATGTTATTTCAAACTTACCTTTTTTGGAGAAAATATCTCCTTATCGGACAGTGTAGATCCAAGATCAGACTGCACGTTCTGTGCAGTCTGATCTTGATCTACACTGTCTGCAAATGGTCAGTGAGTCGCGCTTAGCAGCTTAAGGGTAAAAAAGTATTTCTTCGTTCTTCTAAAACGGACCATTCATTGTTTTTGTGTAAGACTATCATCACAATAAATCCGAAAAAAATCAAGTAATTAAAAACAAAAAAAAAATGAACCGTCTTGAATTGAAAAAAAAAACGGGATGATAATGAAAATGGAAAAAGGAGTTTCGCAAAAAAAAAAGGCAATTGGGAAAAAAATATAAATATCTTTTTTTTTTCTAGCAACTGATTAAAAAGAAATGACAATGAAGAAATCTTTCGCTGCCAAGTTAATAGTTTTGTCTTTTCTTCTAAGGATCGTTTTATACAATTTTACTGGGTCGATTGATTGGTTAACTCTTTCAGTGGCGCCAAATACATGTATATGAGAAAAGCTCTGTGAAAAAGGTGGTTTAAAGAATCTGCAAAAACTATCGACCCGAGTCAGCCTGCGCAGTCCGCGCAGGCTGACCTGGGTCGAAACTGTTTGTTATTGGTCAGTTTCTGCACGCCAAAAGGACCACTCTACCTCATGATTTATTTGGTCGTTAGACAAAATGAATTTTACGGATCCAGAATTATGTGATAACTTGGCTGGTATAATTCATTACAGAGATGCATTAAACCCCCCTTTTTTAGAGGAAATACCGTCCACTGAAACTCAGAAAGATTTCTTATGTGATTAGCTTGATCAGAAAAAAAAAAAAAAAGGACTGTGTAGATCCAAGATTATACTGCAGGTTCTGTGCGGTCTGATCTTGATCTTCGACTACGGCACTGAAAGGGTTAAATAAATGAATAATGTGTTAGGTCGCTTTCAAAATTATTTCAGTCGCATCATGGTGATAGGTCACTTTTCCATGGGCTTCACCAGTACTAGGATATCTTGCCCAAAGACACCCTCGCGAAAACCTGAAACAATGCCTCGAGCGTAGATCAAACAGAGCAACGTCAGTTTGCGAAATCTACACGTTCACTACTGGGCCACGCAGGACCCTACCGGGTCGAATGAAGACGCCTTTTTTGTAATAGTTCGTAAATAAAGAGCGGAAGCTGCAGATCCAAGATCAGATTGCACGTTTAGCAAATACCACAAAGTACAGATAAAAGTTTGCATTCAGTGCTTTCGTACAGTCTGATCATGATCGATAATATCAGCAAAACTAGCAAAAATTGGTCGCTACATTCTACCAGGTAAACGACCACATTATATTTGTTCCTCATCCATCTAATATTAATACTTAGGCTGCTAGGAGCTTCACTTTTGCAGACTATATAGATCAAGATCAGACTGCACAGAATGTGCAGTCTGATCTTGATCAACACTGTCCGATACGGTAAGATGATTGTCACAAAAAAAAAAAGAAATGAAATCGAAAAGTTTCGTTTTCTTACTATCATCTGGAAACTTCCATCTCCATACTTTGGCGTCGCGGTTTAAGGGTGGACAACATTAGGTTTACGTAGGCAGTATAAGAAGACAAATGCGATTTTAATCTTTCAATATCTATGCCATTAGCGGCAAAGTATCAAACGGACTCCACCAGCCAATAGAATTGACGTTTTTACGATATTGATTTATAATTACATTTCGTGGTTAGTAACTAGACACTACCACCAGGATTAAGGCGTCTATATTAGGCACCCCTTGAGACTTGGAATTAACCTTTTACCAAACGACAAAATTTTGGAATCGACCAAACTGAAAGCATTTGCAGACGACAAACTTAACGATGATTTCGTCTTTGATAGGGTGGAAAACGTTGTGGGAAAAGGAGAAATTACTGGTTTTCAACAATGTTTTCCCTCATTGCTGTTTTCAAAAGCCTTCTCTTTCCGGTTCGTTAAAACTCGGGATTATGCGGTAAAGGGTTAATTCTTTGCCTGAAACACTTTTACAGTAAAGGACATTAAAAACCATCTTTGGAAAATACAACTAATGAACATGAGTAAAGTTTTAATACACGAATAACAGTGAAAACATCGTGACAAAATGAGATATTGCTCCAGAAGAGAAATTTTCCCTTTCGACACATTGTTTTCAGAATTGGTCTGGGGCAAAAAGTCATCTGCAGTTTGAAATGGGTTCATTGGTAATTGTGCTTGCGATAATTTATTCTAACCCTCATCCAGCTAAATAAGTGAAATGAAATTTTCAAACTGGAAGTTAAAACCCGAATAATGCCATTTCAAACTTATTTTTAGGGAAAAAAAATCTCATTATCGGACAGTGTAGATCCAAGATCAGACTGCACGTTCTCTGCAGTCAGATCTTGATCTACAATGTCCGCAAAGGGTCAGTGAGTCGCGCTTAGCAGCCTAAGGGTTAATCAAAGCAACATCAGTGAAGCTAATGAACACCTTGCTGGAGACGGAAAAGCTGATTCTAAAATTTTAATCCTTTACCAAACAATTTCGAGTTTTAACGGCGCTGTGGTGGGGGGGGGGGGGCGGGGGGGGGGGGGGCTTTTAAAACAATATGAGAAAAAGAGAAAATACTGGTAACCAGCATTTTCTCATATTCCCACAATGTCTTCTAACCTATCAGAGTAGTTTATCTCATAAGTATCAATTTTCGAATTTTCTGCCTGCAATTTTTAGAATTTGGAAGAGTCTAAGTTTTGCCGTTTGGGAAACGAATAAGAGAAATTATTTTCAGACGACAAAATTATTAATCCATCGTCGCGCGAGTGATGGTACTTGTATTTACAGTGGTATAAAACATTGTGGGAAAAGGAGAAAATGCTGGTTACCAAAAGTCTTGTTCCTCAGGGTCTTTTAAACACGGGATTGTGTGGTAAAGGGTTAAAATCACTTCAACATAATAAGAAATGTTTTTGTGTGACACATAATAACAAGTAGCATACCTGAAATTTTCTCCTCGCAACAAAATACTTGATTTTTCTTAACACTCGTATTGCACTTTTGTGAGCTTCTGTCAATCTGAAAAGAAAAAAAAAAAAGAGTGATTAAAATAGAATTCTAACATGACATGTAAATTCGGCTCTTTAAACACAGTGCAACGGAAGCGTGGTAAAATCGACGTCATTTTCTATTCTATGTGAAGTAAGAATTAATCCGCATCCGCTTTTGTATACGAAGTATGAACTTGTTTTCCTTTAATCAAGAGTTGTTCATGTTAGAATCGAAATAATCTTTTGTCTATCGTGGTTTATCGTTCAATAAACCACGGTTGTGAGTTATGAGGCGCGATGAATAAACCACAGGGGCTATTGCCCTCGTGGATTATTTATTGTGCCTCATAACTCTCAACCGTGGTTTATTGAACGATAAACCACGAAAGAAAGAAGATTATTACTTAAAATAATGTCAGTATTTATAATGATAAATAATGGTGGATTATAGTTTAATAATTTCACCGTTTCGACCAGTGAATTTGCGGATTGATAAACTCACTGGTATGGAAATACCAACGGCTCCCCTGTAGTTCGCAAGTCCCAACAAAAAGGGGGTTAGAAGCGCAAAATAAATAGAATATGTGTTTTTTCGGTGAAAGATCGAATTGTATTTCATCTCGTAAACATCATACGGTGCTGCGCCACACGTGAAAATATTACCGATGATGTTCACTCGATTAAATAAATTTCGATCTTTCACCGAAAAAAAAAAATATCCTCTGTCTATTTTACGACCAATTTCTGGAGCAAATGCGTTACACAAACAAGATGGCCATAATGGCTCGGGCCCGGGCACGGATTCACCGACAAAACTTATATCTTTTAATTTACTCAAATCCACTGACGAACTTTTATGGAACGCCATAGCTGTCATATGTTAACATAATTTGAGTTAGTCTGTCAGTAAAGATTTCATTATGTCGGACAGATCTGTTACTATGTCTACCTGGCATGTGATAGGCTTAGTACATAACATTATGGGGTTGAAATCAATTTTGAGATGTATAACTGCTATATTATTATTATGTCAATAAATGTTGTGATTATGTTAAAGGGACACGATGACTTGTCGATTTTTTCTGTTGTTTGGTTACAAAAGAAAAGCAAGTTGTCAAACGGTTCAATTATTATGTTTGCATGTCATGTTATTGTGTTCATGGGCTATGTTGACTGGTCGATTCTCTGTGTTGTTAGGTTAAAAAATAAATTATACTGTCATACAGTTGTATCGTTATGTCTACCGGTCAACATATTCTGTGAATACAATAACATGGTGTATAGACATAATGGTTTACCTGTTTGACAAGCAAACTTGGTTTTTTAACCGATCGAAATGAATAGTGGATCAGTAAACAAAGCCTATGAACACAACAACGAAGCATGCAAACATAATAACTTTGTTTTTTAACCCAACAACATAAATACTCAACCAATCAACACGGCCTCCGAACAAATTTACATGGCAAATAGACATAATGATACCACTTATTAAACAAGTTAACGTAGTCTTTTAGCCCAACAACACACACGAATCGACCTGTCAGTTTACCCCATAAACACAATGAGGTAGCATGCAGACGTAATAATACAACAATCTGACAATTCAACACCACCGTTTAACCGATAACAACACAAAAGATCAACCTTTCAACTTGCATTACTAACACAATAACATATCATAAGACACATTTATATAATACTTTAACCAGCCAACAGTGTTTTTTAACCTCTCAATGAGGAAAATCAACAATTTAAAACACCAGACTAACGTAATAACTCGTCTATTTGACGTACTAAAAACGTCCGTCTGTTAGACACAATAACGCAGCGCATAGACCTAACAGATGCACAATTTGACAAGTCACTTTTGCCTTTCAACAGAACAACGCAAAGGAGCAAGCAGTTGCCGCGTTCCATCAACGTAACAGCATAGTGTGTAGACATAATAGGTGGAGAGGCTAACATAACAGCACCATGTTTGAAGAAGAGCACTATCTTAACTGTCCAAGAAACGTATTTTTATGACATAATCAACTTTGTTTTAACAAGAAAATTCAAAATATGTTAACATATGACAGCTATGGCGTTCCATAATCCCCTGTCACATGAGTTTGCCATGGAGTAAATAAAGGCCATGTGGTATCGATTAGCTATACAAAACGCTTGTATATTAGTGTAAAAAATGTGCAAGCAAATAGGCCAGCAGGTTCCGCCGAATAAACATGTGCACATTTTTTGACCAATCGAAAGTTACCATCTATTCATTCGGTTTCATTGTACCAAGAAGTAGGTCAAAAAAACCCGCGCATTTAGCTACGCCGAAAAAAAATACCCAAATGTACAAAAACATTAAAGTTTTTCTTGTTCATTTGGTTCTGAGTTTTCAGTGTTTAGTTTCACACCTTAATATTACAAACAACTCCGTATAAACTCTTAGCGCGAGTGAAAATACTTCTGCGGATATAGCAGATAAAGGATCAGACTGCACAAATTATGCGGTCTGATCTTCGATCTGCGATATCGGATGCCATGGGAGATATTCTAACAAACTCGGTCGTGACAGTGGAATATCTTTGGTGAATAAATTGTTGATTTCGTACTATTTGTGTATTTTCATCTTACAGAAACTGCCTTGTTAACCCTTATCCTGCTAAATTAGTTAAAATAAAACCTACAAGCCTATAGTAAAAAACCCGAATAATGATATTTCAAATTTACTTTTTGGACAAAAATATCTCCTTATCGGACAGTGAAGATCTAAGATCAGACTGCACGTTCTGTGCAGTCTGATCTTGATCTACACTGTCCACAAAAGGTCAGTGAGTCGCACTTAGCAGCGTGAGGGTTTATCAATACAATATAAAAGTTCATTCTTCCCCACGCAAATTTCCTTCCTGTGTTACTTGAAGACGGTGTTTATCCTTCCTGTTTCTTCCGTTTCCATAGAAGAAAAATAACTTTTGGATTTTGTAAACAAGTGTGGAGGGATCGAGATAATGATACAGAAAGAAACTCCCCTATTTCTTTTCCTATTCCGAGATGCTACCAGAGAGAGTGAGAGAGAGAGAGAGATGCGGGCAGACGGACAGGCGAACGGATGGACGGGCGGACGGACGGGTAAGCGGACGGACAGACAGAGTCTTGCCAAAGCAGTTCTTAAACTGAAACAACTGTGCTCTTTTTTCCTGCTGCTCATTCCTCTCTCACCGCTGACCATTGTTTCGACCATGGCTATGTGGGAAAGCAGCCAGTGGCTTGGAAAGAATATTGTGCGAATTACTTAAGTTGAGTTCGTTATTTGAGATGCGTTTCAATAACATTATCAGACTTTGGTAACGTTCTCAAATCCTGAGCTGGCACAACGTTACAAATGTGAAGTCTGATTTTGGATCGACTCTGTCCGATACGGCGAGATTTTCCCGAAAATAAGCTTTAAAATCACAATATTTTGGTTTTCGCTGAAAACTTACCTGATGAGTTGACTCTCTTTAATACGAAACGACAAAAATTTACACTTATCCAAAGCGAAAGCATTTATAGACTAAGAATTGAATGTGACACTTCCCACCATAATAGACCGGGTATGTGAAATACTGTTGAAAGCTTTATTAAAAACAAACAAATGACTTAAAGGCCCAATAGCGGCCAAAAAAATGCGGGTGTTAAGATGCATTTAAATTTAAATTATATCATTTAAAAGTATGGAAAATATTGTGAAGATGACAATCTGTTATTGTATGGTCGGTCCGAGTGAATTTTACAATCAGGCAAAAAGTAATCAAAAGATAAAGTGACCTTGCAACTTTTAACCTACGTCCGTATTCACCAACCATTCTTAAGAACATTCTTGGTCTTGTTCTTCAAAATTTTCCAAATTTGAAAGTAACACACCTTCTGATTGGCTAAACCGTATGGTTTAGCCAATCAGAAGGTGTGTTACTTTCAAATTTGGAAAATCTTGAAGAATAAGTCTAAGAACGTTCTTAAGAATGGTTGGTGAATACGGACCCTGGTTTTGAAAATGGTTTTTCTGCCAGCGACTAAAACTTGGACCGACCGTACAGTAACAGATTGTCAGCTTCCCGATATTTCGCATACTTTTAGATGATATGATTTAAATACATTTTAAAGCCCGGTATGTTTACTTATGACAACTGTTTTAACAAACTTACATGACAACTTTTTCTGGCTCATCCATCTCTAGATCAGTGTCCTCATTGTCATATTTATCATTAGAGTTAAACCCAAACCCTATTATACTGGGGCGATGACTCCAGAAACTGTCCCTTCGATTGCCCTTTGGGGTCCCTGAAAAAGAGATGGAAGAAGTAAGAGCCGATCCTCTTTAATGATGTCAAAATAATCTGAGTCATACTCTGTGAAAAAGGGGGTGTCATGCAGTGAAGTCGCATGAATTTCTGCTCTCGGTTTTGAGGTTCGGAATGGTGTTATGAGTGTTTAATTAAAGATTAACTTTAACTTATGCAATAATGGCGGCCTCCATGGCGGCCTCAAGCGTAGCCCAACAATTTCGTGTTTTTCCCAATTTCACGTGATCCAGCTTGATTAGTGAATGAAATGAGATCAATTTTGTACAAACTATACATTAACCAATCGAAAATATACTATTAGGTTATGATTTAAGTATAAATTGGGATATGAATAATTTTAAAAGTAGCCCTATTTTCGGATATTACAAAGGTCCATTGACATTTCGGATACTTAAAGTATTTCTGATATGTAGTTATTCTCACTAAATAAGAACGATTAACCCTTTCGGTGCCATAGGCGAAAACAGGGACTTTTGCGGATGGCATAGATCAAGATCAGACTGCACAGAACGTGCATTCTGATCTTGGATCTATACCGTCAACTTGTTCCATTAAGCCTATAAGATAAAAATGTTTCTAAGTATGAGTGGATTGTATTTTCAACCATCTGAAGAGGTCAAGTAAATATATTTGGCTCTGAAAGGGTTAAAACGATCTGTTTTAATTCAGCCTGTGATCCGATTTGATCAAGGGAAACAACAATATTGCGTTACTCTGCATATTACCAACGTGGGCCGCCATAATTGTGCTTTGCCTGACGTACTCTTGAAGTAGAGCGGATACCAGACTATAAACGATAAAGATCAGTACCTATCTTGTCCTCCCCGCAGTTCATGGATGAGACACTCTCCCGTTGCAGATGTCCGGACAGAGAGTTGGCGTCAAATCGAGTGGAGAAACGTCTCTTTCGAATGGTGAGGCTTGCACGGCGGGCCATACGGGCAAGCATCGTTTCATCGTTACTAGAGTCGTGGATATGAATCTTCCAAGTGGCCTCAGACTTCGAGTTAGGATCTGCGGCATGACACCGCCATAGGCACTACAAAAATCAAAACAAATTGTTTGTTTGCTTTTTTTGTGTTTATTTCAAGCCGGTCTTCCAAAATCAATGCAGTTTTAAGACTTTACTTCACAAACCCGACTTTTAACGACCCTGAGGAAAAAGAATTTTGAAAACATTGTGGAAAAAGGAACAAATGCTGGTAATCAGCATTTTCTTCTTTTCACACTATGTTTTTTTCTCCTATAAAGAGTTAATTTTGTCATTTGAGGCACATCTAATTTGCAAATGCTTCCAATCTGGACTAGTCTAAAATTTTGTCGTTTTGTAAAGAGTTGATTCTGCTTTCCACAATATTTCAATCATATATAGGCTGCGGCTCATTCATTCAGGACCTCTCTTGGTTGAATTATATCCTTAACTTAAAGTGCCATGTATTGCTTTCGCCTTGTTAAAGATAAATGGCTCTTTGTCTTGAAGACTCGTCTGAGCAATAAACACACGAGTACCTTCAGCGCTTTGATTTAGGCTTCAATTTCAGTTCAGCCTAATCTTGCTATTTATTGTTCGCAAAACTATCTAGGGATATCCTTACCTTGAGTTGACAACTATGGAATTACTTGTATTTAAACTAGAGAATACCTGAAAGATACTTCTATACTCATTTTCAGCTAGTTTTTAATGAGCCACTTCATCTTTATTTTATGAAACAATAATTATTCTTGTATCTTCATACCAAATGTTGCCTCTGACGGCTGCAAAGTTGCACAGATTACAACGGATAGAAAATGCGTTCCATTTTTTTGTAGCCTTCAAAGAAATCACTCTTTTAGTTCCTGATTTTAACCCTTACACCATTTATATTGGTAATTTATCTATGTTTACACAGCTGAACATATTCTGAGCCATTTTACATGCTTTTAAGTTTTAACAGCCATTTTTTCTCTCTCCTGACGTGCGCGACCATTAATGCATTTTGTGTGAAGTCTGATCTTAATCTACGCTCCCTGCTTCCCTACTCAGTTTCGTTCAAGCACTCCCTACTTAGTGTAACTATAGCTGCCAAAAGTAAACAAAGCGAATGTTGAAATGCATTTGAATTTAAATCATAACATTTAAAAGTATGGAAATTATTGTGAAGATGAGAATCTGTTATTTTACAGTCGTTCTAAGTGTTAGTTGCTGACAGTGAAATTAATTTCAAAACTAGGTTAAAAGTTCCCAGGTCACGCTAACTTTTGTTTACTTTTTGCCTGATTTTAAAATTTATTTTTTCTGCAAGCGACAAACACTTGGATCGACCACAGATAGCAGATTGTCATCTTCGAAATATTTTTCATACTCTTAAATGGTATGACTTGAACTTAAATGCATTTTAACACCTGCATTGTTTTGTTCGCTATTGGACCTATAATGCCAACGACTAAAACCAAATATATTATTACATGTATAATGGTCAACACAAATAATAGTAGGGCTGATCAGTTTGGTACTTTAACTCTTTACCAAACGACAAAATTTCAAACTCGTCCAAATTGAAAGCATTTGCAGACGACAAATTAAATATGACTCAAAAAATGATATTTCTCTTTTGAAATGCAGAAAGCATTGTAGAGAAAGGGGAAAATGCTGGTTACCAGTATTTTTTCCTTTTCCCACAATGTTTTCAAAAGCCTTTTCACTAGGGTCGTTAAAACTCAGGATAGTGTAGTACAAGGTTAACTGTGGCCTTACCTGTATTAAAGTAGCTGCTGCCGGTATTTGGCGATTGAAATGTTTTTGTCTCTGTTTTTGTTGAACTTTTAAAGCGAAACCGGATCCCAGAATACCCTGCGAAGATAAATCAAAAGACTCAAAATCCTGAAAAGGGGATTTGTGGAACAGTATTAAGCTATGATATTGTGTAATGAAAAATGATATTTCCATTACACGTAATGCATGTACATACATGTATATATGCAATTAGTTAATGTAGTTAGCAGGGGCAAGGAAAGTCGAAATTGTTCTGCCAAGTAGGACGCGCAGTAACTGTTATTTAATTATTTATAAAGGAGTAGCAATTCGATCCATCAATCTGACGCGGTTTTCTGTTGGTATTATAGATTAAGGACTGAATGTACACGTGTAGGTCTGTATATACGGTAGTGACAAAAACGAACTCGAAGTGTACTAGCTAAAACTGGGAGTAGAATGAGTAGAAAGTGTAAGACAGTATTTTGTTCAGGTCACACCGATGGGCAACGTAGTACAGAGACAAGCTATTCAAAACTGAAAGTAAGCGCGCATGCGTTGTTACACATGATGTATTTGGTTCCGGCCAGTTCGATCACAGTAAGCGAATTTGCAATACAATTCCGCTAAAAATGAAACCAACATCTTCAGCGTACGACGACTGATATGTTTTTTTGCATCTGATCTTTAACTACGCTATTTGCATAATCTATTTGCAGTGAAAGAATTCCAATTCACGCTCATTTGTTGAGATGTAAAATTAAGCAAATGTATACACCGATAGATCGCTAAAGAAATGAGCCATGCTCTGTGAAAAGGGGGTTTAATGCATTAGCAAAAAGTATCGACTCATTTCAGCCTGCGCATTCCGCGCAGGCTGACCTGAATCAAAACATTGTGTAAATTTTCTGCATGCCAAAGAACCATTCTTCTCATGGTTTAATCAGTTGTTAGGCAAAATAAATTTTATGAATACATAACTATATGAACTCTTACTTGTATAATGCATCACAGAGATACATTAAACCCCCTTTTGCCAGAGTATGAATCAATTGTATTTTAATCTGTGGACAATGACTTCGATTACAAAATCAAGGTCGTATGGTCCAGTTAGTCACTATGTCATATTGTTGAGATAAGACTACACGACCTGTGGAGTCTGATCTTTAGTCTACACCTTCTGCCAAAGCAGCTTACGTTACCATTAGCATGTTAAATCCTTTACCATACAATACCGAGTTTTAGCGACTCTGACGGAGAAACATTTTGAGAAAAATGTGGGAAAAGGAGAAAATGCTGATAACCAGCATTTTCTCCTTTCCCAACAATGTTTTCTACCCTTTCACAGACAAACATTTACTTGAGCAACATTTAGTTATTTGTCTGCATATGGTTTCAATTTGGACTAGTCTTAATTCAGTCGTGTGGTAAAGAGTTGACACTTCACCCATGACTGTATTGTATAGTTTTGGAGAGACTATCGACTAGGTCAAAGCTTACATTTCATTAAAATAAGAAATAACGTCTCGTTCATAGGTCATACAGTATACAATAAGGGAAAAAGAGCTATTTCCTCTTTTCTCACATTGTTTTCAAGATCTGTTTAATAAACGGGGCGTAACAAAGTATTATTTTCAGAACAGAACAGTCCTTTTATTCACCCAGGTACGAACAAGGTACAACATGGGGTTATAGCATACATAATGTCTGTATCGTCATTTTAAAGTAAAATTTTTCTGATAATGAATTGGGCGTAAAAAAAACATTATTTGCATTGAAATCGGCTAAGTAGAATGCATTGACGGGGAAAATTTTTCACCGTAATTTGAATAACGGAATGTTTCAAAATCGCCCACTCGTTTAGGGCGGTTTTGTTCCAATTACATTAAGGTGCGTCCCTCGGGAATTATAAATCTCTACCTTTGTGCAAGAAATTCTGGGCTTTCGATTACGTGCGTCAAGTTATGTAAGGGCTGTGCTTCGAGATTTGTTCTAACTCTTTACCAAACGACAGAATTTTAGATTAGTCCGAATTGAAGCATTTGCAGACGACAAACTACATGTTACACAAATTAGGATTTTTTTGTGTGCGTGAAAGAGTAGAAAACATCGTGGGAAAGGGAGAAAATGCTTGTTACAATGTTTTCAAAGGTCCTTTTCCCTGGAGGGGGTTAAAACTCGGAATTGTGTGGTAAAAAGTCTAAACGATTCAATAAAAAAAAGACGACTTAAATAGTGCTAGAACTCCTAATCATGATAACAAAAAGTACCCCTTTGTCTCTGTGTCTCTGTCTCTTTCTCTGTATGTCTATCTGTTCACCGTCCCTGCCTCCCTCTCTCTCTCTCTCTCTCTCTCTCTCTCTCTCTGTCTCCATCTCCCTCTCTGCCTCTCTCTCAATCTATCTTTCTCTGTCTCTCTCTGTCTCTGTATCTCTCTCACTCCCTCTGTTTCTCTCTCTCTGTCTCCGTCTCTCTCTCCCTCTACCTCTCTTCTGTCTGTCTGTCTGTCTGTCTGTCTGTCTGTCTGTCTCTCTCTCTCTCTGCAAATGAAAGGCTTCAAACAAATGAAACTTCAATCTAACGTGAAATATTATCCAGATGCACTTACCGCCGGTAATGCAAAAAAGGAGATAGCGAACACAGCGAAGCACGACGCCACAATTTTTCCGACCCATGTTTGGGGCACTTTGTCTCCATAGCCGATTGTCATCACTGTAATCTAATACACAAAACAAAACGAGTCATGCTCAATGAGAAAGGTAGTTCGATGCAACTGCAAAAAGTTTCGACCCATGTCAGCCTGCGCTGTCGCTATTGGCCATTTTTCTGTATATTAAAGGACCAGTCTACCTCATGATTCAATCGGTTGTAAGACAGGATGGACTTTATGGATCCACGATGTCCGCGCAGGCTGACCTGAATCGAAACTTATTGCTAGTGGTAAAATTTTTCTCTATGTCAAAAGACCAGTCTGCCTCATGATTTAGCAGGTTTGTAGGCAAAATGGATCAACGTCATGCGACAACTTGCCTGGTATAACGCATTTCGAGGATGCATTAAACCCCGTTTTCACCAAAGCGCCCCTCAAATAAATAAGCCACGCTCTGGCAAAAAGGAGTTAAATGTATCTCCGTGATGTATGATACCAAGCAAGTCATCACATGATCGTGGATCCATACAGTCCATCCTGTCTTACAACCGATTGAATCATGAGGTAGACTGGTCCTTTAATATACAGAACAATGGCCAATAGCGAAAAGTTTCGGCAATAGTGAAAAGAATCGATACTCTTCGCAGATGCATTAATCCTCCTTTTCACAGAGCACGGCTCAGATTTTATTAATTACAGTGGTTTCATACAGCAGGCTCATATATCAAGACAACGTTTGTTTGTTTGTGCTTTCACACCGCTTTGCCCATTTCTAATAGTCATACCACGGAAACAACTTACTGTATTTTTGCTGGGTTTCACCACTACATGGCTTGGGCTCTGTAATGCCTTGCCTAAGGACAATCCCAATTGACCTGTGGGTACCGTAGTAATTCATGGGTCATGAGCTCGAATCCAGGCTCGATCGAACTCTTCTGGTTGAACGATGTTTTACGCCAATTACATCTTTATTTCAGCCTTATCACGGCGCGAGCGTACATACATGTGCTCAATTGTGATCAGCATTTTCTCCTTTTCCTGCAACATTTTCAACCCTTTGAATGACAAATTTCATGTTTTGAGCCATATTCATGTTAGCGTCTGCAAATGCTTGCAATTTCGACTTATCTGAAATATTGTCTTCTCGTAAAATGTTAAGAAAGCTGCAGTCTACTTTCAAGTAGTTCTTATATTCTATCAAAGAAAAAAAAAATGTAATAGAAATTTTAACCCTTATCTTTCTATATAAGTAAAAGGAAACTTATCAATCCTATAGAGAAAACCACGATTTTGCTAGTTCAAATTTATTTTTGGAGAAAAATAATCTCCTTATCGGAGAGCGTAGATTCAAGATCAGACTGCACGTTCTGTGCAGTCTGATCTTGATCTACACTGTCCGCAAAAGGTCAGTGAGTCGCGCTTCGCTGCCAAAGGGTTAAAACGAACATGCGAGCGTTTACTTACCACGCCCCACCATAAAGCGTCTGCATAACTTTTAAAATCGTCTCTGTTTTCGGAACGTTCCGCCAAATACACAAAATATGAAGAAAAGATAAGGCCCAAGAAGCCGATGTATAACGTTGTTATGAGTTCCTGAAAATGAGGAAAAAAAAAACAGATGAAGTGAAATCTCAGTATTCTGATCTGAGATGGGCCATTTGCCAGAATCTCAGAATGGACGGTCGTCCAAGAGGGCCCTTGCGTGATTGCTGTCACCTTGGATACACATGAATGAAGGGGCTGTGTCGATTACTAAAAATAAATAAATACTTGCGCCTGATGAAAATAAGGTAAAACTGTTAAGTTTGATTCTGATCTAAGCTGTCTGTAAATGTTCCTCAGTATAGGGTGGGGCTGTTGAAGCATTAACCCTTCCCCAAACGGCAAATTTTGGACCGGTCCAAATTGAAAGAGTTTGCAGACGACGATTTCAAATTTGATGAAAATGGCAGAAAGTTATCAAAAAGGTTTGAAAACACTATGGGAAAAGGAGAATTGCTCGGTACGAGCAATTTATCCTTTTCCCACAGTGCTTTCAAAAGAGTTATACTGCAGACACGTGAAAACCAGGGCTTGTTTGGGAAAGGAGTTAACCAAACAAATCCAGAGTTTTAACGAGCGTGAGGAAGTCGGATCTCGAAAGCATTATCCAGATATTAGAAAATGTTGTTACCAGCATTATCACCTTTTCCTACAATGTTTATAACCATTTCAAAGACAAAAATCATCATTTGAGCAACATCGAATTTGAAGTCTGCAAATGCTTTCAAACCGAACGAGTCTAAAAATGTTGTCGTCTGGTAAAGGTTTAACTCTTTACCACTCAATCCCGAGTTTTAACGACCCTGAGAAAGAGGCCTTTTGAAAACATTGTGGGAAAAGGAGAAAATGCTGGTAACCAGCATTTTCTCCTTTTCCCACAATGTTTTCAATCCTTCCAAAAACAAATTTCAATTTTTGGATCACATTTATTTTGTCGTCTGCCAATGCTGTCAATTTGGACAAGTCTAAATTTTTGTCGTTTGGTAGAGTTAAACTCATCTCTTGAGCCTAGTTTTCTATCAGTAAATCTTTATGTCCTGTAGTACACCCACAACAAGACACATAATCTGTTTCAATACGAGTTGATTTGCGGTGTTTTTTTTTTCAAATTCTTGTTTTTATTTATCTCGCGGAAAGAAAAACAAACAAGAAAAATGTCATTTAAAAAAAGACGGTAACTATTTTTTTCAGCAAAGTTTTAGTTACTGGGTCCGTATTCACCAACCACTTTTAAGAGCATTTTAGTCTTATTCTGATAGATTTTATGAATTTGAAAGTAACACAACTTCTGATTGGTTAAACCAAATGGTTAGCCAATCAGAAGTTGTGTTACATCCAAATTTTCAAAATTCTGGAGAATAAGACTTAGAATGTTCTTAAGAAGGGGGTGGGGTAATACGGATCCTGTTCTTCTCTCGTACAACCGGAAGTACGAGGCTCATCACCTCCCACAAAATGTATTCCTACTACGACAAGTAGATCTCTCATGACATTCCCTAATAAGTGTAGCAGCCATTTACTAAACTTTGTGCAGATCTATAAAATTGACAAAATAGACGTTTTTGAGAATCAAATCCAAAAGTATTTAATTTTGTGCGAAATTATTATTATTATTGCTATTATGATTATTATTATATTTCTATTATTATATGATGTACGTGGACCGTAACATCGCAGACGAGTTAAGCTCTGACCCACCGAACATTTTTAGTTTAGAAGTTCTGGGGGCAGAGATTAATTCGGATATCCAATATCCAACAAGAGCAGAAAGATCTACTTTTGCAATATTCTGTACGATACTCGTACGACTACCTCGTACGACTACTGTAAACGCCACCAGGAACAGCTTTCAGGTCCTGTTAGATTTACGCATGCTGCTATACAAAAGTATCAGTGGTGTAGATTAGTTCACCTTGTACATAACATTATTTGAATACTTTTAGTCGTTTCGTCGTAATTTCCCTTTGTCTAGGTCAAAATTTTTGTTCTCACTGTTTCATTGTTAATTGTTCAATATAAAATTTATTTATTAATCTCCATTGGGAGGAAATAAAGAGAATAAATGAATATTATTATTATTATTGTCGGGGGTCCTGTTTCAGAACTTTTGTATATTCTAGATGTGCTCATTTTGAATCACACCTCAAATATCACGGTCAATTAGGGAAAAAAAAAAAAAATAGAATTAGAGTGTCATCTTGCATCATTTCGGCTAATTCTGCAGCCTCTAATATTTCTAGAAAACAATCGAAACATCTGCTCTCTGTCAATATCCGTCTACTTGTGACGAAAATTGTCAGTTTTCCTCTCACGTTCTAATGAAGTCCCAGAATACCTCACGAAATTGCTATAAACCATGGGATGCGTTTTAATATTATACCCCTGTGTCCGTCTACCCTTTCAGTCTTGAAGTCGATTAATTTTTTGATACATTAGTTGTTAACCCTAAACTCTTTACCTAATGACAAATTTTAGACTGGTCCGAACTGAGAGCATTTGCAGGCGGTAAAATCTACGTGACTGAAAAATGGAAATTTGTTTTGTGAAGGATAGAAAACATGGCTGGAAAAGGAGAAAATATCGGTTACCAGCATTAATTTTATCCTTTTCCCACAATGTTTTCAAAAGGCCTCTCTCTTCAGGGTCGTTAAAAGTCGAGATTGTGTGGTAAAGGCTTAACCTGCTAAGTAAATTAACCCTTTACCACACAATCCCGACTTTTAACGACCCTAAAAGAGAAGGCTTTTGAAAACATTGTGGGAAAAGGAGAAAATGCTGGTAACCAGCATTTTCTCCTTTTCCCACAATGTTTTCTACCCTATCAGAGACAGAAATTATCATTTTGGCAACATTTAATCTGTCGTCTACAAATGCTTTGAATTTGGTCCGGTCCAAAAACGTGTTGCTTGGTAAAGAGTTAAACGAAACTTTCAAGCCGATTGTAGAAACCCAACTGTTGCTATTTAAAATTTATTTTGGGGTAAAAATATCTCCTTATAGGACAGTGTAGATCCAAAATCAGACTACAGGTTCTGTGCAGTCTGATCTTGATCTACACTGTCCGCAAAAGGTCAGTGAGTTGCGCATAGCAGTCTAAGGACTTCAACACATTGAGGTAAATGGACAAAATCGATCAAAATGTGAAATTACATGTTCTCTGTTTCAAGCAATGTTTTCATGTATTATACCAATCACATTTAATTGTTTTACCCTTTTATCAACCTGAACTGATAGCATTAACGTATAGAGCCAATGTTTGTGGCCTACTTTCGGGTTTTAAGTCGATACAGTTAAGTGCAAATATACAAACACTTAGTTGAAAATGGAAGGGTGCAGAGCAAGATCAGACTGCAGGGATGTGCGGTCTGATCTTGATCTAATCTCTTCGCAAAATCCACCAGAGATCAAGATTAGCAGGATGATGGGCAAAGGCATATCTGTTTTCTTATATTTTTTCCAAAGATGATTGGAAAAGGTTCAAATGACGCCTACACTTGAATGGGTTGAGTTGACAGTTTGTCGCCAGCTGTACAGGACTGATGAGCGGCACACAAAAGTGACAAGATAGTGATTTCCGAAAAATAATACCCTCAATGACGTTTGAATGACGTGCTTTGTGACAGGAGTCGGATGTGAGAAAACGGCTTATATAACTGTGATTCCATTTTTTTTTTATTATTTTTTCTTAGAGACGGACGGACGGACGGACGGACAGACAGACAGACAGACAGACAGACAGAAGGGGGAAAGAAAAAAAAAATATTGTCATATATTTATTAAACATGATTCTATGAGTAATTAAAAAGAACAAAATACGACAATCTGACTGTAGATTGATTTCTTATCATTATGTTGTTGCTGCTGCTACTGCTATGTGTGTTGTTGTTATTGTTGTTACCGTTGAGTTTATTGTAATTGTTCCTTCTGCTGCAACTGTTGTTGTTTTACTGCTGCAATTGTTGTTTTTACTGCTCCAATTGTTGTTGTTTTACTACTGCAATTGTTGTTTTTACTGCTGCAATTGTTGTTCTTACTGCTGCAATTGTTGTTGTTTTACTACTGCAATTGTTGTTTTTACTGCTGCAATTGTTGTTGTTTTACTACTGCAATTGTTGTTTTTACTGCTGCAATTGTTGTTGTTGTTTTACTGCTGCAATTTTTGTTTTACTGCTGCAATTGTTGTTCTTACTGCTGCAATTGTTGTTGTTTTACTACTGCAATTGTTGTTTTTACTGCTGCAATTGTTGTTGTTTTACTACTGCCATTGTTGTTTTTACTGCTGCAATTGTTGTTGTTTTACTACTGCAATTGTTGTTTTTACTGCTGCAATTGTTGTTGTTTTACTACTGCAATTGTTGTTTTTACTGCTGCAATTAATGTTGTTTTACTGCTACAATTTTTGTTTTACTGCTGCAAATGTTGTTCTTACTGCTGCAATTGTTGTTGTTTTACTGCTGCACTTGTTGTTTTTGCTATTTTGTTGTTGTTGCTATTGCTGTTTATTTTTGCAGCTTTTAAAACATCTGTCTAGAATAAGGATGATCGAGATCAAAAAGGTTTTGATACACGAAAATGTGAAAACGTTGTCACAAACAAAAAAATTGCTCGTGATGAGCTGTTTACCTCCCTTTACCCCCCTTCCCCCCCCCCCCCCACACACACACTTTTTTACAATATATTCCAAATTGAACAGCTGCAGGTGGTAAAATATCGTCTACATAAAGTTATGGGTAAAGGAAAACAATTGGGTCACGTTCTGACAAAAGACGGTTTAATTCGACTCTTTATTACACAAGGTTCAACGACCATGAGGAAGAGGCCTTCTGAAAACCTTGTGGGAAAAGGAGAAAATGCTGGTAACCAGCATAGTTAACGATTTACAAAATTGTGCTCGTCCGATAAATCTGACCGTATTGGACAGAGTAGATTTAAGATCAGACTGCACGTTCCGCGTAGTCTGATCTTGATATACACTGTCCACGAAACCCCACAAAGTCGGGCTTAGCAGCCTAAGGGTTAATACGTAAAACCAAGCGAGTCATCATATATTTATGGATCAATAAACTCCATTTTGTCTAAGAACAAACTGAATCATAAGGTAGACTGGTCCTTGGATATGCATGAAATTTACAAAATCAAAAAGTCTCGATCTATGTCAGCCTGCATGGACTTCGAAGGCTGATCTGGGTCGAGACTCTTTGAAGATGCATTAAAATCCCTTTTCACAGAGCATGACTTAATTGATTATGTTTGTGCAGACCCCCCCCCCCCCCCGCCCCATAGCACAGCCGGTAGTGTACGAGACTTGAGAATAGAAAGTCGCTGGTTCGAATTCCCAGCTTTAGATTGATAATTGTTAATGTGACACGAATTCTTCCTCTCTCTCGCCGCTGATCATTGTTTTGACGACGGTTATGTGAGAAAGTAGCTAGAGGAAGAATATTGGGCGGAGTAATGATTACAGAAACTCCACGAAAGTATGGATGGGTGCATACTGCTGCCCCCTGTGATAAAACTGAACTAATGTGGAAAGCGGCGTTAAGCATCAATCAATCAATCAATCAATATAGTTTTTGACCTACCTGTCTATGTAGATATATAACCGAGCCCAATAATCGCCATGTACCCCCTTGTCTGTCAACATGTAACATACGTAGTATTTGTAAAAAACGAACACCCCTGAAAAAATCAAAATAATGATAAATATTTATGAGCTTGCGCAGGCTTGCATTGGTTGATACTTTTTGCAGATGCATTAAAACCCCTTTTTACAGAGCATGGCCGACATGATGATGATGTACAACACACGACACCCGCCCAAAAGTACAGGCTTTTTTATCCTACTAAGTCTTGTAAGAAAGATGTAAGTAGGCTTCCGCCTAAAAATGAAACAGTTTCTATCACCATTAAACCCCGGCAAGAATTTTGGCCGCGAAGAAATTAAGTTTGAGGTCCTGAGTAATATCTTTATCCATTATATGTCTATCGGGAGATACAACGGATACCAGTATACTATCAAAGCTAGGTGATAGTCTGGGAGAGAACGAGAGTGAGTAGAAAGCACAGACAGACAGACAGACAGACAGAGACACAGAAAGTTCTAAATGAGTGTTGAACTGTTACCTTATTGCTGATGTGGCAAACACTTGACCCTCAGAGCCTATCGTAAATACTACTACAGAGGCTACCACTACAATGAGATCTGAAACCGACACAAACGCTATGAGTTAACAAGCTGAGGACGATTTTGAAAATCTTTTGTAAAATATAGACAATGAACATGAATTCAGGTTTAGTAAAGAAATCTTTATAATCGATTTCTCCTGCAAAAAAATACGAAGGATGTTCAAATATAGCGTAGACTTTTGTAATAAAAAGCTCATTATTTAACAAAGAGTCATAAAAATATATCGTTTAGCCTTGGAATCCGTATGTATTCAGAGAATGTGATTTTTGTACCAATTATATTGATACGATCGTAGGCGCAGGGGTTGTTTATTTTACCATGGTAATGGGCACCAGAGGCAGTCCAATTATTTGCTCTTGGTATGCCTTTAACAGCTTATAAAACAGTTGCTAACCGATGAATTTGCTTGAAATTGCGTCAAAAGTACGTCTGACGTCATTACAACGCTTCCAGAAAAAATGACGTTACTTGACTATTGCAAACGGAAGTAAACTTCTTTTAAAGTTCACTGATAAAAACGTCAATACGTTACGTCATGGCGGATATGGATCGTATTGAAGATCGTGCAGTTATCAAATTCTGTCGAGATCTTGGGGAAGCTTTTAAAGAAGCATATAAGATGATAAAGAAGACAGCAAGGAAGACTTCTGTTAATCGTGCTCTTGTTTTTAATTGGCACGGTACAAAAAGTGTTAGGGAAGTGGAGATTCGATTCAATAGAGCGCGGGTCGAGAAGTCGGAAACCAAAAGAGGTTTTAGTTGAATAAGAAAAATATTGATCTTAGAAACATTTGTCTTGATAATCTTTAGTTTTAATTTTTTACATGCTATGATGGTGCTCGTCACAACTCCGTCGATTCCGTAACTACATCTAACCTTGTCAGTATCAAGGAGTTTCCACTTTTAACTGTCAATCACAAGATCGTAAACATGGCGGTACCCATGTAAATCGATTAGCAACGACATAAACGACCAAAGTGAAGTTATTTACATCTTTCAATCTGTTGGTGATAAATTCTAACGGAATTGATAAATCACGTTAAAAATCAAATGTACAAACTGTTTGTGAAAGGAAATGCATTTAGAAAGATTTCGATAGAAAATAGTCACTCATGCCTTTTTTAAAGAGGAGCCTTACAATTATAAGAACGGTAAAACGGCGTATTTTCGGTGAAGAAATGTAGGTTCTTATCAAGCTACGTGATACAGCCGAGGATCTACGGATCACCCGACGTTTGCCGAATGACTATTGTGGTTTTCACATTCAAAACGTACCATACATTAAGCGGACAGCCTAGATCTGTACAGAATGTGCAGTTTGATCTTTGATCTACACTGTTCTATACAATGACACTTTACAATCACAGATTCTTTGAAATCGAAAAATGTGGGTTTTTCAACCATTGGCTGAAAAACGTTCATACAATCTTCTTCTGCAGAAGAAAATTCAATATTCTTTACCTTTAGGGATTTATTGATTGATTGAGTGGTGTTTTACACCGCTTTCGACATTATGCCAGTCATGTCAAGTCGACAGCTTGCATATTCATGAATATTCTGGGTTTTGCCAGTACTAGGCTGGAGAGAGCCCAGTGTCTAGATGGAGGATCCACTTCGGGGCCTCCAGGTTCGGAATCCTACTCTTTACCACCGATCCAAGTAGGACCCCCCACCCTCAGGGTAGACATTACTATTGTCATTTCGATGAGTATTGACCAAGATCAGATATAAGTCCTGCGTGGCTCAGTGGTAAAGTGTAGGACTCGTGACCTGGAGGTCCCGGGTTCAAGCCTCACTGGATCTACTGTGTTTATGCGGGAGTGTCCTCAGGCAAGACAATTCAGAGTCCTTGCCTATTCGTGGTGACACTAAGGAAATACATCAATATGTGAGCTGTCGCCGTGATTTGACTGAAATATTGTTGAGAGTGGCGTAAAACACAATTCATTCCAGATCAAACATCCGTGGACTACAATACTTACCAATCACAGAGATAGGTTTAGTAGCAAATTTTACACGGCCTCTCATACCCATGTATTTACTGCGACAGCCGGCAGACCACAGACGCACTGAATATTCCATCCCGAAAAACACTACAAGTACGATTTCCTGGATAAAAGAAAAATAATACTGATCAACGCTCTGTGAAAAAGGGTGCTTATTGCATCTGCAAAAACTATCGACCCGGGTCAGCCTGCGCAGTCCGCGCAGGCTGACCTGGTTCGATACTTTTTGCTATTGGTTAATTTATGCACGTCAAAGGACCGGTATACCTCACGATTCAGGCGTTTGTTAGACAAATTGATTTTATGGATCGATAGCTATGTGAGGACTTGCTTGGTATAATAAATCACGGAGATGCATTAAGCCCCCTTTTACCAGAGCATGGCTCGTATGTTTAACCCTTTGTACTGCACTGGCAAAAACAGAAGCTTTTGCGGGCGGCATAGATCAAGTTCAGACTGCACAGAACGTGAAGTCTGATTTATACAGTCCGCTCTTTTGGTCAAGCTCATAAAATTTTGTCTGAAATTCAATGGATTCTATTTTCAGCCTTGAAAAGAAGTCGAGTTTAGTTATTTGGTACCAAAAGAGTTAACGATCTTCTTGTTTGAAAATAAGGAGACATGATAAGTTAAAAGCAATAGAGAACATACTTGACATGGGACATAGATTACGATTTAGTTTGAACAGGATTGGCGTTTTACGGTATTTAAGGAATATAATGACGAGAGTTTACTTGTTCATGTGTTTCCAGAGCTTCACCAGAACACGCTTGGGCTTTGCAGTGTCCTTGCCAAAGGTCACTTCCAAAAAAAAAAAAAAAGAAAGCAGTAGCACCGATGAGAACCTCTTGAGCCTCGAGGCAGTGAACCACGTTTTACTCCTGTTAAGGACAATAAAACAATGTTCGCCCACTACGGAAGATATGCAAACGCACTGACAAGGGTCTACTTTCAAATTTGTGCATTTCACTCTTACAATATCTCATGAAAATTCTGGCTTGCGACTGACCACTTTCATTCATGTGTCGCCCTAAAGAAAGAAGTCTTAAAGGGGCCGATTTAATTTAAAAGCTTTAATTCAAAATTTCTTTTGTAATAACTATAAATACAACTAGCTACATTTTTCTTTGTAGTCGTATAAACTGTACGTTTACATTCAATAAAAAGGTGGTGCAATTTTTGGCATTTTAAAAACAAGATGGTTGTTTTGCAATCTGCAACTTTGTATAATTTTAAAGCATCAGATATGACGTCATCAGACTGGTTTAAATACGAAGCCCGGTAATTGACGCGTATTATTGATCATGTAACATTCCCAAAAGTCTTTGCAAAACTCTGGCGTGAAATCTAAAAATACATAAGGAGTAGCCCAATGAGGAATATACCATTGAAAAAAAGTTTTTTCGTACTTATGTCTTTCTTCTTCACGGCTGATTTGCCAGTCATACTAAATTTAGTGTTAAATTATTTTTGACTAGCGAAGCTAGTCAATAGGCATCAAGACTGACCTAGATTCAAAGTAAACAAAAATAAAAAAAAAAACCCACAGTTGCCAAATACTGCCTCACAGAAAATACTTCTATATGTTAGAAATCTTAATTCTGTTATATATATGACAATTTTGACGAAAAGCACTAAATCTCTACCACTCCAAGGTGAACATGTCGTCTTAGAGTAATAAAGTGAACAAGATGTCATTTATAAGGTACAAGATCTTTGCTTATATGTAAATTAAGTGACCTATGCAAAGCAGAGAATCGCTTATTCCTACACCACTGTAACATTATGAATGAATCTATTAATAGATACACCTAGGTATTAACTTGTAGCAAATGCCGGTGTAATGCAGAGAAATGACCCTCCCCTACAAAATGACCCATGGGTCATTTCACTACGTAGAGGAATGACCCGGGTCATTATTCTACGTAGAGAAATGACCCCAGGTCTACGTAGAGAAATGACCCCAGGGCGGTCTGGGGTCATTTTTCTACGTAGAATAATGACCCGGGTCATTCCTCTACGTAGTGAAATGACCCATGGGTCATTTTGTAGGGAAGGGTCATTTCTCTGCATTACACCGGCTATATCAACCCTCACTGGACAGAGAACCCTTGTCATTCATTATTTAGATCATTGTGCACAGTTAAACTGTTATGCTGAACAGTTATTCCTTTACCAAACAATTCCAAGTTTTAATGACACTGGGGAAGAATCCCTTTGAAAATATTGCGGGAAAAGGAGAAAATGCTGATAACCATCATTTTCTCCTTTTCTCACATTGTTTTCTGTCCTTTTGGAATCATCTTTCATCAGTTCAGCCACATTTAATATTTATGGTCTGCAACAGCTTTGAATTTGGACTAGTGTAAAATTTTTGGTTTTATAAAGAGAGTTAAATAGTTAACTACATCTTGTGCTATTTGATATTGACTAATTGACTTTGAATTGAATTAACGCCGTTTTCAACATTATTATTGCGGCAGCCAGAGCACCTATCCATGCTTTCCTGGAGTTTCTTTTACCAGCACTAGGGCAACTCAATGACCTTTTGCGGACAGTGTGGAATAAGATCAGATGGCACAGAGCGTGCAGTCTGATTTTGGATTTACACTGTCCGATGGGAGGATATTTTTTTCCAAAATGTAACTTTGAAATAGCAATATTCAGGTGTTTACCGTCGGCTTGAAAGTTTCATTTAACATTTTTGCATGTTAAGGGTTAAACTTAAACTGAATTATAGTTAAACAACAGCACGCTTAGCCCCTGCAGCTCAGTCGGTAGCGTACAGGACTTGAGAACAGGAAGCTGCTGGTTCGATCCCCGACTCTGCAAATTTCTTTCTGAGGATTGATGATAGTCATTGCGACAGGATTCATTTCTCTCTCACATTTCGACGATGGTTATGTGGGAAGCAGCCAGTGGCTTGGAAAGAATATTGTGCGGAGTACTGGTAGAAGAAACTCAAGGAAAGCATGGATTTGTGCACTGTCCACCGCTACATAACCGAAATAATGTTGAAAACGGGGTCAAACACCATACAAACAATCAATCAGTCAAATTCGCTGGTCCGTCAGTACTTTCACTACTTTGATTTAAGGCTGTTGTAATATATAAAAAATGGAATAGCTCCCGCAAGAGGAGACACGAAAATATACATTTTCAGACTGTCACTAAAAGTCTGTGATAAATACATCAATTTTCTCTTTTTTATAGCATTGTTTTCTGAGTCCCTGAGATACAGATGCGTTTAAATGCGACGTCTAAAATAGAAAATGTAAGAGCTAGATGTAATGCTTTCTTTTTCATTTAGCATCCAGTATTCAGGTTAAAAACCCTAACCCCCTTCCACGACAGCGCTTTGAGCACATAATTATTACGTCCTGAAAAGGTTCATTAGTATTTGACAAAGGGTGTTCCACACATTTTTCATTTGAGTTTTGTGTTGCACTGAAAGTAATATTTCTTAACATAGATTCCTTTCAGTATATATGAACGTTGGCACAATAAAAAAAACATGAAAGTACGAAAGGAAAACACAAGTATACATTTACTCAGAACAACAAGACAACACAAAAACATGAGTGAAAAATGCATACAGCGTGGATAAAACTAACTTGTTAGATAGGAGAGAGTTCTGTCGGCAATTTTCGCACATTCTTCCAACTATGTATGAGCCATGCTCTGTGAAAAGAGGGCGTAAATTGCCGCTTACAAAGTGCAAGTGGAAAATGGCAATAAATAGTACGTCTGTGGAAAAATCAAGCCATTTTTTTCACTACAAATTTCTCAAAAACAAAAGGATTTCAAATAGGGAAAATACTTTTTTTTCAGTACATATTGTTTACTCCAAATATCTGTTGATAGTTTCAAAATACATGTATAGACATGGGAAAAACTGCAATCTGTGCAACAGACTGACAACAAAAATAACGTCCTCACCTTGCTCGGCTTATACTGGGGCTTTTTCCTAAGCTTATAGGAGCTTATGTTTATAAGTGGCTGGTGCAGAGGTTATATATACTAGCTAAGCATGGCTGGATGAACCCTACAAGGAAGGTTTGAGTGAGTAAACGTATATTTTATTTTGAAATTCGTTGCATTGAATGCCACCTTGAAAAGTTTGGTTCTGTACCCAGAATGCCCATATCAGATTGGTTATGTATTTGAAAAGTGCCACCTAGCGGAAGATAACAGACCCGTGTTATGCAACGATTGCTAGGTATAATGCATTACGAAGATACACACGCCCCCTTTTTCCCAGAACACCTCACATGTACATAATATATCTATACATACACTGAGGTCCAAATGGAGTTATGAGATACAGTTAGTTGCGCTGCCGATTTAGACAAAAACTTTAATGGCCAACAAAGAAGGCTCACATGCTGAATACATATGAGCCATGCTCTGTGAAACGGGGGCTTAATGTATCTGCGAAAAGTAGCAACCCAGGTCAGCCTGCGCAGTCCGCGCAGGCTGACCTGGACCAAAACTTTTCGCTTTTGGTCAAATGTGTGTATGTCCAAGGACCAGTCTACCTCATGATTAAGTCGGCTGTTAAAAAAAGTGGCTACTATGGATCCATAATCATGTGATGGCTTGATAGATTTTATACATCATGGAGACGCATTGAGCGCCCTTTTGCCAGAGCAAGGCTCATATATATAACTACATATTTGCGGTCCAAACAGAGTTGTGAATGCTCCTTTGGCTCTGACGATGAATTTTTCACCTTCATAGACTATAATATTCGTTGAATACTCTACATTTGTAGCCCAAACATGGTTCTGACAAGAAAAAAAACGGGTCTGACAATGATTTTCTTACCCCTACAGATTATAGTGTAATATTGTAGGGGCAGTGGACAAAAAAGATAGCCATTTGGAAAGCCTCGTAATAGTTTTTAGCAACATTTTCTTTTTCAAAATACTTCACAGGATCTTTACGTTCTATCAACTTCTATAAATATTCATTATACTCCCCTTTTACAACACTACACCATTGCTAAGGTTTGTTCTCTCTCTTGTTCTGACTTTCCTTGATGCAATAACCTAAGTATAAAAGTAAGCATAAAAGAATGTAACACGAGTGTGGCATGCAGCATGCAAATTCGTGGAGAATACCAGGCTACTGAAGACTGTGTATATAATTATATTAGCCATGCTCTGTGAAAAGGGAGCTTAATGCATCTGCAAAAATTATCGATCCAGGTCAGCCTGCGCAGTCCGCGCAGGCTGACCTGGGCCGAAACTTTTTGCTATCGGTCAATTTTATGCATGTCAAAGGAACGGTCTACCCCATGATTCCGTTGGTTGTAAGACAAAATGGATTTAGTGGAATCCTAATCACGTGATACATTGCTTGGTATACTAAATCACAGAGATGCACTAAACTACCTTTTGCCAGAGCATGGCTCTAATATTAGTGTTAGTAACAGTGGACAAGTCCAGACACCGGTTGCATTACACATACGTACCATCCAAAACAAGCTTTTATTGGCAAACCCCGTATACTCCTCGATGGTGGAGAGCACACTACATATAAGGCAGATCAAAACCATCATAAATCTGCAAGTAGACGTTTGCGACCGTGTAAGGCAAAATAGACAACACCACACAGCAACAGAAGGAGAACCTACCAGATAGTAAAGAATAGCATTCGACGTTTCCGAGTATTCATCTATAGTGGAAAGAACACTTATTATTAGACAGGAGAGCATCGCTTTGAATCTGAAAATATACATCAGTGAGTACAAAACGTAAGCCTCTGTTAACCTTCTAGCACACAATCTAGAGTTATTGAGAAAGATGCATTTGAAAACATTGTGGGAAAAGGAGAAAATGCTGGTAACCAGCATTTTCTCCTTTTTCCCCACAATGTTTTCTACCCAATCAAAGGTAAGTTCCATTTCATTTGAGCCAGCTTTAATTTGTTTGAATAAATGCGCTGTCACCGCTACATGAAAGCCATACTCTGGCAAAAGGTGGCTTAATGCATCTCCCTTCATGCATGATACATAGCAAGTCGTCACATAAGTCTGGATCCATGAAGTCTCACAACCGAAGGAATCATTTGGTAGACTGGTCCTTTGATATACAGAAAATTTACCGATAGCAAAAAGTTTCAGCCCGGGTCAGCTTGGGCGGACTGTGCAAGCAGACCTGGGTTGATATTTTTTTTGCAGATGCATTTAGCTCCTTGTTCAAAGGGCATGGCTCATATAATACTGAAATGCTAAAAGAGGGGGGTCGGGTTGGGGAGGGGGGGGGGGGGGGGGGGGGGACTAATCAATCCTTTTCGAATTGCATTTTACCATAAACTTAGATTACATTTTCGTATTTTTCAAGAGGATCGAAACTTAAGCCTTAAGCAAATATATAAAATTCAATCAAAAATTTTCTCGGGTTTTAAAGCAAAAATCAAACATTGCAATATGAAAGTAAATTTGTGGTAAAACTATCAGCGTATCGGACGGTGAAGATCAAAGATCAGACTGCACCTTATGTTGAGTCTGATTTTGATCTTCACTGCTAGCGAAAGATAATTGAAACGTGCTCAGCAGCCTAAGGGTCATATAGAGACGAGCAGAGTTAGAGCTTTTTTGATCAATATTAGACAGACACCCGAATCCTATTATCTGAACAAAAGCTGCAATTTACGAGAATCAACTATGAAGTAAATCAACTTCTCTAACTTCAATATCGGCATAAACTTAACCCCCTAACTCTTTATAAAACGACAAAATTTTAGACTTATACAAATTGAAAGCATTTGTAGACGACAAAATTAATTAGCTGTAAAACATAAAATTTGTCTTTCATACGGTAGAAAACATTGTGGGAAAAGGAGAAAATACATTTTCTCATTTTCCCACAATGTTTTTCAACGTCGTTATCAGAAGGGATTGTGAGGTAAAGGGTTAAACAACTAAAAGAATAAAATGAAAAAGAAAAATCAAGCCCATAGTCCAAATTCAAAAACTGTGATTTCAGTGTTCTTTTCGCCAGACGAAATCTTAACCTAAATGAAAGTGTAGATCCAAGGTCAGACTGCTCATTTTGTGCCGTCTGATCTTGTTCCACACTGCCCTCAAAATGGCCTTGAAACACGCTGAGCAGCTTCAGAGTTAAACTTTCTGCCAAATGTGGACGCCCATAAGAGGATTATTTTACTCTTTACAAAATGACAAAATTTTAGACCTGTCAAAATTGAAAGCAAATGCAGACGACAAAATAAACGTGACTTTAAAATTGAGTTTGTTTTGAGAAGGATAGAAAACATTGTGGGAAAAGGAGAAAATGCTGGTTACCGGCATTTTCACCTTTTCCAACAATGTTTGCAAAAGGCTCCTTTCTCAGGGTCGTTAAAAGTAGGAATTGTGTGTTAAAGGGTTGAAGGAGTATAAGATCGTATCAGTGCCTTGATCTACCTTGAAAGTGCTAAATAAATGAAGTAGACTTTTTCAAAAAGGAGGACAGACCAAGGCACTGCAATTCCAAGGGTGTTCTTTTCCCTGAATAATTCACAGAATTGTAGATCCAAGATCATAATAATCGTTATGCGCAGCCTGATCTTGATCCACACTGTGTCCGAAAAAGGTTGGCTGATCCTGACCTACCTTGTCTTCAAAAATAACTTACGTTGAGATTCGCGCACTAAGGTTTAATGTAACCCTTGTACCGCTGATTGAATTCTTTACTAGACCAAAAAGCCTTAGCCTCGGTCAAATCTAAGGCAACTACAGACAACCATCTCAGTTAACCCTTTACCACACAATCCCGACTGAGTAATATGTTGTCTGCAAAATGCCTTCAATCTGGACTGGTCTGAAATCTTTTCTGATGAAAAAAAGTTATTCTCAAGAGATGGGTTATGCTATAGAAAGGATAGAAGACATTGTTGGAAAAGGAGAAAATGCTGTTTACCAGCATTTTCTCCTTTTCCAGCAATGTTTTCAAAAGCTTCTGTCCCGAAGGTCGTTGAACATCGGGATTGTGTGGTAAAGCGATGAATAAAAAAAAAAAAAGTAAACTTTCTCAATCAGGGTCAGTATTCAAAAACCATTTTTAAGAATATTCTTTGTGTAATTCTCAAGAATTTTCTAGATTTTAAAGTAACAAAGCTTCTGATTGGCTACACCAAATGGTTCAGCCAATCAGAGGTTGTAATACTTTCAAATTTAGGAATTTCTTCACCATAAGTGAAGAAGCTCATTTCGGTGTTTAAATGCTAGAACAAAAATAAAATAGCTATTCCAAGTAATTTATCTGTCGTATGTTTTGATAGTATGCCATAAAAGGTAGTTGCGTTTTTATTTCGTAATTAAATTTGTTTATGCCTAACCCTATCACTCTGAGATTATTCTATGCAGGGCAGTCATTGAAAAAATGAACTTCATCTTCTATTACTAGAATATTTTCAGTAAAACACAAAGATAAATATCTGAAATCTCTGTCAATACTTAGTTGTCTGCCTTTCTCGATCATTAGACTATGACACGAGCAGCGAAAATTTGACAAGGTGTTTTGGTATTTTTTATTTTAGATCTTAAGACAGATACTGCTGTTTAATAAGACGAAAAATGTTGAAAATGTCGCCCTATTGGACTCAAGACGATATCACTGCATTTTCTGTGAAAAACGGCCAGTTAATCGCTGCTTGAAAGTTTTAAGAACTGTTTTTCATCGCCTATATCTTAAATAATCCAAACACACTCAAATAGTAAATAGTAAATAGTGAAATTTCAATATGACTGGCCCATGTTTCTCTGCCTGAGAAATTAAGCTGTTGCAAAAGATTGTACACAACACTGTTTGTGATATATAAGGGGTTCAAGGTGAATAATACGTAGCCAAAATTTAATACAATTAGACATGTGTGAAATACATAAGGCAAGGGGACCGCTTTCTTTTAAAGCAATTTTTTGTCTGTACAGTTTTCGGGTAAAAAGCAATATTTTTTACAACGTTTGGCGTGTGTGGATTCAGTTCTTGTATTATTATACTTGTAGCCCCATATACCCGATGCAAAGCAAAGAAATGGTTGGACCATATATAGAACCATAACATATCCTTCGGGGGTAACGAGTGAATTTCTTCTGATAATGTAAAATTGAGTTATTGACTAGTAAACCGGGTAAAACTTGACAAGTACTTGCGACAGCGAAGTTTGGGCACCCAGTGCAAACAGAGGCATCCATCATTTTGTAGATGTCGCAGGCCTTTGGTAATATATACCTACACAAGCACTGCAACCCATCGTTTAGCCATTCTAATTTGCATTCATAAAAGGGGGGTAATTATGCTTCCATGAATAAAAAGCCTACTTTCTAGAGACAGAAGAAAAAAGGGGGTCATATGTATAGAACAAACTTTGTACCAGACGACAAATTTCCTGCTTGTCCATACTGACAGTATTTGCAGACGACAATTTCAATGTTGCTCAAAAATTGAATTTGGTTTTGAAAGGCTAAAACATACTGTGTGAAAGGAGAACAGGCTGGTTACCAACTCTTTCTCCTTTTTTCCACAATATTTTCAAACGCATTTCTCATAGAAAAGAGGCTGTCATATGGTGAAGAGTTAAAGACTCAACTTCCGGAGAAACTTTAACCCTTTACCAAACAATTCTGTGCTCCTCCCTGAGGAAAAATCCTATATTGAAAACTGTAGGAAAAGGAGAAAATGCTAGTGACCAACATTTTCTCCTTTTCCTACAACGCTTTCTACGCTTTCAGAAGCAAATTCCATCATTTAAGCCACATCTTATTTGTCATCTGTAAATGCTTTCAATTTGGATCAGATTAGAATTTTGACGTTTGGTTGTCGATTGTATGGTGTTTAACGCCGTTTTCAAAATTATAATAGTCAATAATATTTCAGTTATATTGCGGCGGCCAGTGCACCTATCCATGCTTTCCTAGAGTTTCTTTTACCAGCGCTCCGCAAAATATTCTTTCCAAACCACTTGCTTCTTTCCAAAATAACCATCGTCGAAACTGTCGTTTGGTAAAGAGTTAACCTAAATTCTATGCATAAGTGTCTGATTCCATAATTTTTCCAGGAACGCTGGAGAAATTCAATCACAGTCACACGCAACACAATTTAATGCTGTATAAACAGGAATAATGCACTTTAATTAACATCATAGCTTTACGAGCAGTGCGAGTATTGACTGCAATAATATCAAGGCATTGCTTAACAATAAACCTCTGGTGTTTGATCTTGCTGTTGAATGTAACTGGAAGAGTTGAATAGGTAGGCTACTTCGAGACATACATCGGGGTCCGTATTCACCAACCATTCTTAAAAACGTTCTCACTCTTATTCTGCAAGATTTTCTAAATTTGAAAGTAACACAACTTCTGATTGGCTAAACTAAATGGTTTGGATAAGAAAAAGACAAAAAAAAAAGTTTCTAAGAATGGTTGGTGAATACGGACCCTGGTCTTCAAAGATGTGAGTTATCAAGATCTTTCAAATCTCCGGTTGTCTAGTATTTCAAGTTCGAATCCCAGCTGGGATAGAAGTCGTTTTTGGGCTTCAGACGTATCAGGCTAGAGGTCTGCAAAAAATTGTCCAAGGACCCTCCACTCTGATCAGAGCTGCAAACTGGGATGAAACATGCCACAGAGATTGCCCAAGGCAACTAGAATATATTTCAGAGAGAGAGAGAGAGAGGGAGGGGAGAGACACACAAACAAACACACATACAGACCAAAACGACACACAGACAGACCAAACAGACACACAGACAAACCAAAAAGACACATAGAATGACCAAACAGACACGCAGACAGACCGAAAAGACATACAGACAGACCAAAATGACAAACAGAAAGACAAAAAAGACACTCAGACAGACTGAAATGACAAACAGACAGACCAAAAAGACACACAGTCAAACCTAAAAGACAAAGAGATAAACCTAACAGACAGACAAACCAAAAAGACACGTAGACAGACCAAGAAGACACACAGACAGACCGAAATGAGAAACAGACAGACCAAAAAGACACAAGACAAACCTAAAAGACACACAGACAAACAAAAAAGACACATAGACAGACAAAAAAGGCACGCAGACAAAACGAAAAGACACAAATACAGACCGAAAAAACACACAGACAGACCGAAAAGACACACAGACAGACCAAGACCGAAAAAACACACATACAGACCGAAAAGACACACAGACAGGCCGAAATAACACTCAGACAGACCGAAATGACACACAGACCGAAAAAACACACAGACAAACATGGAGAGTCAAACATAGAAATGACAACAAAAATCAATAGAAAGGCAGAGGAACAAAGGATCGAAGACACTAAGGGATGAGAGAAACAGCGTAATTCTGGGAAGCACTTTTTTCACACCTAAAATTGAAATCCTCGTTGAAGCGGCTGAAGTAATTAGGAGTTAAAATCGAGTTTCGAGCTGGAAAAATAAATGGCTTACCCCTTAATCAAACAGTCTCGTGTTTAATGGCCCTGGGAAAAAAGAACTTTTGAAAACATTGTGGGAATAGGAGAAAATGCTGGTAATTAACATTTTCTCCTTTTCCAACAATGCTTTCAATCTTTTCAATGAAAAATCCTCTCATTTCATTTACAATTATTTTGTCGTCTGCTTTCATTTTGGAGACGTAAAAACTTTCGTTTGGTAAAGATTATCACACTACAAACAAAAAATATTTTTAAAAAAAAAGGTAAAAGAGTTAAATTTGCCCGCAAATAGCCATGGGCCCTTCAAATACACATGCCTACATTTTTGACCCATCACAAATTTCTATTTACTCATTTTTTATCACTGCCAAAAAGTAGGTCAGAGGCCAGCACATTCAGCAACGGCGAAAAAGACTATTCAACATTTCCCCCCCACCCCACCCCCCCAACACACACGCAATCGACAGCTCAAGAAATCATTGCAGGAAAGAAGTCATTGTTTGTAGCAAACATGTCCTCCTTTTCTGACGATATTTTCCAAATTACTACATACAAAAAAAAAATCATTCAGAATTTATTCAAAAGTTTCTTTTGTATTTTTCAATTGTACCATTTTTTTCTGACAGCACAAAAATATCCTGTACAGGAATGGGTTAATTGATTGTTTGCTGTGTGACTACACCATTGCAAATTTAACCATTGGTCTTGTGTTCTTCTGGTGATAGAATTTTTATTAAATTTTCAAATTTGGATTTAAAAATTAAAATGTCATTTTTATTTCTTTACCAGACACAATTGTTTTCACTCGTTCGTACATTATTACAAAGATTTGAGACATGCACTGTGAAAAGGGGGCTTGATGCATCTGCGAAAAGTATCGACACAGGTCAGCTTGCGCAATCCGAGCAGTCTGACCTGAGCCGATACTTTTCGCTATTGGTCAATTTTCTGTATGTCAATGGACCAGTTTACATTATGATACAGTCGATTGTTAGACAAAATGGATTTTATGGATCCATAATTATACGATGACTTGCTTTGTATCATGGATCACGGAGATGCATCAAGCCCCTTTTCACAGAGCATGGTTCATTTGTAGGCGACAATTTAATGTGGTGCAAATGACAGGACTTGTCTATAAAAAGGGTAAAGAAGAAATATTCAGGTCACTCTATCTTTTGTTTACTTCTTACCTGATTTTGAAATTCATATTTCTACCACCGACTAACACTTGGACCGACCATACAATAACAGATTGTCATCTTCAAAATTTTTCCATACTTTTAAATGGTATTCTTAAATTTAAATGCATTTAAATGGTATCATCTTCATTTAAATGCATTTTAACACCTGCATCGTTTTTTGGCCGCTATTGGGGCTCTAAGGGTTAATATTTAGTTTCTAGCCAGTATATGGGACTCGCTCGTGATGTCCTTCGCAAAAAGAATGGATCAGCCTGAAGATCCGTGCAGTCTGATCCTTGACTGATCATTGCGACACCAGATTGCTATAGCTTTAGCATATCTCGTACTCGTCTAAAACCAGCCAATGAATCACAAATATTCGCAGACGTCTCTTTAAAACTTATAACCCTTTACCAAACAATCCTGTGTTTCAATAACTCTTTGTAAGAATGCTTTTAAAAACATTTTCGTAAAGGAGAAAATGCTTGTAACCAGCATTTTCTCCTTTCACAACACTCTTTTTTCTACCGTCGTCACCTTGAAGTTGTCGTCTGCAGTTGCTGTCAAAAATGGGAGTTGCTAAAATTTTGTCGTCTGGTGAAGTGTTTTTGAATTCGAGAGGATTCAGTTTAACCTTTAAATATCAAACATAGTCTGCTATCGATCTGCGCATGGACAACAGATAATATCCGCTTTAGCCGGACGGAATTCTACCGACTGTACAAAAGTTAACGAGATTTATGCATTAGATGTAGATCAGACTGCACAGTACGTGCAGTACAATCTTGGACCTATACCAATCGCTTGTTATAAATCTCTCTGGTCTTCAATGGATTCTATTTTCAGCCGTCTACAGATGTAGCCATACTCTGGCAAAAGGGGGCTTAATGTATCTCCGTGATACATTATACCAAGCAAGTCATCAATTAATCATGGATCCATAAAATCTGCTTTGTATAACAACCTACTGAATTGTAAGTTACACTAGTTCTTTCACATGTATAAAATGGAACAACAGCAAAAAGTTTCGGTCCAGGTCAGCCTGCGCGGACTGCGCAGGCTGACCTGAATCGATACTTTTTGCAGATGCAATAAGCCTCCTTTTCACAGAGCATGGCTCATATATATATATTTTTGCAGATGCAATAAGCCACCTTTTCACAGAGCATGGCTCATATATATATATATATATATATATATATATATATATATATATATATATTATATATATATATATATATATATATATATATGCAGATGCAATAAGCCTCCTTTTCACAGAGCATGGCTCACACACACACACACACACACACACACACACACACGCGCGCGCGCGCGCGTGCGTGCGTGTGTGTGTGTGTGTGTGTGTGTGTGTGTGTGTGTGGCGCAGCAAGAGTTACATGAAATAGGATAAATTAGCATTTTTCTGCCAATTGTTATATCCGAAATATTACAATTTCTGCAGGAAAATTCTCACAACATCAGACATAGTAGATCAAAGATCAGACTACACGTTCTGTGCAGTCTGACCTTGATCTACACTGTCCACAGAAGCGTGGTGTGTCGTACAAAACAACCGAAGGGTTTATACATCAACAAATGTGCTATATTAGGATAAACCATTAATTAGTATCAGTCACGAAGACTTGAGAACCTATCTCTTGCCTTCTAAAATAATTTCAAAGATACATCCTTACAGCCAGAGAGAGAGAGAGAAAAAAAAAAAAAAAAAACGCTGTTAAAACGTGTGTAGAATGGCTTAAAATTCTGTCAGCTGTGTAAATATAGATAAACTATCAATATAATTATATGGCGGGATAGAGAAATTCAAGGAAGCTGTTCTCATTTAAAACCAGGAAACGATAACAGTGATTTCTTTGAAGGCTGCAAAAAAGTGAAATGCATTTTCTATTCGTCGTAATCTGTGCTACTTTGCAGCTGTCAGTGGCAACATTTGGCATGAAGATACAAGAAATATTATAATTTCATAAAATAAAGATCAAATGGGTTTAAAACTAGTTGGAAATAAAGATGAAATGGTTAAAAAAATGACTGAAAACAAGTACAGATATATCTTTAAAAGTATCATTATGAAGTATTGATAGTAAATGTAAGTTAATGTAAAATATAAGAGCTATGCTCTGACAAAAAGAGGGTCTAGTACATTTCTGTGATTCATGAAACAAAGCAGGTCATCATAGTATTATGGATCCATAAAATCCATTTTGTATAACAACCGAATGAAATATGAGGTAGCCTATACTGGTCCTTTGACATGCAGAATATTCACCGAAAGCAAAATGCTTCGACTCGTGTCAGCCTGCGCAGACAGCGCAGGATTGTATGGGTAGATAGGTTTTGTAGACGCATCAAGCCCTCTTTTCACATAACATGGCTCACTCATGAAAATAGACGTAGAAATATTGTAGTTATAGAAAAAAAAAAAAATGCCCATTAATCCCTAGGCTGCTAAGCGCGACTCAAGGACCTTTTAAGATCAGATTGCACAGGACGTGCAGTCTGATATTGAATCTACACTGTCCGATCAGATTTCTTTCCCCCGAAAATGACATAGACATAGCAGAATTTCGGTTTTTACTGTCGGCTTGAAAGTTTCATTTCAGTTATTTAGCAGGTTAAGGGTTAAAGAGGCCTAATTAGATTTCCTTACTGTTATTCAAAAATCCGTATAAAATACCAACAAATACTACAATCATTCTTCTGTCTTTTGCTAGTATAAGGGTTAAATTTAGGGTGGTGGCGATACAATCGGTTACTCCGTCTATTTCCATGAGATCAGATATGGCGTCATCATGCTTATTTGAATACAGTCACACATAATCAACGCTTGCTATTAATCATGTGATATTCCCACAAGTCTTTGCAAAATATCGCCACTAAATCTAAAAATTCTTTCAGAGGTTACGTAGCCCATTAAGGAAATACCGTGAAATATACATGTACTTTTTTCTTACACCTTTCAGTCTATTTATTTGTTGTTTGTCAGCTGTTATGTTACTAAATTAATTTGATAACATATTTAGAAAGTTTTCTTTGATTTCAGAAATCTGAGTTTCTCGCTTTAAGGGCCATTGTTTCGTTTGCCAGTTTTCTGGTAAGAAGGGAGAATTCGTTCACAGAACTTAGTAATTAGCCAAAGAGTCAATTTTAGCTCCTAATAAACTCTTTACTGAAAACGGATTGTTATATAAATCCTTTCAAGTACCTTTCACAACTTAAGTTGCCTTTGCGGCCAGTGTAGATCAAGATCAGACTGCACAAAACGCGCTGTCTGATCTTTGATCTACACTGTCAGCTTTGATGAGACATTCTGGACAAAAGGAATCTTGTAAATGGAATTATTTGCGTCTTATTTCTAGACTGAAAAGGTCTGTTTGGTTCACTTGGAGAGCTAAGGTTTAACAATTAGGGCTCATTTGACACAATGTCCTTCTAACACGCACGAGATACGACTCTTGATTGATTTTCCCGAGCAAAATTCTACTTATCAAAACATTAAGCTAAATTTGATCGGAAAGATATTTAAACAGCATGCACGCAAGGCTAGACCTTTTTGTTGTTGTTGTTGTTGTTGTTGCAGCTGCTCCTGTAGTTGTTTTTGTTGCTGCTGTTGTTTGGTTTTTCAAATGAAAGGTATTATACTGCACAGTATTTTAGGCATATCACTCCGTAATTTATGAATATCTTTCCAGGGTTTCATAAGTACCATGCTAGAATTCTATAGTGACTTGCCTATATGCACTCCAACATGATGAACGTCACCTTCAAGAATCGAAAATCCAACCTTTAACAACAGGGAATCAAAGCTGTTGATACAAAAAGGATGTCTGTATCAACTGCTAGAATTGTGTTCAGTACATTTTCTCAGCTGAAGATAAAATATTGATCGATCGATCGATCGATCGGTCGGTCAGTCGGGTCGATGGATGGATGACTGATTGATCAGCGGAGGATGGGTTGTAGGAAAGTATATGGCTTCGTCGTAGCTGAATGTCCTGGCTTTTGACCTACTTTTGGTATTTATTAAAAACGAATAAATAGAATTTTGTGATTGGTCAAATATGGAGACATGTTTATTCTAAGGGCCCCTGTGGTAAAAAATTTAGACATATATATTTTAAGAGCCCCTGCCTATTTGCTGGCAAATTTACGCCGTCTGTCTTTTTTAAAGATAATTCTTGTTTTTCGAATGAAGAAACTGAATGTATGAAGATCGGATCAAACGGCCCATGCAATACGATTTTGATCGACACAGCGAAAGTTTCTAATGTCGCTTATTTTAGGAAAGGAATTAGACGTTGAGATTTCAATCAGTGATTTCCTAGGATAGAACCGAGCATTCAATATCGGTAGATTAGGACGGGTCGTTTAAATTCCTATCGAACCGGTTTTTTATTGCTTTCATCCCGTTACCTCACGAAAAGAAAAACATTTCAGTACCATTGAAAACATCTTTGTAAATTAGGGATAATCATCATGACTTGTGGGTAAATGCATAGATACACTTGAAAAACATTGTGGCAAAAGAAGAAATTGCTCGTTACGAGCAATTTCTTCTTTTACCACAATGTTTTCCAAAGCGGACCGCTGCCTGAACGAGAAATCTACTGTATTAGGTGATGTGTTAAAATGCATTTCAAATGGCCCAGATTTAATTGACATGATGCGAAATAATGCATGAAGTTTTCAGATGCCCACGAATCTCTTCAGTGATTAAAGGACGTTAACTTGGTTTTAAACTTCTCTATTTTCTCATTTTTGACGCGTAAGATAGCCATTAGAAAACACTTGAATTTTTTTTTTCCATTTTCCCTTATAGTTCCGGTGGCAAAGCGGTAGCACGCGGGACTTGAAATCTAGCGGACTTGAAATCTCAACGTACCAAAAAATTAGCAAAAAAATAGAAAGTCGTTGCGACAGGAGTCAATCCCTCCTTCTCCTCTCGTCTCTTAACTGAGTTTGAAATCTATTCATGTGGGAAAGCAGTCAGTGGCTTTAAAAGATCGGTGTGCGTGGCCATGTAAAACGAAAAGCATAGCATGCATGGATAGGTGTTGCAGTGGCCGTGATGTTACTCTAATAATGTGCAGATCTGGTCTTAAAAGGGGCTATTCTGTTATTTTCTCTGATGCCATAAATCAAAATTTTGTGTAAAACACCAATAAAAACATCTACATAATATTCTCTGTGAAACCATAAAGAAACTCCACGGTAACATTCAGTAGAACGGCTAATATTTTTGGCTTTTCTGAATGGTTGTTCATCAACCAGCAATAGGTGACCCCGTATATTTCTATTACATCAGATATGACGTCATAGCACTGATTTGAATGCGAGCGTTCAAAATCAAAAAAGTAATATTGATCATGTGTCATTCCCAGAAGTCTTTGCAAACTTCTGGTGTTAAATCTAAAAAAGAATGAAGAGATTATGTGGTCCATTAAGGAAATGCCATTGAAAAATGTTTTTCTCTTACTTATTTGTCTTTCTGTCCTACTGATATCGCCTTGTATCACCTTTCGTAATATTCTAACACACACTCCCGTTTTAACGACCCTGAAAGAACAAGGCTTTTGAAAATATTGGGGAAAAAGGAGAAAATGCTGGATACCAGCATTTTCTCCTTTTCCCACGATGTTTCCATCCTTTCGACGGCAAATTCAATCATTTAAGTATGGTTCAAACTGTTGTCTGAGAGAGCTTTCAATATGGAAAAGTAAAAAATGGTGACCATCACTTTCTCCCTTTCCCACAATGCTTCTTACCCTTTCAAAGGCAAACTCAATCATTTGAGTTTGGTTAAGACTGTTTTCTGCAATACCTTTCAATATGGAACAGTAAAAACTTTTGTCGTTTGGAAAAAAAAAGTTAATTGAGTGATAAATCATTTTATAAATTTTGCGGATAATGAAAATCTGGAAAGTTCCCAGTAACATCTGATAAAGGAACAAATCAACCCCTATGTAATCGATAGGGGTTGCCAACATTTGCCAGCATATACTATCAGATTTTGTAAAGTTTATGTTACAAAAGTATAATATTTCTGAATCAAAATCCGGTTTGAATCTCAAAGTGACCTTTTAAACTCGGAACTTGCGGATAAACAGAAAATAATAAATTCGCACTGAATGACTTTCTCTTTAATTAAAGACCGAGAACTGTATTTCTGACCCCAAGGGAATAAATGATCCCTTTCAGCGGTAGAAATGACTGTAGGGTCTGTGTATGGATAGCTTAGACCAAGATCAGACTGCATAGAGTGTGCCATGTGTTATGGCTCCAAAGCATTTGAGCCATGCTCTGGCAAAAGCGGGCTTAAGGCATCTCCGTGATGCATTATAACAATCAAGCCATTACATAATTATGTATTCATAAATGCCCCATTTTTTAAAAATTGACTTAACCATGAGGTTAACTGGTCCTTGGACAAACAGAAAAATGACCAATAGCGAAAAGTTTCGACCCAGGTCAGCCTGCGCGGACTGCGCAGGATGACCTGAGTCGATACTTTTTGCAGATACATTAAGCCCCCTTTTCATAGGGCATGGCTCATTTACTTCATTCGAAACTAAAACTAAAGGGTTTTAGGGCTTGCCACGGAATTGTAATTTAGCTGTCGAACAAAAAAAAAAATCGAAATTTTTTATTTGGCACCGCAAGAGTCAAACAAAATGAAGGCAATTATTATCTCTAGGTCAATGCACTCTGTCACCTTACGAAATACTGATAAAAATCTTGATTTTTTCGAACATAAATTATCTACCACACAATTCCTAGTTTTAACGACCCTGTGAAAGAGGCCATCTGAAAACATTGTGGGAACAAGAGAAAATGCTGGTAAACAGCATTTTCTCCTTTTCACGCAATGTTTTCTACCCAATCAAAGACAAAACTCGGCATTTGGGTCACATTTAATTCGTTTTCTGCAAATGCTCTCAATTTGGACAAGTCTAACATTTCGGTTTTTTTTTTTGTAAATGGCCAATCCAAGACGGGTACACGGAAAAACTGAATTTCTCTTAACTCTACTTGATGACAAAATTTTAGACTAGCCAAAATTAAAGCCATTTTCAGACGACAAATTAAGCATGGCTAATTCAATCTGAAAGGGTAGAAAACATTGTGGGAAATGGAGAAAATGCTGGTTACCAGCATTTCCTCAGTTTTCACTCTGTTTTCAAAAGCCTTTTCCTTCAGTGTCGTCAAAACACGTGAAGGATTCAGAGCGGATAAATGTAAATTTCCCCCTAGCCCTTCTGAGTTTCTTCGTGTGAAAACTTAAACAATGGTTCCTTTAAGACAGGCTGGCTGTTAAACAGAGATGGTCATTAAGCCATGTTTCACAACAGTCAAAATTTAATTTCCTCGACGCGTTGTAGATACGGCCTTCGGAGAAATTAAAAAGAAAAATTACATTTTTATACAATATTGCTCAAGCAATGGCTCCTTTTTCCACTCCGTTCCCATCACTTTGCTTCTTCAGAGGGCTTCATAGCACGTATACATACCTATTAAGTAATAATGATTAAATTTTTATATTCTAATAGTTTCATTTCGACAGACAAAGACAACTGTTCTGCGATGGGGGGAGGGGAGATAAGACGCGACTATAGATGTCAGAATTTCTTGCAAATTGGCTTTTGTCTTCATTAAGTTCACACGCTCTGATACTTGGAGAGCGACAATTCTGTCTGGTATTCAGCTATTACATCTTCATCTTACCTTTAACCCGCTGCATCGAAATAATCAGGGGAACCAACCATTATTTAGAGTTCGATTTTGATACTAAATGACTATAGTAAAGCTTTGATAAATACTTGAGTATTGATGGGAGCAGATCAAGATCAGGCTGCACGGACATGCAGTCTGATCTTAATCTAATCCTTTTGCGAAAGAAATTTGAGGTCGCGATGCGCAGGAAATCGGCAAACAGACAATTTATATTCTCGTCTTTTATGGATTGATATTGTCTCGAGTAAATCCTAATACGATGACGTCATCTGTGGATCTCTACTCGCTCTCATTGTCTTTTTCTAAAGAATACTATATACATTATTGTCTGATAGTCATTTCAGACGAAATAGACAGAGACAAAAATTATTTTTGACATATCGCGGTGTTGATTCGGATTTTTATGATGAATAATACAAACCAAGTCGCCTGATCCACTTTTAATGTTCCACCATTTTGATTGTTTTTCGTCTTTATTATTTTTGCTTGAATTCTTTTGTGGTTGTATCAATCGAAGAGGCTTGTTTGTCATAGACGTAAGAGACGACTTGACAAACATCCTTGTTAAATGTGGAATATCAGATTTGGATAATCTTTCAATACAAGATCTGATGAGAAAGCGTTGTGGCTAAAAGGAGAGATTGCTCGTTACGAGTAATTTCTCCTTTTAGCAGAGTGCTTTAGGAAGAGGTCCGCTGGAATACAAGGAAAAGTCATCTAGGGGAATGGCAACGTGTTTATTACGATGTTTGGAAACTTCCTTAACCCTTAGCTGCTGAGTGCGACTCACTGACTTTTTGCGAACAGAACGGTAGATCGTGATCAGACTACACAGAACGCGCAGCCTGATCTTGGATCTACAGCGTCCGATACGGAGGTATCGTTCCCCCCCCCCCCGCCCCATACCTTTTAAATGGCATGTTCTTGGTTTGTAGTATCGGCTTGAAAGTTTCAATTCACTTTTAGCAGGATAAAGATTAACTTTGCTTTCTGAACTTCTGACCTTTCCACGAGGAACTGTAATTCCGGCTAATTTGTACATGTTTTGAGGGACCCAGTCATTATTTTCGCTTGATGAGTGGACGTATTCTAATAAGGACATAATCAAACACCAAAAAGTTCGACCTTAATATGTTGTAATAAGTTGTAATAAGAATACTAAATGTAATGGTACAATTAGATTAGATCCGGAGACCAAGGTTTTTTGGAAGAATGGGCGTTTAGTTGTAGGCCCATTTTTTTTTTTTTCAGTGATTTTGAATGCCACTGGCTGAGAGAGAGAGAGAGAGAGAGAGAGAGATCTATGTAACAACAAGAGTTTCTTGATTTTCCGTGAAACTTATAAGTCGAGAAAGGGGCATAACTATGTCAAAAATATTTTTATACTTATCTGCCCTTTTTTTATGGGTTCCCTTTTTTGGTAGGTTACAACTTGTCTGAGTTTGAAGTAAATATCTCTAGTAATCACAAAGATATTACAGAATGTCAAAATTTTTAAAAATTCTAAGTCAAAAAAGGGGCATAACTATGTCAAAATATTTGATGGTTGCTTGCCCCTGTTTCATTGGTTTCCCTTTTGACAGTAAATAACTTGTCTGACTTTAAAGTAGATATCTTCAGCAATAACAGAGGTATTATAGAATGTCAAAGTTTATGCACGACGACGCAGACAACGACGAGACGACGACGCCTGAGCTACGACAATACCTAGTCGTTCTGTGCAGTCTGATCTTGATCTACACTGTTCGCAAAAGGTCAGTGAGGGTAAGGATTAACATTAGTAAAAAAAACAACAAATAAAACCGCATCCAGACACTTAGGACGCGAAAAAGTGATCAATATAGTTTTATGAATGCTCCGTGAAATAAAACACCCATAAAGACCCTAATGGATCAAAGACACCAGTTAGAATGTTAGTGTCTTTAAGTACAAAATGAGATGCGTTTGTATCGGTCCTTTTACTGTTTTCAACAAGTTTCTTTAATCATTTTAACCCTTTCAGCTGCACATGCGAAAACAAGGCCTTTTTTGTGGATGGTATAGATCAAGATCAGACTGCACAGAACGTGCAGTCTGATCTAGGATCTATAGCGTCCGCTTGTTTTCTTAAGCCTGCAGGATAAAATGTATCCTGGCTTCACTGGTTTGCATTTCTAGCCGTCGAAAAAGTTGAGTTTATAGATATGGTGCCGATAGATTTAAAGAGCACCCCAGCCCAAAAAAAATTATTACATTTCACAATTTCTTTATATATTATAGATAATACAAATGAGATCGCATTTGTGTTACTCGCTTTCCAAAAAAAAAAAAAATGCAATTTGTCAGAAATCGCGGTTTGAAAATCGGCTTTGCACCTGTAACTTCACCATCTTATCGATTGAACGACGAGAGATTACGCATGACGTCATAGTATGAACGCGGCACATTATTTTACTGCTAACTCTACATAACACTTGGACTTTAAAACAGGAGGAAAGTGGACTCCGATGACGTTGCAGACGATTCTAAGAGCAGCTATGATCTAAATATTACTTTATTGTTGCTCTTCTCCTTTTGATTTTTACGAAAGAAATTCGGATTTACAAAATGAAGATTTGTTTGTTTTGGTGCTTTACCGATTGATTGAATTTGCGTTTATTCATCGTCGCCACCGTTTGCCCATATGGGCCACACCTCGTAAAGTTTTGTTACTGGGGATAGTGCAAGATACAGGACGAAATCCATCCCAAGTTACGCCGGGTTCTTTAACATGCTCGGTGTATAGCACCGTCACACTGGACCTCGGTTTAATGTCTCAACCGAAAGACAATTAGTAATTTTAGATGGCCAGCCGTGGGGCACGAACCCACACCCTGAAGTGACCCAAGACTTGATGTTTACAAGCCCTACGCTCTACCAACCGAGCTATGCTGGCTGTGCGCTTTACAGCTTTCGACAGCAACTTTATATATGAGACATGCTTTGGCAAAAGGGGGCCTAATGCACCTCTTTAATGCACTATATCTAGCAAGTCATCACATAATTCTGAATATATGAAATCAATTCTAAATGAATTCAGTTCTAAATCTTGAGGTAGAATGGTCATTTGCCATGCAGAAAATTTACAAAAAGCAAAAAGTTTCGACCCATATCAGCCTGCGCCGACTGCGCAGGCTGACATGGGTCGATACTTTTTGCAGATGTATCAAGCCCCCTTTTCACAGAGCATGGGTCATATCTTTAAGGCGACCAGTTCAAATATTTATGCATTTCTGGCGTTTCTATGACTAGCACTGCGCAGACTACCCTGTCCAAGCCAGTGGTTGCTTAATCAAAGCACTGATGGGACTTAGCAATAGAAAGGATGATATGGCATGTTTATTTGTCAAAAAGAAGTACTTTCTTCAAAGTATCTTAGAGAGTGGCTATGTACTTTGCTTGGCAAATTTGAAATAGTAATAATAATAACAAGAAGAAGTTATTATTGATTAAGAAATAATCTTCTTTCTATCGTGGTTTATCGTTCAATAAACCACGGTTGTGAGTTATGAGACACAGTAAATAATCCACGTGGGCGATAAGCGCAAGTGGTTTATTCATTGCGCCTCATAACTCACAACAGTAGTTTATTGAACGATAAACCAGGATAGAAAGAAGATTATTTCAATTTTAACATAACCAACTCCTGATAAAAGGAAAACAAGTTCATACTTAGTATACAAAAGTGGATGCGGATTAATTCTTACTTTACGTAGAATATAGAATGACGTCGATTTTACCACGCTCCCGTTGTCCTGTGTTTATAGAGTCGAATTCACGTGTCATGTTAGAATATGATGTAATTTTCAGTACTGACAATACTATGTATACAAAAGTTCTAATTGCAGGTACTTTGCAGTCTGATCTTGATCGACCAAACACACATAAGCGGTCGGGTTAAGCAGAAGTTTTGAGCGATACGTTTTATCCTTAAATTGCTGAATGAATTAAACAAACGTTTCAAGCCAGTGGTAAAGACGAAATATTGAGATTTCAAAGACGTTATCACAATATGATATATATAGATCTAACATCAAACTGTACGTTCTGTGCAGTCTGGTTTTGGATCTACACTATCCGTAAAAAACACCATGAATCACGTTTAGCAGCCCTCGAGTTTAAACAAAAAAGTGTCTGGCAAAAAGGTCGATGCCAACTGTTACTGTCATGTCGCCATGTTTTATGGCTTCAATTATTTGCGTATAAATAGTTAGCTCCCGTTTCTGTCTGCTTGGTCAAAGCATTAATGGAATAAGGCAAAATTTATGACATTTACCCGCGGTCAACATTTAACCCTTAGGCTGCTAAGCGCGACTCGGGGCGCTTTGCAGACAGTGAAGATCAAGATCAGGCTGCACAAAATGCGCAGTCTGATCTTGGATCTACACTGTCCGATACAATATTTTCCTTCCGGGAAAATAAACTTTGTAATAGCAATATTTTAGTTCTTATTATTGAGAGGCAATTTTCGTTTCATTTATTTATCACTTTAAGGGTCAATCATTAAAGATAGTTTTGATCGGTCTTGTTGATTCCTGGGACATTGTAGAACCAAGGTCAGATAGTTGGATGGAATAAGGTAATGGAATAAGGTAGAAAGTATGACATATATTAGTTCCATGTAATTCTCAATCAGTATCTTTCAGTATTCTGGTTGTTTTAGCAGGTATTGGGTGAACCTTAGAGGGCATATCACAACTCTAATTTTCTTTTACGTGCGCCGAGCCCCCGTAGCTCAATCGGTAGCGTACAGGACTTGAGAACAGGAGGTCGCTGGTTCGATCCCCGGCTCAGCCAATTTCTTTCCAAAGATTGATGATAGTTATTGAGACAGGATTCATTCCTCTCTCACCGCTGACCATTGTTTCGACGATGGCTATGTGGGAAAGCAGCCAGTGGCTTGGAAAGAATATCGTGCATAGTACTGGTACAAGAAACTCCAGGAAAGCATGGATAGGTGCACTGGCCGCCGCGATATAACTGAAATGATTTTGAAAACGGCGTTAAACCCCATAAAATCAATCAATCAATCTTCTACGTGCAGGGGATCATTACTCTTTACCAGACGACAGAATTTCAGACAAATCCAAATTCAAAGCATTTGCAGATAACAAAATAAACATGACTCAAAAACTGAAATTTGTTTTCAGAAGGGTAGAAAACGCTTTGGAAAAAGGAGAAAATGCTGGTTACCAGCATTTTCTCCTCTTCCCACGATGTTTTCAAAAAGCGTTTTCTTCAAGGGCGCCAAAACTTGTCATGGTGAGGTAAAGAGTTCAAAAGATTGCAAATAACGTGCAGTGAGTTCTTGAGTCTATATTTCCGATATTTTACGAAATATTCTTGCAAAGAAGATCCCTAAAACTACCATATTTGGTCTAGCTTACTGGCTAGAAAGTATCCAGTCCGTTTGTCTGATGCTATATGACTATGAGCAATGATCTGGCAAAAGATTTCTTTTTTGAATAAACATCTCCGTGATGCATTATACCGCATATGCATTAACCTTTAAGCTGCTAATCGCGACCCACGGACCTTTTGCGGACAGTGTAGATCAAGATCAGACTGCACAGAACGTGCAGTCTGATCTTTGATCTACACTGTCCGATTCGGTATTTTCTTTCCGGTGAAATCAGCTTTGAAACCTCAATGTTTGGGCTTTTAGTATTGAGTAGAAATTTACGTTTCATTTATTGAGCAGCTTAAGTGTTAAGGCCCTTTCACAGAGTTTGACTCATGTCGAATACGTGGAGGTCTTTTCATTGCACTGTCGTCAGCTGCGTCGTCCGTGTCTGCGTCGTCGCCATGCAAAACCTTTGACATTTTGACATATCTCTGGTTCTACCGAAGACATTCACTTCAAACTTTGGCTAGTTATTAACTCTTTTTTTTTTACAAAACAACAAACTTTTGGTCTTGTCCAAATTTAAAGCATGTTCAGACGATAAATCAAATGTTGCTGAAATAGTGAGGTTTGACCTGGAAAGGCGAGAAAACATTGTGAGAAAAAGTTACCAGTCTCTTCTCCTTTTCCCAAAATGTTTTCAAAAGCCCTCTTACTGAAGGTCGTTAAAACTCGTTTACTTTTTTTTTTTTTTATTTTGTTAAAGGTTAACAAGCGAAAGAGGAACCCATATCAGAAAGACAGGTATATTCAAAATTTTCTGGACACAGTTATGCCCCCTTTTTCAACAAATAGAATTTTCACAAGAAAGTACCCGCAGCCGACATTGGCATCCGCATACTGCACTCATTTTTTTTTTTTGTGGTGAATGTTGGCTCTTTACAAAATTACATAGACTTAAAAAGATGAAGATGCAATTAGATGAGTTCAGCATTTCTTTTTAGATTTATAAATAACGTCTACGGATGGTAAACAGCTTACAGTAAGACTATTTTAATCTTTTATTTCAATTTGCTGACGTTCTCCTGAGACTTCTGTTGGAATAATCACAAATCATTTTTCAAGAAAGTCTAGAAACGTTTGACTGCATGAATCTTCAAACTTTTAAAGACTTGTCGATAAGGTATTGCAAAAGGCATAAAGGGGGCGAATTATTTAAAAATGAAATGGAAAGCACTGTGGGAAAATGAGCATTTCTTGTAACACAATACCATTTGGCGGTTTCAAGACAATCGTATATTGTATATAATAATTTTTGTACATATGTATTTTTTGGATGACAATGTACTTTGTACAAGTCTTTCAATAAAATGGTCGGTCTGTCTGTTTGTCGTAAAAAAAAAGTAAATGCAAGGACACGCAAGTAAGTGAAATATTTGAAAATGACTTTTTAATAATAAGCAAAACATTGATGGAAGAGAAATAATGGCTTGTAACAAAAATCACTCCTTTGTCTTTAGCCCTTTACCGAACAATCCCAAAACATTCTAGGAAAAGGATAAAATGCAGGTAATCAGCAATATTTACTGTTGCTAAAAAAAGCGATTAGAGCAACATTTAATTGGCCGTCTGCATGTGTTTTAAACTTGGGCATGTCTAAAATTTTGGGGTTTAGTAAAAGAGTTGAAATATTTTCACGGACTGAAAGGGCATAGCCCTTTAGTCTTCAGTCATTTCAAATTGACGAAACCATATCTGCAAAATTTGGCCATGCAGTTAGAATTATAAATGAACCCTGCTCTGGTAAAAGGGGGCCTAATGCATCCTCGTGATCCATGATACCAAGCAAGTCATCACATGATTATGGATAAAAAACAGCCATCTTTTTTTTAACAACCGACTGAATCCTGAGGTGGAATGGTGCTTGGACATACAGAAAATTGACCAATAGACCCTTTTAGTCTCTGACCACTTCCTGGTTACGAGACCGGAAAAGTGCGCATGCGCACTAGTGTAGGGCAAAAAGACCAAATAAAACAGTGGCAGATTATTGAAAGTGTAGACAAAATTGTTAAATTATGAGCGATTATATGAAAAGCTTGCCCCCAGAGGCAAAGAAACGATAATCAGACTAACTTATTTGCTAAGGGTTCAGTAACGTGGAAGAAAACGATCCGTATTTTAGTGACAATTTAAGACGAAGACGTCAACAACAAAAAAAAAAAGTGTCGCTGTTTTGGGTTGACGTTATCATCAAAGGAAATGTTAACCGACCCCAGGAAGTAACAGACAAACCCCGTGAAGCATGGGCTGGAACACTGCGGGAATGGGAAAAATGCATGTTACCAGCATTCTTTACCTTTTGCCGTAGTGTTTCCACAAGCCCATTGATGTAGGGTCGTTAATTAATACGAGGGAGAGTTAGGTAAAGGGTTTATAAAGGGTAGCCATCTGATATATCACATACTTGTTAGTTTAATCGACAATACAGTGGATATTTTAGTTTAACTTCAATGGCGGAGGGTGAGGGTCGAGATCGGCATTGTTCATGCTGTTACCTCTAATAGTTTAGAGTGTGTATTGTGATCAATTTCATCGTAAAACAAATTTTGGCGCAGACGCATTTGAAAACATGAATGAATGAATGAATGAATGAGCGAGCGAGCGGATGGATGGATGGATGAACTAACGCGCGAATGAAGAACGAGCGAACAACTGTATATTGTACTGTTGTCGTCTGTGGCTGCTCTTTCCATAATTGCTTTCCACCAAGGATCGGTTGTAACATGTGATTTAGAAACATTCCTTTTCTGAAAACAGTGTTGGAAAAGGTTGAAATAATGTTAACCAGCATATTCTCTTTTCTCTTGGTCGTTAAGACTTGTGATTGTTGGGTAAAGGGTTAAATGGGAATTGTGACAGTAATTAGTTGAGCACATTGTATATACTGGGAGGCATTTTAGTGTGTCATATACATGATAATGTAGGGAAACAATATGGACCTTAGCCTTAACCCTTAGCCTCCGTTACGTGACGGTGATCTTGAATTTACTCTGCGAAAAGCATAATGAGAGATCTGTTTGCACGTGGGGGTAGCGTGGACTTGAAATACATCGTTACAAATCCTAATTTTGGTTTAAGTAACACTAATTAAGATTTATGACATAAACTTGACGCGAATTCCTGGCTTGTGCTGGTCAAAAATATAAGTACGGCAGGATATGGGTCAAAAATTAATAACGTTATATGGCAATGGTCAATAAAGTACAAAAAATTAACGGTGAAAAATCTCTTCAAAAAACATGCGAGGTCAAACAAATAATTTGAATAAAAATATACGGGGACGCGTTTAGGGGACGTTTCAACCAATTCGTCATAGAAATTACGGACGTTTTAACCAAAAGTAGGTCGTTTCGACACTGGGACGTTTAAGCCAGATACTAAGTTACTAATCTGTTTGTACATCCCGGTGCACAGCATGGTAACGGCATCCTGTAACATGATAAATCTTCACAGATTTCAATCAGCAAAATCTTTCGACAAAGCCAAAACATTGCGTGTGAAAATAGCTTTCAACAGTGGCGATATTGAACTTTTTGCCCTACAAACAGTGCGCATGCGCGAAAAGTGGAATTCTGGGATCGTATTTCCTTGGCAACGAACGGCGTTGTAAAAGGGTCTATAGCGAAAAGTTTGGGCCAAGGTCAGCCTGCCCAGTCCGCGGTCAATACGTTTCGCAGATGCATTAAGCCCCCTTTTCACGGAGCATGGCTCCAAGGTATTACAACGATTTAATCTCCACTTTAGCGTGACAATTTAAGAATTTGTTCATGTTTCATATAATCAAAGTAAATCAAATCTTTGCACTTAAGGTGAAACAAATAATTTTGAATTCGATTAAATTTCTCTAGTTAGATCGGCTTTTTTCGAAGAAAATGTTGAGGTATTGTCATAGTCCTCTCGTTGTTTGCGTCGTCGTTGTCGTGCAAAAACTTTGAGATTTTATAATATCTTTGTCATTACTGAAGACATTTACTCCACACTTGGACTAGTTATTGACTATCACACTATCCGCCCAGCATGGCATATAATCCTCAAAACGTTTTGACACAATTATGCCCCTTTTTCTACATAGCATTTTCACCATCTCTTGAAGCAAATGCAGCCGAGCGATGTCACCCGCACGCGGTGCTCTTGTTTATTATGTCATTGTTGCTTGTGTACTATTTTGTATTTTGCACTGTAACAATGAACTGTTTTGTAGTTTTGTAGTTAAACTTTTTGTCAATTAATGTTCTGTTCTCTGTGCTATCTATGTCTCAGAATGCAGATGCTCTAGGAAAGGGGGGGGGGGGCTTAATGCGTCTCCTAGATGCATTATACCAAGCAAGTCGTCATATAATTATAGATCTCTAAAATCCATATTTTGTCCGACAACCGACTGGAATAAGAAGTAGACTGAACCTTTCATCAACAAAAAAAAAAAGAAAACCACAAACAGCAAAAGGTTTCGACCCATGTCAGCCTGCGCGGACTGCAGACTAAGTCGATACTTATTGCAAATGCGTTAAGTCTGCCTTTTCATAGAGCATGGAAAGAAAAGAACGGAGGCGTACACACAGTGCACATCGTCCTGTCAAAATACGGTTTCGTACAGTATATACATAATTATGCTTTTTGAAAAGGGGATTTATTATCTGCAAAAAAAGGTGTCGACCTAGGTCAGCCTGTGCAGTTCGCGCAGGCTGTCCTAGGTCAAAACGTTTTGGTTATTTTTTTCTGTATGTCAAAGGACCAGTCTACCTCGTGATTCAAACGGATGTTGAACAAAATGATCTTTATGGATCAATACTTCTGTGATGACCAGCTTGATAAAATGCATCTCGGAAATGCATTAAACTCCCTTTTGCCAGTGCGCCCTTCACATACATGATGAAGTAACAGAACTTAAATAAAAAAAGTGTGTATCTATGGTTACCAACAAAACCGGAAGTAAAAAGAATTACAAAAAAAAAGAAGGCGAGAAAATCTAGCATCTACACTCGGAAAGAAAAAGAAGCTCGTATGAAAGGGAACAAAAACAAATCTGCTCTCGACATTAAGTGTCCTTTACTCTTTACCGAACGACAAAATTTCAGACTCGTCCAAATCCAAAGCGTTTGCAGACGACAAATCAAATGTGTCTTTGGAAGGGTAGAAAATATTGTGGGAAAAGGAGAAAATGCTGGTCACCAGCATTTTCTCCTTTTCCCACAATGTTTTCAAAAGTCCCTCTCTCAAGGTGGTTAGAACTAGAGATTGTGTGGTAAAGGGTTAATGACGTTACGGACAGACGAGAATAGAATAAATCAGGCTTTCTTCAAGTATGTCTATGTGAAAGGATAGACTCAATCTTACAACAAAATGTAGAGTGAATAATACGAAATCGATTGGAAAATGGAACGGTACGCAGTCATTTGTCATCCTCAATGCAAAAGGAAGAAATCATGGTTACTACTAGTATCATCATGCTTATGAGCATCATCATCATCATCATCATCATCATCTTCATCATCATACGTCCGTCCGTCCCTCTGTCTGTCTGTCTGTTTTTCTGTCTTCTCTCTCTCTCTCTATCCCTCTCTCTCTCTCTCTCTTCCCCCTCTCTCTCTCTCTCTCTCTGTCTCTGTCTCTGTCTGTCTGTTTGTCTGTCTGTCTGTCTGTCTGTCTCTCTATTTTTACAAAATTTTCTATTTTTGAAAACAGCCAGTAACATGAAAAGAGTGCTGTATGGTATACAGAGTTTTCATTTTTTTCCAAACATAAGCCGCGCTCTAGCAAAAAGGGGCTTAATGCATCTCCGTGCTCCACGATACCAATCAATCCACTACATTATTATAGATACATAATAACAACCGACTTAATCATGAGGTAGGATAGTCTCTTGACATACAGAAAATTGACCAATAGCGAAAAGTCTCGGCCCAGGTCAGCCTGCGCGGACTGCGCAGGCTGACCTGGGTCGATACTTTTCGAAGATGCATTAAGACCCCTTTTCACAGAGCATGGCTCAAATGTTTCCGTCGTTTCAAAGACAAATCCCGTTATATTTCAGTCGTACATAATTTATCGTCTGCACTTGCTTCTAAAATCAACAAGTCTTGAGTATTGTTGTCTGGCAAAGAATTTACCCTTTTATGAAAATAAAAAAAAAAATCCATATTTATAATACCCTACAGAGTCTAAAGATTATGAATACATCTTGGGAAAAGTAGTAGATACTTCTGAGATTGTTTTGTTTTCGTTTTTTTACCGACAACATTTTTTGTACTTTCCAAATACAAATTTTAACATTCAAATTAACATTTTTTGCAAAGCTGCTAAATAATTTAAATGAAACTTTCAAGTCCGTAGTTCAAAACCAAAATGTTGCATTTTCAAAGTTCTTTTTTGGGGAGACTGTGTGTATCCAAGATCAGACTGCACGTTCTTTGCAGTCTGATCTTGATCTACAATGACCGCAAAAGCGATTTGAGTCAGCTTAGTAGCCTAAGAGTTAAAATTGATAGTGTCGTCTGCAAATCCGTTTAATCAGGAAAAGCCTAAAATTCTGCGGTGTAGTTAAGCGTTATTTCTCAACCAAACGACAGAATTCCAAACTTGCTCAAATTGAAAGAATTTGCAGACGGCAAATAAAATATGGCTCAAACGAGTGATTAGTCTGTCATAGTAAGAAGGCTTTGAGGGAAAGGAGAAAATGCTGGTTACCAGCATTTTCTCCTTTTTCCCACAATTGTTTCAAAAGACTTTTTTTCCCAGGGTTGGTAAGAGTCGAAACTGGTAATGCGTTTTAACCAACCAAAAACTAGTCCAATGAGAAACGTTTGAAGAAATTTGAAAACTAATTTCTGAAACTGTATAGAGACAACGTTGTGCAAAAAAAGAGCAATTGCTTGCTCCATTTCCGTCATTGTCTTACAAAGCTACAAGCAGTGGTTCTTTTTCCCTCAGTATTTTTTCATAGCTAATTTTCCAGCAATGTTTTCAAAAGGTTACTTCTGCAGAATCGTAAAAAAGTCAAATTTGTGAGATAATCCTTTACCAAACAGTCCCTTATCATGATGATCCTGAGGATGAAGAAAGCTTTTGAAACAACTGTGGTGACAGGAGAAAATGATGGTGACCAGCAGTTTCTCTTGGTACCACAGTCTTTTGTATCGTTTTTTGACAATTTCAAAGACGAATTCCAACATTTGAGCCTACATTTGCATTGTTCTTCTGCAAATGCTTTCGAATAGTGATAATTCTAAAATTTGATCGCTTTGTAAAGAAATAACACAATATCGCAACAGGTTGACAGCCGCAGCTCTGCATTTCGCAGGATATCAGAATTTTTTCCAAAACACGATCATGTGACAACATAAAGTAATAGGTTTTCGGTGCGAATTGCAATGCTACCCTTATCATTGATATTCCTTCATCGATTCTTACAGTTATGAAATGGGCTGCTCGTATAGATTGAAATGTGTTTGTAAAGTAGTTTTTAACATTTTCAACAATATTTCAGCCATATTACTGCAGCCAGTGTAGCCATCCCTGCATTCTGGGAATTGGTTCTATCATTATTCGCACAAGATTTAGCGGATTGATTGATTGATAGTATGATGTTTTATGTTGCTTTCAATATCATTTCAGTCATATCACGGCGACAGCTCACATACTCTTGTATGTCCCAGGCTTCACCAGTACTTGGCCAGGGCTATCAAGTGTTTCGCCCTAGGACACTCCAACGAAAAATCCAATGCTTTTAGGGAGGCTCAAACCGGGACTCTACAGGTGACGTGTCCTTCACTTAGACCACTGAGCCATGCTGGGTCTCTAAATTTAGTGCAAGCCACTGGCTGCTCTCCAAAATAAACGCCGTCGAGACAATACTGAGCGGTTGGGAAGAAATGGACCCTGTTTCCATGGCTATCATTAACATTGGACAAACGTTCGATCTCATAAACTCTGGATTACAAGCCTGGTATGTTACCGACTGAAAACATTGTCGCAAAAGGAGGAACGTGTTTTCAAAAGCAGTCTGCTGCAGGAGACATAGTCTGAAGGTAGTAATTTGTTGACATTTCAGCGCTGTAGGCGAAAACAAGGCTTTTCTCGGGGCCAGGTTAGTTCAAGATATTCACCAACCATTCTTAAAAATATTCTTAGTCTTATTCTCCAAGATTTCTAAATTTGAAAGTAAAACAACTTCCGATTGGCTTAACTTAATGGTTTTGCCAATCAAAAGTTGTGTTACTTTCAAATTAGAAAATTCTGGAGAATAAGACTGAGAATAGTCCTAAGAATGGTTGGTGAATATTGACCCCGATCCTGAATCTATACCGTCCGCCAGTTCAGTTAAGCCTAAATTATAAAATAATTTCTCAGTTTTAAGTAAAAAAAAATACCACACAATCACCCCGATCAGGAGGGCTTATAAAAACATTGTGGAAAAAGGAGAAAATGCTGGTAACCATTTTTCGCAATGTTTTCTATCTTCTCATAGACGAATTCCATTAGTTGAGTTATATAAAATTTGTCGTCTGCAATTGCTTTCAATTTCGTACAGTGTAAAAATTTTGTCGCTTTGTAAAGAACTAAATATTATTTTTCAGCCTTGATTGATCGATTTTTCGTTTATCTTTCGCCGTCATCGGTTGCCCATATGGGCGATGCCCCTTGAAGGCTGTTAGTTATGTTACGGGGGATAGTGCAAGATACAGGACGAAACCCACCCTATGTTACGCCTGGTTCTTTAACGTGCCCGGTGTATAGCACCTTCACGTGGGACCTCGGTTTAAAGACGATCGCTACAGTTTCAACATTTTTCTAAAACATTCAGAATTTCACGAAACTTTGTATGGTGATAGTATATCATCTGATCTACATAAATGTGATATAAAAACAGGGGGTCACCAGCTTCGGAAAAATTCTACCCTGCATTGCGGCCGTTAGAATGAAATTTCACCTACGAAAACTAAGTCTAGATATATTTTTTCCTAATGATTACAATTATAAATAAATTTTATCTCATTATAGTGGTCAAACATCAAATTCTATGAACCAAAATGATTTAAAGGTAAACTGAGTATCAATCTATTAGAAAATACCTTTATTTGTGGCTAAAACACACCTTTATTTCGGAGAACCAAATAAAAACAAGATTACTTCTTAAACTTTATATGAGTAATTTTCGATGGCGAGCCGTGGGACTCGAACCCATACCCTCAAGTGGCCCAAATTGTCAGCCTTCAAAAGAGATGTAGTTTGTATAACTAGCACAAATAGAGTTAACCCTTCGCGTTTAATCGACTCCGAGAAAGGGGACTTTTGAAAACATCGTGGCAAAAGGAGAAAAATGCCGGCTTTCTACCGGCAGGGACAATTTCTATCATTTCAGCCATAGTTAATGTGTCGTCTGCAAATGCTTTGAATTTGGGCCAGTTTTAAATTTTGTCTTCTGGTAAAGAGTTAAAGTATAACTGCAATTACTTGTCCACTCAAATTCGTTCCAAACATGGAAGCTCAAATGGATTTGTAAATTGTATTCCGGTAGTTTTATTTTACATTCCACTCCAGCACGCATGCCAGCCCATCCATCTTATCTTTAACCCTAGGACTGCTAAGCACTACTCAAGAACCTTTTGCGGACACGGACAGTGTAGATGAAGATCAGACTGCACAGAACGTGTAGTCTGATCTTTGATCTACACTGTCCGATGATAAGGTATCCCCTCCCCCCCCCCCCCAAAAAAAAGGCCCTTTGAAATGGCAAAATTTAAGTTTTTAGAATCGGTTTGAAAGTTTTATTTCTCTTATCTTGCAGGTTAACAGTTTAACTTAAGAGGAAATGTCAAGCTCCGTTTTCGCGAACACAGAACGTGCATTCTGATTTTAGATTCACACTGTCTTTAATTTTGTTTCTTTCAGAGTATAGCAAAAAAAAAAGGCTTTGAATTTGTCAGGTTTTGGATTTCCCTAAACTGGCTGAAAATGTCGATTTCAATCATCTTGCTGTCGAAGGGTTAATGTTGGTAATTGCTGTGAAACCATAATAAATACTTCGACATTAACCCTGAGCGCGAACTTAATGGAATACCTATTTTCTATTCGTAGAAGAAAAAAAAAAAACCGATATTGCTGTTTCAAGGCCATTTTTTTTCACATCATCTCAGAGAAAAAGCGGACGGTGTAGTTTCAAGATCAGACTGCACGGTATGTGCAGTCTGATCGTGAATCTACATTGTCCGCAAAAAAAAAAAAAACTATATCGTCCATATCGCCTGAAGGCTATAAGAGTTTTCCCAGACTAGGTTCGTGTCAGCACTCCGTACAGATTCCACGCTGCTAAGTGCTCCTGATTTGGTCGTCGCAACAAGTTACCCCATAGCGAGGTTTGTTCTATAGCATACTGTATTCTAGACAACGTGGTATATAGTATCCTTTATCCTTTTCCAAACGACAAAATTTTACACTTGTTCATATTGAATTTAGCCGCGCTCGGGCAAAAGGGGCTTATTGCATCTCCGTGATCCATCATAACCATAAGGCCATCACATAATTATAAATCCATAAGAAAAATCACTTTTTAATAACCGATTTAATCATGAGAGACTGGTCCTTGGACATACAGAAAATTGACCTATAGCGAAAAGTTTCGGCCCAGGTCAGCCTGCGCGGACTGCGCAGGCTGACCTGGCTCGATACTTTACGCAGATGCATTAAGCCCTGCTTTTCACAGAGCATGGCTCAATTGTTTTGTATAGGTGTTTCACGCCGTTTTAAAAGCTTAGGTCATATCACGGCGGTCAGTGCACCTACGCATGTGTTTCCTGACTTTCTCACACCAGTACTGACATAATTTTCTTTCCAAGTCACTGACAACTATTTCTCACATGCAACAGAGGTGGGAGGCGAAAAGCGCCGGAAAGAAATTTTTGTCTCAACCGAATGTCGAACCTGTAACCACCAGGTCACGAGTCGGATACACTAATCACTGAGCTACCCGGCCGGGCTTGTCAAAATTGAAACTACATTAACCCTTTTGTACACAATCCTGAGTTTTGACGAACCTGAAAAAACAACCTTTTGAAAGCATTTGGGAAAAGGATAAAATGTAGGTGACCAGCGTTTCCTGCAATGTTTTCTATTACTTCAAGGACCAATAGCATCATCTGAACTACGTTTATATTGCCGTCTGCAAATACGTAAAATTTTGTCGTTTGGTAAAGAGAAAACCTCCAGGCTGCTGAGTGCGAGTCAAGGACCTTTTGCGGACAGTGGAGATCAACATCAGGCTGCACGTTCTGTGCAGTCTGATACTGGATCTACACTGTCGGATAAGGAGATATTTTTCCGAGAAAATACCTTTGAAATAGCAACTTCCGGGTTTTTACTATCGGTTTGAAAATTTCGTCTAATTTAGCAGGTAAAGGGTTAAAGCTGTCTTTATGGTCACCTTTATTAAGGAATCAGTTTGCACCAAGCAAGTACAGAGTGCAGATATGTTGAAATGTACCTGTATCAATCAAGCATTAATCGAATTCCCAAATACTCTGAAATGTGCTATGTAACTAAATTAGTGAAATGAATTTTTTAAGCTGATAGTAAAAAGTCAAATTTTGCTTTTTCAAAGGTATTTTTTTTGGGGGAGGGGGGAAGACTATCTCCTTATCGGACAGTGTAGATCCAAGACAAGACTGCACATTCTGATCTAGATCTACACTATCCGCACAAGGTCTGTGAGTCGTGCTTAGCAGCCTAAGGGTTACGCAAACATATCTTAAGTTCGAGAAGAATGCAAATATGGTGGAATGTATCTGTATTAAGCAAATACACCTTTTGATTCCAAAGAATGCAAAACGTTGAATTGTACGAGGTATGTCCGTAAAGTTAGTGTACAATCCCCACTCCGGGAATTCTGGCGTAGTTTCACAATCTTCAGTGTGTGTGTATATATATATATATATATATATATATGTGTGTTTTTTCATAAATAATACTCTGTTTGTAACATTTGCGGAATTGTTAGGTCAAAAATAAGCAAGTAGTGGGTTCATTTTGTACTATGAGTAACAGCACCCGGGGCAGTTTAAAATAGCACTCAAACTTAAATGCAGTGATTGCAGGTTTCTGTTTATTACTTGTCTCATGAGTCTCAGATTCAAATGAAATTTTAATCAGCGAATGATTATGACGTCGACGTCATTTCCGGAAAGTATCAATGTTGACGTCGAAGCCGTTCAAATTTTATGCACGGAATCTGAGAAACGCTTTAATTCGGCTCTGTCAAAAATGGCGGACTTTAACGCCGTGGAAAAAAAGGACGATCATCAAACTGTGCGCTACTTTAGGAAAAACCCCAGTAGATACCATGAAAATATTGTCAGATGCTTTAGGAAAGCCATCCGTGTGCCGAACACTTGTTTACAAGAAGCACAAAAGATTTTCAGCTAGCAGAACTTACGTGAACACGAACTTTACGGACATACCTCGTATCTGAATTGGCGCCGCCATGTTTAAAATCACGTGACTGACAGTACTTCAAAATGGATCGTTGATACGGTCGAGTTTAGGTATAGTTACTGAATCGGCCAAGTTGTGACTAATGGTACGACACCTAAACTGGTTCCTGTTGTATATCATATAGATAGATACATGGAAGGTAACTAACCTTCTTGATCCGTAGTTTTCGTCGAAATGTTGAGATATTTGTTTGTACATATAGCTTAACCCTTAAACTGCTAAATAAATGAAGGAAACATTTCCACGCACTACTAAAATCCCAAATATTGCGAATTAAAACTTGATTTCACCGGAAAGAAAACACTGTATGTGTAAATAAAAAATCAGACTGCACGTTCTGCAGGTCAGTGAGTGGCGCTCAGCAGTTAAGGGTTGAACTTGATAAATTTTCCAGTTAAAAAAACTCTGGTGCTGATTTTCGAAACAATCCTGTATATAAACGACCCTGTGAAGATGACCTTATAAAACATGGTTTGAAAATTATAAAATGCTGGTTACCAGTATTTTCTCCCTTTCCCACATTGTTTTCAAGTCCTCAGCCATATTTCAGTTTAGCGTCAGAATGATTTTATAACGGAAGGATTTCAAATTTTGCCATCTGGTCTGAAAAAGAGTTAAGCAACTGATTCAAAAAGTCTCTAAAAGAGAGTGTAGCAAGATTATACTCTACGAACGGGAAGTCTGATCGTGATCTTATCGTTCCACAAGTGATACAGTTGGCCGATCAGAGGTTGCAACACGTAGAAACTGTGGTCAAAAATATGACGATTCAGCGTTTTGGAACAAGAATCCTTGCCGTCAACAGAATCGGGCGTAATGTGTCTCGCATCAAGGAAAAAAATCGCAATTTCTCTGATCACGATGTGAGTGGGCGTTGTGATTGGTGTTCAGATATTGCGGATTGACAAAGTCAAGGCACACTAAACCCTTAGGCTGCCAAGCTCGACTCAAAGACCTTTTGCGGACAATGTAGATCCAAGATCAGACTGCACAGAATGTGCAGTCTGATCTTGGATCCACAGTGTCCGATAAGAAGATATTTTGCCCCAAAAATAACTTTGAAATAGCAATGTTTGGACTTTTACTATTGGTTTAAGTTTCATTTGACTTATTTAGCATGTTAAGGGTTAATATAATCTGCAGAATCTTGTTTCAGTTTTGTTTTTCTGCTTCTGTTACTGCGACCTCCGTCAACCAGATAAAAACTTACGGAGTTATTGTGGAAGGTGCAACTCTAGGATCAGACCGAGCAGAAGGATCATTGTCACCTTAAATATCCATGGCGAGGAGAAGCAGATCGGGATCAGCCCTTCTGCGTAGAGTAATCTTAGTCTGTTCCATACTTCAGCTTTTAATCAATTTTTACGTAACGCATCTCAAAATCAATAATTGTCCACCAACTATCTGTTGGCTTCGTTCATTCCTTTGATTTAGCCAGTTTAGGTTAGCTTTTCACCTACAAGACATTTCAGACTAGTCCAAATGTCCAGAATATGCAGACGACAAGTCAAATATGGCTCAAATGATAGACTTTATCCTATTCTAGGGTTTAAAAAAATGCGGGAAAAAGGAACATGCAAATTCCTTCCATAATAAGCCAATCCATTTTACAGGTCTGATACGCGTAAAACTAATAGCGGCGTTTTACAGGTCTGATATCCACAAAGAGATACTTATACCCCACTCGTCACAACTCGGCCGATTCCGTACCTACATCTAACCTCGTCTGTATCTATGGAGTTTCCATTTTAAAATACTTCCAGTCACATGATCTTAACATGGCGGTGCCATGTAAATCGTTTGGCAACGGCAACAACAGCCACGGTGATAAGCAAGCTGTCGCTGAAAACCAGCAACGACAACAAAAGCCACGGTTATACATGTAAGTAACCTGTCGCTGAAAAATGTCCAAACTGTCTGTCAACAGAAACGTATTTAGAAAGACTCTAATAGAAAATTGGTACTAGCGTTTTGTTTTTCTAAATGGAGTGTTACAATTTAAGAACGGTGAAGTGGTGTATTTCCGGCGAAGAAATGTACCGTCTAGGTACATATCAAGCTACGTAATACAGCCAAGGGACTTGATCAACGGATCACCCAAGGTTTGCCAAATGATTTATTCCCTAACCCCTATTGTTATGAAAGTTTTATGTGTCTGAATAGAGTGTTCCCTTCTCGGAATTCCTTGTCAACACGCTATACAGTCAAATTGCTACGCTGTCGATTTTATCATGGAGGTCTACAGTTAGTGGCCATAAATATTTCATCAAATTCCGAATTCCCATTGACTTACATTAATGAGCCATGCTCTGGCAAAATGGGGCTAAATGCATTTCCGTGATGCATTATATCAAGCAAGTCATCACGTAATTATGGATCCATAAAATCCGTTTTGTCTTACAGCTGACTCAATCATGAGGTAAAATGGACTCTTAACATGCAGAAAAATGACCAAGAGCAAAATTATTTCTGCCCAAAGTCGACACTTTTTGCAGATGCATTAAGACCCCATTCATAGAGCATGGCTCATATATTTTTCAGTGTGCAAGAACAGAAATTTCGCTGCTTCTGATCATTTGATCAGAAGTGAAACCATAGCGGTAAAAAGCAAGATTACTGGAGGTATTCTGTTAACCCTTTTCCACACAATCCAGAATTTTAACGACCCTGAAGAAGAAGTCTTTTGAAAATATTGTGGGAAAAGGAGGAAATGCTGGTAACCAGCATTTTTTTCCTTTTCCCATTATGTTTTCTACTCTTCCAAAAACAAATTTTAATTTTTGATTCACATTTATTTTGTCATCTGCAAAAGCTTTCAATTTGGACTGGTCTAAAATTTTGTCGTTTGGTAAAGAGTTAAATAAAACTAAATACAACTATGTACTAATACTGCATGCAATTAGTGCTTTCACGTGACATTTAAGTTGTAGTTCTCGAAAAAACTGTAGTGTTATTTTTCGCTAAATTCTGGCGACGTCGCCATTGACGTCAATGTAAAAAACGTTTTCAAAAATATTGGTCACTTTTTACACAGTTGTATTTATATAACATTGTACCGAGTTTGAAAATATACATGTCACTCTAAACTTTTTTTTTTCACATAAGTTTCATAATAAAATAGCCTAACCCTTTACCACACAATGCCAACGTTTAACGACCCTGAGAAAGAAGCCTTTTGAAATCATTGTGGGAAAAGGAGAAAATGGTGGTAGCCAGCATTTTCTCCTTTTCCCACAATGTTTTCTACCCTTCCCAAAACAATTTTCAATTTTTGAGTCACATTTATTTCGTCACCTACAAATGCTTTCAATGTAGTCCAGTCTAAAATTTTGTTTGGTAAAGGGTTAAGTTATTAATCCACAATGAATTAAGAAGTAAAGTTGAAAATACACGTAAGTCAATGGAGATTCGGACTTAGATAAAACAAGCCATGATCTGGCAAAAGGAAGCTTAATGCATTTCCGTGATCCATGGCACCCAGCAAGTAATTACATTGTTGTGGATCAATAATTTTAATCATTTTGTATAAAAACCGACTGAATCATGAGGTACATTGGTCTTTTGCATGCAGAAAAATCGACCAATAGCGAAAAAAAAAACACAAAGCTTGGCTCATTTATGGCCATTAACTTCATATGTTTGCCCAACACTTCCCGATGTCCGCCTGTCCGTCCTGTTCCCCAGCCTGCGAAATAGTAAGTATTCTCAGTAATAAGGCCAATTTCAAAGTCACTCGACATGGTTTATTAGGAAAAATTCGACCATTTGATAATCTACCATTTATCGGTTTTTGAAAAATTGAAAGAATCCTAAAGGGTTTATTTCTTTCTCATCGCATCTTCTATTCTCTAATCTATGTGGAAAAGCAGCTGGCCGCCTTGAAAAGAGTGTTAAAGGTGCAATTGCCCAGGCTGCAGTTGCTTTTCAGTAATATAATTATGATGAATTGACATAGGAGCATAACTGTGTCAAAATATTTTGGGTTACCTGCCTTCCTGGATTGCCTTCCCTTTCTGATAGCTTACAGCCAGGTACGAGCTCCAAGATAAATCTTTACTCGTTTTCAGCCAGTTTTCAGCCGGTTTTTAAGCAATTTCATCTTTATTTTATGAAAACCACAATCATTATTGTATCCTCATGCCAAATGTTGCACTTAATGGCTGCAAGGTTGCATAGATTACGACCGACAGAAAATGCATTTCATTTTTTGGAGGTCTTCCAACAAATCGCTGTTGTCGTTTCCGGTTTTAAATGAGGACAAACTCATTGAGTCTCTTTATCCCTTACACCATATATATTGATAATTCATCTATTTTTTCACAGCTGGACCATTCTACACACTTTCAAGTTTTAAAATCGTGGTTTTTTCCCTGCTTGTAGGGTGTATCTTTAATATCTTCAGTAACGGCACATACAGCAGAAAGCGTCAATGCTTTCGGCTGGCCTATCATAATACCCTGACTTCTTCTTCGAAAACTACCGACCCAAGAAAAGCTCGACGAGCCTATGCTGGAGGACTGGCCGCCCTGGCATATGAGAAATGTTGAAAAGCCACTGGTCGGCGGGAGTAGGCTTGCTAAATTATCAATGAAGACTAGTTTAACCCTTTACCACACAATAGAGTGTTTTGACGACCCTAAGAAAGAAGCCTTTTGAAAACGATGCAGGAAAAGGAGAAAATGCTGCTAACCAGCATTTTCTCTTTTTCCCACAATGTTTCCCATCCTTCCAAAAACGGATTTTAATTTTTGAATCACATTTATTTTGTCGAGTGCAACTGTTTTCAATTTGGACAAGTCTAAAATTTTATTGCTTGGTAAAGGGTAAAACCCTTAACAATCGAATGATCGATAATTATGTAGGTCACCGGTTCACAGTCTGTAATAACTGTAATTTAGCTGTTTCCCTCACCTATCCTACAGGCAGCGTCTCAGATGTGTTGATAGATGAGTATACCGACAGCCGTATGACGTAAGTAGCAGATCATATTCTGTAATCTGGGACTTCACAGGCTGTGTGGCCTGCTACAGCAATAGAAGTGTTTATTTAATGGAACTATCATTATGTATTGATGAATTATACAGTCCTGATGTCAAGGTCTGTTCGAACTATGGAAGGCTTAAGACTACCAAAGGACAAATTTTAGTCCGAATAGAAAGCATTTGTAGACAACAAATGAGCCATGCTCTGTGAAAAGGGGTTTTCTCGTAATTCATCTCCGTGATGTATTTTCTGTTTTTTCTAACAAATGGTTCAATGCTGCGGTAGAACGGTCCGTGGACATTTACCAAACGCAAGATGTTTCGACACGTGTCAGTTTGCGCGGACTGCACAGGTTGACCTTGTGTGATACTTTTTGAAAATGGATTAAACCGCTTTTCACAGATCATGGCTCAAGTCTTATCTGGCCCAAATAACGAGATAGTTACTGAAATGGTAGACAAATTTGGCATTATAAAAAGGTATCTACCAAATACTCGTTTAAACATACGATTGTTTGGTTCAGGTCTAACCGATTCAGCTGAAGAAAGCATTCGAGTCAAAATGACCTTTCATTACCGCTTTCTTTGCTTTTTAACATAAAGTTAAACCGTTAAGTAGTTTTATTCATTTTACGAAAAAAAAAGTATTTAGTGAATTTTTTAATCAAAATCCGATTTTACTTCCAGTGAAATAGCACAACACAACAGTTCTAGAACTGTGATCGATATTTAGGACTTAGTTGTGCAATCTACTTCCATACCTGTCCATTCACAAGACCAATGTAAGTTTACACCAATGTAATTGGATATTTTTCATTTAGCAAGCGTCGAGAGTACTTAATATAAGTTTTAAGAACTTGTTTCACAATCGATGCAAAACAATTAGGTTTAAACTAAAGAGAAAACAATTAAACAGTTGCATTAATAACGTTATAGATCTACTTTTCGTGGCAGCAGTACATTTTATTGACGGTAATACGCCCTGCATTTCCGGTTGTACACTGCAACAATTTCCGGCGAAGTTCTGTCTAAAATCAATAAGCTTTCTGTCCTCCAGACAACGAGTGTTAGAGGTTACATCCACGCAAAATGCCTCGAGTTATTTTACTGTTAGGATACCGGGAATACGAGTAGCTATAATTGATTTAAATACAAAGGAGATCAAGATCAACCCACAATATATGGACGAATTACAGTTCATGCGGTCTGTTAATGGATATCAACACTGCCTAACATTTTGTAAGATTTACTAGCAACTAACATGTGTAACAGAACTTTCAAATATAAGAGTTAAAATGCACTTGGGGAAAAGATGTAACAATTTATAATCAATTGATTAAATGTAAAAAGCCTCCGCCTCCAGACTGACACGGTATATCTGCTGGTGACTTTTTTCTTCAGGCAGCATATGTTTAAATAAAAGACCGGGCGGTATAAATCAAAGGCCAGACTGCACGTTCTTTGCATCGTGATCTTGATCTATGTCGTCCGCAAAAGCCTCTGTTTTCGCCGACATTACTGAAAGGGTGGAGGGGAAAAAAGCTGGGAAGTTGATCCGAACATTAATGTCGAAACGCTAATTCATAATCAATTAATCAGATTTACAAAAAAAAAAAAAGCTCGTTTCCAGAATGCTTAAAGGAGCACGCTGAGTGATTAATTGTATGATTTCGGAACAGCAGGGAAAAAACAGCAGCATGCGAAATTCTATCTGGAAAATGTAGAAGTTCTAATGCAACAACGACGGGAACCAAATGAATCAAAGTTCTTGCTAGAAGCAGGCAAACAGCAAGCCCACAGTGGAGGATAGAACAGAAGTCAAAGAACTTTAGATCAATTTTACCAGACGAAAAAAAAAAAGTAAAACCCGCCAAAATTGCAGACAAAAATTTAGAATGACTCATAAATTGAATACGTCTTCGGGAGCGTCAAAAATATTGTAGGAAAAGGAGGAAATATTGATTTTAAGCATTTTCTCTTTTTTTCCCTGAATGGTTTAAAGAGATTTTTTTTCTAAGGGTTGTTAACACACAGGAATGTGTAGCAAAAGGACAGCTGTAGTTAATCTAGGTAGCGCGACGAAAGGATCTTTTGCAGACCGTATAGATCAAGATCAGACAGCACAGAACGTGCAGTCAGATCTTGGAGCTACACTGTCCAATAAGGAGATATTTTTTTCACCAAGAGATAACCTTGAAATGGCAACATTTAGGTTGTTACAATCGACTTGAAAGTTTGATTAAACTTATTCAGCAGGTTGGGGTTTAACAATCACAATCTTTAATACACGAATACATAGAGAAGTGCACTAGTTACAAACGATTTCTGTTTATATGCAGCAATGTATTCATAACTGGTGTGCTGCCAGATAAAATAGTAATCGTCTTCGGGCGGTCAAGTATTAACCCTTAACCTGCTAAATAAGTGAAATAAAACTTTCAGTCCGATAGTAAGAACTTAAACTTTGCTATTTCATCGGTCTTTTTTCATGAAAATTATCTTCTTATTGGACAGTACAAATCTAAGATCAGACTGTACGCTCCGTGCAGTCTGATCTTGATCTACGGTGTCCGCTACAGGTCTTTGAGTCGCGCTCAGCAGCCAAAGGGTTAAATAAAACAATGATATGAGAGAATTACTTTCGACGGCGATAATTCATTTAGTTGACGGTTATTCGGTCGGCACTTCCGGTTGACATCGTTACAATAGTATGAAAATATTTTCGAGCGTTTTACTCTTGTTACTAACTAGGCTTGCGCGTTGGAATGGGAATCTATAAGCTTTAGATAGCTTTCGTCCCGATTCTTTTTTGTTAATATAGCAACGAACAATTATGTTTAAAGGCCCAATAGCGGCCAAAAGTACAGATTATGGGTGGTAAAAAGCATTTGAAATTTAAATCATATCATTTAAACGTATGGAAAGAATTGTGAAGATGATAATCTGTTGTTGCACGGGCGATCCAAGCGAAAATCACTGTCAAGTAAATGAATTTCAAAACTAGGCCAAAAGTTGCCAGAGCGCTCTATCTTTTGTTTACTTTTTACCTGATTTTAAAATCAATTTTCCTGCTAGCGACTAACACTTTGGCTGTAAACTAACATATTGTCATCTTTACAATAATTTTCATACTTTTAAAATAAAATGATTTAAATCTAGATGCATTTTAACACCCCATTGTTTACTTTTGGCTGAGACTTTAACTACTTGCAACACAATTCAAAGTCTTAACGGCGCTAGGGAAAAGACAATTAAGAACATTGTGGGGAAAAAGAGAAAATGCTGGTAACCAGCATTTACTGTTTTTTCCACAATGTTTTCTTACCCTGTCAAAAAGAAAAAATATCCTACATTTTAAGCCACATTTAATTTGCTGTCTGCATTTGCTTTAAATTCGGACAAACCCCAAAAGTTGTCTTTGATAAAGAGTTAAACCAACAAGGGTTAACAAAAATATGAATTCCACCAGTACACGCGGGAGACGTACTTTTTGTCGTTTCCAGAAGAATTCAAAGTGCACGCTGCGTGATTAATGACACTCTTACCGAAACTGCGGGAAACGCCAGCATGTGAAATTCTATCCGAATAATGAAAATTCTAAAGCAAGGGTTAAAAAATGAAACAAGAAATCAATCAAGGTTCTTTCAAGCAGTCACCACAGACATGAGCCATGCTCAGTGAAAAGGGGGTGAAAGTAATGCATTTGCATAAAGTTTCGACTCCGTGCAGGCTGACCTGGGCGGAAACATTTTGCCTTTAGTAAATTCTGTGCATTTCCAAGGACCATTCTACTTCAGGGTCCGTATTCACCAACCATTCTTAAGAATATTCTTGGTCTTATTCTCCAAGATTTTCTACATTTGAAAGTAACACAACTCCTGATTGGCTAAACCAAATGGTTTAGCCAATCAGGAGTTGTGTTACTTTCAAATGTAGAAAATTCTGGAGAACAAGACGAAGAACGTTCTCAATAATGGTTGGTGAATACGGACCCAGGATTCAGTTGCTTGTTAGACAAAAATAGATTTAATGGATCCATAGTAATATGATGACTTGCCTGGTATTATACATCACGTAGATGTATTAAGCCCCTTTTAAGGTAAGCCATTAAATAGGTAGACAGTACTCTCCGACAGGATATCAGAACGTTTAGTTCACTGACGTTTTAATTAATATGAAAATTACGGAAAAGTCACTTTATACATATTTCGAGGTAAGACCCAAAATATGGTAATGAGATGTGAGGTAATTTGCATACTGCAGGGATGTCTATAATACAAAATTTGCAGGCAAAACGTTTACGGTACGGAATTTCCATTGCTCGGTTTAACATCTATGATACTGATGCTTTGTTTACTCCCTATTATGTGCGCGCAACCCTCCGTCTTCACTTCTGTTTTTGGCGTGGGCTATTTTTATGACGGATTCTCCGTAAACAAAATATGTGTCTTAACAGTTTATTTTTACAGATTTCTCTTTTTTTTTTTTTTTTTTCCCCACTTTATTTTGATGATTTACCCGTCTGTAAGAATATGACAAAACAAAGAGGACCAATGAAGAGGACACGGGGGTTTTATGCCCTTAATGTATACAATCTTATTCATATAAGTAAAACCTTCCTAAAACAAAATATAGCATACGGTAATGAAAACATACTTGTATAATATACGAAGAATCAAAAATAAGGGAACCCTTGTATTTCATCTTGATGTAAATCTTTATTTTACCTAAAGCATATAACAGATATGAAATTAAAGTCAACATCGGGTGTGGGCTCCATGTGCAGTAGCACCTGTGCGACACCTGTCGGACATACTGGAGATGATATGGCGTATCGTTGCTCTTGTAAACTGTTGAAATATTGAAAGGTAAAGTCAACCATGCCAAAAGACACAAGTGACAGGGTTCCCTTATATTTGGGGCTACGGATATATTACGGATAATCAGCACGACTCAATATTTCATTTCTGAGCACATATGGTAGAGCTGTGGCAAAATGAGAAGTCATTCGTCTCGACCAATTTCTCTTTAATTCTTTACCAAACAACAAATTTTTAGACTGGCCCAAATTGGAAGCATTTGCAGACGACAAATTAAAGGTGGCCCAAATGACAAATTTGTCATCGATGGTTAGAAAATGGTAGGAAAAGGAGAAAATGGTTACCAGCATTTTATCCCTTTCCCACAATGTTTTAAAAAGCCGTCTTCCTCAGGGTTGTTAAAATCGGGACTGTGTGATTTAAGGATTAAGACCAAATATTTTCAAAAATGGTGTACGACAGAATGACAAAAGTGTTATAAATTTAACTCGATAAACCTTTCATTTACAGTATATATTATTGATTGTTCTTGGGAATACAGGTTTAAAACCATGAACCGTGACGAGATAATATAAACGTTATCAGTTTGGGTTTGTAATAATCTCGTCACGGTACGTGATTTTAAACCTATTATCCCAAACACAAACAATAATACAAACGGATAATGAAAGGTTTATCGAGTGAGAGCTATACTGAAAGTAATGTGTTGAAATAAAACATGTCGTCGCGAGGAAACCGTGTAAATTCTTGTCTCACTAATGAAGCTGTAGTTATTTTGGCTTCTTTACGATTAACTCTATACGTCGTGAATAAACAAATCGTGGCTCATGCATGTCACACAAATATGAGCCATGCTCCGTGAACAGGGAGCTTAATGCATCTGCAAAAAATATCGGACCAGGTCAGCCTGCGCAGTCCGCGCAGGCTGACCTTGGCCGAAACTTTTTGCTTTTGGTCAATTTTTTTTTTTTATTTTCAAGGACCATTCTACCTCAGGAGTCAGTCATTCGTTAGAGAAATGGATATACTGGACCCAAATAATGTGAAGACTTGCATGGCATCGTGCATCACGGAGATGCATTAAACCCCCTTTTGCCAGAGCATGTCTCATATAAAAGAAAACATTGATGTTAACCCTCATCCTGCTAGATAAGTTGTATAAAACTTTCAAGCCGACTTTCAAGTAAAAAAAAAAACGAACAATGTTATTTCAAACTTAATTTTTGGAGAAAAATATCTCCTTATCGGTCAACGTAGATCCAAGATCAGACTGCACTTTCTGTGCAGTCTGATCTTGATTTAAACTATCCGTAAAAGGTCAGTGAGTCGCTGTTAGCAGCCTAAGGTTTAATGGAGATTTTTTTTTTCGATATTTTTAACTAAATATGGTTTGCTCGCTTGTAACACCAGTTTCGAAAGCATACGATTACATTATGGTAGCGACTATTACGTTCCTCTTTCAAGAATGTTTCCGACTTAAAAGAAAAAAATAGGTGAATAAAGCAATAATTTTACTTGCAGTGAAGACAAACTAATATACAGCATGCTTTTTATTATCTAATCAATATCTGATAAAATTTTGTGCCTTTTATCATTAATTACTTTACAAGATTCAGCTGCTGATTTATAACAAATATCCCAGAATACGATCCGAGCGATCCGAAGACTACACGAAACTAGCTATAAACTGTAGTTTTTAAATACGTTTTAAAAATTATCTGTTTTATGGCAGAATCCGCAACTAAATCTTACCACTCATGTAGAATATTTTATGCATTGTTTTTTTTTTTTTTAAGCTAGATATGATAGTCTCTTATAATTCTATATAGAATGGTCATGTACATGTACTTCCATGTCTTATATATCAGTTGTAAATATTGTTGTACATGAATGAGAATAAAATATGCTATTTTTTAAGGGGGGTGGGGGGGCGTGGTTTAATGTGGAAATGTGAGTTAATGTATATAACAGTTTTCTAAGCAACTGGCTGGAAAAAAAATTATCGTGAAGATTAAAACTCAAGATCTTTGTATTGATGGTCGATATTTGAATTTTTCAAAATGAAAACGATTCTTCTTAAATGAATGGTTGAGCATGAAAGAAATTAAAGTAATATAAATAATTTGATGATTTAAAAATAATGTATATATTCAAAAAGAATATTTAACCCTTTCCCAAACGAGCCCTGGTTTTCGCGTGTCTGCAGTACAAGTCTTTTGAAAACACTGTGGGAAAAGGAGAAATTGCTCGTAACGAGCAATTTCTCCTTTTCCCACAGTGTTTTCTACCCTTTTTGAGACTTTTCTGCCATTTTCATCAAATTTAAAATTGTCGTCTGCAAACTCTTTCAATTTGGACCAGTCCAAAATTTGTCGTTTGGGAAAGGGTTAAGTATTAAAAAATTTAATGTTACATAAAATTTATATAATTTGATACAACTAATTCAGTTAACTTTTACATTTTTTGTAGCAATTCCTTCCTTCTTCCCCTAGTTTTTATGGCTGTCAAATTTTCTCACTGTCTCTAACCCTGAAGCTGCTATGCGCGACTCACTGACCTTTTACGGACAGTGTAGATCAAGATCAGACGGCACAGAACGTTCAGACTGATCTTGGACGTACATCGTCCGATAAGGAGATATTTTTCTCAAAAGAAATAAGTTTGAAATAACATTATTCGGATATTTCCTATCGGATTGAAGTTTTATTTTAACTTATTTAGCTGGATAAGGGTTAAACATTGATGAAAATATTTTTAATTTAACTCTTTACCAAACGACAGAATTTTAGACCAGTCCGAATTGAAAGCTTTTGCAGACGACAAAATAAATGTGAATCAAAAATTGAAATTCGTTTTTGGAAGAGTAGAAAACCTTGTGAGAAAAGGAGAAAATGCTGGTTACCAGCATTTTCTCCTTTTCCCACAATGTTTTCAAAAGGCTTTTTTCTTCGGGTCGTTAAAAGTCGGGATTGTGTGGTAAAGAGTTAAGCACCAACTCAGTTGAGTATGAGCTCAAGCTAAGCCATGCGCCGTTTGATTTCTGGAATCTACATTGTCTGAATTACTGATATGTTCAGACAAACTGATAACAATTGACCTTTTCTCCCAACTATGAGAAGATTAAAGATAACTATAATTCCCTTGTAGTTTCGGAGTTTATTCCATTTTAATGCATTTGAATTAAACTTTAATGGCCTTAACTGGATCCTAAATGTCGGTTGGTTGCGCTGATTTTTTATATTGACCTTTAACCAAACAATCTCGAATTTAAACGAACACGAGAAAGAAGTCTTTTCAAAACATCGTGGCAAAAGGAGCAAACGTTGGTAGTTAATATTTTCTCATTTTCCTACATGTTTTCTACCATCATAAAGAGAAATCCCAACTTCATTTTTCACTTTTATTCAGAGCAGGTCTAAAATTTTGTCGTGCTGTGAAGAATTTAGTAGACGAACTTTTGACTTTTGAAATATTAAATATAAAACTAGGTGACACTTCCAGAAAATACACTACAGATCAGCGGCAAAAATAATGTGCAATCTGATCTTGGATCTACACTGTGAGATATTCTGAGAAATTGGCAACAGTTGGACTATCCCAAAGATTGCAGATAACAACAATTGACTTGACAGTCTCTGGGTTTAATCATATACCCTGTTACCTTACGACAAAATTTAACATTGGTCCAAATTGAAAGCCTTTGCAGACGACAGATTTAACCCTTTCCCAAACGACAAATTTTGGACTGGTCTAAATTCAAAGAGTTTGCAGACGACAATTTTAAATTTGATGAAAATGGCATAAAGGTCTCAAAAAGGGTAGAAAACACTGTGGGAAAAGGAGAAATTGCTCGTTACGAGCAATTTCTCCTTTCCCCACAGTGTTTTCAAAAGACTTGTACTGCAGACACGTGAAAACCAGGGCTTGTTTGGGAAAGGGTTAATGTAGCTCAAATGATTGTTGGTTATTTATGTTCCTGAAAGAATTACATACAATGTATCTCAAAAGATCAGTCCTGTCATTGAAAGGATAGAAAACATCGTTGTTTGCCAGCTTTTTCTCCGTCCCAACAATGTTTTCAAACCTTCTTATTAGTAAAACAAATGATTGTGTGTTAACCCTTAGGCTGCTAAGCGCGACTCAAGGACCTTTTGCCGACAGTGTAGATCAAGATCAGACTGCACAAAACTTGGAGTCTGATCTTGGATCTACACTATCCGATATGGAGATTCTTTTTCCCCAAAAATATTTATGAAATAGCAACGTTTCCGGTTTTTACTATTCAGTTAAAATTTTCATTTAACTTATTCAGCAGGATAAAGGTTGAAAGGGTTAGTGCATTTAGATTAAACTTTCATGGCTTTAAATTTTGGTGTCTGGTATTTCTAATTGTATTTTGAAGCCCTGTTTAAATATTCGATCCTCAAACAAAGATCGTAATTATTCTCATGGGTAATATCATTTGCAATCTGGTAGTTAACGTAACAAAACCAGTTGGAAGCGGAATGCAGAAATATCGAATTACATTTAACTTTCTGCCTGACGACAAAATTTTGGACTCTTCCATATTGAAAGGATTTGCAGACGACAAATAAAAAACGTGGCTCAAATGATCGGATTTGTCTGTGAAAGGGCAAGAAAACATTATGGAAAAAGAAGAAAATGCTAACTACCAGCATTTCTCCTTTTCTAAAATGCTTTGAAAAGGTTTCTCCTACGGGTCGTGAAAATATGGGGTTGTGTTGTAAAAGGTTAATCCATGCATACCTTGCATGTTTTGTCCTTTACGGAAAAAAAACTTACACATTGCTGATTTCGAAGAGTGTAAACTTAGATTAGTCTGGACGTCAATATAGTCTAATCTTAGTCTTTTCTTTCCATTTTCAATTAACCTTTATCCTGCTGAATAAGTGAGACAAACTGTCAAGCCGACAGTAAAAACCTAATTTTTGTTGTGTCAAAATGATATTTCGGGGGAAAAGATACCTCCTTATTGGACAGTGTAGATCCAAGATCAGACTGCACGTTCTGTGCAGTCTGATCGTTATATTAACTGTGCACAAAAGGTCCTTGAGTCGCTCCATGCAGCTTAAAGCTTTATTGTCAAAACTTCACATTGCCCATTCAGTAATTCTAAGCTTTTCGTCATGCAGACCCATGCACCGACAACATTGCGGAAGAAGGCTTTCAAAAAAATTTTGGGATCGTCAGAATTATCCAGTGGTGTAGAACTATGATTGGGACTCTACGTTAACTCTATATCAGACGACAAAATTTAAACTTGTCGAAATTAGAAGCATTTGCAGACGACAAATAAAAAAGTGTCTCTAATGATGAAAATCATCTGGGAGGAGCAGAAAACGTAGTGGAAAAAGGAGAAAATGCTGGTTACTAATTTTTCCTCATTTTCTCACTTTCCTCCTTTTCTCACAATGATTTCAAAGGCTTTATTTCTAGGGGTCATTATAACACAAAATTGTGGGGTTAATGGGTTAAGTGCAGTCTTATCTTGATCTACACTGTCCGCGAAGCGACTGACTCCAATTGTAACTGGTAATCAAAGCATTAAGTATATTTGATTCTCTCGTACAAATATCGATAAACGAATCAATTCCGGTAATTTTACCCTTTACAAACAAAAAAATTCAGCTGGTAAAAAAACAAACAACTGAATTTGAAAGTTCAAATTTGCTTTTAGTCAGAAGATCACTCTATACAGAACAGTGTAGATTCATAATCACCAGTCTGCACTATCTGTGCTCTCTGATCTCGTTTACACTGGCTGTTAAAGCAACTGCAGTTGTGACAGGCACTCAAGGGGATCTTTTCTTTTTTTATCAAACTGTAGCTCCACTCAAAGCATAAAGCTCTGTAATATGTGCCTGTTCTTTAACCCTTATCATGCTAAATAAGTGAAATGAAACTTTCAAGCTGATAGTAAAAAACCAAAAGTTGCTATTTCAAAGGTATTGGTTTGGGAAAGATATCTCCTTATCGGACAGTGTAGATCCAAGATCAGACTGCACGTTCTGTGCAGTCTGATCTTGATCTACACTGTCAGCAACAGGTCCTTGAGTCGCGCTTAGCAGTCTAAGGGTTAATCCTTTACCAAACCATCCCGAATTTCAATGACCCTGATTGATTGATTGATTGATTGATTGTACGGTGTTTAACGCCCTTTTCAACATTATTTCAGTTATATCGCGGCGGCCAGTGCACCTATCCATGCTTTCCTGGAGTTTCTTTTACCAGTACTCCACACAATATTCTTTCCGAGCCACTGGCTGCTTTCCCACATAGCCATCGTCGAAACAATGGTCAGCGGTGAGAGAGGAATGAATCCTGTCGCAAGGACTATCATCAATCCTCGGAAAAAAATTGGCCAAGCCGGGGATCGAACCAGCGACCTCCTGTTCTCAAGTCCTGTACGCTACCGACTAAGCTACGGGGACTTGGCTTCATTGACACTGTGGAAGAAGGTTTATTGAAAACATTGTGGGAAAAGATGAAAATGCTGGCAACCAGCATTTTCATCTTTTTCCACAATAATTTCTACTCTCTCAAAGACAAGTCCAATTGTCATATTGTCATGAGTCATATTTGATAAGTCGTATGCGAATGCTTTCAATTTGGACAAGTCTAAAATTATTTCGTTTGATGAGGACTTCATAAATAGGTCCCCTTAGGCCGTTTTGTAACGTTTTTACCTGTAGACGACTTTCTTCGTCTTACAGCAGACAAGATTTTGAAATACTGTGGCAAAAGGAGAATTGTTTAAAAGTCAATCTTTATTTTCACCTATAAAAAATTTAGCATTTTGTTTCCCAGTTTTGTTTCTGTCTTTTGCGTGATCTGTAAATTTTTGCGGTGTTTCAAAAGTAATCCAGAATGTAGTAACTTTCATGCTACGTTATGCCCGAAAAGGTAATGCTCTACATTGCTTCACATCAACAAAAGATCAGAGAACTCACTGCTCATTTACATGTTGTTTCTCCATTTGCTACAATATTTATAACGTCCCGTTTTCATACACTGGTCAGTTTGTTTGTTTGTATGATGTGTAACGCCGTTTTCAATACCATTTCAGTTACATCGTGGCAGCCAGTGCACCTATCTATGCTTTCCAGGAGTCCCCTGTACCAGGACTTGACACAAGATTCTCCCCAAACCACTGGCAACTTTCCCACAGAACCACCATCGAAACAATGATTAGCGAGAAATGGGTCTTGTCACAATGACTATCATCAATCCTCGAAAAGAAATTCAGCGAGCTGGGGATTTGAACCGGGGACACCCTGGTTTCAAGTCCCATACACCGTTTAAACTTCAAACGTTAAACAATAAGGGTAACCAAATTGACGTCAGGAATTAATTAATTCTAAACCCTTTATAAAACCATCCCGAGTTTCGACAACGCCGATTAAGACAGGTTTTGAAGACATTGTGGAAAAAGGCGAAAATAATGGTTACCAGTATTTTTGCCTTTCCCTATAATGTTTTCTACCCATTGAAAGACGAATTTCATGTTTTGAGTAACATCTGTTTTGTCGTCTGCAAGAGCTCTCTGTTTGGAATAGTTCAAAATTTTGTCGTCTGGTAATGATTTATACCGCAAATCATTAAAAATCTACCTTCCAGTCAATAGACAAAAACTCCTTTGTAGGAATTTCGAGATTGCTTGACAACAATACCTATCACTCTATCGGACATTGTAGATCAATTATCACACTGCACGTTCTGTGCAGTCTGATCTTAATCTACAATGTCCGCAAAAGCACCCTATGCTTCCCTGAGCAAGCCAAGAGCATAGCAAACTCGCAAATATATTTTTATTGATTTACACGTTTATTCCAGTCCGTTGAGGGTTTTCTATGGAAGCTTCCCTTCGAGTATTTACAGAGTCTAATGAACCCATCAAATCATATACACAACTGATTACCTTCACTTCTTTTCCCCGTTCAGAAAACACTAACTCGTCCGATTCGACCAAATAATGGACGCGTTCAGTTGGAGGATACATTTCTCTCTCAACTCTAACTCAAGGGTTGCATGTAAACGTGCACTAGCTTCCTTTGCATAACTGTAAAACCGTTACCAGCATTGTTTCGCGCCAAAGAAAGACACATACCGCTAACGTTAGAATGGTCTCTACTTTGTTTATGTGGTAAAGCATCCATTGACCTTTAACCCTTTTCTGCACAATGACGCCATTTGACGCCCCAGGGAAAGAAGCCTTTTGAAAACATTGTGGGAAAAGGAGAAAATGCTGGTAACCAGCATTTTCTCCTTTTCCCACAATGTTTTCTACCCTATCAAAGAAAAGTTGCCCCAATTGAGCCACATTGAAATTGTCGTCTGCAAATGCTTTCAATTTGGACAAGGGTAAAATTTTGTCGTCTGGTAAAGGGTTAAGGAGTGTTGCTAGAAGTGATAGTAAAAATAACCCCAGGAAGGTATGGGTAGGTGTACTGGTCGCTGTGTCATTACTGAATGACTATCGAAATGATGTTTGATACCACACAAAACCTCGAAATTCAGTTTGACTTTATGAGGAAAAATAAACAGAAATTACAAAACACAAACGAAGTACGTTCTGAATTGAAACAACCTTGTGCCAAACAATCCCGTGCATTTCTGACCCATAGAATTAAATAAACATTTTGAACAAAAAAAAAAAAGACCTGGTATTTTCTTTTTTTCCCCGCAATGTTTTGTACCCTTTTGAAGACGAATTGCATGGAAAAGATTTACTCGTTGGACTGAACCGTTATTACGTCTAAGTTTTGAGTTAAGTTTATTTGAATGATTGGCTATCAAACAGATAAGACTAAGATTAGCCTGCTCTGAATTTTATTAAAAAATCACCTCGGTATGACTTGTATATACAAATAGTTTTGTTTAGTCCGGAGAAATATCTGTATGTGGATATCTCTCCGAGGTTAAGATTCAGTTGCGAGTGCCAGATTTAGTTGTTCTAGTCATAAAACACAACCTAGAATTAGGTAGACATGTTAACGCAGAAAGAAATGATACTGTGTGAAACCACTGTTTATTAAATCATGATATTTTAGTTGTAAAAACTTAATATCACCCTTTTCTCCGCCGTTTTGTATTCAAAGCTGAAAGAAAAACGCTATTCTCTTGGTATCGAGGTAGAAAATATATAATTTAATGAGAAGTAAAGTAAGCATCAGAAAGTTAGTAAAGTATATTTCACCGATTCCAATAGCGATGGATGCCCATTAGCGTTACCATATTTTACTTGCAAATATTTCTTGCAAGTCTTCACTGTTTACAATGATCACTGTATTTTAAATATTGTATGATGGACCGGAGGCCTTTAAAAATAAATCACACTGATCTTAATCTTCTATATTCGCAAAAGGCGGCAGAGGTCTCGAAACAGAGGATATAACATACGCCAAAAGGCAAAAATCACCGAAATATAGTAACCAATGGAAAGATTGATTTTTGGCTAATTTACCCTTGTGCAGTATTATCATTTATAGTATCCAGATACCAAGATTACCATGTTTATGATATTTTGCCCATTTTCTAAAGATTTCTTTTTCCTCACTTGTTTCATCATGGAATTACTACATCATTTCCTATAAGCGTGCACGAGTACTACACATGATGAATAATGTACTTCTAATTAATATCCTTGTTAATTCTGCGCCAATTATACACTAGCACAAACTTGCCATGCAGGACTTTCAGTCCTTTGATTTCATCATAATTTTTTTTGTTAAATGAACGGCAGCCAACGGAGTAGGTCCGAGATCAACATGTAAATTCTTTTCAGTATTGACCTTGTCCTATATTCTCCGCTACAACTTGTAATGAGATATGGAGGCTGTAAGGGTTAAAGTCGTGTGTCAAATCGTCAATTTAGAGAACTACGGGTTTAAACCATATGAGCCATGCACTGGCAAAAGGGGGCTTAAAGCATTTGCGAACAGTACCAATTCATGTGTACCTGTGCAGTCCGCGCAGGTTGATCTGGGCCGAAACCTTTCGTAATTGGTCAATATTTTGCATGTAAAAGGACCAGTCTACCTCATGATTCAGTTAGGTTGTTAGACAAAATGGACTTATGGACCCATGATCATGTGATGACTTGCTTGGTATGATGGATCACGGAGATGCATTAAGCCACCTTTTGCCAGATCATGGCTCAAATACAGTCGAGCGAGGTCCTCTTAAAAGGGGGTTATATTACATTTTCGTTATGCAGTATATCAAGCAAGTCGTCGAAAAATATGGTTCTATGTTTGTCCAAAAACCGACTGAATGATGAGGTATAATGGTCCACTGACATGTAGAAATTTGACCAACAGCAAAAAGTTTCGACCCGGGACTAGGCAGGCTAGCATACTTTTTTTTGCAGATGCATTAAACTACCTTTTCACAGAACATGGTTCATTTACTTTTAACACTGAAATTCGATACGAAGTCGAACGACAAATGAAAATGCCAACAAACGCGTCGTCTGCGCATGTCATATTCTTCGAAGATTTGACCTTTGTGCTATGACTTATCACTATACTGTACAGGATAAATATTAATACGTGGTGCGTATACTAAAAGACTCTGCCGCTAAAATAGTAGAAAGCGGGAAAAATATTTTATAAAATACCATTGTTTACTGCAAATCTCTGTGTACAGTTTCTAAATATAGACCCTGAGAAAATCCTGGATTTGTGCAACAGACTTGACAACAAGAATAATGACCCCACCATGCTGGGCTTATACCAGGGCTATTTCTCAAGCTTATAGGGACTGTGTTTACAAATGATTACTGCAAAGCTTATATTCTAGCTTACCATGGCGAGATGAATCGTTCGCGATAACGTTTTAATGAGTACATGTTTATTTTATTTTGAAATTCACTGTATCAATTGCGATCTTGAAAAGTAGTCCGGTTTGTTCCCAGAATGCCCAAATCAGATAGGTATGTATTTGAAAAATGCCACCTAGCAGAAGATAATGCCACCCAATGGTATCAGTGTGAAATTGTAACCTCTGAAGTAAAATCATAAGGTTATAATCGCTTGAGAAATGTCTGTTATGAACGGGATTACATGTTAGAAAAATTTGATCTCTTGACTCTTCATTTGGATAATCACTGATTTCATCGTCGCTCAATGGACAAAACAATCTCTCAATAAAGAACGCACAGACAAATTTTACATTTCCATCATAGCTTCGAGGGCCATTAACCATTTATAACGACGCTGTGTTTGTCAGACCTTTGGGAGAGAGGCTTTGAAAACATCATGGGAAAGGATTAAAAAGGTTGGTAACTACAATGTGTTCATGCATCTTAAATACAGGTCCCATCGATTTGAGCCACATTGAATTTGTCGTTAACAAAATGCTTTCAAAACGGCCACGTTTACAACGCTGTCGTTTGATAAAGACTTAGCCCGTATGTAACCAATTATCACAAAATATATCCCGTCAAGGCAATTGATATTTTAATGGAGATCATTGGAATGATGTAATTAATATTAAAGCTTTGATTGTAGACCAAAATCAGACTGTAGTTATGTGCAGGCTTATCTTTATCTACATTTCCCGAAAAATGCATCCGTTTCAGTGTTATGCAGGATAGCCTAAAGGGCCGACAACGCTCTATTTATAGACAATTCTACATGTCCATGCAACAATCGGCGATAATCATATTGTACATAGCAAAAATTGTCTAACAAACCTTTTTTTTGCGAAAATAGAGCGAAAATTACATTGATTTTCCCTTATCTAGCAGACAAGATTTTATAACGGCACATTTTGGAAGTATTTTCAGACGAAACATAAAGTGTGGCTTACATGACGGACTTGTCCTTAGGAAAGGGAGAGTAACATTGTTGGAAGAGAAGAAAATGCTGGTTTCCAGGATTTTCTCCTTTTCCCTCAATGCTTTAAACGCCGTCTAAGTCAGGGTGGTAAAAAATCGGGATTGTTTGATTAAATATTTCATGACTTGCATTTTGGTAACTTCGAACGCAATGCAAATATCCTTGTTTTGCTGTCTTGCACATGTGAAATAGATACCTTTCTACTAACGATTAAAGACCTGTCCATTTTATATTTGAGCCATGCTCTTGCAAAAGGGGGCTTAATGCATCTCCGTGATACATTGTACCAATCAAGCAATCATATCATTATGGATCCATAATAGCCACTTTTTTTTTTTTTCCTTTCTTTTTTTTTTTTTTTTTTTTAAACAGCCGACTGAATCATGAGGTAGACTGGTCCTTGGACTTACAGAAAATTGACCAATAGCAAAAAGTTTCGACCCAGGTCAGCCTGCGCGGGCTGCGCAGGCTGACCTGGGTCGATACTTTTCGCAGATGCATCACGTCCCCTTTTCACAGAGCATGGCTCATTTAAAACTCTACGATTATCATCTTTTAAACTGTATCTAATGTGTAACCAACAATCAAAATTTAAAAATACCATTAATTCAAGCAGATCAGGCTTAAAACTATTGCCAAAATGTTTTCTTTTTTTTTTCCGAATATCAAACTTCAAACATCCATATTTTAAAAGAATTATTTTTATTGTCGTCTGCTGCAAAATCGAAAGAAAATGAGTTCAATAGTTTTCCAATTCTGTCACTTGTAACAATTTATGATACTGGGTGAAAATCCAGCTCAAAACGAGACGTTTAACTCTTTACAAAACGACAAAAGTTTGGACTGAACGAAATTGAAAGCATTTGCAGAGGACAATTTAAATGTTGTTCAAATGATGATTTCTGACTTTGACAGTGTAGAAAACATTGTGGGAAAAGGAGAAAATGCTGGTTACCAGCATTTTCTTTTTTTCCTACAATGTTTTTCAACAGCCTTCTTCTTCGGGGTCGTTTAACCTTTGGATTGTGTGGTTAAATGGTTAATCTTGGACAAAACAAACACATCTTTTAACGCCTTTTAGGAAGATGCCTTTGGAGAATATTGTGGGAAAAGGAGAGAATGTTAGCGCCTAGATATTTTTTCCTCATTCCACCATAATTTCTAATGTATCAAAAGTTGTTTGATAAGGTAGAAAAAATCGTATGAAAACGAGAAACTGCAGTTACAAACATACAAATAGATTCTTCTTTTTCAGGTACCTTGTTTTCAACCGGCTATAGGCACTTAAACGATGAGATTGGTAGTAAAAAGTGAATTTATTTCAGCTCTAACGAGTTTACTCAGATGGGCAGAGATCTGGGTCTGTATTCACCATCCATTCTTAAGGACATTTTTAGCCTAAAGGATTTTCTAAATTTGAAAGTAACGCAAGTTCTGATTGGCTAAATCATGTTGCCAATCAGAACTTGCGTTACTTTCTAAGCCTAGAATGACACAAAGAATACTCTAAAGAATGGTTGGTGAATACGGGATCTGGTATCTCATTGATAACCCAGATGGCTACTCATCAAGAGATTGTTAACTCGAATGAAGGCTCGACCAAAAACTGTTTCTGAGCATGCATAGAACTTAAATCCAAGGCATTAATTCCTCTCTTGATGCTCTATTTTGTTTCGTCTTTATTTGTAGGTATTGTTTATAGGCTATGAAAGATTATTGTAAGTAGTAACTGGTTAACTCTTTCACTATTAACGTCTTATCAAACAGCTTTCGCGAACGGTGTAGATCAAGATCAGACTGCACAGAACGTGCAGTCTGATCTTTGATCTAAATCCCCCGCTATCTAATGCAAAGTTACGACCAAAATCCTCTCCAGCCTAGGGCTTTTGTAGACGGTCAAGGAAAAGATCAGGCTGCATAGAACGTGCAGTCTGATCTTGGATCTAAACCTTCCGCGACCAGATGCTGTGTTACGACCCTCCTCTTCAACTTACAGTGGTAAATCTACTTGAAGACCTCGAAAAAAAATGAGTCATGTTCTGTGAAAAGGGGGCTTAATGCGTCTGCGAAAAGTATCGACCCAGGTTTACTTCGTGATTAAGTCGGTTATTTAAACTAAAGTGGCTTTTATGGATCCATATTTATGTAATGCATTACTTGGTATAATGCATTACGTAGATGCATTTTGCCCCCTTTTGCCAGAGTATGGCTCAATTCATTTAGTTGGCTCTGAAAGAGTTAAATAAAGCTCTTGGGATGCTCGAATAGGTGCACTGGTAAGTGTCACATAACTAAAAAAACCGCAGCAAAACTGCAAAAAAAAAAAACGGCGTTAAGCAGAGAGAGAATAAACTAAGTTAGAAAAAAAAGGTACTTACACAGTGAAATGGTAAGCAAAGCATTTCCATCCAGTTGGTCGTTCAAGGAAGTTATACACCTTAACTTGTAGCGACATGTGTCCGTGTTTATAATTGCCATATATAATCTGGGGTACATTATTCGTCCCCGAGGGCCCCTTTGTCTCTTGTAAGGGCTGGAGGGTCCCACCCTCATCGTCATAGTCCGGCCCCTCAGCCATCTGAACAGGAAACCCGTTCCCGGGGTTATTCCCAACCCCCTTATCAAACACCTTTTTCGTTATTCTCTTCGCACCCTCCTTGGGTAAGAAACTTCTTCTCGGGCTATAATCGTCGTGATAGTTCAGTTCACTCATATCTAACATAGTGAAGTAAAATCCAAAAATATAATCTCACTGCAAATTGTTTGTTAAGGCTTGCTTCAATTGTTCCATCTTTGGATAGTCTTTATAACTAATTATTATTACTTTTATTAGTAATAGTAGTAAAAGTGGTGGTAGAATTGTTATTATTATTATTATTATTATTATTATGGATTGAGAAAAAATTTAAAAAAAAAACGCTTGATTAACATTAACTCATTATGAGGCGACAAAGTTTCAGACTTGCTCAAATCTGAAGCATGTGCAGACGACAAAATTATATGTGGCCCAAATGATGGGACGTAGATCTATTTCTGAAAGAGGAGAAAACATTGTGAGGAAAAGAAAAAAATGCTGAATACCAGCATTTTCTTGGTTTTTTTTTTTTTTTTTTCCTTAGGGTTGTTAAAACTAGGGATTGTTCGGCAAAGGGTTTAAATGGAATTTAAAATACACCGTCAAGATAAAATCTAAAACACTGTGTCAAAAGGAAAAAAATTACCCAAGCAATCTGTTATTTTCTCCCAATATTTTCAAGAGTGATCAACAGTAAAAAAAAATCGCTTCCTAGAAGTAATATTTTAACAGATCAATATAAAAAACAACATTTGTTTCATCTCCTGTTACATTTATTTCTTTTATGCTTTTCAGTGGTATATAGAAATCCAACAGTGAATTATAGCCTAATTCATCGGTGAATGTTATAACTTTTATTTTCGACATGCCACGGATATTTTTTTAGAATATGAATGAATTTTTAGCGGTGAACGTCACGTTTTATGGTGTAGTCAACATCGATCATGACGTCATTATTACAGTTTGTCCATATCCGATTAGACTGTATAGATCTATTTCGCTTGAAAAACTCACATATTTTTTTACGATGAGCAAATATTGGACGTGAAGAGAAAGGTTAAAGTGAAGACCATAAAAGAAAGAGGATAACTGTTCATTTCAGTGTATGATCGAAATTTCTTTCATTTCGTGAAAGCAAATAACATACATTTATTTTATCTTTCAACTAACCGGATATCCATGCAATAACACCCATGTGATTTTTTTTTTTTATACCACGGATATTTATAGATTTTTGATATACCACGGATATTTATAGAACATTAAGTTCCACTGACTCCGCCCCCATCACCATTTATGAATGAAATGCATTCCAAAAATCGAGGGCTCAACGCAAAACTATTCTAACTCCGTTTTGACAAATTTTTCAGGAGAGGGAAAAAACTGTTTCAATTTTCTCGTATTGGCTGTTTTAAACCGTTTTATCCACCAACATATGTGGAAGTACTTAGGACACAATTGATGCTTAGAAGTTTTAGAAAAGATAATATTATTTTGGTTTTATAACACTTTTTTCAACTTAGAATAGTTTTGCACTAGAAAGCATTAAAATCTATTTGTATTTCTTTCGCAAGACTATTCTATCTCAAGTTAGAATAGTGTTGCAATACAAAAACAAGACAAAAACCAAAATTTCTGAAAGCAAAACTATTCTAAGTTAAAGTGTCAATATTTCTACAGTACTTTTCCAATGACTCATGGGTCTATATTTAGATTTTTGCACTAATATGATAATCTTTCATGTACTCTGAGATTGTCTTTACTGTAAAACCATAAAATCTGCTACTGTAAATTCACTATAGGAATACATTACATACATGTACATGTATTGTTTAATACAGTAGCAAAAACAGATTGTCAAAGTACTCTAAGGATTACTATTTCAGAAGAACCTATTATGGCATGGGCAAAATAAATACATTAAATAATAGTAAATTGTAAGGCTATTTTTGTAATGTTAATTTAGTTACTAGTTATGTCCATTCAGCCAATCAGATTTGAGAATCATGCTTGGTTCCAAGTATGTTGCCAAACATGATAAACAGATGACACAAGTATGAAATTCTGTCTGATTTTATTTAAATTATAGTCATACCTAAATGTGTTCAGCTGCAAACTGAAGATGCAGTGTTGTAACGGTTGGTTAGCCTGTTGTGTCAAATTGTCTCATAGTCCTCTTGGTGATGAGAAAGAAGATGATAAAACACCAGGTGGCCTGTACCTGGATGACTAGTTTTGCACACGGACATTTAATTATTATATTTCTCCATAACGATAAGTGACTGATCATCAACAAGCTGTTTTAAATTTGTACTTTTTTGGATTTACAATGAGACTGGGTCATACTCAGGCACCGCACCAAGTTTATGTTTTAGACAGAGCCATTATTGCTGTACTGTGAAACCTTTATTTTGATCTTCATGATTTATACAGTTTCAAGCTCGAACTAGTGTACCTTTTGTTTTTCTTTATCCACAATTAAGAACATTTCAATTTACTGGCTATGTTTGTTAATATGCCAAGAGTATGAAACATCCATTATAAAAAGATAATCATGGTGCTTAAAGTGGGCTGGTACGACCACCCACAGGCTGTTGTGTGTATGTAATTAGTTTCAAAGATCAGTGATCAAATTTTATGTAGTCCCCCTCTGTAGTTGGTTGAAAAGAAAAAAAAAAACACTGAATGTAGCCATAATTGTCCAGAATTAAAAAACAACAAAGAAACCATCTCCTCCAAAAACAAAGGCATAGTCAGTACTAGTAATTGTACAAAGAATCTTCCAATGATAAGCATAGGTTGACCTTTGGCTTTTTAGGGGTAAATAAATGTTTTATATAGATGCACATAGGGAAATTTAAAGATGCTTTTGTTGTGAGCTTGAAAACATGGAGTTTTGATATTTTGTATGTAGCATAATCTTGTGGTGCTCTTCAAAAGTAGTTCGAATTGAGTCTTAGGGGTATAGACATGGTTCTACCCTATGGTTATATGATTTAAAGAGAGTTCCACACTTTACCACACAATCCCAAGTCTTAATGACCTTAAGGATGAAGCCATTTGAAAACATTGCTGGTAACCAGCATTTTCTTCATATCCCTCAATGTTTTCTAGCCTACCAAAGAAAAACTGAATCATTTTGAGCCACATTGAAATTGTCGTTTGCAAATACTTTGAACTTGGATGGGTTTAGAATTTTGTTGTGTGGTAAAGAGTTGAAAAGAATCTTCTTTTCTGAAATCATAAAAAAAACTTTTAGAGTTGATGTGTGGTTTTTGTAGTACTGTCTGAAGGTTTTATTTCAATGTTTTCAAAGGTGTTTCCATGGAGGATGACGTGTGTTACACAGAGTTCAATTGGGAGAATTACATGAAATCTTCTCAAAAACCATAAGACCTAAGGGGTCAATGAGTTCTGTAACTTCATTTAATAGTCCTTCAGTTAAATTGTCTAAATAGTGTCCAAGAATGCCCCTGCCCTAGGTTCAATTGTTTTAAATAGAGTCTAGTATTAAAAAAATGGATATCTTGAGTGAAACCACCTGACCTAGAACACTTGCATTTAATATGTAGCATCATCTAGTGGTCCCTAATAACCTTTTACCAAACAATCCCATAAATTTAGGCCTTTTATGAAGAATGCTTTTGGAAACAATCATCTGCTTTTCTCAGAATGTTTTTTACCTTTCGAAGAGATATTTCATGTGAACCACATTTATTTTGTCGTCTGCAAATGCAGTCACGATGGGAAAGTAAAAATCATGTTGTAGGGTAGAATTAAGCAAGATTGTTCTATTTTTTTTTTTTTTTTTCCATCAAAATTTGTGGGTCCTGACCTGAGGGTCTCATGTTTTACATGGACTTATTTCGAAAAAAGTTCCATGATTTTCTGCCGTGGAATCACAAACCCCATGGTTTTAATATTAGTATGTATCAGTATCAAAAGGTCTATGATCAAAATGCTTCAATCTGTGTTCTCTTGGGTCAAAGAAGACTGCCTATGATAATAAAATGTTTTACTTGTTATTATGGACTTGGCTTTGGCAGGTGGCTGAGCCTATATATATATAGGTAGAGCTTTAAAAATTTATAATATACTATCAGAAAGTAATTCAGTTTTTGCCCATGGATATTGAAAATGGTCATATTTTCAAATACAGGTAAACTCCTGTTAACACAGCTAATGAATATAGTACCATTTTGGTCTTCTTGGTCAGGTCTAGCTGTCTGAATATTGTGAATATATTGTAATAAATAGATCTAGTAATGATCTAGCTGGAAACTGTGCAGAGTGCCAAGTTTTTCTTAAAAAGATTATTTTTGGTAAAAGCATCACCTGCAAGTAGTGTTTCTTGGTGTTAAGCTTTTCCTAACATGCCGGGTCTTCAAATGGGAGGAAGCTTCTCCAGACACATTCAAATGGAAGTGATTGAAAAGTGTCTATCCATATTAATACTATTCAACATTTTTAAAGCATAGTTTGTAATTAAAGAGAATACAGGAAGTCGAGACAGCGTTACATTTTGTTCTTAGCAGATTTTTTGGGCTGTCTTGAATTTTTAAGGAGAGAAATTCAGGTTAAAATTCAAGTGATCTTAGTGGCACCAAGTAGCCCTGTGAATTTAATTTCTTATAAAGCATACTCTCTGCAGAACTGATGACTGCGAGTACAGTTTATTATGAGCTGAGCAACATGTGCAGAAAAGCAAAGACTACTATGTAAGACTAGTCTGTCCATGCTCAAAATTGATCAGATAAAATTCCTTACAATCAGATTTTTGCTGTAGGGAAGATGATTATGAGACTGTTGATTTGCTGGCTAATCTGAGTTAACATGTTTGTGGTACTTGTCTTGGACAGTGGCTCACCAATATTCATCTTTTCATTGCTTGGACCACATTAGAAAACCTAAGATGGTGTTGTGGTTTTCCCATCCTTCAGGCACATGTAATGTATCTGCTGTACAGTGGTCATATTTAATAGAAAATATGAAGACAGGCACAGCTTACTGCAGTGGTCTTTACAATAAGAGGTATTGGGGTTATGGACAGTGAAACCAAGCAGTTGGACTTATTGTTCAAAGCCTTAGTTTATGTTGGAAGGAACTAGTATAACTTTTGACACAGATTCTAAACTTGATTAGCAGAGTGAATAAAAAGAGGTCTAACAGATCTAGATAAGGATCTGTACTTGATAATGGTCATACCATTATTTTGACAGTTACGCAGTTCACCTACCATGCACAATTAGTTTAAATAAAGTCAAAGTCATTAGTTTCAAAATGTTTACATTTTCTCCATCAAACTGTTTCATCTTCCTTACTAAAGACATCAATAAAGGTCAGATACAGTTGCTGCACTGTTTAAAGACAGTTTCTCAATATTAGATGCAAGATTTATGATGTCATCAAAACCTACCAATTGCTTCCAAATCAAGTTAGAATAGTCTTGCACTTTGAGTAACAACTTTTCAAGCCGAATTTAAGTGCAAAACTATTCTATCTCAAGTTGGAATAGTTTTGCACCAAGATCATCATCATTTCGAGATAGAATATCTTTTAAAAAATTCAATATCTCCAAAACTACTTGGAGTATTGCTGCAATATTTTAACATAACGTGTATCGTGACATTCTATTCCAATAAATGCAAAAAAATTATTTTTGACAAAAAATGAGTTAGAATAGTTTTGCGACGAGCCCTCGAAATAATAACGATTACTACAGAAAGCCCGCGAAAAAAGAACGATGTCATAGCACGCGCACTACTTTCCGATGATCTGCCTACGTAATTCCTGCCCATGACGTCATTTGAATGCTCGTTTACCGCGTCTTCTCAAGTAGAATAATCCCAAGCAATCTCAATCGCAATTTTCGGCAATTTTAAAATTGGAGTTCCGACATAAATAAACTTTTAAAACTTTTAAAATGTATTTGTCAGCAACATTTTTCACATCTTTTCACAATGAGTACAAATCATAGGTTAAAAGATAAATAGAATACGTACATAGTGCTGTCGTAGATCAAAAATATCTAACTCGGTTGTGAGAATTGATAATTGTTTCGCCAAGGCTCGACAATTATCAATTCTCCCAACCTCGTTAGATATTTTTGATCTACGACAACACTATATACGTATTCTCTATTTTCACTCGTGGTTTCGCCACTCGTGAAAATATAGCCTTGGCTTTTTACTCGATGAAAGAAATTTCGATCATACACCGAAATAGACAATCCATTATTATCCTCTATTTGTCATATAACTAACACTTTTTTTAACAGCCAAGCCCCCGTAGCTCAGTCAGTAGCGTACAGGACTTGAGAACAGGAGGTGGCTGGTTCGATCCCCGGCTTGGCCAATTTCTTTCCGAGAATTGATGATAGTCGTTGCGACAGGATTCATTCCTTTCTCACCGCTGACCATTGTTTCGACGATGGTGATGTGGGAAAGCAGCCAGTGGCTTGGAAAGAATATTGTGCGGAGTACTGGTAAAAGAAACTCCAGAAAAGCATGGATAGGTGCACTGGCCGCCGCGAAATGACTGAAGTAATGTTTAAAACGGCGTTAAACACCATACAATCATAATCAATCAACGCACTACAGCCATTACGAATTTTCTTATCTAGTCCCAGATAAGCAAATAATACCCTGTATTTGGTCAAAGCAGTGTACCATAGGCCCCATTTCTCAAACATTGTCAACCCAGATTTCTATGTGAAATTAACTGTACGAAATTGATGATCGTGACAAAGCTGCGAATTGCATCATCTTTAGATTCAAAACAAAATTATGACGCGTAAGCATCTTTGTAACTATTTTTTTTTTGTGCGTAATCTACACGCCTATCAAAGAAGCGAATAGGCCTTATGTAAATTTAACTACACACATACATCTAGGCCTATATTTTACCACATGATTAATTATAATTCTTGAGATACAGTTATTTAGCAAAAGGAATCTGACTTCCGGTGGCTTTTACGGTAAAATTTATACAACTTGTCGACAAAAAAATGTTATTAAGCTCGCCAAAGGCTCGTTTGATATTTTTTTCTTAGATCGTTTTATGAAATTTTTTATATCAAATGCCAACTCATGTCAGATACGGTATAAATTATTGTGTAAATTCAGAACTTCACTTTCACAAAAGAAATCCAGAGCTTTATGTTACAATGTGACCAAAATACAGTATTAAATATATATATATAGTCTGCAAATGCATTCAATTTAGAAGAGATTACTTTTTTCGATTTAATTCAAAACTCAATTCATGTTGGTTCCTCATAACTAACATTTGAGCCATACTCTGGCGAAAGGAGGTTTATTGCATCCCCGTAATGCATTATACCATGTAAGTCATCACATAATTGTGGATCCATATAGCCTAACAATCGACTGGAACTGGAAGTAGAATGGTCGTTTGTGATAGAGAAAATTTACAAACAGCAAAAGGTTTCGACATATGTCAGCCTGCGCGGACTGCGCAGGCTGACATATGTCGAAACCTTTTGCAGTTGCATTAAATTTCCCTTTCACAGAGCATGAATGGTATGAGTCATGCTCTGGCAAAAGGGGCTTAGTGCATCTCCGTGATGCATTGTACCAAGCAAGCCATCACATAATTATGGATCCATGATAGCCAATTTTTCTAACAACCGACCTAATCATGAGGTTGACTTGTCCTTGGATATACAGAAAATTGACCAATAGCGAAAGGTTTCGGCCCAGGTCAGCCTGCGCGGGCTACGCAGGTTGACGTGGGTCGATACTTTTCGCAGATGCATTATGCCCCCTTTTCACAGAGCATGACTCATATATATTTGTCAAAGCCGTCGGCAGCAATACTTATGTTGTGTTGTTGTGTTTTATAGAACAATAAATTTTGTGTAACGTATCACAGTAATCTCTACATTCACAAAATTCTTCAAAAAAAAAAAAATATCAAAATCCGAAATTCTTTTTATGCACACACACACACAAAAAAAAAAATTCCAAAGTTCTCCTCTAGCGTATGTATATTAAAAAAAAAACGTCTTCTTCTATTACACTGTGGATCTATGTAATGTCTCTGAAAGTTGTCGTTTGAACAGTAAAAGCGCGCCAAGTCACATCGGCTGTTCGCGACGACAATAAATTTTCCCGCTTCACCTACAGTTTCCAATAACTCACAGCAGCAAAATCGTATATTTGTATTCCGCTATAAATCAGACTGTACTTCCATGCATATGCCATTCGCTTTGAACACATTACCACCTGCAGTCGAGTGTTCTTTATCTTGCAGATGACGACTTTAGAAAAACATTGTGGCGAAAGGAGAAATTGCTCAAAACGAGCAATTTTTCCTTTTGCCGCAACTTTTTTACATGCATCACTGTATTGACTGTTTACCACACGACAAAAATGCGAACTCAACTAAATTTAAAGTATGTGTCGACGATAAAATAAATGTAGCTCAAATGAGGATATTTCATAAAAGGGAGGTAATTACGAATATGTTACATGACCCGAATCAGGTTCTTTTCGCAGTTCCAAGCCTCTGAACGTGTTCAGTTTTTCAAAATAATAAGTGTTCTGATAAAAAGACAAGCAAAATAAAAGCTAATCCACGAGCGCAATATTTTAAACCTAATAAAACCAAAATGTCTTTTTGATAGTTTGCCAATCAGCAAACCGACCACTAGTGGGCGGTCTACAGGAGTCACGCACGGCATGTTTACAACGTTTTTAATTTTTTTTCTGATATTTCAATCGACTCGTCACCAGAAATAATTAGAAATATTGCACATGTAACTCGTCATCGCGAATCTTTTTAGCAAATCTTTGATTTGAACCCCCAATCCCATAAATGAATAATAACAGTTGGAATATGTTGAAGACAGTGTGTATTGCCTAGGGATTCTCCACAAGACTGTGACATGCAACCCAAAAGATGAAAAATGTCTGTTTTGTGGGTAATATCTTAGTTTGAAAAGTGTTCGATTAATAGCTGTTTTGCTCAGTAATGTTGGCACAAAAGAGCAAAACTGATATAAGTAGACGGTATAAGAATAACCAGGGTCCGTACTCACCAATCATTCTTGAGAACGTTCTCAGTCTTATTCTCCAGAATTCTCTAAATTTGAAAGTAACACAACTTCTGACTGGCTAAACCATTCGGTTTAGCCTATCAGACGTTGTGTTACTTTCAAATCTAGAAAACTCTTGAAATTAGACAAAGATTTTTCTTAAGAATGGTTAGTGAATACGGATCCTGTACATCCAAGGTCATAGCTTCAACTTCCGTCGGTCAGTATGCTTCAAAAGATATCGGACATGTTCTATGCAATCTGATCTTAATCTACACCATCCACAAAAGTAGGAAAAATTACCATTTTCTTCGCCAGGATCCATCAGAGCTTTCGCATACTGTTAACCCTGGAAGTATCGAACACACCAAACAAACACTTTAAGTCTAGAAATAAAACGTAAATAAATGCAATTTCAAGGTGGCTTTTGTCCATAAAACGTGCAGTCTGATCTTGATCTACACAGGCCACAAAGGCAAAAATAGTTGTGAGAGGCACTTTAAGGATGAATAAGGTTCTTTTTGTACAACTCAGAATGATTTTGCAGTTTGCGATAAAGATAAAATGGCTCACATATTTCAGTTCCTTGGTTTTTATTCGCCAACCATTCTAAAATGCATTCGTAGTCTACTTCTGAATTTATAAAAATAATGCAATTCCTGATTGGCTAAACCATTGTTGTAGGTCGTGCCTTACTAAGAGTTCATCAAACCGATAAGAAGGTGGGGGAAAACACCATGGACAGTTCATCTAAAAGTGAAATCTAGAAAGTATTTAAATTCCAACTCAACAAAATGGTATGTTCTTTACATGCTTAATTAAATCAAAGATCAAACAGAAATTTCCATGGTATTTTGTAATTTGTAAATGGTTATGGACGGTTGGTTAAGTCACCAGATCGAATTGGATCGGACTTAGTAAGCGAACTGGACCATTTTTCTCAAATTTTGTATGGACCAACCAACTTTTATGTTTACCAAGGCCACCTATTCCACATTCGCTAGTCTGTCAGTACTTTCAGTACTTTGATTTTCTATTTCAGTCTGTGAATTATACACAATAACCTGTTCCATAAGTAATTTCGAACACAATAATGTACAATCAACGATGGGTAATGCCAGTAACACGGGGGAAAAGACAATGGGATCAAAGAAAATCATCATTGTGCGTCTAGTAAGAAATACTGCGAAAAAGGAGCAAACGCTTCTAACAAGCAACGGCCCCTTTCTTTCACAATGATTTCTAAAACTTGGTGATTTTTTTTTTTTAAAGCTGGGATATGAATATTTGAGCCATGCTCTGCGAAAAGGAGGCTTTAATTTGATCTCTTTTATTGGATGAATGATTCTGCTAAAAGTATCCACCAAGGTCAGCCTGCGCAGTCCGCGCAGACTGACCTAGGCCGGAACCTTTCGCTATTGGTCTATTTTCTACGCGCCAAAGGACCATTCTACTGCATGATTCAATTGGTTGTTAACCCTTTACCAGACAACAAAATTTTAGCCTTGTCCAAACTGAAAGCATTTGCAGACAACAATTTCAATGTGGCTCAAATGGTGCAATTTTTCTTTGATAGAGTAGAAAACATTGTGGGAAAAGGAGAAAATGCTGGTTACCAGCATTTTCTCCTTTTCTCACAATGTTTTCAAAAGGCTTCTTTCCCAGGGGCGTCAAAAGGCGGCATTGTGCGGTAAAGGGTTAAAAAAATTGGCTATTATGGATCCATGAGTGATTACTTACAATTGCATTACGGAGATATATTAGGCCCTTTTCACAGAGCACGGCTCATTTGTATTTGAACAACTATGGCTTAATTCAACGGATTAAGGGGGTGGGATATTAGATCGATAAATCTAGCACACAGTGTCCGTCACTGTCATATCTGTGAAGTGTCATCTCGAGAGTTAGATGCGTATTCGATATAGGCGTATTTTTCAATTTTTTGTCCCTAGAAGATAACTAATACACAAAGAAAATACACAAAGAAGTGATAAAAGTCATCTCAGCTCCCTTTTGATCTTTACCGAATGATCTCATCTTTGCCGACCCTAAAGAGAACAAGAGGGGCATTGGCCCTAAAGTGCTCACCTGAGTAAGGTCATCTAGGATTGATAAGGCTGAAAAGATCCTGGTCGGGATGATGTAAAACGCACGAGTGTAAGTGATCTACTTTTTGACTGGTCTAGCCTATTTTTGAATTTCTAATCTGGCTCAAAATGTTGCCTCTAGAGTCACACAAGGTTTTTCTAAGATTTGACCCTGTGACGTACTTTTTGACTTGACGTGACCTAATTTCGAACTTGTCCGACATTTTATCCCAACAAACATTCTGACCAAGTTTCATGAGTATACGGCCTCAAATGTGGCCCTTAAAATGCACACAAGGTTTTTCTAAGATTTGGCCCCTGTGACCTACTTTTTGACCTAACGTGATCCAATTTCAAAGTAATCCAAAAATTTTCAGCGGACAAATATTCTGATCAAGTTTTATGAGTATCAAGCTGAAAATGTGGCCTCTAGAGTGCACACGAGGTTATTCTATGATTTTGCCAAGTGACCTACTTTTTGACCTGACATGACCCAATTTTCTATTTGTCCAAAATTTTAACAAATCAAACATTCTGACCAAGTTTCATGGGTATCAGGCTGAAAATGTGACCACTAGAGTGTACACAAGGTTTGTCTGAAATTTGGCCCAGTGACCTACTTTTTGACCCGATGTCAACCAACTTCAAATTTGTCCGAGATTTCATCAAGAAAATCATTTTGACCAAGTTTCATGAGTATCTGGCTGAAAATGTGGCCTCTAGAGTGTACACAAGCTTTTTCTAAAATTTGACGCAGTGACCTTCTTTTTGACCCGACATGACCCACTTTCAAACTAGTCCAGACATATATTATGACCAAATTTCATGAGTAACAGGCTGAAAATGTGGCCTCTTGCGTGCACACAAGCTTTTTCCAAGATTTGGCCCCCGTGACCTACTTTTTAACCCCATGTGACCAAATTTCGAACTTGACCGAGATTTCATCCAGACAAACATCCTGGCCAAGTTTCGTGTGTATCAGGCTGAAAATATGGCCTCTAGAGTGCCAAAAAGCTTTTTCTAGGATTTGGCCCCACGACCTACTTTTTGACCCCACGTGACCCAATTTACAACTTGTCCAAGATTTTATCCAGACAAACATTCTAACTAAGTTTCATGAATATCAGGCTGAAAATGTAGCCTCTAGAGTGCACACAAGTTTTTTCTAAGATCTGGCCCTGCGACCTACTTTTTGACCCTATGTGACCCAATTTCGTAGTTGTCCGAGATTTTATCCAGACAAACATTCTGACCAAGTTTCATAAGGATCTACTGAAAATGTGGCCTCTAGAGTGCACACAAGGTAAATGCTGACGACGCACGACGGACGACGGGCACAGCAGGATCACAAAAAGCTCACATTGAGCACTTTGTGCTCAGATGAGCTAAAACCATTTGAAAACACTGTGAGAAAGAAGGAAATGCTGGTAACCTGTTTCCACACGCTAACCCTGTTTCCGCCCACGAATCTTTTCGTGTAAAACATTAATTTGATCTCTTTTATTGGATGAAAGTGCAATACACTGAAACTCGCATCGATTTCTATCTTGTAGGCTTAACTAGGTGTTCTTTGCAGTCTGGTCTTGATTTATACCGTCCATAAAAAGCCGTTTTTTGCTTATGACTCTTACAGCGCCAAATATTTAACCCCGAACTCTTTCGAACGCTGAAAAAAGGAAAATAAAATCCACTGAGCCTAAAGAAAACAAGAGGGTCATAGGCCCTAAAGCGCTCACCTGAGTAAAGTCATCTACAGCTGATAAAGCTGAAGAGATCCTGGTTTTAATGATGTAAAACACATGAGTGTAAGTGACCTAGTTTTTGAACCAATGTGACTAAATTCCAAAATTATACTAGATATCACAAACACAAACACTCTGACCAAGTTTCATGAGTATCAGACTGAAAATGTGGCCTCTACGGTGCACAAGGTTTGTCTAAGATTTGGTCCAGTGACCTACTTTTTGACTCAACATGACCCAGTTTCAAACTTGTCCAAGATATGATCAAGACAAACATTCTGACCAAGTTTCATAAATTTCAGGCTGAAAATGTGGCCTTTAGAGTGCACACAAGGTTTTTCTGAGATTTGGCAAGTGACCTACTTTTTGACCCGACAAAACACAATTTCGAAGCTGTCCAAGACATTATCAAGAAAAACATTCTGACCAAGATTTAAGAGTATCAGGCTGAAAATATGGCCTCTAGAGTGCACACAAGGTTTTCCTTATATTTGACCCAGTGACCTACTTTTTGACCCGTTATGACCCAGTTTCGAACTTGTCCGAGATAAACATTCTGACCAAGTTTCATGAATATATGTTTGAAAATGTAGCCTCTAGAGTGCACACAAGGTAATTGTTGATGCCTGGACGAAAATTTGATAGGCTGGCCGAGTCACATCACTCACATGACCTTGATTTTGATGTAATAAACGCAAAAATGGGAGTGTATCATGTAGACTATGGTGTAGAAAGCGTATTCCATTATATACAGCAAGTTATTTCAAAATCATGGATCCATAAAATCCTTTTTGTCTTACAACCGACTAAGTGGTAATGTAGGCTGGTCCTTGGACACGCAGAAATTTGACATATAGCGAAGTTTCGACCCAGGCCAGCCCTGCGTCGTTTTTTTTTTCCCTCCCAGATGCACTGAACCACATTTTCACAGAACATTGCTCATATATAATTACAAATCAGTTTGAGTTGATGCTATATTCCTTCGAAACATGATTCATTCTGTGCACACGCACAGTGACCTACATGTATCATTCTGTCAGAGGCTGATATAAACTCTTCAATCCCTAGTTTAAATATTTACAATAAGGTAAAATCATACGCTTGTCTAAATTTAAAGCATTTGCTGATGACAAATAAAAAATTACTAAAATGTTGACCCTTGCCATTAGTAGAGTAGAAAACTGTGGAAAGAGAAGAAAATGTTGGTTACCACAATGTTTTCATGAGCATTCTTTTTCAGGTTGGAATGTGTGGTATAGGGATAAAACATGGCCAAATGCACGGACTGCTGTGGCGTACATGACACACTGTTAACCCTTTACCGCACAATCCCTATTTCTAGCGATTCTGAAAAAGAAGCACTTGAAGACATTGCGAGAAAAGTAGAAAATGCCTGTAACAAGCATTTCCCAATTTTTTTCTACCCTTCCCACAACAAATATCAATTTTTCAGTCACATTAATTTTATTTTGTCGTCTTGAAATGTTTATACTTTGGATCAGCCTAATATTTTTCTCGTTTGGTAAAGAGTTAAAAACAGCGACACAAACAACTGAGAAACAAACAAGTTGAAAACGTCTAGATAATCCTATATATAGCGTATCGACGCTATTTTAGACAACATTATATTTGGAAAACAGCTATAAACAACAACTACAAAGAAAATACAGTCGCACGCTTGGCGATTGTTAAAATACTGTATCCTGTCTCCTAGGAAAAATTTTAACTCTGTGACTAAACAAAGTCGAACTTCTCAATAAGGATAAAACGCTCAATCTATTGCCATCTCAAGGTTACTGATTGTCAGAATGACTCAACATAGCGTACACCGTAGATCTAAGATCAGACTGCAAGTTCCATGCAGTTTGATATTAATTAATCTACACTGACCAGAGAAGCAAATATTTTTGGGACATTCTCTAGCAAAAGGGGTTTAATGCATCTCCGTGATATACTATAGGCATCAAACAAGACATCATATACATAGTAAAAATAGTGTTGCACCTCCTGTTTACCAGGTTTGATTTTCTGGCATGAATGATATGAAATGGGGTGGAAATTAGAATCTGGCTGCTGCATACACCAACAAACCAGTCTTTTGCCTCTGAAATGGACTGAACTGAGGTATCCCTTTACCTCATAGCAGTGGCTACTGATCGAGCTGTTTCACCCTCTTGTGAGAGGTATGAGACGAAGGCTGCAAGCAGTTCTGCAAGCCCTGGGCGGAAGTACGCAATATTGACTGATTGTTTGTGTCCATTTTTTGTAGGGTACTTTCAGTCTGTCGTAAGTTTTATTTCGACATTCAATTCCCCGTTTTGACCAAACTTAAAAGTTTCTCGTTTTTCTTCAATTTGAAAGCAGTATATAAGCAAAAAATTCCTACTTACCATGAGGCCAAGAAATACCTCAGTTCATTTCATTTCATAGGCAAAAGACCGGTCTGTTGGTGTATGCAGCAGCCGGATTCTAATTCCTACCCCATTTTATATTATTCACGCAGAAACCTTGATTTTCAGTAAGCAAAAAGACCAGTCTACCTCATGATTTAGTCGGTTGTTAGACAAAATGGATTTTATGGATCCATAATTGAGTAATGACCTGGTTGGTATAATGGATCACGGAGATGCATTTAGCCCCCTTTTGCCAGAGTGCCGCGTCGTCATCAGAATACTTTCAATATGACAATGTCTGAAATTTTGTCCTCGGATAAAGAGTTAATTCTATCCACGTGAGTGTTTTTTTTTTATACCGTAAATCATTATTTGAGAAAAAACATGTTACCATGGTAACGATCGAAAGGATGACGTAACTTCACTTGAGATATAAAAAAAGTCAGGGCAACAAATTGCGATTAACAGCTTTTAGATTTTGTTTAACCCATTACCGTCCATTCTGCTGTAAGAGCCAGCACTCACTGTAGTAAATGTGACTGTAAAAAGGACATTAGCCAAGCTCTGTGAAAATGGGTCTTAATGCATCTGCAAAAAGTATCGACTCAGGTCAGCCTGCGCAGTCCGCGCAGGCTGACCTGGGCCGATACTTTTTGCTGTCGGTCAATTTTCTACATGTCCAAGGACCACTCTATCTCTAGATTCAGACGGTTGTTGAACGAAATGTATTTTGTGAATCTATAATAAAGTGACACTTTTCTTGGTATAATGCATCACGGAGATGCATTAAGTCCGCTTTTGCCAGATCATAGCTCAGTCATATTGGAACAAGAGAATTTTTTTTTTTTTTTTTTTTTTTCATGGAAAACATTATATGAAAAGGAGCAATAACTTCCAAAAAAGTATTAAAAAGAAATTTCTTTAAAAATATATTGGTATAATGCATCACGGAGATGCATTAAGTCCGCTTTTGCCAGATCATAGCTCAGTCATATTGGAACAAGAGAATTTTTTTTTTTTTTTTTTTTCATGGAAAACATTATATGAAAAGGAGCAATAACTTCCAAAAAAGTATTAAAAAGAAATTTCTTTAAAAATATCTTGGTATAATGCATCACGGAGATGCATTAAGTCCGTTTTGGCCAGAGCATGGCTCAGTCATATTGAAACAAGAGAAAAGTTTTTTTTTTTTTTTCATGGAAAACATTATATGAAAAGGAGCAATAACTTCCAAAAAGTATTACAAAGAAATATCTTTTAAAAAAGATGGACGGCGTAAGAGATACTGAAATATGAATATTGAATCTTTACTGTCGCTCAGTATGAAGTAAAAAATTATGTAAATTAATTTCGCGAGAAATTGCCTCTTTTTTCCCCACCGTTTTTCATTTTGTTGAAAAGGAGTACTTATTGGGTTATTGGGGAATATGAAATATTAAATTTCGAAATTAAAGTCCAGGAACAGAAAGAGTTATAATTGCTGTAATTAGGGCACTGGTAGGAACTATCCGAAAGACCGTGGTGCAATGGAATAATTTGGTTTTGTAGCAAGTACGCGGAATTTAGGATATAATATTACATCTTTACCTTGCAGTGGCAGAATAGTGTGTCTTAAACCTAGTTTAAACTTGTCCAGGAAAAATTATTATGTTTATTAACGCCGTTATATAGTTGAAAATAAAAGTGTCCAATTGTACGGTCCTAACTCCAAAAAAATGTAATCAGTTTAACCATGGCAACCAGCATTTTCACTTTTTCCCACTATGTTCCTACCCTTTTACAGACAATTTGCACTGTTAAAGCTACATTAGATTTTTCGTCTTTTAAATACTTGGATATGGACAAATCTAAAATTCTGTCGTTTGGTAGTTTTAACCCTTAGGATGCTAAGCGCGACTCACTGACCTTTTGCAAACAGTATAGATCAACATGCAACCTGATCTTTGATCCACACTGTCTGATATGAAGATATTTTCTCCAAAAATAAGTATGAACTAATATTATTCGGGTTTTACTGTCGGCTTGAAAGTTTAACTTATTTAGTAGGATAAGGGTTAATATATAAAGAGTGGGTTATCAATAAATTCAAACATAAACTTACCTAACACATTATGTGTTCTAGGACCTCTATCTTTTTTCCCGTCTTGCTGAAGGCCGATTTGTAAGTCGTTTTTGCAAAATCAGAAACTGGTGACAAGAGATTTTTCTGTTTCTTTTACCGGTAGTGTTTTCACATGTATTAATGTATTAACGTATCAAACATTCATGGTCATTACCTCTTTAGCAGAAAACAAAATTCTAGATTGATTGATTAATTGATAGGTGTTTTACGCCAGCCAATTTCAACATTATTTCAGTCAAATCACGGTTACAGCTCACATATTCATGTACTTCCTTGGTTTCACCAGTACTAGGCTAGGACTTTGAAGTGTCTTGCCCGAGGACACTGCCACATAAAACAGTGGATCCAGGTGTGGTCAAACCCGTGGCGTCCAGGTCACGAGTCCTACACTTTACCACCGAGCAACGCAGGACCCCACAAAATCCTAGGTCTCCAAGCTGAGAGCAAACGATAAATTAATTGTGATTCAAAATATAAAAGTTGTCTTTCAAAAGCAAGAAAACAATGTTTGAAAAGGAGAAAATACTTGTAACCATCGTTGTCTCCTTTTCCTGCAATGTTTTCAAAAGCATTCCTTGTCAGGGTCGATAAGATTTTTGAAGCAGGTTAATCCTGTTTTACTTGCAAGTTTTTCAACGGATCTGGTGAAAAATTGTTCAAGGTGGTTGTGAATGAAGGACTCGAGATAAGAAATTCCATAACGTACATCTCTAAAACTATTTCAAACACACGTCCATAAGATAGTACAAACTAGGCAAATAATGAAGGTCGTCCTCGTGTTGGCTTTAGTTGGGGTATGAAATAATTATATTTTTCGAATACTTTTGATCATCATGTTGTCTTTAACTCATTACCTTCTAAATTAAAAATTGCTAATGTAACGGGTCCCATTTTAAAAGCATTTGCAGATGACAAATTAATTGTAACTCAAGATAATTCATTCATCATAGACTAGAGAACATTGTGGGAAAGGGAGAAAATGCCTTCCTGCATAGGGTCGTTATAAGCCGAAAATTTGTTGTAGAGGGCTTGAGGCGATCTATTCAAATGGAACAGATATTAGGGTGGTTCCAAAGGCATTTTGGCCGACACGTGCATACATAAACATACACGTGTAATCCTATTTATTTCTAGATATAAGACCTTGACTCTATTATGCTGACAAACAGATTAAAACGGGGACATTAAGAACACTGCCAGTGCTCATTAGTCGTTCTTAACGTTTATCCCCTCCTAATAAAAGATAATAAACGGAACCAGTCATCGTTTAGGCTCCTCTTAATCAATTTCAGCCTAATTATGGAATTTTATTTGGACCACATCGCATACACGACACGACGGACTGTCGCCTCGCTAGAGAACATACAAATGTACGAGATTTAACGATCCGCGCAAAGATCTCAGGGTGAGAATAGTTGAGCTCTCGAATCTCGTCTTTACTTCTTGAAATCTCGCATCGCGAGACTGTCATCGCAAGGGAGGCTACTGTAGTGGAGTCTACGGTGACCAATTCCAAACAATACTCGTCAAAAAGTTCAATCCTGAGGAAGAAGGCTCTTAAAAACACTGTAGCAAAATTAGAAAATGCTGGTAACCAGCATTTTCTGGTTTTCCCACAGTGTTTTCTATACATTGAAAGGTCACTCTCGTTATTTGAGCCACATTTTATTTTTGTCGTCTGCAAATACGTTCAATTTAGATAAATCTAAAATTTTGTCGTGTGCCAAAGAGCTAAATTAAATTAATGTACTGTCAGTGTTCGTTGAAGAAAGTAACTCATGTTGTTTCTCCAGGTCGCCTCAGCTGTGTCAGGCTGTACCACCAACAGTGACTGTCCGGCCGGATGTTGTTACATGAACAAGTGTGCGGAATTTCAGAATGTATCTGACCCTTGTCACCTGCCCAACCGACCGGTACAGCATATGAGATACCCTTGTGGATGTGTGCCGGGTAAGGATGGATGGATGGATGTGCATGTAAAACAACAGTGGCAACAATTTTATAGTCTAATGTTTAGAACCAAGCCCAAATAACGCAAGAATGTACCATTAAAAGGGATACATAACGCTTAAGCTGTTTTACATGCAAGTTCAGCGCAAAAAATACAAGGCAGACTTAATCATTTAAGGTGGTTCATAGGGAAATTTCCATGACCCACCGTACAGCATAAAATACTCTCAAAAGGTGTCTTACAGTACAATATTGCCGTTATACCCATGGAACGTATTCACACCTTTTCAGAGTTATCTCCAGTACTAGTCTAGGGCTCTGAAGTGTCTTGTTCAAGGGCATCCCAAGTGACTTTCACCGTTTCGAAGCAGGATTTGTCGAATATACAGCAAACACGTGTACCTCGTAGTCAAGGAAAACTCCAAAATAAAACATGTGCACGGCACTTGAACTATTCACAGAACGAAAATTCACTTATGCAATTTGCATCAGTCCTAAGACAGAACGTCACATCATATAATGAGAAATGTCCAATAACAATAGATGTCAAGGAACTCAACCCAGGGCATAAACAGGGTAGTCGCTAGAGATTTATTGTTAACGTTTTACCACCCAGAGGCTGCTTTTCTCGACAAAGAGTACACCGATTTTGGACAACATTATGGCGAAAGGAGAAATTACCCATGACGAGCAATTTCTCCATTTACGATTATGTTTCACAAGTATCCTCCATTTAATCTTATAGATTTGAACATGCTCTGTGAAAAGGGGGTTAAATGTTTTTGCAAATCAGTCCGTGCAGGCTGACATGGGTCGAAACTTTTTGCTTAGGGTAAATTTTCTACATGTCCAAGGACCAGTCTACCTCATGATTCAGTTAGTTGTTAGAATAAATAAATGGATTTTATAGATCCATAAACAATGTTAGGACTTGGTTGGTATAATGCATCACGGAGATGCACTAAGATTCCTTTTGCCAGAGTATTACCCTTTTCTTTCTTTTTTATTCTACGGTAACTAGGTCTAGTTTGTGATGAGATACATTTCGATCCCAAACTACCTCCAGAACTCCACCAGGCGGAAGTTATCCTACTGGGGCACGGGTATGGGCTGTGCACAGACACCCCCGGGACGCTGTTTGGAAAATAATTTACAGTGCGTTACTACATTTTTTTTAACAAATGTTGCTCGAGTAATGGAGAGTTTATAAATGACCACTTATTAAAGATTCTGTTTACAGTTGCTTTCGTTGTTCTGTTCGTTGTCTTTAAGTTCAGGAACATGCTATCCAATCATTCTTTATATGGCTCGCAACATGCGAAATGAGACCTTCGGACATTTGCGTAAAGTGTCTTCCCGGATTAACCTGCCGGCTAATCCGAGACGGCACTTTACGACTATATAAGATTTTTTTTTTCATACAGTAGACTTTCGTGAAACAGAAAATCGTGCAAAAACGGGAAGTGTCGTTTCGGATTAGTCACAGACTGCATAGGCTGATCTGGGACGACACAATTTTACACATATGTCCGAAGGCCCCTTTTCGTGTGTTGCACGCCATACTATTCTAACTCATCATAAAAAGACTAGCCACCTAACATCTAAGCAAATCAGACGCTTAGTCTTTAAATTTGAGCCGTGCTCTGTGAAAAGGCGGCTTAATGCATCTGCCAAAAAATCGATTCATGTCAGCCTGCGCAGTCCGCACTGGCTGACATTGGCCGAGACGTTTTGCTATCTTTAAATTATCTGTATGGCCATGGACCTTTAGATACCTCCAGATTTAGTCAATTGTTAGACAAGACTGATTTTATGAATCTATAATTATGTGGTGACTTGCTTCGTATCATACATCACAGAGGCGCATTAAGCCCACTTTTGCCAGAGCAGGGTTCATTTCTTTCAGATCTTATAAGGATTTCAACAGCAATTTATCTTCAGCTATTTTTCAGAGACTTTAATATCCGGACAGGAACAATGGCTTTTTTTCCACTTTAACAAACAGTGCTATTTCTTAGAAAGAAATCTATTAGTTTGATCATACGTTGTTTGTTTGTGTTGTGTTTAACGCCATTTTCAACATTATTTCAGTTATATTGCGGTAACCAGAACACCTATCCATTGCCTACCCGGAGTCTCTTTTACAAGCACTTCTTACAATATTCTTTCCAAGCCACTCAGGCTGCTTCCCCACATCAGACATCACTATCGTCGAAATAATGATCATCGGTGAGAGAGGATTGATTCCTGTCTCATTGAATATCGTCAACACTTGGAAAGAAATTCGCCGAGCTGCGAATTTAAACCAGCGACCCCCTGATTTCAAGTCTTGTACGCTACCCACTGCGCTAGCGGTATTCAATTTATGTTAGACGTTTGACTGTCAGAAAGAGTGTTGTACGGAATAGTGGTAAAAGAAACTGCAGGTAGGCAATGGACAGGTGCACTAGTCGCCGCGATATTTCAGATACAGTGTTAAGAAGGTCAGTAAGCACAAAACTCACAAACAAGAAAATTGCAGAGGACCTTGATTTATTTACCATTGCAGGTAATTTTTTAACCCCGATAATCCTTAATTCTGGATCTGAAAAAGAAACTTTACCTTTCTCCTTGCGATTTAACCCTTAGCCTGCTAAATAACTTAAATGAAACTTTCCAGCCAACAGTAAAAGCCCAGTTATCCTATTTCAAAGTTCTTTTGGGGTGAAAAAATATCTTCTGATCGGACAGTGTAGATCAAAGATCAGACTGCACGTTCTGTGCAGTCAGATCTTGATCTACACTGTCCGCAAAAAGGTCCTTGGGTCTCGGTTAGCAACCAAAGGGTTAAACTGTTGACGATTATAAAAATATAATTCGCTAAGCTTATTGCCTTTGAATGGTGTTTATAAGACAAGAACCACTAGTGGAGCAGGGGGAGAGTGTAGAGCAAGATCAAAATGCATGTATGTGAAGCCTGATCTTTCTTTACTCTCCGCAAAATACATTTAAGGTCGTGAATGAGGGTTAACAGTTTCGTAACCACAGCCTGATTGCAATCAAAACATGCAATTAGTGAGACTTCTGGATACATCTTTAAAAAATATGTATTAGAGAACTTTTTTTTTTTTCTACGAATTCTGTGAAAACAGGATTTAGAAATCAAAGCGTTGAAAACACTGGTGTGGCATTTGTCAAGGGAGCCATTGTCTGGAATTAATAATATGGAAAGTAAACGACAAACACAGTTTCAAAATATTCCCTTGAAAGTCAACCTACTATAAAGTCATGCAAAATCCGATAGAGAATGGTGCATTCTTGTGGGACGAACAAGTCCGTGCGAACAAGCCTGGGACGAATAAGCCCAGGAACGAACTGGGTTTGGGACGAACAAGCACGATATGTATGTATCATTACGCCACTATAGCACTCGTCACAACTCTGCCGATTCCGTACCTACATCTAACCTCGTCCGTATTAAGGCGGCGTCCATTTTGAACTACCCATCACATGATCTTAAACGTGACGGCGCCCCTGTAAATCGTTTAGCAACGACATGAACAACCACGATGGAGTTATTCACATCTATCGATCTGTCGATGAAAGCTCCTAACGGAAATTGATAAACCAAGCTAAGAATTGAATGTACAAACTGTTTGCCGACTGAAATATTGTTAGAAAGATAACGATATGAAAATTGACTCATGTTTTCTTTTTAAGAGGAGCCTTACAATTTCAATAACGGTAAAACGGTGAGCTTCCGGAAACGTGCGAAATGTACCGTGTAGGTGCATATCAAGCTACGTGATACAGCCGAGGGATTTGATCACCTGATCACCCGAGGTATGCCGAATGGCCACTATAGAAGACCATAGCGGATCAAGCTATTTTCGATAAAAAAGGAAGTATTTCCACGATCTATGGCCTAATCCATTTTATTGTAATACGCAATGTTCAATTTCGTATCTGTGTGCAAGCTAAACACTTACTTATTTCAGAAAAAAAAAAAAAATTTAATTGGGTTTACTTCCTTCGGTTTTGCACAAACTTAAACTGGTACCCGTTGTATCTTCCGTAGCCGTCCATGGAGATATTGATACGACGATCGATAACAGGCTGCAGTTTAGCACAAACTACGATACATGATTTTCAAAATGCCGTATTGCACTCATAGTGGCATTGTCTTCGACAAATGCCACAAAAAAAAAAAAATATAGTCGTGGAATGACAACCTGTCCGACTATTTTGCATCGTCTTCTGGAATTTTTTGGTTCAAGAACCTTGTTAACCCTTCTCCTGCTAAATAAGTTACATAATACTTTCAAGGCGATAGTAAAAACCAGAATAATGCTGTTTCAAACTTATTTTTCTAAGGAAAGAAAATGTCTTTATCGGACAGAGTAGATTAAAGATCAGACTGCATGTTCTGTGCAGTCTGATCTTAATCTACACTGTCCACAAAAGGTCAGTGAGTCATACTTAGAAGCTTAAGGGTTTAAAAGAAAAAGTGGTCGATATATAGCTCGGATTGGTCTGGAAGTGAACCATGTTCTGGCAAAAGGGAGTTCCATGTATCTCTGTGATGCATTATACCAAGCAAGTCATCATATAATTATGGGTCCATAAAATTTCATTTTGTCTAACAACCGATTGAATCCTGTGGTACACTGGTCTTTTCACTAGGGAAAAAAATACCATTATCAAAAAAAGTTTTAAGATTGCCAGCCTGTACAAACTGCACAGGCTGACCTGGGTCGATACTTTTTGCATATGAATTAAAGCCCCTTTTGACAGAGCATGGCTCGTGTGTCTTTGAATTCGACGTATAAACGTTTCTCTTTGGACAAAAATTATTGCCCAAAGACTGCACTGGACCAGACAGGCTTCTACTGTTATTTCAGGTTTTATGAAGATTGTACAGTGTAAACCCTTTATTCTGCGAACTTTGACAGAAATGAGCTTCGTGGACAGTGTTGATTAAGACCAGACTCCCAAGACTGTGCAACCTGATCTTGGATCCATGCACCACCATTTATATGATTCTGAAATGGTAACCTTTAACTTACTACACGCGATTCACTGACTTTTTCGCGTACAGTGTAGATCAAGATCAGACTGCACAGAACGTGCAGTCTGATCTTGGATCTACACTGTCCGATAAGGAGATAATTTTCCTCAAAAAATAAGTTTGAAATTATATTGTTTTTACTATCGGCTTGAAAGTTTTATTTAACTTATTTAGCAGGATAGGGGGTTAAATAATGGGCTTTCATTTGCATCAAAATTCAATTTTCGGCCATCGAGAGAATACAGAAGTAGTTGTTCGGTCACAAAAGAGTTAATAACATCTTAGATTTCTGATTTTCTTGGTTTTTTCTTTAGTACAGTCAAATAGCCTAGAAGACATACAAGTCTGTGAGGAAGTAATGAACCAATCATGACGTCTGGTTTTCAGTGAGCTCTATGTATGACGTAACCTTAGTATCGTACCAGCCTCCAACCGGAAGTGCAGGCGGATAACCGTCATCTGAATATAGCACCGCGATAAGATACTATATCTTTCATGTGCACAAAGAGAAGAGTTGTCTGAAATTTAGTGATATGTATTACAGATTAGGTTCTGTTTTTGATGCTAGAGGGAAAGGGGACGGGAGTAAAATTCTTGCTACATGGATCCAATTCACCAACCACTATAAAATATTGACATCGCTTTCGCATTCTAAAACATAGTCTTAAACTCTGGTTCGGTGCTTATATTTGAATTATATTTAAAGCCGCTATCTATGGTATATCGGTCATATCGCAGCGATAATGTCATTTGAGTCTTGCTCTGGAAAAAGGGCATTTCTCTGAGATGCATTTTGCCAAGCAAGTCATAACAAACTTATGGATCCATAGAATAAATTTTTCGAACAACCGACTGATTCCTGGGGTAGGAGGACCCTTGGACAATTGGAAAATTGACCAAAAAAACACAAAAGGTTTCGACACAGATCAGCCTGCGCAGACTGACATGGGTTGATACATTTTTGCAGATGTATGAAACACCCTTTTTACAGAGCATGGCTCATTTATTTTGTTCTTTGCTGGGTTTCTTCCGTATTACGCCGGGCTACGGAGGAACGTGCTAATCTTATGAAGACTAAACATCAAAATATTATTTGACAAAGCTTTAAATGAAAAATAAAGTCTAGATGCGTTTTTTTTTTTTTTTTGTTTAACTCTCATTGTTTTGGCAAAGACATTTTCAAAATATCTTGAGCTGCAACAATTCTCTTTGACCAATGACAAAACTGAAACCCCAGAAGTTTTTTTATACTAGGATTTACATCCGATTTCAATGACAGCCCGAGTAATATACCGCTCTCAAAGTTAATACATTATACAAAACGTGAGACTGAATTTAAACCTTGTATTACAAGCTATTATACAAATATAATTTGCCTTCTTTAATTATAGAAAATCGTAGGAACATGGTAACACATATCCTGCGAATCGTAAAATCTTAACCCCTCACTCTATCCTCTATGACAATATTATAGAGCTGTCCAAATTGAAAACATTTGCAGACGACAAATCCGATGTTACTCCAACTATTTGGTATTAGTTCTGTCTTTGAACTGGTAGAAAACATTGTGGAAAGAGAGAAAATGCTGGTAACCAGCATTTTCTCCTTTCCCACAATGTTTTCAAAATAATTCTTTCTCTGGGTTGTTAAAACGCGGAAATGGGTTTAAACTGTAAAATAAACCAATCTTCCAGCCAATAGTACATGATACATAACCCGAAATATTGTGATTTCAAGGTGTCGCACCACCTCGAAATTGCTTCCGGGTCGCAGTATCGAAAGTAGTCCCATGTGAAATTTTGCAGTATGACTTTTGTTGCAATGTTTCATGGAGCTGAGAGGGCTTTGTGGTATACAAATCAGATTTGCTTCAAATTGGGCAGTAGGGGGCCGCTTAGATGTGTTTTATTATACACTGGCAGGACTATTTTGGGGTCATGGTCGTGGACTGGTATTCCTGAGAGATCAAAATCTAGGGTGCCTATGTTGGTTTGAATTTAGCGAAAAACGCAATCGGTTGACTGATTGTGTTTTTTTTTTAATATAATTTTTGTAGGTCTATAGATATAGTTTTGTGAGCAACGGACCGAGAAGTCATAGTTTTGCCATTAAGCGATCTGTGGAGCTGTCAACATGGTCAAATTCGCTCTTTATTCAATGTGGCCAAAAACCGGTGGTGTGACACCGTAACTAGAAGCACGTTTCTGTAATGGACAGTGCAGAACCAAGATTAGTCTTCACATTCTGTGCATTCTGATCTCTCCACTATCCGCAAATGTGCATTGAGTCACCCCTAGCGGCCTCAGAGTTGATATCATAGACAGTAGACCAAGATCAGCAGGGGCAACATATTTCTGTCGACAGAACACAGTGGATTTTACAAATTCACCTACACACTGAATCTCGTCACTAATCTACCTACTCCGTAGCTACATCTAACAGTGTCCGCATCAAGAAGGTTTCCATTTTGAAGTACAGTAGGTCAAATTGTCTTTCACATGGCGGCGCTATTTAACCCTTATCCTGCCAAATAAATTAATTGAAACTTTTCAAGCCGATAGTAAAACCCCGAATAATTCTAATTCAAAATTATTTTTTGTGAGAAAAATATGTCCTTATCGGACAGTGTAGATCCAAGATCAGACTGCACATTCTGTGCAGTCTGATCTTGATCTACGCTCTCCGCAAAAGGTCAGTAAGTCGCGCTAAGCAGCCTAAGGGTTAAATTACAGTAGCAACGACAACCATGGTGAAGTTACATACACCTATCAATCTGTTGGTGAAAACTGCCAATGAAACTGATAAAACACGTTACAAAATAAATCTACAACCACTTTGTCAACTAAAATGTATTATTTAAAGATTTCGAGAAAATTGTGACTGTGACTCGTGTTTTCTCCTTTTAAGTGGAGTCTTACGAAATTAAGAACGGTAAGGCGGTCTATTTCCGACGACGAAATGTACGGTGCAGGTGCATGTCGGCCATCGTATTAGAACTATTTACTTAGGTTACTGTGACTTGTATTAGTATTTACTTACGTTACTGTGTGCTTTCATCCCCGATTCAAACGGGTACTTTTTCCTTGATATTATAAATCATGTGCGTGATTCAGTATGAGTTACCATGGGGAATCGAAAAAGAAGAAGGAGGCGTAGTGAGAGAAATAGTAGTGATAGTGATTTAAACTCAAATTTAAGAAAAAAGACAAGGGGTGAAGAGCTTCACTCGGACCTCGATGTAAGTACAATCCTTAAAGAAACTAACGCTGCACTCTATAATCAGTCAAACACTAGTGTATTCGAGTCGGACGTTGATGCGACTTTCAGTCTGATCTCTGATCCACATATATCTCATATTCATCCAGATAAAGATTCAAAGGAAGGTGAATACAGCACGAAAGGACCTTGCGAAAATTCACTCATCATGGAAAATCAAAATGATCCTAATTAGAGAAGAAACTCGCCAGATTCAAATACCTCTACGTCGGATTCGGCCAAAATTGATTATTTGGTAAATTCTATTAGGGAGATGAAAAAGAATCAGGAAGGTATGAGAAGAATGATTGAATCAGAAATCGACAAACTTCGCCAGGAGTATAAGGAAGACATGGACTCGAGAATAAGGGTACTCCGTGACGACTTGTCATTGGATTTGGGCAAAGAGAGTGCTAGATTGGATTCATTGCTAATAACGGTCCAGTCCCTGCAATCAAGAGTACAGGGTATTGAAAATGTGACAAAAGATATAACCTCGGGCAACATGGCACTTAATCAAGGTGTCTCACAACATTCGGCAAAGAACGACAACTCATATTTAACGGTTTTCGTCACGGGATTACATTTCTCCGAGAACGAGGACATAGTCCAGAAAGCACGTGATTTGATCTTAGCCCTTGGCGAGGATGTTTCATCTTGTGTCAGCATAACAGCAACTTCCAGACTTCCTTCTAGAGTTCTTAATCGTCCTGGTCCTATTAAAATTACATTCAATCATATTGACGAAAGGGCCAAAGTTTTGAAGCATAAAATGTCTCTAAAGAATTCGCGCACTTACAGCAGAGTGTTCATTAAACCATGTAAAACATATGCAGAGCGGCTCATAGAACATAACGCACGTGCGTTGATCCATGGTCTTCCGGCAGGTCACAATCTCTCGGTCGACTCCAGCGGGCGCATCACCGACCGATCTCGCTCTGATAGAAATGCGACTGATATTTCAAGACAAGGAAATACTACTGGTATCTAGGATTTATCCCGTCCCCATGATATTTTGACAGTAGCACATTTAAATGTTGGCGGTTGGACAACAAATAACCATGATTTACGTTGCTCCATTCTACGCGCGATAGACGCTGATATTGTTTCAATATGTGAAACTCATCTAATGTTCGATAATTGTTTAGAAGTTGACGGGTATAGGTGGTTCGGATTTAATAGAGTAGGGGTGCACAGACTAGCGCCAAAAGGTTCCGGGGGTATTGGTGTACTCATAAAAGAGTGTGTTTTTGACGAATATCATGTACAGGTTACCGGCAAGTCATTTGAAGGCATTCTATCTATGAAATTTACCCATAAACAGTCAGATTACGTATTGCTTATTGTCACATGCTACTTACCTCCAGAGAACTCTCCGTGGGGTCGTAATGCTCAAGCTTTTTATGCTCACATACTTACCCAAATATACTTACAGGAAGAGTGTGATTCAATAGTACTGACGGGCGACTTTAATAGTAGGCTTGGAACTATGAGTGATATTAGTGACACAGATAATTTACCCCAATGGCAGCCATTAGACACTGTTAGCAATAATCACGGAAAAGATCTTCAAGACTTTTTGATCGATTCAAAGTTTTGTGTTTTAAACGGTCGATATCCTAATGACAATTATACCTGTATTTCGAGTAAAGGATTATCAGTAGTTGATTACAGTAGTTGTGCGTTCCACATGACGTGCTCAAACATTGTCAAGCGTTCCAAGTATTAACGGTAAGCTCTATTATCGAGGAGTTTGATCTCCATGGACTTCTTAATGAACGATCGCGGTTGCCCGATCACAGTGTACTCCTATTGAAGCTAGGGATAAGGGGAGACTACTCTTTAAATGATGTACGTAGAAACGCTAGTCCGAGTGATTACTCTACCTGTCGAAAAAAGTACAATATTAGTAAAATTCCCCGTGACTTCATGGACAGCGAAATATCTCGCATCGCACTTATCGAACTGATATCAAAGATAGAAGGATCAAGGGAATGGCAAAACGAGATAGATGAGAGATATTCGGAATTTTGTACCATTGTGAATAACGAACTAAATACACGTGTACCATGTTTTAGTGGGTCACCTTCTACCTATAAACGATGTAAAACGTCCAAACCTTACTGGAATGAAACATTATCCGATCTGTGGAATGAGATGTGTATTGCTGAACAGAATTTTTTTAAAATTCAAGGGTTCGAGGAGAACGCGGGAGCATAGAAGAACGATTTTCAAAAACGCGCTAAATGTATTTCATAAATATTTACGTCGAACAGAAAGAGCTTATAGACTCTCAGTGGCTGTGGATATCGAATCTCTATCTACACAAAAGCCTAATGACTTTTGGGACAAAATCAACTCTATGGACCCAAAGCGGAAGGTCAGTTCTATCCCTATTGAAGTTGTAGACGCTTGCGGACATCCCATGACCGATGAGAAAGCGGTATTTGAAAGGTGGAAAAATGATTTTTGTAATCTCTATAACGCTCCTCATACTGAGGAGTTTGATGATTTCCATTATGACAGATGCAAAATGCACAAACATATCAAAGAATTGAATATACAAGACCCTCTATATGTTCCCAGTGTTTCTTTAAATGCCAGTGTGTCGATTGAGGAAATAACCCAGCTTGTGATGAAGGCCAAATCTAAATCCGCTCCAGGTATAGACGGTATATCGTATGCTTTTCTTAAATTCCCACCTGTGATCGGTGTTCTGAAGGAACTTTTTCAGCTGCTATTTGATACCGGTATACTGCCTTCTTCATGGCGAAAGGGATCCTATATACGTAACCAAGAAACCTATCAAATGATAAGGATACTCCTAATCGGAAATAACAGATTAAACTATTACTTTGTTGAGATTATTTTTCAAAGAGTATTTCACAAAATAATGGATAGTACAGATCCAGATCGGAGCACAGAATCTATGTGGTCCGATCTTGATCCATACTGTCCATCAAGACAGTTTGACTTCATTTAATCTTTAAGTTGTCTTGTGTGTCTAAAATCATGCTTACCTTTCAAGGCATATGTAAATAATCGGCTGAACAGTAATGGGTTAATCACCTAAGACTATAAATACACGCAAACGTTTATTTCGGGTGAGATTATTTCAAAACTTTGATAATCGTCTACGACGAATAACAGGATACTCCCTCTTGGCCCGAGGCAGACGGACAGTGAGTAGTCAGTAAGAAATGGTATTCGGCAGATGAACAGTTATTTATCTGTCTTATACCATTCTGACCCGTTCTACTTTATCCTTCTTATTCGTGTGTACTTAACCTTGTCAACTATCATCCTTCAATTTAATACAGCCAGCCAACATTCATTCATTCATTCATTCATTCATTAATTCATTTGTTTCGATCTAATTCAGTATTTTTCAGTAATCCACCATTCATTTTCTATTTATGCTCCATTTATCATTTAGGTGACATATAGGCCCATGGGGCCGGGTGTTGAAATTTCTATATCATGTATTTGTAAACTTGCATGTATTTGTATAACATTATGTCACTATAATAAAAAAAATTACTTACTTACTTACTTATACAGCCGAAGGATTTGATTAATAGATCACCCGAAGTTTGCCGACTGCAATCTAAGGTCAGACTGCGCTTTTATTGGAAAGCAGTCGGTTGCTGGAAAGTGTACTTGTAAACATTGTAGCAACGGTGATAGAATTTTTAGAACATATGGTGGAAACGTGCACTTTCCCCCGTTCCATTTCTAGTAATACCATTGATAATGGCGCAAAAGACCAAAGAAACAAATAAACGAATAAACAAACTGTCTAGACGAATTTTAAGAGCAATAGACAGGGCAATATAACGGTACAGCTATAAGTGGGTTACCGAATCGATCAAGAAAAACTGCAGTATCACTACGTGATTGGAATTGTATCCCATAATTAGCTTAACCCCAATCACCGCAAAAAAATGGACATTTTACGCCACAGTAGCATAGATTTTTTGATAGACATTGTGGAAAAGTAGCATTGCTTTTTACAAGCAATTGCTCCTTGTCCCACAATGTTTTCTATACCATTTGAAAAGAAAAAAGATTTCTTCCTTATTGATAATTCCTAATTGTGACTTTTGTACAAGGATTAAAACAGTGTGGAATTAGCTCCTACAGTGAAGGGCAAGACTTGACCATCACGCGATTCAAACGTACAAAAACACAAAATACGCATTTCGTTAATTAAAGCATAGTAGGCTTTCAGAAAGTTGTGAAGTTATTTTTGGTGAAAGTAATCGATTCTCCATACCAGAACTGGCTTTTTTGCACTTGATTGTTATTAATATATAGAGGAAATTTGGATCTTTTTTTTATTTTTCGGTGAAACATCGAAATTTATTTCACCACGTGAACATCATAGGTAATATTTTCACGAGTGGCTTTCCACGAGTGAAAATATTACCGTATGGTATTCAAGAGGTGAAATAAATTTCGATCTTTCACCGAAAAATAATCATATTCATTTCATGCTTCTAAAAATCGAGAACAGTTGTTTTCTGTAATTCCAACTAATCGAATATCCATGCACACCTATGTGATATTTATCTTTAATATACCACGGATATTTATAGAACAGCACTTGAAGCTGGAACTACTTTCGGCTCATTTGCATATACTGCTAAATTCGTGTTTATTGTTGTTAGAAATAATAAACACCAACAATGGATACGTTAAAAGATAGATATAGCACGTACATACTATTGTCGTTTATCAAAAATATCTAACTCGGTTGTGAGTATTGATAATTGTCTCGCCAAGGATCGACAATCTTCGATTCTCCCAAACTCGTTAGATATTTTTAATATACAACCACACTATATACGTATTATACATATACCAAGCAAGCTGTAGTAGAATATGTATTTTGTTGAATAACCGGTTGAATCATTAGATAGAATGGTCCTTTGATATGCAGAAAGATTAACAATAGCAAAAGTTTCGACCCAGGGTCTGCCTGCGAAGGCCTACCTTGGTCGATTTTTTTTTGTGCAGTTGCATTAAATCACCTATCACAGAGCATGACTCGAATATTACCGTATATGTCAACGGGCATGTACAGATAAATTGTTTACGAGATGGTCAAGTCAAACGCGATCTTTCTATGACCGGTACACTTTTAATCTTTGAAGAAAAAAATGAACTCTTAGCCATTTAATAATTTTGCGTTTCTGTTACCATGAGAACGGACTAATCGGATTTCGAATCAATTCCGGTTTTTGATATGAGATTTCTTTTTCTAGGTAGAAAACATAATGATTTCTACAAACTCACTTGACATACATTCCTTTTAGTAATTTTTCCCAGGTATTTATCGTTATCATTGCTTTATTCAACAGGAGGCACATAGCTTCAAGATGAACACCATTAACAAACTGTACTCAAACATGACTTTGAAATAGAATTGGTTCAAGAACAGTGCAAGGTCGGCGAATTATCGATGTTAAAACACGAGGAGGCCAAACTGTTTAATTGTAAACAGCTCAAAAACGTAAAAATAGCTGTCACGCTGTTCAGTGGAATTCAGTGATTACTAAACAGTACTGAAATTTTATTACTAGAAAAGCTTCCGCAGTGTGTGTGTGTGTGTGTGTGTGTGTGTTTTCTTTTCTTTTTTTATCATTATTAGGAACAATTTCTCATGATTTTATGTTATCTTATGATCGAGTTAAATTGATATTATTTCACACCAATAAAACAGTAGCATCCAGTGTACAAGTTGACAGTGTCTAGAGTCAATCAACTAGATATATAGTCGATCCTTTTTTAGCCAACAGATAGCCTGTTTTTTGCTTAGCCGATAGATAGCCTGCTTTTTCTTTGGCATTCCCCAGAAGTACAGAACATATTACCGTCAACAGAGAGTGTTAGCGCAGTAAAAACAAGTGGCGCTCCCCGTGATGCATTAAACCAAGCAAATCACCACATAATTATGAATCTATGAAATCCATTTTGACTAACAAGCAACCGAATACCGGTAATTAGGTGGAATGGTCCTCTTACATGCAGAGAGATGTTCAATAGCAAAGCGTTTCGACCAATATCAGCCTGTGCGGATGTCGCAGGCTGACCTGACTCAATACTTTTTGCAAATGGATAAAAACCTCTCTCTAAGAGCATGGCTCATGAATATCTATCATGCTTTCTAGTAGAAGCAGATAATACCTTACTCTATCTAGCCTCTGATCCGTTGACAGATACTTACTTATATCCGATAAATCCTTCAACAACAACCTCTATTTCATTAGCATCAGTGCGATTCAAAAAATGGGATTCAGATACAAGCAGTCAATAATGGCTAGCTCAGTACTGTCTTTACATTGATTATAAAGCTCGCGTTTCTTCAGTTCGCTGCATCATCACATCGTTACTGAACTGGATCACTTTTTGCACAACTGGTGTAACACCATCTTTCATCTGAATTAATTGGCGGAGTTATACTATTTAAGTTGAGGGCTATCTTTAAACTTTTTGATTGCCAAAGTCTAAAGTGTGCATTCAGTGCTTAAGATAGCTAGGCGCTCTTGTACATTCACATACGAAAAATCAAATGTGGCTTAAATGACGTGATTGTTCTGTTGAAATGGTAGAAAATGTCGTAGGCACATGAGAAAATATTGGGTACTATTTTTGGTAACAGGATTATTTTTTGTCAAATACCGAAATAAGACCATAAGCCTCCGCATCAAATTACAGTCTTCATTGTCTGGCGTACTTGATTTGGTACATTCGGATTAGGAAAAACAGCCGTGAAATTCCAAATATTTGTGTCATTTTTTTTTTTTTAACTGACTAACAATGTTCGTTTCATTTATTTAGCACTTCAACTCTGTACTACACGACAATATTTTGCACTCAACCAGTTTGAAAGTATATGCAGACCACAGATTAAATATTGCTCGAATGACGGGACGTGTCTTCCAGTGAATAAAAAACCATTGTGGGAAATAGAGAAAATGCTGGTTACCAGCATTTTCTCCTTTTCCCACGATATTTTCAAAAAGCTTTATTCTTAAGGGTCGTTAACTTTCGGGATTGGTTGGTAAAAGGCTCGGGGTTAACTTAGTTAGAAGTTAATAAACTATTGTCGACGCATTTCTTTGAAATACAACAGAAATGGAAGGTATATTAAGTTACCAATTTGTTGGAGAATTTATTCAATTATGCAAAAACCAATTACGTATTTGTCAGTTATTTACTGCACGCAAACCTACACCATACAGTCTTAACGGCGCCTGTGGCATTTTAGTTTCTGTTGGGAATAATATAAATCAAGACACACACACACACACCATAGATTAAATCGAAAGTGCGATCTGATCTTGAGCCTACACTGTCCATTAATCTTGAATTATTCTGAAAAAAGGGGGATTAGTTGGAACTGTAACATCAAGCTGTTTTTATTCCTTGAACGTATACATTTCTCTTAATTAACTTTTAAATGCACAGGACAATTTTAGACCTACAAAGATACAAAAAAAAAAAAGAGGATAAACACTTCAAGGAAACAAAATGTCCTTGTTCACCTGCAAAAAAAACATGGTAGGAAATGAAACAATAACCATTGAATGTATAAGCATTTGCTTCTGCATTCAGATTTCCCTATCAACATATTAACCCTACAATACATGTATGATCTAATTAAACAAAATGTAGGAGTTTTGTCAGCAATAATCTACGCTCGTATATCAAAATCAAGAACAATCGGGAAAATGCACACTTAGACTCCTGACTTTGTGTCTGCACCGTCCGCTTTGCGAAAAACCAAAAACGTTGATATAGCGCATCAGAGCTTATAACGGTACCGCAAAAAATCTTTTTCTAGGTGAGAAAATTTTGTCAGGAGGTGAGGAATGGAAAATGGTACGGAAAAAAATTTAGACAAGAATGGTAAAATAATGTTATTTTTCCTCAATAGAAAGACGACACTAGGTCCCACTTTTTGATTATCATAAAACAAAGGAATTAGAATTACTTATTCGATTGTTTTGTGGATAAACCAAATGTCTAGGGCTTAACCTTATCGGTGCCTAACCAAGTTGACCATACTGTTTGATAGTGCCCGGCTACACTGTTGATGACGTCACAGGGAATGGCAAAAGACTTTTACATAGGTTTATATAAATTTATGACAGGTAAAGGCGAAGGATATATAGTCACGGCTACTTTAGGTATACTAAAACTTGGAGCAAGTGGCACAGAGTAGCAATTTCTCAGGACAGAAAAAATTACAGCAAAATGGGGAAGATAGTGATCGCTAGAAAAACGATGCACTGTCCTTTTTCCTCTTTGGTTCTTGGGTTGTCCGGTATTCCTGCTGATGGTGTGAAAAAGGTGTGACGATTGGAAACAAATGCAAAATAGATGGTTATCGTTTGAACAGAAACACGTGTTATCCGATCTTATATAGAAGGAATCTGACGCCACTGGAGCTATAACCAGACCACGAAAACGTATAACCTAGTAAAAGTCCACTAATTTTCCGATGAATTCAGAGCTATTCTCTGCTATTCTTCTTTTAAAATCACAACATTTTAGGGACTAAAACATCGGTTTCAATCATTTTACAAACTTAGGGTTTGATTTTACCAGTCATTGTGCAATGACAATCGATCCATATGAAAGACAATGCCAATTTCATTCCCCTATTTTTTTTTTTTAATTATATTGCGTAACAATGCATAATGGGTTGTCAAACAATGTGTTTGAAAAATTAACAAAACGCGTCAAGGACCGAACTATTTGTCGCTCAACTTTGCCCATCAATGTTTACCCATTGCAAGTATTCTACTCAAAGTTCTTCAAGCCCAAAGAATGACTTAAGTTCAAATTTCAAGTTACATGCGCACTTATTTTTCTTCATACATTTTCATTAGTGATTTAGTTAATGATGTCGACAAAATCGTTGATGATTTTTCTGTATTTTGCTTTGTTCTTTCCTATTTAAGTGGGATGACCATTCAAAACAGAGATTTTGATAAAACGTGTAGTTTCAAAATTTGTCAAAACAACTAACGATGAAAGCTGGTACAGGATTGGTATCGACTATGTGGCCATTTGCTGTCTCTGATACTTTGACAATGTCTCTTCATGCTACCTATCAGGTTCTTGATTATCCCTCGCTGGATATTTTTCCATTCTTCATAACACCAAGCTCGTAGCTACAGTACCTTTTTGTTCGGCCTGAAATTCGAACCTCCAACTCGTTCCTAATATTATTTTCGAAGGGGTTGAGGTTCAGGGAATTTGACTGAGGTTCAAGGAATCGGTCTGGCCACTTCATAAAATACTTTCTCTTTGATGGTGTTTCTGCATAACATTCGAAGTACAGGAAAAAGCATATCGCCCAATAAAATAAACCCAACACCTAGTGCACTAGCGCAAAATCTCACTTGGGTTCAAAACTATCTCCGCTACAACGTTGGACAGTCAATTTGCTATGAGGTCAGGGTATGTATATACAGGTTCTTCTCGACGGGAAGCCACTAACACGCGATCTAGAGTGGATAGTTTATGATGATGCATTGAGCTTAAACTCATTCTAAAGGTCGCTTCGAAGCTGGGTTGCTGTCGCAAAGCTATTCCTGCGAGCCTAGATGATAAAACCATTCTCAGCTGCATAGGTTACCCTATCCTTGCTACCACCATGTTGCTTGACGATTGTGCCATACTGTTGATACCTCGCCCACGTTCTGGTGATAGTGTTGTGCACGTCAATAGCATCGCAAACATCCCGATGGGTATCCACTTTCTCAACTATCCAACTACCCACCTATCCTTACTTCCGGTAAATTTCTTCATACAGTTGCATTGGCCATACTTCATTCACAAGAATATATATAAAACACATTTACATTGTGAGGTAGTTGGTGCTTAGCAAACTTCAAGTAAAATAGATATATGGTTGTGGCGTTGAAACGATTACAGTTGCTTGGAGATCTACGGTATGCGTTGCATGTTTGTTTGAAGTGGGTTTTAAAAATATCCCATATTCCATGAATGACATGGAAATAGTTGTGGTGAAATTAAGCATTTGCTTTTTACAATTAGCTGCGTATTAAATAGTATTTCTATGCAAATAGGTTTACTTAATTTTAAAAGTAATGAGCAGTAAAATTAAACAGTCTGTCTTCAGATCGATAAGCAGGAATCCCTGTCTGAGAAAAATTTGGGTTTTTATAATTGAGTTAACATATTTATACCAACAAATTTTAGGAAATAAGTCCCACTTTATCTCGAACACGCAAGGCTTGAAATTAGAACTGAAATTGCCTTTCGAAAAAAATTGATGACTGGGGTTAAAACTTGATTGTCTTTGGAGAAAAATTAAAGACGCTATCTTTTTTTTGACGACATTATATTGAATAATGTATCTTCATTTTCACTGCGATTTACCGAAATTGCCAAATAATGATTCTTCATCTTGTCCTTTTATTTGCCTTCCTTCTGTCCATCCCTTCCTCCTTCCCTTCATTCATTCCTTCATTCATTCCATCTTTTTTTTATTTCCATTTTCCTTTCTTTTCTTGATTTTCTCCATTTCATTTCTTCCTACAATTTCGTCACAATACTTTGTTACAACCAAGCTTTGCCCTTTTCCTGCGACTCTCAATGTCCGAAGTCCTCTTCAAACAAGGAATAAAATAAAAGCTTACACACGTGTAACACTTTATCTTCGAAAATTACTGTTTTAACTTTACCCTTTCGAAATATGATTGACTGTTTATTCCTATTTAGTATTGTGAAATCTGTCGATGGCTGGTCGCATGGTTATGCAGAGAGCGTGTAATGAGAGAGCGTGTAATGTATAGGATGGCAAACTCGAATCCACAGGTAAATTATTTTCGGTATAAAGTCAATAATTAACAACTTGCTGCAACTAATGTTTCTATCTACATCCAAATACTCTTCCAGTCTACCGGCTAAAGTCATTTGCATATCATTATCCATATTAATAAAGGGAGGTAAGAACCTTGACAAAAAAAAAAATAGAATTGAAAGCAAACGGCTTCAGGTATAAATCAATTTGAAAGTCCTGGGTCCGTATTCACCAACCATTCTTAAGAATATTCTTAGTCTTGTTCTCCAAGATTTTCTACTTTTGAAAGTAACACAACTCCTGATTGGCTAAACCATTTGGTTTAGCCAATCAGGAGTTGTGTTACTTTCAAATGTAGAAAATTCTGGAGAACAAGACAAAGAACATTCTTAAGAATGGTTGGTGAATACAGTCCCTGGTGTTGTCATATTAAATGCTATTGAAAGTGGGTCAACGTTTACACAATCAATTGTATTGGGAAAAAATCGTTTATGATTATCGTTCCAAATTCGAAATTGGTGGAAAAACACACACACACAAAAAAAAAGCATTTACGCAACCACTGTATTTTATTGCTATTATCTGTGGCCATTGTCAAGGCAGCAATGCGATAGATAGAAAGAGAGAGGTGGTTATTTATTGCGACGATTTGAATAGATATACACGTTACCAGAGCTGAAGTCCCTGAGCTATTAATCCTTTCGACAGTAAGGAAAACTTTGGAAAACTTTTGCGGACAGTGTAGATCAAGATCAGACTTCACAGAACGTGCAGTCTGATCTTGGATCTACACGGTCAGATGTTTTGTGAGATATTTCGACCAAAAAAAGCCTTGAAATGGGAATATATTGGGTTTCTTTACAGTCTGAATACATCTAGGGCTCTTATTTGACCGTAAGCGTTAATACTTAGACAGCTTCCCGAAAATCAATTGGCTTATGTGGTAAGTGTAGATTAAGATCAGAATTTAGTCTGGTCCCAGATCTATACCGTCCTTCATGGTGATATTTTCTGGCTAAAAGAACTTTTAAAAGCCTATTTTTGTTTGTTTTGTTTCGTTAATCCTTTTAGATGGATTTTTTTCATTCATTAAGGAGTCTAAGGGTAAACGCTCCGATCTCTAAATGAATCAGCTGGACATTTCTCATAAATACCATAAACAAAAGAAAATCCGTTCCAAGCACACCTTATCACTTTTTTAATATTAATTTTATTATAATAATAATTATAGTAAACAAAACATTTGACTTTGAAGAGGAACATTTCGTGCATTCTGATCATGATTGTCATTTTTAGGGAGAGATATTCTTAGTCCTTAGATTACAAAGGATTACGATATTAATCACAGTCGACTTATCAATTAAACATATCAGCCTTTCATCGAAGTTATTCCCCCATAATTATTACAGAAATACGTGATAGGATAGCCACCTAAGCAAATTTGATCTGAAGTTACATTGATTTCTGAAAATAAATGTTATGCATGGGCGAGGGATTTTTTTTTTTTTTGTCCACTGGTTTTTCTGATTCTTTATCGAGAATTCTTCTCTTTTTTTAAATCTTTCATCTGGTCGCCAACAGAAACCCCGCTTCTTTTGTTGCCCAAGATACAACCTTGACGACTGTAAATACAACCCACTGAAACCCAAAAAGATTTTTATCTTACAGGCTTGACAAAACAAAGCAGACGGTATAGATCCAAGATCAGACAGCACGTTCTGTGCAGTCTGATCTTGATCTATACCGTCCGCAAAAAGCCTCTGTTTTCGCCTACAGTGCTGAACGATTTACAAAACTAAATCATTTACATTATAATGCGAAAGCAATATCAGATACATAACTTTTATGTTACAGTACATTTCTTGCTCTGAGGCATTCTAGCAGACACTGAAATTAATCTTTTTTTGTTATATTCTTTTGTGAGAGACAGCGTGGTATAGGGGTAAAACCATGGCCTTCCACGTCAAAAGTTCCGGGTTTAACCCTTTACCACACAATCCCGAATTTTAACGACCCTGAGGAAGAAGCCTTTTGAAAACATTGTGGGAAAAGAAGAAAATGCTGGTAACCAGCATTTTCTCCTTTTCCCACAACGTTTTCTACCCTATCAAAGACAAATTCCCCTATTTCCGGTAAATTTTAATAGTCTTCTGCATATGCCTTCAATTTCGAAACGTCTAAAATTTTGTCGTTTGATTAAGAGTAAATCCCGTTATGGGAGGGGTCAGCATATGGATCAACCCACATCACGGCGCGAGTATTGCTTACAGTCTCAAGGAAGCAATTACCGAGGGTGATTAATAGAAGTTTTAAGAACTTGTTTCACAACCGATGAAAAAAAAATTAGCCATGTTGTTTGGAAAGGGGGCTTAATGCATCTGCGAAAAGTATCGACTCAGGTCAGCCTGCGCAGTCTGCGCAGGCCGACCTGGGCCGAAACTTTTCGCTATTGGTCAAGTTTCTGTATGTTAAAGGACCAGTCTACCTTATGATTAAGTCGCTTGTTAGAAAAAGTAGCTATTATGGATCCACAATCATGTGACGTTTGTTTGGTATTATGGATTACGGGGATGCATTAAGCCCCCTTTTGCTAGAGCATGGCTCCATTACATGTGTCTTAAAACTTGCATTTATTCTCCTATTTTATCACACTTTTTTCCATCACACTTATTACGTTGGCCCCTTTGCCGTTAAGGCTAGTTTTACAAGTGGTAAGAGGGAATGGCAATCGTTCAGTTTCCCACAATATTCGTTCGTTCGTTCGTTCGTTCGTTCATTTATTTATTTATTTATTTATTTAATATTTAACCTGTTTAAAATGGGTTAACCCTTAAACACATGAAAATACATATGATCCATGCTCTGGCAAAAGGGGGCTTAATACATCTCCATAATGCATTGTACCAATCAAGCCATCACATAATTATGAATCCATAATAGTCACTTTTTTTTAACAAGCGACTTAATCATGATGTAGACTGGTCCTTGGACATACAGAAAATTGACCTGTAGGGAAAAGTTTCGGCCCAGGTCAGCATGCGCGGACTGCGCAGGCTGACCTGGGTCGATACTTTCCGCAGATGTATTAAGCCCCTTTCTCACAGAGCATGGCTCATATATTTCAGCTTCCTCCAAATTGAAAGCATTTGTAGATAACAAATTTGATTTCATTTAACTTAAGTAAATTGTCTTTGTAATGGTAATAAACATTCTGTGAAAGGGAGAAAATGCTGGTTACCAGCATTTTCTCCTTTTTACACAATGTTTTGAAAAACCTCCCATCTTAGGTTAGGCCCCCAGGGTGGTTAAAACTCGGGATTATATGACAGACAGACAGACAGAACATTTTATTGAAAGACTTGTACAAAGTACATTGTCATCCAAAAAATACATATGTACAAAAAATATTATATACAACAACGGGAATTGAAATAAAAATATCTGTTCAATCATTAAATTGGTAATCTGAAAAAAATCCTTTACGCGGGGATTTTATTACTTCAATATCAATTTGGTATATGGTAAAGGGTTAACACATATTCTCAACTAGGCTCTGGCTTATTCACAGAATCTCGGATAAATAGGTCTTGTTTCTCTCTCACACTTTATTGTATTACTGTCAGTCAAATGTGATATCTTGTCGATTTTTCTACATGAGGAATCAACGTAATTAACCCTTAACCCTTAGGCTGCTAAGTGCGACTCACAGACCTTTTGCGGACAGTGTAGATCCAAGATCAGACTGCACAGAACTTGCAGTCTGATCTTGGATCTACACTGTCCGATAAGGAGATATCCCCCGATCCCAATAACTTTGAAATAATAGCATTGTGCTTTTTACCTTCGGCTTGAAAGTTTCAATTAAGTTAGGCTGCAGGATAAGGGTTAAACTGCTAAATAAGTTACGTGAAACTTTCACGCTGATAGTAAAACCCAGAATAATGCTATTCCAAACCCTTTTTTTTTTTTTTTTTAAATATCTCCTCATCAGGCAGTGTAGATCAAAGATCAGACTGCACGCTCTGTGCAGTCTGGTGTTGATCTACACTGCCCGCAAAAGGTCAGTGAGTCGCGCGTAGCAGCCTAAGGGTCAGAGTTTAATCCTATATTACAAAATCTAGAGCTTTAACGGCCTTGACAGAAAATGCTTTTGAAAACATTGCGGGAAAAGGAGAAAATGCAGATAACTAGCATTTTCTCCTTTCCCCGTGACGTTTTCTAACCTTTCGAAGATAAATTTCACCATTTAAGCCATATTTAATTTGTCATTTGCAAATGATTTCAATTTGGACTAGTCTAAAATTTGGTCATGTTAACCCTTATCCTGCCAAATAACTTAACCCTTTCCCGAATGACAAATTTTGGACTGGTCCAAATTGAAAGAGTTTGCAGACGACAATTTTAAATTTGATGAAAATGGCAGAAATGTCTCAAAAAGGGTAGAAAACACTATGGGAAAAGGAGAAATTTCTCGTTACGAGCAATTTCTCCTTTTCCCACAGTGTTTCCAAAAGACTTGTACTGCAGACATGTGAAAACCAGGGCTTGTTTGGGAAAGGGTTAAATGAAGCTTTCATGCCGATAGTAAAAACCAAAATGTCGGTAGTTCAAAGTTATTGAGGTTGAAGAAACATTTCCTCATCGGACAGTGTAGATCCAAGATCAGACTGCAAGACCTGTGCAGTCTGATCTTAATCTACATTGTCCGCAAAAGGTCTGTGAATCGCGCTTAGCAGCGAAAGGGTTAATTCATGAAAACACGTGACAATTCTGTCTCAAAAGGATGAATTGCGCTCTTTACAAGCAATTTCTCATTTTTTCCTACTGTCAGAACATTTCCAAAAGTTGTTGGCTGCAAAATACAAAAACTTGTCTTACAGGAGGAAATGAGTAAATTCTGTATCAGACGACAAAATTTTAGACTCGCCCAAACTGATTGCATTTGCAGTCAAGAAATTTAAATGTGGCTCAGATAATGAAATTTCGGCTTCGGAATAGGAGAGACATTTTGGGACAAGGAGAAATTACCGGTTACCAGCATTTTCTCCTTTTCTCACAATGCTTTTATTGGTCTTCTTCCCTGGGATCATTAGAGCTCGGAAAATTTTGGTAATGGACTGAGTCAAATGCGATATCCTTAACCAGCGACTGACTGATGGTTTAGCACTTTCACGGAAAAGAGGACGTCTGGAGGGGTAATTTCCGGGTCTGCATTTACTTCTGGCGCTTTAATCTATTATTCTTACCTTACAAGTCTTTGTGATATTTGATAACATGTGCTTAGAAGAACACTGTACCAATTTTCAAATTATTCTCTGTATTTCTTCTACGCCAGAATGTCTTTTTATTTAAGTCTTTTATAATGATGCTACCCCCCCCCCTTTTTCCTCCATGTTGCAGTATATATGAGCCATGCTCTGGCAAAAGAGGGCTTAATGCATCTCCGTGATGCACTGCACCAGGCAAGCAATCACATAATTATGGATCCATAAAATCCAGTTTGTCTAACGACTGACTGAATCATGAGGTAGACTGGTCCTTTGACATGCAGAAAATTGATTATTTGCAAATAGTTACGGCCCAGGTCAGCCTGCGCGGACTGCGCAGGCTGACCTGAGTCGATACTTTTTGCAGATGCATTAAGCCCCCTTTTCACATAGTATAGCTCATATATTGCAGTTGGTGTGTTTGTACCCTGCATGGTTCACGTCTTTATCAATTCGTACCTAATTGGTCGATTAGTGGTTTAGGTGAAACTTTTCAAATGAAAACAACCCAGATGCCTTCAGAGCTTTTATTTGCAAAAGCCATGAATCGAGTTTGTGACTCCCGCTTGTTCCTTGGTAAGAGACAGCAGTTTAACTCTCTAACATACGACAAAATTTTAGACTGATTCAAATTGAAAGCGATTGCAGACGACAAATTAAATGTGGCTTAAATGATTTGTCTTGTTTCTGAAAGGTTAGAAAACATTATGGGAAAAGGAGAAAATGCTTGTTACCAGCATTTTCTCCTTTTCCCACAATGTTTTCAAAAACCTTATTTACCTGGGTCGTTGAAACTCGGGATTGTATGGTAAAACGTTAAGCTATTATATTTAAAGGCCCAACATGCATTTAAATTTGAATCATACTTTTTAAAATTGGGATTATCGTGAACATGACTATCTATCATTGTGCGGTCGGTCCTAGAGTTTAGTTCAGAGTAGAAAGCTGAAATTTAAAACTAGGTAAAAAGTTTCCAAGTAGCTTTTATCGTTTATTTACTTTTTACCTGGTTTTAAATTTCATTTCTCTGCCAGCGACTAAAACTTGGACCGACCGTACAAAAAACAGATTGTCACTTTCACAATAATTTCCATACTTTTAAACGGTATGATTCAAATTCAAATGCACTTTGAAACCTGCATCGTTTATCTTTGGCCGGTACTGGGCCTTTAAGCTGTTGAACCAATAACTGCATGTGCCCTTACTACCTAGGTTGTTAAACTAAATTCTAAAATTTGCAAATCTTTATCCTCAAAAAAGCAAAATCCAGAAGGAGACTCTGAAAATACTATTTTAAGCCTTTACCACACAATCCCGAGTTTTAAACGACCCTTAGAAAACAAGCTTTTGAAAACGTTGCGGAAAAAAATGGAGAAAATGCTGGTAACCACACGTTTGGTCGGAGTGCAAGAAGAGAGCGACGGACGGTGTAGACTTAAGATCGGACTGTACATTCTGTGCTGTCTAATCTTGAATCTACGCCGCTCGCAAAAGTTTATGAGATATCCTACGACGATGAAAAGGGATTAAAATGTAGTAGAAAAGAGTACTGAAGCCTGTAAGGATTAATTGCATATTGAACTATCACATCAACGCCACAGATTGTCATGGCAACCATTTGTAATTAAAATATTTCTAACAGCACTAAGGTAGTTCCGTCTGACACAGTGCCATGACCTACGGCGTTTTTAGCTGTGTTCTGTTCACCTTTTTTTCCAAGAAAGACGGAAAAGATCACGAAAAATTGCTTTCCAAGAGCCCTTTAGATATCTCAGAAGACTAATTTGGTTAAATGTTGTTTTTTACGCCACTTTCAAGAGTGTTTAAGTCATGTCACCGTGACAATTCACTCTTCTATATCTATCCTGGATTTTGTCAATGCTACGCATGGGCTTTGCTTTAATTTGCCCACGTGACCATTGACGTCAGACTGTAAATTCCAAGTGAAAATCAAACGCCTTCATTGCAGAATCATGGAGCACCCCACATATCAGTTAAAACTTATTTAAATTCTGAAGAAGAAGAAGAAGTAGAAGAAGAATTTCATTATGATTCCCCAAGGGTTGTTTTTTTTTATATTTTGGACAAGAGTTTAAGTGATCGAGCAAGGAATTGAGAGTTCACAAAATAAATGATCTCCCTAACCCCACAGAGCGCCACGGGCGGAAACAGGTGCTATTTCTGCAGCATGAATCAAGGTCAGACTGGATAGAACGTGAAGTTTGATCTTTTATCTATACCTTTTATTTTCGTCTGACACTCGCTTGCATATGAGCTTAACTTTTATTTACCCTTTACCACACAATCCCGAGTTTTAACGACCCTGAGGGAAGAGGCCTTTTGAAAACAGTGTGGGAAAAGGAGAAAATGCTGGTAACTAGCATTTTCTCCTTTTCCCACAATGCTTTCTTCTCTTTCACAGCCAAATCTCATAATTCCAGCCACATTTAGAATTAATTGTCGTCTGCAAATCTCGTACTTTCAATTTGGACGACTGCAAATTTGTGTCGTTTGGTAAAGAATTAAACGAGTCCTGACAAAATCTTATTAAGCTCGTAGTTCCAGAGAAACTTACATATGATGATTTTGTCTTGAATCAAAGTACAGATGATAGAATTCGAAGCTTTGTCATGGTCATCACTTTTGACAGTTAACTTTTCACAGAGAAATCATGGCCATCTATGTCTTAGAAATGAGGCGTATGATAACAGGGTTCATATTTACCTACTATCTTTAAGAACGTTCTTGGTCTTACTCTCCAGAAATTTCTTAATTTGAAAGTACCACAATTTCTGATTGGCTAAACCATTTGGCTAAATGGTTTAGCCAATCAGAAGTTGTGTTACTTTCAAAATCTATAATTAGATCAAGAATGTTTTTAAGAATGTGAATAAGGACCCTGATCCTTTACCCACGGCACTATTTACTCATCTAAAACACGTGTAAGATTCCGTAATGGCTGTATTATACTGAGAGTAAGGGTAGGTATATCTGTGCGATAAAAGAGTGTGTCTGAGTTTCAAAGGGTCGTATTTCAACCCCTTACCACACAATCTGGACTTTTAACGACCCTGAGAAAGAAGCCCTTTGAAAACATTGTGGGAAAAGGAGAAAATGCTGGTTACCAGCATTTTTTTCCTTTTCCCACAATGTTTTCTACCTTTCCCAAAACAAAGTTCAATTTTTTAGTCGCCTTCATTTTGTCGTCTGTAAATGCTTTCACTTTGGACAAGTCTAAAAGCCCTTTGAAACCATTGTGGGAAAAGAAGAAAATGCTGGTAATCAGCGTTTTCTCTTTTTCCCACAATGTTTTCTACCCTCCCCAAAACAAATTTCAATTTTTCAGTCGCCTTCATTTTGTCGTCTGCAAATGCTTTCACTTTGGACAAGTCTAAAAGCCCTTTGAAACCATTGTGGGAAAAGAAGAAAATGCTGGTAATCAGCGTTTTCTCTTTTTCCCACAATGTTTTCTACCCTTCCCAAAACAAAGTTCAATTTTTCAGTCGCCTTTACTTTGTCGTCTGCAAATGCTTTCAATTTGGACAAGTCTAAAATTTTGTTGTCTAATAAAGAGTTACGAGGAGGAGTCCTGAGTTTCGGTAGCTTGTAATTTCATCCGTCAAAAGAATCGGAGTTTACGTATTCTGCACTGAAAGAGTTTAATCTATTTTGAGCCTGAATAATGACACTTTTGTTGAAATACAAAGAATCTCTATGGCATAATGGGGGGGGGGGGAATCAGTTTTCAATCTATTGCCAGTACATGTAGGTCATGATGGAAAGACAGGAAGAGAGAGAGAGAGAGAGAGAGAGTCTCACAGTATATGCTATAGGTCCTGATCAGACCACCGTTAACACGGACCTTGGGCAGCACAACGCTCTGCATGAATTTGATTAAAGTTGTTCTCCTTCCATCCTTGAAAATTCAAGATTATAACGTACCCTTAAACTCATATTTGTTAGTCCTTCCTTCCTTCCTTCCTTCCTTCCTTCCTTCCTTCCTTCCTTCATTTGAACTTCACTATTGTTCATACAGAGTACATACAGTTATCTGAAGGGATAACAAACAGTTCATGGCCATCATAAGAGACCGAGACAAACAAACACCTCACCTATTTACAGAATCAAAAACAAGACTATGTTTCTAATTGCTCGTTAATAAACGCCCTACAATAGAACTAGGAGGTAGATGTAATTGTGCAAAAACCTAATGCGCATTGTTTATGGTAAACAAAATTAAGTAATCCTTGCTTATCAAGAGCGTTTTTGTCCAGAACTAAAAACTTAGTCCGTTAATTAAAACAAATATATCTATCTTCTTAAGAATATTTAAAAAGTGTATGAAAACATATTTGTACGTTATACGAGTAGTTACTGTTGAAAAATCTAGTACGCGATTTCAAACAACCCTGCAGTCGAAATTTTTAAACTCTTTGCTGTTTTTTTTTTGTTTGTTTGTTTTTAAATTGGCAAAAATGATATGAGTCATGCTCTGGCAAAAGGGGGCTTAATGCATCTCCGTAATGGAATGAACCAAGCAAGCCATCACATACTTATGGATCCATGATAGTAACTTTTTTTAATAATCGACTGAATCAGGGTGTAGACTAGTCCTTGGACATACAGAAAATTGACCAATAGCGAAAAGTTTCGGCCCAGGTCAGCCTGCGCGGACTGCGCAGGCTGACCTGGGTCGATACTTTTCGCAAATGCATTAAGCCCCCTTTTCACAGAGCATGGCTCATATCATTTTTACTTTCTCTCAGTTGTTTCTCTTTGCATTCTCTTTTCCATGTAAGTATTGTGTAGTAATGTTTGCCTTGCTGTAATAGAATAAACGTATAACGTGCCCCAGTACCTCTTTACATCCTTTGCTCCATATACTATTTGGGTTGCATATGTAAACAGTGGAAATCGAGATAAGACTGTGCAGACCGTGCCCTCTGATCTTGAGATCACAAATTCCGATATTGTAAAACCGGAAGTGTTTTCGTCGTTGAAATCTTCGCGATTTTCGCGTGTTGATTTATATCGAACAGATATCCGCCAGCGAAGATTTGAGCTACATTAAGGTAAAATTTACCTAGACACCGAGTCATGTTGGAGCGATTGACTGGACCCTTGTCGACATCGATGAGTGTCTTTTTTCATCTAAGTCGAGCAGCATAACAGTCAAGCGGGCGCTTAATACTTCCAATTAAATACGTTTCAGTGCCAGTATAGTAGCAGCCAATACTGTCAAGTGAACACGTTTCATGTGCAAGATTGTCTGTTGCAGTTTTTGTGGAAATTAAAACACGCTTAGGGTCAGTTATTGGTGATCCGCGAAATATTAGACCCACTTTTACAGGAGTTTCTGAGAAATTGCAAACATAAAATTCTTAGAATTGTGATACATGGTTCTTGTGACTATCCATAACTCTCTCAGCTCCACATACACGTGAACTATGCTCTCTGAAAAGGGGGTTTAATCCATCTGCAAGAAGTATCGATTCAGGCCAGCCTGCGCAGTCCGCGCAAGATGACCTGAGTCGAAACTTTTTGCTTTGGTCAATTTTCTGTATGTCGAAGGACTATGCTACATCAGGAGTCAGCCAGTTGTTGGACAAAGTGGATTTTATGGATCCACAATCATGTGATGACTTGATAATTATAATGCATCACGGAGATGCATTAAACCCCCTCTTGCCAGAGCATGACTAATGTACCGGTATATACAAACTCGACCCCCCCCCCTTTCGATAGCTCAAACTCTACTCCAATAAAACTCGAAGGATTTTTTTTTTTTTTAATCCTATAGGCTTGACTTAACAAAAGAACGGTACAGATCCAAAATCAGTCTACACCTTATGGGCAGTCTGACTTTGATCTAAAACGTCTGCATAAGTCCCTGGTTTTGGCTATGGTGCAATGGGGGTTAAAATGGTTATGTCATTTCCTTGGCGATGGAAGGGTTGGAAGGGTTGGAAGCAATTACAAGGCTCGTCAATTAATTTACCAGACGACAAAATTTTAGACCTGTCCCAACTGAAAACATTTGCAGACGACAAAATAAGTTTTCCTTTAATGTTGGGATTTGCCTATAACTGAAAAGAAAACATTATGGGAAAAGGAGAAAATGCTGGTTACCAGCATTTTCTCCTTTTCCCACGATGTTTTCAGCTGCCTTCTTGCACACTGTGCACAGGGTCGTTAAAAGAGAATCGTGAGGTAAAGGGTATTAAGTAATTAAAAGGCTTGTTAAAGAAGTCATTAGAGTGCACGATAAGGATGACTTAAATAGTTATAAAACTGTTGCCAGTAAATGAAGGTGAGGCACGCATCTAGGAAGATGAGGTTCAGTGCGTGTACTCAATATAATACGGAAACAACACATCGGTATCATTCTTCTTCTTCGTCTTCTTCTTCTTCTCCTCCTCCTCCTTCTTCTTCTTCTTCTTCTTCTTCTCCCCCCTCCTCCTCCTCCTCCTCCTTCTTCTTCTTCTTCTACTTTTCTTCTTCTTCTTTTTCTGTCCGTCTTTGTCTTCTTCTTCTTCTTTCCGTCTTTGTCTTCTTTCTGCGATGATAATGATTATCACCATCATTGTTATTATTATCATCATAATCATCATCTTGGCTAACATCGCCAACCAACAATATACTCTCTCTCTCTCTCCCTCTCTCTCTCTCCTGCACCGTCTATATATCCGGGAAACCAATATTCCCAGTACAATAGTTTAATCACAATTCATTTGCTTTATTTATTATATAAAGTCATCTGATAATGTTTGAGAACGCGCCAGAAATCATCTCAGGGGAAATCTGAGGGTTTTCTTGTACCCTTTATCATGCTTGGACTGACTATACGTGCTTTTGTTGACAGTGAAGATGAAGATCAGACTACATATTATCGATTTTTTTTTTAAACCATTATGTCTATTGTTGGCCTGAGGTTCTTCCTTAATCCTTTTTTTTCCAAACAATTCCGTGTGATGATAACCCCGAGAAAGCAGGCTTTGGAAAACATCGTGAGAAAAGGAGAAAATGCTGGATAACAGCATTTTTCTCCTTTTCTCACAATGTTTTCTACCCATACAACGACAAATTCAATTGATTTAGCCATACAGTATTTAACTTATTTGTCGTCTGCATATGCTTTCAATTTAGACAAGTCTAAAATTTGGTCGTCTGGTAAAGAGTTCACACAGCAGACGACTTTGAAACTATCTGTATAGTGATGACATGTCGACTTAAAGTAAGGCTTTATACATATGAGCCATGCTCTGTGACAAGGGGACTTAATGCATCTGCAAAAAGTATCGATCCAGGTCAGCCTGCGCAGTCCGCGCAGGCTGACCTGGGCCGAAACTTTTCGCTATAGGTCAATTTTCTGTTTGTTAAAGGACCAGTCTACCTCGTGATTCACTCGATTGTTTGAAAAAAAAAGTGACTATTATGGATCCATTATTATGTGATGGCTTGATTAGTACAATGCATCACGGAGATGCATTAAGCCCCCTTTTGCCAGAGCATGGCTCTTATATGAGAGAAGTGAAAACATTGTGACAGGAAGAGAAATTGTTGGTCAATATGTTACACATGACAATGATTATAGGGTTTTTTTTTGTTGTTGTTGTTGTTGTTGTTGTTGTTGTTTTTTTTTTTTCGCCGTGTTTTTCCCCCATCATCCCGCCGTAATATTCCTGGAAAGAATTTCTCTTTCATTTCCAATTTTCGTTGCAGACGACACACGTTTTCGCTTGCTTGGAAACTTTATCCAAGTCCCCTTGGAACTCTGTTGTGCGACGTCGACAGAATACGAATGGTGGATAGAGTTTGATCATTCATGCAAACTATGCAGTTTTATAATCAACGAAATGTACATTTTTGTCCGATGCAGACATTTTTCGACGGACCTGAAGGAGGGAATTATTTTTTTATCAAAACAGTGTGTCATGTGGAGACATAGTTCTAGACAAGCCACATAGGCAAACCCATTGGTTTTGTGTAGAAGATTCTCAATGCATAAAAGTTAAGGGTTTCCCCCCCCCCCCCCAACTTTAAACCGATGTTTAAAACAACAAATCTCAGTGAATATTACCTGGAAATAGAACCAGTGCTCAAGCCATGAGAGTGGTAGTTCTGAAAGTTCTAACGGCTCATCATGAGTTTCAAACCTAGAGCCTGTGGTGTGAGGGACTGGCGTTCTTCCTCCAACTTTCCTTTAATCGTTTGATTCAGGTCAACGAGTACGTTTGTCTTTCCTTTGTGCGTCACTGTGTCTCCGAACCAGTATTGATAACGCCTTAACTCTTTACCGAACGGCAAAATTTTAGACTTGTCCAAGTTCAAAGCTGTTGCAGACGACACATTCAGTGTGGCCCACATGGGTGGAATTGTCCTTGAAAGGGTTGAAAATATTGGGGGAAAAGCAGAAAATGCTGTTTACGAGCATTTTCTCCTTTTCCGCCATGTTTTCAAATACCTTCTTCCTCATGATTGTTAATTTCGGGATTGTGTGGTAAAGGGTTACGCACATATGGGGAAAAAGAACTGAAATGGGCATTTCAGGTTGCTATAAAAAGCCAATGAATAATGCAGATCAGCGTTTTTTTCGTAGAATTTCTCAATGAAAAATCAGAGAGTGTAGATCTATGATCAGACTGCATATTTATACGTTATGATCTTAATCTACATTTTCCTACAAAAGTAGACAAACAAGACAGTGTCAGGCAACCAAAGGGTTCACGAAGTAGTTGACTTTAATCAGAAAAAAATTCTCCCTCAAGCTTATTGGCGAGACGTCGTGTGCTGCTTAAGCTTTGACGTAAAACAAGAATTTCATAGAAGAGTCTGTGCGATTTTATCTTTCTTCCTGTTTCTACCGATGATGTGTCACAAGCATGCTTGCTCTGTCTGTCTGTCTGTCTGTCTCTCTCTCTCTCTCTCTCTCTCCGTCTCTCTCTGTCTCTCTCTCTCTCTTATTTACTAATGAATCCTTGATGATTCAATTCACATGAATACATACAACTTCTAGTCTTGTTCTGTGCTGTACTAAAAGCCCCTGTTTTTGCATATGGCACAAAAAGAGATTGCAATTACAATCGAAACGAGGAGATTTGAAATTTCTTAAAGCAATGACTATTCCGTGGACCAAAAGACCTTTAACACTTTTACAGCGTCAAAAGGGAAAGCGGGAAAATTTGTGGGCGGCATACACAAAGATCAGTCGGCACGGAACGCGCAGTCTGATCCTGGATCCGTACCGTCCGCTTGTCTAGTCAAAAAATCTTTCTGAGTTTTTATGGACTGTATCTCAGCCGTCGAAAGAGGTATATATATGCAAAAGGGGATTTAATTCTTTACCAGACGACAAAATTTTAGCCTTGTCCAAATTGAAAGCATTTGCAAACGACAATTTCAGTGTGGTTCAAATGGTGGAATTTTTGTTTGATATGGTAGAAAACATTGTGGGAAAAGGAGAAAATGCTGGTTACCAGCATTTTCTCCATTTCCCACAATGTTTTCAAAAGGCCTCTTTCCCAGGGTCGTTAAAAGGCGGCATTGTGCGACAAAGGGTTAATGCATCTCCGTAATACATGATACCAAGGTCATCACATAATTATGGACCTATACAATTCATTTTGCCTAACAACCGATTTCACGATGAGGTAGAGTGGTCCTTCGACATGCAGAAAATTTACAAATAGCAAAAGATATCGACCCATGTCAGCCTGCGCGGACTCCGCAGGCTGACACGGGTCGATAATTTTTGCAGATGCATTAAGCTTCCTTGTCACAGAGCATGGCTCATTATTATATTTAGCGCTGAAAAGGTAAGTCCTGACCTAAAACATAACAGAAGAACACAAAATCATTTGTGTGCGGTAAACTGAATATCAGGCGGAAATACAAGATAACCGGTCATACAGCTTGTTTGGCACTTGCGTGAATGATAGAATTTCTCGGAAAAACATTTCCAGGAAACTACGCTTAACCCCTTAAGAGCCTGTCACAGCTGTAATTGCCTTTGAGGTAAGTGTAAATTAAGATCAGACTGCACATAACATGTAGTCTGATCTTGGATCTACAATTCTCGATATGCGAAGACGTATCAGTTATAAGCACCCTTTAAGGACATCTTTTTTTTTTTCATTCTTATTTTCCCCTGCTGAAAATTCAGATTTGTATTTATGGAGGTCTAGAGATAATCTCGAGATCAAATCAAAAGATTCATCTTATGTATCAAATAACCTTTAATTCTGGGTCCGTATTCACCAATTATTCTAAACTACATTTCTTGTGTAGTTTAGATTTTGTAAGTAACACAATTTCTGATTGGCTAAATCATTTGGTATAGCTAATCAGAAACTGCGTTACTTTTAAGCCCGAAAAATTCTTCAGAGACCAAGCACGTTTGTGAGAATGATTGGTGAGAACATGCCGAGAGCTGTTCTATTATTCCATTTCGACATACTTAAAAATACGGAAAAAGCTCTTCTGCTTCCATTGTCATAGAATTCATCACATCTGACTATTGATTTATGATCCACGCGGTCATTGAGCGACTATTCTTACCCTTCCAAACAAGTGCCGAACGTGTTTTATGCACAGTGTAGACAAAGATATGCTTGTACATACTTGCCTTCTGGTCTTCTAGTCTGCACTCTCAGATTCTCTAATAACCCTCTAGCAAACAATCCCGTGTTTAATTACTCTGAGGAATAAAGTTTTGAAAACATTGTGGGAAAAGGAGAAAAAGCCGGTAACCCCTTCTATAAAGAATCTCATAATATGTGTTATATTTACTATGTGTCAACGCTCAATCTAAAGATGGCTGTCGAAAAGTCATGGTAATGGGTGAGAAGAAGCGCTGGTTATATGCATTTTCTGTCTTGTCACAATGTCTTCTACGCTTCTAAAGACAAATGTCGTTCTTTAACCCTTTCCCAAACAAGCCCTGGTTTTCACATGTCTGCAGTACAAGTCTTTTGAAAACACTGTGGGAAAAGGAGAAATTGCTCGTTACGAGCAATTTCTCCTTTTCCCACAGTGTTTTCTACCCTTTTTGAGAACTTCCTGCCATTTTCATCAAATTTAAAATTGTCGTCTGCAAACTCTTTCAATTTGGACCAGTCCAAAATTTGTCGTTTTGGAAAGGGTTAACCTTTTACCACAGAATCCCGAGTTTAAACGACCCAAAGGAAAAGGACTTTTGAAAACATTGTGAGAAAAGGAGAAAATGCTGGTAACTGAAAATATTGTGAGAAATAGAGAAAATGCTGGTAACCAGCATTTTCTCCTTTTCCCAAAATGTTTTCTACCCTTTCAAAGACAAATTTCATAACTTACGGTACACTTAATTTGTCGTCTGCAAATGCTTCCAATTTCGACAGGTCTAACATTCAGCCGTTTGGTAAAGAGTAAAAGCTCCATTGATTATCATGTGTCATCTGCAAGTGCTTTCAATATGGAGAGGTCTAAAATTCAGTAAACTACAATAGAGTCAATGCCATAGTTGTCAATTTATCAAAGATTTAACGAGGCGGTGTTGACGGCGCAAGCCTAAAGGCTTCGGCTGTCGCACTAGTCACTCAAACTCTCGCCAATCAGGGACACAATTCGGCCTCGACATTTATCGGACGTCAATACAAGGTGTTACGGTCCGAGAATTTGCTTCCCTTGTGTTTCATGATATATTAGAGCTATCGTCTGGCAAAAGGGAGTTTAATGCATCTACGTGATGCATTATACCAAGCAAGACATCACTTAATTATGGATCTATCAAAACAATTTTGTCTAACAACCGATCAAGAAGTAGAATGGTGCCTTGACATGTTGAAAATTTACGAAAAGCAAACAGTTTCGACCATGTCAGCCTGCGCGGACTGCACAGGCAGACATGGGTAGATAGATTTTTTAAATGCATTAAATTCCTTTTTCACATAGCATGACTCATATGTAATCGTTTCAGGGTTTAAGAGTACTTTGATGTTGAAACAGATTCGGATTGAAGCATCAGTTTTAAAATGTCAGTTGCCATAGTCTCTTGGTGCTCTCGTTCGGCAATGTCGTCGTAACAGGTCGATTAGTTATCTTGACCGATGCACAATCAGCACAATCGATGTGACAGTTTTTACCACCCTTTGGACGTAGGCTTTCGAAAACATTGTGAGAATTAAATGATGATGACCAGTTTTGTCTCTTTTTCCTACAATACTTTCATCCCTTCGAAGACATCTTTGAAGACACATTTACTTGTTGTCTACAATGCTTTTATTTTGGATAAGACTAAAATATTTGCGGACTTACAATGAAGTAGCTAAGACTGTTATACTATATAATTATATAAACGTCAAGATACAATAATACTCAGTATTGGTTAAACTTATTTGAATAATTTCATAAAGGGAAGTAAAAGGTGGGATTAAACCAAAATCAATTCTCCTAAAATAATTCTCGTAAGATGGCGGCCTGTTGAAATTGTATGCATTGAACTTAATTTGGGGAAAAAAATCAATAAATTTCAATTTTTCTGAAGAGTTTTGTTCACTTGTGAAACTTAAGCTTACAGCAAATTTGATATACTTTTCGAGGTCAACAAGGTTTTTTATCCTTTACAAGCAAAGTTTTAAACCAGTCCAATCTGAAAGCTTAAATGATGATTTCTATCTTTTGAGTAGTACAAAACATTATGGAAAAAAGGAGATAATGCTGCTAACCACAATGTTCTCAAAAACTTTTTCCCGAGGGTCGTTAAAAGCCGTGATTGTTTGGTTTAAATTGTGAAAAAAGTGAAGTTGCAAAACAATTTATACAAAAAGGTTCATGACCGAAATTTCGAAATATTCTTCGTGACACACTGTTAAATGTGCTGGAATTTCAATAGGGAGACCTGAGTTCGATTCGTGATACTGCAAGTCACTACCTAGCACTGGTACGACATCGAAAAACAGAAATATTAGCTTTCATTGTAATAGAAACCGACATATCGTTGATAGGGGCATGAAGCACCATCTTAAGGGCCAATAGCTGCCAAAGGTAAACGATTCGCGTGTGAAAATGAATTTTAATTTAAATCATACCATTTAAAAGTATGGGAATAATTGTGAAGATGACAAACTGTTCTTGTACGGTCGGTTCAATTGTTAGTCAATGGTTGAAAAAATTAATTTTGAAAATATGCCAAAAGTTACAAGGTCGCACTTTCTTTTGTTTACTTTTACCTGATTTTATAATTCGTTTTCCTACTAGCGGCTAACACTTTGACCCACCTCACAGAAACAGACTGTCATCTTCACGATAATTTCCATACTTTTAGAAGGCATAATTTGAATTTAAATGCATTTTATGGCCCACATTGTTTACTTTTGGCAGCTACTGCGCCTGTAAAACGCTGATTTTTCTGTCTATTCTTTTTTTTCATATTTCTTATTGTCCTCCTAAGGGTGAATGATATTTAACACCCTGGTTCTATTGACAAATTAATCTCCGTTTATTTTTCAAGGTGTTTGAGTGAAAAAGAAAAAGAGAAAATTCAGCGAGATTTTCATCCGGTTATCATCCATTTCAATTAGTGAATTAATGCATCATAATTTGAAGATAATTTGGATATCTCGTTATGTAATCCAATTTTTCCCCGAAAACTAAATTTTCCCGGTGAAAGCCGTTACTGGTGTTTAATAAATCACGTTGCCAGGAATAGAATCCCCAAGATGCGTTTGGTTAACCCTTATCCTTCTAAATAAGTAAAAAGAAACGTTCAAGCCGACAGTTAAAAACCCAAATTTTGCTATTTCATAGATATTGCGGGGGGGGGGGGGGGAGATATCCCCTTGTCGGACAGTGTAAGATCCAAGATCAGACTGCACGTTCTGTGCAGTCTTATCTTCATCTATACTGTCCGCAAAAGGGCCTTGAGTCGCGCTCAGCAGCCCAAGGCTTAACTCTTCCAAAGCCATAGGCAAATTAGGGACTTTTGCGGAAAGCATAGATCAAGATCAGACTGCACAGAACGCGCAGTCTGATCTTGGATCTATACTGTCAACTTGTTTAGTCAAACCAACAAATATGAAAAAAATCTCTTTTTTGTGTCGAAGGATTGTATTTTCAGCTGTCGATAAAGGTCGAGGTATATGTTTTGCGCTAAAAGAGTAAAATCTTATCGAGACAGTTAAATTTTAGATTCGTCTATGTTGAAAACATTTGCAAGACGACAAGATAAATGTGACTCAGAGGAAAGGAATTGTTTTCTGATTGGATTAGAAAACATTGTGAGAAAAGGAGAAAATGCTGGTTACCAGCATTTTCTCCTTTTCTAACAATGTTTTCAAAAGCCCTTCTCTTCAGGTTGGTTGAAACTCGGCATTGTTTGGTTAAGGTTTAAGAAATCAGTTCATAGCGTTAGAATCCCCATGGGTTAACCCGCCTGAACACGCTGTCATAATTTTTTGATTATAAGTTAAAAAACATTCGCCAAAAAATTCACCGAGTTTTTTGGGCATGACAGGTTCAAACACCACCGACAGGAAGTTTATCTCCTGAAACTAATATATAGGATCTGGTATGAGTTGGTTGTTTGAGATAAAATTTTATTAAACGAGTCTTCAAAAAATGTTATTAAGCGAGCCTTTGGTGAGCTATATAGCATTTTTCGTGGGCGAGTTTAATAAAATTTTACCTCAAAAGCCAACGAATATCAGATTCTTTTTATCACACATCTGTATCTCAAGAATTATACTTCATGACGTGTTAAAACATATGCCTACATGTGCATGTGTATTGAAATTTACATAAAGCCTATTTGTTTCCTTGACAGGCGTGTACATCACAGACAAAAAAATAGTTCCAAAGAAACTTGCATATGACGGTTTTTGAGTCGCCTGGTTGCGTAGCAACCAGGCTCTCATTGTTATCATCCTGATCTATGGGGTGACGTAAGCATAACTCCGGCCTTGTACTGCTTCCTGTCCCAAGTTCCGGTTTACGAGATAAAACATAGTTTTCTAATTATTCGGTAAACAACCCAGTTTCTGTTGTAAATAACTTGCAGCTGTGCCTTTGTGATAATGAGTATGTCTATAAAGACTGAGCTATTTAACTGTTCAAACCTTTGAAACAACCATTTCGTCCACAAGGGTACGCCATAGCCTATCGCTTACACAGATATCATCTCTAAAAATAGCGCATTATGTATGTATCTAAAAATAGCTGTCGTGAACTAAACAAGTTAAGGGACACGCTGAAACATACTCTTCGACGACAGCGTCTTTACAACGGCACGCTTCTATTTGTTGCCAATTCTCAGTGAAAATGATAATTACCCATTTGAAGTACAGTCTTAATCTTAAAATCTGTCCCTAATTGTAAGTCTTATTTCAATTCAACACTCAACCTATGATCGGAAAGAGAAGGGCGATACCGATTTAACATGGAAGCTTTCAATGGAGATTTTTCTCAACAGTAGGATTTTTTTTTTTTTACAAATTTATAACGGCTTGGAACGGTTGCGTTGCCTTCTTAGACATTCTTACATGTTGCTTCTTCAGAGCTTTTTATTCTATACTTTAAATACTTTGCACACCCGTATTCTAGGTGTACAAGCAGAGATCGTACATGCAGTATGCAGTGCGCACGAATCTAGGCTGTACCAAGTCATCGCTTAACAGGTGCTTTCTGGAATGTAGCTGTGCGACAAATATAGATCTTATAATCACGTGACGTATAACGTCATTTGCACCACGGAATTCTCTATAAATTTATGAATCAGTCACTGGACGTGCCTTTATTTTCAGCGTACACCGACCTAGCGCTTCACCGATCCATGCAAAGAGAGTGATTTAAATTACACTGTGTTTGATTAATTGTTTTTCGTTTTTTTTTTTAAAAAGAGGCAAATTTGTCAAAGTCTGCTGTTGTTTTTTTCTTAATGTACGATTAACCTAGGTCTGGTATATGTGAAACAACAATTTATTAGTGCGGGTGTCAGAACGCAAGGTGCTTTCGTAACTGCCAAAATCTTAATTCACACAGGAATTCGACTTGAAACGACGCGGTCCTAACAACCAGCAATCTGAGAACTTGACTTTTTACTCCACTATATTTCAGATATAATGGAACAGATCAATGTTAACCCACTCGAACAACAAGTTCTTTACTAGAGTGTTTGTAATCTTGTAAAGGGTTGTTGTAAAGGGTAATAGAGCGAATCGCAAACACTTAGTTTACACCAAAGCAACATATATGTAGATCTCTACAATTTGCGATTGGTGTGGAAGCAGTACTAGTTCCTGGGACGTTATAAAATGCAGACAAAGTTAAAAGGCTGATGATCATGCTATTGGGTTATATTGTTTTTCTTGAGCTGTAGCAGCCACATGCTTACAGTCTACTGTGGAGAAAACTTGAACCCGGACAACAACAACAACAACAAAATATTTCCCAGGGACAGGTACATGTAGATTACTGAGTCAAATATTTGTGTGTGATCCAGAGGCTACATTTCAGTCCAGTGATCATAAAATTGCCCGGCTGTTTGTCTCAATAATATTTTTGACAAAGCTGAATGTAGGTCACCGGGGGTTAAAAGAAAAAGGTTGTCATTAGGTCAAATCAGACGAAACCGTAATAGATCTAGTGCTTTAGAATCCATTTATGTTCAGTCCGATACTCACGGAACTTTGTCAGACTGCTTAGATTAGATATGGGTGAGTTGCAAAAGGGCATTTTTGGTTTAAAAGTATGTCAGTAGATCATATACCAGAAGACAAAGTTCAATTGAGTTCCATACTAATGTTGTCTAAATGGTCCTCTTGTAAAATTGTTCAAGTGGTTCTGCACTGTTTTCGTAAACTTCACAGAAGCTTCAGAACTGACTAGTTACATTTCAAAATTACCGCCTCTGAAACTGTATAAGCAATTATACCCAAATTTCATATCTAGCATCCTGTATTTGGAAAGGACAATTATTCAAATTAACCGATATATGTATAACCACATGGTCCAATTCTAGAAAATTTGTGTCATGCAAAAACAACTTGTTCTAAATCTGGAGAGAAAATGTATATCCTATCCTACTGAAATTATTTAGAATGTTTGTTTTAGCAATATGTGTAAGAATTAAGATATACATGTAAGTTAAGTCGCCCAGATTCTGCGCTAGAAAAACATTTTTATCAACCTAGAAGCCTATTAAGCTAGGGAGGAACTGTAAATATTGATGGAACTTAGACAGATATTATGCCCCGCCGAATTTCGGGTGGTGGGGGATATAGTTTTCATGTTGTCTGTCCGGCAGTCCGTTCGTTCGTCCGATCTTCCGTCCATCCAGACAGATATATTCTAAAATCGTTAACGAAAGTTAATGAAACTTTATACATGTGTTCCTCCGATATACTTTTTTTAAATGTAATGCATTGTCATGGAAAAGGGAGGCTTGGTGTCTTCCGGTCTGCTGCTTTTTTTTTTTTTTTTTTTTTTTTTTTTTTTTGTTTTTTTTTTGTTTGTTTGTTTGTTTGTTTTTTGTTTTAATGCTGTGTTATGGAAAAAAGGGGTTTGATGTATATTTCCATTCTGGACCAATATCTCTTTAACTACTGGACAAAATTTTATGAAACTTCATTTTTATATTGTTTATAACAAGCCACAGACAATCAGTATTTGTTTTTAATTTAATGAAATGCAGTGTCATGGAAAAAGGTGGCTTAATGTATATTTTTACCAATTACAAAAAAAGGCCACGTTTACATGCAAAACACAATACCTCTCATAATTATGTTTCTTCAAAAAAAAAAGTTCTTTTTTTTTTTCGGTGGTGGATATCATTTCAATGAAATGCCTTGTTTTCATATTGATTGTACCTTTTGAAAACCATTTTTAAATGAAGTCAACCGGGGTAAGAGACTTTGAACTTTTTAAACCTGTTTCTGGTGCCTAAATTACCACATATTTTTTTCATGTAAATTTTAATATTGATGTTTGTAATTTTAGGATGACAACTCAGAAATATGCTTGCATATAATAGTGTCTTATGGTTAAGTTATTTTGTATCTTGAATGCTTTTAACAGATTTGAACAAGAAAGGGTGAAAACTTCTGACCCATTACCCTCCAGGCAACTCTCAGGACTATCAGTCCTTTGATTCCTTTACTGGAGACTGAAGAAGTTAGGTGCTGCATGAATTATAATTTACAAACTGAACAACCCAGAGGAAGAAGCCTTTTGAAAAAATTGTGGGAAAAGGAGAAAATGCTGGTATCCAGCATTTTCTCCTTTTCCCACGATGTTTTCTGCCCTATGCGAGGAAAATTGCACCATTTCAGCCACACTGAAATTGTTGTCTGCAAATGCGTTCAATTTGGACAAGGCTAAAATTTTGTCGTCTGGTAGCGGGTTAAAGAAGTGTGTTATTTAAACAACCTAGCATTTACCGGAGACTTTAAAAGTTGGCTGCTGCATGAATTATAATTTAGAAGTCAGTTTTAAGCGGTTGTGTTATTTAACCCTTATCCTGCTACATAAAAGAAATGAAACTTTCAAGCCAACAGTAAAACTCCAAATTGTCCTATCTCTGGAGAAAAGATATCTCCCTATCAAACAGTGTAGATCCAAGATCAGACTGCAGTTTGATCTTAATCTACACCGTCCGCAAAAGGTCAGTGAGTTGCCCGTAGCAGCATAGGGGTTAAACAACCTAGCATTACAAATGATAAATATCTGGTATTAGGACTAGGCTAATTCTGTTCTAGGAAATTCTGAATTTCAAAGCTAGTAACATGATTAGCTGTGACAAATATCTCAGCCTATCATAGGCTAGCCCTGAGGTTCAGTATTAGAAGAAAGGCGTGTAGAATCATCATAGCCAACTTTTACGGCCATGCCTCATTAGCAATGTCGCGTGTCAACAAGAGGATAAAGATTGGTAACCAGCATTTTCTCCATTGCCCACAATGTTTTCTAGCCTTTCAAAGACAAAAGCCACAGTCTCAGCAACAGATAATTTGTCGCCTGCAAAAGCTTTCAATTTTGACAATTCTAAAATTTTGTTGTTTGTTAAAAGGGTTCAGGCATGTACTGAAAGTTCTGACCAGCCTGATCTTTGTCTATACTATTGTCCAAAGGCATCATCAAATGTTCTTAGTGCTCTTAGTTTGTGCCCCATGCTAAACAATTTAAAGGCAAATCACATCATTTAGTCCCATTGCTAGAGGAAAGCGGTTGAATCTTTGCAGGTATCAGAGTTTTCTCCTTTTTCCACAATGTTTTGTACCCTACCAAACAGAAATTTCAAATTTTGAGTCATGGCACATGTTATTTTGTTGTCTCCAATGTTTTCAATAATACAAACCCAAATCTTGCTGTTTCAAAGTTGATTTCACCGGAAAGAAAATATCATATCGGATGAGTAGATCAACAACCAGACTGCATGTTTTGTGCAGTCTGATTTTGATCTACACTGTCCACAAAAGCGCCCGAGTTGTGCTTGGCAGCTTACGGGTTAATGTTTATTCAACTTGATCGATAGTGTTTGGTAACTTGCATTTTCTCCTCTTCCCACAATGTTTTCCACCCTTTCAAAGATATTTTATTCTTTTTGAACCACATTAACCCTTATCCTGCAGCGTAAGGGTTAAATTGTCTTCTGCAAGTGCTTTGGATTTAGACAAGTATAAAATTTTGTCTTTTGGAAAAGACTTTATCTTTCACTGAGGAATGCCATATTTCAAGGACCTTGGAAATAAGACTTTTGAAAACATTGTGGGAAAAAAGAGGATAGTGCTGATAACCAGCATCTTCTCTTTTTGATCCATGTTTCAATCCTTTAAAAGAAAAATGCTTTTGTTTGCATCAAGAATTTATCTCTTGTCTGAAAGTGCTTTCAATTTGGAGGACTTTAAGATTTTGTCTTTTGTTAAAGATTTAAGAGATTTTATCTCGGTTTAAGTTTATCTGATTTCAATGAAATTTCATCACTTTGCTTGTCCTTAATTCTTTACCAAACAGTGTTAAGTTTTAATGACCTGAGGAAGACAGTATTTGGAAATACTGTGCGAAAAGGAGTAATTGCTGGTAGCCAGCATTTTCTTCTTTTCTCATAAGGTTTTCTACCTAACAAAGAGATGCCCTATCATTGAGCAAAGTCCAGCTTGTTGTCTGCAAGTTCTTTCCCTATGGGCAGGTCAAAACTTTTGTCATTAGGTACAAAATAAACTAGGTAAGCAAGTTACAGAGTTGACCAGGGTACTTATTCACAAACCATTCTTAAGAATACACCTAGCCTTATTCTCCAGAATTGTCTAAATCTTAAAGTAACACAACTATTGACTGGCTAACCCATTTGGTTTAGCCAATCAGAAGTTTTGTTACTACCAAATTTAGAAAATCTTGAAGACTAAGAATATTCTTCAGAATGGTTGGTGAATAAGGACCCAGATGTCATGAGCAACACTTGTATTAAATTTCAAGGTCCTAGATTAAACGGCTTTTGAGTTAGTGCATGGAATCGATTTTCAAACAAAATTAACCCGACCTTGACCTTTGACCCAAAAACAATAGGGCACCTCCTTGGGTCATGAGCAACACTTGTATAAAGTTTCAGGGTCATAGATCAGATGGCCTTTAAGTTAGAGCATGGAAACAAAACGATGGACAGACTAACAATGGACAGATGGACAGACAGACAGATATGGTGAAACCAGTATAAACCCCTCTACTTCGTAGGTGAGGGGTCTAAAAATGTTCCAGTGGGTCCAAGTAAAGATTGGCAGATTACCTTGCATTCAAGGAAAGCTAAACAATCAAGCCAGTAAGTTTCAGGGCTTGCAATCAATGTGTCGTGAATGAATCCCAGCCCAGTTAACTCTTTACCAAACGACAAAATTTTAGACTTGTCCAAATTGAAAGCATTTGCAGACAACAAATTAAAAGTCACAAAAATGACTTCATTTCATTCTCTGAGAGGGTAGAAAACATTGTGAGAAAAGGAGAAAATGCTGGTTACCAGCATTTCCTCCTTTTCCCATAATGTTTTCAAAAGGCTTTTTCCTAAAGGTCGTTAAAACTTGGGATTGTGTGGTAAAGGGTTAACTTTATGACCAGATGATGAAGTTTTAGACATGCCCTAATTCAAAACATTCGCAGATGACCGACTAAGTGTGCTGGGAATGATGAGATTTGTCTTTGAAACTGTAGAAAATATGGTGGGTAAAAGAGCAAATGCTGGGTACCAGCATTTTCTTCTTTTCCCACAATGTTTTCCAAGGTATTCTACCTTACGGTTGTTAAAATTTGGGATGGTGTGGTAAAGTAAAACTCTTTGGGAGTATTGATAGTAGCCAATTATTTATCTCTCTCGCAGCTAAACTTTTTTTCCAACAGAGTTTATATCAGAAAGTGGCTAGAGTCCAATAGCTCAGGCCATAATGTACAGGGTTTGATATCAGGGTATGGCTGGTTCCAGTCCCCAGGTCTGCCAATTTCTTTCAGAAGACTGATGATAGTCATTGCTACAGTATTTGTTTCCTCTCATCACCGATTATTGCTTCTATAATGGTTAGGAGAGAAGGCAGCGAGTGGCTTTGGAGGAAAATATACGGAATATTGGGAGGAATATATACAGAATATTATGTTGTAGTAACTTTCCTGGTGCTTGTATTTAATTCGAGCAGTATGAGAAAATTTGATATTGCGTGAGACCGAAGGTCGAACGAAATGTCAAAATTTTCTTATGCAACGAGAAGTAGATACAAGCATCAGGAAAGTTACTACAAAATAATATTCCTTTTATTATATACCGACAACTTTCAACGGCAAAATTTTGCAGTTCTTGACATTTTATTCTTTTTTTTTTTTTTTTAATTGGTAAACAAAATAAACAATGGTGTAGTAGCTAGTAACCCCTTTTTTATGAATGGCGGATAAATGTGATGGCATAAATTTTGACCAATCACATCACAAATCATTACATATGATTTCCGCGGGTGAGTTACGTCATCAATACCATACATGTATTTGGAACTGTATTTCACAGTATAGATAGATTTTTTTTCTGTCATGTGTTATTTTTCCCGCGTGTGACGCATGTATTTGAGCCAGAAAAATTTCAGGTATATAATAATGTGCAAAGTACTTGTTGTAGAAACTCAAGAAATGCATGCAGTGGTGGACTAAAGTCTGTGATATGACTGAAATAATGATGAAAACAACATTAAACATCTAATAAACAAATCTTACTTTCAAGATAACCTGTATCATTTGAAAGCACAAATATCGTCCATGAAATTGCGGCTTTATGCTTCTCTATATTCCCTCATAATTTAATCCTTTACCTAACCAATCCCATTTTTTTACGACCCTGAGGTAGGAGATTCTTGAAAACATAGTAGGAAAAGAAGAAAATAATGGTTATCAGCATTTTCTCCTTTTTCAAAATCTTTTCTACCCTTCACAAGAAAAATCCCATTGATGGAGCTACATTTGATATGTCGTCTGCAAATGCTTACAATTTGGACGAGTCTAAAACTTCTTATCATCTGATAAGGAGTTAACCCTTTACTGCACAATGTCACCTTTTAACGACCCTGGGAAATCAGCCTTTTGAAAACATTGTGGGAAAAGGAGAAAAAGCTGGTAACCAGCATTTTCTCCCATTCCCACAATGTTTTCTACCCTATCAAAGAAAAATTGCACCATTTGAGCCACACTGAAATTGTCATCTGCAAACACTTTCAGTTTGCACACTTTTAAAATGTTTACTCTAAAATGTTTAAAATGTTTACTCATATTAAAAGTGTGTATAATTAATTCCCTTTGGAATACAAGTGAAATTGACCTTCAGTTTGGACAAGGCTTAAATTGTGTCGTCTGGTAAAGGGTGAAAGAGTTATCGTTAAGGAGTAATCGTCTGATAAGGAGTTAACAAGGGAGACTTGCATTTTTAGCTCACCTGAGCACAAAGTGCTCAGGATGAGCTATTGTGATCACTCACCGTCCGTCGGCGTCCGTCCGTCCGTCCGTCCGTCCGTCGTCCGTCCGTCCGTCGTCCGTCCGTCCACATTTTTTTGTTTACGCCCTAGCATCTACAAATATTAACCAATCAGCACCAAACTTGGTCAAAATGTTTATGACCATAAGATCTCGGATGAGTTCGATTATGGGTGTAATCGGACCAGAACGACTGGAGTTATTTGCCCTTGAATTAAAAAAATTGCTATATTTGACTTTGTTTACACTCTAGCATCTACAAATATTAACCAATCAGCACCAAACTTGGTCAAAATGTATATGACCATAAGATCTGGGATGAGTTCGACTGGAGTTATTTGCCCTTGAATTAGAAAAATTGCTATGTTTGACTTTTGTTTACACTCTAGCATCTACAAATATTAACCAATCAGCACCAAACTTGGTCAAAATGTATATGACCATAAGATCTCGGATAAGTTCGATTATTGGTGTAATCGGACCAGAACGACTGGAGTTATTTGCCCTTGAATTAAAAAAATTGCTATATTTGACTTTGTTTACACTCTAGCATCTACAAATAATAACCAATCAGCACCAAACTTGGTCTAAATGTATATGACCGTAAGATCTAGAATGAGTTTGATTGTAGGTCTAATAGGACCAGTTATTGCTGTGTCATGGAAAAAGGGGGCTTGACGTATATTTTCATTGTGGACCAATATCTCTTTAACTACAGGACAAAATGTCATGAAACTTCATCTTCTTATTGTTTATTGCAAGCCACAGACAATAGTTATTTGTTTTTATTTCATGAAACGCCATGTCATGAAAAAAGGGGGCTAAATGTTTAATTTCGTCATGGACCAATGACCATTGGTTTGTCCATCTTTCAGGACAGATATCTTCTAAAATCCTTGACAAAAATTAATAGAAATTCATGCAGGTGTTCCTAATGATGTTTGCTGATATTTATTGTTTTTTCTTTTCCTTTTTTATATCAAATACTGTCTCATAGGAAAAAGGGGCTTCATGTATATTTCTGTTAAGGACCAAAATACTTCAAATTATGGCGCTGTTGTTGAAATTGTCCCTATGTTGTGGGTTCTCGGATTTCACATAGAGATAAAGAGGGAAATCTTTAAAAATCTTCTTGTTTACACTCTAGCATCTACAAATATTGACCAATCAGTACCAAACTTGGCCACAATGTATATGCCTACAAGGTCTCGGATGAGTTCGATTTTGGATCAAATCCAATCTGAACATCAGGAGTTATTTGCCCTTGAATTTGCAAAAATTACTGAATCTGACTTTGTGTTACACTGTAGCATCTACAAATATTACTCAATCAGCACCAAACATTGTCAAAGTGTGTGTGATCATAAGATCTCAGATTAGTTCAATTATGGATCTAATCGGACCAGAACTGTCTGAGTTGTCTGCCCTTGAATTAGAAAACTTGCCATATTTGACTTTGTTTACACTCTAGCATCTGCAAATATTGACCAATCAGTACCAAACTTGGTCAAAATATATATTCCCATAAGGTCTCGGAAGAGTTCAGTTATGGGTCAAATTGAACCAGAACATCCAGAGTTATTTGCCCTTGAATTGGACAAAATTTCCATATTTGACTTTGTTTACACTCTAGCATCTACAATATATACCAATCAGTACCAAACTTGGTAAAAATTTATATGACCATAACATCTTGGATGGGTTTTGATTATGGGTCTTATTAGACCCAAACAACATGAGTTATTTGCCCTTCAATTAGAGTTGCTGTATTTGACTTGGTTTCCTCTGTAGCATCTACATGTATATATAATGCAAACTGAAAAATCTTTATGTTTAAACCCAAAATGCCTAGAGCTATGATACTTTGCATGAAGCATCACCTTGTGGACCTCAAGAAATTTTGCACACAAGATGCCCCTGGGATCATTACAGGTCCAGCCGCGGGGCCTAGACGTTTGTACTTAGGTATCTTTCGTGCAATTATAAGAAAATTTTCTGGGTAACCAAAGGCCTAGACCTCTGTTAAAGTTGTGAGTTGTCTCTCTTTCATAATCATTTGGCCTTGAAATTCAGTATTTGGTATTTATCTTCATGTTAACTTGTACTGGTTAGTACTCAGGTGAGCGATATAGGACCATCATGGTCCTCTTGTTTCTTTTCTCACAATGTTTTTTTTACACGTTTCAAAGAGTAGTCCCATGATATGATATGACTAAATTAATAGCACAGACAAATCAGTTTGAAAATGTTTGTTGCTGAGACCCACTTTCAACATCATATGTTATATCACGTTAGCCAGTGAACCTATCTATGCTTTCCTAGAATTTGTTTTACCAGTGCTTCGCATGATATTCTTCCAAAGCAACTGGCTGCTTTCCTACCTAATCATTGTCGAAATAATGATCAGGGGTGAGGGAGGAATGAAACATTGTGGAAAAAGGAGAAACCACTGATAACCAGCATTTTTTCCCTTTCCAACAATATCCTCTTCCCCTTGAAAGACAAATTCCACCATCTGAGTCACATTTACTTTGTAGTCTGCAAATTTGTTGTCTCATAGAAGCTTCAAGTCAATCTGTGTAATGAAGGGAAAAACAACCATAAAATCAAGACATGTTCACTGTAGAAAAAGCAACTTCTACTTTGACTATTTACTAAACAATCCCAAGTTCAAATGACTCTGTGGCAGAGGACTTTTCAAAACATTGTACGAAAAGGAAAGAATGCTGTTAGCCAGCATTTTCTCCTATTCCACAATGCCTTCAGCTCTTTCAAAGATAAATCCCATGACATAAACTATTGATTTGTCTGCCACAAATTCTTTCAACTTGTATAAGTGTACTGTTATGTTGTTTGGTAAAGGACAAATTAGAAAATAAAGCACTAATTTTTCACATTATTATATCAATTTATCAAGTGGTAGTTCACCCACAACCATATAAGCCATTCTTTGGCAAAAGGGGGCTTCATGCATCTCCATGATGCATTACACCAAGCAAGACATCACCTAATTATGGATCCATAAAATCCATTTTGTCAAACAACCGACTGAATCATGACATCAAATTATCCCTTGACATGCAGAAAATTTAAAGATGGCGAAAAGTTTCGGCCCTCAGCCTGCGCAGGCTGACATGGGTCGATATTTTTCGCAAATGCTCACATATATATATGCATACATGAGACACACCATTCGCTAGTGTACCCTTTTGCTGTACAGTATGTGCATTCCCCCTTGGAACTCATTGGTTGTTTACTAAACAAGTAAAATCAAGTATGTATTGTTGGACACAAAACATTGCTCAATTTGATTAAACAACATAACTTTGGATGAAAAATCTAACTGATCTCTTATCATAAGACAACCTCCTTTTGGAAATCTTGTGATAAAAAACCCTGTTTTAACAACATTGAGGAAGAGGGCTTTCGGACAAATTGTGGAAAAAGGAGAAAATATTTTCTTCCTTTTCTATAATGTTTTCTACACCCTCTAAGACAAAATATCAATGTTTGAGTCACATTTAACATGTCACCAACAGCTGCTTTCAAAATGGATAAGTCTGAAATTTTGTTGTCAGGTACAAAGTTAACTGGCCAGTTTTGTTCTTGTGATATCATCTGAGTAGCTAAACACACATCATCATTGTGAAGAAAACACTGCTTTTGCCATATTTAAAAAAATGTCTATAGCAGTGATGTGAAGAGTGTTATGGTGGTTGCTGGATCTGTACTTTTTACACTAGTATAATGTACATCATCCATTGGTTCAATTTACAAAAATCATCTCGGCTTTGCCTTCCATATTCTGTCTGTGTTGTTCTACTTCTGTACTTTACCTAAAATTGAAACAGAAATAGAGGTAAGGAACAACAACCACATCCTTAAGTAGGTCAACGTTATCATTTGATTTAGCTTATTGCTGTCAAAGAATTACAAATTTTGAAGACAGATACGAAAATCTATTTATGTGAAAATTATTGGATTCCTTTCCCTTTAAGCCGACACAATATTGCATTCTGTATCATACACCAAACATACAACCAGACAAGACTGTTCACCTAGCACGGTGTGGCCAATATTTTAGGGAATGTATTATGGGCATGTTCATGGTCATTTTTAAAATGATGCTCATTTTGGTGTCGGCTTTGCAATGACCATTCTTCTCTCATTTTTGGATCACGATCAGATGTTTTCAGACATGCCCTGGCCTAACAGTCTTTTATCAAAAGTATTAACTCACTACCATACAGACTTTACTTGTTAAGCCCCTGAAGAAGATCTTTCTTTGGAAAAGTAGTATTTGCATATTTCAAAAAATTATTCCCTCTCTCCTTAAAAGTTTTCCTGTTTGTTAACTCTTTACCAAATGACAAAATTCTAGACTGGTCCAATTTAAACACATTAGCAGATGTCATATTTTCATAGGCTCAAATGAAAAGTTTTTTCAATGGAAAGGTAGAAAAACACTGTGGGGAAAGAAGGAAATGCTGTTTGTTGGCATTTTCTTCTTTTCCCACATTGTTTTCAAAAGGTTCTTCCTCAGGTTCATTTAAACACAGGCGTGTTTGGTAAAGGGTTAAAAAGACATTACTTTCAAATGTTTCTCAGCTGTGTTTCTTTTCTCATAGATAAAAAACAAATAGTCTGTATGGTAATAAGTAGAACCCATTACCTAACAAATATGCTGACATAATATCTAATGTTTATTTTATACACTCCAGACATCAGACAAGACTGTCCACCTAGCACGGTGTGGCCAACATAGGGAGGAGCATTTTCTCTAGGCATGTCAATGGCCAGTTTCTTATCTGCTCAATACAATTTGGGTGTCAGCATGTTAATGGCCATCTTGCTGTCACTTTGGGGTCACGATTACGATGCTTTCGGACATGCCTTGGCCTGACAGTCTTTATATGAAAGACACACGGGCCTGTTTTGAAGAAGTAAATATTTGGGATGAGGTTTTGAATCAGACTTTGCAGAGATCCTATAGTCTCTATAGATGATCTCCGCACCAGGGTTGCCAACACACTCCATGACAGTACCATCTTAACCTACAAAATACTTTGTAACAGAAAAAGCATAAGGCCCTATATCCTTTCTGTACATTGGCCATATCGGGTACATTTTTGCAGGCCGGTACCTAGGTTATCAATGTGGTGATAGCACTGTTCACAAAACCTCTGCAGAAGTTTGAAATAAATGTACAAACAAAAACAATTTTGAATTTAGAAAATTATTAGAGTTTGTTATATAGAGGTTTTCTGGTATGTTTTATTTCATTCATTTTGACATAGCATAGAATGACCAGACAACAGTCCAGATGCAAAATTAAGAAAGATGTAAGACATTCACAGTGTTGGCTTGAAGTGTACAAAGTTTGATTTTGACAAAAGCATTAATTCTTTACTTTCAGACTCATCTGTAGTGAAAGCATTTGCAGATGGCAAATCAAATGTAGTTTAGACCATGGGAATTTTCGTAAAAAAACAAAAAAATAGTGTTAAAAAAAAGAAATAACTGTTAGTCTAATGAATTCAGCTGTTTAAAGGAAATTTCTGTAAGTATGAGTTTTATCAAAGAACTTTAACCCTTAGCACATGGCAAAATTTTAGACTCGATCATGTTGAAGATATTTACAGAGTAACATTCAAATGTTTTTCAAATGATAGTATTTGTCCTTAACTACATAAAAAACATTGTGCGAAAAGGAGAAAATGCTGGTAACAAGCATTTTCTCCTTTCCCCACAATGTTTTCAAAAGGCTTCTTTCTCAGCATTGCTAAAATTCGGAGTTGTGCAGTTATGGGTTAAACCTAACGCTAAGATATCTACCGGTTAGTTTTTTTTTTTACTTGGCACCATGATATGCATTTCACCTGTTTACAAAATAGTTGACAAAAGGTATTGCCAGCAAACTAATAGCTGAAATTGCCTTCTTGGTTGTAAAACCCCTGTCCCTGGTCACAAAGTATATAAAGGAAATTCCAGCTGTTAGTTAACTGAACCTCGCCTTTTTATAGTAATTTAACTTATATACAGAAGTTGCTTAAGTGATCTCTTTTTTGATGATGTGTTGTACCTGGCCCCTGTATAAACATTTGTACAGTGAAAATTCTGTCTCTCAGTTAACTTAAGCTTGCCTTCTTAGGGGCATTTAATGATAGTGCAAAAGTTTAATAAAGTGACTGAAAAGAGCTTTATGGTTTCATACTTAATGTATATTTGATGTATTACATATGGTTTGAAAGTGGTATTGCAAGCAACCTGATAGTTGAAACTTTCATTTGTTCTATAGAGCCCCTGTCCCAGGCCACAATGTATTAACTGGTAATGGAAATTCCAACTGTCAGCCTGCCGATAACCACATGTCTATACAACCTTAATGCTTTATGTTTTATGTAAGAACTTTTAAAATTAATCCTTTGATTTATATATAACCTGGCAGTTTAAATATTTATATGTTATAGATGGGTTTTTTTAGAACCAGACTCAAATGTTAACCAAACTTGCTAAGATTTGTATTTAACCTAACAGTTTATATAATTCGACGAGGATATTTTCAGGAGCTAGATTTTGCAGCCTGTATTTAGTCCAGAGCTAAATTCCGTAATGAAAGAACATTTTATTGGCTACTTGAGGTATATTTTACCTGTTTACAGTTAAAGTATTGCTAGCAACCTGGTAGTTTAAACTTGCATTTGTGCTTTATCATTCCTACCATCAGTTAAATGAATCTCACTTGTCTACTTTATATGGGTAAAACATTTTATTATAAGTTGACCGGAAAGAATCTTTGGTGTGTAATTTAAAAATACATGTGCAAAAGCTTTTAGATACAAATCATTGCAAACATTCTCTTTATAGTTATTGAAAAGCTTCTATACTGTGAAAAAGTTCAACTTTTTCTTATCGTTTTAGCCTTTCCCAAACAACAAAATTGTAGACATGTCCAGAATGAAAGCATTTTCAGATGACAAATCAAATCTGCATCAAATAATGGTTTTTGATATGATGGAAAACACAGAAGGAAAAGGAGAAAATGCTGCTTACCATCATTTTCTCCTTTTCCCACCATGTTTTCAAAAGCCAGTTTTAGTTAAAGCTCAGGATTTTGTGGTAAAGGGTTAGCCTATAATCTTTCACAGTTATTCAGGTAACTGATGGATGCAAAGCTACACAAAAATATAATACAGAAAATAAAAACTTGCGGAACTTTGTACAATGAAGACGAGTATGAATGTCTTGCACCCAGTACTCTTACTATTGCATCAGCACTGCCAAAATGAAGTGCATTGCAGACAAGGATTTTATGCACAAAATGATGAAATAAGAAATACACTATAACCTTCTCTAGCTCTACTGATGGAAAGTTCTATTGAGCCAAAGTAATATGAATTTAGAAAAAAATATTGAAAACTGACAACTTTGACCTACCTCCAGTCCATGACCATGCCAAAGTGTCCTTATCAGCTAGCTAATTTCCTCCCTGAAAGAAATTCAAAAGGAACATTAAAACACTGAAAATAAAACTGTCCATCATCTACATATACAAATTATATGATTAACAAAATTCAACACCTACTTTAAAGACATGTACCTCAATGAATGAATGAATGGTGTTTCATATTGTATTGCAGCAACGGTATTCTAATACCTATGAACAGATTTAATGATTAATTGATTAAATGGTGTTTTTCACTGTTTCAACATCATTTCAGTCATATAACTGTTATATCTCACATATTCATGTAAGTCCTAAGGTTTCACTAGTACTAGGCTAGGCCTATGAAGTGTCTTGCCAAGTAAACTCTGACAAACAACCCAGTGCTATCTGCGAGGATCAAACCTGGGGCCTCTAGGTTATGAGACCTATACTTTACCAATGAGTCATGCAGGACCCCACGTGAACTGGAAATTTAAAACAAAAGGATGAAAAACTTAAGGAAAAATAAAGGTTGTAAAGGGAGGTCTACATGAGCCATGCTCTATGAAAAGGAAGCTTAATGCATCTGTAAAAAGTTTGGACCCATGCTGTGTTCTTACCTCCCATGGGTGTTTTAAAAACCTTTTGGGAAAAGGAGGAAAACGGTAACCAGAATTTTCTTTTTCCACAATATTGTTTACAACATAAACCTCGTCATTAGAGCAACATTTGTTTTGTTGTCAGCAAGTACTTTCAAAATTTTGAACAGGCCTAAAACTTTGTTGCCTGGTAAAGAGTTAACACTTTACCAAACTAAAAATTTTAGATTGATTAATTGTATGGTCTTTAACGCCATTTTCAACATTATTTCAGTTATAGCCGAGCAGCTATCCATGCTTAAATGGAGTTCCTTTTACTGGTACTATGCATTATATTCTTTCTGAGCCACTGGCTGCTTTCCCACATAACCATTGCTGAAACAATGGTCAATGGTGCGAGAGGAATAAATCCTGTCACAATGACTATCATTAATCCCGGAAGAAATTGGCCGAGCTGGGGATCAAACTAGTGACCCCCCGTTCCCAAGTCCTGTATGCTACCGAATGAGCTACCAGGGCTAGGCTACAAAATTTCAGAACTGTTGGTACTGAATATACATGCAGACAATGTACTTAACCAAAATCTGAAATTTGCGTGTGAGAGAGAAGAAAACTTTGTTGGAAAAGGAGAAAATGCTGGTCACAATGAAGAGTGTTAAGCAAGCTTTCAGGGACTTCCAATTCCTGATGAAATATTTTTGGGTTTTCTGCAAAATACAATCATGTTCTTTGGAAAATATTGTGGCTAAAGGTGTATTCCTTATTTAGCCAAATTCCATTCGACCTAAATAAATGCCAGTAATGCCTATTTTACAAAAATATTCTCATAGGTACCTGCAGCAAATCTGTTTCAGGAGTTTGCTTAATAAACATGGTGGATATTTTCAGTTAGTTTAACCCTTTACCACACATTCCAAATTTCAAACACCCTGTAAGAGAAGGCTACAGGAAAACATTGTGGAAGATGGAGAAAATGCTGGTAAGCAGCATTTTCTACTTTCCCCACAATGTTTTCTACTGTATCAAAGACAACATCATCAATATAACAACATTTGTCATCTGGAAATGCTTTCAACTTGGACCACTCCAAAATTTTGTCATTTTGTAAAGAGTTAACCGTTTACCACACAATCTCAAGTTTTAATGAGAAAAATGCTTTTGCAAATATTGTGTGAATAGAATAAAATGCTTGTAACCAGCATTTTCTTCTTTTCCCCAAATGTTTTCTACCCTTTCAAAGACAAATCCATTTTTTGAGCCATATTTAAATAAGTTGTCTGCATATGCTAATAATTTGGACAAGCTTAAGAATAGATGTTTGGTAGTCAAAAGACTTTCCAGATATTGCATTTTTATATACTGGTATTACATCGGAGAAACAAGAGGGCCATGATGGCCCTGTATCGCTCCACTGGCTTATAAATACAAACCATAAATGGTAAACATTTCAATTCTGAGTCAAATGATTTCAAAATAAAGACTTAAGTTTTCTCTGTAAAAGCCCATGTGAAAGTTGAGACCCGCAGGGCAAAGCCATTTTTGATCCCAGAGCTATAATTACTTGAAACCTGGTAGAGGTCCACAAGATAAAGCCACATGCCAAAATAATACAAGTCTATGCTGTATGGTTATAAATAAGGTGATTTTCAAGTTTTGTCCATATGAAGCCTCTGTAAAACATAAGACCCCTGATAAAAGGCTAATTTCAAAAAAAAAAAAAAAAATCAAAACAGGAAGATTTCTTAAGCTGTCACTATGTAAGCCCATGTAAAACTTGTGACCCCTGCGGCGGGGCCAATTTTGACCCCAGGGCTAAAGTTTTGGCCCACTTGGTAGAGGCCCACTAGATATAGCTACATGCAAAATTTGGTAGCTCTAGGCCTTATGGCTAGGTACAGGAAGATTTTTAAAGTTTTCTCTATATAAGCCTATGTAAAACTTGTGACCCCTGGGGCAGAGCCAATTTTGACCCCAGGGCTATAATTTGAAGAAACTTGATAGAGGTCTACTACATAAAGCTACATGCCAAATTTGGTAGCCCTATGCCTTATGGTTTCAGACAAGAAGATTTTTAAAGATTTCCAAATTTTTTCAGTTTTGTTGCCATGGCAACCAGAGTTTTTGAAGGAATCAAATTCTTTCAAGAAATTCTAAAGAGGACCATGGCAGGATCATTTCTGTGAAGTTTCATGAAAATTGGATGGGTAGTTTCAGAGAAGAAGATGTTTGAAATAAAAGTTAACGCACGGACGGACGCACAACGGACACCAGGCCATGACATAAGCCCGCTGGCCTTCGGCCAGTGGAGCTAAAAAATCACAGTGTAGATTTAAGATCAGATTGCATATTCTGTACAGCCTGATCTTAATCAGAACAGAACATCGTTTAAATTCATGCATTTAGTCACACGATTTCTTCATTTTACTACTTACATTTCCAAATGGTATATAATCAGATACTAAATAAGTGAATAAGTGAAAGGGATATTAATATACCTAATCCATGTTAAACTTACCATGTAGATGCTCTGCTGACTTGTTGATCGTTCACATAACTGCTTTGGGCAATGTGTCTGTCATCGTCTTTTCCAAGTACTATCACTTCAAAGCCATGGTATCTTAAATTGAAAAAAAAACAACAAAAAAGGAAAACCTTTTTTTTTTTTTTTTTTGTGGGGTGGGATTGGGGGAGGGGGGAAAAACAGCTAATTGTAGGGAAGGAACACTTTTTCAAGAAAAATTCACATGTTACATTGTTCACCTTTTTTTACATGTCTGTTTTTCAAATTTTTGTGTTTTTGTGTGTGTGTGTGTGTGTGTGTGTGTGTGTGTGTGTTTATCATCTCAATATGTTGCTGTGGAAAGCTGACTGTATGCATTTTCAATGTGTCAGTTTCATTTTATACATTCCATAAGTGTTTCTTGCTAATACATGTGTTTGGGAGTGAGAATGACCTGCTGCTATAGAAAGCCGTGTGCATATCTAACGTGTCAATTACACCTTTGCTACGTAACTTTACCTTTCAAGTAAATATAAAGTAGAGTTTAGTTCTTTTATGTTAATATTTTCATTTTCAATCACAGATTTTTTTTTTTTTTTTTTTTTCCTCTCATTCTTAGAGTACTGGAAAGTTTTAGTTTATACTCCATATGCAGTTTCATGACTGTTGATTTACAGTTTAAATATTTTTTAGAATCTAAGTTTGTATCCAAGGTAATTTCTTGAAGATTCCTTTGCACTTTGCAAATTTGTTGTTTTAGTTCCTTGTGAAAATTGTTGTGCAAATTCCTTCTATTACTCTTAAAATTAAGATTTAATGGAAAATGCTAGCTTCTGATACTTATTGCAATATTTTTGCCAGGGACAGGGGGTATCAGAAACAAACATATCCAAACTGAAATTCCCTACATTTTTTCTTCATCCTTTAATACTTCATTTTCTGTTTTTGATTCCAGTTTCTTTTTATGATAATTTTTTTCTTTTCATGTTATTTCTTTTTATTCTTTTTCAGTTGATCAGTTCTTTTATTAAGATTTCTTTCAGGTTGTTTCTGTTTATTTATTATTATTACTTTTTTTTTTTTTTTTTTTTTTATTTTTTGGTTTTGTTTTGTTATTTTTTTTATACAATTTTTATTCTTTTTATAATATTGTTAGAATTTTCTTTCTTTTTTTTTTTTTTTTTTTTTTTTTTATAGTTTCTTAGTTTTTCTTTTTATTTTTAATCATTTTTGTTTCCTATATTATATTTTTGTTTACTGTTATATATTTTCCCATGTTTTTTTTTCTGTTGATGTTGTTTTTCATTCTTTTTATTTTCTATTTCTCCAGTTTTATTGCTTTCATATTAAATTCTTTAATTTTTTTGTTTAGTTATTTTTTTCCTTCATTCTTTTCATGCTTCTTTTTCTGTTTTTCATTTTTATTTCTCTTTTTATGGGTTTCATTTTCCTTTTCATGTTATCTTATTTTATTCCTTTTTCAAATTTTTCATTCTTTTAGTAACATTTTTTTTCTTTTTTTCATCATTTTTGTTATAATTTTATTTCTCTTTGTAACTTTTTCTCATATTCTTTAAAGTTTTCATTAATTTTCTTATCATGTTATTTCTTTTTATTCTTTTTAAAGTTTTTCATTCTTTTGATAAGATTTTTTTCAGTTCTTTTATCATTTCGTTATAATTTTCTTTCTTTTCTAGTATTTTCTTATTTCTTCATTTTTTTGGTCTTTATGCTTTTGTTCTAATCTTTTGTCTTTTTCATTTTTTACTCATTTTTTTTTTTAAAACTGTTTACTTTTTTTTTACATTTGTTTATTTTTTGTTTTGTCATTTTTTTATACAATTTTTATTCTTTTTATTATATTCTTAGAATTTTCTTTCTTTTCTTTTTTTTAAAGTTTCTTAGTTTTTCTTTTTATTCTTAATATTTTTGTTCACTATATTATAATTTTGTTTACTATTATATATTTTCCCGTTTTTTTTATTTTTTTTTTTTTTTTTTCTGTTGATGGTTTTTTTTTTTTTTTTTTTGTTTTTTGTTTTCTATTTTTTCAGTTTTATTGTTTTCATTTTAAATTTTTTATTTTTTATTTATTTATTTATTTATTTTTTTTTTTTAATTTTGTTTTTTTTTTTTTTTGTTTAGTTATTTTTTTCCTTCATTCTTTTCATGCTTCTTTTTCTGTTTTTCATTTTTATTTCTCTTTTTATGGGTTTTATTTTTCTTTTCATGTTATCTTATTTTATTCCTTTTTCAAGTTTTTCATCTTTTAGTAACAATTTTTTCTTTTTTTCATCATTTTTGTTATAATTTTATTTCCCTTTGTAATTTTTTCTCATATTCTTTAAAGTTTTCTTTATTTTTCTTATCATGTTATTTCTTTTTATTCTTTTTAAAGTTTTTCATTCTTTTGATAACATTTTTTTTTTTTTTTTTTTTTTTTTTTCCAGTTCTTTTATCATTTAGTTATAATTTTCTTTTTTTTCTAGTATTTTTTTATTTCTTCTTTCTTTTGGTCTTTATTCTTTTGTTCTAATCTTTTGCCTTTTTCATTTTTTACACATTTTTTTTAAAAAACTGTTTACTTTTTTTTACATTTGTTTTTTGATCATTTTAGGTTTTGGTTATTAAAGTTTTCTCCCCTTTTTCTGTTGATGTTGCTTTTCTTCATTTTTTTAAAAATTCTTTTCATAATTTCTTATTCTAAATTTTGCCATTTTCAGTTGTTTTTTACATGTTTGTTTTACAGACTGTTTCTTTCTTTTTTTTTACATGTTTTTAAATCATCTTTGTTCATTATTATCATATTCTAATTGTTTTTCCTTTTTTCTGTTGTTGTTGTTGTTGTTGTCGTTGTTTTATCTTTTTTTTTTTTTCAATTTGTGTGTGTTTCCCCCCTCCCCCGAATATTTCATTTTTTACGAATTTTTATCTCTAAGATTTTTTTTTTTTTTTTTTTTTTTTTTTCCAACTTTCTATTAATAAGATTCTTTTTTGGTTTTTGCTTTGATCAATTTATTTTGTTTCCTGTCTTTTGTTTCAAGATTTGTCCAATTGCATTAAACAGAGTAGAACAATTTTTTGGGGGTGTGTGTGTTTTGATCCATTTCATGTACTACCCTGGTGAAATATAACCATGTGTGTAACATTTTAAGGAATAAAAAATATTCATGAACAACCCAGCTAAAAATAAAAATCACTCTTTACAGAAGTAAGTAACAAATTCATGTCTTGGGGATTGGTTTAGTCAATTGTTTGGTAAGATATGGTATCTGCTTTAAAAGGAGAATTTGCTTTCCAATCTGTCCCCACTATCAAGATTTCATGTCAGAATTTGCTTTCCAATCTGACCCCACTGTCAAGATTTTATGTCAGAGTCTCAGTATACTTGTGTCAATGTCCCTAGTATATTATGGAATACTATAAGCCCAGACAAATTGGATGGAAACCAGGTTACTCAAAGCTGAGACAGCTCTGTTTCATGTTGTGTGCTTTTGCTATTTCCAAAGTATGTTTGTAAAGAAATATATTATCAGTGTCCTTGATCTACTATGACCTATACTCCACCAAATGCTTCTCACAAAAACTCCAAAGGATAATTAGAAATATCTACCCCTGATTACCCATTAAAAAGTTGATTTTGAAAAAGTGTTGCAAAAATGAAGATGGAATTTAGGAGATATTTATTGAAAAGTGCTTGAATTATGCTGTTTTTTAATGTTACTGACACAATTTAATGTGTAGTGTACTGGAGTCATCCAGGCTATGAGTTCATGTGAAATAAGCTAATGTTCCTAGGGTTAACAAATGTTTCTAGGCTTGCCAAAATTGTAGAAACCAAGACAGTTGTCATTTATCCTCATATTTGCATTTGAACTTTGAAATAGCACTTGAACTTTGAAATAATCAAGCAACACTTAAAAATTGTGATGTCTTTGTTTTCTAAATGACAATCTGATACATCACAGGAAAAAACAATACATGTATGTGACAGGTTTCCTCAAACAATTAAGCCTGTAATATACAAACTTGGACCGTGCTGGTAAACTGATGAAAGTATTATTGATTAAAGATCATGGGGATGATCTTGAAAGGTTGCACTATGTATACTTTAGTATAAATAATTAGCATCTTGATTTTGATCAGTATTTCTACTAAAAACCTAAGCATTTAATGGGGAAATTCTTCTTTCTCAGACATTCCTTCAATGCTCATAGATACTTAAATAGTGAAGGTGACATTGTATTTAATGCAGTTCCACCCTCTTCCCCTATATCAAACAAACAACAGCAAAAATACTTAAATTCCTTGCAAATACCATGCAAATACCAAACAACTTCATAAAACAACTTCTGTAGATGAAAGTGTAAAGACCAAGCTTATGAATACGATAGTAATTGTCAGATTTAACCACAAATATAAATATCAGGGCTCTGCTGAAGTATTTGAAATCAGGCATACATTTTTTATCTGAATTCCTGTGTTTTTAAACAAGATATCTTTCTGTTCTGATTTAACAGGAAATAATATAATTAAAACATCATTCAAATCATTTGTTGTTTTGGCTTTGTGGCTGGTTCCAGTATTCAAAAGTATTCCATATGCGGATTTGCATGCGTTCCTGAGTTGAAATCAAACAGTGTCAATATATAAATAGAGAGCCAACAGATGAATCTTTTAAAAGCACAAAGTCTTGGATTTTCCTCAATATATGTTTGATATTGTTTCCCAAATTAAATCTAAAGTCTTCTCACAGACCACATCTTTGAGATTTTTTTAAACCAACAGGGATTATATTAATGTGGAAAAAAATGACTACTTCTCATCATGAAATACAGAATACAACCTAACTATGATAAACATTCTATATTAAAAGGTACATCATTTCTAAAATTGTGTACCTCCTTATATAAGAACAACAAGTGCATGGCATGCGGGTGGCAACGCTCGGCTGAAGTTGCTTGATTTTCAGTGAAAATTCGAAGTCGCAAAAAGGGCATACCTGTGTCAAAATATTCTAGTGATTACCTGCCCTAGTTCTATGGGTTCCCCTTTTCATAGTCAACAATTTATTCAAGTTTGAAGGAAATATCCTCAGTAATATCAGAGATATTATAAAATGTCAAAGTTTTTGCACGACATTGCAGACGGCGACAGGGCTATGACAATAACTTGACTTTTTTTGTGAAACAGACAAGTTAATAATAAATGAATATCTATTTTTGCTTGTGGAAATAAGATCCTTAGCCTACAACATTGTGCAAGGCTCTCAGCAACTTAAATGGAATATGAGGCATACCTAATTGTAGAGTGTGATCTGAAGTCTTACGTGAGTGGAAAAAAAGAACAGGGTCCACTCTTCTATCAGCACTGGATTTAATTTTAAACTTAAAATTGCCCCAAAGCTGTTTTACAGTCAATGATCCTATTCAACCGGAGCACTTGCCTTCACAGGATGCATTAATAGACAGTCAGATCACACAAAAGCAAAAGCTTCCATACTGAGAAATAGCAAACTTGTTATTATAAATCAAAATGAATGAATGAATAAATGAATGAATGAATGAATGAATGTTGTTTTATGATGCATCAGTTGACGGCTTTGGTAATTAAGTGTGCATGTCTGTATTAAGAGATGATAAAGTAGAATGGTTGCACTTAAGAAGATTTAAACAAAATGATGAATTCATGGCAAAAAAATTAAATGAAGTAAGACTGTATAATGCATAAAAGACATTACTGAGTGGCTGGGCAGTCCCTGCCTACTCAAAAAGTTTTCAATGAAAAAGTCAAAATTAAAATTAAAAACATTTGAACAAAGAAAATCTAAAAATAAAAGCAAAAAAATATCCATACACATGTTGCAATAACTACATAAATAAATGTACCATTAAGCCCTACATATCTATTGGATAAAACCCTTGAAGTGCCAAACAAAGTGAACAGGGACCAGATAAAATGTCATTATGAGACTGAATTTTGCAAGCCATGTCTATCCATAGTATGCTGTGTAGATCTAAGAGCAGGCTGCATTGTGCAGTCTGATCTTGATCTGCACTAGCCAGAAAAAAGAAAAAAAAAAAAAAAACTATTGTTGTTAAGGCGCTTTGCAGTCTAAGATCTTTCTCATGAACCTTGCAGAGATTGACACACAAAAAAACTGTTGTGTGGTCTTAACCCATTACCAAACAATCCTGATTTTTATTTTAACAACCTCTGGAAGGGAGGCTTTTGCAAACATTGTGGAAAAAGGAGAAAATGCTGGTTACCAGCATTTTCTCCTTTTTCCTCAATGTTTTCCTACCTTTCAAGGGCAAATCCTATCTTTGTGCCATATTTGGTATGTTGCCTGAAAATGCTTTCATCTTTGACTATAAAACTTTGTTGTTTGGTAAAAAGCTAAGTCTTTTTTGAGTGGACGAAAAAACAGTACCTTTCACAAATAAAAAGGTAAGATAAATGCATTCACATAACTTTTGAAAATGGTCTTAGGAACCAATTAATTATTTTTCAGTTACATGTACTTGGGTTTTAACAAAAATGCTCAGACGAGGTTAACTTTGCAGATGAAACACAGCTGCTGCCCCTGAATAGACCGACAAACCTTTCTGGATTGCCTTGATCCGTCATTGGTAACAGTTTAATCTCTATATTTTTTGTTTGTTCATGATTTAAAACTTTTGAACAAAAGACAAATCTTTCCTGGATCCCACCCAGTAATCAACTCTGTCTACATGTATCTTTCTGTGTTTCCTGGATACTAACCAGTCCAATGCATGGATAACCTCTCTGAGCAATGAATTATAAAAATAATTTTGTTTCATAAATGCAATATTTTTCACCTATATCTTTGCCAAAGTAATTAGTTTACTTTATTCAAGCCATTTTCAAAATTTATATGAACAGATTTAACTTACTAATCTAACTATAATTCAAATTCTGCTTTATTTAAGATCACTCTTATTATTTGCGTGAGAAAATTAGTTTTTTCTTTTTTTAATTACTTTTGGATTTAAGATCCTTAACATCAAACATTGCATGAGTTTTTCTTTTCTTTTGGATTTAAGATCCTTAACATCAAATAGTGCATGAGATAATTCTTTTTTTTTTTTTTTTTTTTTTTTAATGTAAGATCCTTAACATCAAACATTACAATGAGATAATAAACTATTTCTTCTTTACTTTTGGATTTAAGATCCTTAACATCAAACGTTGCTTGAGATAATAAATTATTTTTTTCTTACTTTTGGATCAAAGATCCTTAACACCATAATAATTGCACAGGTTCTGGTTTAAAAAGAACTGCAGGGTTCATTTCAAATTGAATTTGTGTACAAAAAAAGATACTTTCATAACAGTGCAACAAGAAAGTAACCCTTAAAGTGCCAAATAAACCCAATTGTCATTTTCATTCTAGAATAAACCAATATAATTGCAAATTCATGGCTACCTTTTGCCTGTTTTAACATAGCAGACAGTGTAGATCAAAGATCAGGCTGCATGTTTTGTGCAGCCTGATCTTGATCTACACATGTCCGCAAAGGCAACTATTTTAGTGAAAGGGTTAAAAAACTGAAATGAACCCTGAAAATTAACTCTTTACCAAGCAACTAATTTGGATTTGTCCAATTTGGAAATATTTGCAGATGACACATTACATGTGGCTCAATTAATGGTGCAAATTGTCTTTTTAGAAGGAAAACATTGTGGAAATATAAGAAAATGCTGATTCTCTTTTTCCCACAATGTTTTAAAGGCCTTTTTTCTCAGTGTAGCTACAATGCAGGATCATTTGGTAAAGGGCTAAATAAGGCAAATAGAATTTTTAATAACAGAACAGAAAAGTATACTTAAGTAATAAGAAATTACATCCACTTTCATTTTTTATCTGATATACATATAGGATTTAAGATTCTCAACATCACATAAGGTATGCTGACAATACTTTAGTGGCTATTACAACTCCCTTTGGTTTACAAACCCTCAAACATGTTTAAATTAATGTGTGTCTGATGGACACACATCATGTAAGGATACTTCAATATGTATCACACCTACCAATTTGATAGACATGGTGCTGATTTAAAGGATTCATCCATTGTTAACGTTATGCCATTCTGTACTTCTCAAGTAATAAAATACTTTGAATACACAGGCCACAAAACTAAAATTTAAGAAATTCCTATAAGACTTTTTTTTTTCTGCTCTACTCTGAAACTGAAGCCTTTGAGCAAAAATTTTCGGAAGTCAAATCCAATTAAGAGCTAGACAGAATTACAATTTCAAGAGTAATACCCTATGCAAATTTTTGACATACTGGACCCCTTGTATGTAGGTGTCAAACACTGAATGAAATTTGTTGTTGTTTCTGATGTTTTTGTTTATTTATTTAAGGACAACAACTATGTAACTCATACTTTATATGATGCAGACTAGCATTGGGGCAACAAACATGTTCTTTACTGATCTGTTACTAGCAGGAAATCAAAGTTATATTTAAGTGTTTACCTGATTGGTCTATGATTGGTCTAATTCAAATATTTTGTAAAGTGACAATAAATTATTATGTGATTAAAAGAAAGTTAACAAATTCCAGCCTCAATAACCGTTAAAATCATAAGTGATGTAGTTATTATATCATGTGTGATATAAAGAGTACCGGTATGCTCAATTATTTCGACTGTCCCATCCACATAGCCCCACTTTAAGATGAATTCTTAAACATATACAATGTGTAAGAACAAATACATTAAACCTATAGCAAGCCACTTTTGAGTTGTTTTGTGAAAAATAGTGTGACCTATAAATGAATGATGACCAACACCGACCTACAAGATCAATGTAAAGTGATTGATCCCCAATAATGTTAGATTATTGAAAGCTGGATGAATTAATAATTGTCAATTGTCAATTTTATGGCACGATGACAGCTCAGGTAATTTAGCGCACATGTATGTATTAAAAGATAATAAAATGCAATTTTTGTGCTTAAAAAGATGAAAAAATAGTAGGAAAAAGTGTTAAATTAAGAAAGATTATGTATATTCCGTATTTGCATAAAAGACATTATTGATTGACTTATTGAAAGTTATTGTTCCTACCGTACTTCACCTAATTAATGCGCTGGGGCACCATTCAAAACACCGACAGGGCACTCTTAGTCCATAGCCAATTTCCCGAAATTTTCACTGCCATCACTTAGAGTAAGTATGGTACTTTGATCCGAGTTTTAGCCAGAGCCCAGTGCAAAGTGATTGCCATTTTGAAAGACTTCATGTAATGCAGTAATGCAGAATATTGATTTTACCGCCGATCATGATTCATTTAGACATTTAATAGCATGCACGATTAGTATGGGACACTGAAATTCAATACTTCACCTTTTTAATGTTCTTCCAAGTTAGTTGACAAATTTTGTTTTACGGGAAGTTTATAATGTTATTGGAAGTGTATGTGTATTCAGACAGTCAGCTGTTAATGACATTGATTGCTGAAGTAATTAGGATTATGTCGATAATGATATAATGATAAAAATAAAGTATGCAGTGTTTTTTGTTGATGACTGGGGTGTACCAAGAAGGGGTTGGTCAAGGAGTATTACTAAGTTTTCACTTTATAGTCTTAAAACCACAAGAGATGTTACCGGATATCATAGGCATTATGTAAAGATATGCATAAACTGATGTCATAGGGGTCAGAATATATTTGGAACTGCTTGAAGATGGTTTGTCTTGGAGACTGATAATGTATCACATGTTTCAACTCAGCAATCTGAAGGTTTAGTAAGGCATTATTTGTTGGTAAATTTGGTTCTTTAGTACATGGGATTGGTCTGTATTGATTTATTTGGTATATTTGAAATTACTTTAAGAAATAAAACACATGGGTCTGGCAACAATGTAGGTTTAACATTCATGACACTATGCCCTTTTTTTTATCAATGCAAACTTCATACTAATATCCATACTAGCTTATGTTTCTGTCAAACGTTGGACCTATATAGCTGATTCCAGGGCTTAGCCTCATAAAATGAGGCAGAATGCAGTACTTTGAGGGCAGTGTGTGCCATCTTAGTAAAATGGCTACATTTGTGTGTGGTTCATATCATGAAATTACATATAAACTTTCTCAGTTTGCTACCTTTCAACACTTTATGGCAACCATAATATTACTGTCTTACACCTTTGACTTCATGGCAGACGATCAGTTTCTACCACGTTATATTTGAAATATGACTTTTAGGCAGGTAAAAAACACCAAATTCAAACCTCCATGTTTTGTAATATACATATCACAATTTTTTACAAATTTTTATAAACTTGCCCATCATTAATCTGACAGACTTTGTATAATTTATCATGCACTTGTTTTAACCCTTGATTACCTGATGTTAAGTGACTCTTACCTTAACAAAGTCCAAATCTGGTCATACCGTAAATCTACAAAGATAAAGATAAGTTTATGTAGAATTATTAACAAGTAACATAAGCACCAAGTTGTTCCAGGTGAAAAAAAATTATTTCTAAATAAATGTGTATATTTAACCCTTTCCCAAACGACAAATTTTGGACTGGTCCAAATTGAAAGAGTTTGCAGACGACAATTTTGAATTTGATGAAAATGGCAGAAAGTTATCAAAAAGGGTATGAAACACTGTGGGAAAAGGAGAAATTGCTCGTTACGAGCAATTTCTCCTTTTCCCACAGTGATTTCAAAAGACTTGTACTGCAGACACGTGAAAACCAGGGCTTGTTTGGGAAAGGGTTAATAGTGTTACCACACCATCCCAACTTTTAATGACCGTAAGGAAAAAGTCATTTGAAAAAATTGTTGGAAAAGAAGAAAATGCTGGTAACCAGTATTTTCTCCTTTTCCCACAACTGTTTCTATTCCTTAACAAATTACATCATACAAGTCACATTCAGTTTGTTGTCTGCAAAGGCTTGCAATTTGGACCAGTAAAAAGTTTTGTGGTCTGGTATAGGGTGATTAAAACACTTATTATAATTATACTCTTTGGCTTGCCTCAGTATGCTGTAATGGCCTATAGGTGTTTTCCTACCCTAAAATATTTAATTCTGCGCTGAACATAGGCCCAAGAAATTCCCAGAAACATTCCAATGCTTATATGACCTTGAGTAGGATGGATATTGAAAACATTGTTGGATAAAAACAAGAAAAAACTCCTTTTCCCCAACATTTTCTACCTTACAAAAGATGAATACCACTATTCCAATCACAATTTGTCGTGTGCAAATATTTTCAATTTAGACAGGTTCAAAGTTTTATTGTCTGGTAAAGAATTAAAGCATAATCACCCACAGTTGACTTTGGCCTTGCTGTATACAACAATAAAAAAAAAATAATGTGGCAAAGGAGAAATTGTTGGGAATGACCGAATTATATTGCATTTTGCCACAATATTTCCACTTGTATTTATGTCTCAAACATTATCATCCATATTTCAAGAGGACATTTTTAAAATCCTCTGCCACAAATTTCACCCAAAGAGGTTAAGGCATGTTAGGTTTTCAGTCATCATGTAAGTTCTTGGTTTTTGGATTCTTTTTTTTTTTTTTTTTTTCTTATATGGTTCAATCCCTTGATAATACAAAAGAGTTGGATAAAAAAAAATGTTGATTTTATCCAGTAAACACGATATGTAAATTTTCAACTTTAAATGGCTACTTTTCCCTTACTGATTGTCAGATTTTTTCAAAATCAATAGGGTTCAAGCTATTCATTAGATAAACAAACTGTGCAAGTTTCACGAAAATCCGACAAAAATGCAGAATTTATCATGTAAACAAGAAAAAGATGAACAGACAGAGTGATGGACTGATGGACGACGGAAACCTCGCTATGACATAGGCTCTGCTGGCTTTCAGCCAGTAGAGTGAAAAACTGAAATGGGTAAAAATCTGGCTGAAAACAAGTAAAGATGTACTGGGTTTAGACTATACCCAATATGTAGTCTGATCTGGGATTTACAATGTGTGCACTATATTTTGCAATACATCCTGACCAAGACTATCTTTAGATTTTTATCTTATAATGACTAATATTTTCAATTAGAAAAAAAAGAGACCTAATTGCTGTATTCAAGGCTTCTTTTAAAAAATATTTCACAGAATAGCAAGTGGTTCAAATCATTATTGGATAAAAAAATTTTAGACTTGCCTAAATTGAAAGTGTTTGGAAAACTACAAATTAAATGTGGCTTAAATAATGTAATTTATCTTAAACTCTTTACCAAACGACTGGTCCAAATTAAAAGCATTGCAGATGACAAATCAAACGCAGCTCAAAATTTTTTTTTTTTTTTTTTTTTTTTTTTGTAAAGGGTAGAAAACATTGTTGGAAAAGGAGATAATGCTAGATACCAGCATTTTCTCCTTTTCCCACAACGTTTTCAAAAGGGTTTTTCTTCAGGGTCGATAATAGTCTGGACTGAGTGGTTAATAATAAAAGTGGTAGAAAACCTTGTGGAACAAGGAATAAAACGCTGGTAATCAACATTTTCTCCTTTTCACCACACTTCAGCTTCTTTATTAGGGTCATTAAAACTTGGGATTGTATGGTAAAGGGTTAAATCCAAGATCATGTATTGCCAAAGATGTTTAACTCCTTACCAAATGACAATCTTTTGGACTTCAACTATATTGAAAGCATTTCGCACATGACATAATAAAGGGGACACAAAAATTGAAAACTGTTTTTGGAATGATAGAAAACATTGTGGGAAAAGCAGAAAATGCTGGTTATCAGCATTTTCTCCTTTTTGCACAATGTTTTCAAAAGGCTTCTTCCAAAAGGTCATTAAAACCCAAGTGTGGTACAGGGTTTAGAGAGGGAAATAATGTCCTATGAACTAGAGCAAATACATGTTTTTGTTTTTAAATAAGCTAGACAAATGCAATCAATACTTAATCTGAAATGAAGAGAGGGAGAAATGCCAATCTGTGTGCCTTATGATGGGATATTGTAGCAGAATACCTACCTTGATAAAACATTTAATCCTTTACCAAACGACAACATTTTAGACTGGTCCAAATTGAAAGCATTTGCAGATGACGAAATAAATGTTACCAAAAAATTGAAGTTTGTTTTTGGAGGGTAGAAAACATTGCTGGAAAAGGAGAAAATGTTGGCTACCAGCATTTTCTCCTTTTCCCACAATGTTTTCAAAAGGCTTTTTTCTCAAGGTTGTTAAAAGTCGGGATTGTGTGATAAAGCGTTAAGATCACACTGCATGTTCTGTAGTCTGATATTGAATGAAACTTTTTGCCAAGACATGTGAAGCTGTCCTTAGTTCTTAAGGAGGACTATTCAGATTTTTAATAATCTCAACAAACTTAAAAAACACTACATCTCTAAATTAACAAATGCAATAGCTGGCAAACCATCAGTTAAAAAAAGGATGTATGTAAGAAAAAACATTTTTCTATCTATTCCTTGATAGGCTATGTAGAAAAGAGTATTTTGTGGTACTTATCAGTGTTAAACAAAACAAGAAATAAATAATTAGCAGCAAAAACAACTTAAGAAGGCCTCTTTACCTTTTATCACACAATCCTGACTTGGAGTGTACAGATCAAGATCAGACTGCATACAACAAACACACAGTCTGATTTTGGATCAAAACAGTCCAACATAGGGAGATTTTCCTGGCAAAGAGAACCTTGAAATCACAATAAATCTGTTGGATTTTTCTTTTGCTATCAACAGGAAATTTCTCCTTTATTTATTTAGCAGCTTAAGGATAAACACTCGATAAGAAATTCTGATCTTAATGGATTCACGGTATCGCTTTCTCTAAGCAAGGATCATACAGTATGTAGACATGTCTATGATCCCTACACTAAGCAATTTTTCTACTTTCCACAATGTTCCCCTAAGTAGTAAATGCCGGATGTATAAAACTATATCGCCATGCACTAAAGAATGAACCCATTACAACAAGATGCACATTTTTATGCGTCTTGTGCGAAAGGCTACGATTCCTGTTCACACCAGTGTTCCCATTTTTTTTTTTTTTTTTTTTAATTTCTAAGATGTCTGCGATCTCCTAGTTATTCAAGGAAAACTTTGTTTCAAAACAAATTTCAAAAAGATATGCATATTAGAGCGACATTTTAAGAAGGAAATCGGGAGGCGGGCGCAAACATAGGCACAAAGACGCTGGCGTTTTACAAATGCGAGCGAAAATTATACGAAAACAATCACAAATTTCAACTACAATGCCAGATCTAGATATACATACACGTACTTTACTTATTCATGGAAAAAAATACAAAGATTACGAAAGAAAAAGAGACTTACTTCATTTTTTTCCCCAGATCAACCTGCTTGGCTCTTTGTTTGGACCTCTATTTTGCCCGACTAAACGTTGACTGAGTTCACACTGAGTAACAATCACTTGGGTGGATTAGGAGTCACGTGATAGGGGTCAGCCTAAAATCCAAGTGACCAGTCGGAAACAGGAGCAACGATTGGCCCTTAGGCACCGTGACAATTATAGTTGCCAATGCGGCCGGAATAGGTCGAGATCAGACTGCATGAAATTGCAGTCTGATCTCGGATCTACACTGTCCACTTGCGCAGATATTCTGGGTAGTAAGGCTCAAAATTGCAACCATTTTGGTCTTATTTCTAGAATGAATTAATTAAATGGACCCTTTCAGTTAGGAAAAACGTCCAAAATATTGTCATTTCAGAGTTGTTTTAGCAACAATATGTGACAAAGAAGCGAACAGTGTAGATCCAAGGTCAGACTGCACGTTCTGTGCAGTCTAATCTTGATCTATACTGTCCACAAACAACAACTTAAGTCGGTTCCAGCGCTTTTTGTCCTTGTACCTTTGAGATTTTTTCCCGTTTTCAATAGTATTTTAGTTGTTATCAGGGCAACATTTTACTTTTCTGATAGTTCTATCAGTTGTAGGCTTGGATTCTGCTCCGCCCCTGCCCTCAGATCATTTTGCCGCCATATTAATCAACTTACTTTCAGACACGATAAAAATAAATAGACTCGTCTATATTCAAAGCATTTGCAGACAACAACTCATTCGTGGATCAAATCGTTGGATTTAGTTTAACCGGGAAAAAAAATGGTGGAAAAGGACCAAGTGCTGATTAGATCTACAAGAAGTCTCTTAATTTGGCACTTTTGTTTTCAAACGCATTGTCTGATAAAGGTAAAAGGAAGGTAAAATATGTAAATAACATCGAAATTCATAAAATTAAGAATGGTAAAAACGCTGGATTAAATTAGCACTCTCATGGCCAAATGAAGCAGTTCGTGATTTTTTATGGGAGGGGGACGGCGGGAAGGGGAAATATATCGCGAGTGCCAATACAGAGACTAGGCTACAGAAGAGCTGAAAAAATACGTTTCCAGCTAATGAAACTACTTTTACTGATTAATGTTCAAAATACAATTCTAGTCAAAAAAAAAAAACTTTTTGGTGTCTGAAAACAGGGCCTACACATTTCCAATGCAAAGGAAAAGACTTTTTTTAAGACTGAAGAAAATACATTTCCCATTCGAACGGCGAGGCAATTTTTTTTGACTCGAAATAGACCTGCTTCCCATATAGAGAGGTATTTTAGAGACACACAATGCGATTTAATTGACTCTTTACCGCGCTTGAAAGTTTTAGGGTCATCCAATATGCAAGCAGCTGCAGAGGACAAATTAAATGAGCCTAAAAATGAGGATTCCGTCTTTGAAAACTTAAAAGACAATGTAAGTAAAGTAGAAAATGCTGATCACCAGCATTCGTAAAGGGTTAAATCTAAAGAAGAGACTACTTGAGGACCGACATACATTTCTAGCGCTGAGTTGGAGACCTTACGTGGACTGCAGACTAAATGATATCCTGAGACTCAAGATATATTTCCACTGCCAACAATGCGACTTCCTCAGGAATAAAAATACACTTCCATGGTAAAAGAAGGGACATTGTAAAATCTGAAAATACCTCTCTACTGCAAACGAAGGGACTTTTAGGGCGTTATCTCCCACTGGGTGGCATTTTTTCAAATACATCATCTTCGAAGAATATGACATGCGCAGACAACGCTTTTAGGGACTCAAAATACATTCTGTCTGTCAGCAAGGAGACTTTTTGTGGACTGCAAAAATACAATTTCAACCTCCAACGGACAGTACTCGTACATGAAAAGAAGATACCTCTTTAGGGAGAAAAAAATGGTACCATACAACTGCCAACGAAGTGATTTGTTAAGGACTTGGAGTATATTTTTATGAATATGAACATTCCCCCTCCCCGCCACACACTTACGCAGATATTTTTTTTTTTTTTAACATTTTACCAAGTAGATCTTTTTTTTTATTATTATTATTATTTCTGGGTTCCGTTTAAGAAATTTCTGATTGTTTCCCTTCTTATTGTTAAGTGTTGTGGACAACTGCAATTGCTACCAATAAGTGTAATTTGCTTCTTTGAATAGATATCCTTTTCGCCATTTAAAGTTCATTTCCGTCATTAAATGCAGACGACATTATCGAACGCCATGTTTAAAAGCGTAAATTACGCGTACCCAAAATCACTTTACAAAGTTACACATTGCTGCTTCTGGTAAAGACTTTTGTTTCATCGTCAGTGAACGAATTGCAGACTGCAAACCGAAAAGAACTTCTCAACAGACGCGAAAGACGAAATTTAAGAGAAGCAGTTTGTAACGACGATCTTAACTTTGGCAGGAACAGAAATCTCGTGGTTAGTTGCATTGCCTTCATTTTCGTCATTTTTGCTGGGTCTCTCTGCGACACTTAGGTTTGGTTTGTACATGCTTTTTATTTTCTTCATTAGTTGACCCGTATATTAAACAAAATTTTTCTCTACAGTTGGCGTTTTGATAAATTGACCCGGTTCCTCACGGTCCAACAATGAGGGTACGCAGGGAATAAATTAATTTGTTTTACTTCATTAATCTAGTATCAAGCAAAACAAATAAATTTATTCCCTGTGGGGGGTGGTCCACAAAGTTCTTTTGGCGTGGTCAAAATGGGGTGGTTTTATGAAATTTGAATCCTTTTTCTATAGATCAAGATCTAACTGGCAAAATGTGGTCTGATCTTGATCGTTATCGTCTGATATAAAAAGAAATGAGAAATGCTATAGATCTATTTAGATTTTTTGAGTCGCCTGGTTGCGTAGCAACCAGGCTCTCATTGTTATCATCCTGATTCATGGGGTGACGTAAGCATGCCTCCGGCCTTGTACTGACTTTCGGTTTGCGAGACGTTGCGTAGTTCATTTGTAATGTTGCATTATCCTCAATGCTTCTATCGTACATAATTTTCAGTTGCTAAATTTTCAGATATATCGAAGACGTCCCTTACAGCTCAAGTATTCAAATGCGTAAATATTTGAAATAATTGTCTCCTGCTCTAGGGTACACGAACACCGAACTTTCACTTTGGCATCGAGAATAATCGGTCCGTGGAAAACCGGATTTCCCTTCGAACCGGGTTTCACCAAATTTCACCTCTTGATGACCGCATTTCACCCAAGTATGACAAATTTTATTGCCATAGTGATAACTTTTGATCTGAAATGAAATATATTTATGAACAGCATAATTGTATGCTAATTTTCTGGAAAATATCTTATTCTAACAATAATTTGTTAGAGTTTTTTAGAACAACATGTAACTCCTTTTGAAAAGATTTTTTTGACTTGTGGATAAGCTATATTACATAATAAATTAGCTAAATGAGAAATCACCATGGCGAAGAATTCATTATTTGATGTGAAATATGGTCATACGAGGTGAAATACGGTTATCAAGAAATGAATTTCGGTGAAATGCGGTTCGAAGTGAATTTCGGTTTTTCCATGCACCGGAGAATAATTTGCTTATCTGGATGTCGTCTAGCGTGTGCTTTGGAAGCCCCGCTATATATACGGCAACAGTTATTAATAAAACTACTCTTTTTTCATTGGCCAAATTACCCACTTAAAGTGCATTAATTTGGTTTCAGCCCTCATACCCTTTTCTGATTTAAAATCAGTCAATGACAGAAGGAAAAGGCAATGTCGAACGGCATTGGTGCTCGGTCATAGAGGGAAATTGCGTCGTAGGCTAACTTGTTCAACTGTGAGAGTTTACTCTCCTAGGAAGATTTAACCAACAAAACTTGACCCAAAATATATTAAGTATACAATAGATAAGGTTGTCTTTTTTCTCAAAGTATTTTCAAGCCAAAACATCTTTATATGCCGATCAAGATGTGCTGAGATTCATATTACCGGTGTCTATTTATAGCAACAACCTTCACCTTCGCGGGAACAACACAGTTCCCCGACAAGATAATTCCCTGACACATTTGTACACTGTTTCCCGACAATTTCGGACAACTATCATGGCATGTATACATATGCAATTTCTCTTGAACTGCAGGTGGTGTAAACTCAGATCACACTGTATGCAATGTACAGCCTGATCTTCTGATTCTCATCGATTTTGATTATATTTTGAGGAACCTTAGATAGTACTTTTATGATGGGGTATAATTATTTCTTTCAGTTTCTTTTTTACTTGATTTCTGACAACTCTTTAATTTGCAATATTTCATATTTCAGTGATAGATTAACATGTTATTATAGCTCTGAAATGTCACGTATTTCCAGAAGCTCGAATCGTTATATTTTGTGTGTGTTTGCCTAATGTAGTTTAGGATAAGACTGCCATCTACGGACGGTGCGGACGCCAACCAGATACTTTTGTTGCCAAATGTTTATAAGATATATAGAATAACAGGTACAAATTATCCAATCACAAAACATGTGTTATCAATAAATATCCTTAATTTTCAACGATTACCAACAATAACTGTTAATGATAGTAATTAATAGGTACATGTAGTTTGACTTAGAACAAAAGTGTTTGGGAACTGCCTCTAAAAAAATTGTCGTCCAGGAACTGGCTTGTCAGGGAAAGTTCTATGTTTATTCCACCTTTCCACGCACTTGTCACAGCTCAGCCGATTCCGTACCTAGTAACCTACATCTAACCTCGTCTGTAACAAAGGGCACTCGTCACAACTCGACCGATTCCGTACCTCCATCTAACCTCGTTTGTATTAGGGAGGCTTCCATTTTGAACTACCAATCACATGATCTTAAACATGGCGGCGCCCCCGTAGATCGCTTAGCAACGACATGAACAACCACTGTGAAGTTATTCACTTCTATCGATCTGTCGATGAAAGCTCCTAACGGAATTGATAAACCACGCTAAAACTTGAATGTACAAACTGTCTGCCGACTCAAATACTCTTGGAAAGATAACGATAGAAAATTTACTCATGCGTTCTTTCTAAAGAGGAGCCTTACAATTTCAATAACGGTAAAGCGGTGTGCTTCCGGAGATGTGCGAAATGTACCGTGTAGGTGCATATCAAGCTACGTGATACAGTCGAGGGATTTGATCACCGGATCACCCGAGGTATGCCGAATGTAACAAAGGGATTTCCATACTGAAATACTCCTTGTCACATGATCTTAAACAGTTGGTATAGTAGCTAACTATAGTTGAAGGTCACAGGGGGCATTTTATTTTTGCATTTTTTTCGCCACTTAGAGTAAAAAAGCCACGTCCTTTTGATTTTTATTTACTAAAAAATCAACCCCCTCCTCCGAAAAAAGGGGGGTGTCAAAATCTGGTTTAATACCCCTTAAACTTTCAAACAACTAAGCAACAGGCGACTCTCAGGACTATCAGTCCTTTGATTACATCTAGAGACACAAAATTTGCAGCTTTGTCACCATCATCAGTTTTGACAAATTAGTTCACACAGGAATATTGGCCGGCAATGTTTAAGAAATGAGGCGTATAATTACAGTGTGCTGACCAAATACAGCACTATTTTCTTATCTCACACGTGTGTAAGACAAGAAAATTCTTAATGGCTGTCTTACATTGAAAACAAGGGGAGTTATGTGATAAAGTAGAAGCAGACGACTTTGAAAATGGCCTTGAGACATGTTGATCTTCAAATCAATTCGTTTCTTAGTATTTGTGTAAGAAAAAATAAATTATTGCGGCAAAGGGAGAAAGTGCTGTTTACAACTAGAGTAGGTTTTTTTTTTTTTTGCCACAGTTTTTCAAAAGTCGTTCCGTGCAAGACGATTAATATAGCCTGCAGGTGGTTTTGTGTGATGACGTCAGTCCCCTATCCCACTTTCTTAAAATACGGAATCCCTTAGGGGCCATCAACAATTACTTTGGAAAGCATAATACCGGGAATTGTATAGTGCAGAAAGTTTGCTACTCACTAAGCTTATTTAAGCGATCGGCATCTTAGGCGAAAAGCCGGACTTTTGTAGACAGCATAGATCAAGATCAGACTACACAGAACATGCAGTCTGATTCTGGATCTATTCCGTCCGTTTTGTTAATCAAGCCTATAATAAAAGCACCAGTGTTTTAGTTTCAGTGAATTGTATTTCCGGCCGTCGATAGAGGCTGAGTTTATATATGGCGTGCAACACACAAAAAGAGCCTTCGGACATATGCGTAAGTGTGTCGTCCCAGATCAGCCTGTGCAGTCCGTATTGACAAATCCGAGACGACACTTTCCGTTCTTTTGTGATTTTCTGTCTCACGAAAGTCTACTGTATGACAAAATCTTATGTAGTCGTAAAGTGCCGTCTCGGATTAGCCTGCGCGGAGTGCGCAGGCTAATCCGAGACGACACTTTACGCAAATGTCACAAGGTCTCATTTCACATTTTGCTGGCCATATTTGGCGCTGAAAAAGTTCATGTACATAGTTTATGTTACAATTGCAATATTCTGTCGAACATTCATGTGAGCTATGCTCTGGCAAAAGGGGGTTTAATGCATCTCCTCGATGCATGGTACCGAGGAAGTCATCACATAATTACGGATCCATAAAATCAATTATGTCTAGCAACCGACTGTGTCAAAGGGTAGACTGGTTCTTTGATATACAGAAAACTGACCAATAGCGAAGAGTTTCGGCGAACTGCACAGGCTGTGCTTTATCGATACTTGTCGTAGATGCATGAAACCCCATTTTCATAGAGCATGGCTCATATATATTTGACGCTGAAGGAGTTCAGTACATGTACATAGTTTATGTTACAATAGCAATATTCTTATGAAAATTCTTATATATTTCAATTAAAATTTCTGAAATGATGCGGACGAAAGTGTGTGCTCACTTTGTGGGGCGTAGCTTGTAAAAACTTAAGTATACGCAAAACTAATACCGAAGGTAATATCTGAGGCGATAATGCCGAGAATGGAGGGGGGAAGAGGGATCTCCCCGGGGGGGGGGGGGGGGGGTTGGAAGGCTTCCCTAGAAGAAATTAAGAATAGTAGAAGCTATATGGTGGCCTCTGGTGACGGTTTTTTTGGGGGGCAAACTTGACTTTCGTTTCTTTCTTTTTTTTCAAAGTGAACGCAACTGACTTTTTACAGCGTTTCAAGCACGCATGATAATGACAGAGACCTCGGTTGCAGAGGTTGCCTTTTTTTCTGCCACTACCATGCCGCCTGTCAGGTGCGCCATATTGCTGAAACATCGGCATGGCTCTAAAATTAACAAGTTTGCCTGTCACGAAACAGCATGTACAGCGAGAGACTTAATACATCAATAACCCATTTGCAATGTGCATCCCTCACAATTTTGCCCGTCATGAAAGGTAGCATGCCTGGCGGAGACTGACTTAATACATCAATGAACCATGTGCAAAAAAAAATACAATTTTGTCTAGCATGAAACAGCATGTAGAACGGAGACTAAATACATCAATGAACCACATGCAATGAAAATAACAAATATATCTAATACATGGTACTTTGCAAACTTTGAACAGTATCTAGCGTGTGCTGATTAAATCAGTAAAAAGCCCCCTTTACAACACAATCTCGAGTTTTAAAGACGTTGTAGGAGAAGTCGTTTGAGAACATAGTGTGGTAAAAGGAGAAAGTGCTAGTAACTACCATTTTCTCCTTTTTCCACAATATTTTCAATCCTATCAAGGCAAAGCAAAACCTTGATTTGACCCACATTTAACATTTTGTAAGAAAATGCTTTCATGTTGGACAAGTATTACATTATAGCGTGTCGTAAAGAGTTAAGAATCCTTCTAGTGAAGTAAGTGCTTGGGAAAAAATGTGGCATAGAGAAATGGTGTTTGATTTTTATGTTTTCACACTGTTCTGTTACTTGTCCCAGCGTCCAAAATTATGTTTCTTTGTGCTTTGGAGTCCAACAACTTAATTTGATCAATCAGGATATGGAGTCAGTATTAGCTAATTCTTATTCTTTGTGTCTCAGCATAATCTGCATCGTGTTTTCAATATCTGAGCCACGCTCTGGCAAAAGGGGACCTAATGCATATCCGTGATGCTTTGTACGAAGCAGGACATCATATAATTATGGATGCATAAAATCCATTTCTTATACTCGTACATAACAACCGGCTGAATCATGACGTAGAGTGGTCTTTGACATGCAGACAATTTACCCATAGCAAAAAGTTTCGATCCAGATCAGCCTGCGCGGACTGCGCAGGCTGATCTGGGTCGATACTTTTTGCAGATGCATTAAGCCCCCTTTTCACAGAGCATTGCAATGTTTAGCTCTTTGTACATTTTTTTTACCCTATTGTTGTCGGGGACGTTACAAAAGAGACAAGATTTTTACCGCATTATTTACAACCCTGGTTTACCGTCAAAGTATAAACTCGGTTTTTTAGTAGGCTAAAACACGCCTCGATGCAAATGAAACGACTTTATTTGACTGCAAAGAGAGGAGTAGCGTCCGCTGTTGCTATTTGATCTAACTGCACCCTTCCTAGAGAACTCAACACAAGGGGAATAACTTAGAGTAAGAAGTGGAAACATACACTGTTTATCTCCCTTTAAAGTTCCAGACACAAGCTGCTGTTCTGGTGTCTCGTAAGGCTTTTTCAAAGCTCATTCGATTGTTTCTGTTCTACAAAAAAATTGACGAAGTGGGTTTCGTTTTTTTGAATACATTAGGACAGCTGACAAAATTTCCTTGACAGCAAAGTTAAAATTAAAATCAGGCCACAGTGGTCCAGAAACTCGTGTAACTCTGTACCAAACGACAAAATTTTAGACTTGTCCAAATTGAAAGCTTTTGTAGACAAATAAAATATTGCAAAAAATAATGATTTGCCCCTTTGGTAGGCTAGAAAACATTGTGGGAAAAGGTGAAAATACTTGTTACCAGCATTTTCTCCTTTTCCCTCTATGTTTTCAAAAGCCCTCTTCCGAAGGATCGTTAACCCTTTCCCAAACAAGCCCTGGTTTTCACGTGTCTGCAGTACAAGTCTTTTGAAAACACTGTGGGAAAAGGAGAAATTGCTCGTAACGAGCAATTTCTCCTTTTCCTACAGTGTTTTCTACCCTTTTTGAGACCTCTCAGCCATTTTCATCAAATTTAAAATTGTCGTCTGCACTCTTTCAATTTGGACCAGTCCAAAATTTGTCGTTTGGGAAAGGGTTAAATTCGGCATTGTATGGTAAAGAGCTAAAAGACCTGTCTACTTGATCGAACTGCTACCTACAGTCAAGTTATTGCTTTGCACCAGGCCGTTTTTGAAAAAAAAAATGCACTATACCAAGTAAGTCATCACATAATTGTGGATCCATAAAATCCATCTGGTCAAACAACCGACTAAATTATGAGGCAGACTTGTCCATGGACATGCAGAAAATTGACCAAAATCAACCCTTTACCATCCAGGTCAGCCTGATTGGACTGCGCAGTCTGACCTGAACCGATGCTTTTTGCAAATGCATTAAACTCCCTCCCCGTTCCATATTCTACATAGAAACTGTACCCCCCCCCCCCCCCGTACATATTCGACGTAGGAAATGGATTTCTCGGTCCACAGTCTACGTAGATACTGTTCTCCAAGGTCCGTATTCTTCACAGAGACTATACTCCCAGTCCATATTCTACGTAAAAACTGTACTCCCCGTTCCATATTCTATGTAGGAACTGACTCCTCGTTCTATATCCCACGTACAACAAATGCGCCCCCTGCCGTAGAAAGCGCTGACCTACCGTAGAATATTATGCCGCCGGGGAGTACGTTACGATGTACCTACTCTCTGTAAAACATAAGTAAATGTCTTCCATTGATAATCCTCAATAAATTGGGGTGAGGTTGGGAGTGTGTATACAAAGCAAAATACCAAAAAGAAACAACCCACATGCGCGTTTCAGATATACTCGAGACGCAAAAGTCTGTATAACTGTATGTAAGAAGCGGCAATAAATCCAAAGTTATAAGGATGGGAAAATTCAATATCAACAGGTGCAACACAACGTGTGTTTATCAACATTCCTGTGAAGTTTGAGAACTCTAGTACTAGCAGTTACAGACATATGAGCGGCACAATGTTTGTGACAGAAGGACGGACGGACAGAAAAACAACGCATACAAAATAATAGGCGTGTCTCCCTGCCCCACCCAAATATACTGAGAAAAGTAAAAAAAACATTTGTTTTAGTCACTCAGAAGTTGTGTTACCTTCAAATTCTGAATATCTTAAAAAATAAGCCGAAGAATGTTCTTAAGAAAGGCTGGTGAATTACAGACCCTGAGATCTCTAGTAAACATTTAATCCTTTAACAAAAGATACTGTTTTTAATGGTCGTGAAGGGAAAGCCCTTGACCAAACAATGCCATGTTTGAGTAAGCCTGAGGAAGAAACTTCCAGAAAACATTGTGGGAAAAGGCGAAAATGCTGGTGACCAGTATTTTATTCTTTTCCCACACTGTTTTCTATCATTTCAAAGGTTGAACTCAACATTTTGGTTACGTTTCGTCGGTCATTTGCAAATGCCTTCAGTATGGACAAATCTAGAATTTGTCGTTTAGTAAAGAGTTAAAGAATTGTTAGAAAAGGAGAAAATGCCATTAAACAACATTTTCCCCTTTCCCCACAATATTTTATACCCTTGCAAAAACAAATCTCATGATCGAAGCAACATCTTTTTTGTTGTTATATGCGAATGCTTTCAATATGAAGGGGTATAAATTTTTTCGTCTGATAAAACTTGGAGACCTGAGGTGTACTTAGCTTAAGATTACCTAGAGAAACAATCATTTGTTTCGTCTGCAAATGCTTTCAATTTGAACAGATTTAAAGTTTTGTTGCCTGGTAAGGAGTTAACCATTGAGACGGTAAGAGGGGTCAGGACAGTTCCTTTTGAAAACGTCAGCAGAAGTGATTCCTATTTATATTAACCCTTATCCTGCTGAAGAAGTTAAATATAACTTTCAAGACGATAGTATCACCCCGAGTAATGTCATTTCAAACTCGTTTCTTTTGGAGAAAAATATCTCCTTATCGGACAGTGTAGATCCAAGATCGGACTGCACGGTTTGTGCAGTCCGATCTTGATCTACTCTGTCCGCAAAAGGTCAGTGAGTCGCGCTTAGCAGCCTAAGGGTTAAGGTCACACCTATTCGTGGCAGTCGGTAGACGACTCTTTGCACTTTTCAGTAGACTGTTTTAGAAAATGCTACAAAAAATATTACCTAGATAGGGCAACTTTTCCTCTAACAGAAACCATATTCCTTTATTGACCATCTCCTGTCTTGTTAATACGATTTCACTGAGTGAACACGAAAATTGAAAGAAAAACATGGAATCTGGTAGCAAAATACTAACAAGAGCTGTCATCATATAGCATGGCTCACTTTGAAAAGTTAATTGTTAGGGCTGACAATCATTCGGTCCGAAAAATAGTAGCTCTAGAAAAACTTCAACATGAAATTTCAAAATCTGTGACCTTTACCGTAAGGTCATGGGCATGCACATGGCTAGGGTATCTGGAGTATTGCTCAATGAGACTTTGGACCTGTAAATATCATTAGGTAAAATATGAGTCAAATCCATCATTTAGTTTGGAAAATATGACTTCTTAAATAACTATAACGTAAAAAGTGTTTATGCAAAATATAAAAGTGTCCGACCTTGACCTTGAGGTCATTAGCATTTACTGAAAGAATCTTTTGATCTATAGCTATATATATAATATGAAACGAATTCTTTAATATATGGTTTGGAAAATGTGAGCTCTTAAAAAAACTTCAACGTAAATGTGGAGGCCAACTCCAACGCTCGCGCCGATGCTTGGGGTAGTACAATGCTCTTGCTGGAATTTGTCCAGGTGAGCTAAAACATAATAAAACTCGAACTCCGTGCAACTATGCATACTTTTATTGACAAACAATAGGGAGGCACATTTAATTCTAAACTGTTACTGTATCTTACAAAAAGCTACTGCAGGAAGAAATAAAACGGCGTTAAGAACGCCATTTACGTCATAGGAAACGTCATGGTGCTATGTATCTCTTCAACAAACGACGAGATTTTAGTTTAATCTTGTTCAAATTGCAAGCATTTGCAGACAACAAATCAGATGTGGCTATGATAATGTTACCTTTAAAAGGGTCTATAACGTTGTGGAAAAGGAAGAAAATGCTGGTTACCAGCACCTTCTCTGTTCCCCCTAATGTTTTACAAAAGCTTTCTACCTCAGGTTCGTGACTTGTTTGATAGAGTTAAGACGACTGTATTTCACCAATATTCAGCATTAAACAATAGTTTGTTTAGCTGAACCATGCTCTGTGAAAAGGGTGCTTAATGCATCTGCAAGAAGTATCGATCCAGAACAGCCTGTGCAGTCCGCACAGGCAGACATGTGCCGAAACTGTTTGCTACTGGGCAATTTTCTTTATGCCAAAGGACCAGTTTACCTCATGATTCAGTCGGTTGTAAGACAAAGTGCATTTTATGGATCCCTAATTACGTGATAGCTTGCTTGGTATAGTGCGTCACGGAGATGTATCAAGCCCCCATTTGCCAGAGCATGACTCATCTACATGTATGCTTTCGCGCTGATCACCTAAAAATAGTGTCCTGTGGTTAATGCGGTATGTACGAGTAAATGGAGCAGACTGTCATTGGTCGATACTTTATGTAGATGAATTAAGCTTCTTTTCCACAGAGCACGGCACATTGCTATTTGATAGAGAATGAACAACTGAAACCTGTAGTTTAGGAGCAGAAAGTGGTATATGCGAAACTCATGGTTAGGTATGGCAAGATAACGAATAAGCGGAATCACATTGTACAAAATGGCACATATTCGACGAAGAAGAAAGCAATTAACAATGACACACAAAGATAGCAGTTATACAGGCAAACCTACAACATCAAATCAGAACATCTCAAATTTAGTGAGAAGCAAAATTTTAACTTTATCTTCTTGATGGGAATCAGGAAAACTGCGCCCCCCCCCCCCCGGAAAACTGCCCCCTGGAATCTGCCCCCCCCCCCCCCAGGAAAATTGGCCCCGAGAAATTTTTAACATTGTGATACTGATGTTGATTTGTAAGTTATTATTTTAATGCATTTCATTTTGATTGATTGAATTTGTTCCACATGAATGTACATTTCTCGAGACATTAAGATTCCCTTTGAAAGGTTTAACCCTGTTCAGGAGAAGTGATTTTTTGAATGGTTTAATCCTATTAAAGCTAATTGATTCTTTGAAGTACAACTGTATTTACTGTAAAGAATCTTACACTTCAAGCTGTTCTGTGAACATTTAGAAATGCATTGTAAATATAATGTTTAATAAAGATGATGGGACTAAAAAAGGAAAACAAGATGTGTATATTGCCCAATAAAAACAAAAAGATGCGCCTTATTAGAGATAAACTAAAAAAAGGGTAAATGCACCATATCATTCTTGAAAGTGCTTGTATTTCTTTGTTTATGTATGTCCCATTTTGTTTAATGTTTTCATTACAGTATTACAACTAAACCAATAAAATAAGATAATTGAAAAAGTAATAAAGCGAGAATATCTATGGCAATTTCTATATTTTTGATAGAACTTGTCATCACCGCCTGGTGATGCTTATAGATGAGCCAAAACAAACATAAAAGTGTGGGCGAGGGCAGTTTTCGGGGGCCGGGGACAATTTTCATAGGGGGCAGATTTCCTGGGGGCACTTTTCATTGGAGGCGGTTTTCCGATGGGGGCAGTTTTTGCGGGGGGGAGGAGGGGGGGGTTTCCTAGAACATTCTTGATGACTTGTCGCGTTCTTCAGCATCTTATCAATCACAATAACTCAAGTAATTTAACATGGTGTCGCTAACATTGTACTCTTTCCAAATAAAAGTTGTCTAACCGTCATATTACGTCCATTTTCTACAACTGTTGACAACAATAAAGACTATCCAAACCTACTTCTACCTCCATATTTACAAAGTGGACTATCCATAAAGTCTCACAAATGAAGAAAGTGTCATTATTCATCTACATTTCAGTGTCATCTTGTATTATAAGTTTGCGCTACTAATCGAATTCATTTTGTTGTAATGTGACTCAAACCAACACATTCATGACCGACTAACAAGTCTGCAAGTTCATGATAATGTTCATCTTCGTTAGCTACTGGAACACTTCCCTTAGCACCCTTAGGTGGCTGCTTTTTCATACGATGAAGCTGTCTATAATTGTACCAATCCAACTGTCGGCTACAATAACTATTTACATGTAACAACAGCTTGTATGTAATGACATAAATTATTAAAGTACAAAAAGAAGACACGGACGAACAGTATTTTCCTTATCATTCAGTGATACCAATAAATGAAGGAAAATTTTAAGTACATATTCGAAGCTGCGCACCGATTATGTTACGCTGTGTGTGACTGGTTATCGTGGCTGTAATTCGAAGGGAGATAAATACCAGAATAGACGTTATATCAATTAATTAATCAATTAATAAATGTAAAGACTCGATCAGCTGATAGTGAATAAAAGGACAGTAGTGCAGCTTCACCCTTGGCTTGTTAAGATGAATAATGCTACCAGTCGTTCCACAAAGCGCTCAGCGTCATTATTTCACCCAGATCTTTACATTTCAACGGCATCGTATGTGGTGTTATGCCTCTTTCTCAAATTCAAACCACAGTAAACTGAGACAATAAATCCAATACCTAGTATCCCAGCCACTATACTCAGTACAACTACAGCTATATTAATTTGAACGCCATCTTTGTCTGCCATCTTGGTTTCACAGGCGTCACCGTGACTACGCTCCGCTTGTTGACCTTTAGACCTTCCTTTCACGATTAACGGGGCAATTTTTGGCATAAAATCTAGCCAGAAAGCTCCACTTGGCTCAGCATAGCCGGTTTTCATCGATGATTCTGTCATGTCAGTTGACAGCTCGAGATACGACCTTGACCTTGAATCGAATCGATTCCAGGTCGGGCAACCAGGCACCGTGTCGGGGTTATTCGGGTATCTGAAAACGAAAACAGGAAGCTAAAGGCTGAAATGCTACGTACGATCAGATTAACTTTTGTCATGAAGTTATTAACAGTTGTTTGATCGATAGCTCGGTCCATATTCAAGAGAAAATGAAACTCAATGCTACCCCTGTTCAGTTCTCAACTGGTACAAAGCAAGAATGTTGGATTTACGAGATATGTTTAGAAACTGTTAACAAATTTAAAAGTTAGACTTGAGTGCCCGAAACACCAGTTTCACAGTTTTTGTCATGTACTCTATGCTGCATCATTGCTTTGAAAGTGAAAAACAAATTGTTGATTTTATATCATTTCTTTGAAAGAGAGGAGATACTTGTCTGTTGAATAAAAACTTTAAAAGTGAAAATGTTTTATATCTTTTTAATCATCACTATGTAAAAAGCCATTATTTTAAAAATCTTGATATCTTTTGAAGCATTGATTTGATAGTACAGGTTTTGATGTCTTTTGAAGCATCGTTTTGATGGGGCTCTTTTTATCTTTTGAGAGCATAGCATAGATAGGAAAAAGTTTTGATGTCTTTGGAAGCATCGCTTTGATAGCTTTTTTTTCATCTTTTGAAGCATCGCTTTGATAGTCCAACGTGCTTATGTCTCTAAGAGCATCGCCTTGATTGTGAAATGCTTTGATATCTTTTGAACCACTGCTTTGGGTTGTAGTAAAAGGTTTTGATATTTTTTTAAATAATGCTTTCATAGTGAGGAGTTTTGATATCTTTTGAAGAATTACTTCCAGTGTGATAAGTTTTGACGTCTTTAGAAGCATTACCTCCAACGTGAAAACCTTCGATATCCTTACCATCATTTTTTTAAGTGAAAAGTTAAGATATTTTTTGCATCCTTTTCTTGAAAACCAGAAATTCAGTATATGTGGTATCGATGCCTTTAAAGCGAAAGTTTCCATATTTTTAACCCATTACTCTGACAGTGAAAAGGTTCCCTCTCTGTTATATCAACAAGTTGTCTAGTTTTTTCTATTGTTTTACTCTCCAATATCAATGGTCGACATATGCAGATTTTTTGTGGATGGTGTAAATTATCATCAGATTGTAAAAAGTCTGCTCATAACTTCATTCTAATCTGTAACCGAAAACGTTTCTTCATTGACAGTGTAAATATTTTAAGGGTAGGCGAAAAATGTCGAATTTAATCATTTTGTAGCAATCTATCAACCTTCATCCTACCGAACGAAGGTGTTCTGCTGCCGAAAAAGTAGACCGAAACAAGCCTTCACAAGACGTGCAGGCTGATCTTGGTCCATATTCTAGGCTCTTCTATCTATGTGTTTGGGACATGTTATCCGAACTTAGAATAAAGGAATGTTGTTTTAGTGCGCATCAATATCCAGGATCATTTAGCGCACATGACAAGAAAGACAGGAAGACAACAAAAAGGACTCTGCACCTAATTGAAAAGTTGTAAATTATTAGGCGATTGTAAAATGTACATTCAAAATAGGTTAAAGCCTCTTATATACATGAATGATTGAATGGGCAATCCCTGTCTGCCAATAAGCCTTTGTAATACAGTAGAAAGGCAAAAGCTAGTTAGAGAAATATGAGTATCAGGGGATAACTGCTTAAGTTAAGGATTTAACACAGAAAAAGAATGATACCACAAATGCGATCAAGACAAAGAAAGAGGGCAAGTACAAAGGAAGTATCATAACCTTTAGTAAATACCAATCTTTTTAATAAAGGAGAGCACTGATTCGATGCTGACAGTATCAAAAATGTTATACATACTGTCGGCATCGAAATGCTTTATTCAGTTTGCTTGAACGTCAACATAATCCAAAAGAACTAAGTGTAAAATGAATTGCATTGAAAGCATTCTGGTGCATCAACCAAGTGTGTCAACCCGTCAATGTCTAATTCGAATGCGAGCGATTGAAACCTCTTTTTACCTTACAGACCTGTAACATTCCCCATTGGAACTTTTAACTAAGCGAAGCTTGTTTAAGATGGCTCTGTTTCACTGGGAATGCCATGAAGATTGGATGCAGCTTCAAACAGAAGACGTATAACCAGTGTAGGGGACCTTACGATCAGAAATAGGCAGGTAAAGAGCAGTTTTGGTCGTACTACTGGCGTTATCATTGCCTCTGATGCCAATATTACTTTGAAGCCATCAGAAGACTAGTCTGTTTAAAGGGGAAACTTCACTGATAGGTTCAAAAACATGGCAAAGTAGAGTTCTCAAGCTTTTGGTTGAAGAAGGCATGCAAGAATAACAGAGAGTTAAAGAAAATAATACAACGATCAGATTTGGGGTGTTTCACTAAGTGAAGGGCAAGATCAATGACAGTTTCTTTGGCAGAACAGATAGAAAGCTTGTCTGGAAGGCGGGATTTTTTTGTTGTCTTTTCTCCATAGATACATGCAGCAGCAACAGAGTTACTATCTTTAGAGCTTTCTGTAGAGATAGAATAGTGTTTCTTCAGCTCTCTCTACTTGGAATGTAAAACACCCTGGTCTGTTTCAGACGTCTTAAAAGAGGCAAGGTCAAATAAAAATTCTGCACAGTTTTGTGTCCAAGGAGGAATGTCAGGAAATTTTCATTGGGAAATAAATTCAGTGTCTATACAAAGATTATCTAGAAATGGGTCTATGCGAATACCAAATGGAGATATGGCATTTGACTTTCGTTCAGAACAGTTTCGTTTTAACTGATGGTTAAAAACAACTTTATATGCAGGGACAAATGGTTTTGACTTAATTTTTAAAAGGTACTAAAGAGACAGTTTTTTCCTCTTAGATGAAAGTGAGGGTTAATTAGCCTCGACATACGTGTAGAGGCTGTTAATAGGAGAAGTTCTGAAAGCTCCAAGTACCAGTCGTAGACCTACTCGGTGAATAGACTCAAGACTTTCGACGTAGGATTTGCGAGCTGATCCATATACAATGGATCCACAATCCAGTTTGGGGCGAGCGAAAGAACGACAGAGGCGTAAAACGACTTTCACATCTGCTCCCCAATCTGAATAAGTAATTACTTTTTGAAATAAGTAATTACTTTTTGAAGATAGAGTGCTCTTTTTGCGCTTTTTCTTCAGTTCGTTAATACATGGATGAAAGGAAAGCTTTTTGACAAAAACAACACCAAAAATGTCAAATTCGGATACAACTTGAGTTGGCGTTTGTCTAAGAATAATTTACGATCATGGTGAAAACATCGTAAATTGCAAAAGTGCATGCATTTCGTGTTAGACTTTCAAAACTTGAACCCACATTCATCAGACAAAGTCTGTAGTTTATTCAGATCCGTACTTAGAGAGGATATAACCTTAACAAAATATGTTGTTTTTTCACGATTCAGTAATTCCTGCAAGACAGAACTCTGTGTGGGGGTGTGACAGGAGGTTATGGGGTGATTTAATGGGGGACTAATATCTATAAAATGTTACCCTGTCTTTGCGAAGTTTGTCCATAGTCTCATGATAGAAAATGACAGCGTCATTTCCTTTGTCGTCGGCTGGTATCGTTTAGGGACAGACAAGGCATCAAGCATCTTCCGAGAAAACCCGAACACAAACTCGGATTCGTCTCCATGGCTTGCTTCCGTAACCCAAGATGGCGACGCATAGTTCTGAAACTTCAAACTTGGTTTGGTCCTAAACTCGTAAACAAAGGTGTTAGACATAGCATCCAGTTTACTGTGTAACATTGCTGTTTTAAGATTAGGAACTTTGAACATATAGTCCGTCGTTAGCTTTAAAAGCATATCTCGAATTGATATCTCGTCTGTCGAATTAAGGACATTTGAATAGCGGATAAATACCGCTTCTCTCGCCACCTCGGAGGCTGAAGAGCCGTAAAGTTGTTGAAGTACGCTAGGAATGACTTTGTCTCGAAATAACTTTTCTGTAACATTAAATGTTTCGATATTATTGACCATCAGCAAAGCTTTCCACATGAATGTAAGATAAACGGCACCCTCCATACTGTTACCACCTATCAGTAGATCCAGGGAACCAAAAAAGTCTCGTATATCGTGGTATTTATCCACCGACTTATCTAACATTATCTGTGGATCGTCTTTGATGAAGTCCCCGTCATAAACCGGACCGAAAGGAATTTGGTAGAAGGACATGTGAAGAGACGATAGGATAGCTTCTTCGTCTTTGCGTCGCAGGCACAGTACAAGGTCATGCGACGTCAGCGATGAACAGCCAATCATAAGACCAAGAGTTTGAAAATGTACATCGTGTAACATTGGGCCTGCATACAATGCACCAAAGTTGAGGGCAGTTCCACTTTCTGCTATGATTCGATGTATTAAGCCTTTATTTCCTGTATATAATGCCTGGTATATGGCACTTATTGCTCCAACAGATTGTCCAATCAATGTAACACTTGCAGGGTTACCACCAAAGCTGGCAATGTTTTTGTTAACCCATATCAGTGCCAAATGCTGGTCCCAGAGTCCGTAATTACCGGGAGCCGTATCATCCTGCGTTGACAGAAAGCCGAATATTGTCAATCTATAATTTATAGTTACAACTATGACATGTCCGAAATAACTAAGCACGTCCCCAACGTAAAAGTTTGCCGTTCCAGTGGCGAATGCACCACCGTGGATGAATACAAGCACTGAAATATTAGCATCTCTGTCAATTGGGTGCGGTGTATAAATATTCAAATTAAGACAGTCTTCAGAAATGGTGAAATGGTCAATTGGAAGGACTTTCTGTCCAGCCTGTGGACATATTGGTCCAAGCTGAGTCGCATTAAATGGTAGCCTGAAAGGTTCCCTCATCCGTGGTTTTTGAAATCTCAGCTCATCAACTGGCGCTTTGGCATACGGAACCCCAAGAAACTCCCGTACGTGCCCGCGGTGACGATCTACAACAACATCGCTAATTTTACCTACAATTTTACCTACAGGTGTCTCCACTTCTACAGTCCTTCCAAGACCTACAAATATGTGATCGTTTATCAACAGAAGGATCACAAACACTGCTTTTAAGTCCATATTCATGTGTTTTGAAGTACTATCTAGAATACTGTTTGTGTTCACAAGGTGTTCCGCAGCACATATCGGTAGTTTTTCTATATGATTACAAAATCCATACTGGTCTGTTTTATCATCATCACTACGACTTCACCAATATCTTCCTCTTCGGTCACATTCTGAGAGGAATGTACAGCAAACGAATTCAGAAATATTCTGTTCAAATATTGATAAGCAAGGTCAATTTTGTGAATCTGACGGCTTTGAAAATATCTCGTAAATAATGGATTATAAACATGAATCCAGGTTTAATTCCAGGTTGTAAGCATTTGTAGATGTACAAGCTAATGTTGCTCAAATGATGAAATTTGTCCTAGAAAGATTAGAAAACGAGAAAAATCCTGGTTCCCAGCATTTTCTCCTTTTCGAACCCCTTTTTTCATCAGCCTTCGGTCGCAGGGTCGTATAAAGACGAGATTGTTTGGTTAGGTTTATCCATTACCTCCTTAAACAAATTTAAAGCAGACGAGTTTTTAAAAAAAAATCCTCGGAAAATATGGATTGTCAAGACAAGTTTAAGTCTGATACATGAAACATTGTAGGAAAATTAACTTAAAAAGAGTAGTCGATCGTTACACTTTTTTTTTTTGTCCATATGTATTCAAAAGTCGTCTGCATAACATCGAAATGAAGTCGTTTGTTTTGATACGTATTAACTCTTTACCAAACGACATTTTTTTAGACTGGTCCAAATTGAAACTTTGTGCAGACGACAAATTAAATGGGACTCGAATGATTAGATTTGTTTCTGAAGGGTAAGAAAACATTGTAGGAATAGGAGAAAATGCTGGTTACCAGCATTTTCTACTTTTCCCACAATGTTTTCAAAAGTCCAATTTCCCCGGGGTCGTTAAAACCCGCTATTGTATGGCAAAGGGTTAAGTGGTAAAATAAATTTACAGACAGCAAGTTTGAAGACTAGGGTATATATTCACCAACCATTTTTAAGAAAGTTCTTAGTCTTATTCTCCAGAATTTTCTAAATTTGATAGTAACAAAACTTCTGATTGGCTAAACCTAGTTTAGCTAACCAGAACTTGTATTACTTTCAAGTTTAGAAAATCTTGAAGAGTAAGACTAGGAATATTCTTAAGAACGGTTGATGAATACGGACCGTGTTTTCGTAATTTGGTTTTCATGCTCTATTTCTTTCAACAACAACTTCTATAATCTAAGATCGAGTGTTATTTTTTATTTAAATCCGCGATCAAGTGTAATTCTTATCCGATTTGAAACGTAAAGTTAATCTGAATCAAGCTTGATATGATATTAACGGAATAAAATATTGTATTAAAGCTATGATGTCTTCTTGGATTGGTTACTCACAATTCTATCTTTAACGGGTACTTACATCGAAGACAAACATGACAGAAAAGGTAACGATGTAATTTTTGATGAGCTTAAAAAGTTTATACCTAAATATAAGTTTGCTAACTTGTTTCACCTAAAGTTAGTATTGTTTATTGTGTTAACCTTATAAAACGCTAAGACCACTTTATACTCGTATCTCGATAGAAAGCGGAAAAACATTAAGAGTTCTTTTACCTTAAGGGCTTTACTAACGATACAGACGATATAGATCAAAAGTCAGACTACACGTTCTGTGCAGTCTGATCTTGTTCTATGCTGTCTGCAAAAGCCATAGTTTTTGCCTATGGCACCAAAAGAATTAAACTAAGAACGCAATTATTTTTTATGACTAATCAATTCATTATTCACAAAGCATTGTTTCAAAGATTAAGAACAATAAAAATAAAACACCATCACTATAAAAGTAATTTGATCACAAACAGAAATATACTACTCCGCAGATGTCGTCAAAACCATCTGATTGTTCAACTAAATCCCCAGTAAGTGAAACAAGCACACAGGAAGCAATACTTCGCGCACTGACAAAGAAATAAATTTCTCTTGTTTTCCTTACAATAATACCCAACTATGATCGTAGAAGTCCCACACAGCTGGTCTGTTCTTGTATCTAAAGAAACGTGAGGCTAATACATAAACTCTGCATAAAGTGTTGCGACTGTCGCAACAAAAATGACCAAAACCCCAGACATTAGGAAACTGACTCGTTCAAAGAATGACCTGAGAAAAATATTATTAATATAGTGCTGCATAACATTCTTCTTTTTTCTTTAGTGCAGTGCTGGCAATATATCAGTGTACATTGGCATATCGCTTTAACCCTTTTTCTGCTAAATAAGTGGAATGAAACTTTCAAGCCAGTCGTAAAGACCCAAATCTTGCTATTTCAAATGTATTTTGGGGGGGCATAGATATATCTTTATTTGACAATGTAGATCCAAGATCAGACTGCACGTTCTGTGCAGTCTGATCTTGATCTACATTGTCCGCAGAAGGCTCTTGAGTGCTTTGCAGCCCATGGGTTAAAAAACACTTAACATGCGAGGCCTTTTGGCAACTGTCCACGTTTTAATTCTTTTTAGTGAATACAGAAATTTCTCTTAACAGTCTATTTCTTACGAAGGCACTTGCCACAATGTCTTTAATATTCATATTATCGTTATTTTCTACTGAACATTGAGTGGTTCTCCCTTTATTTAGTTACTAGGATTATTTCCTTGGTGGCCTGCTGTCAAACGGGAAAATTTCTCTTCAAGACGTCACGGGATACAAGAAGTTTAACAATAACCAGACGACAAAATTTTAGACTTGCTCAAATTGAAAGTACTGACAGACGACAAAGTGAAATTGACTAAAATGTTGGGGTTTATCTATGAAAGGCTAAAACAATAATTGTAGGCAAAGGAGATGATTCTAGTTAATTTTTTACCACACAATCCGAGTTTTAATGATTCTCCTTCTTCTTCTTCTTTTTCTTCTTCTTCTTCTTCTGTAAGCACCCCCCCCCCCCCAAAAAAAAAAGAAAATAAAATACTAGTAGTATACGTACATTCGCCATTCTACTGGATTTTTTTTTTTTTTTCGTTTTTGGAGGCAACTTACGTGTACACAGTACTGTATCTCTCGAAAAACATCATTCAACTCTGGATTTCTTTACCTTATTCTTTCACCGCTCGAATTTCTTTTATCATCTATATGAAACTTAATAATACAATACAATATTTTCACTTTTTTTCGCCGATATGATTCTGGAGAAAACACTAAAGCAATAAGAGAAAATACAGGAGAGATTCATCTTATGATGACAGTACATAACGTTTTATCACAAATAGCATATATATTGCAGGGCTCATGTTGCCAAGGATCCGTTTTCGGACCCCTGCCAGTTGGGTCAAAGAACCTGTCATTTGCAGACCGCGTCGTATTCGTGGCTCGATTTGGTGACGCGGAAATGGACTGAACGTCTGCTAGTGAACACTACAGACTGTTTCCCTCATATAAAAGCCATTGTTATGAAATAAACTCATCACCAACGACAAAATTTTTTGTCCCGTCCAAACTATTTAAAACTATTTACAGACGACAAATTTGATATTTGATATTTTGATGTTTCTTCTTTATTTGTACATAAATATAGGCCACTGGTCCAAGATACATGACAATATATATAAATGAATATTTACAGCTACCGGATAAATTTAGCTCCTTAACGAACTACAAATATATAGTCCGGTCCAACTTGAAAGCATTTACAGACTTCAAATTAAGGACAGCTGAAATGGCAGAATTTGTCCTTGATATAATAGAAAATGTTGTGGAAGGAGAAAACACCGGCTACGAGGGTTTTCTCCTTTTCCCACGATGTTTTCAAAAGGTACTTTTCTAGGGTCGTTAAAAACCCGAGATTGTTTGGTAAAGGGTTAGGATGTGAATGATCAGTGATGTAACTAGATGTTGAAGCTATGTATTGGAGTATATTTCAGCTTCTTTTATCTTCATGACTGCATTAATGTTTATTGCTAATTTTCTGACAGTGGACTCTTTTGAATTTTGCATTAGACTGTAGAAACATTCTTTACTTATACTACCTGTGTACCAGTTAAAAGGAATCGTTGTCTCTCTACCTTATATTGAAAACATTCGAAAAAGGCATGGTACTCCTCTTCTACACATGAAAAAATATAGTTCTGTCTGCAAAAGTTACATATTCTGTCAGCTTTTCCTACACCTGTATGCCCGCCAAGTTCCATATAAAATTTACGATTCGAACACCTAAATCTTGCAAGAGATGATTTTAAGGAAACAGATAAATCAATACACAAATATTTTTTCAGGGTTTACCATTTATTTGAAAAGCTTGTATGCTGAACAGCGAGTCTCTAATTTGTTGTTTAAAAGTACTTAGAAATAGATCTGGGTTACCAACTGTTTGGGAGAACCAAACATGCACAAAGCCATAGAGATATAGTAAATGTTTTATATTTGAAACCCATGTTCGTCTATCAATATCATCCAAACTTTTTAACACTATATAACAATTTTTGGGAAAACGATAATCAGGCATATGCAATAAGTTTAACCAATATCTAATACATTTTGTATAATAATCAACACATAATTGTGTCCTCCCACACTCTCCTAAAGCCATGCAATTGTTTGTAGACATGCTAACACCTAGAAAATCTTTACAGAATTTATATTTAACCCTTTCGATGTCATCTGAGAACTCGAAACCTCAAACCTCAGCACCGTGTAGAAGAATGGGCTTAACCATTGAATCAAATAACTTCGAGTAATCAGAAAGTGAAAAGCGTCTAATTTTTTACTAATATGATTTAATACAAAACGGGTTTTTTTTGCCTTCATTACAAGTTTGAGTTTTGCAGATTTCCACGACAGAGTTGGGATATGAGGCAGGCCCATATATTTATAAACTGAAGTTACATTTACTGGGGTTTCATTGTAAGTCCAGCGCTCATAGCTTCTTAATGGCCCAGCATTATGAAAAACCATGACTTAAGTCCTAGACTAAATCTTAGACTGATTTATGCTCATGCCTGTCATACAGACGACAAATGTAACCCTTATCCTGCTAAATAAGTGGAGTGAAACTTTCAACTCGACAGTAAAAACCAATGATGTTGTTATTTCAAAATTTCTGTGTGTGTGTGTGTGTGTGTGTGTGTGTTTGAGGAGGGGGGAAGGGAGGATATGTCTTAACTGTACTGTGTAGATTCTAAGATCACGTTCTGAGCAGTCTGATCTTTATCTACACTGTCCGCAAAAGGTCAGTGAGTCGCGCGTAGTAGCCTAAGGGTTAATATACATGTAGCTCAAATAATAAAATTTGTCTTCACCAGCATTTTTCTCCTTTTTCCCACAATGTTTTTTAAAAGCCTCTTTCTTCGGGATCGTTAAAACACGGGATTGTTTGGTAAAGGGTTAGTTAATTCGGTATCTCTTTTTTAAACTCTTTCGATGCCGAATATTCCAATTCGAATACTTTTGAATGCTGAAAATAAAAGCCGGTGAAACTGTAAAAGATATGATCCATGCTCTGTTAAAAAGGGGCTTATTGCATCTGCGAAAAGTATCGATCCAGGCCAGCCTGCGCAATCAGCGCAGGCTGACCAGGACCAAAACTTTTCGCTTTTGGTCAATTTTATGTATGTTAAAGGACCAGTCTACCTTATTAGACAATCGGTTGTTCGACAAAATGGTCTTTATGGATTTGTAACTATATGATGGCTTGCTTGGTAGAATGCATCAGGGAGAGGCATTAAGCCCTCTTTTGCCATAGCATGGCTCATATTTATTTTTAGAGGCTTAACTGAACAAACGAGCAGTATTAATTCCAGATCAAACTTCACGTTTTTGCAGTCAATTAAAATCGGGAGATTTTTTTTAAAACGCATAAAGTCACACGGCCACCGACCGTTTTAAACAAATGCGGTCACGGCATCTTCAAGTGATCTAGGAGTTCTTGGTTTGCGTTTTTATCTTTCTAACCCCGAAAAAAATAGAACATTCACTGTAAACTATCGCGCCAGGATACACACGCGAGTAGTATAGGCAGTCAGATCTCGGACAAATGAGGCATTTTGTCCGAGATCTGACTGCCCTGGAGCCAAATTGTCCCGAAATAGACTGCCCCAGGGCAGTCTATTTCGGGACAATTTGTCCGAATTGGGTCGAAAAGTCGTCATTTACCCTTAACTTTCCCTTAACCCTTCTAAAACCCTTTTGTTTTGTTCTAAAACCCATATACTTTCTTCTAATGGACAAATTTCTTCTAAAACCCTTATCCCTTAACGGTTCCACGGTTGGACTTAGTCTTTTTTGTCCCTAGTTCCCTCTCCCTGGGAGAGGGAACTAGGGACAGCCCTTAACGTTTTTGATACAACCCTTAACTTTTACACAGGGAATCGTCTTGTTCGACTTAGTCTTTTTCTTTTGTCCCTAGGCTCCTTTGCCCGAAATAGACTGCCCCAGGGCAGTCTATTTCGGGCATCTTTGGACTTAGTCTTTTCTCTGTCTTTGTTCGGCTTAGGCTTTCTCTGTCATCGTTGGACTTAGTCTTTTCTCCACGATATGGCGCTATATGTCGAAAGAGGAGGTAAGGAGGAGTGAAGAGGAGTTAAAGAGGAGTGAAGAGGAGGTAAAGAGGAGGTAAAGAGGAGTGAGGAGGAGTGAGGAGGAGTGAAGAGGAGTCACCTCTCTAGGTATATTGACAAGCTTGTCCCCATGCTGTGGTTGTCTAGGGTCTCAGACTGGTGGACTTAGTCTTTCTCCACATCTTTGGTCGCCTTGATCGATCATCGTTCAACTCTGTAGGACTTAGCCATTTCTCTGCTTTCGGTCAATTTAGTCTTTCTCTAGCCTCGTATTGGACTTAGTCTTTTTCTCCACGATATGGTTATTTCCCATCTCACGTTGGCTCAGGTAAAGGTCTCTTTTGGACTTAGGCTTTTCTCCGTTTTCGTTCGGGTGAAAGCTAATGTTTCTTTCTCTATTACCGTTGGACTTAGTCTTTTTCCACGATGTGGATTATTTTCTCTCCTCACGCTGGTTCAGGAGAGCATATTGCTTTGTAGCTTGTCTATATGATCTGTTTGAATTGTGTTATACGCCAGCTCAGAATCGCTCAGAGGTATTTTATAGTACGAAATCCTGATCGTTGTACACTTTTTGTGGACATACAAGTGGCCTCAGTCTTTAAGTAGCTTTAGGGTTAAAAGATCTTGTTGGTCTTAGTCTTTTTTGAGTTATTTCATTTTTTGAGTCGGAAAAGAGGAGGCTAGTGGAGTGAAGAGGAGGCTAACGAGTAAAGAGGATTCAGGTTTTAGGTGATGATTAGCTTCGAGGAGTCGGATTACAGATCGCAAGAATGGGTGTGTAAAAAGAAAAACAGATGTGTGTTATAGATATTATTTTATTACGATCTAAATTGAAACAGCAAAAGACTCGAATAGAATGTCATTGGTTTAACTCTTTAAAATAGGAGTTAAATTCTGGTATGGCCACTTTATCACTGTTTCCTGGTTATTGTCAATTGTTTCCACTGTCGGCGGACCAAAATCATCGAGGATGGAATCCAAGAAATATTTGCGTTTGCTTATGGTATATTTCCAAGCTTCGTCTCTAGTGAAATTTTCCGTATTCATCAGATCGCTAACTTTTTTGCTCATACTCTTGTATACCGGATCCTTCCTCATTGCATTAAACCACACCATCCTGCTCTGTAAGACGTTAACTAGTGCTTTCCGATAAGATGACCGTAAATCTTCGTATGCTTTGTGCCTTGCATCCTTTATTCCTAATCTGTTGTGTCGGGTAAGTTTAGAAACCGCCTCTTCAAAAACCTCCTGACATTGCTCAGTTGCCTCCTGTATGAGAATATTCCAGGGGTTGTATTTTGTCACTTGCTCGTCACTCTCTGATTCGTCACTCTCTGATTCGTCAGTGCCTTCGTAAGACTGTTCCTCGTCACTCTCTGATTCGTTACTCTCTGATTTGTCAGTGCTTTCGTAAGTCTGTTGCTCCATATTCTCGGAATGTTCCATATCAGAATCTTGGTTCTGGTGGTGAACGCTTCTTTTGTGACGCAGCATATTATCCCTCCGTTTAAACTGTTTAGCGCATATATTGCATGTGTTCATGTCGACGGTCTGTGTGACACTGATGAGGAGGCGGAGGAGTCACCTCTAAAATTTCGTTTGAGACGAACTGATTTTGGGAAAACGATTGTGAGTAAAACAGGGATTTACTATCCACATAAGCTTCGTTTTTAACTATTTGTGAGATTTAAGTCAACAAAGCGACTGAGAGAGAATCTATGCTGAAAGCAGGAATACAAGAAGAAATTTTTAAAATCGGTTTACGTTGACAGCACAAAATATCATTGAAAATCAAATTACCAAAAAACAAAGAACCACGTACATGACAAAATATAGATCAGATATCGAACATTTAACAGACCCGTCCATCCGTTATAGTTGTACATTTAACACTATGGGTTTACATCCTACCAAAACCGATAATAAAATATACTCCCAGTACAATTTTAAGAGTCGATATAAAATCTCAATCGTGGTACCGGTACTACACGCGAAATACTGCATCAGTGATCTGTTTCATCCCATTCTTCCAGTTCACTGTAACAACAAGATGATGTTTCCACTTTGTATGAAATGTACACAAGAAAGCTCAAACGTTTGTAATCATGACAGAGAAGAGAGAGCCTTGGTTGGAACTTGGGTTACATTCGACCTGTTCAGATATCGAGTTGAGACGTAGATGGAAATCCGATGTTGTGAACGAGAAATTTTTGAAAGACAAAAAACACAGCGCAAAAGTTGTCCAGATCTGAAAAATAACAAGGACGAAAACATTAAGGAAAACAATGAAAAGAAACGCAAGAGTGATTGTGAGCCTGACATCCCGAAGAAAAAAGAAAATTGTGTCTGTAATTTTTAACAGAAAAAAGAAAGAACTGTTTCAAAAGAACTGTTTTCAAAAAGGATTCAAATATTTCTACAGTTCAACGTTTCATTGTATATAAATATATATATATTTCATACTTATAGTTTGTATATATATATTTCGACATGGACTGAATTGCCTCATCGTCGCTTGTACTGTCCGAAGAAACTATCTGAATACGATACCAACTAGGGTACTAACTAGGGTACTAGGCTTTTAGACCTTGTTTTAGGGTTGCAATTCAGACAATGACCTTTTAGACATGGTTTTAGAAGCGTACTATCCGAATAAGGTACTAGTCTTTTTAGAACCACTTGTACTGTTCGACATTGTTTTATGCCTGTAATCTTTAAACATGCCTGTAAGTCATATACTGACCCAAATAATGATCATTGTACATAAAGTTTAAATAAAAGTTTCAATGTAATAATGATTATTGTATATATTTTCACAGTTCAATGTTTCTAACAGTTCAATGTTTTAAATAAAAATTTCTAACAGTTCATTGTGATGATTATTGTATTTCTGTACTTTCATTGTATATATTCTAACAGTTCATTGTAATGATTATCTGACAAAACAATTTCTTACAAAGCATTGTAATGATTATTTCTGTACTTCAAAGTTCTAAATAAAAGATATGAAAAGCATATAGGACTTGACTTTGTTTGTTTTGACAATTTGAAGAAAGTAAGAACTTTCTGGGTCTTGGGTAGGTCTGAATGACTAGGTCTGAAAAGGACAATTTGAAGAAAGTAAAAACTTTCTTGGTATTGGATAGGTCTGAATGACTAGGTCTGAAAAGGACAATTTGAAGAAGCAGACTTTCTAGGTCTGAAAATAACTTCCTTCACTTCCTTCCCGAACTTCCATCAGATAACCCACAACAACTTGGTATTAGCAGCATTTGGACAAGTATCGCTAAGTACTTTCCAATTAGGAATTCAACATGGGAGAAAAAGACTCACCATGGAGAACAGCGCTCGGACAACCTCATCGTGGGAATGAGAGAAATCGGCCGGCTTTTATAGCCTGGCAGGAGGATTGACCTACTTTGATACAGAATTAACAGAATTAACAGAGTGAAGAGCGCGACCATGGGCGAAAGCATGTAGGTAGAATAGTATATGATACTCTATCTACAATATCTATTAGAGAAAAAAGACTAAGTCTATGATACTCTATCTACAATAGCTATAGGAATGCAGAAGCAACGAGTCCTATGATTGGCTAACGTTAATTCCCTTAAAAGAACACGAACGTGGGCGGAAGCATGTAGATAGAACATCACGTTCATATAGAATATGATATTCTATCTACGAATGATCTACAACACCTAATCGAAGATAGAGAAAAAAGCCTAAGTCCAACACGGTGCTTTGGTTGAACCAACATGAGATGGTATATAACCCATATTGTGGAGAAAGACTAAGTCCAACACGGTGATAGAGAAAGAACAGATCTCAATCGAGAAGAAAAGCCGTAGTATGGGGGACAAGCCTGTCAATATACCTAGAGAGGTGACTCCTCCTCACTCCTCCTCACTCCTCTTTCGACATATAGCGCCATATCGTGGAGAAAAGACTAAGTCCAACGATGACAGAGAAAGCCTAAGCCGAACAAAGACAGAGAAAAGACTAAGTCCAAAGATGCCCGAAATAGACTGCCCTGGGGCAGTCTATTTCGGGCAAAGGAGCCTAGGGACAAAAGAAAAAGACTAAGTCGAACAAGACGATTCCCTGTGTAAAAGTTAAGGGTTGTATCAAAAACGTTAAGGGCTGTCCCTAGTTCCCTCTCCCAGGGAGAGGGAACTAGGGACAAAAAAGACTAAGTCCAACCGTGGAACCGTTAAGGGATAAGGGTTTTAGAAGAAATTTGTCCATTAGAAGAAAGTATATGGGTTTTAGAACAAAACAAAAGGGTTTTAGAAGGGTTAAGGGAAAGTTAAGGGTAAATGACGACTTTTCGACCCAATTCGGACAAATTGTCCCGAAATAGACTGCCCTGGGGCAGTCTATTTCGGGACAATTTGGCTCCAGGGCAGTCAGATCTCGGACAAAATGCCTCATTTGTCCGAGATCTGACTGCCTATACTACTCACGCGTAGGTGCACTGACCTCTGTGATATAACCTAAGCTGTTAAAACGGCGTTAAAATCAATCGGTCAATTCTGCATGTCCAAGACCAGTTTACCTCATGATTCAGTCGCTTGTTAGACAAAATGGATTTTATGGATCCATAATCATGTGATGACATACTTGGTATCATGCATCACGGAGATGCATTAAGCACCCTTTTGCCAGAGCATGGCTAAAATATATTTTTACCACCCACTTTGTTTACTCTTGGCAGCCATTGTTACTTGAACCTCTCAAAAGTGAAAATTTGGGGCGCTCCATACCTCACCCTTACCAACCCACACACCTACGCCGACACATGATTATCAAGTCTGTGTTTCTTAAACAAGTGACCAAGATAGACCCTTATAGGAAATGGGCTTTTGAAATTTTATGCTTTTGTTCTAATCCTTTCCATGTACCATCATGTCTCACCCTAGTCTGGATTACCTGCCCCTACCACTACGTTATCGGGTCAGGCAAAGCGCAATAATGGCGGCCTCCTAGGTGTCCTCAAGCGTACCACTACATGCTTCCCAGTTTTCCCCAATTTCATGTGATCCAGTTTGATCAATTAGTAAAATGAGGTCAATTTTGTACAAAAAATACATTACCGAGTCTGAAATTTGCTATTGGGTTATGGTTTTAAAATAAATTCGACCATGAATCATTTTAAAAGTAGCCCTGTTGTCGGACGTTATATAGGTCCATTGACATTTCTGATATGTAAATAAGAACGACATATAGAAAAACTCACTGTCATGACTTTATTGCAAGCGATCTGTTTTCAGTTCTCCCTATGATCCGATATGATCACGTGAAATAACAACATCCCGTCTCTTCTGCATATTCCCAACGGGGGCCGCCATTATTGCGCTTTGCCTGACGTACTCTTGTAGTACGGCGGGGTACCAGACTAGTCTCACGCGAGACTGCCGTTACTGGGCCTCTGAGGTAAGGCATGAGTAATAGGGGAGGTTATAATGACATTATCGAAAAATGATATTATTGAAATCTTAAATGATTTTAATTTTGAAACTAAGCAAAGATGTGATTTCTCTATTTCTGACCATGAATTGAATTAAATATGAACCATGCTCTGACAAAAGGGGACTTAATGCATCTCCGTGACCCATGATACCACTCAAGCCATCACATAATTATGGATCCATAATAGCCACTTTTTTTTTTTTTTTTTTTTCTTAACAAAGGACTTAATCTTGAAGTAGACTGATCCTTGGACATACAGAAAATTGACCAATAGCGAAAAGTGTCGACTCAGGTCAGCCTGCGCGGACTGCGCAGGCTGACCTGAGTCGACACTTTTCGCAGATGCATTAAGCCCCTTGCTCACAGAGTATGGCTTATATCATATTTTCATTGCTGTTCTATCACCGTTACCCATGATTCGCACTAATGAGAAACACTATTATTCTTGTGCTGGTTAGCACGACTCTCTGTGTCTTTTTAAGGACAGTGTAGATCAAGACCAAGCTACACAGAATATTCGCTATAATATTGGATCCACACTGTCCAATGCTGTGATATTTATTCACAAGAACTTTACAATCGCAATGTTCGAATTTTCATCATTGGATGGATGGACAAGAGGCCCTGAACAATTTTGAATTAGTTGATTTTACTAGTAAGTAGTTATCTCGTTTGTGAAACCTTAATCCAAATTAAATCTTTACCCAACGACTAAATTCTAGACTTGTTCAAATTGAAAGCTGTTGCAGATGACAATTCAAATATAGCTAAAATTGCAGATTTCGTCTTTGAAAGGGTAGAAAACATTGTGGGAAGAGAAGAAAATGCTGGTTACCAGCATTTTCTTCTTTTCTCAATATGTTTTCAAAAGGCATTTTTTCCCACAGCACTGTCAAAACACAGGATTGTATGTTAAAGCGTCAATTCATGTAATTCTTATTTTATGAGGAAGAACGGGTGTTTCGAAAGCCTTGGTTGCGAGTCAAAAACTAGACTATTGAACACGCCTTTTTCATTTCCGCCACCGTTCCTTAACCCCTAGGCTGTTAAGCGAGACTCACTGACCTTTTGCGGACAGTGTAGATCCAAGATCAGACTGCACAGAACGTGCAGTCTGATCTTGGATCTCCACTGCCCGATAAGGAGATATATTGTTCTCCAACTCCAAGGAAGTAAATTTGAAATATCATTTTTCGGGATTTTACTATCGTCTTGGAAGTTTTACTTAAGTTATTTAGCAGGATAGGGGTTAATTCACCATAAATAATTATGATATAATTAGTTTAGTCTCATAGCATCGAACCAAAAATGACGAAGCACAGTATGAAATATATCTACTTCTTTGAAAGTGGCACTCCTGTAAGAGGAGTGGATTATTATGTAAATTCTTTGAAAGTGGCACTCCTGTAAGAAGAGGGGATTATTATGTAAATTTTAATAACCCTCTTGGCTTCAAATGCAATTACAGGGGTGTTTCCAGACGGTGATGAGCAAGGTCAGACATCACAAAATGTAACGAACGCCCCTGTTTTTGCACTATACAATGTTTCGTTGAGATATATCAACCATGAGAGATTTGACATTCAATAATTAAACATTTCGAGACTTTTCATTTAGCCATAATATTCCAAAATCCTTTACCAGACATCCTAGTCTGAAAGACCACATGTGAGAATGCATTTAAAAACATCGTTGGAAAAGGAGAAAATGCTGGTCACCAGCATTTTATCCTGTTCCGTCAGCATTTTCTACCCTTTCAAAGACAAAATCCAACCGTTTCTTTCGTATTTAGTTTTCATCTGCATGTGCTCTCAATTTGTGTGTCTAAGGGCTGACGTCTGATAAAAAATTGATTCTAAAAACCAAACAGAATACATGTGGGCTATGCGCTGGCAAAAGGGGGTTTAATGCATCACCCTGATGCATCGTGCCAAGCAAGAGTCATCATAATAATCATGGATAAAGAAAAAAATAATAATTTTGTCTTACAAACGACTGAATCACGAGGTAGACTGGTTCTTTGACATGCAGTAAAATTTACCAAAAAGCAAAACGTTTCGGCCCAGGTCAGCCTGCGCGGAGTGCGCAGGCTGACCTGGGCCGATACTTTTTGCAGATACATTAAACCCCCTTTTCACAGTGCATGGCTCATTTACAGGTATATTCATTCATTCAATCGTTTCTGTTTTTAGTTTTGACTCAATTCCTCTCACAACAGACTTTTTTTTTCCAGCGTTGCAGCTGACGATATTTAAGATAATAGAAGAAATAAGTTGTATCAGGCACTGAGCATTTTTGTCACAATTCCTGTATTTAAAGCTCCAATAGCTGCCAACAGTAAACAAACCGGGTGTTATAATGAATTTAAATTTAAATCATACCATTTAAAAGTATTGAAATTATTGTGAAGATGACAATTTGTTATCGCACGGTCGGTCAAAGTGTTAGCCGCTGACAGAAAAATAAATTTCAAAAGTAGGACAAAGATTGCCAGATCTTTTTTTTTTTACTTTAAACCTGATTTTATATTTCATTTTTCTGCCAGTGACCAACACTCGGGCCGACCACTTAGTAATAGATTGACGCCTTCACAGTATTTTCCATACTTCTGAATGGCATGATTTAGATTCAAATGCGTTGCAAGACCCGCTTTGTTTACGTATGGCCGCTATTGGGACGTCAAACGTAACTTTTGTCTGTTACTCGTATTTCAGAAGGATACTTCTCCAAGTCGTCTGCAGCAACTTTGTTTCACGAGGTAATGAGGTTATAAATTAATTCTGTAATTTATCTATTTACAGAACCTGTTTCCGTTGTTTTGAGTAAGGGGGTTGGGGATGGCCTTTGGCAAATAACTTCAGATCCCTAGCCTAGTACTGGTGAAACCAAGGGCATTCATAAATGTGTGAGCTTTCGCCGTGATATGACTGAAATAATGTTGAAAACGGTGATAAACACCATTCAATAGATCTCAGTAGCTTGAAAGGGGTATTCCAATCCTTTATTCGTATTTGTTTATTAATAAAAATTAATGTCATGGTAACCGAAGCTACCTATAGAATAATGTCATTGTTTTCTCAAAGATCAAATGTCCTTCGCCACTCTTCATCTTTGGCATGACTCTGTAATTAGGGAAATATTCGTTAGAAGAAAAAAAAAATATATAGGGCAGTCATCTTGTTTTTCCTTCTTTGAAAAAGAATCCTGACTGTTGTGAAGAAAAATATCCATTGTCCTTTGCTCATTTTTTTTTCTTCTGATTATTGTCTTGCAAAAAAAAATAAAACTTTACCAACAAATTTGATCGATCAAAACGAGAGATATAATAATTTGAGCAAGAAAATAAGCGATTCTCTGTGAAAAGGGCGTTTAATGCATCTGCAAAAAGTATCGACTATGTCAGCCTGCGCAGTCCGTGCAGGCTGACATGGGTCGAAACTTTTTGCCACTTTTAAATTTTCTGCGTGTCCAAGGACCATTTTTACCTCGTGATTCGGTCGGTTTGATAGATAAATTGACTTCTATAGACCCAGACTATGTGACGACTTACCTGGTATATATACTGAACAAAATGTGTAACTTCCGCTTTGTTTAAGTGCAGATATACGTAAATATGGAAAGAAAAGTTAAATTATTTTTACTTGTATTCCAAGAGTATTACAATGTGAAATCGTGTGTAAAATTTTATCCCTCTACGTTCACGGAAAACTGATGAAATGGTTGATTAAATATGGTAGGGGTCGTAGACCAAAATCACACATTAATACCGGGTATGGCCACCTTGAGCATTGAGTACTGCCTGGCATGGTTGGCGCATAGAACCGACAAGTGTGTTGATTTCTGCCTGTGGAATGTTATTCCGCTCCTGGATAAGGCTTGTGTTATGTTCATTGATGTTCGACGGTGGAATAGGGCGACGTCTAACACGCTGGTCCAAGCTATCCCACAGGTGTTCGATGGGATTCAGATCTGGACTTTTGTGGGGGCCAAGCATTAATGAATGCAATATTATTCGTCCTGAGCAAATTCACAGTATCTCTAGCTGTATGGCTTGTGGCATTATCATGTTGAAACAGAGTGATATTGGCATTCTATTGAAACATTGGGATGACGTGCCTCACAAGAATCTCATCTCGGTAGCGTTGGAAATTTAAATTCCTATCGATCACGACAAGAGGTGTGCGATAACCATGCGCAATGCCTGTCCAGACCAAGACGGAACCTGCACTCCCAAAACGATCTCGTTCAAGTACACAACAGTCGGCATAACGTTCATTTCTTCTACGGTATGCACAAACCCTGCCATCACTTCGATGAATGGAAAATCTCGACTCGTCGGAGAAAAGAACGCTATTCCATTGTTGCCTTATCCAGCGATGGTGTGTACGTACCCATTTAACACGATTTACACGGACACGTCGCGTCAATACACAGCCAACGTAAGAACGACGTCCACGTAGACAACCTTCGCGCAGACGATTGCGTACAGTTTGGGTAGATATTCGGTTGTTATGTGTACCAGGGGTGTTAGCAGCAGTGGCAGTGGCAGTTTGAAAACGATTGCGTAGGCGTGTGTTCATGATATAGCGGTCTTGACCAGGCGTCGTAACGCGCGGAGTCCACTACGTGGTAAATCTTCCGTACGCCCTGTTGCTTGGAAACGTTACCTAAGGTATCGAATAGAACGGCTAGAACTGCCAACAACCCCAGCAGTCTCATTCGTCGCCATACCAGCATTAAGCATTCCAATGGCACGTTCAGGTAAATTTGGTGGAATTATAGGCATAGCAAAAAGAAATAAAACTTTTTTTTAACGTCTTTTTCTTATTTTCAACAAAGTCTATAAAATCAGACAGAAAGGTTTGTTTTTATAAACACGAATTACACCGGTCCATTCATAAACGACAAAATAGAGTTTAACGTTTTCTCGTTTGTGTAATTCGTACAATTTAGTTATAATTGGTTTTATTTGACACATAATTGTTCGACCGAACATAATTATGTAGGGCATTGAACACATTGATTTCGTTTCATTACATTAAAAAAATATGTATAGAAATCGGAAGTCTTTTTTTTTGTTTGAGATAAAATTTTATTCAACGAGTCTACAAAAATGTTATTAAGCAAGCCTTTGTTGAGCTTAATAACATTTTTTTTTTTTGTGGACGAGTTTAATAATTTTTTACCACAAAAGCCAACGAATGTCAGAGTTTTTATCACATAACTTTATAACAAGATTTATAGTCCATAATATCTTAAAACTCAGGCATGTATGTACAATTTGTAATGAAATTTAAATGAAGCCTATTCACTTCTTTGACAAGTACAGTACGAATGAAAAGTAATTCCAAAGAAACTTGCATATAGTGATTTTATATTAAATCTAAAAGTAATTAAATTCGCACCTGATCATGATTACCAATTTTAACAGTTCATTTCACGCAGGAATTTAGGTCAGCAATGTTTTAGAATTGAGGTACATGTATATAATTACAGGGTGTTGACCAAATATGGCACTATTTTCTCATCTCAAACGTGTGTGAGACAAGAAAATTTGTAATGGCTGAACAAGTTCCCATGGTTGAACAGCTTCCATTAAAATTTAAGCTAAAGTGGTGGGAATTGTAGAGGGAGAAGAGGTCACAAAAATGCGTCTACGGACGGACGGAGGCCCGGCCGGGTGGCTCAGTGGTTAGCGTATGTGACGCATGGCCTGATGGATGCAGGTCGATACTCAGTTGCGGATAACTTTCTTTCCGGCAGTTTTTCGCCTCTCACCATTGATGCTTGTGAGAAAAGCACTCTTGGCTTTGAAAGAAAGATGGTCAGCACTGGTATGAGAAAGCCAGGAAACACATGTGTAGGTGCACTGACCGCCGTGATATGACCTAAGATGTGAAAACGGCTTAAACGCCAGCACAAATTAACGAACGGACCGAGAGGCGGACAACCTTATCCCAGTACATGCCCACAGCTTCGGTGTGTGTGTGGGGGGGGGGGGGGGGGGCGGGAATATTACGATCACTACACAGCAGAGCTAATTACTAATAGTACGTCAGTTTCTTTTATTAAGTTTTCTTGATATATGTACAGAGATAAACATTGTGATACCAATCTAAACCACACGGTTGAAAGACACTAAGTTATATACAATATTGTTTTTAACCAACTTGCGTAAAAAATGAAAAAGTATTCGTTTATTATACGGATTTCTAGGCAATACGCGTAATAATTAACAATGCTCTGGCAAAAGGGGACATAATGCAACTCCATGATGAATGATACCGTACAAGTCATCACAGTAGTATACACATATTAGACTGGAGCCTTAGGTAGACTGGTCCTTGGATATACAGAAAATTGAGCAACAGCGAAAAATTTCGGCCAAGAGCAGCTTGTGCAGAGTGCGCAGGCTGACGTGAATCGATACTTTTCGCAGATGCATTAAGCCACCTTTTCACAGAGCATGACTTATATATGGTCACGAACGGCAGGATAAGGGTTAAGGAGGAATTTCCACTTTTGCCACGATGCTTTCACATGTAGTGGTGCATCAAACTCTAAGTCATGTTTTTATGAGGTAAACTTTAAGTTGTAAACAATAGTGTAGGGGTCTCGGTTCAAACCCCAAATAAGGGGGAGTCAACCTTCAAAACTGCCCGTACATGCATCTTGCCACGAATGTTGGTTATACAGGTATATCCACCCGGCAATCATCGACACTGATTGATGTAACCTGTAGAATTTTTTTGTTTATTCCCCTTTTTAATCAGTACTTTTCCATTGCCGTCTGTTTGCGAATTTGTTTCCGAAGTTAGGAGTTAAACTTACCAGTATAACTCTTGGCCAGACGACAAAACTTTAAACTTGTGCAAACTGATAGCATTTGCAGATGAAAAATGCACTTTTGCTCAAATGACTGGATTTGTCTTTGAAATGGTTGGAACCATAGTTGGAAGAAAAAGAGAAAATGCTGCCACCCTCAGTGTTCTCAATACCTTCTTCATGATTGTCCTTTAAGTTTGGGATTGGTTGAGAATGGAACACAAAGATGAACCATGCTCTTGGGAAAAGAGGTTTAATGTATCTCCGTGATGCATCATACCAAGGGAGACATCACACAATTATGTGTCCACAAAATCCATTTTGTCTAACAACCAACTAAATCTTGAGGTAGTCTGGTCCTTTGACATGCAGAATATTGACCAAAAGTTTCGACACAGATCAGCCTGCGAGGACTGCGCATGCTGACCTGAGTCGACTCTTGTAGTATCAAAACTCCTTTTCACAGAGCATAGCCCATACTAAAGGGTGATTCAGATTTAAGGAAATTAATTTACAAATCATGCAAAAAGCACACAACTATATATCACAAAAATCACAAAAAAGAAAAAACACAAAATTCGGTCGAACACAACTGCTACTTGGTACCACTCCGAGCGAATGTCCCTCCTGGACTCTATTGCAACATTTCGGGCAATTAGAGTATTTAAACATCGGAGTATCTCTTCAATGTCCCTCTCCATCTTACTTACTCCCTGCTTACTAACTGTTGTTTCACTGTTTATAGGGGGCTTGTCAAGCCCTTTCAAAGAAATTGTCTCCGATTCCTCTAATGGGTAATATGTCTCTGTCAGACAAAAAAATCTCTTTAATGTCTTTAGAAATACCTGAAATGTGACAGAATGAAAATGATAATTTCAGTCAGCTTCAATCTTGACAGCACGTTTCTGATTGGCCGAAAAAGTGTCATGTGATGCAAAGAAATCGTTGTAAATTTTCAATAATTTAAAAATATTTATACACCTTAAGGTACATGTATAAATTTACAATAAAAAATGTGTTAGGCTTATCATGAAATAAACTCATTTCCGTAGTTCTATTGCATACACTTATGTATTTATCAGGCTTCTTTCCTGAAAGACATGTACTGTCCATGAGATAAAGGAATTCTGCTTATTTCCTGATAAGCGCAATGCAAATTACATGAAAGTCTATAAAGACAGTCGGGAACTCAAAGTCTTCCATGCATTTTTCTTTTTGCCACATTATTTTCAAAAGCCGTGTGCTTTGTGACGAAAAACGCCGTCTTTCAAATCAACCACCTAGTATCACCATGTAATTTACCTGTTTGACAAAGCCAGGAGACTGCCTGGTGTGTTGACAACAAAAAGAGAACAGGAGACAGGTATGCCCATTGCAATAAACTTCATACTTATCCTTTTGTCACAATGTTTCCAAAGGTTGTCTGCTGCGATACGAATAAACTGGTCCGCAGATGGAACGTACTACTTCCGTCATGTGACTTACGTACCTGTCTGATAAAACCCGGAACTTTTGTACTTCTGGGCCCACGACTGTGTGTGTTGATAACGAAAATAGAGCACACGATGGATAAACCCGTCCACAATGTAGTTAGACTGTAATACTGGACTGAAATGAAAGTTTTAACCCTTAGGTTGCTAAGCGCAACTCAAGGACCTTTTGCGGACAGTGTAGATCAAGATCAGACTGTCTGTGCAGTCTGATCTTGAAACTACACTGTCCAACTAGAGGATATATTATCTTTCCCCAAAAATACCACCGAAATAGCAAATGTTGGTTTTTACTATCGCTACACAGTGCTAAACCTTTTAGACCTCGGGAAAAATGAATTTATGTAACCCTTTCAGCACCATGGGCGAAAAAAAAGAGCTTTCGAGGTCAGCATAGATCAAGATTACACTGCACAGAATGTGCAGTCTGATCTTGGATCTTTATCGTCCGTTGTTTTAGTTAAGCATATATAAGAGAATATTTGTCCGATTTTCAATGTAGTGTACGTTTAACCGAGCAATGAGGGTCACATATTTGGCGCCAAAAGAGTTAACTGACAGCGAGAGAACTAAAACACACACTGAACTTGCAGTTAATCTTTCGATAAAACGAGGAAACGTTTATCCGAACTTTTTTCTCAGTTTAAACCATAACATGCTAAATAAATAAAATAAAACTTTCAAGCCGATAGTAAAAACACATTTTTTTTCTATTTCAAAGATATTTTGGGAAGGACGTTGAGTCGCGCTTAGCAGCCTAAGGGTTAAACTGCTTTATGATTGTATGATTGATTTTATGAGTTTTAACGCCGTTTTTAACATCATTTTAGTGAAATCGTGGCAGCTAGTGCAGCTATCCATCTTTTCCAGAAGTTTCTTTTACCAGTACTTCGCACAATTTTTTCCCCAAGCTACTGGCTGCTTTTCCGCATAACCGTCGCCGAAACAATGGTCAGAGGTGAGAGAGCAATGAATACGCACAAGATTTCCCCTAGCTACCGGCTGCTTTCCCGCATAACCGTCGCCGAGACAATGATCAATGGTGAGAGAGCAATGAATACGCACAATATTTTTCCCAAGCTACTGGCTGCTTTCCCGCATAACCGTCGCCGAAACAATGATCAGTGGTGAGAGAGCAATGAATCCTGTCGCAATGACCATCATCAATCCTCGGAGAGAAATTCGCCCAGCTGGGGTTCGAACTAGCTACGTCCTGTTCTTAAGTCCTGTCCACTACCGACTGCGCTACCGGGACTCGGCAGTTTAAACTGCAATCGAACTATCGCGATAACACTGTACTTACCAATATAAGGTAGATTAGGATGAGCCTCCGGCAAAAATGAGTTGATTGTTCCGAGAAGTAATAAACAGCCTATCAAAATGCCTGAACCTGTAAAATTACAAATGCGTTATATTCCAACACTATTTATGATTTTTCTATTGTTTCCCTTCATTCTCTTTGTTGCTATATTTACCAAGGATATTCCAAATTTTTATCCTACCTTGACCATACGATTCGGAAGAAAACAACTTTAAAACACTGTGGAAAAAGAGAAAGTGCTGGTAACCATTATTTTCCCCTTTATTAACAATTTTGTCTACCCTTTTGAAGATAAGTCTCATCATTTGAGCCACACTGAATTTGTTGTCTGCAATGGCTTTGAATTTGGACAAATCTAAAATTTTATCGTTTGGTACAGGTTGAACTGATTACCCAATCAAGCAAATTTGCAGCAGACGACTTGAAAAACACGGATATAAAATATGGATTATCAACACAAATTTAAAGTCCCAATAGTGGCCAAAAGTGTACAAAGTTCATACTATTTCCAAGTGTGGAAATTACTGTGGAGATGACAATCCGTTATTGTACGGTCGGTCCAAGTATAAGTCGCTGGTAGAAAAAAAAATGAATCTTAAAAGAAGACCAAAAGTTGCCAAGTTGCTCTTTCTTTTGTCTAGTTTTTACCTATTCTCCAAATTTCTTATGTTTTGCTGTTACTGAAAAGGGAATGAAGACCCCCACACGTCACTAAAATTGATGACTACAGTAAATTTAATTCTTAGTCACTGTAATACTGGTATATTAGGATAAAGCCAACAGCTTTGTACGTCATAGACCGACCGTGTCGCGAACCCCAAATCCGAAAGATTTCACCGTCACATGACTGACATACTCTTGGAACCGGAAAGACTCTCTTCACTAACAAAATATTCTGTCAATCAATCATAATTATAGATATAAGTCATGCTCTGTGAAAAGGGGGTTTAATGCATCTGCAAAAAAGTATCGACAGAGTATGTGCAGGCTGACCTGAGTCAAAACTTTTTGTTATCGGTCAATTTTTTACATGTCAAAGGACCAGTCTAGTCTGCCTCATGACTTAACCCTTTACCACATAATCTCGAGTTTTAACGACACTGAGAAAGAGGCCTTTTGAAAACATTGCGGGAATAGGAGAAAATGCTGGTAACCAGCATTTTCTCCTTTTCCCACAATGTTTTCTATCCTTCCCAAAGCAATTTTCAATTTTTGGGTCACATTTATTTTGTCGTCTGCAAATGCTTTCAATTTGGACTAGTCTAAACTTTTGTCGTTTGGTAAAGAGTTAAACGGTTGCTGGACAAAATTGGATTTCATAGATCTACAAGTATGTGATGACTTGCTTAGTATAATCATAGGCCACTGAAATTCCATTGATCTATCACGGGAGTGACGGGATGACAAAATTTTCTTGAGCGGACACCGTTACTATAAATAGCACATTGGCGACTGCCTCTAGATCGTATATAGAAGGACATGGTCTTATATACAATATAGAGGCAGTCGCCAATGTGCTATTTATAGTAACAGTGTAAAGAAAATTTGAGTAATCCGTGATATACATGCGATGCACCGATCTGCAATGATCGACCAAGGAAAATTATGGTGTTCCGTGATAGACAAATAGAGTTTCAAAGGCCTGTGGTATAATACATCACGGAGATACATTAAACCCCCTTTCGCCAGAGGGCCGCTCATACGATACCAACCTATTGTCAGTCTCTCTTGTGAGTCTGGAGGTAGTAAAAACTGAAATGGTACCAGGATGGCGAGCAGCACGGCCGGTAGAACGTACACGTGAACGTAATAGACGGAGTTTCTCTGGACAAATAAAAAAAGTGAGCCATTTGTGACAATGTACAATTCAAACCTTATCTTGATAAATCTATATTGTTGACTTCCACAAATTTATGTTTCGTCAAAATTCATTGGCTGTGATCAGGGATTATTAAAACTAAAAACAGTGATGGGAGCGCGGAGAGTTCAGATTAAGATCAGTCTTGGGTGTATGTGTAGGCTAATCTTGATCTATATTGAGTATTCCTGCCCCCACCCCCACCCCCCCAAAAAAATGCATTCTTTGTCACATATGGAATGCTGAATCAGCTTTCTTTCCCAGTATCTTCATCCTATAGACAACTATTGATTGAAGACGAAAATGTCTGGAATGTCGAAGTTATTCACACCCTGTGAACCAACCGCATCTCTTCCTTACAAGGGAGAAAAGTACAATTCATTTTCTTTATCAGAAAAATTTACAATATTATCCCCCTTACCTGCAATGTCAAGGTAAATGCTGTGTGTTGATATGGTTCAGGACAGCAGGCGAACTTTTTCGTCAGAATTGTAGCCGAAGTATCCACGACAGACCATTCTTTGTTAACTGTATAATCTGACATATCGAAAGCCTCCATTTCTTTATGCTGTAATGCAAAAATCAAAGGACTGAAAGCACCGACTAAATAACCGTGCCAGACAAGCTAAAAGAGTGGTTAATCATTGAGCCTTACAAAATGAGCCTCACTCTGGCAAAGGGGGGTTAATAAGCATTTCTGTGATGCATAGTACCAAGAAAGTAATCACATAATTATGAATCATAAAATACCTTTTGTCTAACAACAGCCTGTAGAACATACACGTGTTGCAAAATCTACAAAAAGTATCGACCAGTCTTCCAGTGTAACATGTGTTGAAACTTTTTCCTATAGGTCAGTTTTCTGCATGTCCAAGGACCATTCTACCTCAGAATTCAGCCGGTTGTTGAACAAAAAAGATTTTATGGTTAGATAATTATAAAATTCATTGATGCGGAGATGTAGTAAACCCCCTTTTTGCCAGAACATGCCTTCCTTATAGTTACATATGGCAGGATAAGAATATATACATTTAGATCGCCGCATGCTGATGTTGCTTGATTTTCAGAGAAAATTATAATTTGAAGAAGGGGGATAACTGTGTCAAAATACTTTGATATTTACCTGCCCTTATTGTATAGGTTCTCCTTTTGATGGTTAATAACTTGTACAACTCTGAAGTAAATATCTTCAGTAATAAGAGAGATATTAAAAAATATCAAAGTATTTCGCAAGACTACGACGCAGACTACGACGACGACGCCAGGGCTATGACAATACCACGACGTTTTCTCCGACAACAGCCGAGCTAAAAATTAGTACTCTTACCAGTGATAGGTTGATTTCTTTCCCAGAATATGTGAACGAACCAAATTTGATGGTGCATGTCTGTTTGTCGTAGGGAAATTTTGTGAGATCTATGTCACATTTTGTCCGTATCCTAGCCTTTGGTCCGTATAGCACATTGCCGGTGTTGAAAATCAATGCCAGGGTATCCATGGTGTCCAGCTCGAGATCGGCACTGCAATAATAATAATAATAATAATAACAATAATGATCATGATGATGATGATGATGAAGATAAAGTGGGGAGACATCCCACCATTCTTGAGAGTGCGGTATGACCTAGCAAGTTATCGAACTAATAACCGTCTACAATACAAGTGAGCGCTGTCCCACTTCTCATTTATAGTGTAAATGTTGATTTTTTAATGGAATTTTGTCAATCGGTCAAAAATGGTTTTACAGCCTCAGTAAAGGGGTCACAAGATATCTTTTGCTTGATTCCGGTTAACCTGAGAGAAATCCCGTGTCAACCGTTTATCGTTCAACATTTAATTCTTTACCAGCCGACAAAATTTTACACTTGTCCAAATTGAAAGCATTTGCAGAAGGCATATTCAAGTTAAATAAAATGATGATATTTGTTTCCAAAAGGGAAAAAACATTCAGGGAAATGGAGAAAATGATAGTTACCGGCATTTTCATCTTTCCACACAATGTTTTAGAAAGGTGTCTCTCTCAGGGTCGTTAAAACTCGTTATTGTTTGGTAAAGTGTTACGATAAATTATGGTTCAAAATGTCAGTCTAAGGATTAAAGCAATACCAAGAGTTTACAAACGAGGCATGCTGTGGCAAAAGGGGGCTTGATGCATCCCTGTAATGCATTGTACCAATCAAGCAATCATATGATTATGGATCTATAATGGCCACTTTTTCTTTAACAACCTACTGAATCATGAGGTAGACTGGTCCTTGGACATACAGAAAATTGACCGATAGCGAAAAGTTTTAGCCAAGATCAGCCTTTGCACGGACTGCGCAGGCTGCCAACGAGATACCTTAGTGCCATGTATCTTTGGCGTGGCGTAGATTCCATTATTGTGAGAGAGATCCCATATCAATCGGTCATCGTCTCACATTAGAATTTGAATACAAATTGGAATCCTAAAAAGTCACCCTTTACCATACAATCCCGATTTTAACGACGCTGGTGACCAGCATTTTCTCCTTTTTTCCACAATGTTTTCCACTCCTCAAAAATCAAATTTTAAGTTTGGGGCCACATTTATTTTGTCGTCTGCAAATGCTTTGAATTTAGACAAGTCTAAAATTTTGTCGTTTGGTAGAGAGTTCAAATGATAACTACGCGGTATCATGTACTTGTCATACAGAGACATATCAAGCTGCCAGATGTCCTTGGCCAGTAGATGCATGGCGTGGATTCTGTTATTGTAGGAGGGATCCCACGTTAAACGATTTTCGTTTCACACTGAGATTTAAATACAAATTAGAATTCTAAGAATTAAAATGATAATCGCGCGGTACTACGTACTTGTTATATAAGGAGATATCAGGCTGCCAGATGTCCTTGGCCGGTAGATGCATGGCGTGGATTCGGTTATTGCGTGAAGGATCCCACGTCAACCGGTTATCGTCCCACATTAAGATCAGATACAAAGTGGTCTCCATTACTTCGTCGTGTTCATGCTGAAAGAGTGTAACCCTTTTAGAAAAAATCCGTGTTTTATTAACGATGAGAAAAAAGCCTTTTTAAAACAATGTGGGAAAAGGAAAAATACTTTTTTTGCCCTATCACAAAAAAAAATTCCATAATTTGGACAACATTTTATTTCTCGTCTGCACATGCTTTCAGTTTGACTAAGTCTACTTTTCTGTAGTGTAGTAAAGAGTTCGGAGGTTATTTTAGCAATAGCAGAAGTAGTATAAAAGTTAACGTATTCAGATAATCATTTCGAACTATCGTTTTGATATGCTAGAACAAGTGAAACATTGTTGCAAAAACTCAGTTACTCGTTACGAACACTTTACCTTTTAGTCAAAATGTTTTCAAAAAGTATTTCGATGCAAGACGCAGAATGTCGTCTGTAGGGGGAGCAAAAAGTTATGGCGTCATACCTGGGTCCGTATCCACCAACCATTCTTAAAAACATTTTCAGTTTTATTCGCCCAGACGGTTTAGCCAATCAGAAGTTCTGTTACTTTCGAATTTAGAAAATTCTGGAGAATAAGACTGAGAACGTTCTTAAGAATGGTTGGTGAATACTGACCCCACATCAACTAGAAATTATGACAGACAGATTGACAGGGCGGACTACGTTGGGTGTGACTGTTAACTTTAGACAATCCAGGAATGTATGGTATGCTGGCCGTCGTTATATAACCCAAGGACTGTAGACAATGGCATCAAACAATCATTGGTACATATTAGATCAACTAGAAATCATGACTGACTTGACGGATTACTTTGAATATTCCGTCTTAGCTTGGTAAAATGCTTCAAGTGTGACTGTTACAGACAGTCGAGGAATGTATGGATAGGTACACTTGCCGTCGTCATATAGCCCAAGTACTGTCGAGAATGGCATCAAACAATCATTAGTACATACTGGATCCATCAGAAATTATGACAGAATGATTGACCTTACCGACTACTTTAGACATCCCGTCTCAGCTTGGTAAAATGCTCTGCGTGTAACTGTTAAAGATAATCCAAGCATGTATAGATAGGTACCCTGACTGCCGTGATATAACCCAAATACCGTACAAAATGGCATCAAACAATCATTAGTACATACCAGATCAACCAAACTCAGCAAATCTATACCGACAGACAGGCTGACCGGACTACTTTCATTAAACTGTGGAATGACCCGTCTGTCGTAGTTCTCAAACAACTTCCGGACTAATCTTGTCTGTGCATTGATATTCGAGTCCCCAAATCCTGAAAAAAAGAAAGAAACCGTACTATATAAGTATGCTTTCAACCTGCATGCCTCTTCTAACGACAAATGCCAAGATCCGGCACAACCGGTGGCGTATAGGGCTTGAGAAAAGGGGGTCGCCGGTTTGAATCCCAAGCTCGGCAATTTTCTTGCCGAGGGTTGATGACAGACATTGCGACAGACTTCATTCTTCTCTCACCGCTGATTATTGTTTCGCCGATGGTTTTGTGGGAAAGCAGCAACAAGTAGCTTGGGAAGAACTGGTAACGGAGACTCCAGGAAACCATGAATAGGTGTACTGGCCACCGCGATATGACTGAAATTATGTTGCAAACGGCGTAAAACACCATACAATCAATCAATCAGTCTTACGACAAATGGCCTCAACAACCCAACAACTCATAAGGTTAAAAACAACCCTCCCTCATACGGGATTTTCTGTTACGTGAGGAAAGCGGGAATACAGTAAACCCTATCATGGTGGCCATCCCTATTACACAAACAATGCATAGGCAAAAAATATAGACCAAGGTCAACCTGCGCAGTCCGCATGTCCAGGGACCATTATACCTCAGGATTGAGCTGGTTGTTAAATGAAATAGATTTTACGGATACACAATTATGTGATGAGTTGCTTGGTACGATGCATCACGGAGATGCATTAAACCCCGTTTTTCCAGGGCACGGTTCCCATGTAAGTTGCAATACACCCGTACAAAGTAAGCACTTGTCGTAAGTGACCGCCTATTAAGTGTACCTAATGAACTTGCTAAATAAAGGTTAGACCGTAGTTGTTTGTTACACAATTAACATGTCTCAGACCAACTGTCGAAACCAAGCGGAGTGAAAGAAATCAACTGGCCGGATATGGCGACATCGTCTAACTTGCGCACTCTACGAGTAGTAATACAAAACGCTAAAAGCACCATACATTTGAAATACATTCTTAAACTCAAACTGCATATCTAAATTCAAATACTACAAAACTATGGAATTCCCTGATTTCACCAATTGATTTCCAATACGACTTTGCACATAGAGTTGACTCCCTTTAAACAAAACAAGCAATGGCTCCCATTTCTCACAATGTTTCCCTTAATCTTGCAAGATGATACTTTCCTTTCCTTCAAATATTCGTCGTTGTGTACTTTGAAGATGTTTTAATGAGATCTAAAAATGGCCTAGACACTGTCACGGATCAATCGACGGACTACCACATAAAACAAGTAGACATCTTCTGTATGGGGAACATCAGTACTTTCAGATCTTTGATTTCAAGTACACCATGATTTGGCAAAAATTCGTAACAGATAAAAGATAAAAGAAAAAAAAAACATTATTTTCTCCGAGATCAGAGAGTCGCCTTACACCTGATAAGCCCCATTCAGCTTTCTGTATTCCATTACAAAATTATATTCATACTGAGACAGACAGATAGATTATGTTTCTAGGCCTCGGTAAAACACACGTTTCGTTTAAATGAAACAAGCCTTAAACTTTATCCAGCTAAACGCGTTAATGTATAGAAAAATAACTCTACCAAAGAATAAATCATCTAAGACTTGTCCAAACTGAAAGGAATTGCAGACGACAAATATGACACAACTAATGGGGTTTGTCCTAGGGAGAATAGAAAACAAAATAGAAAAAGGAGAAAATGCTGGCCACCGGCATTTCTCCTCTTGTCACAACGTTTTCAAACGCCTTCTTCCTAAGGGTCATCAAAAGCCGGAATAAGCTGGTATTGGTTCTAACGTATGCAATAATCTTCATAAACATGCACTTAGATATTGAGTATTGAGTAATTTTCGATAATCCGAATATACCGCTAATTCGAGCACACTTTTTAGACTCTCTTGATTCATTTTCACTGTATTTTACGTCAGTAGGATCAAGGGCAGATACGTTCGAGAAAACAGTAATTTTTCTGGCAGGGAATTGAATTTGGGGTAACTTCAAAGGCAAATCTTTCAATTATTTGGGAATCCAGGTGTTCTATTTAACTCATTTCCTCCTGAAACTATTTTACAGCATTCGACTTTAATAATATCCTTGTAAAGTATGGGAGATCGATATAAATTGAGGTTTGATACACAATAACGCGAAAACATTGTGGCAAAGGGAGAAATTGCTCATGATGAGCAATTTCTCCTTTTGTCACAATGTTTTCAATAGGGGTTATGCTAATGACGGAGGACAAACTGTTTGCAGGTGTTCCTCTTTAATTAACGTTAGTTAGGTTGTTTTATGTTTTATTTTCGAACTGATGGGTTCATTAACTTTGCACAGTCTCATTAAGACTGTTTTAAACCCCCCCGCCATTTTTTTTTTAGTTCAAGCAATTCATTTTAGTGGCAATGTAATATTCATTGGAATATGAAATAATTCGAATACTTTTCTATATTTGAAACTTCGTCTGGAATAGATATGCATTAGAAATAATGTTTTATTTGTCACGTCGCTATTGTTTTTTATTCTTTGTAAAAAGCTCATTACAACTGTTGAGGGGCTACAAGTAGTTCCGATTAGCGCAAAATACAATGCTCGTTACATTTCATGCAATGAAAAGAAGATGATTTTAACATGTCTAATTTATTACTTTGTTAATGTGTTATTGGCTTTGTATACTTTGTGAATGTTTCATTTTTAGTGTTGTAAGGTAAGGTCTACTCTGTGTTCAGAACAACCATTTTGGCCCAAATGGAACCATTTGAATATGAGCGGCGCCCTGGAAAATAGGGGTTTAGGGGTTTAATGAGTCTCCGTGTTGCATTATGCAAAGCAAGTCATAACATAATTATGGATCCATAAAATTCATAAGTCTAACGGCAGACAGAATATAAAGATGACAAGATTGGGAGTTTTTTCAAGATCATCAGTTTCACAGAGAGACCTGGGTCAGCAATATTTCAGAAATGAGAAATACAATTAAATGGCGTTGACCAAATTCGGCACTATTTGCTTTTCTCAAATCTGTGTAAGATAAGAAAATTCGTTATGGCTGTATTTTACTGAAAAAAAAAAAGAGTTTTATGTGATAGAAAATAATTGGTTTCATTATCGGAAGATAAGACAAAAATAACAAGATCACCGCATGCGGGTGCCAACGCACGGCTGCAGTTGCTTTTAGTGAAATTACTAAGTCGCAAAAAAAAGGTTATAACTGTGTCAAAAAAATTGATGGTTATCTGCCCCTGTTGTATGGGTTCCCACTTTGATAGTTAACAACAAGTCCAATTAGTAAATATTGTTTGTAATGATAGAAATATTACAAAATGTCAAAGTTTTTGCACGACGACACAGACGACAATGACGCCAGTGCTTTGTCAGTACCACGATCTTTTCTTCGAAAACAGCCGAACTAAAATGCATCATTAATTTTGTAACTTTCATTATTTTTTGTTGGAACCCATTACTTTGAAAGCTTTGTAAAGGTCACATTGAGACCCAAACACTTTCAAAGTCTTGTTTCTTAAGTCCATTTCTTTAAGAGAAAACTCAGTTATTAGAATAAACAAATATATAACAAAATTCGAAGTTTTAGCTCGGATGACCATCTTTGGGACAAAAAAAAAAGCAGCAAAGCAGGATACGACTGTAATATTTTCCAAACAAGAAATATTCGAAAATGTGTGAAAAATGTAAAATTTGTAATTATCATCTTTTTCTGTAAAAAAAAAGTCCGGCATCACATCTAATCTAATCACTCTTATGAACGCTAAGAAATGAAGCTGAACTATATTCACAAAGTATGTCCACAGGTAAAATACTTTCACACACAATCAAAGTTTCAACGACCCTTAGAAAAAAAGCTTTTGAAAACATTGTGGGAAAAGGAGAAAATGCTGGTACCAGCATTTTCTCCTTTTCCCATATTGTTTTCTATCCTTCCAATGGCAAATCACGTCATTTGAATAAAAATTAAACTTGCCATCTGCAAATGCTTTCAGTTTGGACAAGTCTCAAATTTTGTCGTTTTGTAAAGAGTGAAGAGGATTGCCAAGCAAAAAAAGGTAATTTGTAGCGTAGTATAGAGGAGAATAAGAAAAAAAAATGTTTTCCCCTCCCACTCCTTCTCCCGAAATAAAATATTGGAAGGGGGTGGGGTGAGGGGGTTCGGCGGGGGATGGGAGTTGGTATCTAATCCACCCGCTTTCTCCCACTCCTAACATATTCGTTTCATTCAATACATCGGAATATATTTGAACTATGCACGTAAAAAAATAATCCATAATTTTTTATATGGCCCTCAACATGCGAAATGAGACCTTAGGACAATTGCGTGAAGTGTCGTCCCGGATTAGCCTGCGCAGTCCGCGCAGGCTTATCCGAGACGGCACTTTACGACTACATAAGATTTTTTCATACAGTAGACTTTCGTGAAACAGAAAAATCGCACAAAAACGGGAAGTGTCGTCTTGGATTAGTTACAGAGTGCAAAGGCTGATCTTGGACGACACACTTTAACGCATATGTCCGAAGGCCCCTTTTCTTGTGTTGCACACCATATATGAGTCATGCTCTGTGAAAAGCGGATTTAATGCATCTGCAAAGAGTATCGATTCAGGTCGGTCTGCACAGTCAGCACAGGCTGACCTGTGTCGAAATGTTTGGCTATTTGACAATTTTCTGCATGTCAAAGAACCAGTCTTTCTTATTTTTCAGTCGGTTAAGAGACAAAATGGATTTTATGGATCCATAATCATATGATAACTTGCTTGGTATCATGCTTCACGGAGATGCATTAAACCCCCTTTTGCTAGATCGTGGCTCACATGAATCTACTTCTGCCTATTTAGCTGACTTGGAATAAAAAGAGAAAGTTTCCTTAACCCTTTACGATAAAATCCCGAGTTTTAACGACCCTGAAGAATAAAACCTTTGAAAACATTGTGGGAAAAGGAGAAAATGCCACAATATTTTCTATTCTCTCAGACATAAATTTCATCATTTAAGCAACATTTAATTTGTCGTCTGCAAGTGCTTTCAATTTGGACCCTTGGAAAATTTTGACGTTTGGTGTAAAGAGGTACAAGGTTCGAGGTCAAATAAGTAATTTGCCATGCTATACCCTTGAACACGGCATTCTTGTACCTGTTGTATGTCAGCCGTGGCGCGATGATCTTATAACACTTAAGCTGCTGAATAAATGAAACGCAAATTTCTACTCAATACTAAAAGCCCAAACATTGCGGTTTCAAAGTTGATTTCACCGGAAAGAAAATACCGTATCGGACAGTGTAGATCAAAGATCAGACTGCACGTTCTGTGCAGTCTGATCTTGATCTACACTGTCCGCAAAAGGTCAGTGGGTCGCGATAAGCAGCTTAGGGGTTAATAGTTGATGCGTATTCACTTAACCTTTAACCCTTTCCCAAACAAGCCCTGGTTTTCACGTGTCTGCAGTACAAGTCTTTTGAAAACACTGTGGAAAAAGGAAAAATTGCTCGTTACACGAGCAATTTCTCCTTTTCCCACAGTGTTTTCTACCCTTTTTGAGACCTTTCTGCCATTTTCATCAATTTTAAAATTGTTGTCTGCAAACTCTTTCAATTTGGACCAGTCCAAAATTTGTCGTTTGGGAAAGGGTTAACTTGCTAAATAAGTTAAGTGAAACTTTTACGCCGATAGTGAACACCCAAATTGGCTATTTCAAAGTTTTATTTTTTTTTATGGGGGTGGGGAATCTCTCCAGATCGGACAGTGTAGATCCAAGATCAGACTGCACGTTCTGTGCAGTCTGATCTTGGATCTACACTGTCCGCAAAAGATACCCGAGTTTCGCATGGTAGTGTAAGGGATAAGTCTTTTGCTTACCAGAAAATCTTAATCAAATCCAAATTGCAAATATCTGCAGACGACAAATGAAAAGTGGTTAAAATAATGGAATTTGTCTGTTGAAGAGTAGAAAACATTGTCGGAATGGGTTTTGCATTTTTACCTCGATGTTTTAAAAAGCCGGCCTCCGCAGGGTCGTGCAATTTGGGGGGGAATGTGTGGTCAAGGGTTAACATTAATTACTATTGAAAATGTTACCTAGAAACGCATGTGTTCAGTACAGAACCTGAGAAATAAACCAGAAAACGGAACCCTTCCTTGATCTTTTACTGCTTATCGGTATATTTTGTCTTTTTGTTTTGTAGATAGTCACTAAAATTCAATTATCCAAGAAAAAAAAAAAACGGAAAAATCGGACAGTATCCATTCTAATCATGCGTCATACATATCTTTTGATAACTTTCTGCATCTATTCGTCCGTCTCAGCCTGCCCATCTCACTCACATGGAATATTAAGTAAGAGAATAGGATGGGATTAAAAATACTGTCTGTCTCTTTTTAAGTCTCTCTCTCTCCTCTCTCTCTCTCTCTCTCTCTCTGTCTGCGCTAGGTATTCATGTTAATTACCGCCAACCTTGAGGTATAACAGTCGATTTTTCATTTAACTAAACTGACTTTGGTAACCAGCAGATCAAACCGAAACCCTACCGCAAGGCATACGGTCCGTCGGAACAACACGTGGGCATTCACATCGACCAAAATGCAGGACTGGGGTGTTCCTCACACGTAATAATGTTCTAAATCCAAGTAGACTGTTAAATTTAATCCTTACCATACTATCCCGAGTTTTAACGACCCGGGGGAAGAGGGCTTTCGAAAACATTGTGGGAAAAAGGAGAAATTGCTGGTGACCAGCATTTTCTCCTTTTACCACAATGTTTTCGACCCGATCATAAATAAACCCCGCCATGTGAAGCTCTGCTAATTTTGTTGTCTGCAAACCCTTTCAATTTGGACAGGGCAAATGTTTTTTCTCGTGTGATAAAGAGTTAAACTGACACATGAGCGGCATGTTTTATTACAAAGCCTGACTTATAATCGCAGTTTTTCAGACATTGTTCAACTCAGTATCACTTACTCCGAGTGAAAAGGAAATTTAACGAAAAAAGATAATGAATATTTCTTGCGTAACTAGGGCATTATTCAAAGAAACTGGCACATTTGTTCCTGATTTTTTTTGGGTGGGGGAACAACTCTCGAGGTCACTTCTCATGTTGCAAATTCTTTTATCGACTATATCTGTTAATCTTCAAATAGAAATGCGCCATGCTGTCTGAAAAGGGGGTTTAATACATCTCCAAAAAGCATCGACCAGGTCAGCCTGCGCAGTCCGCGCAGGCTGACCTGGGTCGAAACTTTTTGCTATTGGTCAATTTTCTGCTCGTCAAAGGACCATTCTACCTCATGACTTGGTCGGTTGTCAAGGCAAATGGGCTTTACGGATCCATAATTATGTGATGACTTGCTTGGTATAATGCATCACAGAGATGCATTAAACTCTGGTTTGCCAGAGCACGACTCAAATAGATTTCTTCATCTGAAAAATGAAGGCCCTTTTATGCTTTTGTATTGACTGGAAAAAAAAGAATTTCGTAATTTTCATTTCGTTGCTGAGTGTTTCAAAAACGCGGGATCCAGCGTTGTGGAAACAGTCTGTTTGTTTCTATCGGGGTTTTATGCCTTATATCGCTGCGGCCAGCACACCTGCCCATGCCATCTGAAGTTTCTTTTAGCAGTACTTCGCACACTATTCTTCCTAATCCACCGGCTGCGTTCCCGCAAAACACCGTGAATACAATGTTCAGCGGTAAAAGAGGTATGAATCTTGTCGCAATAACTATCATCAATTCCTAGAGAAAAATTGGTCGTGCTTGGAAATCGAACGAGGGACCACATGATCTAATGCCCTGCAAACACAAATGCGTAGCCAATGACTGACTCAGTGTTTGACTGAGCAGGCTGACCTTGGTCGATAATTTTTTTAGCAAATGCATCAAACCCCCTTTTCACAGGGCATGGTCTAATTATATTAATCCTTGGGCTGCACTCACTGACCTTTTGCGGACAGTGTAGATCAAGATCAGACTGCACAGAACGTGCAGTCTGATCATGAATCTACACTGTCCGATAAGGAGATTTTTTTTTTTTCACGAAAAAATATCTTTGACACAGCAATATTTGGATTTTACTTTCGACTCCAAAGTTTTATTTAATTAATCTAGCAGTATAAGGGTTAATATTGTCTGAGAGGAAAGAGTTACAATATTTTGATATCTATGCCTCCAGAGTCCAGGGTGTGAACTACCGATAATAATAATGATGTTTGGTATAAGCACCACTTGACCATTTCAGTATCACTTATTCCGAGTTCACACCAGGCATCATTTCTACAATGACTTTAGATCTCTTTACTTTCTTTTCCCTTAGTTTGTTATATACGAATGAAATATTTACTACTACTCGTACATATCGCTTTTATTTTTCTTGTGACTTATGTAAACTGGTGGTAAGAAAATATTAAAGATACATCCTTAAAGCCAGAGAGAAAAAACGCCGTGAATATTTGGAAGACTTTAGAATGGTTTAGAATATAGTCAGCTGTGTAAACACAGATAAAATACCGATATAAATGGTGTAAGGGATAAATAGATATATGGAAAATCTTTGATTTAACACCGGAAACGTCACAACAGTGATTTTTTTGATGGCCTCTAAAAAATGAAATGCATTTTCTATCAGTCGTAATTCATGCAACCTTGCAACCGTCAGGGGCAACATTTGGCATGAAGATACAAGAATGATTATAATCTGATAAAATAAAGACGAAATGGATTAAAATTGGCTGAAAACGGGTATAGATCTATGTATCTTTAACGTTAAATTGAAATCCCATGCTTTTGGCTCTTTACCAGGCGGCAAAATTTTCGATCTGTCCGAATTAAAAACAAAATGCAGACTTTAAAAAATGCAGCTCAAATGACGACATTTCCTATTAGAGGATAGAAGACGTAGTTGGAAAAGAAGAAAATGTTGGGTGCATGCATTTTCTCCATTGCCTACGATGTTTTCATAAGCTTTTAAAACGGTGTCTGTAGTCTTTTATCACGTACTAATAATGCAAAAGACTACGAATATCGAATTGTCGAGACACAAGTGCCTGTGACAGACAAATCTAAAGAAAAAGTGTAGCAGCAATTCTGATTATACCTTCAATCAACTTCTTCATAACTGCGGTCAGCAGATGCGCTATTTTTTTTTTCCAAATTTAAGGCTAATTTTACATCTTTCGTATGATCCTAAAATTTCCAGTGCATATCCAATAGATTTCTAGTCTTTTCCCCCTTAGTTATGATATTTACAGAACAAACTCTGACTCATTCTGACCTACAGAAAACATCTTTGTGAAATGTTGAATACGGATGACGCATATTAATAATGAGGTTAACCCTTATCCTGCTGAATAAAAGAAATGAAACTTTAAATCTGATAGTATAAGCCCAAAACTTTCCTGTTTCAAAGGGACTTTTGGAGGGCAGATATCTCTTTATCGGACAGTGTAGATCAAAGATCAGACTGCGCGTTCTGTGCAGTCTGATCTTGATCTACGCTGTCCGCAAAAGGTCAGTGAGTCGCGATAAGCAGCCTAAGGGTTAAGTACACGTACACTCAAGAAAATAGTATAACAATAGCAGCGATTTCTCCTTTTACCACAATATTTTCAAGTGTTCCTCTTCAAGACGTAAAAAGCCGTCTACCTGGTTGTTATTTAATTGAGTCATGTTGTGTATTTGCAAAAATACGGATCCAGGACAGCCAGCGCAGCCTTCGTAGGCTGACTGGTGCCAAAACTTCTTGCTTTCGGTCAATTTTCTGCACGTCAGAGGACCAGTGTACCTCATGATTCAGGTGGTTGTTAGACAAAATGGATTTTAGGAATGTATAATACTGTGATGACTTGCATGGTATCATGCATCACGGAGATGTATTAGGCACCCTTTTGTCAGAGCATGGCTCAGTTGTAATTGTATCATAAGTTAGTAGCATGGGATAAGTGCTTAACCATTAAGCTACTAAATAAGTTGAATGAAACTTTCAAGCCGACAGTAAAAACCCAAAATATTGTTAATTCAAAGTTATTTTTGGAGGAAAATATCTCCTTATCGAACAGTGTAGATCCAAGATCAGACTGCACGTTCTGTGCAGTCTGATCTTGATCTACACTGTCCGCAAAAAGCTCTCGAGTCGCCTAAGGGTTATTGAAGATGAAAGATAGAACTCTAAACTAAAGTGTTTAGACCTTTTCCCGCCATGGGACTTTATAAGCCATCTTTGCAGGCGGTATAAATAATGATCAGACTGCATAGAGCGTGTAATCCGATCTTGGATCTACACCGACTGCAAATTGGACCGAAAAAAAGTATTTGTTTGCACGGGATATTTCATTCTTAATCTTTCAAAAAACACCAATTAATATTTATGGCGGCGAGAAAGAGTTAGTATGAAATACCAGGCACTCTCTCATCATGATTCCACTTCAAAACATCGCGATAAAAGACATAACGTCTATTATCTTCTGTCTGAAAAGAAATACCACCTCGATCTCTTTCACTGATGAAAACTAAAAGCCGACGAAGGGCTTATCAGACGTAAGGCGACTCTATGATCGCCCAGATAAAAAGATTGTATGATAAAGCTTTCAGGTTTACGATATCACCTTACTTCTTATTTCCAGTAGATCAAAGCTTAACCCTTAACCCTTTCCCAAACGACAAATTCTGGACTGGTCCAAATTGAAAGAGTTTGCAGACGACAATTTTTAATTTGATGAAAATGGCAGAAAGGTCTCAAAAAGGGTAGAAAACACTGTGGGAAAAGGAGAAATTGCTCGTTACGAGCAATTTCTCCTTTTCCCACAGTGTTTTGAAAAGACTTGTACTGCAGACACGTGAAAACCAGGGCTTGTTTGGGAAAGGGTTAAAAGCGCCTTTCAAAAATATAGATGAAGGGCGCTCTGGCAAAAGGGGATTTAATGCATCTCCAAGAGGATTTACTATACCGAACTGCTGATCATTGTTTCGACTATGTTTAAATGGGAAAGCAGCCAGTGGCTTGGGAAAAAATACACTGGTAACAGAAACTTCAGGAAAATATGGATAGGTGCACTGGCCACCGCGACGAAACTGAAATAATTTTAAAAACACTGTTAAACACCATACAATCAATCAGCTCAAGTTGAAACCCGTGTAAGCCTTGAAAAGGCAAAAGTTTGCTACAATATAACTGAAATATGGTTGAAAGCGACAAAAACAGCATTAAAACTACAAATTACCTCGAACTCTCTCACACTTATACCGCTTAACTCTTTACCAAAGGACAGAGTTTTAGACTTGCCCAAATTGAAAGCGTCTGCAGACGTCAAATTAATTGTGACTAAAAAATGAATATTTGAAAAAATCGCTTTTGGAAAGATAGAAAACATTGAGGGAAAAAGCGGAAAATGCTGGTTAACAGCATTTCCTCCTTTTCTCCCAATGTTTTTTTATAAAACTTCTTTGTGGTCGTTAAAATTCAGGATTGTGTCTTAAACGGTTAACTGATCTATTGTGTTCCTGTATGTAAAAAGTCTAACGTATAATAAACCATTTTTTCAGATGAACGAACGCAGCATGAAGGTAACACCGCTTGATGTAAATTGCAGAGCTTTAGCGTATGTCGGGTTTTTTTTGTCTTTCAACGATTAAGAATAGAATAATAAGCCTTGATTTATAATTAAAATATCGTAGAGAGTTTCTTTGCAATTCCTTGACGGATGCTTGCGTTTATCTAACCTCTTTTTAACATTTTTATTCACTTGATGGGAAATCCAGACTTGATCGTTTAAATATTTACGTGAACATTTTATGACTTTATTTCTGTACAGGCACTGATAGAGAAGTAAATCTAGATCTGGAGAAAGTTCAATTTTTAATTGCTAGTACATAGAACAGGTATTCCTGCACGTTAAAATTCGTATGATGAAATTTCGATTCTTCGGCTATACGTTATCAAAATACAAAGCACAGACAAGCACTGCCGCTACACTATTTTGCATGTTGGAAATTCATGCATGAATCATAGAAACTGAAAAAAATAATACAGATATTTATTCATCCTTTAACTAAATTTGCCAGAAGAGAGTATTGCCTTATAGTTTGAACAGTGAGGACAACGATCATCCTGCACAAACTTGTAGTCTGATCTTGACCTGTAATATGCACCCCTCGATTTATGTTTCCGGTCATAAGTCTGAATTAAAGTCAGTTAACTAGACATCTGCGTTCTTTATGATAGTAAACAAGATTAATTCTGCCAGTTACGGGTTGAAGTAAACTAAAGTTTTGAGCGTTTTAAGCTGCTAAGCGAAACTCAAAGGCCTTTTGCGGACAGTGTAGATCAAGATCAGACTGCACATAACGTGCAGTCTGATCTTGGATCTACACTGTCCGATAGGGAGATATCTTTCCCCAGAAAAACACCGATGAAATAGCAAAATCTTGGTTTCTATCATCGGCTGGAAAGTTTCAATTCACTTATTTAGGATACAGGTTGAAAGAATCTGCATTCACCAATAATTTGGATAAACTCCTTGCCGTACTTGTATTTCCAAAATTTCGACATTTTGGTTTATGTTCTAGATTTACGTTTGATTACTCTGAGATATGAAGGATAATAAAATTCTCCCAGAATTGGAGAAAGTTCAAATTTTAATTTCTGGTACATAAAAGACGTATTATGTAGATTTATGATCTATTGCCCCGAGATATGGGGGTCTGCGAACTAACACTTGAATGGAAGAAGACTTTACTCCTACAAGCTGGGCCCATAATGTATAACAGTATGCCACTTTTCGGATAGTGTGGAGCGAGATCAGAGTGCACAGATCGTTCAGTCTGATCTTGGAGCTACATTACCATATGGCCTGTGATATATTTCGATCAAGAGAGTTTGAAATAAATGAGTCTTTTCTGTAGACTGAGAATATCTCGATATCATGTTTTTAGCTTTGTGAAGGTTAACCCTTTACCAAACGACAATATAAACGCCTCATCTATAATGAAAACATTCGCAGACGACAAATTAGAATTGACTAAAATTATGAGGTTTGTCTGTGAATAGATGGAAAACATTGTAGGGAAAGGAGAAAATGCTGGTTACCAGCATTTCCTCCTTTTCCTACAATATTTTCAAAAGGTTTTCTCCGTCAGGGTCTTAAAAACTCGGTACTAAGGGTTAATTCAGGATTCATTGTGAGCTCTTTCTGTATCACAAACATTTCTTTGATTACAGTCACAAATTCTGATTGTATCGTTCTATGTTTAAGCTTATTCGATCCTGTAGATCAAATTTTGCGGGCGAAACACTTTTAGGTTGAGTGGATATCCTCGCACTGAGTCTTGCACAATAGGAATTTTCTAATAACCCATTCCCACACAATGACTCCTTTTGACGCGTCTGGAAAAGAAGTCTTTTGAAAAGATTGTGGAAAAAGGAGAAAATGCTGGTAACCAGCATTTTCTCCTTTTCCCACAATGTTTTCTACACTATCAAAGACATAAATTATCATTTATGTTACATTTATTTTGTCGTCTGTTATTGCTTTCAATTTGGACACGGTCAAAATTTTGTCGTCTGGTAATGGGATAACATCAACAACAGAATCTCAAGCAATGGTTGGTTCCGTTACACGTTTCAGATTAACAGGCCTCTTACTTTTTAACTTGTTACCATACGACAATACACATGTTTTAGACTTATCCAATTTAAAACCGCAGACGGCAAACTTGTAGTGTGTTTCAAGTGATGAGATTTGTCTATGAAAGGGCAGAGAACATTACGGGAAAAAAAGAAAAACTTGGTTACATGAAATTTCTTATTTTCCGATTTAAAAGCTTTTGCAGACGACAAGTTAGATTTATAGTATATTTCAAGTGATGGAATTTGTCTATGAAAGGGCGGAGAACATAATGGGAAAAAGAGAAAAAGCTGGTTACCATTTTTTTTTTTATCTTCCCACAGTATTTCAATATTTCAAAAGTTCTCTCCCTTAGGGTCATAAAAATTCGGGACAGTTTGGTAAAGGATTAACACTTAAGTTGCTAAATATATGAAACGAAAAATTCCACCCAATAGTAAAAACGAAATATTGCGATTTCAAAGTTTATTTCACCGCCAAAAAACACCTTATCAGATAGTGTAGATGCAAGATCAAACTTCACGTTTTGTGCAGTCTGACCTTGATCTACACTGTCCCCAAAAGCGTCCCCAGTCATGCTTAGCAGCCATGCTAAGGGTTACGAGAAATTAATACCCCCAACTATTATCAGCCATACGCAACATCAATTTGCTTTTATGGACGGCCAAGAACAAAGTACCACTGGCATATTTTTTTCTTGTTGCAAAAGAAAAAACAATTTTGAAAACAATTTTGCATTAGTAGGAATTGCTCGTAACAAAGCAGTTTCTATTTTTGCTACAATTTTCACGTTACCATAATTCATTATGTTGGTCATCATGCTCGGTGAAAAGGGGGCTAAATGCATCTGCGTGATGCATGATACCAAGCAAGTCATCACATTATTACAGACACAGTCGTTCGTTCTGTGACGAACTTCACCATCTATATAATGCAATATATAAGACTATTATATTATAATGGCGTGCAACACACGAAAAGGGGCCTTCGGACATTATGCGTAAAAGTGTGTCGTCCCAGATCAGCCTGTGCAGTCTGTGACTAATCCGAGACGACACTTCCCGTTTTTGTGCGATTTTCTGTCTCACGAAAGTCTACTGTATGAAAAAAATCTTATGTAGACGTAAAGTGCCGTCTCGGATTAGCCTGCGCGGACTGCGCAGGCTAATCCGAGACGACACTTTACGCAAATGTCCGAAGGTCTCATTTTGCATGTTGCTGGCCATATTATAGATGGCGAAGTTCGTCACAAAATGATCGTCTGTGATTATAGATCCATAAAATCGGTTTTGTATCACAACCTACTGAATCATGAGGTACATTAGTCATGGGTCATGCAGAAAACTCACACAAAAGCAAAAAGCATCGGTCAAGGTCAGTCTGCGCGGACTGCGCAGGGTGATCAGGGTCGATGCTTTTTGCAAATGCATTAAGCCCTCTTTTTGACAGAGCATGGCTCATTCCTTTTCACAATTGTACCTCCGTAGTCGTTTGCCGCATTCTATTTCCGGAGGAAATGAGTTAAATACAGGGCTGATAATTTATACCTGTATACAGAAGAACGAGCAGACGTTTGGTTTATGTTATGAGATTGTATGTCAGAGATCAGATATAGATATTTAGCTTATCAGCCCCATTATCTGATCGCAGCTCACGAACCTTTTCATCTCGAGGACGGACACTGACAAAAAAAATGACCGTCATTAATCTTCATTCAGTTGGATCAAAATTATCAAAGGAACTTTGTTTGAACTGAGCTTTACACCGTCTTCATTTCAGTACTGCAATTATCTGAGCCGTGTTCTCCAAAAAGGGGGATTTTATGCATCTTCGTGATGTAGTATACAAAACAAATCATCATAATTATAGATAGTATTGTGTCAAATCCTGTTTGTCTACAAACAGACTGAATCTGGAGGTAGAATGGTCCTTTGACATGCAGAAAATTTAACAATAGCAAAATGTTTCGACTCAGGTCAGCCTGCACGGACCCGGCTCGATACTTTTTGCAGGCGAATTAACCCCAGTGTACACAGAGCATGGCTCAATTATCATGGTGACAGCTTACTTTGTCATGTTTTTCCTACATTCACAAGTATCAGGCTTTGGCTACGTAGTGCCTTGACCGAGGACAACTACGTGTTCCCTGCACTAGTGAGAATCGAACCAAAATTTCCTGATTAATACTTAGCTTCTTAACCCAAGTTGAATATATCATTGGTGGAATCACACTATCAGCGTCATACACGTTACGTTTTCCCGCGGAAATCAACTGTTGTGTCAAAGGATCAAAATTCGGTCAGCCTAGGAAATGCAGTTTGTTATGGTAAAAGATCGAAACATTTCAATACAGGGCCTATATTCACCAACCACTTTTAAGAAAATTCTTTGTCTTGTTCTCCAGAATTTTCTACATTTGAAAGTAACACAACTCCTGATTGGCTAAACCATTTGGTTTAACCAATCAGGAGTTGCGTTACTTTCAAATTTAGAAAATCTTGGAGAATAAGCTTAAGAATGGTTGGTGAATACCGTCCCTGATTTCACCCATAACATCGCCACTTGTTTCATTATAAACTAGTCTTAGCAACATATTTTACAGAGTTCGTAAATGCAGTAGGAGAACTACTTTGTCATTACGCAGCAAGACATTTTGTTGTAGGACGCGATGCATGTCCGGCTCACTCTTTACCACACGCCAAAAATCTGAAGTTGTCGAAATTGAAATCTTTTTCAAACGATAAGTTAAATATCGCTTAAACGATGGACTTTGCCCGAGAAAGGAAAAAAAAAATAAACTGGGAAAAGATTGAAATATCGGACTTCCAGCATTTTCTCTTTTCCTACATTATTTTCAAAGTTTTTAACCTCAGGCTCGTTACAGATACTGAATGTTTAGGTAAAGCCTAGAAGTACAGTAGCAATGATAAGATTAAGACCTCGATAAATCAGCCTTTAGAAGTAAAACAAGACTTTTCCATTAAAAAAGATGGCGTCAGCGGCTGCAATATGAATTTTAAAAATCTTTTGTTGATCAAAATAAAGAAAAACTATGAAAGGGAACCCCTTCAGCAATTGTTAACAAGTACAATTTCTTATTTATTTCCCAAGATGTCAATACAAATCCTTGAGAAAGGAGCAGTTGCTGCTTAAAATTGTGTCTGAAAATACATGTAGATAATCAAGTATGAGTCATAGGCATAAAAAGTATTAAGTTACAAATTGGTGCAAGAAAAACGATTATCCCCAGCATATTGCAGTGGTGTGAATAAGCGCCGCGTGATATCGATTGATTGATTGATTGAATTTACGTTTATTTGTCTTCGTCACCGATTTCCATTATGGGCGACACACCATGAAGGCTGTTAGTTACATTACGGCGGATAGAGCAAGATACAGGACGAAACCCATCCTAAGTTAGCCTGGTTCTTTAACGTGTTCGGTGTATAGCACCGCCACACGGTACCTCGGTTTAACGTCTCATCCGAAAAACTATAAGTAATTTTAAATGGCCAGCCGTGGGAATCGAACCCACACCCTCAAGTACCCGAAACATGACCTAAACGAGTCCTACGTTCTACCACCCAAGCTATACGGACTGGTCCGTGGTATCGATCAGTAGTAGCAATGCTTATATATTGGTTTCATAAATGTGCCCGCATATAGGTCTGCGGAGGCCCACAGAATAAATATGTCCATATTTTTTACCAATCGCAAATTACTATTTATTCTTTCGAGTATGTCAATACCAAGAACTAGGTCAAAAGCTAGCGCATTAAGCTACGTCGGAAAATAAGAGCGGAGTTTGTGGGGTTAAACCACCTGTTTGCGTTATAGATACACTTCTTTCTCTTTTCTTTAATTTGAAGCTACGATATTGTAGCGATAAGATTGCTTTGATGTGAACTGGTGAGAACTTTGCAGTGCTGTATATTTGATACGAATGCCATCCTTATTCATATCCTGCCCATCGTCACCTCTGATTTCCTTAGCAAAAAGAGAAGAATAAGATAAGCCTGATCTCGATCCAGTCCTTTCGATCAAAATCAGAATGTCTTCCTTATTCATATCCTGCCCATCGCGACCTCTGATTTCCTTAGCCAAAAAGGCAGACCAAGATCAGCCTGCACATCGTGCAGTCTGATCTTGATTTACTCTCTTCGATATTCAATTAATTGATTAAGATTTACCCTGTTCATTTTCGTAAAAACATTATGCTCCTATCTTAGTAATATGCAAAACCGATCGGTTCACAGGTAGTAGCGAGCGATTAGTACCCGTACTTACCAATAATTTTAAATTGATTTATTGTTTATTCTAATTTAGAAAGTAACAAAATTTCTAATCGGGGTTAACCTGCTAAATAAGTTAACTGATACTTTCTAGCCGATAGTTAAAACCCGGGGGGGATTCCTTATCGGACATTGTAGATCAAGATCAGACTGCACATTCTGTGCAGTCTGATCTTGATCTGCAATGTACGCAAAAGGTCCTTGAGTCGCGCTTAGCAGCCGAAGGGTTAACTATTTACAAGAAGACAAAAATTTAGACTCGACCATATTGAAAACATTATCAGGCGACAAATTAAATGTGGCTAAATGATTGATTTTGTATTCGAAAAGGGTAGTAAGCACTGTGGGAAAAGGAGAAAATCTCCTTTTAAATATTTACTCCTTTCCCCACAATGTTTTCAAAAAACTTGCTTCCTCCTTGAAAGCACGGAATCGTCTGGCAAAAGATTGAAATAAACGATCCCAAATTGATAGTCTTTTAGTATAATAAGATACAAGGTATAATTCCACCTTAAATGAAATCACTTCTAAAATGACGTAGCCCATTACAGTACAAAAAGACTTCGTACAGTTCTGGGGCGGACAGCATTTGGAAATTAGGTGGTAAAAAGTGTAAACAATTAGAAAAAAGCAGTTGCTTTTTTTCCCTGTGATGCCGCGATATCACTCAAAACAAATGAGCCGTGCTCTGGCAAAAGGGGGTATAATGCATTTCCGTGATGCATTATATGCATTATACCGAGCAAATCGTCACATAATTATGGATCCATGAAGTCCATTTGGTCCAACAATCGACTTAATCGTGAGATAGACTGGTCCTTTCATATGCAGAATATTGACCAATAGCTAAAAATTTCGGCCCAGAATGCGCAGGCTGACCTGGGTCGATACTTTTTGCAGATGCATTAGACCTCCTTTTCACAGAACATGGCTAAAATATGTCCTTTCATTTAAATGTTTGGGTTATTTGTATAAGGTGTTGCTGGTACATTCAGTATACAAAAATAAAGTCAAGTGTGAAATGTCGATTTTATACGAGTCTGGCTTATTTTAAACCTTACAAGCGCGACTCAAGGACCTTTTTATAGGCAGTGCAGATCAAAGTCGGACTGTACAGAACGTGCAGTCTGATCTTGGATCAATAGTGTCCGATAAGGATATTTTTTTTCCCAAAAAAGATCAGTTTTGAAATAGCCAAATTCAGGATTTTACGTCGGCTTGAAAGTTTCTTTTAAGTTATTTAGCACGTTAGGGGTTAATTTATCATAGCTTTTGTGGATTGTCCTTGATTTTTATAAAAGAAATTGAAAGGCACAAGGGGAGTTGAACGTATGTTTCGGTCGGGTGACAGCATTTTGAATCCTTTACTGTTATGGACCACTCGAACACGAATTCTTTGCAACACAAAAAAAATATATAATGTCATATGTGCTCAAAGGTTGTATGAAAGTATTTTTTATGGCATGATGAAATGAAAAATTACTCGATATTAGCAATTTCTACTTTTGCTTCATTTTTCTTCTCCGGAATACCACAAAGCACATAGGAACTGAAACATATTCTATGGGGAGGGGGACTTGTTATAATCAAGTTTTTCTTTTCGCGAACATAAAGAAGTGGTAAATGCAATTTGACACTAAATAAACATTTTATACCGGAAAGAAAGTTTTCTGTTTACATCAATGGTTTTACTTTTTTGAGAAAACACAGCTGGTAAATTGGGAAGGCGGGGAAGAGGGAGAGAGGGTAGGGAACTTTAATCTTTTTCCTGCCAAATAAGTCAAATAAAACTTTCAAGCCGATAGTAAAAACCAAAAGGTTGCTATTTCAAAGGTATTTTTGGAGGAAAACTATCTCCTTATCAGACAGTGTAGATCAAAGATCCGACTAGGCGTTCTGTGCAGTCTGATCTTCATCTACACTATCCGCAAAAGGTCAGTGAGTCGCGCTTAGTCAGACTTAGGGTTAATTGCTTGTCCCGTGTTTATCCCGTTTTCAACAGTCTTAGCTCTGGCAATCGTAAAAAAAAAATAAAAATAAAATGAAGCAAGTGAACCGGGAAGGAAGCGGGTAGGATGAGAGATGTAGGAGCTTGTCAGTGAGGAGTCTGATTGGATGGTATTTCACGCCGTTTTCAACAGTAGTCTATCATTACAGGGGCTGTAGTATGGTTGTAAATGAGCGGTGCTCTGGCAAAAGGGGGTTTAATGCGTCTCCATGCTGTTTTATACAAAGCAAGTAATCATATAATTATGGAACTATAAAGTCTATTTTGTTTAACAACTGACCGAATCATGAGGTAGAATGGCCCTTTGACATGCAGAAACAACAAATAGCAAAAAGTTTCGACCCAGGTCAGCCTGCGCGGACTGCGCAGGCTGACCTGGGTCGATACTTTTTGCAGATGCATTAAAGCCTCTTTTCACAAAGCTCAGCTTTCAAAAAGTAAGAGAAACCCTGGCAGAAGTGGGTTCATGCATATATGTGATGCATTATATCAAGTAAGGAATCTAATAATTATAGATTCATAAAATCTATTTTGTTTAACAACTGACTGAAACATAAGGTAGACTAGTCCTTTGACACGAAGAAAATCGGCCGCTAGCAAAAAGTTTCGACCAGGTCAGCCAACGAGGATGCATTAAACCCCTTTTCACAGAGTATGACACCTGGGTTGTCTATGGACGCCAATACAAACATTGGTTACTTCTACAGAGAGTAAAGATTAAGGCCAGACTGTACAAAACTTACACAATATCCAAGACCTTTCAAAAGACATGTTTCTTCTAACTGAATACGGGTATTTTCAGATCACCTATTTATAGAAAAAGCTGTCTGTGGACGAAAAATTTTTGTCTTTGCCTCAGCAACCACTCTTCGTCTAATTCTAAAGAATTTTCTTAAATTTCAAAATAACTCAATTTCTGATTATCTAAACAAGCTGGATTTGCCAGTCTGGAATTGTGCTACTTTCTAAATTTAGAATAACACTAAGAATAGTTTGAAAATAGTTACAGCGCATGACTGGTCAATAACGGTCACACGACAATTATTCATTGTTGGAAGCGACTTCTTAAAGGGCAAATAAACAGTGTTAATTGCCTAAACTACATTTGTCAGTTGGTAACCAGGTAATGTTGTAATTACAAAAAAAAATAAAAATGTTTATTCCAATTTTTACCACTGTCTATCAGTGTTTACACGTCGCTTATCTCCCTTTCCTATGCGTTACGTCCCTTGATTTGTGACGTCATAGAGGATGCAAATATACAAATTCATTATGGATGTCAAGTGCAACAATGACTAAGCTTTATATTACCGATGCAGAGATCGATGATTCTAGTCATGTAAGGCCCTGCATGTACAAGCCAGCTTTGGGAAAAAAAAAAAAATTTTTTTTGACACTTGAACAAACCAACCACCAACCCTTGATTTGAGGTGTCAACAGTGAACCAATTATGAGCAGTGCCTCCTTTTCCACAATATTTTATATTTTGAATGGTCATGTATAGGGCTAGAGGGTTAACCATTTCCAAAACAATTTCCAGTCTTCAGGACCCATAGGAACAAGACATGCAAAAGAATTTGGAACAAGTATTTTCTCATATTCCAGTAATGTTTTCTTCCCCTTCAAAGTCAATTTCTATTATTTTAGCCAAATTGTTGTCTACAGACAGAAGTTACACTAGTTTTCAGTAATCATATCCATACTTTGAAGGAGAAACCAAATCAATCGCTAAGATCGTTTATGTAGGACGATGGAAACCGTTGTAAACGAATATATTTCTTATTTGGAGTTTCCACTCAGCAATGGTTTGTAAACTTAAAATCATCTTAATAATTATGCTGCGATAGCGCCAGTCTATTGAAGTGAATAACTTATACAAGAAGCATTTCTTTTCATTTTCCGGGAAAATACACACCAAACGTGTTTATATCATTTAGATAAGTACTCGATAATGACATGTGAAACTTTCCAGGTGCTTTTTATTATGAGTATAAAGTTTTCGATCCTCGTACATAAATTATTTTCTGATTTTTACCCATAAACACGGGCAGATCGAAAACATGATTCGAGACTCAAAGTTTACCCAGAATTCAAAATATTGTCCGTCTCTCGAAAGTTTCTACCCAGTTCAGTCGGGGCGGCTGACGTCATACTATCTCAAATATCGCCCATCTCTCGAAAGTTTCTACCCAGTTCAGTGACCGGCAGACGCCATACTTAGTCACTCGCTTACAATGATTTAACTTCAGCCATACCCTGTGAAAATGGGGTTTAATGCATTTGCAAAAAGTCTCCACCAGGTCAGCCTGCGCAATTTGCGCAGGCTGACCTGGGCCGAAACTTTTCGTTATTGGTCAATTTTCTGTATGTCAAAGGACCAGTCTACCTCATGACTCAGTCGGTTTTTATACATAATGAATTTTATGGATCCCTGATTATGTGATGCTTGGCTCAGCATGATGTATCACGCAGATGCATTCAGCTCCCTTTTGCCAGAGCATGGCGCATTTTGTATTACCGAGACTGATGTCCAGAGGTCGTACTCACTAACAGTTCTAATTTCTTCAATCCCAAATAAAAAAAAAAAAACTATAACTCTGATTGGTTGAGACATTCTATCCCAACCAATCAGAAGTATAGTCTTCAAACTTAGAAATGGAACAGAATTCAGGTAAACCATGGAGGTAAGTGCACCTATCCATGCATAACAATCATTACAAGAAAATAGCTGTTTTCCATCATCAATCTGGTCTACTAATATCATGGGAAAATATAGCCGCAGTGCCTTGTCATGATACACATCGGAAAGCCTGTTGGAAAAGCCAGTGTTCAAACTCACAACTGGTTGAATAGCGGGCCTTACCAAATGAACAACCGAGGCTCGGTTTTAACCTTTAATCTGCTTAATAAGTGAAATGAAAATTTTAAGTCTATAGTAAAAAAATCAAATTTTGCTATTTCCAAGGTATTTTTGAGGGAAAAAAACTCTCATCATCGGACAGTATAGATCTAAGATCTGACTGCACAGGTTCTTTGCAGTCTGATCTTGATCTACACTGTCGGAAATAGGTCATTGAGTCGCACTTAGTAGCCTAAGGATTAAAGGGGAGAATTCGAGAGCAAAAAAGAAGCAAACTATTACACAGTTTTCTAATACCTTTCTCACAAAGTTTTAATCATTATTTTCAGCGGTGCTTACTGTTATATTTCAAATTGACTGACGATTCCGTATGGCGAGGCTGGAAAGTGTCTGTCAGTGTCACGGAAGGTTTTGGATTCGATCAGTGTTCCCAGGAAATACCAGAATTTTCATCCAAACGAAACGCCCTGATTGCAAATTAGTGATGATAGTTTTTCGACTTTTCGACTTATTCTTGTCAGTCTATCAAAGAAAGAAAAATCTTTCAAGAAAGTAATTTGTTTCATCATTCATAGTAAGCCACGAACCGGGCATTTGATTGGTAATTACATGAGCATGTTCGCTGCTTTCAGTATTATTCCAGTTGTAAAAAGGCAACACTTCATCTAAGTATGTATTTTTTTTTTTTAGGACGTGACTCTAGGGCTCTGTAGTGCATCGTCCAGTGTTAGTGCCACCCCACAAGTCCCCCCCCCCCCGCCCCCCCCCCCCCCTACAAACCGTGGGAGGTGATGTAAGAGAAAAGGATTGTGTTAGAATCGCGAGTATAATTTTTAAAACAAAATGCTGTGAAGAAAATACAAAAAAAAAAAACTTTGGACTGTTTCTTTGTCAAATAATTGAAATCACATGAACAAGGCTAAAAGTTTTCGTACAAATATGTTTCCGTCTCCGTCGAGAAACTCGAATCATGTGAACATAGCGAAAAATTTTCTGCTCCATATTTAAAACAAGAGCGCCTTTGGCCCTAAAGCGCTTACCGGAGAAAAGCGATCTATTGAATTATTGATTGAATGGTGCTTTACGCCGCTTTCAAAATTATTTCAGTCATATCACGGCGACAGCTCACATATTCATGTATTTCCTGGGTTTTACCAGTACTAGGCTAGGGCTCTGAAGTGTCTTGCCCAAGGACACACCCGCGAAAAAACCAACGGATTAGGTGGGGCTCGAACCTGGGGCCTCCAGGTTACGAGTCCCACACTTTACCACTGAACCACGCAGGACCCCAAGAAAAGTGATCTAGGATATATGAAACTGAAGATCATGGGTGTGAAAATGTAAAACATGTACAGAATGAATTCAGAGTACATAATGGGATTTTTTTTTTTAATATAACATTAATTGACATGAGTGCAGCTCCAACTTTCATAAGAATCTGACTGAAAATGTGGCCTATAAAGTGCCCTTAAGATTTGTCCTATTGACCTGGTTTTTGACCCTATACGACCATTTTCATACTTGTCAGAGATATTATCGAAACAAACATTCTTATAAACAGTCATGAGAATCGGACGAAATTGAGGGCTCTAGAGTCTGCATAAGGTTATTTAAAGATTTGTTTCAGTGATCTAATTTTGGGGGAAAAATAACCCATTTTAAATCTCCTTTGAAGTATTATCACGTACAAACTTTCGTACAATTTTTCTGGAGTACTGGACTAAAAATGTGGCCTATAGAGTGCACACAAGTTTCTTCAGAGGTTTGGCTCAGTGACCTACTTTTTAACCAGAACTGACCCATTTTTCACACTCAATTAGGATGTCATTAGACAAAATTCTGACAAAATTTCATGAGAATCAGACAGAAAATATGGTCTCTAGAATGCATACAAGGTTTTTTCGAAAATTTGTTCCCGTGACTTACTGTTTGACCCGGTATGACACTGATTTAAATTTCGTTTCAGTTTCTACTAGGAGGATAAACATTTTCATTCATAAGAATTGGGCTGAAAATAAAGCCTCCAGAGTGCACATACATTTTTTCGAAGATTTTTCCCAGTGACCTATTTTTTCACCCGATGTGTTTTGTTTTCACACTCATTTGAGACATAATCCAGACAAGCAGTCTGACCAACTTTCATATGAATCACACAGAAAAATATTCCTCTGTGAACATATCGTTTTCCTAAGATTTGTCCCAATGGCCTACTTTTTTATTCGATATGACCAAGTTTTCCAACTCTTCAAAGATATAGTCAAGATAAACATTCTGACCAATTTTTGTGATTACTGGACTGAAAAATATGGCCTCTGGAGTGCACACACGCTTTTTCTAAAAAATTGACCTAGTGACCTACCATTTCACCAGACGTGACCCAATTTCAAAATTGTCCCAGAAATTAGTAAGACATACATTTTGACCAATGTTTCATAAGTATCCCACTGAAAATATGGGCTCTAGAGTCACACAAGTAATTGTTGCCGACCGCACGACGGACGCCGGACACAGCACGATTACAATAGCTCTCCTGGAGCACTTTGTGCTCAGGTGAGCTAAAAACAGAAAGTGACTGACCCAGTATGGTGTTACCTTTGATCCACCCCTAACTCTGAAAAAACACCGTATGCTTAAAGTACGAAAAATAGTGATAACCAAAATGAATTAAATGTTATATATGACTTTATGTAAAAACATTGTGGCAAAAGAAGAAATTCGTGTCTCTTTACGGACATTATCTCCATTAGTTGCAATGATTTTTAAAGTGCTCTGCTGCAAGGCACAATCAAATTGTCAGGAAGCAAGGGGTTAACTTGAAAAAAAAAATGTATATTTTGTTGTTAAGCAAGTAATAAAACGGAATAATGAGTATTTAATTGCGTTTGAAATCTAACCTTTTTTTCTGGGTTCGGTATTTATTTATTTCAGCGTGTGCTCCTTATCCCTTAACCCTTTACCAAATAATTCCGAGTTTTAACGACCCTGGGGATCAAAGTTTTTGAAAACATTGTGGTAAAAGGAGAAAATGCTGATAACCAGCTTTTCCTCCTTTTCGTCAATGCTTTATTCCATTCCAAAGACGGAAGTCATCTTTTGAGCTACACTGAATTTGTCGTCTGCAAATGGTTTGAGTTTGGTCGTGTCCAAAATTTTGTTGTTAGTTAAAGAGTTAATCTTTAACCCTTAAAGGTAAAAAGAAATATCCAACCAATTGTAAACACGTAAATTACAAGCATTACCCGTTTTATTACCATGTAATGGCCAATGGCATGTAGCTGATGAGAGAGAGAGAGAGAGAGCGGGAGGGAGAGAGACTCGTAGGCTACTGGAGGCTTTATGGGTCAAGAATTTCTACAAGTTACCTATAAATGGGTAACTTGCAGAAAGTACAAACTCGGATCAGACCATGTGTAAGCTAACCTTGGTCTACACGTTCCATGAATTACATCCCTGGTCTCGTATAGCAGGATATTAAAGATACATCCTGACAGCAAGAAAAACGCTGTTAAAATTTGATAGTCTGTAGAATGTTCAGAATTAGTCAGCTGTGTAAACGTAGAAAAAATACCGATATATATTGTGTGAGGGATAGATACAGGAATCTTTGATTTAAAACAGAAAACGTCACAACAGTGATTTCTTTGAAGGCCACCAGAAATGCATTTCCTATCCTTGCAACCGGAAAGGGCAACATTTGGCATGAAGATTTAATGATTTAAGGTTGACAAAATGCAGATGAAATGGGTTAAAAACTGGCTGAAAACGAGTATAGATGTATCTTTAAAGGGTAAAGTGTCATTAGAACTGTTTTATTATAAGCTGACCTTATAAATAATACTTCGTACTGAAGTTTTCTTGTACTCATATTTATTACCAGTCATTAATAGGCAAACATTATTATGTCTTAACCTGCTAAATAAGTTAATTATATTTTCAACCCGATAGTAAAAACTCCAATGTTGCTATTTCAAAGTTATGTTATAGGGGAAAGGAATCTCCTAATCGGACAGTATACATCCAAGACCAGACTGCATTTTCTATGCAGTCTGGTCTTGATCTACACTGTCCGGAAAAGGTCCTTGAGTCGCGCTTAACAGCCTAAGGGTTGACACGTTATCTCCCTGCATCTTTCTTTTCGCAGCGGTTGTTTTTTTTTTAACATTGCGGAGAAAGGAGAAATTGCTCATAACGAGCAATTTCTCCTTTTTCTGCCATGTTTTCACTTGAATTCCTGCGCTGAATCTTAATTGAAGCAGACCATTCTTCAATTACACGAATACTTTCAAAGCCGCCTGCTGCAAAAAAATTGTCTCAGAAAATAAAATACATGTTATTTGACCATTTAGCGCAAAGATGACTGATAATCATCTTTTGAGGGAGATGTGTTGTTACGGACAAAACTGACCACAATCCTGACCAAAATGGACCCTTAGGTCTGCTGGGCTTGACTCATTGCGCTTAAATTGCGGACAGTGTAGATAAAACATCAGACTGCACAGAACGTGCAGTCTGATCTTTGATCTACACTGTCCGATATGAGGAGATTTTTCCGACAGAAAAAAAAAAACTTTGAGATTACAATACTTGAGTTTTTACAATTGGCTGAAAACTTTATGTAGCACTGTAACCCTTTACAACACAACCCCCAGTAATAACGACCTTCGAGAAGATGGCTATTGGAAAACATTGTTGGAAAAGGAGAAAATGTTGGTGACCAGCATTTTCTCTGTTTTCCACGAAAGTTTTTTTTTTTACCCTATCAGAGAACTTAAATTCAGTTCTATTCATTTCAAACATGTCGTCATACAGGCGCTCTCAATTTCTAAGAGTCCAAAATTTGTCGTTAAGTAAAGGGTTAAGGGTCAAATCTGTTAAGCCAAGTCTAAAGCTAATAAGTGACCTCTCCTTCTAGGTTCATTATTTACTTTGGAGATTTGCTTCACCAAGTTTTGTTGACTATTTGATAGAAAGACTTGACACGTTTGCTTTATTATCTGTCGAAAAAGAATTAACACATTTCCTTCTTCATAGGATTTTTCTTACGTATCGCGGAACCGAACCAATGTAGGAAACATAGTGGTACAGAGACATTTTCTAAATGTCAAAGCTTTGAATTGCAATATTCCACGTTGTTTCTTTTCTCTGCCATATATTTAGTCAGATGAAAAAAAGCTACCATCTGCTCTAGTTATATTGCTTTTGGAGTTGACTGAAGTGTCGTAGGAACCTTAGAGTTGATACATGTACCGGGTAGCTCAGTGGTTAGCGTATCTGACTCGTGACCTGGTGGTTGCGGGTACGTAACCCTGTTGTGGCAAACTTTCTTTTCGGCGATTTTTCGCCTTTCATCTCTGATGCATGTGAGAAAAGTTGTCAGTGGATTGGAAAGAAAGTTGTGTCAGTACTGGTGTGAAAAAGCCAGGAAACACATGCATAGGTGCACTGACCGCCGTGATATGACCTAGGCTGTTAAAACGGACTAAACTCCAATACAAACAAACAAACAAACCAAATGTTTCCCGTAAAAACTGCTCATCGAATCAAATTCCCGTTTAACAATTTTTCCTGTAATTTATACTTAATAAAGTGACTGACTGTATGGTGTTTAACGCCATTTTCAACATTATTATAGTTATATCGCGGCCAGTGCACCTATCCATGCTTTCCTGCAGTATCTGTTACCAGTACTTCGCAAAACATTCTTCCCAAGCCACTGGCTGCTTACCCACATAACCATCGCCGAAACAATGATCAGCGATAAGAAAGGAATGAATCCTGTCACTATGACTATCATCCATCCCAGGAAAGAAATTGGCCGAGCTGGGGATTCGAAGGATCGACTCCCTGTTCTCAAGTCCTATAGGCAATTGACTGCGCGACCTGGGTCCGTATTCACCAACCATTCTTGAGAATATTCTTAGTCTTATTCTCCAAGATTTTCTATATTTGAAAGTAACACAACTTCTGATTGGCTAAACCATTCGGTTTAGCCAATCAGAAGTTGTGTTACTTTCAAATATAGAAAATTCTGGAGAACAAGACTAAGAACGTTCTTAAGAATGGTTGGTGAATACGGACCCTGGACTCTGTAATTTCTATAGATCAGCCAGTAACAAAAAACATTGAAAAACAGGGAAACCTTTTGACCAAAAAATCTAATTATTTTCCTTCAACTCTTCACCACACAACAAAATTTTAGACATGACCAAACTGAAAGCGTTTGCAGACGACAGTTACAATGTGACTCAAATAATGAAATTTGTCTTTGACAAGGTAACAAAAACGTTGTGGGAGAAGAAGAAAATGCTGGTTACCAGCATTTCCCTCCTTTGAAGATAATATTTTCGAAAGAATTCTCTCTCGGGGTCGTTGAAATTCGGGATTGTTTGATACAGTGTCAAGCCTTCATTATCAGTTTTTCGCAAGATCCTTCACAAACTCGTCAGCTGCAAGTTCATTTTGGGTAAGGGGGATGTCGATACTTCTTTTGCAGACCACCTTTTCACAGAGCATGGCTTTTCAACAAACTCGCCCGCTTTCGACGGTTGAAAATACAACCCACTGAAACTCTTCTAAAGATTTTTTCTCCAGTACGCTTGACTAAATGAGCGGACGATGTAGATCCAAGATCAGATTGCACGTTCTGTGGAGTCTGATCTTGAACTCTACCGTCTGCAAAAGCCCTTGCTTTCTCATATGGCGCCGCAAGTGTTGATATATTCCATCCATGCTCTGTGAAAAGGGGGTTTGATGCATCTGCCGAAACTTTTCGCTACTGGTCAGTTTTCTGTATGTCCAAGAACCAGTCTACATCTTTATTAAGTCGGTTATTTAAAAAAAAAGTGGCTATTATTGAACCATATTTATGTGATGGCTTGCTCGGTGTTATGTACTACGGAGATGCGTTAAGCCTCCTTTTGCCAGAGCATGGCTCATTGTATACGAGTGTAATAAAGTAATGTTTTCCAAGGACATTTTCAAAAGACAAAACATTTAGGGTATGATTGTATTTACAAGAGGTTAACAACAGTTAATAACCATGTCCTTTAACTTAAAAGAGACCCAATAAATGAATCAAATTACAAACAGGAATATACTTAATTCAATTCTCTTGAAACCTCTCGTTCTTCACATCCCATTCTTTGGTAATCGAAAAAAACATCTTTATTGTGATTATTTACTTCATCCTTAAAACCTTAGAGCGCCGAATAAAACCAACAGAAATGTTCATCCTAAAAATACGACCTGAATAGTTGAAATTCATTGTTACTTTTGTCTACAGTGTTTCAGGAAAGCGGACAATGTAGATCCAAGATCAGGCTGCACGTCTTGTGCAGCCTGATCTTGATCTACAGTGGCCGCAATGACATCAATAGTTGTGAAAGACGCTATAAGAGTTAAGAGAGCAAGCTCATCTTGAGTTGCTGTCACAAAAGGTGTAGATTGAGATCAGACTGCTCAAAAACTGCAGTCTGATCTTAGATACACACGGCCAAATATTTTCGCATGATATACCGAGAGAAAAACAACAATAACTATACGAAATCTCGATCTGTTTTCTGTTAAAAAAAATGTACGACAAAAGTTTAGACGAGTCCGTATTGAAAGCAATTTGCTCTCGACATATCAAATGTGGTTCATATGTTGCGAGTCGACCTTGAAAGGAGAGAAAACATTGGAACAAAAGGAGAAAATGATGGTTGCCAGCATTTTCTCCTTTTCTCGCAATGTTTTCACAAGTCTTTGTCCTCGGGGTCGTTAGAACACAAGATAGTTTGGTAAAGGGATCTGGCACTTGAAGGGTTAATCAAAAACGTGGGTTAACCCTTAAGCTGCAAAGTGCGACTCAAGAACCTTATTCCGGACAGTGTAGATCAAGATCAGACTGCATAGAAAGTGCAGTCTGATCTTTGATCTGTACTGTCAGCTATGGAGATATTTTCCAAAAAAAAAAAAACTTTAAAATAGCAATATTTTGGTTTTTACTATCGACTTGAAAGTTTCATTATAGTTGACCCTTTACAACACAATCCCGAGCCTTAACGACCGACAGGAAGAAGGTTTTTGAAAATATTGTGGGAAAAGGAGAAAATGCTGTGAATCAGCATTTTCTCCTTTCCTCACAATGTTTTCTTCCCTCTCAAAGACAAGTTCCATCATTTGTGTAGGTTTGTTTTGCCGTCTGCAAATGGTTTGACTTTGGACGATTCTACAATTTTGTCCTATGGTAAAGAGTTAAGGGTTAAAACAGATTCAAAATGAAGCGGACTCTTTCATGTCTTCAAAAAGCAATAGAAAACCACTTCAAAACAAACAAGCAATAAATTTTGTCCGAGAGGTGCCGTTTTTCCCCCGTTGGATCAAATTCTGCACTATATTCTAGAAATACCATAGTAGATGAAATTAACGTTCCAAGGCAGTTAGAAAAGGAGGAAAGTTGCACTTTCACTACAAAAATAACTATAGCAGGGTAGAACACACAAATTGTTTAATCATTTACCACACAATGCCGAGTTTTAACGACCCTGAACGAGGAGGCTTTGGAAAACATTGTGGGAAAAAGAGAGAATGCCGCTAACCAGCATTTTCTCCTTTTCCACAATGTTTTCCGTCCTTCCCGAAACAAATTTCAATTTTTGAATCGTATTTATTTTGTCGTCTGCAAATGCTTTCAATTTGAACTAATCCAAAATTTTGTTGTTTGGTAAAGAGTTAATTATTTAGGCCTCCGACCCATAATACAACACCATAGATAATCATTGTACTCTGTACTTTACAGAGCGAATTACATAGACGTAAATGTGTGAACTCTTTACCAAACTACAAAAAAAAGTGGACTTGTCTAAATTGAAAGCAGTTGCAGACGACAATTTCTAATCTTAAAGATGTTTCTCAAATGACGTAACTTGTCTTTAATATGGTAGAAAACATGTTAGAAAAAACTATACATGTACGTCTAATATCAGATTGTATTATTTTGCTCTACACTTTCCATAATTCTGAATGCCTTATGCAACCTTTAGCACGTGAAGATTTAACCCTTTGTAAAACGATCCCTAGTTTTAACGACCCTTAAGAAAAAAGCTTTCAAAAAAAAATTGTGGAAAAAGTAGAAAAAATGGGAACCAGCATTATTTCTCACTTTTCCACCATGTTTTTTATCCTTTCCAAAAGAAATTTCATCCATTTTAGCATCTTGGTTTAGCCAATCAGAAGTTGTGTTACTTCTTAAATTCAGAAAACTTTTGAAAATAAGACTAAGAACGTTCTAAAGAAAGGTTGGTGAATACGGACCCAGGTAATCTAATCTAAAGATTAATGGGTTTAAGATATTAGTAATCTGTCCAAGTCTCTGTGAAAATCCTTTTTTACCGAAATGTAGAAGTCTTTTGGTTAGCAAACTACAAAGGCACGTACGAACATCCATTGCTTTGCAGACAGACCAACCGACCGACTAATCAGGCCTATCGAGTGAGTGAGTGAGTGAGTGACCTGAAAGCTACTTCACTTAGTTTATTTTTCCAGAGAGACAATGCGTTTTACTATGTGCCAGGAAAACACTTAGGAATAGCCTGTGTCAAACTTAAGTTGGATACTATCGACAAGTCATAATTCGAACAGGCGACCTCTTGACTGCAAACATTATGCTTCATTAATTTAACACTTAAGCTGCTGAATAAATGAAACACAAATTTCTACTCAATACTAAACGCCTAAACATTGCGGTTTCAAAGTTGATTTCGCCGGAAAGAAAATATCGCATCGGACAGCGTAGATCAATGATCAGACTGCACGTTCTGTGCAGTCTGATCTTGATCTACATTGTCCGCAAAAGGTCAGTGGGTCGCGATAAGCAGCTTAAGGGTTAACAGTTGACTCCCAGTCGACTGGGCACATGCATGAGAGCCATGTCGTGTGAAAAGGGGGTTTAATGTATTTCCGTGATGCATTATACCTAGCAAGTCATCACATTATCATAGTTTCATAGAATGAATTTTGTCTGATAACCGACTGAACCATGAGGTAAAATAGACCCTGGACATTTAGAAGATATACAAATAGCAAAGAGTTTCTACCCATGTCTACCCATTTCTACCCATGTCAGCCTGCGCAGACTGCGCAGGCTGACATGGGTCGATACTTCATGCATTAAGCTCCCATTTCACAAAAACTGACTGAAAACGAGTATAGATGTATCTTTCAGTAAAACGTGTGAAAGATTGGAAAGACCGTCAAAGTCTCCCTTACATGTTTTCCCGCTCTTTTTGCTGTTACATTATTTAACACTTTACCACACAATCCCGAATTTTAACCACCCTGAAGAAAAAGCCTTTTGAAAACATTGTGGGAAAAGGAGAAAATGCTGGTAACCAGCATTTTCTCCTTTTCCCACAATGTTTTGTACCCTATCAAAGCCAGAAACCATCACTTGAGCTACTTTTAATTTGTCGTCTGCAAATGCTTTCAATTTGGACAAGTCTAAAATTTTGTCGTTTGGTAAAGAGTTAACTCTTTCAGCACCAAATGTATAAACTCGATCTCTTTCTACGGTTGAAAATACAATCCACTGAAGATCAGATTTTTTTCCCCTATTTTATAGGTTTGAGTAAACAAAACGGACGGTATAGATCCAAGATCAGACTGCACATTCTGTGCAGTCTGATCTTGATCTATACCGTCCGCAAAAGCTCCTATTTTTCGCTTATGACATTGGAAGGGTTGAACGATGTAAAACATGGAAAGATTCGAGTTTTACTTTGCATCAAACAGTTGCCGGATATTAGAAGGATACAGGAAATCTTCAGAAACCTGAAAACTCTCACAGATCTCAGTTCTTCACGCACTATTGACAGGCTCACATGGAATGTTAAGTAAGGGCATGTGGTGGGATTAAAAATGGACTCTCTCTCTCTCTCTCTCTCTCTCAGTCTCACTCCCTCTTTCCATTCCCTCCTCAGCATCGTACTTGAATTTATATTTAACCTTCGAATTTAAAAAAAAAAGCCTCTGTACTGGCAGAAAATCACTATTTCAATTATCTAGCTATCCAAGGATTAGATAATTTAAGCCCGAACAATAATGATAAGATGATAAAAACTAATTTCAAATGATAAAATTCTTTTTCTTATAGTACATGTATAATGCACGATGCATTTTTATGCCTTAAACCTTAGACCGTTAGACTGCTGAAGGACTTGGGTGAAAATTTCTAGCCATTGGTAGAAACTCAATTTTTTTGATTTCAAAGTGTTTTTTTTTTCTTTCGTCGGAAAAAAATCCCACCGTATAGAACTATGTAAATCAAAGATTAGCCTGCACGTTCTGTGTAATTTAACCTTGATCTACTCTACACTGTCTGTAAATGTGCAATGACTTGCGCTTAGCATAATATGGATTGACTGGCGAGGTACAAATTCCCTGGGGAAATCCCTAGAACTAAGACCTGAGACCGCGTCTTTCAACCTCTGATCCGAGTCTGCTTTGTCATTATTCACTTAAACAGATAACAAAATTTTAATAATCTCCCCGAACTGATATAATTGTTGACTATAACAGAAATATTTAAACCATGCTCTGTGAAAACGGGGTTTAATGGATCTGCAAAAAGTATCGACCCATGTCCGCCGCGCAGTCCGCACAGGCTGACATGGATCAAACTTTTTTGCCATTTGTAAATGAGCCATGCTTTGTGAAAAGAGGGCTTAATGCATCTGCGAAAAGTATCGACCCAGGTCAGCCTGCGCAGTCCGCGCAGGCTGACCTGGGCCGAAACTTTTCGCTATTGGTCAATTTTCTGTATGCCCAAGGACCACTCTACCCCATGATAAAGTCGATTGTTAAAAACGTGGCTATTATGGACCCATAATTATGCGATTGCTTGATAGGTATAATGCACCATGGAGATGCTTTAAGCCCCTTTTTTTGCCAGAGCGTGGCTCAAATATTCTTCATGTCGAAGGAAGATTTTAGGTCATGATTCACTTAGATGTAAGACAAAATGGATTTTATCCATCTATCATTATGTGAATGATATCGTGCATCACGGAGATACATTAAGCCCCCTTTTCTAGAAGAATGGCTCGTATGTTTCCTTGAGTTTTGGGCACTTACCTCTATACGAAACAATAAAATTATAGACTGATCTAAACTGAAATCATTTGAAGACGAACGACCAAATGTTGCTCAAATAATGAAAAGATTCTTGGACAGGGTTGGACAGATCACGGGGAAAAGGAGAAACTGATGGTTACAGGCATTTTCTCTATTTTTCCACAATGTTTTCAAAGTCGTCTCTTTTAGGGTCGTTAATACATGGGATTGTTTGGTAATGGGGTAACGGAGGGTAAATGTATGTAACTGAAACCATTGCTAGAGAAAAGAAAAAAGTGTAGACCACGATCAGGCTGCAGCTATGTCCAGACTGATCTTGGTCAACACTCTTCACAAAATGCCCTCGTAAGTCAGGATACGGTTGTAAAAGTAAATAAATAAATAAATAAATAAATAAATAAATAAAACCTTACCTTTCGAATACACTGAGCAAAAAATGATTAATTCCAATAGAAGTTGACCCGAAAACGCCATGGTTATTTAGTCAATTAATTATAAACACAATTCTACATTAATGACCAACACAAATTTGTGTCCACATATCGTATTTATTTATAATCATCTGAAATCCGCACATGGTTCACATAAAATCATTTAACCCTGTACCAAGCAATGACTTGGTTTACCGATCCTGAGGAAAAAGCCTTTTGTAAAACAGTGTTGGAAAAGGAGAAAATGCTGGTAAACAGCATTTTCTCCTTTTCCAACAATGTTTCCTAACAATTAACAAACAAATCTCATCACTTGATCCACGCTTGATGTTTCGTCAGCAAACTTCAACAGTATATATACAAGTCCAATTTTGTGGTATAGAAAGGGGTTAAGCGCATTAAGATAAAAAGCCCAGATAAGTTTTCAAATAAATGTTATCAGTACGTTATTCAATGCTAATTGTTTGTTAAGAGAGATGAAAAGAAAAAAACTCTTCTATTTATTCCGAATCACCCCGTATTTGCGTAAAAAAATTATTAGCAGACGAATTTCTTTCTCCTTTCCAATTTAGCACGTGAGCTTTGTTGCTGCTGCGCATGTCAGAAATCTCCCAAACGCAGTATCAAAGTACAACCAGTCTACAATAGAACAACAGGGTCAAATCTCAACGAAGATGTTGAAGTATCTCCGAAAAATCGCTAGTTATTCCGGTAGATTCTTATTAATGTTTAATTAAACCATGAAACTTTCGAGTATATATTTACATTCCACGAGTGACTTTATCCTGAAACCCCATTCATAAATCTAGTCTCCCTTTACTATATACAAGCTATTTATAGACCTTCCAAGAGCTTTTGCAAATTATAGCGACTTATAAACATTTGAAAATGAGAGGGAAAAAATTCATTGTCTTCCAATAGCCTAGAATATATTTTAATCAAATGGGAAATAGGGAAATTGCTTGTTACAATCAATTGCTCTTCTTCTCAGAATGTTTTTCGAAACTATCGACGAGGGCGTAAAAAGTCAGAGTTTTGGAGCGATGGGTTATTAGGAATTTTCTTGTGTTTAAAAAAATGTTGAGGCAGAACTTTGCGGTTAGAATTGACCCTTGCTATTAATTTCTTTTTCAAACAAACCAGTGTTTTAGCGACTCTGATGATTCAAGCTTTTTATAACATTGTGGAAAAAGGAGAAAATGTTGGTAACCAACATTTCTCCTTTTTCCAAAATGTTTTCTACAACGTTTAAGCCCTTTCGCCAGAGCACGGCTCATTTCGTAAAGTTTTTTTTTTTCATTTTGAAAAGTAAGGAAACAGTTAAAAGAGGAGAGTAGAGAATGTAAACCAAGATCACAATGCACTTTCGTGCTCGCTGATCTTTGTCTACAGTCTCCGCAAAATACAGTCTCCACAAAATGTCTCCGTTAATGGTTACCTAGTGAGAGGTCAACAGTATACACTTTTTGTTTTGTTTACGATGGCTCGAAGGGTTAAATTTCATGCTCATATTTCAAATAGATTAATTCAACTTTCTCACGCTATGTGACTTACTTTTATTAAGTACTTAAATCTTAGGGTGCAAAATAAGTACACTTGATTTTATTTAGTCGATATTAAAAGAAAAAGATATTCCAATTTTCACTCTTAGGCTGCTAAGCGCGACTCGTGGACCTTTCGCGGACAGTGTAGATCAAGATCAGACTGCACAGAACGTGCAGTCTGATCTTGGATCTACATTGTCCCTAAAAACTTCCTTTGAAATAGCAAAATGTAGGTTTTTAGTGCCGTCTTGAAAGTTTTATTTCACTTATTTAGCAAAATGAGGGTTAATTTTCATATTGGAAGGCGTTATACGATTAACTCAGAAAATACCGACTGTAGTTTCAAGATCAGCTTCAACGTTTTGTGCAGTCTGATCTTGTTCAACTCTGCCCGCAAAGGCAACTAAAATACATTACTGGCATAAGGGATGCTTCACCATCGAACCTTAAAAACAGACCTTATAATATCAAGCCTTTAACTTTTTACCAAACGATACGATTCTAGACTGATCCAATTTGAAAGCATTTGCAGACCACAAATTAAACGTGGCATAAAGATAGAAATCTACCTTTTAGGAAGGATAGAAAACATTGTGGGAAAAGGAGAAAATGCTGGTAACCAGCATTTTCTCCTTTTTCCGCAATGTTTTCCAAAGCCTTTTTCGCCAAAGTCGTTAATACTGCGGATTCTAGGGTAAAGGTTTTAATGATAATAAAATTAATGATGTGAACGATACAGGCAAATGACCTCAATACTACATAGCTTCTAAAGGCTGTTTTTGTTCGGAATATCTTACAAAATAACGGCTAGTGCGGGTCTAAGATCAGAGCGTATGTTCTCTGCAATCTCATCTTGACCTGCGTTGTCGGCAAAAGCAACCGAGATGAATTAAAACATTAAAATATGTAACGATCCGATAATACCAAACTTTACACTGGTAAATAAATGAGACGTGCTCTGTGAAAAGGGGGCTTATTGCATCTGTTAAAAAGTATCGACTAATATCAGCCTGCGCAGGTCGCACAGGCATACATGGGTCGAAACGTTTTGCTATTTGTAAATTCTGCATGTCAAAGGCCCACTCTACTACATGATTTTGTCAGTTTTCAGACAAAATGGATCCATGATATGGCTTGCTTGGTATATACAGTACAATACAGTACAATACAATACAATACAATACATCAAGAACATGCATTAAAACCCCTTTTGCCAGAGCATGGCTCAGTCATAAAATGAAAAGTATCAGTTCGGAAAAATCACTGGGGCTTGCAAAAATGTTTCTTTAGTCGCAATGTTTCTTTGGTTGTTTACGCTTTGTGTAAAAAAGCTTCAGTGTAAAACGGGTAAAACAGTCAATGAAATGTTGTCATGAAAGAAACATTGCTGCGAAAACCTGAGAAAAGAATGACCCTTAAGTTGCTCATTTGTCTGAAATATTAGCATCTCAACAATAATTGGACGGGGTTTGGCCTAAAATGATTTATCATTTTTCATGTTAAGCACCAAGAAATACGGATAAATATATAATCTTTTTGAAATCATATTTTACAAAAATAAACACTTAACCAGTTACAGTGTGCAATTTTGATGTTTAGATAACACTAAGGTCCGTTTTGTAATCAGTATTGGAACATTCTTGGATTTTAGCATGATTATGAAATGGGGCGTAACTAATCTACTATGTTCGTATAAAGTTTGTCTTTACATGCATTTTTGGAATGTTATGGGCCGGTGGCCTCATTACTTTGAGTGAATCCATTGGCATTTGCTTGTGACAAAAGAGATGCCAAGTAGAACCGTGGCTCTCCTAAAATTCCTATCGAAGGTTGATGACTACCACGTCATTGCCCAAGTACTCACTCCTTTTCATGACTGAAGATTGTCTCGATTGTGTTTTATGTGGGAAAAAACAGCTTGTGGCTTTTCCTGAATTTGTGGTTAACTCTTCGCTACACAACGAAATGTTAGACTTATCTAAATTGAAATCATTTGCAGAAGACAATTTAAATTTGACTCAAAAGATGGAATCTGTCTCTGATGGGGTAGAAAACATTGTGGGAAAAGGAGAAAATGCTGGTTACCAGCATTTTCTCCTTTTCCAACAATGTTTTCAAAAGGCGTCTTCCTCGGGGTCGTTAAAACTCGGGATTGTGTGGTAAAGGGTCAAATACTGCGTTGACCAGCGCTTTGTTTGTACATCCCCTGGCGAGTCGTGCTGATTTGTTGACTTTATTATTGGCCCTTGACCTTTTAAAGTGGGGTTTATAATTCTGTCAAAAGTTGTACTCTTTTTACCAAACGACAAAATGTAAGACTTGTTTAAATTCAAAGCATTTGCAGACGATAAATTAACCTTTGGAGCGCCAATAAATCCAATATATTTTAGCCTAGATAAGGGGCAATGTGTGCTTGCTTATGTAAAGAAAGTCATGACAAAAGAGGACAGTGTTGATCAAAGATCAGATTTCACGTTTTGTACATTTTGATCTTAATCTACACTGGCCGCAGAGGCAACTTAAGTCGTGAAAGGAGCTCTAAGGGTTAAAAGTAGTTCAAAAATGGCAGGGTTTTTTAAGGGTAAAAACTATTGTGGGTAGAGAAGAAATGCCGGTCACCCAGCATTTTCTCCTTTTCTCACAATGTTTAAAAAAAACCGTCGACCCAAAGGATCCTTCAATCTCGGGATTATGTGGTAAAAAAGGTTTAGAACATAACTGAAGCACAAAACAGTAAACCAATCCAAAGTACAATTCTTGATTCTCTTATCTTAATTAATCCTTTTTTGTTTTAATATTGCGTGTAAAAGCAATTTTTCCGCTCTGCTTTATAAAAAAAAATCCCTTTATCTTTTTTCTTGAAAGATTTTATTCTATGCTAAATGGTATAAAACAAACTGAACAGCAAAGGGCTATGTTAGCTGGTGGATGGCTGAGTTGTGGCAACTTGTTCGAAACCAATTAAAATAGCTTCGACTTTTTTCGCGATCAAAACGTTCCTAATGAAATTCAAGTTAATTTTGTTTATAGTTTAGCATCTGGTATCGAAAGATGTAGATCCAAGATCAGAATGCACGTTCTGTGCAGCCTGATCTTGATCTACACCGTCCGGGAAAGCGTTTCATGTTGAACTCAGTTAATTAAAGAAGAGCACTGCATGCGGGTGCCATCGCTTGGCTGCAGTTGCTTTTCAGTGAAAATTGGCGAAATGGGGCATAACTGTGTCAAAAATACTTTGATGGTTACCCGTCCTTATTGTTCGAGTTCCCCTTTGATAGTTAACAGCTCTACCAAGTTTGAAGTAAATATCTCTCGTAATAACAGATACATTATAAAATGCTGAAGTTTTTGTACGACGACGATGATGATGCTGGGCTATGACAATACCTCGATGTTTTCTTCAGACAAGAGTGCCATTGGCCCTGAAACGGTCACCTCAGTAAGGTCATCTAGGATTGATAAGGTTGAAAAGATCCTGGTCGTGATGATTTTTGAATTTCTAATCTGGCTCAAAATGTGGCCTCTAGAGTCACATATGGTTTTTCTAGGATTTGGCTCCGTGACCTACATTTTGACCTGACGTAACTTGATATCATTCTTTTCCGAGACTTCATCCAGACATCCAGACAAACATTCTGACCAAGTTTCATGAGTATCAGGTTGAAATTGTGGCCTCAAGAGTGCACAAAAGCTTTTTCTAAGATTTGGCCCCGTGACCTACTTCTTGACCCGACATGACCCAATTTCGAACTTGTCCAAGATTTCATCCAGACAAACATTCTAATTAAGTTTCACGTGTATCAGGCTGAAAATGCGGCTTTTCGTGTGCACACAAGCCTTTTTTTGTATGATTTGGCCCCGTGACCTACTTTTTGACCTACATGACCCGATTTCGAATTTGTCTGAGATTTCATTCAGACAAACATTCTGACCAAGTTTCAAGAGTATCAGGCTGAAAATGTAGCCTCTAGAATGCATACAAGGTTTTTCTAAGATCTGGCCCTGTGATATACTTTTTGACCCCATGTGACCAAATTTCGAATTTGTCCAAGATTTTATCCAGACAAACATTTTGACCAAGTTTCACGAGGATCTGGCGCAAAATGTGGCCTCTAGAGTGCACACAAGGTAAATGTTGACGACGCACGACGGACGACGAACCACGCACAATGCACGACGGACACAGCACCATCATAAAAGCTCATCTTGAGCACTTTGTGCTCAGTTGAGCTAAAAACAGCAGAGCTTAAAACGGTACGTTTGGCTCCATCACAGTTGACCGAGCCCGTATTCACCAACCATTCTTAAGAATATTCTTAGTCTTATTCTCCAAGATTGTCCACATTTTTAAGTAACACAACTTCTGATTGGCTAAACCAAATGGTTTAGCCAATCAGAAGTTGTGTTACTTTCAAATCCAGAAAATGTTGGAGAATAAGACTAAGAATGTTCTTAAGAATGGTTGGTGAATACAGACCCCAGGGTGTAGATACAAGGTTGGACATCTCGTTTTATGTACTTTTTATCACAATGTTTTGAACTACCTTATGTTGCACATCCTACAAAAAGAGTCTGCGTAAGGGGAAAGGATCAGCATACCTGTTGATATATAAAACTCTCGTCTGTTCACCATGAAATTACAGATCAAAGATCGTACAACGAAACAACACGGAAACACAATCTGACATAAGTCAAACATCAAAGGAAGGCGAGCTGCGATAATAAGTGTTTGATGACTGTTGTGGTTTGGTGGGACTTGGCGGGACATCATACTGAGCTTTTGTAAAACATTACGGGATGTAGCCAACTTACAGTGGAATAGTTTGTCCTGCATCCCTAAGGGATCCTGCGTGGCTCCGTGTAGGACTCGTGACCTGGAGGCGCTGGGTTTGGGCCTCAATGGATCCACTGGGTTTTTCGTGAGAGTGTCCTTGGGCAAGACACTTTAGAGCCCTAGTGGTGCTGGTAGTATTAAGGAAACACATAAATATGTGGACTGTCGCCGTGAAATGACTGAAATGTTGTTGAAAGCAGCGTAAAACATCATGCAATCAAACAATCAATGCATTCCTAAGTGGTGAAAGAAGTAGTCGAAACCTTGATGCCACTGGTTTAATCCTCAGTCGGGGCGCTGGGTTACCTCGGGCTAGACACGGTGGTGACCTTGGGCTGGACACTCCAAGTCTCGAAACTTGGAACATCATTTAGACCGGCTAAAAGTATGAAACACAGAATGTAAGTTTCAACTATGACAAAAGTCACAGTGTTAGATGTTTTTTTTCCGAACTTGGGTAAATTCAAATTAATTTCTAGGCAGTTTCTGTTGTAGGCCTACATTTAACAACTCTTTACTATGATGAAAAACAAGAGGGCCACGATGGCCCACTGTCGCTACACTGGGTAATAATTACAAACCATACATACCACACATTACAATTCAGGGCCAAAAGGTCTTAAACAAGATGACATAAAGTTTTCTCTAGAAAAGCCCAGGTGAAAGTTTTGACCCAAAGGTGCGGCCGTTTTTTATCACAGAGCAATGATTCTTTGAATTCTGGTAGAGATCCACAAAATAAAGCCACACTCAAAATAATACAGATCTAGACCATATGGTTATGAAACAACAAGACTTTCCTCAACATAAAGCCCTGCAAAACACGAGATCCCTCAGGCAAGGCTAATTTCGATCCCAGGGCTAAATTTTCAAGAACAAATTTAGAAGTGATCCATAAGATGAAGCTTTCACTGTATAAAGAGATAAAGTTTTCACTGTTTTAGACCGTGCAAAACTTGTGACTGCCCGGGCAGTGCCAAATTTGACCCCAGTGCTAAAATTTGAAGTATCTTGCTAGAGGCCCACTTGATAAAGCTACATGAAAATTTATAGCTCTTGGCCTTATATGGTAAGGAACGAGATTTTTAAAATTTTACAATATAAGCCAATGTTAAACTGGTAACCCCCAGGTAGGGATCCATTTCGATTGATTGGCCGATTGATTGAATGGTGTTTTACGCCCCTTTCAACGTTATTTGAGTCATATCATGGCGACAGGTCATATATTCATGTTTTTTCCTGGGTTTCATCAGTAACCCAGGGCTAGGGCTCTGAAGTGTCTTGCCCGAGGACACTCCCACGATAAAACCCAGTGGATCGAGTGAGGCTCGAACCCGGGGCTTCCAGGTAACGAGTCCTACACCTCACCACTGAGCCACGCAGGACCCCGTGTCAATTTTGACCCCAGGACTATAATTTAGAGTCTTGGTTGAGGTCTATTAGATGAAGCCACAGGCCAAATTTGTTAGCCCTAGGCCTTCTGGTTTGGGACAAGAAGATTTTTAATACTTTTTCAGTTTTATTGCCATTGCAACCAGAATCAAATTCTTTCAAAAAAATCTTAAGAGGACCATGGCAGGATCATTTCAGTGAAGTTAGGTCAAAATTGGATAATTAGTTTCCGAGAAGAAGGCGTTTGAAATAACAGTTAACACATGGACCTATACATGGATGGAATGACAGATGCAAGATGGACACAGGGCCATGGCATAAGCTTGCTGATCTATCGCCAGTGGACCTCAAAATTAACACCGCCATTATATTAGTTATGAAACAATGGTAAACTGATATCTATATCCTCAAAAGGGGTGTATTTCCATTTACAAAACCAGGAGCCCTTGAGGACATGTCGTTCTGTAGGCAGTGATTTTGCTTATTGTCTGGCGTACATCAAGAATTCTTGATGCAGAAAAAAGACAAACTCACACACACACAAAAAAAAAAAAAAAATGGGAAGGTATGCTGCAAACTGCTCTTGAACCAAATAAGACAGCATAAGTAGGCAAGAAAAACTGAACAAATAGTGAAATAATCACAGTACAAATAATCAAAGTACAAATTCTCAAAATCAATTGTTTGGAATACAGCAAATTTTGATAGGGTGTTAGCACTTATATTAAACAGTCCATGCAAGTTTCAAAGAAATGGGACCAATAGGGTCCAATCCCTTGATGGTACAAATTATCTGAAAGTTTCAAACAAATTGGATACAAAATGCAGACTTAATCACAACCCCCCCCCCCCAACCCCCTCAAAAAATGTCAATTTTCAGCGTAGAACTACTTTTTCCTAACATGTTATCAGATTTTCTTCAAAATCAATAGGAATCAAGCTATTGATAATATAAAGAAACTGTGCAAGTTTCATGAAAATCGAATATCAAATGTGGATTTGATAGCATAAACAGATAGAATTTATGTAAATTTTCAAATTTAAATAGCTACTTTTCTCTTATTAAATATCAGTTTGTTTTTTGTTAATCAAAAGGGTTCCAGCTTTTGATAATGTAAAGAAACTGTGCAAGTTTCACAAAGATCCCTACACAAATGTGGACTTAATTGTGTAAACAAGAAATGTAAATTTTAAACTTAAAATGGCCACTTTTCTCTGCTACTAATGATATCAAGAAACTGTGTAAGTTTCACACAAACCTAACTACAAATGCAAACTTGATCATGTAAACATGAAAAGACTAATGGACAGAGAGAATGAAACCATGCCATGACATAAGCTCTGTTGGCCCTTGCCAATGCCCAGTACAGCTAAAATTCAGACAGGTCGAGACAGATTACAACGCAATATCCCTGTGTCTTTTGGCAGTCGATAATTCGACTCCGATGATGGGCTTGTCTTTAAAATGATGGAAAACGTCATGTGAAAAGGAAAATGTGCTTGTTCATCAAGTTTTCGAAAGTCCTCTCCTCCAGGTACTGATGAATGTGGCACAAAACATCTTCGGGACCAATCTATTTCAAAGACAGCAAAATGAACAGAAAGATATGATTGAAATCTATATTTTTTTTTATTTCGAATTATGTTTATGGTAAGAAATGTCAAGAAGCATGTCTTGAGTTTTGTTTTGTTCCGTTGACTGGAACTATTCTTTGTATGTATTACACACACAGATGCATATATGCACTATAAATGTGTGTGTAAGTGTGGGATATTGCCAATAAACATCCTGATCACTGTTTTCCACTTCTAGTTGTATGTAAAGACTTTTTGGTTGATTTTAGTGTTCTAGCTTTTTTCGTCTTCACAGGAGCAGATTTTAATTTACTTTTTCTTCTGTCTGGTGTTTTCATGTCAGAAACAGAATCCATTTTCTGATCATCATCATCTTCTCCTTTATCTTCATTATCATCTGCTTTGTTCTCACTACTGTCCCGATCATTGCCCACTAGATACAGGCTCTCAACAACATTTGATTCTCCATTCACACCTCTACTGAGAGCCTTTTCTTTGTGTTTCTTACCTGGTTCAACTTCAGCGTCTTCTAATTCTGCTTTCCTTTTTCTACTATGTCTGGAGCGTTTTCCTTGGTTTGGTGTTGTAAGTGTGGACAGTTTTGTGCTTCCATCACTCGCAAATACCTTTCTTAATACACAAGACATTTCTTCTTCATTCTCTGGCCCACTAATTTGTCTGCCAAACTTCTTTTCCACAATTTTTACCAGAATTCTATTCAAAGTGTAAACACACTCAATTGATTGTCTTACATGTTCAGAATAAATCACAGAATACATATTTAGCAATGCTGTAATTATCCTATCACCAGTTTCTGATTCTAAACAAATAACTTCAAGTAAACAATGGTTATCAGACAACAGACTACAGACAAACTTTAGACCATCTAATAACATGTCAGAATCATTCCTGTTCTCCAATCTATTTAAAACCCACTCTATAAAAACCACCCTTGCTGCAAGTAATTCTTTCTGATATACCTCAACCATTGTAAATTTCTCACTTAAAATAAGAGTCAGAAGATTTCTAGAAATGTCCTCTTCATCTCTGTTCTCTTTCACTGTTTCAACAACAGCTTTCTCAGTCTGTTCCTGATCTTCTTCTTGCTCTTCATTACTGTGTTCCTTTTTCTCTTCATCAGATTCTACGATCTGTTCATCATTTACCTCAATTGACGTCAGCAAACCTTTCCTAGAAGGTTGCTGTACACTTGGATTTTCAAGTATTTCAGTACTGTATCCCATAAATGACAAGATATTCAGAGCTGTTTTCACCAAAAAATCTTCACCTTGGATTCTCTGTACTAGGACTAAGATAACTAGAAGATCAGAATAGGAAAGGCAGGAAGGTACTGTATTTGTTTCATCTTGTTTTGAGGGTGAGCTTATCAGATTTGAATGTTTCACGACTGACATCAGTGTCTTCAGATATAAGTGTAGAACTTCTTTCTTTATGTCCCTGTATACGAAAAATATCTAGGTATGGTGTAAGATTTGGTAACCAAAGTAACGCAAACATACTTATATGCAATATCACATGAATCTCTTGTTTAAAATCATATGAATCATGCTCTGTGAAAAGGAGGCTTAATGCATTTGCGTGATCCATGATACCAAGCAAGTCATCACATAACTATGGATCCATGAAATCCATTATGTCTAACAACCGACTGTATCATAAGGTAGACTGGTCCTTTGACATACAGAAAATTGACCGACAGTGAAAAGTTTCGGCCTAGGTCAGCCGGTATTGACTGAGCAAGCTGACCTGGGTCGATTCTTTTTTGCTGATGCATTAGGCCCCCTTTACACAGAGTATGGCACATAAGTTTTACTTTATTCCCACTGCTCTGTAACTTTACATCTTTACCAGCTGTCAAAATTTTAACAATTCCATACTCAAAGCATTTGCAGACAACAAATAAAATTAGTCTTGAATTGTGGGAATTTGTCTGTGAAAGGGTAGAAAACAGTTGGAAATGGAGAAAATGCTATTCACCAGTATTTTCTCCTTTTCTGACACTATTTCTAGACACCTTCTCCTTCAGGGTCAATAAAATTCAGAAGTGTCTGACAAAAGGTTAAGCTCTTCTTGCAGACAGTATAAGTGATTGTATGATTTTTTTCAATGTGGCTTTACAAGAGCAATATACAAATCCTCCTATTGCTAGATAAATGATGTGGGCAGATTCAGCCAATGAAAATGAACCATGTAAGAAGCTAAATAGTTTACTCCTTACCAATCCTAAGGATTTTCATACTGAGTATCATACAGAATACTGGACAGTTTACATCCAAAAACAGACTGCAGCCCTTCTCTTTTCAACCTTTACAAAACAATCCCATGTTTTACAACTTGGAGGAAACAGGCCTTTTGTTACCAGCATTTTCTCCTTTCCTGACCATGTTTTTAAGGTCAACTCCAATCACTTGCTTTCAATATGAACACTTTTGTAATTATGTAAAATGTTCATTACAGTATCCACAAATGGACCTTAAAGATTCTCTTGTCAAACTGGGGTTTAAATTGACTTAAAGTTCATTTTCAAGATAAAACATGTGACTTCAGTCCAATGCCAGATCAGGGTACATATGAACCATTCTAAATTAAATCCTATTTCTAACTAAAAAGTAACCTGTTTTCTGATTGGCTGAACCAGACAGGCTACACAAAATAAATTAAGCTAGTCATAGATTGTTTTTTTATAGCAATTTAGAACATTCTAGAATGCAGTTTAGAGCAATTAAGAACTTCCTTTACTCACCTAAGAAACCACAGTAAGGCTTGCACCAGGGTCAAAATCTGGGAGGTAAAAACTGAGTCCAAATGTCCAGGTTTTTCCTTTAAGGTGTCTATCTTGCTAACCATTGTAGACCAAAAACTGTGCACTATATGAACAACTTCAGTGACATGACGTTTCTTCTCTGGTAACCTAGAAATCACAATATTTCATACTTTAGTTTCTTTATTGAAATAAAAAAAACCCCAAAACATTATGCCTTTGGCAATTTACAGTCTTTAACCCTAAACATGTTAAACTAAGTTATATTTAATTAACTCTTTGCTGCCGAATAAATGGATACGACATTTCTCAAGGTCTGAAAGTATATTTTCATAGCTTTTTGAAACTGTCTTTTGTCGCAAATTAGTACCGGGTAGCGGATGGTGTAGATCCAAGATCAAACTGCACATTCTGTGTAGTCTGATCTTGCAGATACCAAAGCTTGGCTGCAGTTGCTTAACTTTTGGTGGAAATTCCAAGTTGAAAAAGGGGCATAATGGTGTTAAAAATACCTGACCCTGTTGTAGAGGTTCCCCTTTGGTAATTAACAACTTGTCCAGGTTGCAATTTCAGAATTTTCTTTATATTCAAGAACCATTTAACATCATGACTCAGTTGGTTGTTGGACAAAAAGGCTTCTATAGATCCATAACTATGTAATGACTTGTTTGGTATGATGCATCAGAGAGACGCATTAAATTCCCTTTTCCTAGAGTGGCACTCACACACATATTCTAATTCTAAATTTCAAGACCAGTCATCTGGCTTTAGAGGTAGAAATGAATTAACCCTTACAGCTGTGAGTAAACCTCCAAAAATTTACAGTTTAGAAATAACACCCAAACAATTGCGATTTCAAGGTTGCCTTTGTCCAGAATGTCTCAGCAAAGCAGGCAGCGTAAAGATCAGATACATGTTCTGTGCAATCTGATTTTGATGTACAAACACTGCTAAGGCAAATATAGTAATGAATGGTGTGTTAAGGGTTAAGAACGGTTGGTAAAAACAGCCACAGGTATGGTGGTCATCACTGGCAATTTTATTCGTTTGATTGTATAGTGTTAAACTCTTTGCCACTCAATGTAGACTTAATCAAAATGAAAGCATTTGCAGGGTACAATTCAAACCTGGCTCTACTGATTGAACTTGTCTTTGATATGGTAGAAAACATTATGGGAAAACGAGAAAATGCTGCTTACCAGCATTTTCTCCTTTTCCCACAATTTTCAATATGCTTCAACCTCAGGGTCGTTAAAACTAGGGACTGTGTGGTAAAGAGTTAAAGCTCTTTTCACTATCATTTCAGTTACATTGCAGCTGCTGGTGCACCTATCCATGCTAGCCTGAGGTTTCTTTTACAATTACTTTGCACAATAGTCTTTCAGTGCCACTGGCTGCTTTTCCACATAACCATTGTCAAAACAATGATCTGTGGTGAGAGAGGAATTAATCCTGTTGCAGTAATTGCCATCAGTCCAAAGAAAGAAATGGGCCCCTGATTTAAAGCCCTGCCCATTACCAACTGAACTACTCCACTCAGCAATCTTCAGACAGAAACTGGCAGAGCTCATATCCCCTGGTTTAACCCTTTACCACACGATCATAAGTTTTAATAACCCCAAGAAATAGGCATTTTGTAAACATTGTGGGAAAAGGAAAAAATGCTGGTAACCAGCATTTTCTCCCTTTTCCACAATGTTTTCTGCCCTTTCAGAGACAAATCCCATCATTTAAGCTACATTTGTCATTTGTAAATGCTTTCAGCTTGCACAAGTCTATAATTTTGATGTGTAGTAAAGGGTTAAAGTCATGCCCTGGCAGATTACAGATTGGACTATTTAAGTCAGCAAACCTCCAAAAGAAACAGGCAGAGCTCATATCCCCTGGTCTTAAGTCTTGCCCTTACACATTTAAGACTAACTACAAGGCTTGGCTACTTATAACTTTGAGATGAAAGTAGCGATCGAAGTTAACAGACCATACTTACAACTTTGAGATGACTGTAGCAATCCAAGTTAACAGACCATGTTCATTACAGAGATTCCAAGCCATGGCCCTTTCTTTACATGCTGACTTCACTATCTGTAATACTTTGATCTGAAAAGGTAAAGTACCCTGACCATTCTTTACCAGACAACAAAATTTTAGATTTATCTAACTTTAATACATTTGTGGCAACTATTTGAATATGACTCAAAGGATAGGATTTGGCTATGAAAATGTAGAAAACTTTGTGGGAAAAGGAGAAAATGCTGGTTACCAGCATTATCTCATTTTCCAACGATGTTTTTCAAGAGCATATTTCCTCAATATTGTCAAAACATGGGATTTTTTGGTTAACCCTTTACCAGACGACAAAGTTTTAGCCTTGTCCAAATTGAAAGCATTTGCAGAAGACAATTTCAGTGTGGCTCAAATGGTGCAACTTTTCTTTGATAGGGTAGAAAACATTGCGGGAAAAGGAGAAAATGCTGGTTACCAGCATTTTCTCCTTTTCCCACAATGTTTCCAAAAGACTTCTTTTCCAGGGGCGTCAAAAGGCGTCATTGTGCAGTAAAGGGTTAAGAATTCTAATAATAGTGTACAATTACATTCCTGTGTTTTCCATACTGCGTCCCTAATTCCTGAGAGATATATTAATTATGTGTATTTCCTATCTCGAACTAATGCTTCCTTTTCAAAGAAGAGCTGATATCAGAAACTCTTAACAAGGCTGAACAGTTACTTGGACACGGTCAACAGCAATAAAAGTACACTGCTAAATGAAACCTCTACTGCTTAGGAGGTAAGCAGCAACTTTTTGCCAACTTAGCTGTTCCGTCTAGGGTCTGCCTCATCTGGTTATGAGGAAAATTTCGGCCATAAAGGTCAGTAAGTTAATATATAAGCCATGCTCTGTGAAAGGGGGGCTTAATGCATCTGCCAAAAAGTATTGACCCAGGTCAGCCTGCACAGTCCGTGTTTTGTGTTTGGTCAATTTTCTGTATGTCAAAAGACCATTTTACCTATTGATTCAGTCAGTTGTACGAGAAAATGGATTTTATGGACCGCAATCACATGACCTGCATGGTATAATGGATCAAAGCAATGCATTTAGCCCCCTTTTGCCAGAGCATGGCTTATATGTAAGGGTCTTTATCCAAACTTGCTTGTTTGTTTTAAATCTTTACCACATGTTAAGTCCAAATTCAAAGCAGTTGCAGATGACAAAATAAATGTGGTGAGACTTGTCTTTGCAAGGGTAGAAAACAGTGTGGGAAAAGGAGAAAATGCTGGATACCAGCATTTTTTCCTTTTCCCACAATGTTTTCAAAAGCTTCCTTTATCAGGGTTGTTAAAACCTGGGGTTATATGGTAAAGGGTTAAGGCATTTTCATACCTGAGACTCTGTGTCAGCTGTTTCGGTATCATAAAAACTAAACAGAACTTTAAAAGAATATCTCTTCTCAAAGATTCTGAAATCAGCAATTTCTCTCAGTCCTTCCTGCATCAGTGTTAATATCCACAACCTTTCTGTTTTATGCTGGAAAGAAAGACAAGAATCAATCCAGTAGAACACCAAGCGTATCCGTAGATACTGTTATTGACAGAATAGATCAGACATTAAAGATACATCTACACTCGTTTTCAGCCAGTTTTCAACCCATTTCATCATCATTTTATGAAACTATAAACATTCTAATATCTTCATGTCAAATGTTGCCCCTGACAGTTGCAAGGTTGCACAGGTTATGACGGACAGAAAATGCATTTCAATTTATGGAGGCCTTCAAAGAAATTACTGTTGTCCTTTCCAGTTTTAAATGAGGACAAATCCCAAGAGTTTTCTCTATCCCTTACACCATGTATACTGGTAATTTATCTATGTTTACACAGCTGACTAAATTCTGAGCCATTATACATAGTATCAAATTTTAACAGTGTTTTTCCTCTCTGGCTGTAAGAATGTATCTTAAATTAGTATATAAACTATTGCAGCTCCAGTTCCAAGCACTTCATGGCATATAACCTATAACATAGATTAACTCTTTACCAAACAGCAAAATTTTGGGTTGGTTGAAATTGAAAGCATATGCAGACAACAACTTAGACGTTACTCTAATGAAAGTTTCATTTGTGAAGCTGTTGAACACATGGAGGGCAAAGGAGAAAATGCTGCTTACCAGCATTTTCTCCTTTTTTCAAAATGTTTTCAAGAGGCCCCTTTCCATCAGGGTTGTCAAAACTCGGAATTGTGCAGTGAAGAGTTAATGGAAAACTGTGTTTATGTACCGCTATTAAAAATATCTTATTCTTAACAGAATGGTTTTTAACTCTCTTAGCAAAATATGAATAATTTTGACCTCTTTTGACACTAAAATTACTAATTTTAATTTTAAAATTTTAAATTTTAATCTTTTAGACTTGACTAAACAAGTTAATAGTATAGATCCAGAATCAGACTGCACTTTGAAGTTTCACCGAATTTCATCAAGGATTTTAAAAAACATCTCTCTCGAAGGATGAACAAATGGACAGACGGACAAGCAAAAACAATGTCTTATTGGTGGGGATAAAAAGTATCAAAACAAGATCAGCCTGGATCGCAACTTTCACTTATTGGTAAATTTTCTGCATGTCCAAGGACAGTCTACCTCATGATTCAGTTGGTTGTTAGACAAAATGGATTTTACGGATCTGTAGTTATGTGATGACTTGCTCGGTATTATGCATCAGAAAGATGCATTAAACTCCCTTTTGCCAGAGCACAGCTGATATAAACATCATGGTTTCAATTAAAGCAAACTGATATCCAACTGCTATACTTGCCTCAGTGCTCGAGCTGTTGAAGAGCTTGTAGAATTCTGGGATATCAAAAATATCCAGTGTTGGTTTGGCAATCAAAAATGATTTGATAACAGTGTACATATGGTTTCCTGTAAAAAAAAGAAAACTATGCATCATTATTGATCAATAATAATATAGTAGTGGGCTTTTCCAGCTTCAAAGTGACTGATTGATTGACTGATTGATTGATTGATTGATTGATTGATTGATTAAATGGTGTTTTATGCCGCTTTCAACATTATTGAGGTGACAGCTCACATATTCATGTATTTCCTAGGTCCCAAGAGTACTAGGCTAGGGCTCTGAAGTGTCTTGCCCAAGGATACTCCCATGAAAAACCCTTTGGATCCAGTCAGGCTTGAAACTGGGGCGTCCAGGTCATGAGTCCTACACTTTACCACTGAGAGAGGCAGGACCCCTTCAAAAGAATAGAAAAAGACATTTAAATGTGGATAAAATGATAACACTTTATTGGAGGAAAGTCACTAGCCCTTTCCCAAACAAAAACATGTTGATTCTTCCAGACTAATAATAGCTAAAGATGACAAGTTTGACATTAGAACAAATGAGCTGTACTCTGTAATAGTGCAAAAAAGATTGTGGATAAAGGAGAAACAATGCTGGTTACCTGTTAACAGCATTTTCTCCTTTTCCCATATTGTTTTCAAACCTTTCTTCTTTTAGGGTGGCTAAAACTCTCTTCTTCTTCAGGGTGGTTGAAACTCTAGATTCTGAGGTAAACTGTTAATTATCATGACATAAAGAAACTGCTTATCATTAATACCCTTGCTTTATTTGACCAGTACTTTCAGCAAGAAGCAGTTTCCTTTTCTCCCATATAAGAGCCATGCTCTGACAAAAGGGGGCTTAATGCATCTCTGTGATGCATTATACAAAAGAAGTAATCACGTAATTAGGGACCCATAAAATCCATTATGTCTTACAACCGACTAAGTCATGAGGTAGAAAATTGACCAATAGCGAAAACTTTTGGCCCAGGTCAACCAGTGCAGACTGGGCATGCTGACCTGGACGGATACTTTTCACAGATGCATTAAGCCCTCTTTCACAGAGCATGGCTCATGTTTTTTTTTTTTTACTACTTCAAAATATATGAGCCGTGCTCTTACAAAAGGGGGCTTAATGCATCTCCGTAATCCATGATATCAAGCAAGTCAACACATATCTATAGATCAATGAAATCCATTTTGTACAACAACCAACTGATTCATGAGATACACTGGTCCTTTGACATACAGAAAATTGACTGATAGCAAAAAGTTTCGGCCCAGGTCAGCCTGCCCTGACTGCGCATGCTGGCCTGCGTCAATGCTTTTTGCAGATGCATAGAGCATGTTTCAAATTCACTTTCACTTCAGCCACATTTATTTATTGTCTGCAAATGCTTTAGTATTATGGACCAAAGTACCATTCTGTTCTCCAGTAAAAATTTTAGCCATGCTCAGTAAAAAGAGGGCTTAAAGCATTTGCAAAAAGTACTGACCCAGGTCAGCCTGCGCAGGCTGTCCTGGGCCGAAACTTTTTGCTTTTGGTGAATTTTCTGCATGTCGAAACACCTTTCTACCTCCAGATCCAGTCAATTGTTAGAAAACATGGATTTTACTGATCTAAAATTATGTGATGACTTGCATGGTATAATGCATCACAGAGATGCATTTAAGCCCCTTTTTGCCATAGCAGGGGTCATTTATTTTTCTTTTATTCATGTGAAAAAAAAAAAACCCTTACCTGGCTCAAAAAGCAGCCGAGTAGCTCTAGCCAGGAATACTGTTATAAGAGGAGCAAGTTTACAGACTGGTTCTGTCAGGCTGTTCCTTAATAATCTTAGTAAATACTGTAGATCATCCTGCCCTAGAAATCTGCCTTCCTGCAGATGAAGTTGGAAGTGTTCCAGAATATGATAGGCAGCGCTACGTATAGCCCTGTCATGGCTGGACAGACACGCAAATACAAGTCCAAGACAGTCATACTCCATAAACTTCCTACACTCAACATATCTGTCTGCAAAAAAATGAACAGAGCATTGTATAGCTATGGTGAAACTTTTGAGTCCAAACTGCAATATTTTTTCAGTCAATCCTAAAACTCTTGTTGTAGGTACTCATTAGAATTGCCTGATTATTCAAACAATGCTTTAAACAATTCAGAACAGTGTATAGCAAACATTTGACAACAGACTCTGTGCTGACTTATCTTTTTCAAAGCCATCTGAAAAAGCATATAGGTCATCCTTTTGCTAACAAAAAAGACTGAAAATTATTACTTTAGTACAAAAAAAGTCTATGTGCTCACCTGGCCCCAGCAGAAAACTGAACTGAGACAGAAAAAACAAGGGATCATAGGTTATGGCTAATCCTCTGTACTTCTCTGCCTCTTGTACATCATGATTCTATTCAAAATACAAAATAAACAATTTCTGACCACAGCTCCTGAATTCCTTTCTAAATGCTATTATTCAAACATATTGACATAAAATAAATAATCACTACCATATATATTACATGCTTGATTATAATTTACTGTTTGTTTGTAATTTGTTTAACCGGTTTTCAAAATTATTTCAGATATACGTAATAGCAGCAAGTAACAGTATCCATGCTTTCCTGGAGCTTCTTAAACCTAGACTTGCACAATATTCTTCCCCAGCCACCAGCTGCTTTCCCACATAACCATCACTGAAACAATGATCAGAGGTGAGAGAGAAATGAATCATTTTGTAATCACTATCTTAAATCCTTGGAAAGAAACTAAGCTAGAGATTCAAACCTGCAACCCCCTGGTTGGCAATTATCAAATACACATGTACTACTTAACACAGAGACATCTGTCACAATAATCTAATACATATTTTGCTACCAATGTTATACTTATGAGACCAAATATTTTATGGTACACATGCTTGAAAAACAGTTGGTTAGAATGAATGGGTTTTTTGTAACTTTTAACAGTATTAAGCTTATACCACTGCAACAGGTTGCTTATTTGTGTCTTCCTTTGGTTTCATTACTGCTGTCCTAGGGAATCTGCTGTTTCTTTCCAAAGGACTTCCAGCAAGACATGCAACATATGTGGGCATAGAACCCAGGTTTCCTGGTTACAAATCCAAAGCTTCAACTGCTGAGAGAAAATCAAACATTTCCTTTCCTCCCCCCCCCCCATAAAAAAAAAAAAAAACAACAAAAAAAAAAACAGAACTAGCAAACTCAAATGTTTACCAAAAAAAAAAGCATGTTTTAATGACCCTGAAGCAAAATGCTTTTCAAAACATTTTGGGAAAAGGAGAAAATGGTAACCAACATTTTCTCCTTCTCTCACAATGTTTTGTTACCCTTTTGCACAAAAAATCTCATCAACTGAGCCACTTTTATTTCATAGTGTGCAATTGCCTTCAATATGGATGAGCCTAAGACTTCGTCGTTTGGTAATGGGTTACATAAGTAATGATTCCCTTGGCAAGTAGAACGATTGTTTACCTGAAGACGTCTGGTCAGAGGAAAGTTAAGGATGGTCTCCTGCATTTTTTCACTGTCAACTGATCCTAAAACTTTCCCCATTTTCATTCGAATCAATTTGAGTTTATCATTTGGAGTTAACATTTGATGCTCTATAGCCTTTTCGCCCCACAGAAATGGTCTGCAAATACAAAGACAGAGATTTGAAAAAGCTTGGTGTTTTTATGTTGACTTCTATGTTGACTTAACCCTTTACCACACAATCCTGACTTTTAACAACCCCGAGAACAAAGCATTTTGAAAACATTGTAGGAAAAGGAGAAAATGCTGGTAACCAGCATTTTGTCCTTTTTCCACAATGTTTTCTACCCTATTAAAGACGAATTCTATCATTTGAGGTACATTTAAATTGTCATCTACAAATGCTTTTAAATTGGACAGGTCAATTTTTTCTCGTGTGGTAAAGGGTTAATCCTGAAAGTACCAAATAAACCCAACATACAGTTTGTGGTCTAGAAATAAAATCTACAAAATTGTAACTTCAAGCTTAGTTTTGGGCAGAATGTCTCCATAAAGCAAAAAGTGTAGATCAAAGATCAGACTGCACATTTTGTAATGTCTGATCTTGATCTGTAATGGCTGCAATGGCAACTGCACTTAAGGCACTTAAGGGGTAACATGTTATATATTGGAACATAGTTGCTCTAAAAATCCTAGTAAAAATATGGATAACCATTATAGATCAAGGTTATATACATGCACATGAATTTATATTAGAACACTGTGGCAAAAGATGGAAAAATGAAAAGTAGTTATTTGACTGAAAGATGAGTAAACTGCATAAGGTAATCATTATCTGCTGAAAAATCAGTTCAAATATTTCTTATTTTCAGTATCAGAACTCAAAGAAGCATTTGGACTAACTAACAAAACCACACTAAGAGCACGAGGGTCATGGAGGCCCTGAATCACTCATCTGAGTCCATGTCCCTTTGAGACCATAATACAAAGTTTAGTCAATATTTTTCTCTGATATGACCTGATGACCTCATTTTTGACCCGACACAACCCATTCTCAAACTCGTCTCAGATATTAGCGAGACAAAAATTCTGACAAACTCTAATGAGTATTGGACAGAAAATGTAGCCTCGAGAGTGTACATAAGGTTTTTCAAACATTGGACCTGGTGACATAGTTTTTGACCAAACATGACCCATTTTCAAACTTGTTAAATATTTTACTAAGACATTCAGACCAATTTTCATTTGGACAAAAAAATGTGGCCTCTGGAGTAGTCACAAGGTCAAATCGTTGACTCTGCAGTGCCTTGACCAGGGACATTCTCACACAATCAAGGCTGGTAGCCTGGACTAAATAAGAGTGTTATTAATCAAAAGTCTTAATCATTGAACCAGAAGGAGGAGGAGAAAAACTATCATCCATCTACTGGTAACAAACATTTTCTCCTTTTTCCAAAATGTTTTCTACCCTATCAAAAACAAATTCCATAATTTACACCACATTTAAATTGCTGTCTGCAAATGCTTTTGATTTGGACATGTCTAAAATTTTGTCATGTGTTAAATAGTTTAAGGTCAAGAATTTGTTGTGTGCACATTTATGGAGACCTGTGAAAACAATTGTAAGGGAAAGAAATATTGTGCATGTATGAAGTGTCTGATGCAGCAGAAAAACTTTTGTTAAAGTTCCAAACTTCTTACCTGAATTCATACAAATCAATCCCATTAATCTCGTATATGTGCAGTAATTTCAAAATCTTCTGATCTACAAAGATAAAATATATGAGCCATGCTCTGTGAAAAGTGGGCTTGATGCATCTACAAAAAGTATCAAACCCATCTCAGCCTGTGCAGGTTGACATGGGACATTAACTGTTTGCTATTGGTCAGTTTTTTGTATGTCGAAGGAACATTCTACCTTTAGATCCGATTGACTGTCAGACAAAATAAATTTCATGGATCCATAATTATGTGATGACTTGCTTGAATGCATCACGGAGATACACTGAACCCTCTTTTGCCAGAGCACAGCTCATGCAGAAGTCCTGACCTCTTTCAACAGCTGAAAAATCCATCAATAAAATTCAGAAAGATGTTTTAAGTAAAAGGCTTCATCAAACAAGCAAAAGATATTGATCCAAGAAATGGACTCAAACTATGGGAGCTGTCCTCAGCACACAATTTCAAAACTATCCTCATTTCAGAAGGAGAAACAAAATGACTTTGGGCGCAATACATAAATGAGCATGTTCTGTGAAAAAGGGGGTTTAGTGGATCTGCAAAAAGTATCGCCCCAGGTCAGATCTAGGTCGAAACTTTTTGCTTGTGGTCAATTTTCCGCGTGTCCATTCTGCCTCATAATTTACCTGGTTGTTTGACAAAATGTATTTTATTGATCCATGATCATGTGATGACTTGCTTTGTAAAATGGATCACAGAGATGCATTAAACCCTCCCTTTGCCAGATTGCGGCTCAAATGTATGTAAACAAAATAGTGGCAAACAAGTAAATTCTTTTCTCATAACGTTTTCAAAGATCTGATTTGCAATCTAAAGGTTATAATTGTAGTTATTACCTGTAAGGGACAGGGTGGCCCCATATGCCCCTAAATAAATCACCACATGTGCAGCTTCACAAGATTCAGGTGACAGTTGTAGAAGTTCCATTAGCAGATCCACCAGGGCATCTACAAACACGTTAGAAATGGAAATCTTGCAACTGTTTGAAAACATGTAACACAACAATGTCAACAAGAGCCCTGCATGATGGTGCCAATACTCAGCTGGACTCGACTTTTGAGTGAAAATTCTTAGTTTGAAAAGGGGCATAACTGTGTCAAAGATATTTTGATAGTTACCTGCCGCTCTGGTAAGGGTTCCCCTTTTTGAAAATGAACAATTCTCTGGAGTTTGAAGTAAATTTACTCTTTACCACATAATTTTTTCTACCCTATCATAGACAAATTGCATCATTTGTGCCACCTTAAGATATGTCGTCTGGAACTTCTTTCAGTTTGGTTAAATCTGAAAGTTTGTTTTGTGATAAAGAGTTGAGAAGACAATGACTCTTCTTTGATTAAAGTTTCATATGAATGTCCATGAGAGAAGCTCAGCAACAGTTCTAAGGCATTGCACAAAGACACTTTACTCAGTGCAAATCAGTTTCTATTAATATTTTGAATAAACCAGTAATTCTGAATTACTGCATTAACTCTTTACCAAACAATCCAAAGTTTTAATGACCCTGAGGAAAAGGGTTAACCTGCATTTTCTCCATTTTCCACAATGTTTCCAACCTATCAAAGACAGAAATCATAATATGAACATCTATTTTGTCATCTGCAAATGCTTTCAATTTGGTTCAGTCCAAAATTTTGTGAAGAGTCAACTTGTTATCAGATGAGAACATGAATATCTGTAAAAACAATGGATGTTTCCAAATGAATAACAAAATCTGTTACAAATGTATAAATTGACAGGAGGCCAGCGGGCAGGCAGACGGACAGATGGATGGGTGGACTGACAGACGGCTATACAGCTGCTCAATACTCAACAGAAATTCTTGTGTAAAAAGATCAATTTAAAGTTTTACTTGTCCTTACTGAAAGCATTGTCAGACAACAAAATAAATTTGCCTCAAATGCCAAGATTTCAATTTTTGGGTCACATTTATTTTGTCCTCTGCAAATGCTTCCAATTTGGACTTATCTGAAATTTTGTACTTTGGTAACAACCCTTTACCAGACGACAAAATTTTAGCCTTGTCCAAATTGAGAGCATTTGCAGACGTCAATTTCAATGTGGCTCAAATTATGCAATTTTTCTTTGATAGGGCAGAAAACATTATGGGAAAAGGAAAAATTGCTGGTTACCAGCATTTTCTCCTTTTCCCACAATGTTTTTAAAAGGCTTCTTTCCCAGGGTCGTTACAAGGCGGCATTGTGCGAAAAGGGTTAAATCAGGTAATACTCTCTTTAACAATATTTCTGAAAAGGCCTACCTTTGATCTCCTCTCTCTCCTCATTGAACATCACAGGCAAAAATGATGTATGGCTCGTAACCATAGCAACCAGTTTTCCTATAGGTAACCCTACGTCTGCTGAATCAGCATAGACCACAGAAACAGACTTAGTAAGGACCTTCAGAGTCTTTATATCTGTATATAAGTATCTGTAAGAACAGTTTACTCAAATATTATAAAATAAAGGAATAACCCTTTACCAAACAATCCCATGTTTTAATGTCTGAGGAAAAGGGTTTTTGAAAACATTGTTGGAAAAGGAGAAAATGCTGGTTACCAGCATTTTCTTCTTTTCCCACAATGTTTTCTAACCTATGAAAGACAAATTCCTTCATTTGAGCAACATTTAATTTCTCGTCTGCAAATGCTTTCAAACTGGTCCAATGTAAAAAGTTATCATTGGGTAAAGAACTAATAAATAAGGAATCAATATCTTTATAGACTTTTACACTCATCCATATTGAAAGAATTTGTAGTTGGCAAATTAGACATGGCTAAATGGAATCATTTGATACAGAGTTTAGGCAGTCAGGGTTTAAATATTCAAGTTGTGGTTTCTGAATCTTCAGACCTCTAATTAAATTGAGCATAATTGTTTGCTCTTATGGTTGATGAATGAGTGAACACTAAAAGCAATATTTTTAAAAGTTGCCAAGTTACAAGAAAGCAATAGTGAGTTTAGCATTTTAAAACAAATGGAATATATCACTGTGTATGCCTGCTGCCACTGAATTGCATCTGGATCTCAATATGGCACTTGCTCCTTAACATGGCACTTGCTCTCCAAATATATCAAAACAAAATCTAACCTTACCTTATTGAGATACAAAGATATCTCTATGTTGGGATTTGTTAAACCCTTTCGAAAACAACAAATTTTAGACTCTTGGAAATTAAAACATCTGCAGATGACTAGGATAATTTAAAATTGGTGCAATTGAGCTTTACATCTATAACAGGATAGAAAACATTGTGGGAAAAGGAGAAAATACTGCTTATTATCATTTTCTCTTTTTCCCACAATCTTTTCAACAGCCTTCCTGCTCAGGGTCATTAAAACTGGGGACTGTGTGGTAAAGGGTTATAAAAAAATCATTACCTCAATGCCTTGAAACAAAAGGCTGGCCACACATCTTTGAATGCATCCCAGGTACCTGGGAATGTCTGCATGTCCTCCTGAAATATATGTACATGGATATAGTCTGATATATAGGTAGCTTGTAGATTGCATCTCATCTTGCATCGTAACCCAAAAGCTGCTAAGTGCGACCCATTGACCTTTTGCGGACAGTGCAGAACATGCAGTGTGATTTGGATCTACACTGTCCAATAAGAAGATATTTTCTCTCCAAAAAATAAGTTTGAAATAACATGATTTTCAGGTTTTTATTATCAGCATGAAAGTTTTATTTAGTTTATTTAGCAGGTCATGGGTTAAATCTTCAACAAATGACAAAGTTTTAGACTCTACCAAATTGAAAGCATTTGAACAAAACAAATTTATTATAGATTGAAAGATTATTCCTGTCTTTGACATGGTAGAAAACATGGTGGGAAAAGGAGAAAATACTGCTTACTAGCATTTTCTCCTTTTCCATCACTGTTTACAACAGGCTTCATCTTCAGGGTCCTTGAAACATGGGATTGTTTAGCATAGGGTTAACAAGAGCTAGACTTTCGCATAGGAGAAAAAAGTCCTGTGTCTGGTTGGGAGCTGGATCTTACTCTTCCAGTTTGTTAGCAACAGACTTTGACCTTCACCTAAAACAAAATGGCTTGTAATGCACTAGTTATGAGTTTGAATCTCAGCTCAGTAACCATGCTGAGTTTTGATACTATCTTCACAAGAGGAATTACTCCTTTCACCTTTACAGTCAAGGTCCTTGTTACAAGCAAGAGCTGTTCAGTACAAGATCTGTCATTTGCACATGGTAGGTTTTCTAAAACTGAGGTATCTTTATGTTCTAGAGATGAGCACACTTTTCTGTCTTTTTGCCACAACTTTTCTCCAGACGAAAACTTATCTGCAGAAGGCTATGAGCTAAGTACATGAATCTTACCTTTGGAATTCTAAACAAAATATTCAGCAGTTCTCTTGCCACATCAAAGTTGGAATGTTTCTTCTTAGACAATAAATTTGTCAGACATTCAAAACAGATTCGCAGTAAATGGTAATTGACATTTGAACTGGATTCTGACAAAGGGCTGTTCAGTATAAGATCTGTCATTTGCACATGGTAGGTTTGTAAAACTGAGGTATCTTTGTGTTCTAGAGAGGAGCACACTTTTTTCTCCAACTTTTCAACAAATGATTTGTCTGGAAAACAAGAGCACCAAATGCAGATGCCAACACTCGGCTGCAGTTGCCTTAAGAAAGAGACTGATTTTCAGTGAAAGTAGAAAAAGAAGCATAAATACATCAAAAATATTTTGATAATTACCTGCCCTATTGTACAGGTTCCACTTTTGAGAGTTAACAACTTGTCCGAGTGTGAAGTAAATATCTTCAGTAATGACAAAGATATTTTGCAAAGATGACGAAAATACAAAAAACGATGACAGGGCTATGATAATACCTCAACATTTTCTAGGAAAAGGGCAGAGCTACAATATTGAATAATTACTGACATATTATCACCTTTAACTCTTTACCAGACAACAAAGTCTTAAACAGCCAATTTTGAAGGCACTTGTGCCTGTCAAATCAGATGAAGCTAAAACAATGAGACTTGTCTCTGAAAAGGTAGAAAGCATTGTGTGAAAAGAAGAAAATGCTGGTTACCAATACAGTAAAGCCTCTCCTATAATACAATTTGCCAATTTTGTCCACTTTAAACATAAAAATTTCCTTTTGAATATATCTTTGTGATAAATCCCACACAAAAATATTTCTTCTTTCATCTGATTATCACTGTCTGTAACATATCAAATAGGACAAAATTATATTAATCAGCAATTTCACTGCGTGTCACAAAGATTTTAAAACTTCTTTACTTTCAATTTATCAAGCTACGTCATTTTGAATGTCATAAACCACTTACCAAATGCTTCCATTTTCAAAAGAAGTTGAAACAGTTCAAAAATATGAGCAGCATTCTCACAATTGTCCAGACCAGCAATTCGCAAAATGTCTGGCTCAAGCTTTTTTCTAACAGCATATATCACCCCTGGAACAGAAAAATAAATTTCACTGATCAAATATCAGATAATACAGTCAAAGATAAGACTGCAAGGGATTTATCTCTATACCAAACAACAAAATTTTAGACGCATCCAAATTGAAAGCATTTGCAGACGACAATATAAATGTGACTCAAAAGTTGAAATTTGGTTTGGGAAGGGTAAAAATCATTGTGGGAAAAGGAGAAAATGCTGGCTACCAGCATTTTCCCCTTTTCCCACAATGTTTTCAAAAGGCTTCTCCCTCAGGGTTGTTAAAAGTCAGGACTGTGTGGTAAAGGGTTAACCCATTACTACACAATCCCAAGTTTTAACGATGCTGAGAGATAAGACTTTTGGAAACATTGAGGAAAAAGAGAAAATGCTGGTAAAGAGCATTTCCTCCTTTTCCACAATATTTTCCAAAATTTCAGAAACAAATCCAAAAAGGGCAACACATAAGCGTGCCAACGCTTGGCTGCGGATGCTTGATTTTCAGTGAAAATTTTAAGTAAAAAAGGGACATAACTCTGTCAAAAATGCTTTGATAGTTACCTGCCCTTGTTATTTAGGTTCCCCTTATGATAATTAGCAACTTCTCCATGTTTGAAAGAATATGTTCATAACAGAGGTATTATAAAATGTCAAATTTTTTGCACATCAATGCAGACGATGCCAGGGCTATGACAATACTTTGATGTTTTCTTCGAAAACAACTGAGCTAATAATTTGAGCCACATTTATTTGTTGTCATCTGCAAATACTTTCAATTTGGACCAGTCTAAAATTTTGTTGTCTGGTAAAGAGTTCATGTCCACAAAAGCACATAAAAATGCTCTTTGCACTCTATGGATAAGTTCAGAAATTGTTTTTGAAAAAAGAGAAAGAATAAATGGCCATTTTTTGTCTTAGATTTTCATTGTACATGACTAGCTTGCCTACTGAAAATTCCTACAAAGTAAGAGAAACTTTCTTATGTCTGTGTTTCAACAAACTCTCCAAAATCGATTTCCAACTATTAGAACATTCAGGATTTTAATATGTGTGAATATTACCTGGTAAACTTGAGTTGTTTTCTGACATCTTAGTAGAGTAAATTTTCAGAAGTTCCACAATTACTGGCAAATGGTGTGTTTGGGAACTAATCTCATCTTTCTCTGAATTCAAACTGTCTTCAAACTGACTTCGAAGTTGACAATTATTCTGTAGTAGGACAACTGCTAATCTCTCAAAATTCTTGCAGTTCAAAATTGACACAAACTGCTGATAGGGACAAAGAACAGTCAGCGCTGGAAACCGGCAGAAAAACTCTGTCACACTTCCTATCTCCTCTACATTGTTTGCCTTCAGGAAACAGGAAATCATTTGACTGATGCTTGTTTCATTCATCTTGATATTTCTGATTGGTGAAGCAGTCAACTTTAAAATCAAGTTGTTCAAGATACTGCACATGTCAGTGTTTCCGTCAGATGTTTGGATTGATAACATATGGTGGAAGACTTCTACACATCTGTCTATGTCCAAGTCTTGTACCATCAATTTGAGATAACTGTATAAAGATGGCAGGATTTGTTGTTGTTGAGCATAGGACAACCCACTGATGATCTTCAGCGAATTCAAAACCTTTCTATGATAATAATCTAAAACAGACCCCACACTCATACCGTTTGAGGTCACAATACGAAGTAGCTGAATCACCAAGTCTGTTAGTACACTTTCAACTCTGGCAACCATTTCAGAAGATTGCACCTCTATATTTTCACAGAAAAAGTTCTCCATTACAGTGGGATGGGTAAGGACAGTCTTAACACTGGAGAGCACAGCTGGTTCCCTAACACTGGTTTCTAGGATAGGAGGATGCTGCGATACTTGGCTTGTTTCCATCTCCTTATTACTTGATGAGAAATTCTCTTCTACTTTTGCACAAATGTTTTGGGTAATACCTGATACTTCCTCAAGAAAGCTGTCGTGTGATTCCTGAATACAAAAAAAAGCAGTAAAAGTATTTAACCCTTTATCAAACAACCCTGTATGTTAACAAACCTAGGAAATAAAGCTTTTGAAAACATTGGGAGAAAAGGAGAAAATGCTGGTTACCAGCATTTTCTCCTTTTCAAACCATGTTTTCTTCCCTGACAAAGACCCTCAATTCATTTGTACCACTTTCAAATTTGTCGTCTCCAAATACTTTCAATTTGGAAGAGTCTAAAATTTATCGCCTGGGAAAGGGTTAAGCAAAAATTGACATCAATTTCTAGGCAAATTTGAAATTTTTTTTTAAGTGATGTCTTTTTCTTTTCTAAGTTGCTTTTCTTTCACAACTAAAAGTTACTACCAAAGAGGACCAAAAATTTCTAAGTAAACTGTCAACTGATATCTAGAATGGATCCACAAACTTAGTTTCCCTGAACTCTCCGCCAGGTCACAAAATTTCAGTGTCTTCCTCATCGAAAACATATATAGAAGAAAATTCAAATGTGGCTCAACTAATGGCATTTGCCTTTGAAAGGATGAAAATCATTGTGGGAAAAATGGACAATACTGGTTATCAGCATCTTCTCCCTACCCAACTAAAATTGTTGCAAAGCGGACAAAAACCCCCCACAAGCACCTCGTCGCTGAAGCAGCATAATCAGAAAATGGAAATGACTTTCAAAACAAAGATTATCAGTAACCTTGACCATTGACCCAAGTGACCCAAAAACATTAGGGCACCTCCTTAGGTCACCAGCAACACTTGTATAAAGTTTTAGGATCCTAGATCAAACAGCTACTGAGTTAGAGCATGGAAACGATTTTTAAAGCAAGTTCACCTGTGACCTTGACCATTGACCCAAATGACCCAAAAATCATTGGGCACCTCCTTGAGTCATGAGCAATACTTGCATACGGTTTCAGGGTCCTGGGTCAATGGCTTTTAGGTTAGAGCAGGGAAAGAAAAAAGTCTACAGACAGACGGTTTGACAGACAGACAGACAGACAGACATGGTGAAACCAGCATACCCCCATCTACTTCATGTTTTCAAAAGCATTCTTCTTCACAGATTTTGAATGCAGGATTATTTTATACTGGGTTTAATCAGAGTACCAAACAAAATAGTGGTCAAGGCAAGATTGCAGTTTGTATTCTGTCCAATCTTGATCTAAACATTTTGCAAAGTGAACAGTGTAGATCCATGACTGCATGTTTAATGAAGGCTGATCTTAGTCTACCCTCTAAGCAAAATAAATCCATAATAGCAAATGGAGCAATAGGGATTAAAAACGACTTACGAGATGTCCCAGTATGTATGTAAGATGTAACAGTTGCTGCCTTACAAAAGTAACACAATCTACTTGGTCTAACTGAAACAGTGTGTTTGACTGAACCATCTCCTCATACCCCTGTAACGTCAACACTTGATTGGAATTGGCCTCTTTCCTCCTCTTTTTCTTTTGAGACTGAAAAAAAAAAAAAAAAAAAGTTAGATAAATATTGAAAAAAACAAAGTCTCATGCAGATACCAATGCCTGGCTGCAGTTGCTTAATTTTCAAAAACAATTCTAAGTCAAAAAAGGGTCATAACTCTGTCAAAAATACTTTGATGGTTACCTATTCTTGTTGTATGGGTTCTCCTTTTGATACTTAACAACTTATCCAAGTTTGAAGAAAATATCTTCAATAATGACAGAGATATTATAAAATGTCAAAGTTTTTGTATGATGCCACTGTCACCACAGACAACAGGACTATGACAATATCTCAATGTTTTCTTCAAAAACAGCCAAGCTAAAAATAAGCAAAACTTGAATTGATAGACATTATAGGTCATATTTAAGCATACATCATAAATATGTTGAACAAACTTAAAATTTAAAAGCTAGAAAACTGAAAGTTATGTTGGCAAGTGTAATGGAGTCGGACAAGACAGATTACCCAGTACAACTGGAAATTTCTCGTTTTGAAAGTCAACCCTAATTAAGAAAGCCTTTTTAAGACCTTATATGGTTAATTACTGCTTACCAGGAATGTATACCCCTTCATCACACACTCCTGTGTTTTGACGACCACAAAGAGGACATTTGAAAACATTGAGGGAAAAGGAGAAAATGCTGGTAACCAGCATTTTCTCCTTTTCACACAATGTTTTCTTCCTTTTTTACCCTGTAAAAGACAGATTTCTTAATTTGTGCAACATTTCATTAGCCATCTGCAAATGCTTTTAGTTTGGAACAGTCTGAAATTTATCGTTTGGACATATACAAAATTGACAGACACAGAGTACAGAATCATAAGCAATCCAATTACGCAAACTTTTTTCTTTTGTAAAAATTTATATTAATTTATGTATTTTACGTCTAATTCTTTTGCGACTAATACAGTCCCGTTCATAACTTCAAATCACAAAAAATTACAATTCTGTTAGTTTTCTACATAATTACCTTTTTTGGAGAATCAATATTTGGTAGCCATGTTAGGATGTAGGTTTGAACCCCATCCAAGAGGTCTTCAGGTCCGCATTTCTGAAGCTGTAGACACAGTGTCACTGGGTCCACTTGTAGATGAAAAACCCCAAAAATGACAAGAGACAGGTAATTCCTTATATCTGTAAGGAAAATTTGAAAAAACATCATAACATTACCTTTCGTTTTGTCTGTAGAGACACGTTTTTGACCCTTGGGCTGCTAAGCACGACTCACAGACCTTTTGCAAACCATGTAGATCAAGATCAGATTGTACAGAACATGCAGTCTGATCTTGGATCTACACTGTCCAGTAAGGAGATATCTTTTCACCCTTTTCCCCCACAATACCTTTGAAATAGCAAAATCTTGCTTTTTACTGTCGCATTGAAAGTTTTATCTCCCTTATTTGGAGTTTACAACAGATAATGACCGACATCAATGCCCATGAAAGGCAAGTGATATCTTATATCTTAACCCTTTACCACTAAATTCCAAAGTTTAATAACCCCCTGGAAAAAGGCTTTTGAAAGCAATCTGGGAAAAAGACGAAAATTTTTCTCTCTTTCCCACATGTTTTCTAGCCTGTAAGGAGCTAAAGCCCATAGCCTGCCGTTACTTTCAACTTGGAATCATCTGCAATTAGTTTCAACATGGAAGAGTCAACAATCTGTTGTTTGGGAAAGGGTTAAAATAAATGTCACTATTAGAAACTTAAAATGAGGAGGAAAATGCTGATTGAAAAAAAAAAAACTTTCATATTTCTTTAACATCTGATGATTGATTGATTGATTGATTGTTTGGTGTTTAACACTGTTTTCAACATTATTTCAGTTAAATCGCAGCAGCCAGTGCACCTATCCATGCTTTCCTGGAGTTTCTTTTTACCAGTACTCCGCACAATATTCTTTCCAAGCCACTGGCTGCTTTCCCACATAACCATCGATGAAACAATGGTCAGCGGTGAGAGAGGAATGAATCCTGTCGCAATGACTATCAGCAGTCCCAGGAAAGAAATTGGCCAAGCCGGGGATCGAACCAATGACCTCTTGTTCTCAAGTCCTGTACTCAACATCTGATGAACAAATAAGAAATCACATCAAAATTCTTCTCTACATTTAGATGGATATGGCTGTCTACCCTTACAGCTCTGGAACTGTTCTAAAGCGCTTTTGCAGGCAGGGTCGACCAAGATAAGACTGCACAGAACATGTAGTCTGATCTTAGATCTACACTATATGCTACTATGTTACACATTCTGGTGGAAAAAGACCTTGAAATAGCCATATTTTGGCTGTTTGTCCAAACTGAAAAGGTTCAATCTTCAGTTCAGTCCTTTATTTAACCCTTTACTGCATAATACCAAGTTTTAACTACCCTGAGGAAGAAGCTTTTTGAAAACATTGTAAGAAAAGGAGAAAATGCTGGTAACCAGCATTTTCTCCTTTTCCCACAGTATTTTCTACCTTGTCAAAGACAAATTCCATCATTTAAGCCAAGTCTAAATTGTCATCTGCTAATGGTTTCAATTTGGAAAAGTGTAAATTCTTCTCCTGTGGTTAAGAGTTAACAGTTAAGGAATCTCATTGAACAAATAGATTAGAAAAAATGTTCTTATGGCAGTGGTTAAGAACTTTAAAAGCAAATATTTTCAAATTATAAGATCAAACCATGTTAAAGTGGAGAAAAAAAAGCAATATATTCAGAGGTAAAAAACACATACCTTCAATTTTTTCTTGATTTTTCTTGAATGTTTCCAGGGCAACCAAAAGCACTGGACAGAAGGGAAACCTGAAAAAATACAAATCCTATTTCACTTTATCTTTATAAAGGACACACTAGTGGCCAAAAATAATCAATTTGGGAGTCAAAATGCTGGCAAATTAAATTCATACCATTTAAAAATATCAATATTATCATGAGTCTGAAAATGTATCACAGTATGGTCTATCAAAGTTCTAGCTAGTGTGAGAAACATGAATCGCAAAACTAGAATTAAAGTTGGCAACTTTAAACAATTTTTTCTGTCCTTTAAAAAACATTAAAATGACATTTTAGAAACTAAATTACTATGCATGTATAATGAGTTGTCTATTTGCTCATTTTCAGGACATGTGAAAATGTTTAGGCAGTTGTAGCTCTTTTTGAAAACAGCTTCCCAGCTATTTTTCTCATAATCCCTTGCCACACCATATTCATCTTTCGGTGAAGGGCTTTTGAAAATATGAGAAAAGGAGATGATGATGGGGGCCAGTCTGCCCAGGCTGACCTGCAATGAAATTTTTCACTTTTGTAAATTTCCTGTATGCCCAAGGACCAGTTTAATTCGTGACTCAGTTGATTGTTGGACACACTCCATTTTATGCATTCCAAATTATGTGATATCTTGCTTAGTACAATGCATCACACCTATGCATTAAGCCCCTTTTCACAGAGCATGGCTCACCTCTCAGTACAACAGAAAACATTTATGGAGAGAGAGGATCTTCTTATAACAGATAATTGTTCTTTTTGTCAAAAGTTTTAAAAATTTGCTGTCTGAAGGGGTTGTAAAGTTATCTTTGTGATCTTAAGGGTCACAAGGTCATATTCTGTTCAATCAGTTTCAATGAGAAGTCTTACAAAAAAAATCTTTACCTTTTAGTGCTTGTTGAAATTGAAGACATAACCTGTAAATCCTCATTATCATCTTCATCAAGGTTATCAATATCCATGGCTACAACAGCTTGAAAAAAGAATATGAAATTTTAAACAAAAAACATTGTATTTCTCTCCAATATTGCTACTTCATTAATTGAATCACATCTTAGCAGCAAAGGACTTTCAAAGCATCCTTGCACAACAGCCAAAACAAGAACAAGCAAAGTCAATGAATTTATGTCCACTGCCTTGTATACAACTTTGTCAAAGAGTAAGAACAAAAGGGGTATGCAGATAAACAGACTGTGTGCAAAGCACATGAAAAATTCAGACCCACTGTAAAAGGTAGTGCAAGAAGGCATGGATCAATCTACCCAGTATTCAAACACTGCAAACTGTATTTGAGCTCAAGAATGGCTATGCTAAAAATATGCGAAAAAAAAAGCCATAAATAAAATAATCTGAACACTTTACAAAACTCACATTGATATCTTCAGACCCAGCTGAAAACATATTCTAAGTTTCAAAAGGATCAGAATAAAACTGTAGGATGAGTTGCACACACAAGGTACCCACTATATATACAGTCTAAGAATTTCTAAATTTGAATGTAACGCAACTTCTGATTGGCTAAACCATTTGGTTTCGCCAATCAGAAGTTGTGTTACATTCAAATTTAGAAAATTCTGGTGATAAGACTGAGAACATTCTTAAGAATGGTTGGTGAATACTGGCCCTGTTACAAAACACACATTGGATTTAGAAGACTTCCTTTACCTCTAAATTTCTCTTCATTGTTCATAGCTGATGACTTGTCCAGTCCACCGGTTTTCAGAAAGGCTGCCTCAGACACTAAATCACTCACTTTGTCCATATATGGATATGGGTTACTCATATAGCTTGTTAGTATAGATGACATAAAGTTCAGTATACAGGTAATATCCTTCCATAAACCTTTCTGGCTTTGAAGTGGTTTTATCCAAGCAGTCAGTTCCTCGGCAAATCCATCAAATAATCCAGTTTTCAAAAGCAACTGAAATATTTCAACATTCCTCAAAAATATAGGAGCCATTCTCTGTGAAAAGGGGGCTTAATGCATCTGTGAAAAGTATCGACCCAGGTCAGCCTGTGCAGTCCGCACAGGCTGACCTGGGCCGAAACTTTTCGCTATTTGTCAATTTTTCTGTATGTTAAAGGACCAGTCTACCTCATGATTTATAGACAGTTGTTTGACAAAATGGATTTTATGGATCCATGGTAATGACTCACTTGGAATCATCCATCACAGAGATGCATTAAGCCCACTTTTGCCAGAGCATGACTCATATTCCTTTTCTTTTCTCATGACCACAATAGCATTGCCTTTATAATAATTTTGAAAAAAAAAAGAAAAGAGATGAATGGAGCAAATGCTTATTTCAAGTGATATTTTCAGTTGATCTCGAGAAAAAGATTTTTTTTTTTTTAATTTCTTTTTTCTCCTCTGCCTCCTTTGTTTAAGTTTTTAAAACTAAAGTTAATGATTTTATACCGATATTGATAAGTATTTAAAAATCTACACACACTGAAATCTAGAAAACATTTCTTGCTTCTACTCTCAAAAACATTAACTGTATAGCCTTAACCCTTTAGCAAACAATCTCATTTTTGTCAACAATGACTTTAAAGCTTTTTGAAAACATTGTTGGAAAAGGAGGCAATGCTGGTAAACAGCCTTTTTTTTTCATTTCCATCAATGTGTTATACCATTTAAATGACAAAATATTTCATCATATGGCCCACATTTTACCTAAAATCTTTAAATCCTTAAACCTTTTACCACACAATCCCAGCTTTTAACGACCCTGAGACAGGAGCCTTTTGAAAACATTGTGCGAAGAAGAGAAAACGCTGGTAACCAGCATTTTCTCCCTTTCCCGTAATGTTTTCTACCTAAAGACCAATCCCATCATTTGACCCACATTCAAATTGTCGTCTGCAAATGCTTTAAATTTGGACAAGTCTACATTTTTGTTGTGTGGTAAAGAGTTACGTTTGGACAAATCTGAAACTTTGTCTTGTGAAGATTTAATATACTAAAACTTACTACACAAAAGTTCTTCCTACCTTGCAGAGGAGTTCCAAGCTGGTGTCCCTCACACTGTCAAGTGGTGCAAGCTGGGAAACCATCTCTAGTAGCTGATACACTAATGTATGACCTTTTTTATTCTGAAACATAGAGGAGAGAACAAACAAATCTACCAGTTATTCGGTGTGCAAAATGTAATTTGAAACAGTTTATTTTACAATGATTTTACAAGTTCAGCAACATCAATCAACTGAATATCCCATGTGAAATATGTATATTTTTAAATTTCCTCATGTGAAAGCTTCTTTTAACATTCTACCCAACAATGGAAGAAGACTTTTGAAAACATTGGTAAGCAGCATTTTCTTGTTTTCCAACAATGTTTTCTACCCTATCACAGAGCTTGAACCAATTCTGAATGTGTCGTCTGCAGATGTTTTGAATTTTATAGAGTCTAAAATTTGTTGTTTGGGAATGGGTCAAAATAAATAAGAGGGCCATGATGGCCCTGTATCGCTCCACTGGACCAGTTTTGACACTGGGGCTATAATTGGTATAAGGCCACATGGTTTAGGACAAGAACATTTTTAACGTTTTCACTATATAAGCTTATGTAAAACTTGTGACCTGCAGGTTAGGGCCAATTTTGACTGCAGCTTTTTGTAGAGGTCCATTAGATGAAGCTACATGCAAAATTTAATAGCCCTAGGCCATATGGTTTTAGGACAAGAAGATATTTTAAAGTTTTCACTATAGAAAACTATGTCAAACTTGTGGCCCCCGGGGCAGGGCCAATTTTGACCACGGGGCTATAATTTGAATGGTTTTTGTAAAGGTCTATTAGGTGAAGCTACATGCCATATTTGGTATCCGTAGGCCTTATGATTTCAGGCAAGAAGAATTTTAAAAATTTTCAACATTTTTCAGTCTTTGACCATTGGGGCGGGGCCAATTTTGACCCTGAGGCTTTAACATGAAGGATTTTTTTTTGAAGTCCATGAGATGAAGCTACATGCTAAATTTGGTAGCTCTGGGCCATATGGTTTAGACCAGGAAGGTATTTAAAATTTTCACTACATAAACCTATGTAAAACTTGTGACCTCTGGGAGATAATTTGAAGAGTTTTTGTAGAGGTCCATTAGATGAAGGTACATGCCAAATTTGGTAACCCTAGGCCTTATGGTTTTGGACATGAAGATTTTTAAAGATTTCCAATATTTTTCAGTTTTGTTGCCATGGCAACCACAGTTTTGATAGGAATCAAATTCTTTGAAGAATTTCTGAAGAGGGCCATGCCATGATCATTTCTGTGAAGTTTCATTAAAATCCAATGGGTAGTTCCAGAGAAAGATGTTTGAAATAGAAGTTAACTCACGCACACACACACACACACACACAGAGAAGGACGGATGGATGGAGGGACGCACAACAGACACAAAGCCATAACATAAGCCCCCTGGCCTTTGGCCAGTGGAGCTAAAAAAAGATACAATTTTCTGCAAATACAACTCTGATTTAGTGAAAAACAAGGAAACATTTACACATATAAAAAAAGGAGAAAATTTCTTTGTCAAGATGTTTTCAACAGCCTCATTCTTTTGGGAAAGATGGAATGATTGCTGCATAGCCAAACTGGCAATTATCCTAAGACATGGATATTTCTAATGCTCACCCAGCCCATCAAGAAATTCAAATCCTGAATATCTTAATCTTTTATGACAATCATATAAACAGTGCAGCCTTTGTCTCAAAAGACTGTCATTTTATATTCAAAATAACATAGCTATTTAGCACAGAGTAAGTCAGTCCTCTATGAAGTAAATTAGTCTTTGAGGACAATTTTATGAACTGAACCCTAAACAAATTAATTCCATCTCTTCATTCAATACAAAAAAAAACAAAAAAAAACAATCACTGCAAATTCAAGGACGTTTTGTTTTACATATCTCACAAAAATTTGTATTGTGTTGATCTAATTTCAAACTGCAAGCACATTCTGTACACTCTGATCTAGATCTAACAGCATATGTTGTGAGATGTATTTTATATTATAAGCTTTAACAAGAAATAAAGGTACCTGTTTGGCCCAGGGTAATCTCCTGGCATCAGTGCCGGCTAACAGTTTAAGTAAGTATATCTGTGGTAGGTAGTTGTCACTTGTGTACTGCTGCATAATCTGATCTATTAACCTGGCTATGTAGGGCAAATATAGAGAGGAAACATTTACAAGGTAAATATACATACTAAACTTTTATACAGTTGCAAGGTGTAAAAACATCAAAGGTCCACATAAGTGGAGCTCATCAACTTCAAAAAACATTATTTCGTCACTAAAAGCTAGTTTTTAGTACTCATTACGACTGTGTCAGTCAGAAAATTGCATTTTTTACAAAGATATCTTTGAAGATTAAAAAAAGAAACAGCAGTTCTGATCACCATCAGAAGTGCCGTTTTACTGTTTTCTTAAACACATTTTATGTTCTTTTGTATGATAACTTGTAACATAATAAAAACATTGAAATGTCTTGCTCAGTGGTTAAACTATGATTTGTAATCCAGAGGTTCTGCCATCAATCCAATTTTTTTTTTGTTTGGTTTTAAATGCCATTTTCAACATTATTTCAGTTATATTGCAGTGGCCAGTGCACCTATCTGTGCTGTTATGGGCTTTCTTTACCGAGACTTCACAAAATATTCTTTCAAAGCCACTGGCTGCTTTCCCAAATTAACATCAAAAATATGTTAAGGAGTGAGAGAGGAATGAATCCAGTCTCGATAAATATCAGCAATATTTCAATCGAAGCTGTCTTCATTGATCTAAATGGAGTGTCCTTGAGCAACGCAAGACATATAAGGAACTTGAAAGATTTTTTGCATACCATGTTCCACAACAGTGTAACCCATTACCACACAATCCTGAGTTTTAACGACCCTGGGGAAGAAGCCTTTTGAAAAACATTGCGGGAAAAGGAGAAAATGCTGGTAACAAGCATTTTCTCCTTTTCCCACAATGTTTTCCACCCCTCCAAAAACAAATTCCAATTTTTGAGTTACATTTGCTTTGTCATCTGCAAACGCTTTCAACTGGACAAGTCTAAAATCATGCTGTTTGGCAAAGAGTTAAGTTATCTACCAGTGTCAGTTCATATGATCATTTTTCCTGGCCATTCTGTGTCTCATGTTTCTTAGCACTATCATATTATCTAACCAGTCATAAGACATCCCTTATTCCTCCACAACTTCATAAATATGAGTATTGGGATACATCATGACCTTTGTGAAATGAAATCGTAAGTCTTCCACACATTTTATAAAAAAAAAAGTACATACTCAACACTAGATGATTATCCACCAAAATACAGGGCAGTAACTCTTGGTACACACAAAATGTTTGAACAATTCTGACATCTACCTCAGTCCAATCTCCATCTGTAAAATCTGCAGAAGAAAATATATTTGAGCCATGCTTTGGCAAAAGGGGGTTTAATGCATCTCCAAAGAGCATCAACTCTGGTCAGCCTGTGCAGTCAATGCAGGCTGACCTGGGTCGAAAACGTTTTACTTTTGGTAAATTTTCTGCATGCCAAAGGACCATTGTATCTCAGGATTCAGCCAATTGTTAGACAAAATGGATTTTATGGCTCCATAATTATGAATGAATGAATGATTGTTGTTTTATGGCGCATCGACAGCTTTGGTCATTTAGCGCGCATATCTGTGTTGAAGGAACGATTAAGGCGGATTTTTTCTAAAAAGATTTGAGACATGTTGACAGTAAAAGAGTTAAATTAAGAAGGATCATGTGTGATCTAAGTATGTATAAAAGATATAATTGAGCAACAGGGCTTCCCTATTAACTCAAAAAGGTTTTGAATAATGATGTTAAGACTGTGATAAAAAGATTTGAACAGTCTTAAATTGATAATAAAGGAGTCTTTAAATGAAGAATGAATGTCTCCAATGAGATAAGATGCCCTCAAAAGAGGTAATCCTCCCATTAAGGAGATGCAAACTTAAGATTGTGATAAAAAATTTGAACAGTCTTAAAATGATAAGGAAAAGTCTTTAAATGATGAAAGGTTATGTGTAACTGATAATGTGCATAAAATATAATATTGAGTGGCTGGGCAATCCCTGCCTACTCAAAGTAAAGAATGTAAAAAGGTGGATAAGAAACTAAAGAGTAAATATCACAGTTTATTGTAAATGCCAATCTCCTTTATGAAAGCGATAATAGATTCAACATTGACAGAATCAAAAAGATTTTTTAAACTATCGACGTTGAAATATTTTGTACGAACTGGCTGAAAGTCAATGCAATCTAGTAGAATGTGTTTTACAGAGAAGGGTGCATTGCATGGAATACATTCAGGGGCATCATCTCTGGTCAAGAGCCAGGAATGGGTAATGCGTGAATGGCCAATTCGAAGTCGTGCAATTATCACTTCTTCTCGACGAACAGACCTGTAAACGGGGTACCATTCACCAAGGGAAGGTTTAACTGAATGCAGTTTATTGAAAACATCATCATCCCACTGGGATTGCCAAGAAGATTGGATATGTGTTAAAACAGAGGATTTAAAATCAGTGTGTGGAACTTTAAAATCTGAAATGGGAAGGTTAAGTGCAGATTTGGCAGACCTATCGGCATTTTCATTGCCTTTGATGCCTACATGACTTGGAAGCCAGCAGAACACCAATCTATTCATAGAAGAAATTTGTGAGATCCTTTCAAGTAAAGTACAGATCAAGGGATTCTCAAGTCGTTGATTTGAAAGGGCCTGTAATGTTGACAAAGAGTCCGAAAAAATAATGAAACGGTTGGAATTAGAATGTTCAGCTAGATTAAGGGCAAGATCAATAGCTTTAATTTCTGCAGAGAAGATAGAAGAATTGTTTGGAAGGCGGCACTTTAAGCTCCTTTCTCCATAAATAGCGGCAGCTGCTACAGAATTTCCCTCTTTAGATCCATCTGTATAGATTGGTTTGAAGGAAAAATAATGCTCCTTTATCTCGTTGTATCTAGCATGAAACACAGTTCTATCCGTGACTGACTTTTTGTCGGATGCAAGGTCAAATCTGAATTCTGCACTGTTTAGAGTCCATGGAGGGATTTCAGAGATTTTATAGTCGGCAATAGATTCAGTGTCTATGCCAAGGTTATCTACTATGGGCTCCATGCGGATACCAAATGGAGGAATAACATTTGGTTTCCTTGCAAAAAGATGTTTATATTGAGGTTTAAAAACAACTTTATGAGTTGGGTTAAAACGATTCGACTTCAGTTTTAAAAGATACTGAAGCGATAGTTTTTCCCTCCTGTAAGAAAGAGAAGGTTCATTAGCCTCAACATAGAGACTATTGACGGGAGAAGTTCTGAAAGCGCCGAGTACAAGACGCAGGCCTTCGTGGTGTATAGGATCAAGAATTTTAAGGCAAGATTTACGGGCTGATCCGTATACGATAGATCCATAGTCTAATTTGGAGCGAACTAAAGACCGATAAAGCCGCAAGAGGACTTTACGGTCTGCTCCCCATTCAGAATGGGCCACAACCTTTAGAAGATTAAGAGCCTTCTTGCATTTCTTTTTAAGTGCAGTGATGTGAGGAAGGAAGGAAAGCTTTCTGTCAAAGATGACTCCGAGAAATTTAAATTCAGAAACGACTTCAATTTTGGTTTTGTCCAAATACAGTTCAGGGTCTGGATGAACACCACGTAGATTACAAAGGTGCATGCATTTTGTTTTGGACTTTGAAAATTTGAAGCCATTTTCATCAGACCACGTTTGGAGTTTGTTGAGACACTGTTGAAGTTGTCTCTCAATAATATTCATATTTCGAGATCTGAAGCATATAACAAAGTCATCAACATAAAGAGAACAGTCTACACCAGGACAGATAGCTTTAACTATACTGTTTATTTTTACACTAAAAAGTGTAACAGAGAGAATACATCCTTGGGGCACACCCATCTCCTGTTCACGGGCTCCCGAGACAGTATTACCAACTCGGACACGGAAAAGACGTTCATCCAAGAAGGCTGAGATAAAAAGAGGAAGACGGCCTCGAAGACCAAAGTCATGTAAGTCTTTAAGAATTCCGTATTTCCAAGTCGTATCATAAGCGCTTTCAAGGTCGAAAAGGACAGATACTACATGCTGTCTATTAATAAAGGCTTCTCTGACAAAGGTTTCAAAGCGGACAAGATGATCGATGGTGCCACGTTGACGACGAAATCCACTCTGTACATCAACGATGAGGTTGTTTTTTTCTAGAAACCAGACAAGCCTGTCGTTGACCATACGTTCTAGAGTCTTGCAGAGACAACTAGTAAGAGCTATTGGACGATAGTTGGCTGGGTCACTAGCATCCTTGCCAGGTTTTGGGATAGGAATGACTAGTGCCTCTCGCCAGGACGAAGGAAAATCACTGGACTGCCAGATATCATTAAAAATATCAAGTAAAACAGAGAGACAAGTAAAAGGTAAGTGTTTTAAAAACTGGTAATGAACTTTATCTTGGCCAGGAGAAGAATCGTGAGCTTTATTCAGAGCAGATTTTAATTCTTTAAAAGTGAAGAGTTTATTATAGTGCTCTGAATTAGAAGAATTGAAATTAAGTTTTTTCTTTTCTTCTCTGGCTTTATTCCTCTGAAACTTTTCAGAATAGTTTGCAGAGGAAGACTTTTTACAAAAGGTGTCAGCAAGAGCATCAGCTATATCCTGGGGGGTTTCCAACGAAGTATTGTTAACTTCAAGGTGACTGAGGGGGGGTTGGCCTTTGCCATTGATCTTTCTGATCATGTCCCAGGTTTTTTTAGTAGTAGTTCTACTATTTAATTTAGAGACATATTGTCTCCAAGCCTTGCGCTTACTTTCTCTAATGGTACGACGAGCCTTTGCCCTGGAAATACGGAATAAGTCATGATTTTCTTTGGTAGGTCTGAGGTTAAACTTTCTAAGGGTTTGTTTTCTGTCTCTGACAGCCTGTTTACAATCATCATTGTACCAAGGCTTGTCAGGACGTTTTGGATTTGTCGAGGTCTGAGGGACAGACTGTTTAGCTGCATCAATTAACAGCGAAGTAAAAAGTTTTGCGGGATCATCGCAATCTCCAAACTTGTCATGTGTAATGGTCTGTTCACAGAGGGTTTCAAATCTATTCCAATTGGCTTTGGAGAGCTTCCATTTCTGCGGTTTTATGCTGCTGGATGGTTGTGTAGATGAAAAGATAATAGGGAAGTGATCACTTCCACACAAATCCTCTTTCACTTTCCAAGTGAAATTGGGAAGTAAGACTGGGCTGCATAAGGTTAAATCAATAGAAGAGTAAGATCCAGTTGCTGGATGCAAGTAGGTTTTGGATTTGTTATCATTCATGAAAGATAAAGAGTTATTCGAAATGAAGTTCTCCAACTGCAAACCTCTCTGGTTAGTGTCATTGCAACCCCACATAACATTGTGACCATTAAAGTCCCCAGCAAGAATATAGGGTGATGGCAGTTGGGAAATGAGATCATTCAGATTGGTCTCATTAATAGGTGTATTTGGGGGGAGATATAAAGAACATAGTGTAACGGCACTGTGTAAAGATAATCTGATGGCAACAGCTTGCAAGTTTGTGTTAAGAGAGATAACTTTATGAGGAATGTTGTTATTGACAATAATAGAAACACCACCTCTAGCTTTCTCGCCTTCGGTAAAGACTTTATTGTAAATGGAATGATATTTGACAGAAATATCATCCTCCCGCTTAAGGAAGGTTTCTTGCAGACAAACTGCAACTGGTTTGTGATCATTGATTAAAAGGGAAAGTTCGTCAAAGTTTGACTTTAGACCTCGACAATTCCACTGGATTATGGTATCCATGGTGCATGAAGAGAGTATAAAAGCTAAAGTAAAAAAAGAGGCCGTAAACCAATACATTTTAAAATAGATTAAGATTTAATTACAGTTGTCTCGGGTTTGGACGATTGCCAAGTGTCAGTGTCCTTGTTCCAAGTATCTTTAGAAGTGGACCAGATAGAGGCTTCTGAATCTGAAGCCTCACCTTCCAGATTTTCAGTATCTGCATCCATGTCCTCTAACTCTGAAAATCTCCATAATTATGTGATGACTTGTTTGATATAGTGTATCAAAGAAATACTTTTAACACCTCTTTTGCAAGAAAATGGTTCCTCTGTTACATAAATGTAGACAGTGATTTGTGTGAACTAAACAAATACACTGATAGACAAAACAGATGTTCATAATTAACATGCACTAAACACAAAAATATTGAAAGTGAAAAGGAAATAATTTTTTGACACCTCAACAACAATTCTTTGACTCTTAAAGGCTGATATACAAATTACACCTTGCAAGTCTATCTATCTGTTTAATGCATAATAGATGTACTAAGTTTTTAATAACAATAATAAACAACAAAACTGAAGATGAAGTTTGAGACACAGAATACCAATGAAAAAACAGTGTCTGTTCAGGGGAAAATTCTTCAATGTTCAACTATTTACAATACAACATAAACATAGACTTGCACAAATTGAAAGCATTCGCAAACAATAATTTAAAAGTGGCTCAAACGATTGAAATTATCTTTTATAGGGTAAAAAAAAGCATCGTTGGAAAAGGAGAAAATCCTGCTTACCAGCATTGTCTCCTTTTCCTAACATGTTTTCAAAAGGTTTCTTTCTCAGGGTTGGTAAAACTCAGGATTGTATGGTAAAGGGTTGAAAGCAGATAACAGAATAGTCCTGGATAGCTAGATATCTAAAGTTTTTCAACAACAATTGTGCAAAGTTTCAATAATAAGACTGCAAAAACTGATGAGGGATGTCATCAACACAAATATGCCTATTTCACAGATGAATGGACTGTAATTTCAGTATACAAACGTCTTTTCCATTCATAACAGTGTTTGCTTAAATCTTCTAGCATTTTAAAGGTTGTTATCAATTGGGAAAAATTTTACCCTTACAGTACTTTTAACTCTTTAACAAACTACAAAATTTTAAAATCGTCCGAATTCAAAGCTGTTGCAGACAACCAACTGATGAAATCCGATTTTAAAAGGGTAGAAAACATAGTGGGAAAAGGAGAAAATGCTGGTTACCAGCATTTTCTCCTTTTTCCACAATGTTTTCAAAACGCTCCTTCCCCAGGGACGTTAAAACTTGGGATTGTGTGATAAAGGATTAAATGAAACTATTTTTTCTGGGAGTGCAATAAGGTAGATATGCATTTTCAAAGGTTTATCAATCAGAGTACCTTGCAAAACATCAAAGAGTTACAATACAAGATCAGACTGCATATTCTTTGCAGTCTGATTTTATATCTGAACTGTCTGCTAATACAATTCATAATGCCTTTACCAGGTTGAGCATAAGTAAATAAAAAGTTTCACAAAAAAACTTAAGTCTCTTATTTTCCTAAAGTTTGAAAACAGACTAATTTTCCAACTTAAGTTTCACTAACATTAATAGACTTCTGTAACATTCTCAAATCCTGTATTGACACAACGTTTTGGACTCAACACAGCAAAATTATGGACTTAAATGTATTAATTGACTTAAGTCCATTTATTTTGCTCAGCTGAGTCTGAAATGTAGTATCCACTCGGGATTTGAGAACCTTACTACAGTCTGTTATTTTGCTGAAATGCTTCCCAAATAACAAACTCAAGAGGCTAAATTTTTTTGTGAAACCAGGCCCTGGTTTTCAATTTTACCTTTCAGTTTTGTGAGCTCTTCTTCACTTCTATTCTTTTGAGCTGTCTCAAAACAACCATAGATCACCTTGGGTTCAGGTAATGACTGTAAAACAACCACAAAGTACAAACTAATTACATTCAAATCTTGGTAATTCAAATACAGACGGGGCCCATAAATTTTGAAAAAATCCTGACCCCTTACCAAACAACCCCATTTCTCCATGACCCGTTGGAAGAAGGCTTTCGTAAACATTGTAGTAACCAGCATTTTATCCTTTTCCTAAAATATTTTCTATCCTTTTTTCTACACTTTCAAAGTCATACCCTTTCATATGAAACATATTTTATTTGTCATCTGCAAAATTAATGAGATCCAATTGTCATGGCTTTTTCTTGTTTTTAATACAATGTTTTTACCCTTTCAGAAACAAATTTCACCTGACATTTGAGCCACATCTATTTTGTTTTCTGCAAATACTTTCAATACCGTTAAGTCTGAAATTTTGTCCTCTGGTAAAGAGTAAACCCTTTACCGCACAATCCAGAGTTTTAACAACCCTGAGGAAGAAGGCTTTTGAAAACATTGCGGGAAAAGGAGAAAATGCTGGTACCCAGCATTGTCTCCTTTGCCCACAATGATTTCTACTCTTTTGATGGCAAGCCCTTTCATACGAAGCACATCTAATTTGTTGTATGCAAATACTTTCAAAATGGACCAGTCTGTATTTTTTTGTGAGGCAAAGAGTTAACTTATTAACTATAAAGCTTACCACATGTGCTACTAACATAATTTAAACCCTTTACTAAATAATGCCTGGTTTTAACAACCTTGATGAAGAGGGCTTTTGAAAACCTTGAGGGAAAAGGAGAAAATGTTGGTACCCAGCAATTTCTACTTTTCCCTGCATTATTTCCTTCCCTTTCATATGCAAATCAGATCATTTGGGTCACCTTTGATTTTGTCATCTGGAAATACTTTCAATTTGGAGAAGTTCTGAATTTTGTTGTTTGGTAAAAAGTTAACTCTTTACAAAACGACAAAGTTTAGACTTGTCCAAAATGAAAGCATCTGCAGACGACAAATAAGATGTGGCTCAAATCATGGGATAAATCTGTGAAAGGGTGAAAACATTTTGGGAAAAAGGAGACAATGGTGGTAAACAGCATTTTCTCCTCTTAACACAATGTTTGCAAAAGCTCATTATCTCAGGGTCGTTAAAATTCGGGATTGTGTAGTAATGGGTTAATTGAAGTTCAATTAAGGAAACACCAAACCTGGATGACTGCTTTTTTATACAGGGCTGCTATCTCTCTCTTCTCCTTGGGTAACCACTTCTGTGTCCTGGAATCTGTGCTGTCTTCATTATTGATTAATGTCAAAATCTTAACAGCTCTGTCAGTAAGTATGTGTATGATTTTCAACAGCAAGTGGTTTTGAACAATGGAATGCTTCTGAAATAAAGAATTCGACTGAAAACTGTTGAAAATTCTGTGTAAAAGGGACAAACTGCTCTTTATAAACATTCTGTCCTTCTGCCAAAAAGTTTTCTTAGCTATATACAGTGTACCATTTTGATCCTGAGAATGCTGAGGACAACATAGGCTGCTTTTGTTATCAGTGCAGATCCAGATCAGAATGCACAAAGCATACTCTTAATTTTTTAATGTAGAGCATATTAACCCTTTACCTCACAAGCCTAAGAAAGAAGCCTTTTGAAAACACTGAGGGAAAAGGAGATGATGGTAATCAGCATTTTCTCTTTTTCTCACAGTGTTTTCTACCTTGTCAGAGAACTTCAGCTCAATCGTACCAATTTTAAATTTGTTGTCAGCAAATGTTTTGAATTTGGAAGGCTCTTAAACATGCTGTGTGGGAAAGGGTTAAGATATTCAAGCAAAACCAGTCTTGAAAACATTATAACTGACTGTTTTTCTTTTGCATGAAAAGATCCAATTTATGAGTATGTGTTCATCACTTACAGATCCATGGCATACTTAAAGATCTTGAATCTGTGTCTTTGACATGGACTACTTATGTACAACATGCATCCTCAGTACACCATGAACACGGCAACAAGATCAGTTTATTATACAAACATATCAACATTTGAACTCTGATTAGAACAAGCCAAATATGGGAAAACCAAACAAGGTCACAGGAACAAAGTAATGACAAAAAGCAGTTTCTCAACACAATAGCATGCCTGTTTTCATGTTTACAATTAACACTGGGTAAACAAGAGCACTGCATGCGGGTGCAAATGCTCAGCTGTGGATGCTTGATTTTCAGTGGAAATTCTCCATGTCAAAAAAAGGACATAAATCTGTAAAAAATACTTTGATGGTTACCTGCCCTAGTTGTATACCTTTTGATAATGAAAAATTTGTCCAAGTTTGAAGCAAATCTTCCATGATAACATGGATATTATGAAATGTCACAGTTTTCACACGACAATGCAGACAATGCCAGGGCTATGACAATACCTTGGCGTTTTCTTCAAAAAAATGTTTTGTTGAAGGACGAATCGACACACATTTGACATTCTTTTCTAAATTGTTTACGTCATTGAAACTTAAGACACTGAAAAGATTGTTAGCTCTCCAGCTGTCAGTATTAATCAGTTCTTTACCAAACCCCAAAAAATTGGAGTCATCCAAAGTGAAAGCATTAGCAGAGGACAATTTGTCTTAGGAATTATGCATTTTGGTTGTGAAAGGGTAGAAAACAGCATTTTCTCCTTTTCCCACATTATTTTCATGCTTTATCAGGATTGTTAAAACTCTTGGGATTGTGTGGTAAAAGGTTAAACCAACATCCATCAAAAGTTTACAATTATAAATGTCTATTATACCTTAAATCCAGTTAGAAAGGTGCTTGTAAACTGGGGTGGTGGACAAGTATAAAGTAGCAATATGTCAACTGTCTGCTCTACAGTTCTGTGTTCTTTTGTCTTCAATACTGGGGGCTCCATTGGGAGGGATTGGTATATCTGAAATAGGAAATCTGGGCCCGTATTCTCCAACCATTCTTAAGAATATTCTTTGTCTAATTCTCCAAGATTTAAATGTAACACAACTTCTGATTGGCTAAACCAAATGGTTTAGCCAATCATCAGTTGTAATACTTTCAAATTGAGAAAGATTTGGAGAATAACACGGAGAACATTCTTAAGAATGGTTGGTGACTATTGACCCTGGTGTTTGCCTCTAATTCATACATTACCTTTGAGTCTGTGCATCAAAGCCAGTTTGATAAAAAACAACTTCACATAACATACTGTCTGATCATTGATCTACAATGTCCAAGCTTTTGAGAGATTAAGTCTAAATCAGCCCTAAAAATTCCTCTATCCCATGTGTGGAGACGGTGACCCCAGGTTCCAGCCTCACTGGAAGCACTAGGCTTTTCGTGTGAGTATCCTCAGGCAAGACACTTCAGAGCCCTGGCCTAGTACTGGTGAAACCAAGAACATACATTAATAGGTGAGTTGTGCCCTAATATGTCTGAAATAATGTTGAAAGGGGCATGAAATACCATTCAATCAATCCTCAGGGTCTTTAACTCTTTACCACACAAGAAAACTTGTACTTCCAACATTTTCTCCTTTTCCCACAATGTTTTCAAAAGGCTTCTTCCTCAGGGTTGTTAAAACTTGGGATTGTCGGGTAATGGGTTAAACCTCAGAAATGTTAGGTATGGGGGTTAACAATCAGTAACAAGTACCTCAAGAATCAAACATCAATACTGACCTTACAAACTAAATCAACATAACCGATCCACGTCTTTGTCAGCTGAGGTTCTAGCTTGTTACTGAGGTTAGGTAAGAAAAATGGAATCTGTTGTGGACAGGCTGACAGTGACTTTACCACAAGCTCCCTGGCAAACGTATTTTGGTGTGTGAAGGTCAAAGTCAGCAAAAAGTTGGTAAGCATCTGATTATTGTTCCTGCAATGATCATGGGTGAAGCAAAATAATAAACTAAAATGATGATCTCAAACAGCTCTTTCCTTTCTGTGACTACAAGCAGGGATCAAACCAGAATTTCCTGAGTCTGTATTCATCGACCATTCTTAATTTCATTTGAAGTCTACTCCTGGATGTAGAAAATAACACAACATCTGACTGGCTAAATCATCTGGTTTAGCCAATCAGAGATGGTTTAGCAAATCAGAAGTTGTGTTACTTTCAAATCTAGAAAAATTTTGAGAATAAGACTAGGAACGTTCTTGACCCCTAAAGTGCCTTTCATGACAATAGCTGCCTTTGTGGCCAGTGTAGATCAAGATCAGACTGCACAGAACATGAAATGTGATCTCAGATCTATATTCTTAACATATTAATATATGTAAATTAACTTTCTTCCTAGCATCAGAAACTTTAAAAAACATTTTGACAAAAGGAATGAAATAACTAGCAATTTCTTATCATAAGGTTTTCATATGAGTATGTGTCTATTGCTGCAACTAAGGTTGATTATCTCTAGTTTTCACAGATGTTTAAAAAGTTGTCCCATGTGAAAATTTTCAATGTTTAATGATTAAAAAAATAAACAGTACTCTACAACGATAAAAACTTAGTTACCTGTATACATTATATATGTGAAATTACTGCATGGAATCAAGATTGCGGTCTGTATTCATCAACTAATTCAATTCAATTTTAATTCTAAACAAGAGCACCGCATGCTGGTGCCATGCTCGGCTGTGGATGCTTGATTTTTCAGTGGAAAGTCTGAGCCGAAAAAGGGGCATAACTCTGTCAAACATACTTTGATGGTTACCTACCCCTACTGTATAGGTTCCCCTTTTCATATTTAACAACTTGTCCCAGTTTGAAGAAAATATCTTCAGTAATACTAGAGATATAATGAAATGTCAAAGTTTTTGCACAACGACGTCAACGTCAGGGCTTCAATAATAACTCAACACTTTCTTCGAAAACAGCCAAGCTAAAAATCCTAGACTAGCAATCTGATTGGGTGAGACAGGAAAGCTCAACAAATCAGATAAAGAGTCTCTAAATTTAATACAAAGTCTGACTACTCACCTTTCTGATGTTCCCATTGACATATCTTTGAAAATAATCCCATGGGCGTACGAGGTACAAATCTCCAGCAGGAAGTTACAGGTTATTTCAGAGATACGGTCAGTCAACCCTGTATCTGGACCATCAGTTTCCTGTTAAAAAAATGTTCTATTACCAAACAATCCCATGTTTTAACAGACCTGAAGAAGAATGCTTTTGAAGCATTGTGGAACAAGAATTTCCTCCTTTAACCACATTGTTTTCAACCCTTTCAAGGACAAATCTTATCATTAGAAACACACTTGTCATATGCAAACACTTTCATACTGGACATGTCTAAAATTTTGTCATTTGGTAATGAGTTTTAACGACCCTGAGAAAGAAACCTTTTGAAAACATTATGGGAAAAGGAGAAAATGTTGAAAACCAGCATTTTTTTCCTTTTCCCACAATATTTTCTACCCTTCCAAAATCAAATCTCAAATTTTCAGTCAATATTTATTTTGTCGTCTGCAGATGCATTCAACTGGTCTAAACCTTTGCCGTTTGGTAAAGACTTAATTCTCTTACATATCATTTCTTGTAGGCAAACCTTTTTGTCCTGCACCACACTATTAAAACAAGAGGGCCATGATGGCCCTGTATCGCTCCACTGGCTTATAAATATAAACCATAAATACTAAACATTTCAATTCTGAGCCAAATGGTTTCAAAATGAAGACTTACAAACTTTTCTCTGTAAAAGCCCATGTGAAAGTTGAGACCCACAGGGCAAAGCCATTTTTGATCCCAGAGCGATAATTACTTGAACCCTGGTAGAGGTCCACAAGATAAAAGCCACATGCCAAAATAATACAAGTCTATGCTGTATGGTTATAAATATGGTGATTTTCAAGTTTCATCCATATGAAGCCTCTGTAAAACATAAGACCCCTGATGCAAGGCTAATTTCAAAATAAAAAAAAAATAAAAAAAATAAAAAAATAAAAAAATCAAAAGTGATCCAGATTTGGTAGCCCTTGTGTTTGCGGTTAGGAGTAAAAGGATTTTTTGAATTTTCACCCTATAAGCACATGTTTATGACCAAATTTGGGAGTTCTTGGCCTTATGGCTAGTAACAAGACGGTTTTCACTCCATAAACCCATGTAAAACTTGTGACCCCTGGTGCAGGGCCAAACTTGATCCTAGGGTTGTAACTTGGGCCCTCTTTGTAGTTGTCCACTAGATAGTGCTATAATTATGCAAAATTTGGTAGCCCTAAGCCTTATGGCTATGTACACCAAGATTTAAAAGTTTTCCCTATATAAGCCCATGTAAATCTTGTGAACCTCCCCTCCCCCCACCCCCCAGCATGAGGCCGAATTGACCCTAGGACTGTAATTTGGGCACTCTTGGTAGACCCCCACTAGATCAAGCTAAATGCATAATTTGGTAGCTCTAGGCCTTATGGCTAGGTACTGGAAGATTTCTTAAGTTGTCACTATCTACGCCCATGTAAAACTTGTGACCCCTGCAGTGGGGCTAATTTTGACCCCAGGGCTAAAATTTTGGCCTGCTTGGTAGAGGCCCACTAGATATAGCTACATGCAAAATTTGGTAGCTCTAGGCCTTATGGCTTAGTACAGGAAGATTTTTAAAGTTTTCTCTATAAAAGCCTATGTAAAACTTGTGACCCCTGGAGCAGAGCCAATTTTGACCCTAGGGCTATAATTTGAAGAAATATGATAGAGGTCTACTACATAAAGCTACATGCCAAATTTGGTAGCCCTACGCCTTATGGTTTCAGACAAGAAGATTTTTAAAGATTTCCAATATTTTTCAGTTTTGTTGCCATGGCAACAAGAGTTTTTGAAGGAATCAAATTCTTTCAAGAAATTCTGAAGAGGACCATGGCAGGATCATTTCTGTGAAGTTTCATGAAAATTGGATGGGTAGTTTCAGAGAAGAAGATGTTTGAAATAAAAGTTAACGCACGGACGGACGGACAGACGCACGACGGACACCGGGCCATGACATAAGCCCGCTGGCCTTCGGCCAGTGGAACTAAAAATTGAGAAAAAGGAGGAAATGCTTGCAATGAACTTTTTCTCCTTCCATCACAATGTTTCCACGTACCTCCATGTATGAAACCTTGTTTTTGGTAACCATGGAACATCAGTGCAAATTACTAGCCTTAAAAATCAAAGTACCCTTGAATGCTATAGTTGCTTATATGGTCAGTACAGATCAATATCAGACTGCCCATAACACAGTCTGATCTTAACATCTATATGGCCCACAGTCTGATCTTAAATCTGAAACATCTATATGGCCCACAACGTGCGAAATGAGACCTTTGGACATTTGCGTAAAAAGTCATCCCGGATTAGCCTGCACAGTCCGCACAGGCTAATCCGAGACGGCACTTTACGACTACATAAGATTTTTTCAAACAGACTTTCGTGAAACGGAAAATCGCACAAAAATAGGAAGTGTCGTCTTGGATTAGTCACAGACTGCACAGACTGATCTGGGACAACAAACTTTTATGCATATGTCCGAAGGCCCCTTTACGTGTGTTGCATGCCATATTTTGTGATACATTCTGGCAAAAACAGTAAGAAATTGAAGTATTTTACTCTTTTTCCCTGAGAGAAATTGTCCATCGGATTTCTTTGGTGCTATAAGAGTTAACACTCTACCAAACAACAAAATTTTCGGCTGGTCCAAATTGAAAGCATTTGCAGACGACAAAATAAATGTGACTGAAAATTTGAAATTTGTTTTAGGAAGGGTAAAAAACATTGAGGGAAATGGAGAAAATGCTGGTTACCAGCATTTTCTTCTTTTCCCACAATGTTTTCAAAAGCCTTCTTCCTCTGGGTCGTTAAAAGTTGGGATTGTGTGGTAAAGAGTTAATGAGAGTCATATTTCCAACTGAAAGAGTTCAAACAAATTTTCAAAGCATTACAAACAAACATGATTAATAATATCTCATCCCTGTATTACCCATGTTCTGAAAACACCTTTACAGGCAACTGCTAATTTGTCTACAGTGTTTCCCTTGTCATTCATCAAGACATATCCCTTTGCTCCAGCCGAGCCCCAGTACCAGTGGGTAGCGCACAGAACTTGAGAACCAGAGGTCGCTGGTTTGAATCTCCAGTTTGGCAAATTTCTTTCAAAGGATTGATGATAGTATTTGTGACAAGATTCATTCCTCTCTCACCCTTGACCACTGTTTCTACAATGGTTTTGTGGAAAAGCAGCCAGTGGCTTGGGAAGAATATTGTGTTAAGTACTGGTAACAGAAACTCCATGAAAGCATGGACAGGTACACTGGCCCCTGTGATATAACTGAAATAATGTTAAAAACTGCATTAAATACCATACAATCAATCAATCAATCCATTGCTCCAAATCCTCTTCCTTCATAATTTTCAATAGTTTCTGATACATTTAAAATAGGTCTTTCTTGTACCCAAATCAGTGCTACAAAAGAATTACAGTAGTTGCAATAACTACAGTTTAACTTACCACCTGCTGATCCTTTGATCCTTTCTGCAGCTTTTCTTTACGTCTGACAGGCCCTTTCCACTTTAACAAGTTCCCTAAACTGTTTAACACCTTACTGTTAAAGAGCTGGGTTTTGGCTGTCTTACTAATACCCGCATTACGCACAACCTGAAAAATTATTTGTAACATTAACCTACCACTGTACTGACTATTTTCACACACATTAAAGATCAGAATGTACAAATGTGCAATATTCTCTTTCATCTACACTGTCTGCTTTGCTAGGACATTTTCAGCATTATTTCACTCATGTCAGAGTGGCCTGTGCACCTATCTGTGTTCCTGTTTTCTTTGGGTTTTTTTTAACAATACTGTACACACACTTTTTCCAGGTCACTGTCTACTTTCCCATATAAACATTATTGAAACATTTTCAAAAGTGGGAAAGAAATCCTGTCACAATAACTATTATCAATCCTTGAGAGATATCAAAATCATTTTTTCATGTGGTAAAGAGTTAACACGTCATCATTATGATCATCATGATGAGTTTTATTAATTGTGTGATGTGGAGGTTTTTTTTTCAGGGTAATTAAAACTCGGGATTGTGTGGGAAAGGGTTAATCCTTTTGGCACCAAGGCAAAAACGTGAGCTTTTGCAGATGATGTAGATCAAGATCACACTGCCACAGAATGAGCAGTCTGACATTCCGTGCAGGCTGATCTTGGGATCTATAGTGTCTGCTCTTATAGTCAAGCCTGTAAGATTAAAATCTGTCAGTGTTTCAGTGTGGTTGTATTTTCAGCCTTTGAGTCTATATGAGCCATACACTGGCAAAGGGGGGCTTACTGCATATCCGTGTTGCATGATACCAAGCAAGTCATCATATAATTATGGATCCATAACATTCATTTAGTCTAAAAATCGGCTGAATCATAAGGTAGACTGGTCCTTTGGCATGCAGAAAATTGATCAGTAGTAAAGACTGCGCAGGCAGACCTAGGTCTATACTTTTTCCCAGATGCATTAAGTCCCCTTTTCACAGAGCATGGCTCAATTATTTTTTTGTATAAAAAGTATTAATTCCATGGACAGACATAGTTTGTACATACTAGGACTATGGCAACTTACCTTTTCCGACACAGTGTTCAAGAACAGTTGTACTAGTGCCATCCTGTCATACACCATTCCATGAAAGGCATGCTCGAGAAAACCTGAAATGAAAGTACACTTGTACTTGTGTATGTTTTAATGGTGCTTATGCCACTTTCAACAGTATTTCAGTCATATCACCCCCAAGTCGGTATTCACCAACCATTCTTTAGAACGTTTTCCCCAGAATTTTCTAAATTTGAAAGTAACACAACGTATGATTGGCTAAACCATTTGCTCTACCAAACCAAAAGTTGTGTTACTTTCAAACTTGGAAAATTCTAGAAAATAAGACTAAGAACGTTCTTAAGAATGGTTGGTGAATACAGACCCAGATAGCTCAGTTATTGATGCCTTTTGCAATATTTCACTGGTGCTAGGATGGGACTTCACCATGTCTTACCAAATGGTACTCCTATACAACCAGCACCATAAGAAGCAGTAATTTCAGGCCCACATCTAAATAACATGAAGTGGACCTTCTGTACAAAAAACTAAATATTTTGCCTCACAGTTGGTACAAATATTCATCATTAATTTATGATGAACCAACAAGGTCATTTTCTTTCATCTTTTAAGGGTCAAAACAATAAAGAGGAAGAAGGCCTTTGAAAACATTGTGGAAAAAAAGAGAAAATGCTGGTAACCAGCATTTTCTCCATTTCCAAAAATGTTTTCTTTCCTTTCAGAGACAAATTTCACCATTTGAGCCACATTTTGATTTGTCATCTGCAAATGCTTTGAATTTGGAAGTGTCCAAAATGTTGTCATTTTTTAAAGATTTAACTGTTTTCAAAGGACAAAAAGTCATTCCACAGATCTCTATCAACTGGCTGACCCTTCAGGTAGCTCTGAAAGGTTGCAACTTAAAGATAACAACCAATCAACTGTTGGGAATCCTTTTAGACGTAATTTCTTTTTCTTGTTACCTTTGATATCCACAAGTTTTCTTATCACTTCACTGCCTTCGCTCAGCATAAATGCTATTATCAGATGAAGCATGCAAGTTCTTACATCTTCCTTGTCCTGTTAAAAATAAACAAAATAACTGTTTCTTTGTAAATTTGTTTTGCTTATTTATATGGTGTTAAACGACAGTTTCAACATTATTTCATTTATATCACGAAGGAACGGCTGCTTTCCCACATAATACTCTTCAAAAATTGATCAGCAGAGAGCTGGGGATTCCAACCAGAGACCCCTAGTCCAAAGTCCTGTATGATACTGTGGCTCAGCTTTTCTAGTAAAAGCTTATAAGGCAGTACCATGCAAATGCTCAACCATTTACAACACAATCATGAGTTTAAATAATCTGGAAATAGAAGACTTTTAAATGCATTTAGGTAAAAAAGAGAAAATGCTTGTAACCAGCATTTTCTCCTTTTCCCACAATGTATTCTATGTTTTCTGAGACAAAATCAATTCTCAAAACCACATTTAATTTGGCATATGCAAATGCTTTCATTTTTGACGAGTCCAACATTTTGTTGTGAGGAAGAAGGTTAACCCTTGAAGCACTGGAACTGACTTACATTGCTTCTGGCAACAATGTAGATCAAGAACAGACTGCACACAATGTGCAGCCTGACCTTAACCCTTTACTGCACAATGCTGCCTTTTAATGACCCTGGGAAAGAAGCCTTTTGAAAACATCATGGGAAAAGGAGAAAATGCTGGTAACCAGCACTGTCTCATTTTCCCACAATGTTTTCTTTCCTATCAAGAAAAAATTGCATCATTTGAGCCACAATGAAATTGTTGTCTGCAAATGCTTTCAATTTGGACAAGGCTAAAATTTTGTCATCTGGTAAAGGGTTATGTCTACCCTGTCTGCTACTTTGATGACAGGAGAAAATGCTGATAACCAGCACTTTTTTATTCATCCTATAATGCTCTCTACCCTTTCACAGACAAAACTAGCTATTGAGCTAGATGTAATTTTTCATCTGCATGTGCTTTTGAAATGATCTGGTCAAAAACATTGTCAACAGGTAAAATGTTGATTGGCAGTCCAAGGGCTCCTGATTGTCTTCTGCACCCCTTTACAATACAATCTGTGTTGTAACAACCCTAGGGAAGAAGGCTTCTGACAACATTGTGGAAAAATGAGAAAATGCTGAAAATACAATGTTTTCTATCCTTTTCAAGACAAATCCCAACATTTGGGCGCATTTGATTTGTTGTCTGCAAATGCTTTCGATGCGGACCAGTTAAAATTCTGTCATCTTGAGAAAGGTGAAATACAATATTGGCATGCATGAGCAAAACTATATGTGCCATGCTCTGTGAAAAGGGGGCTTAATACATCTGCAAAAAGTACTGACCCAGGTCAGCCTGTGTAATCTGGGTCGATACTTTTTGCTTTTGGTCAAATTTCTGCATGTCAAAGGACCAGTTTACCTCATTATTCACTCGGTTGTTAGACAAAATGGATTATATGGATCCATTATCATGTAATGACTTGCTTGGTATGATGCATCACGGAGATGCATTAAGCCCCCTTTTGCCAGAGCATGGCTAATACAAATTTCAAATAATATCATATTTCTCAGATACCTGAACATCTCTGCGTTCAAACAAGCTGGTAATTGTAGATTCACTGAAGTTCATATTGTTCAGCACTAAGGACGCTGTGAGTGAGCTGAGCATGACCATTGCAGTCAGTAACTTTAAGGCAGCTTTTATATGTGCAGACCTTAAAAAAAGAAAAGATTTCTATAACGCATACATGCTCCCTCTTCACTGCCTGGTCAGTAAAGATTGCTGTTTCCCCAACCTTTCTCCCAACAATCAATAGAAATCATCTACACGCTGTGGTAAATGTCTGTACAAAGTTTAACCCTTTGGAAAAGTTTTCAAAAGGCTTCCTTTTCAAAAGTGTTAAAACTCTGGATTGTTTGGTAAAGGTTCAAACCTCAATTCATACTGATTAATATCAATATTTTTCAACTACAATTCTAAAGTCACCTGCTGCAAATTGGTTTCAGTGAGCAGTGGTAATCAGTTTCATGCATAAACAGTAACTGGTAGGCTAATCGGGTTGCTGACGATGTCAAGGCTAAATAATGTCATACAATTTTCTCTAAAGCATTTTGTGTCTATGGTCTATCTCCTAATATTGTTTGTGATGCAGAGTAAAGATTTAATTAAGATGCTTAATAATTTTGGCATCTCCTGAAAAAACTATTCATAGTCTCCTCTGTCAGATTACCCCTACTGTAGAAAAGAAACCCCTCGTTATCACACAATTAATATGAATTGTTGATAATGTTCAGATGTCTTTTGTAGTTAAGATTTGAGCTTAATAAAGTTTTTTTAATTGAATTTCTCTTAGTTGCTTTCCACGTTCATGTTCAATGTAAACACCATCTTCTTGATTTACAGAAAATTTGATTAACCCTTGACTGGCTAAATAAGTTATGTGACACTTACAAGCTGATTGTATAAACCCAACTGTTGCTATTTCAGTTATGTTTTGTGGGAAAAATATCTCTTTATCAGACAGTGTAGATCCAAGATCAGACTGCACATTCTGTGCAGTCTGTTACTGATCTACACTATCTACAAAAGGTCCTTAAGTCTCACTTAGCAGCCTATAGGCTGAAACTTCTTTCAACTACATATTTTCAACTTACTTGCTTTTCATGTTCAAAGCAAACATGATATTACGCATGTAATCAGTTAAAAGCTTTGTCACAATCCGTTTTCCCACAGAGAAATATTCCTCCAGTTCTTCTTTTTCTGTGATGTGAAGCAAAATCTTCTCAAAGCAATTAAAAACCAATGCCAGCTGTAAAATATAAATAGGCCATGCTCTGTGAAAAGGGGGTTCAATGCATCTGCAAAAAGTATTGTCCCAATTTAGCCTGCGTAGTATATGCAGGCTGACCTGTGTCAAAATTTTTCACTTTTGGTAAATTTTCTGCATGTCCAGGGACCATTCTACCTCAAGTGGTTGTTAAACAAAATGGATTTTATGGATCCATAATTATGTGATGACTTGCTTGGTATCATACATCACAAAGATGAATTAACCTGATACCAAACAATCCCCATTTTTAATGACCCCGAGAAAGAAGGCTTTTGAGAACATTGTAGAAATTATAAGAAAATGCCGATTACCAGTATTTTGTTTCTTTTTTTTTTCCACAATGCTTTTCTATCCTTTGAAAGACAAACTTTATGTTTTGAGTGACATTTATAATGTTGTCTGAAAATGCTTTCAATTTGAACAAGTCTTAAATTTTGTTCTTTGGTAAAGAGTTAAACCCCCTTTTGCCAGAGCATTGCTCAAATAAAATCATTTCTTGTATGAGCCATGCCCCAGTAGGGGGCCTAATGCATTTGCAAAAAGTCTCGCCAGGTCAGCCTGTGCTGTCCGCACAGCCTGACCTAGACTGAATCTTTTTGCTTTTGGTTAATTTTCTGCATGACCAAGGACCAGTGCACCTTGTGATTCAGTTGCTACAAAATGGATTTTAGGGATGTATAATACTGAGATGACATGCTTGGTTTCAGGTATCATGCATCACAGAGATGCATTAAGCTCTCTTTTGCCAGAGCATGGCTTTTATATACATGTATTGTATTTTTACCTCATGCAGATGTCTCTCTCCTGGTGACCAGCATTTTCTTCATTTTTCCACATTGTTTTCTACCTTTTCCAAAAAAAAAAACTTCACCATTCTTGCCCCATATAATTTGTTGTCTGCAAATACTTTCAACTTGGTCAAGTCTAGAATTTTGGTGTTTGGTAAAGAGTTAATACTTGTAAAAATTTTCATACCAATGACAGCAAAACTGCACAGGGAGTCAATGGCACAAATATATCTACTTATATGATACAGACAGAAAGGCAGACAAACAGACAAGCCCATTCCATTAATCCTTCCAAACCCTTAGTTTTCAGAGCGTTAAAGATACAGAACATGCTGTAACTAAATTACCTCATTTGGCTTCAGGGTTTGTCTATCCATCACTTCAAATATCTCAGTACATTCCAATGATGAGGTCACATATTCCTTAACAATGTCATAATCCTCATTGGCTGTTGCCTCAATAAACTTTTGAAATCCTGTAAAGGGAAATAAAGCATAGTAATCTGATTTAGGTAACATTGCACATTTGTATTCTAAATTCTAAAACCTACGTTCTGAATACTCATTAGCATTGTCCTAGTAATAAAATTCTATGGAATGCCACAATGCATGTTTATAGGATGTATGAAAGAGATTTTCATCTAACTGAATTATGAATTCAAAATTTCTGCTTGTAACACTTGACCACACAATCCAGAGTTTTGACAATCCTGAAGAATGAAACTTTTGGTACCAGCATTTTCTCCTTTTCTCACAATGTTTTTTACTTCTTTCTGACATAACTTTTATTATCTAAGCAACATTTAATCTACCATAACATCACTGAATGTGATTTCAGGTTTGGACCGGTCGCATCCGGGTAGAGAGACGATCATAAGAAAAATGGTTTAAATCTCCACAGACTTTCAGTGCACATTTTAACTCTCATATTTTTGCAAATTGAAGAATTAGTTGCATTTAGCTATAATACTGATTAAACTGACTAAACAGAATGTCAGTACAGCACTGTAGCTTTTCAACCATTAAATTCGCCATGAACTTAAAATGAAGCATTGTAAACGTTTCATAATTCAGACTCAGTTTAAATCCTAATCCTACTTCAGAAACCCGCCAAGTATTTAGTATCGTCGGATGCCCTAACTGCGTCCCTGTCCTAACTCCATCACCTTTCTTGTTTCTGTGATTATCTTGTGATGTTTCAGCTTGCACGAGACTGACCGTAGGATTTTTTTTTACAACATCATAGTAAAAATTCTCCAGTGATTTTCAACCAAAAATAAGATGTAAGCGGACAATTCTTTCAAAATTTATGTGTACTTACTGTTTTTACGTGTACTTTCATAATGCATAATTACTTTCATAAAAACTACCTCTAAAATCATAAACTATGAAGGTAAACACATCTGGAATGCCTCGTCTGTAAATGTTTACATTTTATGAAAGAAAACTGTGTGACCAAAAATTTTAAGGCCAAGCATATTCTATAGACAGGTTTTAGTCCCATGGTCTTTACCTGATAGTTGCTTTCTCTATTTTAAATATAGGCCCAACACACAAAAGATCTGAAGAAGAAATAAGCAATGGTCCCATGATGCACTTGTTACTGCTTACCAAGAAATCATAGAGGAGAACATGCCCTTAAAGAGGCCTGCTAAATTATTCAATGTACCCAGCACTACTCTCAGGGACAGGTTATCAAGAAAGGTGCATCCTGATACTGTAACCATTGGTAAACCACCTTTATTGACACTGGTGGAGCTAGTTTATGTCACAAAAAATGGCAAACTATTGCAGTTTTTTACTTTAAAACAATTCTGTGTTGAAGTTATATTTGTTAAAAAAAAAACCAATAACTTCAATAAGTTTGCCCTAATTTATTTACACTTAAGAGAATTGTGTTATGTCACTCTGGTGGCGGAGTTAGGCAGAATAAAAATGGCAGTTGCTTGTTGACATACAATTAATTTTTATCAAGTTTTGGATGTTAAATGCTAATGCACACACGATTTTTGAGTGTTGTAATCGGCGTTGGGTAGATTCACGACCAGCTGCCTGGCTAGCTCAGTTGGTAGAGCTGTGGTACTAGTGTTCCGGGTGGTCGTGGGTTCGAGTTTACCATTGGCATCACTTTTCTCCTCCGATTTAATTCAACAGAGATTGATGGAAATAGAAGGTATTTGACCGATAAGTGTATACTTTTTTCATGTCATCTATTTTAAGTTCCGTTCCCAGATAACGCTTAGAGAGGCACAGTTTGGTCATCCGAGGATAATCCCCACTGAATGTTACGATCCCTGCTCGATCTTGCCATCAGTGATGGTGAGATCGAGCAGGGATCGTAACATACGATACCTGGATCAAGGAAGCAAATACAGAAGTGAGCTGTCGCCGTAACATGGCTGAAATAACGTTGAAAGCGAAGTAAATTACAACAAACAACAACACTGCTTGACATTGTTCTGCGTCTGATTTGTTTTGGTATTGTCTATTGATATCAACCTGTAGCAGCAGTTTCCTTATCTCGCAGCATAAACTTAAAATGAGTCGCTGTAAACGTTTCATCTTGTTTCGCTTGATCGTTTTGCTTCCCGTCCTCTGTGTTCTGTATATGTCTTTTCCCAGGTTTGCCTTTCTTGTAAGTATTTCCTACTTTCTTTTTAGTGGGCGCTGCCATTTTGACAACATGTGTTTTCATGCAGACGCTATAAAACATAGTCATGAACTAAAAATCATACCTCATTGAAAGCGTCTGTATGATAATGAATTACACAACAGAAACTGATGACGTAATCAACACATGACATCATTGCAAAATTGTAAACAGTCACTTGATGAACAGTCATTTGTTAAATATCGTGCATTAGCAAAGTTATTTTCGTTGAAACAGCTCTATTCTTAAAACAGAGTCACTGTAGTGAGGAGAAAGATCGGCAACTCGAAAGAACCATGGATAGTATCCTTTGTTTGTTTTCTTTTTTTAGGGTGTTTGCTGGAAATTAGAGCACTTCCTGCTGTTTAACATCTTTGACAGGTTAACAAAAGAGTACTGGGTTATGTATAGAATTACGAGTATGTGTCGTTAGAGCTTTAAGACTTTTGAATACTTTTCCTTGATAACTAATGAAAAAAAAAAGAAGAGGTTTTATGAAAAAAAAAACCCATAGTTTTCAGTAGAGCATTAAAAAATCAAAGTACTGACAGACTAGCGAATTTGATTGATTGATTGTTTGTATGGTGTTTAACCCTGTTTTCAACATTATTTCAGTTATGTAGCAGTGGACAGTGCACATAGCCATGCTTTCCTGGAGTTTCTTTTACCAGTACTCCACACAATATTCTTTCCAAGCCACTAGCTGCTTTCCCACATTTATATTATAGCCATCGTCGAAACAAGCCACTAGCTGCTTTCCCACATTTATATTATAGCCATCGTCGAAACATGAGAGGGAAACAAATCCTGTCACAATGACTATCACCAATCCTCAGAAAGAAATTTGCCGAGTCGGGGATCGAACCAGCAACCTCCTGATCCCAAGTCCTGTACACTACCAACTGAGCTGCTGGGGCTATGCATGCTATAATTGGTTAACTGTAATCCAGTTTAAGTTAAACCCTTAACCTGCTAAAAATATTAAACGAAACTTTCAAGCTGATGGTAAACACCTGAATATTGCTATTTCAAAGTAACATTTTGGAGAAAATAATATATCCTCTTATCAGACAGTGTAGATCCAAGATCAGACTGCATGCTCTGTGCAATCTGATCTTAATCCACACTGTCCGCAGAATGTCATTGAGTTGTGGTAGTGCTGGTAAAATAAACTCCAGGAAAGCATGGATAGGTGCTCTGGCCGCCGCAATATCACTGAAATAATGTTAAAAACGGTGTTAAACACCATGCAATCAATTAGTCAATATCCAATAGCAAAAGATGTAGTTAACTATTTAACTCTCTTTACAAAATGAAAAATTTTACACCAGTCCACATTCAAAGCTGTTGCAAGCCATAAATTAAAAGTGGCTGAACTGATGAAACCTGATTCCAAAAGGGTAGAAAACAAGGTGGGAAAAGGAGAAAATGATGGTTACCAGCATTTCTCCTTTTCCCACAATGTTTTCAAAGGGATTTTTCTCAGTATCGTTAAAACTTGGGATTGTTTGGTAAAGAGTTTATTATCAAGACTAGAATAAAAGTTTAACATAACAGTATAACTGTACACAATGATCTGAATAATGAATGACTGAAGGAATGACAAGGGTTCCCTGTCCAGTGAGGGTTAATGTAACTGGGATTTGCTTCAAGTTACCTAGGTGTATCTATTAATAGATTCATTCATAATGTTACAGTGGTGTAGGAAAAAGTGATTCTCTGCTTTGCATAGGTCAGTTAATTTACATATAAGCAAAGATCATGTACCTTGTTAATGACATCTTGTTCAGTTTATTACTTTGTAAGACAGCATGTTCAAATTGGAGTGGTTGAGATTTAGTGGTTTTTGTCAAAGTTGTCATATATAACAGAATTAAGATTTATAACAGAAAGAAGTATTTTTCTGTGAGGCAGTATTTGGCAACTGTGGGTTTTTTTGTTTACTTTGACTGTAGGTCAATCTTGATGCCTATAGACTAGCTTTGCTAGTCTAAAAATCAGTTGAATTTATTTGTGCAGGGAAAAAATATTTAATGCCAAAAAGCTCTAACTTTTTTAGCTTGGCTGTTTTCTGAAGAAAATCGATTTATTGCCATAGCCCTTTCTACGTCATTGTCAGACAAAAACTTTGACATTTTTTAATATCTTTATTGTTACTGAAGATATTTACTTTAAAACTTGGACAAGTTGATAACTATCAAAAGGGGAACCCCATACACAAGGGTAGGTAACCATCAAAGAATTTTCGACGCAGTTATTCATGCCCTTTTTTCGACAATTTTCACTTAAAATGAAGCACCTGTTGCAGAGCATTGGCACCCGCATGTGGTGTTTTTGTTTTCAGTTTGGTACTCAAAGAAATATAGGATGGGTTGGATGAACACAAAAAGATATGATCAAATGCCGTTGGAATTATACTGTATAAGTTTCACATTTTATCAGAAGTATTTGCAATATGGGCTTGATAAGTGAGTTCAAGTATCTGACATGCATGTGAAGTGTTTCAATGACTCATATTGACCAATTACTGGATTGTTTTAGTGATATACAAGTAAATTGGGCTTACATAGTAAACTGATTTGAGGTTTCAATAACAAAGTAGTTATTTAGTTTCAATGTCGATTTTCATACCCGATACATAGTATGTTTATTCTCTCAAGAGTAGAACCCATTCATAATTTAAGGCAGCGACAAGATTTGCCAACACTGTATGCTGGGTTAAATGACAGACTAGTGGAAGAAAGGTATTGGGTGTGAAATACATCACAGTAAACATAACACTCCATAATAACCTTGACACTGAAATCCCCAACCAATTCACTATTTAAGTCAAATTTATTGAACAGTCTGTTACTGAAACTACTATAAATCAAATCGTTTATGTCTAGCAGAATTGTGTTTTCTTGTGATTGCACCACAGCATATGTAGAAGAGAGCTAAAAAATTTGATCCTTACTAGGAGAATTCAGTGTCTTTTTTGACTGATGAAGGCCAAGAAAGTTCTGATTTTAAAGGAAATCACATAATATAACCAACAGACCAATAGATGACATATCAGAGTAGTCTTTTACAGAGCATTTTTCCTGTAACATCCCAGTACCTGAGTATGAAATCATTTTCATGCTGAGTGTCTGAGCTAGTCGGTCAAAAAATGTCAAATAGCTCTTCTAGACCAAAAGATATGAAAAAAAAAAAAAGATTTTACGTGATGATAAAGAACCTGCTCAGTTTGAGTTTCTTAATTTTAAACAATCTTCAAAAACTCTCTTGAAACAGAATATAACGTAGTAAATACATATTTATGACATGAAAGTTTTGAGAGAAAAAAGCTAAGCCTGTATCTAGCAACAGTTCTAAATTTTGCTATACTCTTACATCTAAATGAAATGGTTGATGATGATGGCTTCACATCTTTGATTTTTCTTAACAAATGAACAGAACACTTATTCAACTTGAAATTTGCTGCTAAAGATTTAGAAAGAAATGCCAAGAGGTCAGAAAAGTCTGAGAAGGAAGAGAAAGTAAAACTCAAAAAGGTAAAAGAATCTTTTGGTAAACTCTTTACCAAACGACAAAATCTTGAACACATCTAAATTGAAAGCATTTGCAGAGGACAAATCAAATAGGGCTCAAATGATGAAATTTCTCTCTGAAAGGATAGAAAACATTGTGGGAAAAGGAGAAAATAGTTACCAGCATTTTTTCCTTTTTCTACAATGTTTTCCAATAGCTTTCTTTCAAAGGGTTGTTAAAAGTCTGGATTGTGTAGTATAGGGTTAATGTAGCATCATACCAAATGTGAGAATTTCATGGGATAAAGAGCTTTTCAAATTGGAGTGATCAACTAGCAATCAGGATTTGTATTAACTACATGTAGGCTGTAGCAATTCTAAATGCCAAGCCATCTGATTGCCAGAGACATATCTTGACCAAGTTGGCTAGTCTTGGAACGTAGAATCATATTTAGAATGGTTGGTGAATGTAAACCCTAGTCTAGACTTGATATTGCTACACTGTTTTTGAAGTACTATTCTCATTGAAAGTTTGAATGCAGTCTTAATGACACATGTACTAATTCTTTTGGGCATTTTTACCCATCCCTTCTGTCAATTCTCAATGGAATTAACCATTTCTCACACATTCCAGAGTTTTATGTTTTATGTGGTGTCTGCGGTTATGAGGTAGAGCATTGGCCTAGTAACTATAAAGTCCCGAGTGCAATACACGGGTCTGGGTGTCAACTTTGGATTGTTCATTGGCCCACACATTCAGCGCGAGTACTGGTGTAGTTTCCAGGAAGCAGAATCGAGAGAGATTAGTGTAAGTTGCAAGAACTTGTTTCTCAGTCGATGTGAAATAGATATGTTTAAACCAATCCCTAGTTTTAACTACCCTTAGAAAAAAAACTTTGAAAATATTGTGGGAAAAGGGGAAAATGCTAGTAACCAGCATTTTCTCCTTTTCCCACAATGTTCTCTGCTCTTTCATGGCAAAATTTTAATTTAATTCCAGCCACATTTAAATTCTCGTCTGCAAATGCTTCCAATTTGGAATATTCCAAAAATTTGTTGTGTGGTAAAGAGTTAACCCTTTCCCAAACAAGCCCTGGTTTTCACCTGTCTGCAGTACAAGTCTTTTGAAAACACTGTGCAAAAATGAGAAATTGCTCATAACGAGCAATTTCTCCTTTTCCCACAGTGTTTTCTACCCTTTTTGAGACCTTTCTGCCATTTTCATCAAATTTAGAATTGTCATCTGCAAACTCTTTCAATTTGGACCAGTCCAAAATTTGTTGTTTGGGAAAGGGTTAAGCGATTTGAATATCAGTAGTGCTAAAATCTAAAGAAGCAGTTTGATCCTCCATTCATGCACTTTAAGTTTTCGATACGCCAGGGAAAGTGTCATCTTGGTCCATAATTCACCAACCATTCCTAAGAAAGGTTCATAGTCTTATTCTCAAGAATTTTCTATGTTTGAAAGTAACACACCTTCTTGCTGGCTAAAACAAATGCTAAACCATTTGGTTTAGCCAATTAGAAGTTCTGTTACTTTCAAATTTAGAAAATCTTTGAGAATAAGACTAAGAATATTCTTAAGAATTGTTGGTGAATATGGACCCTGATTTCAGTTGGTAAGGTAATCTTAGTCTAGTCGATTGAAATTTTGAATAGTGTTTTCAATGATGTTGTGGTATATAAACACTTAAAATGTCCTTTTGGATTTGAATTTTATAGATATTTACGGTAAGTTATCGACTAACCTGAAACCGTACTGACAGAATTGTTTACTCAACAAACAGTTGACAGTTGTTGCACACATTGCAGGAAATAGAGGAATTTATCCCTTTCTCTAAAAGTGTTTTGTGTTATTCAAAGACTACATTTCGTTTCCCTGCAACTGATTCTCCATTGTGATACTTGAAGTTGTTTTTGGTAGTTCTAAAGATATTTATGCATGTTAGTAAGACAGTTATTTCACATGTGCACTTTTTAACTCTTTACCAAACAACAAAATTGTATACTAGTCCAAATTGAAGGCATTTTCAGACGACAAAATGTAATAAATTATGCGGCTCGAATATTGAAATTTGTTTTGGTACAGGTAGAAAACATTGTTGGAAAGGGAGAAAATGCTGGTCACCAGCATTTTATCCTTTTCCAACAATGTTTTTGAAAGGCTTCTTTCCCAGGATCATTAAAAGTCGGGATTATGTGATGAAGGGTTAATCCCCAGTGTCAGATTATTGTTTCTACAGGCAGCTGAAAGCTTTCAAATTTTGTTTACAGGCTATACAGAAGGGGAACATGGAAGGTGCTAAAATCCATGCAGAGAATGCCATCAGACAGAAAAACCAAGCATTGAATTACAGAAGAATGAGTGCCAGAATTGATGCTGTTGCTGCAAGAGTACAGACAGCAGTCACCACCAAACAGGTCAGTGAGCATTATCACTTGAGCCATGCTCTGGCAAAAGGTGGATTGGTGCATTTCCACGATGCATTATACCAAGCAGGTCATCACATAATTATGCGCCCATAAAATCCATTTTCTTTAACAATCGGCTGAATCCTGAGGTTGACATGCATAAAATTTACAAATTTACCAGAAAGGACAAAAGGTTTTGACCCAGGTCAGCCTGCATGGACTGCGCAGGCTGACCTGAATCAATACTTATTGCAGATGCATTAAACTCACTTTTTATAGAGCATAGCAATTTTGTCAAATTATTTTTTTTTCTATGTTTTTTAGTTGATTTTTCTACTGTTTACACTTTATCATCACTTACTTTGTTGTGTCAAAACTGATATCAAAAAAATAAGCATTGCTGAGACTGAAATATACACATGTATTGACCATGTGAATTGTGTAACAACAGTCTGTTCTTCATACTTATATAACATTAAGTTCAACATAGTTTATTTCTCTTCTGCTGTAATCATTACAAAATTGATCTCTCCTGGGCCGGTATTCACCAACCATTATTAAGAATGTTCTTAGTCCTATTCTCCAGAACTTTCTAAATTTGAAAGTAACACAACTTAACCATTTGGTTTAGGTTTAGCCAATCAGAAGTTGTGTTACTGGATTTTACCTAGACCACACAATCCTGAGTTTTAATGACAGTCAATGAGAAGAAAGCTTTTGAAAACATTTTGGGAAATTGAAAAAAAGCTGGTAGCCCTTTCCAAGATAAAGCCCACTCTTTGTAGCCACATTTATGTTGTCATCCGTGAATTCTTTCAATTTGGAGGAGTCTAAAATTTTTGTTGTCTGGTAAAGAGTTAAAAAGTGCACAATTATAGATGTAATGGATATTTTTGCTTTAGATCTTTTTATATATTGTTTTATCAATTTTTTTTTTCATTAGGTCACAAATTCAATGGCAGGAGTTGTGAAGTCTATGGAATCTGCCATGAAGTCAATGAATCTTGAAAAGGTATGTTTTTACTGAATTGTTAAAAATGGAATATAGCAATTTTGAAGCGTGGATATGTTTTCCATACCTGAAGCAATTTATGAACCAAAAGATTTCCTACATTTACAAGCAGTAAAACAACCAAAGCATTGCATGTTTATATCTTTAAAAATGTAAAGATCAAGATCAAAATACACAGAAAATGCAAATCAAGATCTCAGATTAACACTACACAATAGTTTGTGAGATATTTCAACTGAAATTTTTTTTTAAGAGTGTTAAAATTTGTCATCTGGTATAGAGTTAAGGGATTAAAAAGACTTACCCATATTGGTATGTGTTAGTTTATACTGGAGTGTATTGCCATTTTAACAGCTTAGGTCATATCACGGCAGTCAATGCACTTACGCTGGTGTTTCCTGGCTTTCTCACACCAGTACTGACACAACTGTCTTTCCAAGTAATTGGCTGTACTTTTCTCACATGCATCAAAGGTGAGAGGCAAAATATCGCCAGAAAGAAAGTTTGCCTCACCAGGGTATTGAACTTACAACCACCAGGTCACGAGTCAGATACACCAACCACTGAGCTTTCTGGCTGGGCCCTTAATTCCATACCAGATGACAAATTTTAAGACTAGTCCACTTTGGAAGTATTTGTATACAACAAATTTAATGTTACGCAAATGGTAGAATTTGTCTTTGAAGGATAGAAATCATTGTGGGAAGTGGCAAAAATGTTGGATATCATTATTTTCTCCTTTTCCCACAATGTCAGTTAAAGCCTTTTTTTTTCCAAGGGTTGTCAAAACATGGGATTGTTGATAAAGGTTAAGTTGGTCAACTCTGAAAAATTGACTAATGAATAATGAATGACGTCTTTTCTCTATAGGTTTCCCAGTTAATGGACAGATTTGAGACGCAATTCGAGAATTTGGATGTGCAGTCACAAGTCATGGAGAACACAATGTGCAATTCCTCAACCCTGACTACGCCACAAAGCCAGGTTGACAGTCTGATGCAGGAGGTTGCGGATGAAGCTGGGTAAGTATTGCTAAGATGTTATTTGTATTACATGACTGTATTAGGGCCTTTACCACACAATCCAGAGTTTTAATGAACCAAAAGGAGAAGACTTACAGAACAGAAGTGGAAAAGGAGAAACCAGCATTTTCTCCTTTTCCCACAATGTTTTCTGTCCTTTCAGAGACAAATTCCATCATTATACCCCCGCAAACGAAGTTTGTGGGGGGTATACTGGAAACAGCCTGTCGGTCGGTCGGTCGGTCGGTCATGCGGTCGGTTGGGCGGTCAGTCTGTCCGCAAAATCTTGTCCGGACAACTCCTCCTACAGTTTCAGTCCAATTCCCTTGCTACTTGGCAGAAGTGTTCATTAGGAGCTGTAGATGTGCAAGACACACATTTTGTAAAAATTCCATCAAGAATTACTGAGTTACTGCCCCTGATTTGACTTAAAAATGCTTGTCCGGACAACTCCTCCTACAGTTTCTGTCTGATTCACTTTAAACTTGGCAGAAGTGTTCATTAGGAGCTGTAGATGTGCAAGACACACATTTTGTAAAAATTCCATCAAGAATTACTGAGTTATTGTCCCTGATTTGACTTAAAAATGCTTGTCAGGACAACTCCTCCTACAGTTTCTGTCTGATTCACTTTAAACTTGGCATAAGTGTTCATCAGGAGTTGTAGATGTGCAAGACGCAACTTTCGTGAAAATTCTATGAAGAATTAATGGGTTATTGCCCCTGATTCACATTTAAAATGCTTGTCCAGACAACTCCTCCTACAATTTCAGTCCGATTCGCTTTATACTTGGTAGAAGTGTCCATTTGGAGTTGTAGATGTGCAAGACGCAAATTTTGTGAAAATTCCATCAAGAATTACTGAGTTATTGCCCCTGATTTGACTTAAAAATGCTTGTCCGGACAACTCCTCCTACAGTTTCTGTCTGATTCACTTTAAACTTGGCAGAAGTGTTCATTAGGATCTGTAGATGTGCAAGACACACATTTTGTAAAAATTCCATCAAGAATTACTGAGTTACTGCCCCTGATTTGACTTAAAAATGCTTGTCCGGACAACTCCTCCTACAGTTTCTGTCTGATTCACTTTAAACTTGGCAGAAGTGTTCATTAGGAGCTGTAGATGTGCAAGACACACATTTTGTAAAAATTCCATCAAGAATTACTGAGTTATTGCCCCTGATTTGACTTAAAAATGCTTGTCCGGACAACTCCTACAGTTTCTGTCTGATTCACTTTAAACTTGGCATAAGTGTTCATTAGGAGTTGTAGATGTGCAAGACGCAACTTTCGTGAAAATTCTATGAAGAATTAATGAGTTATTGCCCCTGATTCACATTTAAAATGCTTGTCCAGACAACTCCTCCTACAATTTCAGTCCGATTTGCTTTATACTTGGCAGAAGTGTCCATTTGGAGTTGTAGATGTGCAAGACACACATTTTGTAAAAATTCCGTCAAGAATTACTGAGTTATTGCCCCTGATTTGACTTAAAAATGCTTGTCCGGACAACTCCTCCTACAGTTTCTGTCTGATTCACTTTAAGGAGGTCTTTTCTGTCATATGTATAGTTGGCCAACATTATGCGAAAAGGCACCTTTGGACATTTGCAACAAGCGTGGATCCAGACCAGCCGCTGTGTCTCAGACATATTGTCAGATCATGGTCTACACTTTTTTACACTCATTTAGTTTTGTGTCCAATTAAATTGATACTTTGCATAAATATTCACCAGGAGCAGTAGAGGTTCAAGATGCATTTTTCTCAAATGTTTGCCAAATTAATTACCCCTGAATTTACTCAAAACTTCTTGTCCAGAGAACTATTCCTTCAGTTTAAGTCTTATTCACTTGATATTTGTCATGATATTCACCAGGAGCAGTAGATGTGCAAAGCACAAATTTCATGAGTGTTGGCCTAATGATTACGGAGTTATCGCCCCTAAATTGACATTGCAGAGTTATTGTCCCTGTGACATGAAATATAGGGGCGGGGGTATTTATCACCTTTAGTGATAGTTATTCTAGTTTTAGCCACTTTTGCTTTGTCTTCTGCAAATGCTTTCAACTAGGACCAGGCTAAAACTTTGTCATTTGGTAAAGAGTTAAGATATAAGTCTTTGCTAAAGAACATTTGTTACACTTGTCTGTATTTGAAACAATAGTGAATGACGAATTCGGCAAGGCTCAAAATGATGTTGTTTGTCTCTTAAAGGATAGAAAACTTGGTGGGGGAAAGCCCTCTTCCTCAGGACAAAAGATAATATGGAAACATTTGATGAATAAGTAAAAACAATGCTCAGACAGGGAGCCATCATTTTCAAGCAACTGAGATATAATTGCATTTGCTTGGCTATTTAGCCAGAATATCCCATGAAATATACGCACAGAATGTGCACATCGTCTGTTGTGTTGGCTTTCCTTATCCTGGGCATTCAAAGCTGCCCCTTGTAAACATTATATATGATCTTGAATCTATTATCTGGTTAAGTAATCTGGCAAAAATGGTTAGGAAATTGTCGTCTCTATTCTGCGGGTTTGAAATCTTCTCTTTATTGTGAAGCAAATCAGCCCATGACTGAACAGGCTTTTTTGTACCTATTTAACCCTTTACCACACACATGAAATTAGACTTGAACCAAATTGAAAGCATTGCAAATGGAAAAAGAAATGTAGATCAAATGATTGAAATAATGAACTGTGTCGTTGAAAATGTAGAAAACATTGTGGGAAAAGGCCTCTTTCTCAGTTTCACAAAGGACAAACATTTGAAGGTTTTTGAAAACCTTCTGGAAGAAAGAAAAAATGCTGGCAACCAGCATTTTTTGCAGTTCCCACAACGCTTTCTGCCTTTCCAAAGACAAATCATGTCATTTTGGACACCTTTAATTTTTTGTCGGCAAATGCTTTGAATTTGGAGCTGGTCTATTGTTTTTAGCTCACCTTAGCACAACGTGCTAAAGGTGAGCTATTGTGATCGTCCTGTGTCCGGCGTCTGGCGTCCGTCAACAATTTCTTTAAACATCTTCTTCTCCTAAACCACTGGGCCAATCTTGATGAAACTTGGCAGGGATGTTCCTTGGGTGAAGCTCTACCAAAATTGTTCAAAGAATTAAATTCCACCCACAACTCTGGTTGCCATGGCAACAAAAAGGAAAAAAAAGCAAAATCTTTGAAAATCTTCTTCTCTGAAACTAGAAGGCGCAGAGCTTTGATATTTGGTATGTAGCATCTCCTAGTGGACTTCTACCAAATTTGTTCATTTGATGCCCCTGGGGTCAAAACTGGCCCTGCCCCAGGGGTCACAAGTTTGAGCATAGTAACAAAGAAGGAAAACTTTAAAAATCTTCTTCTCTGAAACTTGAAGGCATAGAGCTTTGATATTTGGCATGTAGCATCTCCTAGTGGACCTCTACCAAGTTTGTTCATATGATGCCCCTGGGGTCAAAACTGGCCCCGCCCCGGGGGTAACAATTTCTAACATAGGAACAAAGAAGGAAAACTTTAAAAATCTTCTTCTGTAAAACTAGAAGGCATAGAGCTTTGATATTTGGCATGAAGCATCTCCTAGTGGACCTCTACCAAGTTTGTTCATATGATGCCCTTGGGGTCAAAACTGGCCCTTCCCCGGGGGTCACAAGTTCGAACATAGGAACAAAGAGGGGAAATTTTAAAAATCATCTTCTCTGAAACTGGAAGGCGTAGAGCTTTGATATTTGGTATGTAGCATTGCCTAGTGGACCTCTACCAAGTTTGTTCATATGATGCCCTTGGGGTCAAAACTGGCCCCACCCCGGGGGTCACAAGTTTGAGCATAGTAACAAAGAAGAAAAACTTTAAAAATCTTCTTCTCTGAAACTTGAAGGCATAGAGCTTTGATATTTGACATGTAGCATCTCCTAGTGGACTTCTACCAAGTTTGTTCATATGATGCCCCTGGGGTCAAAACTGGCCCCGCCCCGGGGGTCACAATTTCCAACATAGGAACAAAGAAGGAAAACTTTAAAAATCTTCTTCTGTAAAACTAGAAGGCATAGAGCTTTGATATTTGGCATGAAGCATCTCCTAGTGGACCTCTACCAAGGTTGTTCATATGATGCCCTTGGGGTCAAAAGTTGCCCTGCCCCGGGGGTTACAAGTTCGAACATAGGAACAAAGAGGGGAAACTTTAAAAATCATCTTCTCTGAAACTGGAAGGCGTAGAGCTTTGATATTTGGTATGTAGCATTGCCTAGTGGACCTCTACCAAGTTTGTTCATATGATGCCCCTGGGGTCAAAACTGGCCCCACCCCGGGGATCACAAGTTTGAGCATAGTAACAAAGAAGGAAAACTTTAAAAATATTCTTCTCTGAAACTTGAAGGCCTAGAGCTTTGATATTTGGCATGTAGCATCTCCTATTGGACCTCTACCAAGTCTGTGCATATGATGCCCCTGGGGTCAAAACTGGCCCAGCCCCGGGGGTCACAATTTCCAACATAAGAACAAAGAAGGAAAACTTTAAAAATCTTCTTCTGTAAAATTAGAAGGCATAGAGCTTTGATATTTGGTATGTAGCATCGCCTAGTAGACCTCTACTAAGTTTGTTCATATGATGCCCTTGGGGTCAAAATTGGCCCTGTACTGGGGGTCACAAGTTCAAACATAGGAACAAAGAAGGAAAACTTTAATTTTTTTTTTCTCTTAAATGGGAAGGCATAGAACTTTGATATTTGGTATGTAGCATCTCCTAGTGGACTTCTACCAAGTTTGTTCCAAGGATGCTGCTTGGGTCAAAACTGGCCCAGCCCCTGGGGTCACAAGTTCGAACATAGGAACAAAGAAGGAAAACTTTAAAATTGTTCTTTTCTGAAACCGAAAGGTGTGGCGCTTTGATATTTGGTATGTTGCATCTCAGAGTGGACCTCTACCAAGTTTGTTCATATGATGCCCCTGGGTCAAAACTGGCCCCGCCCCGGGGGTCACAAATTCGAAGATAGGAACAAAGAAGGAAAACTTTAAATTTCTTTTTCTCTTAAACGGGAAGGTGTAGAGCTTTGATATTTGGTATGTAGCATTTCCTAGTGGACCTTTACCAAGTTTGTTCATATGATGCCCCTGGGTCAAAATTGGCCCAGCCCCGGGGGTCACAAGTTCGAACATAGGAACAAAGAAGGAAAACTTTAAAATTCTTCTTTAAAACTGGAAGGCGTAGAGCTTTGATATTTGGTATGTAGTGATTCTCTTCTAAGTTTGTTTGCCCATCTAAGTGCAACAAGTTCATTGAGTTCAAAATTGGGTCATCTTGGGTCATAAACTAGGTCACTAGGTCAAATTACCTTGTTGGCACTCTCGAGGCCACATTATTTGCTCAATTGCCTTGAAAATTAGTTAGAAAGTTTGTCTTTATAAAGTCTCACATAAGATTAATTTAGGTCAACTTGGGTCATAAACTAGTTCACTGGGTCAAATTAAAGAAATACCTTGTTTGCACTCTGGAGGCCACATTTATTGCTCAAATGACCTGAAATTTGGCCAGAATGTTTGTCTTGATGAAATACCTGATGAGTTTGGATTGGGTCACCTGGAACCATAAACTAGGTCACTAGGTCAAAATAAAGAAATACCTTGTGGGCACTCTAGAGGCCACATTCTTTCCTTGAAAATTGGTCAGAATGTTTGTCTTTGTAAAATCTCACATGAGTCTGAATTTGGGTCAGCTGGGGTCATAAACTAGGTCACTTGGTCAAATTAAAGAAATAGCTAGTGGGCACTCTAGAGGCCACATTTATTATTCATATGATTTGAAAATTGGTTAAAATGTTTCTTTTGATATAGTCAAAGACCAGTTCAAATTTGGGTCACCTGGGGTCATAATCTAGGTCACTAGGTCAAATTAAAGAAATATCTGTAGGGCACTCGAGGCTACATTTTTTGCTCAATTGACTTGAAAATTGGTCAGAATGTTTGTCTTCATGAAATATGAGTTTGAAATTGGGTCACCTGCGGTCAAAAACTAGGTCATATGGTCAAATTAAAGAAAAACCTTAAAGGCACTCTACTAAAGTGAGCGACTCAGGGCCATCATGGCCCTCTTGTTTATATTTACTATTACAGAATTACATATATTGTGAGAAAAGGTCATGAGTCAAGGGCATGTGAAAGTGTTGACCTATTTTCCATCAAAGCCTGCATATTTCCACCAGAAGTTTTTAACTTTTAAAAATTGTATTAGAATGAAACCAACAATTGTAAAGACGCAAGCATATTTTGTATTTTTCTCTCCGTCAGGTTGGAATTGAACATGGATTTACCTTCAGCCCAGTCAGCCACTGTAGGACAATCCACCGCCGCGGCATCAGGAGAACAGGTCAGTGCACTCTATTCTGTAATTCTTCCTTTACCTAACAATCCTGACTTATTCTGACCCCAAGGAAGAAGGCTTTCGAAAAAATTGTGAAAGGAATTTACTGACATTCTCAAATACTGAGTTGACAAAACGTTTCAGACTCAACTCAGAAAAATAAACAGATTTAGCTCAGTTAACAGTTAAGTCCAGTATTTTGTTTAATTGAGTCTGAAACATTGAGTCAGTTCAGGATTTGAGAAAGTTACCAGTACTAAAGCTTGTTAATGTTAATGCAACACGTAGCAAATAGCACAGTCACCTTAAGTTGGAAAATGAGTCTGTCAGTAGATTTGAGCAAAGTAAGAGGATATAAGTTTTGATATGAAACTGGGCCCAGTTAGTTGCTAGATGTTACTTATTGTCTGCACATACATCCATCATCTTTTGTCTGTATGTCAACAATTTTAAAAATCTTCTTCCATACAAATGATACCATGGCCTCATGAGCTAAAAATATAAACAAATGCAAATTCCTCAATATTAACTCAGATGAGCAATTTATGACCTTCATGGTTCTCTTGTATTGAAGTTCCTTTCCTTCAGCACTCTACACACAGACATGCTGATTACATTTAAAAATGAGAGCTTCTTTTTTTGTCTCATTTCAGGATGAATTATCACAAAGACTGGCCAAATTACGGAACATGTGAACAGTTCATTGACAGTATTAGATTGAAAGATACACAATACAATTAAGTAGTGTTGTACTGAAGGTGGAACTTAAACACATAAATGCCTACAAATGACTTATCTTGTCTTACACAAGGCCACTTTCTAAGACATCCTAACAGGGATAAATTGGTCACAGTGAGCAATTTCTCCTCATGCTACAATGTTTTCATTATGCATCCAGTAAGGAAACGTGATTATCTATATTTTTAAGTATGTTTTGCTGCAAATTTGTATCAGGAAGTAATGATTTAACCCCTTACCAAACGGCAAAATTTTAGACAGGTCCAAATTGCAGGCATTTGTAGACGACAAAATTTAATGAAATGCAACTCAAAAACTGAAATTTGTCATTGTACGGATAGAAAACATGGTCAGGAAAGGTGAAAATGCAGGTTACCAGCATTTTCTCTATATCCCACAATTTTTTGAATAGCCTTTTTCTTCAGGGTTGTTAAACACAGGATTGTGTGCTAAAGGATTGTGTAATACCAGATACATTTATGCTGTTCATTATTCTTTAGAATAATTCTGAAAGAAACATATTTTCTACAACTGTATCTGTTTACCATTTTAATACCACAGAACTCACGTGTTAACGACCCTGAGGAAGATAGCTTTTGAACACATTGTGAGAAAAGGAGAAAATGCTGGTAACCAGCATTTTCTCCTTTTTTCACAATGTTTTCTACCCTTTTAAAGCCAATTTATAACATTTCAGCTATTTCAATTGGGACTGGTCTTACATTTTGTTGTCTGATAAAGGGTAAAAAAAGACATATTGACAGTCGGTACTATCTGAGTAAGATCTTAAAACTACAAATATGGGATTTGTTGACAGCAGAATTATGAAAATTGGTTTTTAGGGAATCATAGCTACTGAAAAAGGGTCATGATGGAAGTCTGTTGAACAAAGAGATCATATTTGTCCTGTCTTTTTCAAAAAAGATGCTATTGAAACTCCGATCAATTTTGTTCAGTACAAGTTCACCCTGACTGTGGTAAACATGGCCATTTGCAACAAATGTTAAAAGATGACTACACATGTCACTGTCTGGCTACTATGTTTCAACATATTTGGAAGAAATTTTGATTGAATTTTTAGTGAGCTGCACTCTGTAAAAAGGGGTTTAATGCATCTGCAAAATGTTCAGTTCAGATCAGACTGTGCAGGCTGACCCAGTTGAAACTTTTTGCTATTGGTCAATTTTCTGAATGTTAACTCTTTACCACACAATCCCGACTTTTAACAACCCTAAAAAGGAAGCCTTTTGAAAACATTGTGGGAAAAGGAGAAAATGCTGGTAACCAGCATTTTCTCCTTTTTCCCACAATGTTTTCTACCCTTCACAAAACAAATTTCAATTTTTAAGTCACATTTTATTTGTCGTCTGCAAATGCTTTCAATTTGGACTGGTCTAAAATTTTGTCGTTTGGTAAAGAGTTAAAGGACCATTCTACCTCATGTTTCAGTCACTTGTTAGACAAAATTTTATGGAACTATAATTATGTAATGACTTGCTTGGCATAGTGCGGTATAATGCATCAAGGAGATGCATTAAACCCCCTTTATATTGCTGGAACTACTAGTATAAGGTACTCGTTGCAGAAATTTTATCACATAAATGTGTACAAGTTCTGTTAACTCAGTTCTTGCGTAGATTATGATGTCCTTTGCAACAGATGTAGACAGAGATCAGATTGCACTGATAAGCAGTCTGATTGTGGCGTGCTCTCTTAATTTTCTAATTAAGATTTTGTAATGGAATGTCATTAGGTGAATCCATAATCATAGATGGTTCCGTTCATTATTTTGATTTGGGAGAACAAAGGTTAAAAAAAAAGGAAATTCAATTTTAATGGTTGATGAAGACCATGTGAAAAATAAGTATCAACCATTTCAGCTACCACACTGATATGCGTTAGTTGTGTTAAAGTAGCGTAGTGTGATGTATGTGAACAATAGTTACTTTGCAGTTTTGCATTTGATAGAAAGAAAGAGTTAGTGTATAGAAAGATTTTGTTATTGTATAATGGTACCTTCGTCAACTAAAGTTATGACTGTAACTGTTTAATTACATGTTTCTATTGTAAATACATGTTTTTACTCTAAATATTCTAAACAAAAACAGTGAAAGGAGTTAGTATTTCAATTATGTTTTATGTTTTTAACCTCATCCACTGCTAGGCAAAGGGTAAGAAGGTTATGAAGTCCATCAGTGTATGCATGTGGTCGTATTTGCCTGTTGCACAACACAAAATAGATTGCTTGTTACACTCTGGTTTAAATCTTTACCAGATGAAAAAAAAAGAATTGGATTTAACCAAACTGGAAACATTTGCAGTTGACTAATCAAATATAGTGATGATTTCTGTCCTTGATAAGGTAGAATACATTGTGGGAAAAGGAGAAAATGCTGGTTACCAGCAAGTTCTCCTTTTCATACAAAGTTTTCAAAAGCCTTCCCTGTCGTCAAGGTACATAAAGACATAGGCAGTGACGGTATTCATACAAGGCAGACAGGATGTGCCAAAATTCATTCAAGGTACATAAAGACAGGCTGTGCAGATATCCAGACAAGCTGCATGAAGACAGAGGCCACGCCAATATTCATACAAGGCGCATGACAACGGCTGTGCTTATACCCATACAAGACACATGAAGACAGGCTGTGCTTATACTCATACAAGACACATGAAGACAGGCTGTGCTTATACTCATACAAGACACATGAAGACAGGCTGTGCTTATACTCATACAAGACACATGAAGACAGGCTGTGCTAATACTCATACAAGACACATGAATACAACGGCTGTGCTTATACTCATACAAGACACATGAATACAACGGCTTATACTCATACAAGACACATGAATACAACGGCTGTGCTTATACTCATACAAGACACATGAAGACAGGCTGTGCTTATACTCATACAAGACACATGAATACAACGGCTGTGCTTATACTCATACAAGACACATGAAGACAGGCTGTGCTTATACTCATACAAGACACATGAAGACAGGCTGTGCTTATACTCATACAAGACACATGAAGACAGGCTTTGCTTATACTCATACAAGACACATGAAGACAGGCTGTGCTAATACTCATACAAGACACATGAATACAACGGCTGTGCTTATACTCATACAAGACACATGAATACAACGGCTGTGCTAATACTCATACAAGACACATGAAGACAGGCTGTGCTAATACTCATACAAGACACATGAAGACAGACTGTGCTTATACTCATACAAGACACATGAAGACAAAGACTGTGCTGATATTCGTACAAGACACATGAAGACAGACTGTGCCTATACTCATACAAGACACATGAAGACAAAGACTGTGCTGATATTCGTACAAGATACATGAAGACAAAGACTGTGCTAATACTCATACAAGACACATGAAGACAGACTGTGCCTATACTCATACAAAACACATGAAGACAAAGACTGTGCTGATATTCGTACAAGATACATGAAGACAGGCTGTGCTAATACTCATACAAGACACATGAAGACACGCTGCGCCATTATTCATTCAAGGCACGTGAAGGCAAAGGCTGTGCCAATATTCATACACGGCACGTGAAGACAGGCTGTGCTGATATTCATACAAGGCGTGAGGACAGAGGCTGTGCTGATATTCATACAGGGCAAGTGAAGACAAAGGCTGTGCCGATATTCATACATGGCACACGAAGATAAAGGCTGTGCTTATACCCATGCAGGCGATGAAGACAGAGGTTATACCGATATTCGGATAAGGCACATGAATACTGAGAATTGGTATAAACTTTGGTTTAATTATTTCTCGGGATCTATTGGACATCAAACAATGAAATAATCAGACATTATAAATTAAAGTATTGTGGAAAATGAGGAATGACTTTTACTGGCAATTTAACAATGTACCACAATATTTCCAAGGGCGTGGTCTACCAAAGACTTAAAAAAAAGATGTTGTTTACAGGAAGTTATGAGATAGACAATCACTAGTCAGCCGTGTCACCTGACCCCGGTGACTTAGTCGTTAATGTACAGGGCATGAAATGAAGGGAGCGGGAATCGCTGATTCGATTCTCCACCTCTGTCAATTTCTCTCCAATGATTGACGATAGTCACTCCGTTAGGATTCATTTTCCCTTCACAGCTGATCGTTGTTTCGATGATCTTTATGAGGGAAAGCAGCCAGTGACTTGGGGAAAAATATTGTGCGAAGTACATGTACTGGAAAAGGAACTCCAAGAAAGCATGGGTAGGTTCACTGGCCGCCGCGATACAACTGAAAACGGCATAGCCAACTTTCGCTGACACTAAATACCATACAAGCAAAACTAACGTTAACCGGATTAGAAAATCCGTATTTGTATCACTGTTGGCAAATCATTACGTATTCTAGGGAATCAAATTACCCGCAACTTCTGAACAAAAGCCATTACTGATTCTGTTTTTATGGATCTTAAATTATTCACACGTGCTGTAATAAACCAGACAATCAACCTTCACTCTATAATACCAGATGAAAATTGTCTAAAGTGAAACATTTACAACGACCAAATATATGTTTCTCAAATGATTGGATTTGACTTAGAAAGGTTAGAAAACATTGTCACAACTTGTGGGAAAAGGAGAAAATGTTGGGTACCAGTATTTTCTCCTTTTCCTTCAATGTTTTCAAGAGCTTTCTTTGTCAGGGTCAATAAAACCCCGGGTTGTGAGGTAAAGGGTTAGATAAAAACAATCATCCCGCGTCAACAAGTTACTCTTTTCTCAAAGCTTGCTCTTATGCTTTACAAATACATTTCGTGATTGGCGATGGGTGACTGAAAATATTTCATCAAATCAAGTATAAATTACAGAATGTATCTATAGCCCATTACATTTGCGGATCATATTCCCATTCTTTACTTGCAATTTCTTACATCACTATAATATTTCTGTAATCTATTCAATTTTGGAAGGATTCAAATCCAAATATTCGAGGAAATGGGTAAATGATTGGCGTAATCCATGCCTCTCGAGGAAATGGGTAAATGATTGGCGTAATCCATGCCTCTAGAATTCTCTATCCGATATGCAGCATTCAAACTGCCTGATCTAGTGATGTTTATGCATATTGGACTGAGAATTACAGAGAGTGACAGGTTGTGAAAACGGTAAGTGCCCTAGGGTTTTCTTACGGTTTTCCGTTTCTTCTGGTGTCATTGTCTTGGGGTGTTTTTTTTTGTTTTGGTTTTGTTTGTATTGGGAGTTAAACGTTTTAAAAGCTCTGGTCAAATCACGGCGGTCAGAGGACCTATGCATGTATTTCCTGGCTTTTAATACCAGTACCGACACAATATTCCTCTCAAGTCACGGACAGGAATCAGATACGCTAATTACTGAGATACCCGGTAGGGCGGTGTTTTTTTTTTTTAAGTTTACGTATGTTTGTTAGATTATCTCAGAAAAACAAAATATAAACGGACGATAATAATCAAGATCAGGGCCATATTCACCAACCATTCTGAAGAACATTTTCAGTTTTATTCTGAAGAATTTTCTAAATTCGAAAGTAACACACATTTTGATTGGCTAAACCAAATGATTTAGCCAATCAGAAGTTGTGTTACTTTCTAAATCTAGAATTACGCTAAGAATGTTCTTGAGGATGGTGGGTGAATGCGGACCCTGATCATGTATTATGCAGTTATACCGTCTGCCGAAAAAAAGAAAAGGAACATATTCTAGCTGTGTTCAGAGGTTTATTGCTAGAATTCGATGAATTAGTTTAACTCTTCCGGTTTCTTTATAAACTCCTTTAGGTGCATGTAGCCTATGTGCAGTCTGATCTTATATCTACACTTTCTGCTATGGTATTTTTTGACCCATCCATGAAATTGAAGTACTCCGGATGTCTCTGCATAGCAGAAAGAAAAGGCCCACTTTTGTTTGTTTGGCGCTCGTAGTGTCAATCCTTATAGCGCTTGTCAGGTTACGAAACTTGCTAAGGGTAAGTCTTTTCGGTCAGATTTTCACCTAAACTTTCCGAAAAATTACCTGAAGTTTGTATCAGGTTAACCAGAGACTTACTTTTTTGTTTTATTTCCATGATGGTTGCATGTTATTCATATACGAGTATGTACATGTGCGGTCCTGCCTGGCTCAATTGTGACGGTGTAGGATTAATTTTGAAACTTGGATGCTCCGGATTTGATCACCATTCAAGACTCTGGATTGTTCCTGTGTATGTCCTTGGGCAAAACACTTCAGAACCCCAGTCTAGTACTGGTGAAACTTAGGACACCTATGTATACGTGAGTGGATTCCGTGATGTGACAAATAATGTTGAAAGTGACAAAAACACCATTCGGTTAATAATGTATACATTTTTAAATATCTTCAAGGTATCACGCTAAGAAATACAGAAGAATTGAACAGCCATCATGAGACGAGGGACAAATGCAAAGGTTTCGAAAGTACGCGCGGAAGGTATGATAATCTACTGTTTTGTGTCTAAATAGATGAATATTTCTTGCTAGATCTATTAGCTACGACCAAGCTTAGGTATTGCCATTTCAAAGCCGTTTTCCCTTTATGTTATTCAGCATGTCTGACAGTGTAGATCCAAGACCTACAAATGCGAAAAAGACCAAGGTTCGCGCTCAGCAGCTTAGGGGCTAAATATCACGTCACAATGAACAAGATGGCCTACGTCAGTGTATGATAAAAATGTGCCGCTCATTTTCTTGGAAAAATTTTTGTGTCGTTAACAAGAATTCAACAAAGGGTATATATGATCAAAGAAGAGATGGAATGCCACTATAATTTTCCTTGTGGCATGTACAGAGAGAGAGAGAGAGAGTCAGTCAGTCGCATGAAAACTGTGAGAATTGGGGCACCCCGTGGTTAGGATGGTAATTTTTTTATCAAGATGCTCTGGGTTCGATCCCCGATGGAGGCACTGGTTGCGTCCTTGGACAAGGCTCTGCAGAGCCCCAGTCTAGCACAAGTGAAATCCAGGAAACAGAACTTACTGAGACCCTGCTTAAACTGTTACTACAAAATGTGTGTGTGTATGGTGTTCATTTTTCATAAACAATTATTGTTTTCTGAAAACGTTTTGGCTCTGCAGGCGTTTCATAGTTCAAACAGAAACAAATATTTTTTTTCCAGTCAGTGTAGACACAGACAAGTACTTCATCAAGAACATGAAGTTTTACTGTAAAGGTCGCGGATGTCGACACGGGGGCCTACCAGACTACAAACCTACAGCTTTGTGTTTCTATTTGAAGGTTAGACCACAGGCCTTGGACGCTCCATTGGTCTACCACGAAACACCGAAATTTTCATTGCTTGATCATCGGACATCGTTACTAAAAATAGAACATCTGCGCATCGCTTCTATATGGTATAATTATAGTACATTCATTATAATATACCATCTAGAGACGATACACAACAAGTGTGTTATTTTTAGTGACGGTGTCCGATGATCGAGCGATGAAAATTTTGGTGTTCTGAGATAGACCAATGGAACTTCAATGACCTATGGTTAGACTTACGTTGCTTCTTCACATCATCAACTTTCGCAGACGACTTTTATTCTCTTCAAGCAGACAATCCTAAGAAGCATCCCTTTGTCACATTTTTCCCTCATATTCAAATGAGCAGTGCTCTAGCACAAGGGGGTTTAATACATGTATGTTATGCATGATATCAAGCAAGTCATAATATATAGATCTAATACGAGCATAAAATTATAAATCCATATGTAATCCATTTTATCAAGCTGTCGAATCATAAGGTAGAGTTGTCCTTTAACATGCAGAAAAATTAACCAATGGCAAAAAGTTTCGATTCAGGTCAACCTGCGCGTATTTGCTCTGGCTGCCCTTGGTCAATACTTTTTGCAGATGCAGTTAACCCTATTTCACCGAGCATGGCTTATATGGTAATTATCCATACTGTACGAGCAGGTTTGTTTCAGAACATTACGACTTGGATATACTTGAAAGCTTTCATCTTTGATGTTTGTATATGTTACAGCCAATCTGTGAAATCAGCCATTTCATGAAATGACTGAAAATTTTAGCCATTTCATGAAATGCCTAATTCATTTAGCCATTTCATGAAATGACTAAAATATTTCAGCCATTTCATGAAATGGCTGGAAATTTGCTCTAGCCATTTCATGAAATGGCTGAAACTCAAAATTATACACGTATTACTTATTTTGAACATATTACGTGCGTACATTGATTTTTTTGTCAAAAGTGAAGAAGCTAGTCGATGACAAATTGGGTGGGCATTAAACCATTACCAGACAACAAAATTTTAGACTGGTCCAAATTCAAGGAGATTACAGACAACAATTGATAGTGTATTTAAAATGAAAAACAAGTCCTATAAAAATAGAAAACATTGTGAGGAAAGGAGAAATCACTTATTACAAGCAATGTCTCCTTTTCCTTTGCATTTTCCTTTTTTTTTTTTTGCAAAAGGTCAAATGCGGGGTTGTGTTTAAGGAATAAAAGTGTTGAATTCCGGCAAGTCAGCTTTTTTCATATTTTTTTATCCAGCATTAATTTTAAATTCTTTGAGAAAAGGTTATGTTTTGTCGATGAACGCAAGTGATGAGGGAGCGGAAGGTTATTATGGGCAGCTAAAGAAAAGACATTAAAACATGACTTGGTGAACACACACCGCAGCTATATCTTATTGTCTTTCCTTTATTTATTCATTCTTCAGAAAGCATAAAGAAGAAAGCAATTAAAGTCTATAAAACTGAACTTTATTTTTCATGAAATACAAGTAAAATGGTCTTAGAAACAATATTAGAATTAACAAACTGATGTCAGTTTAAGGAAAAAATACGATATTTCAAAATGTATCATTTTTTAATTCTAATAATGCACGTAAGTCAATCCAATTACTTAATTCATAACAACACAATACCTCATTTTGACGCATTAAAGATATATAGTGGAAAACATTGTGAGAAAAGGAGAAATTGCTTGTAACAAGCAATTTCTCCTTTTCTCACAATGTTTTCTACCTTATATGGTACTCATTTTCCATTTTAAATGCACTTGAAAATGTCTGCAATTTGTTTCAATTTGGACCAGTCAAAATTTTGTCGTAATGTGGTAATGGGTTAATACAGGTAGTGTTGTTGTAAACAACTACCACATAATTTCATTTTAAACAAAACATTCATATTAATCCTTTACAACATAATCACTTGTTTTAACACCCCTTTAAGAATGATGTATAGGAAAACATGGTGGAAAAATGAAAAAATAACTGTTATAAGAATATTTTTTTTTTCATTTTTCCACTATTTTTTCTAACCTAGATGATACTTATTATTCAATTCACATGCACTTTTAAACGCCGTCTGCAACATTTTTTAATATCGATTGGTCTAAAATATTGTCAAATTTCAATATTGGTTAAAATGGGAAACATCATAGAAAAAGAACAAAATATCTATAAACAATATCCCTGGCAGTGTAAGTCCATATGTTTGTTTCTGAAATTTTTTGAAGCACAATTGATTTTAACAGCATATGTACATTTTGCAAGTTTTTTGAGTTCATTTATTCTTACCAGTGAGACTGTTATGGCATCTACTGTTACACATTTTACCAGCCTTGAAGCACTTACACCGATTGGTTTCGCACTGTTTTTTACCATGTCCACAATCACATCGGAAATAACCCTGTCCACCTAAAGTTGTTGCATTCACTGCTTGGCGAAGTGTCACTTTACATTCCGTATTTACATCACAGTCAGTTAGGAGTTTTTGCGGACACAGATCAAACTGATTTCTTGAATACTTTGAACTTATAATTCCAGATTTAACAGCAATAGTGTACATGTTTAGTTCATCACGATCAAGAATCACACCTAGGATGTTTCTTGGGTCACCCCTTCCCCTGTCAACCATAGGTATAGGGATGGCAACATTGTCTCCAACTTCTCCGGACTTGAGCTCTACACGGGATCTTTTAACCATTCTCTCTGCTTGTGTTAACTGTGAAATTCGAGCTCTCTTTCTTTGTTCTACAATTTGCTGACGCCGTTGATCAAGGATCGAAGATGGCTCGTCAGTAGTGGTAGCTGGTAGAGTGTTGGTATTTGTCGATTGTAAACTGTCGGTAGTGGTAGCTGGTAGAGTGCTAGTAGTGGTAGCTAGTAAAGTACTGGTAGTGGTAGCTGGTAGAGTGTTGGTAGTTGTGGGTTGTAGAATGTCAGTAGTGGTAGCTGGTAGAGTACTGGTAGTGGTAGTTGGTAGAGTACTGGTATCGGTAGCTGCTAGAGTGTTGGTAGTTGTGGGTTGTAGAATGTCGGTAGTGGTAGCTGGTAGAGTCCTGTTAGTGGTAGCTGGTAGAGTGTTGGTAGTTGTTGACTGTAGAATGTCGGTAGTGGTAGCTGGTAGATTAATGGTAGTGGTAGCTGGTAGAGTGTTGGTAGTTGTTGACTGTAGAATGTCGGTAGTGGTAGCTGGTAGAGTACTGGTAGTGGTAGTTGGTAGAGTACTGGTAGTGGTAGCTGGTAGACTGTTGGTAATTGTAGACTGTAGACCGTCGGTAGTGATAGCTGGCAGAGTGTTGGTAATTGTAGACTGTAGACCGTCGGTAGTGGTAGCTGTAGACTGTAGACCGTCGGTAGTGGTAGCTGGTAGAGTGTTTGTAGTTGTAAACTGTAGACCGTCGGTAGTGGTAGCTGGTAGAATGTTGGTAGCTGTAGATTGTAACAATGGTGTAGGTAATTGTGGTTGATGGCAGAGTGCTAGTAGATCGTCTTCAGACTGTAGTCTTTCCAGGATCTCAGCTGGCAGACTGGAAGATGTAAGTCCGACTTTTGGATTTTCACCAAACAGTGCTTTGTAGGGTGTCTGGTTTATTCCGGAGTGGTGAGAACAGTTTTTCTGCTGTTGGGTAAATTTCAGGCCAATTGTCCAATCATTCGTATTGTTGTCTCTCATCCAGGATACTAGGATATCTTTTATGTCGCTGTTTGCTCTCTCCACAGAGCCTTGGCTTTGGGGATGTCTTGGTTTTCCGTGAACCATAACAAGTTGTGGCCATAAACTCTTCAGTTCTGTAATGACCTGGGCTGTGAATTCTGATCCGTTGTCGCTCTGTAGGATCGCTGGGGCACCGAAGAGAAGAAAGATATCAAGGAGTTGGAAAGCGACTTCTGTGGCTCTTTTCGAAGTAAGTGGTCGTAGAATCACGAATTTCGTTAGGTGGCATTGGTACACCATAATCCACCTGAATTGTCCTTTGGGTAGAGACTGCATGTCGATGAGATCAACCTGGGCGCGGGAGTTGAACTCACTGGATAGGATTGGCTTAACGACGACACCTTGAGTCTTTGGGCGTTTTCTTTTCTCTTGACAGACGAGACAGTAGGACTTGAGCAATTCCACTGAGTCTTTCGTTATGTTGGCGTACTTGTCTGTCAGGTGTTTCACCATTCTGTCTCGGCCACCGTGACCTGTAGTAATGTGAGCGTTGTGGATAATGTGGAAAGTGTCTTCGATAGTAGTAAAATACAGTGGACGTTCTTCAGGGTATTGTCTTTTCTTGATCAGCTTCTCTACATCGCCGCACTGGAGTAGTTCGTATTTGGACAGCAAGTAGTACTGGTGTCTGGATTTCTTCATTTGTGGGTCGATGGCTAATTTCAGGTCTGTAATTGTCTGGTTGTAGATACTTCTTGGTAAGAGATGCTTCTCACATTGGGAGTACTTCTGAAACAAAGCTTCTCTGAATGTGAGTTCAGCTGTTGTCTGATCCATCTTGATAGCAAGGATGTAACAAACTAAACAAGGAATTTCTGAATGTGCTCTTTTTATATCAGAGAAATTAATTACATTGCTAAAATCAATCAGTCTGGAAACAATGATTAAAGCATAATCAGAAATTGTTAAAAATTAGTCTTTAAGTTGATAATGGCCAAGGTAATTAATAACACAAAGATAGTTTCCATAACATCACCCGTGATCAAAGTAACCAATAATTGGATAAGTGACTACATGTACTTACATTAGGATGTTTTCACACATTTATAGTTCATACTACAGATAATCTTTTGATCTGTTACATTAAAGTTATCCTTTAATTAGAGAATTCTTGATAAGAAAATCAATCAATCAAACAAACAAACAAACTTATTTTTAAAAAAATAAACAAGCAAACAACTTATCAATGTATGTTTCCTCAACAAACCAATGAATCAAATATTCAGTAATTCAATCGAAAATGTAATGATATTTTTCTAAATAAATAAATAAATAAATAAATAAATAAAACTAAAAGGAATCAATTACAAGAAGAACAAAATCATCAGTTTTCTAATCAAATAATGAATCAATTCATTAATACACTCATTTACGAATTTAAATAAACTCTAGATTTTTTTACACAGATTGGCTGAAAATCCATCAGACAATCTGTGTAATATTGACATCAGAATTTCAGCCATTTCATGAAATGGCTAAAAAATTCAGCCATTTCATGAAATGGCTGACTGGTTTAGGCATTTCATGAAATGGCTAAAATGTTTCAGCCATTTCATGAAATGGCTGATTTCACAGATTGGCTGTAACATATACATTATCATTCAGAGCTGTCATATGAACACTATTTCCCATAGTCATGTGGTAAACAGCATCACTGGTGGAGTCCGCATGGAACCGAAGATTCATTGAAATTCGAGCTCTTCTTCAATTTTTATCTCTAACACCCCCCTCCCATCCTAATTAATCTCAAAACAACCGGAACGGCAAGTAACAATTTCTAATACTCCACCCTGTTGAAAAAACGGTATATCCTTTCCATGAAATGCTTGTCATCCGTTTCTTTTTCTTTTCTTTCGTGCAATAATCGTTAAAATTGTGTGTTTAACCATTTCTTCCCAATGTCATATAGCCTAATTTCGACAAGTCTCAAACCAACGGAAAAACAATGGAAATTCCTGGTTGAAAACTCAGAAGTGTTTTATTGCTGTTTCCAGGGCTCGGCCTGTTCTCACAAGGAAATAAAGGACCGAATAGAAGACGTTTTAAGCGCTTACCCTGCGGCCCGGATTGAGGACATACAGTTTGTTCCATTGGCTGTTCATTTAGACAGCCTGGAATCCGAAAACAGGTTTCTATCACAAATACAGGATTCATGCTTAAAAAGCTCGAATTAATCCTACCTTAGTTCAGTTTCAAATGCTATATTTCTAAGTGCTTAAGACAGTAAGAAAAATTTGAAATTTAGACTAAAAAATAAGAACTCATGACGTATGTTTATAGTTACATATCTTTCAAATTTCATGGTCATCCCAGATGGCTTTAACAGGCTTTATGAACAGCTGCTGTCGTATAAGTTTAGTTTATGAATTTTACATTGGAAATTTCTAGTTGCTTTATAATAGTTAAGCAAACTGCAGAATTTTCCTTTTTAGGTGGGTCATAACGTTAAACAGTATGGAGGCAAGAAACAGAGTGGCCGGAACCACGTGCCACATTAGAGGTGAAAAGGTCACCCTGCGTCGCTATGACGACATAATTCAGCTGGAGTACCGGAAGTGCTCGAGATCGACACATCTTATGAGCATGGTGAACAAGATAAAGAAATTAGATAATGAAATAGAAGATGTTGATGAAGCAGCGAAGAAATCGTCCACACAGTTTTTAGAATCTCAAATTCTCAAGCATGAGTAAATAGGAAATGGAATGATCCTGAAAACATTTGGATCCTTGCAAATGGAGAGAATGAAGAGAAAGAGAAATGCTCAATTTACTTTTTAGAGAGATCTTAGAAACGGGGATCTTCAATCTGAGAATGAAATAATACTTGTACAAAAAAAAAAGTGCACAAAATAGCAGACGATCGCTTACCTTCTATCTCAGCCAAATGTAAGTACAGTCTTTAAATCTAGAATTAGAGCATTTTGCAGGTAGTTCATGGCGGTAAGTGCACCTATCAAATGCATATACGTGTACCACTCTTTGCAAGAAAATGGCTGTTTTTTTTTTTTCTTATCAGAAGTACTGCCAAGCCCCCGTGGCTCAGTCGGTAGCGTACAGAACACTGGTTCGATCCCAGGCATGGCCAATTTCTTTCCGAGGATTGATGATAGTCATCGCGACAGGATTCATTCCTCTCTCACCGCTGACTATTGTTTCGACAATGGTTACGTGGGAAAGCAGCACGTGGCATGGAAAGAATATTGTGTGGAGTACTGGTAAATGAAAGTCCAGGAAAGCATGGATAGGTGCACTGGCCGCCTTGATATAACTGAAATAATGTTGAAAACGGCGTTAAACACCATACAGTAAATCATCAGTAATTCTAATACCGGGGGAAAAACAGTGAAAAATATTATATACTACAATAAATGTGAATACATGTACCTTGAAAAATATGTTTTCGTGTATGCTGTGAGGAAAAGAACAACAACAAAAATAGATCTACCTCAACATAATCTAGTTCTTTAATATATATATATTTCAAGCAGATAAAGTACTGCAATACTGATTGAATAATTTTACTGTTACAGTATACAAAACAAGTACTATTTACAAGTCAAAATATCAGCATGTAAAACTGGCATGGACAAAATATAATTGCATAGTGTAAAGAAGATTGATAAAACTGTTTACAATTTCAAGATAGTTATTTCATATCTTTAAGTATAAACAGAAAAGAAATTAAGAATATCTTGTTATGAGTTTAATTTCATTTATGAAGATAAGTGAATTTATGATTTCATGCAGTAGTATCAACAACAATGATATAGTTACAAATATAGTTAAATCTAATAATTTAATAGTGTCAACAAAATAGCCTTGCAAAATTATGAACAAGAAAAATGATTTGCCTGAAAAAAACACATCAAACTTCAAATACAATTCAGTTGCAAAGACGAAAGTGTTTTTCTTTACTTTGTTTTCATCTCACAAACTGGAAATAAATAAAGTAAATAAATAATAAATATTCTTACCCTCTGCTTTTGCATATCACTTTAGTTTTCTAAACCTTAGGCGACAGAGGCAAATATCATAACAAACCATTGTGACAATATGATCATGTATCATTTTCTGTCTATAAAATGAAACTCATTACCTCCAGCAGATGAATTTTTAGTTTTATCAAGAGTAACGCATGTGGGTGCCAATATTCAGCTGCAGGTGGTTGATTTTCAGTGGACTTTGTAAGTCAAAAAAGGGGCATAACTCTGTCAAAAATACCTTGATACCTGCCCTTGCTGTATAGGTCCCCCTTTTGATAATTAACAACTTTTTCCAAGTTTGAAGCAAATATCTTCAGTGATAGCAGAGATATATAAAATGTCAAAGTTGCTTCAAAACAATGCTGATGCCAGAGCTACAGCAATACCTCGACGTTTTCTTAGAAAACAGCCAAGCTAAAAATGTGGCAAAGGGAGAAATTTCTCACAACAATCCATTTCTCCTTTTGTCACAATTTTTGTCATCTAGTAAAGAATTAATCTGGTTTATTGTCAGTATCTTAAAAGAATATTTTTAAAGTTGTCTACAGCAAATTTCTTTCAGAGCATTACAGAGTTTCCTTTTAACTCTTTTCCAAACAACAAAATTTTAGGACTGTTGAAATTGAAAGCATTTGAAGATGACAAAACAAATGTGATTTAAAACTTGAAGTTTCTTTGTGGTAGGGTAGAAATATTGTGGGAAAAGGACAATATGCTAGTAAGCAGCATTTTCTTCTTTTTCCACAATATTTTGAAAAGCCTTTTTTCTTACAGTCATTGCAAGCCCAGATTGTTTGGTAAAGGGTTAAAAAGGACATAAGGTAATGAGTTTTGTCATATCCTTTACCAAACACTCCCTAGAAATAAGGTATCAGCATTTTCTCCTTTTCCCACAATGTTTTCTGCCCATCATGTGAGTAAGATTCAATTTGCTGTCTGCAAAGGCTTAGTGTATGGAACAGTATAAAATTTAATCGACTTGTAGACATTTACTACACAGTTACAACATTTTCTTTCACTTCAGTAGGCAGCTTATGAAATGGTTGTAGGACAATGAACAGTGGCACTTTACAACCAATAGCTCCTTTTCCCCCCACAGTTTTCTCCATACAATTTAATAAGATTCTCTTCCATCATATGTATGTAACAAATATGACTTTGTGACATTTTTGAAATGCTACAAGTGGCCTGTTGGGCAAAAGATTAACTGTTAACTCTTTACAAGATCAAACACTTTTAGACTCATTCATATTGAAAGTATTTGCAAACGGTAAATGAAATGTCAATCAAGGGGTAGAAAACATTGTGGGACAAGGAAAAAATACTGAGCATTTTCTCCTTTCCCCATAATGTTTTCTAAAGCCTCCTTCTGAAAGGTCATTAAAACTCGGAATAGTGTGGTAAAGAGTTAACCTTTTCAGTCACACCAAAATCAGTGTATATGACACAGAGAAAAAAGAAAATACCATATACAGATACTAGTGCATAATTATTTCAAAGGAATCAATTGCTCGCATGAAGCAATTGCTCATTTTCCAATTATGTTTCCAAAAACTGACCTCTGTAAGAAGTGTAAAAATTGAATGGTAAAGGGTTAAACATCAATTTTTGGGGGAGATGTACTATCTCAATGGCTCTGTCCCTCTGTTATGTCACAACAACAATTTATATGAAAAAGATAATGGATAAAGAAACCAATGCTTGCAATACAAAATTGTTACTTTTCCCACATTGTTTTCAAAAGCTACTTGTATCCATTGTGTTGCAGCTTTAAATTTCCATTTCCTCCAGCATACCCCAGCTCTGTCCAACTTTGATTTTCACAGGCATCTTGACAGGCAACTCTATAGCCTGTTCCATACAGGTTTTGACAATGATTGCTACTTCTCTCAAGTGTGCTTTATTTACCTCATAAATCAGTTCGTCATGCAGCTGTAAGACAAGGTACGCCCCATCAGGTGTGGACCTCTGTCTGGCAGGATGCTTGTCTGAAATATACAATCAGCAACAGGACCTGTTTGATTCTAGATGAGGATACTCAGAAGAGTTTTATTATGTATATGAACCATGCTCTGTGAAAAGTGGGCCTTAATGCATGTGTGAAAAGTATCAACCCAGGTCAGCCTGCGCAGTCCCGACAGGCTGACCTGGGGCAAAACTTTTCGCTATTGTTCAATTTTCTCTATGTTCAAGGACAGTCTACCTCATGATTAAGTCGGTTGTTGAAAAAAATTGCTATTTTTGATCCATGGTTATGTGAAGGCTTGCTTGGTATTATTTGCAGATGAGAAATCAAGTGTGGGTGAAATGATATAATTTGTCTGTGAAAGAAGTAAAAATATTCTGGGAAAATGAGAAAAACGCTAATTACTAGCATTTTCTCCTTTTTCCCACAATGTTTCAAAAAGTTTTGTTCTGCAGGGTCGTTAAAACTCAGCATTGTTTTGGTAAAGGGTACACCACTTACAAAATCATCCTGTGTTCCCCCAACTCTGAGGAAGCCAGCTTTTGAAAACATCACAGGAAAAAGTTACTAACATTTTCTCCTTTTCCTCCTATGTTTTACCCTTCCCTCAGCAAATCCATTTTTTTGATCCACATCTGATTTGTTGTCTGCTAATGCTTTCAAATTATGAAGTGAGTCAATTATTGTTTGGTAAAGAATTAAAGTCATTAGCAGAGTGAAACTCACTCACTTGGTAATTTTTGTTTATGTGAGTACTGTGAGAGTGGGTATTTCTGCTCCAACTGTTTGTCAATCCTAACCATAGCTTTCTTCACCAGATCTGCTGCTGATCCCTGTACAGTTGTATTGACAGCCTGTCTCTCTGCCTGCGCGCGTGCATGTGGATTTGTACTTGTAATGGACTGTAAATATCTCTTCCGTCCAGTCATGGTCTGCACATAACCTTTCTGTCGGCAAAGGTCTACAGTCTTTCTTAAGTAGCTTCTCATACCTATATTCATTTCAAGACAATTTGTTGAAATCATATAGATTTTCAGATTAACTGTTAAGTGAAGCATTAATTAACAAAGAAGTAAGAATCCTGAATATTTTAAGTATTTGCAACTTGAGAGGGAACTATAAATGACCTTCTTAAAAGATCTGAAAGTAAGCAACAATTAGAAACAGACAGACAGATATAGAAGAATATCAAAAAAGATCTAGACATGAGCAACAATTAGAGACAGAAAGAGATGGATAGACACTGAACAAACTATACCAGGATATTTAGCCTTGAAGCTTTCAATAAATGCGGCCGCATCATTTTCATCTACTTCTAGTTGTTCACCCAAAGCTTTAGGACCAATACCGTAGATCATCCCATAACAAACCTTGAAAAAATGTAATACAATGTATTACAATGTTTGTCAAATCTATACTAAATCTATCTACATGTAATTAACTCTAAGAACTGTTGTTTTTGGAGACTATGTAGATCAGATCAAACTAAACATGTTGGATCTACCCTTCCTGGTGAGTTGATGAATAACTGCTCCATACAGCCCTGACATTTCTGCTATAGTCTTTAACCACTGGAGAATGTATACCTCAGTCATGTATATCTCATTAAATAAGAAAGCAAGCACTTTATGGAACAATGTTACAAACTTTCACTTATCAGATCCTGGCTGAATTTTGTAACAAGACAACTTTGAAAATGTCCTTGTAAAATATGGATATTAAATATGAAGAAGTGAAAGCAGACTTATTCACCAATAATCTAAATTCAATTCTACCTCTTAATTCCAAGACTAGCCATCTGACTGGCTGTGCCATTCCCTATGCCAATCAGATGACTAGTTTGAAAATCTATAATTACAAAAAACATTTTGAAAGGTTGGTGAACATCACACCTGATTACATAGGATAAACATATCTTCCTAAGTCAAACCTCTTTAAAACATGACAAAAAAATAGACCTGTCAAACTTGAAGGAATTTGCAGGTGACAAATAAGATGCAGCTCAAATGATGGGATTTGTCTGTAAAAAGGTAAAAAATATTGTGGAAAAAGGAGAAAATGCTGGTTACCAGCATTTTCTCCTTTTCCCACAATGTTTTCAAAAGCCTTCATTTTCTTGGTCAAGAAACCGTGCATTTGTGTGGTAAAGGGTAAAAGAAATTTCTCAATGACACTTATTCATACCTGCTTAGCTTGTGCTCTCTCTTCTGTGGTGACATCTTCAGGGGTAATATTTTTCCACTGTGCAGTGATCAATTTGAAAACATCCCCATCTTCATTTAATACATTAATTAGCTTCTCATCATTAGACAAGTATGCAATCATTCGGAGTTCCAATTGAGAGTAGTCCGCAGCTAGCAGAATACCACCTGTATAAAATTCATAACTAAGGCTGAAGTTGACCACAAATGATTTGTTCAGTAACTCACCCAAAGCACTTTCAGTATTTCATGACATTATAGACAAAAAGCTGGCCACATAGTAGGTGTCATCTACTAAGTGCCATTTGATAATCATTCTACACAGGTTGTTCAAGACACTATAAACTGTAAACATTTATTTTGAAAGCTTGGTGGTTTTTTTTAAATATTTTTTACAAGTTATGGAAGCTATACGGCAACTTTCTGAACACCGCTGGTAGAAGCCTTCTGATGAAATTGTAGCATAAGACTTTGCTCTTCCTACAAAATTTTTCATATCCTATCTTTATTATCTTTTTGTATCTGTGCATCTTATCCATTCATCTCAATAAATACTTCTGCAATTTTGTCTCCATAGAAATTGGACCTAAGGAAATCAGTTGTAGGTAAGGTTACTACACATGAAGGACATTGTAACAGCTAGGAATCTAGAAAATTAAAGATCATTCTTTGATATTTGCATGTTGAATTCCTGACCTTTCTCACACAAAATGCATACCTTTTTGTATCTGCAACAAGACAACTCCTTAAAACATGTGAAAAAAAAGTGCAAAAGCTTAAGTAGGGCCATGCTGAAACAAGAGCACAGCATAGGGGTGCCAAGCTCCACTGCAGTTGCTTGATTTTCAGTGAAGATTCGAAGTCAAAAGGGGCATAACTATGTTAAAAATACTTTTTGTATGGGTTCCCCCTTTGATAGTGAACAACTTGTTAAAGTTTGAATTATATATCTTCAGTAGCAACAGAGACATTGTAACAATGTAAAAGTTTCTGCACCATGATGATGACAACAACCATGCTGAAGACAACACCAGGGCTATGGTAATACCTTGACTTTTTCTTTGCAAACAGCTGAGCTAAAAATCATGGGAAAAGGCAAGAAAGAAAGACAAAAAAAAAATAAATTAACATGAATTCCCAAATAAATATTTCGGTTTTTGTTTTTATTGACCATGTTTTAATAGTGCCAAAATCATTTTACTTTTTTCTTTGGAAACAACTCCTGTGCACCGTATGCTTCCTTTTTAACTCTTTACCAAATGACAGAATCTGAAAGACAAAAATATGGAAAGCCTTGACAGTCTTATATGCACTGAATTCATGTCGTCGTGTCAAAACAGCAATATATCAAGCCAAGTTATCAATATATTGAGTTGTAGTATCTTTATATGGTGTGCATTTATGAATTTGTTAAGGTAAACCGTCATTATATTGATTTCACGAGACAATATATTATGCCGATGTGACTTTATACTAAGTCGACTTGCTAATATATTGAGTAGAAGTGTTATGATATCAAACCAATCAACCATTATATTGAGTCATTTTAATATCATATTATGTGAAATCATCAATATAAAGTGAAACTGTCCTTATACTGATTCAGCGGAACAATATGTCATGCCAATTTGACTTTATACCACGTCAGCCTGTCTATATATTGAGTAGTGTAGTGCTTTTACCAAAGCAATTGTACATCATACAGAGTTGTCTTTTCCTTTTAGTATGTCAGATCATCCGTATATTTATTGAAACGGTCCCGATAGTGATTCAACAGGACAATATATTATGTCTATTAGATGTTATACTTTGTCAAACTGTCTATATATTGCATGGTAATGCCCTGATGTAAAGCCAATCTAACATTATATAGTGTTGCTTTAATCTTATATTAAGTCCAACTCTCGTTATATTGTTTCAAGGGTACAATGTGTCATGCCTATATGACCTTACACTTTATCAACATTTTAATATATTGAGTGGTAGTCTGCTGATACGAAACCACTCCGACATTATATAGAGTCGTATTAACTTTCTATTATATCAAGTTATCAATATATTCAGTGGAACGGTCATTATACTGATTCAATAGATCAATATGTCATGCCGACCAGACTTTTTACTGAATCGACCTGTGAATATACTGAGTAGTAGTATGCTGGTATGAAACCAGTCAAGCATTATGTAAAGTCATCTTTACCTTATGTGACGCCACCATGTCTGTATGTTGAGTACATATATTGTTGTATCGAGTAACTAGAGCATTATATGTAGTCATTACGCTAAGATATGAGCTTGAAATTTCTTTATGGAAAGCAAGTGTGTTCATGTATTGAATGCATTCGCCATTATACTATTTCACTTGATAGATAAATAAAATCGTTTTGGCATTACAATATGTTAAAATGTCAATGTACATATCATTACAGGTAGTAGTTGGAATGTTTTATTTAGTGATCTTAATTTTATATGAAGCCCAATTGTTATTATTTTGAGTCATAATGTCGAGATGTGATGTAATCCGAGGTGCATATTAGTCAAACTTAACCTTATATGATCTTAAAACACATTGTTATAGTGATCACGAGTTCTTGTATTCGGTGGTTAAAGCAATTTGTGAAGTCAAACTTTTTGTACAAGAAGTGGATGTGCATATTGATAATTGGGCATAACATAAGGTTAAGACGACTCGATGCCAGCAAACTGCCATTCAATATATCAAGAGGTCGACTGAGTATACAGTTGCATCAGCATAACATATTGACTCGTTGATACAATATAAGGACTGTTTCACAAGATATATTTCGATTGGACATAATATAAAGTTAACACGACTCAATATCAGCAAAATACCACTCAATATATTAACAAGTTGACTTAGTATAAAGTAAAATCGGCATGATATATTGTCAAGTTGAGTCAATGTAAAAACTGTTTCACATGATATATTGATAATTGGGCATAATATAAGGTTTATATAACTCCATATCAGCAAACTACCACTCAATATATTGACACATCGACCTGGTATAAAGGTACATCGGCATAATATATTGTCTCGTTGAATCAATATAAGGACTGTTTCACTGGATATATTATCGATTGGATATAATATAAGGTTTACACGACTCCATATCTGCAAAATACCACCAAATATATTAACAAGGTGACTTGGTATAAAGTCAAATTGGCATGATATATTGTCCAGTTGAATCAATGTAAAAACTGTTTCACAAGATATATTGATGATTGGACATAATATAAGGTTTACACGACTCCGTATCAGCAAACTACCACTCAATATATTGACACGTCAATCTGGTATAAAGGTACATCAGCATAATATATTGTCGCGTTGAATCAATATAAGGACTGTTTCACTGGATATATTATCGATTGGACAGGAAATAAGGTTTACACGACTCCATATCTGTACAATACTATTCAATATATATACAAGTCGACTTAGTAGAAAGTCAAATCGGCAAGATATATTGTCCAGTTGAATCAATGTAAAAACTGTTTCACAAGATATATTGATGATTGTACACAATATAAGGTTTACACGACTCCATATCAGCAAGCTACCACTCAATATAGTGACACGTCGACCTGGTATAAAGGTACATCGGCATAATATATTGTCTCGTGGAATCAATATAATGACGGTTTACCTTAACAAATTCATAAATGCACACCATATAAAGATACTACAACTCAATATATTGATAACTTGGCTTGATATATTGCTGTTTTGACACGACAACATGAATTTAGTGCATATAAGACAGTCAAGGCTTTCCTTACAAAAAATTAAATGTGGCTCATATGAGGGAATTAGTGTCTGACAAAGTAGAAGTGGAGAGGGAGAAAAATCCTGGTTACTAGTGTTTTTCTCCTTTTCCCACAAGGTTTTCGAAAGCCCTCTTTCTTCAGGGTCCTTAATATTCAGGATTGTGTGGTAAAGTCTTAAGTGACATAATATTATCTCTGCATACAAGGTACAAAAAAGATCAATACGTGCCTTCAAAAGGAATGAAAGCATGCCTCATACTGACAGAAAACTTTGTACCACAATTTTCATCTGTCACCTTGGCAACCTGTTTTAAACCAATCATTTGCTGTAATTTAGAGCTACCCCTTGTCCTTCTGCTCGCACCTGTTACAGTTCCTGCATTTGGACTTTCACCAATCATATCTACAACAGAAATACATGAACAAGGAAAATATTGAAATACAGGATAAATGTATTTAGATTATTCCATCTTGAAGGCTTTAAGGTTTTTCAAAGAAAGAAAATGGATGTCGAAATAAAATGGCATACAGAAAAAAACTTTATATCAAGGAGAGTATCAGATTTTAAAACGTTCCAGTTGTTAACCCTTTTCCAAATGACAAAATTTTAGCCCTGTCTAAATTGGAAGTATTTGCAGACAACAAAGTTAATGTTACTTACAATATGAAATTTGTCATTCAAAAGGTAGAAAACATTGTGGGAAAAGGTCAAAGTGCTGGTTACCAGCATTTTCTCTTTTCTCAGAGCTCCCCCAGGGTCATTAAAAGTCGGATTTTGTGGTAAAGGTTTAAAGCTCTTGTGATTAAGCCATGGATACCTGTATAGAATGATATCGGTTAAAGCTTGCAATAATCGAAAATTAGAAGGGTCCCTAAAGGTGACTTAAGGATGTTTTGGATATAAAATTGCTGTAAAATGACCTTTTCTAAATTTCAAATTTTCGGAATGTAAGATAAAGATATACAAATATTTAAATTTGATTCTCTGTAAGTTATAAAACCAAAGCTGTCTGACAATGTTATTATCATTTTCAAGCAAAAGTGACACCTTTAAGAATTGGGGGTATACTGTTATCATGGAAACAGGCATTTAACTATAAAATGAATACATCAACAAATAATTTTCTTTTTATTTTTGTATTCAGCATAAGCATGATATGTGAAAACAAAAAATTTCAAGGAAGAATTTAAACTCTAGAAAAATGTCCTTAATATCCCTTCATAAGAGAAAACAGATATCAATATCAATGTGTATAAGACATAAAATGTTTAAGTTCAAGGGGAGATTATTCTACATCTTGCAAATCTACAATTCATAATTAACAGTTTTACAAATTTTTGAAACAATAAAAGCAAAATCCTGGAGGGATTTCATGATAAAAATATACTTAAGCGTTTGTCCACAGATGGGCATATGGATGATATGCACAAACAGGTTGCTTGCAATATATCCCCCAAAACTTCTTTATTTTGCAGTGATTTAGCTATGAGCAAATCACTGAAGACTTTTACCTGGCATTACAATATCAAAATCTTTTGGAACATTTTGAAGATTGGGTTCTGATAAGCTTACTCGTCCTGTGGCAGAATGTAGCTGACACTCACTGAAGATCCTGTGCATCTTCAGGTTCTCACATCGTACCTGGAATAAAATATTGGGACCTACCGGTAGTTAACCTCTCTCTGATGTAGAAACCAAAACAATAGAAAATTTAAACTTAAATAATTTTAAAAGGAAAATTTCATGAAGTGCGTTTCTTCTGCTGATTTGAATTCGCAAATCTGTAAAATACTGAATATAGTCATGATTGTATTATTGAATCATCTTTTTTGATATCTATAATCATTACTTCTGCTTTTGGAGAAACTTTTATTAGAGCTTGGAATAAAGTGACATGTAGATTCAAGATCAGAGCTCAAATTTTGTAAGCTCTGATCTTACTCTAAGCTGACCACAAACAGTATTATGTTGCCAATAGCAGTTAATATATCATTACTGTACAAGCTTACTCAAATGGTATCATGTAAAGCATGTAAAATTAGTAATACCTTTTCTTTCTGTAGGGGAAATATCACTTTTGTAAGAGCATTTGTAATTCTACGCCATTCCAATATTACCCCTGGTAGGGGATGAAACTTCTTTAATTTCTCTAAAATATCTTTTGATGTGCTATACTGATTTTTTATCTTGCCCTTTCTTGCACCAATACCTCTAGGTGCCAAGGATTTGGCAGGTCCTGATGAAAGGTCACCATTAACAGGAAGTTTTAATTCAAAATATAGCACCTGAAGATAGAAAACAGAGGTACCGGTATCTAATATTATCTGATTTAAGTCTTTACCAAATTACAAAATATTAGACTCGTCCAAATTGAAAGCATTTGCAGTCAACAAATCGATGTGACTCAAAAACTGAAATTTGTTTTGGGAAGGGTAGAAAACATTGTGGGAAAAAGAGAAAATGCCGGTCACCAACATTTTCTCCTTTTCCCACAATGTTTTCAAAAGGCTTCTTTCTCAGAGTTGTGAAAACCCATGACTGTTTGGTAAAGGGTTAAGTCTTAAGAGTTGGCAAACTTTTGGGCCAGTCCAAATTGAAAGCAATCACAGAAACAATTCAAACAAGGCCAAAATGATGAGATTTGTCTATGTATGGGTAGAAGTAAATTGTGGGAAAAGATAAAAATGCTGAGTACCAGTATTTTCTTCTTTTTCCCACAATGTTTTCAAAAGCCTCTTTTTACAAGAGCATTTGGTAAAGGGTTAAACAGATTATTAGATTTATCATCATGCATAATATGTAGAAAGAATGGAAGAAAACAAAAAAAAAAATAGACAGAAGTTTATCTGTTTGAATTAAGGTTTACTATGTTAACCATTAAACTGCTACATGGATGAAACAAAAATCCACTCACTAGTAAAAACCCAAATATTGTGATTTCAAAGTTGAATTCACTGGAGGAAAAAAATACTGTATCAGACAGAGTAGATTCAAGATCAGACTGCATGTTTTGTGCAGTCTGATTTTGATCTACACTGTCCGCAAAAGGTCAGTGCCTCACACTTAGCAGCATAAGGATTAAAATGTGGAAAGAAAGTGCTCCTTACAACCATTTCTCCTTTCACAACATGTTTTCAAATGTTGTCTGATGCAATACCAAAAACAATTTTTTTTTCCCCCAAATGCAACATGTTAGGAAAAACTATTGATGTATCCATGACAAACACAGCATTCTTTCATTTGTATTTGCAGAAGTCTTATATTCAGAATATATATCAGCCATGCTCTGTAAGAAGGAGGCTTAATGCATCTTCGACATGCACAGTTCCAAGGGGGAATCATGAGGTCCCTGGACATGTAGAAAAATGAACAATAGCAAAAAGTTCTGGCCCATGTCAGCCTGCACAGGCTGACCTGGGTTGATACATTTCGCAGATGCATAAAGCTCCCTTTTCACACAGCATGGCTCATATTAAATACCTGTTTGTTTGTTTGGTATGTAACATCATATTCAACAGTATTTCAGAAATGTCTTGACATCCAGTGAACCTCTGTATGTTTATATGGACCTTCTTTTGACAGTACTACAAAGAACACTACCTCCATGCCATTTGTTATTTTTATACATTTACAAAGCTGAAACTAACGTGACTGATATGACATACCTGAGAGATATCATCTGTAGCTGACAGAGAGAAAGGATGTCCTGCCAAATTGTAGGCTTGTTCCTCGAGGGCAGATAACTTTGCTATCATAACGCTTTTCTGACTCTCACTCTCCTCCTGACTAAAACCTGAAAAGTGACGCACACAGAAGTGAAATGAAGTGCCTCTAACTAGAATACATTACCTGATAACACAAAACCACCTCATTAATAAACAACAAAATGTTACACTTGTCCAACATGCAAGCATTTGCAGACAACAAAATAAATGTGATTTAAAAATTCTGTTTTGGAAGAATAAAAAAAAACATTTGGAAAAAGGGGAAAATGCTGGTTATCAGCATTTTTTCCTTTTCCCACTATGGTTTAAAAGGCCTTATTCTTCAGAATCATTAAACTCAGGATTGTTTGGTAAATGGTTAATAACCTCACAACCAGCATTTTTTGTCTCGTATCATTCCGATGTTTCCTCATTTAGATATGTATATAACCTTATTTTGAATGTTTTTTTTCTTTGTTACTCCATGAAATCTTTAATGCTCTTGTAGATCAATGAGTGGAAGCAGGCTTTTTCGACTTTTCTATTGTCTGTGGGGGCATCTTCCTGAGATTGACACAGGATATGGTTTCGTCCTGTCACTTTGGCATAGCACAGCATTCTGGTTAAGAAATACATACCAGCCATGCTCTGGCAAAACGGGTTTAAATGTATCTTTACGATGCATGATACCAAGCACGTAATATTGTATAGTTACTGACTGAATCGTGCGATAAAACAGTCCTTTTACATGCAGAAAATTGACCAATAGCAGAACATTTTGACCAAGGTCAGCCTGGCTCGATACTTTTTGCAGATGCACTAAGCCCCCTTTTCATTGAACATAGCTTATGTAAGTAACACACACCAAATCCATTTAATTCCATGTTGCATAGTGAAACAACTGCTTGCATTTCAACTTCTGTGTACACATTGCAGAGCCCTTCTTTATCTAAACAGGCCCTGAAATATTCCGCTAGGTGGCGCACCAGCACACATTCAGTACAGGCTCTGTATCGAGCTGACCCTGGGTTGTCCGGGTTCAGTCCAACACTTCCCACACCTATACCCCCTCCAAGACCTGAAATAAAGTTTATTACATTTTATTTGTATAGCATTCTGGGTCCATTTTAACAAACATTTCTTAAGAACAGTCTTAGTCTTGAGTACAAACCCTGAAATATCTTCAGCATTCCTTATTTATTTCAGAGCAAAAACTCTAATGTTAATAAGTATCTGTTACAATTCTGGTCTAGGAATTAAGGCCTAGGTCCAAAATACTTTCCTCAATCACAGCTATTGAGTTACAGACACAGAAATGCCTAACTCACAAATTAACCCTTACCAAACGACAAAATTTTAGACCCGTCCAACTTGAAAGCATTTGCAGACAACAATTTCAATGTGGCTCAAATGATGATTTTTCACTCATAGGGTGGAAAACATTGTGGGAAAAGGAGAAAATGCTGGTTCCCAGCATTTTCTCCTTTTCCCACCATGTTTTCAAAAGGCTTCTTCCTCAGGGTCGTTAAAAGTCGGGGTTGTGTTGGTAAAGGGTTAACCCTATCCAAAACAATCCCAAGTTTTAACAACCCTGTGGTAGAAAGCTTTGAAAACATTGCCCAAAAACAAGAAAATCCTTAAACTAGTATTCAATCCTTTTCACACAATGTTTGCTGTCCTATTAGAGAACTAAAGCTCATTTGTACTAATTCTGAAGTTGTCATCTGCAGATGTTTTGAAATTGGAAGAGTCTAGGAGTCTTGGTAAGGAGTTATGAAAGTAAACCTTTCAAGCAGCATTTTGATTTTTTTGATAACTCTGAGACTGAAGGCTTTCAAAACACTGTTGAAACAATTTCTATAGTGACAAGTCTAAAAGCTTTTCATCTAGTAACGATTCAAGCAGTTTAACCCTATACCAGATGACAAAATTTAAACTTGTCCAAGTTGGAAGAATTTACAGATGACATAATTTATATGCTCAATTGAATGGCTTTGTGTTTGAATGGGTCACCTGGTAGAAAACTGTGGGAAAAAGAGAAAATGCTGTTTAAAAAAAGGGAATTGTTTGGTAAACGGTTAAAGATATACTAATTAATAACTCTTACCTTGCAACATGGGAACTTCAGAGGGCAGAAGGTTTGTTATCATTCCATGAAGAGTTCTCTCCCTTGCTGAAGGATCCAACATCCAACATGCTGTTTTGGGATCCTCAAAATTGCCCTTGGGCACAAACCCACAACCCTCAGCTAAGGCCCTGAAATTAAATGAAAAATAAATTCAAACCCAGTACCTGCACATGCATCTTATTTTTAATTATTTTAATGAATACTTCTGAAATATTTCTGGAAATGAAGAGATCATATTTGTACAATAAACCTCTACCTCATAAAATCAGTCTCTTTCATAATAACTATCAATTTGTCATTTTAATCCTTTACCACACAATCCCAGGTTGTAACAAACCCTATGGAAAAGCCTTTTGAAAACATTGTGGGAAAAGTAGAAAGTGTTGGTAACTAGCATTTTCTTCTTTCCAGCAATATCTTCGACCCTTCCAAAGGCCAATTTCTGTTTTTAAGTCACAGTTATTTTGTAATCTGCAAAAAATTTCAATTTGGGCAAGTCTTAAATTTTGTTGTGTAATCTCACACAATCTTTTGTAACATCTCATACTGTCATGCTCTGAACCTTCATAATCATCCTGTGGTGTCTGTGATTGTGAGGTAGAGTGTTGGCTTTGTAATCATAAGGTCCCTAGTTCAATACCTGGGTGCGGGTATCAACTTTAGGATTGTTCAATGGCCCACACATTTCGCGCAAGTACTGATGTGTTTCTAGGAAGCAGAACCAAGAGAGATTAGTGTAAGTTGCAAAAACTTGTTTCTCAAGCAATGTAAAATGAATATGAGCTGTGCACTGGCTAAAGGGGGCTTAATGCAATTCTGTGATGCACTATAACAATCTAGTCATCATATGATTATGGAACAGTAAAATCAATTTTGTCTAACAACCGACTGAATCATGAGGTAGAATAGCCCTTTGACATACAGAACATTTAAAGATAGCAAAAAGTTTCGGCCCATGTCAGTCTGCGCAGAGTGCGCATGCTGATATGGGTCGATACTTTATGCAGATGCATTAAGCCCCCTTTTCACAGAGCATGGCCCATATGTTTTGCACTTCATAACCATCCTGTTGATGTTTGATCATCAACAAGCTATGATGTTAGAGTTCCCCATCTTTTAAATATTTTGAAAAATTTATCTGCTGTGGAACCCAATACATCTTTGTATGTGCCCCAGAATAGTTGACCCTTTACCAAACATTCCCATGTATTCGTTACCCTAAGGATGTAAGCTTTTGCAAACACTGCAAGAAAAGTAGAAAATGTGTAACTGGAGTGGACATACCTGTACTGAGCTTTAACATCAAACATCACTATGGACACTGGAAGTTCCTTGCAGACAGCTTGTTGTAACACAGACTTTACGGCCTTCATACGAATCCCGATACTGATATCTAGGTCAGACGGAGGAGCTGCCAGACTATCATTCACATCTCCTGTTCAAACATGAAAAATACATGCAACTTGAGATGACTTTGTAGATAGTGTAGATCAAGATCAGACAATATCTACTCTGTCCAATATTTTCAATAGTTTCAGCCCATGTCAGCCTGTGCTAACTGCACAAGATGACATTGATGGATACTCTTTGTGGATGCATTAAGCCCCCTTTTCACAGAGTATGGCTCATATACACAATAGCATTATTTCAGAAATTAACCTTTCCATATAGCACCAATTTAATGTCCCTACTGGACATTTTCAGTACAGAAATGAAGCCTGAATGTAAACAATTCCAAAGTTGCTTTTGCGCAGGATGTCTCTGCAAGTGGATAGCGTAGATCAAAGATCAGACTACACACTTTGTGCAGTTTGATTTAATCTATACTGGCCTCAGAAGCAACCGAAATTATGAAAAGTGCTTTGAAGTTAACAACGCTAGGTCAATGAAATGGACAGATGCAACCTGCACCCAGGAAAAAAGTATGTAATTAAGACTTAAAGTGCATTTCATAACTATAGTTGCCTCTGCAGCCAGCATAGATCAAGATCTGACTGCAAAAACATACAGTCTGATCTTTGATCTACACTGTCCAACTTGCTGAGACATCCTGGACAGAAGCAACTATGAAACTGCTATTATCAGGGTCTTATTTCTAGACTGCACATGTCTGTTAGTGTGTAGTATATTTGGCACTCTAAGGGTTAATACAATGTCAAGGTCATTTTGACAAGATAATGTTACAGTAGTGCACAGTCAAGATCCAAGATCAGACTACTTTTTGTACAGTCTGATCTTGATCTGCACAATCCCCAATGGCAACTTAAGTCATGCTGTGGCTTAAAAAGGGCCACATGACAACTGTCCACATATTCATTTGAATCATGCTCTGTAAAAAGGGGATACATTGCATCTGCGACAAGTATCAAACCATGTCAGCCTGTTTGTGATTGGTAAATTTTCTGCATGTCCAAGGACCATTCTATCTCATGATTCTGTTGGTTGTAAGACAAAATGAAATTACTGGATCCGTCATTTTGTTATGACTTGCTCAGTATAATAGATCACGGAGATTCATTGAACCCCCTTTTTCATGAGTGCCGCTCATTTTCTTTGACTATTCTGAACCAGTGCTTAACCCTTTCCCAAACGACAAATTTTAGACTGGTCCAAATTGAAAGAGTTTGCAGACGACAATTTTAAATTTGATGAAAATGGCAGAAAGTTATCAAAAAGGGGAGAAACACTGTGGGAAAAGGAGAAATTGCTCGTTACGAGCAATTTCTCCTTTTCCCACAGTGTTTTCAAAAGACTTGTACTGCAGACACGTGAAAACCAGGGCTTGTTTGGGAAAGGGTTAACTCTACACCAGAAGACACAATTTTAGACTTGTACAAATTGAAAGTGTCAGCTTACAACAAATTTAAAGTGGTTTCAATGATGAAGTTTGTCCTTGAAAGGTTGAAATTTTGTAAGAAAATCAGAAGATGCTAATCAATGGAATTTTCCTTTTCCACTGATGTTTTCAAAAACCTTCTTCTCCAGGGGTCATTAACCCTTTACCGCACAATCCAGACTTTTAACGACTCTGAAGAAGCCTTTTGAAAATATTGTGGGAAAAGGAGAAAATGCTGGTAACCAGCATTTTCTCCTCTTCCCACAATATTTCTACCCTTTCTGATACAAATATCATCAATTTTTCCAAATTTAACTTGGTGTTTGCAAATGCTTTCAATTTGGACCAGTCTAAAATTTTGTTTGGTAAAGAGTTAAAGGACTCTATGGTCTGGTTCAGTAAAGGGTCAACTCTTCACCAGATGACAAAATTTTAAACTTGTCCAAATCTAAACTGAAAGAATTAGTCGACAAAAAATTAAAAGTGGCTGAAGTTGTGGAAATTATCTTTGAAATGAAAGAAAACATTGCAGCAAAAGGAGAAAATGCCGGTAACTAGTACCATGTTTTCAAAAGCCCTCTTCCTCCAGCTGTTAAAATTTGGGTTCGTACTGTAAAGGGGTGGGGAATTATAAAAACAGGTAACCCACAAAAAATGAAAATTTGAATTGATATACCTTTGGGTGGATGGTGGGTAAAGGACACATAATAAGCATCTCTATTTTCCCAGGATACAGCAATACCCACTATCACAAGGTCACGGTCCCCTACCATAATATCATCACTATCACTATGGAGCTGTCTTGTGGAAGGGGAATCTGCAACTAATGTATCATTTAACCCTATACTGCACAATGCCGCCTTTTAAAGCCCCTGGGAAAGATGCCTTTTGAAAACATGGTGGGAAAAGGAGAAAATGCTGGTTACCAGCATTTTCTCCTTTTCCCACCATGTTTTCTACCCTATCAAGAGAAAATTGCACCATTTGAGCCACACTGAAATTGTCATCTGCAAATGCTTTCAATTTGGACAAGGCTAAAATTTTGTTGTCTGGTAAAGGGTTAACCCTTTGTCACACAATCCAGTCTTCTTAAAACCCCGAGCGAGAGGGCTTTTGAAAAGATTGTAGAAAAAGGAGAGAATGTTAGTAAGTAGCATTTTCTCCTTTTTCCACATTGTTTTTCTATCCCGAAAACAAGTCTCAACATTTGAGTAAAATTTAATTTGTTTTCTGCAAATGCTTTCAATATTTTATCATCTGGTGAAGAGTCGATCCATCAAAGTGACACAAAACCAGATTTCCTTTCAGCAAATAGAAGTTATTCAGACATTTAAACTTACTTATTTATGGAAAAATGCATGTCAAAACCCAAAGCAAATTCCCAATTTTTTTTTTTATGTGAAATTTCTTACCCGCAAGTCACAGGATAAACTAAAAACAAAGGTAAGTAAGCTCAACACAACATTATATGCTTTATCAGACAATAATGATCAAGATGGGGAAGATGATCTTATACAGGTGTACAGCATACTAGCTATATTTTCACTGGTACCTAACTTTGCTGTCATATTTGCAGAGGTGCAAACTCATAATCCAAAGGTTGTGGGGTTCAAGTCCCTGAGTCATTATCTTCTATAATGGTATGTTTCCTTTTTCTATGTACCTACTAGTAATTTGAAAACTCTATGATCACGAACTGGTTTATTCTAGCAATTCATGCGACCATTTAGCAAAAATTAATCTTGTTGTAAGACTCGTAACTAAGACAATTTTCATACTAACACAGAAGTATATAAGTAACAAAAAGATTTAAACCAAGACAAAATAAAAATAGAATTTCTTGATTGATTTGAAATGAAATATTGAACAAAACATCAAATTGATATTAACCCTTAGGCTGCTAAGGCCAACTCAAGGGCCTTCAGCCGACAGTGTAGATCAAGATCAGACTGCATAGAACATGCAGTCTGATCTTGGATCTACACTGTCCGGTAAGGAGATATTCCTCCCCCAGAAATAACTTTAGCAACATTCCGGTTTTAACTATCAACTTGAATGTATCATTTAACTTATTCAGCAGGATAAGGGTTAAAAAAAAAAAAAAATTAAAAACAGTAAAACATAAATGAATATTCAATTAGAGATACTGGTACCTTTTCTATATTTTGCACCAATTCTGACATCTCTACTTTGATTCCGTGACTTTTTCTCACAGGCTACAGAAATGGCATATCTGGATTTGGTCCTCCATTCCATTATAAAGGTTTTAAAAAGTCTTTTGTCCCCACACACGTCTATGATTGCAAAAGAGGCCTGGGTGAGGGGCACACCTGAGTCTTCTGGGTCGATGAAGGATGGACATAGTTTATCGTCAGTGGCTTCCTCTTCAGAGCAATTATCTTTATCTTCTTCATTGTCCGTGCTGTTTTTCCCTTCAGTGATACATTCTGTCGTTTTAAAATCTGTAACAGCATTCTTATCTTTTTCAGCAGAATCCCAAACTTTATCCTGCTTAGCCAAGGTTTTCAGTCTAGGACTAAATGCTAAAGCATTGAGAGTCCTAATTGGTGTTCTTTTAGGAGTTGTAGTAGACCCTAACTGATCATCGCTTGGGGGTGTAGGGGGTACACAGTCACTCCCTGTGCTAACATTGTGTATAGAGGGAGACTGCTCTTGTTTCTCTTCAGATGTTTCACCTGCCTTTTTGCCTTCTGTTTCACTTATTTTCTTTTCATAGCTACTTTCATATCTGTTATTTTCTTCCCAGTTCAGATTTTTTTCTTGATTGTGTATGGGACCTAATACATCATTTGTATGTTTTCTCATTTTGTCCTTTCTTTCAGCCTCTGGTGTTGAATGACTAATATCGGCTTTCTTGCGCACTTTAGCATTTCTATCTCCAGGTGTTTGTCTTCCTCTTTTAATGGCTCTGACTTTTGGAGTGATAAATTTTTTACTTATGGTTGGACCACTTTTGCTCTTAATTTTACATTCACCAGATGTTACAAGATCCACCTCGTGTAAATCTTTATCAATAATTTTTTCCGATGTGTATAATGTTTGGTCCATTCTATCACAGTCTTGCTTTGAGAGAGAATTTTTTTCTGGATTGTTGAATTCTGATTTATCATTATCATTATCAAAAACCTGATCTATCATTGAAACAGTCAAAGAATCACCAAAATGGTCTTTATCTTTCTGAGAATCTATGGTGTTAGGCGTAAAGGCAACACATTGGTCATTCTTTCCTATAAGATCATCAGTACACTGGTTGAAGTCATTCACCATTTTCCTGTTGGTAACAGCATGTTCACTTAATGCATCAACATTCACATCAGATATGTTGAATGTACTGGAGAATGAAATATCATTTTCTTTTTGAGTTTTATTTGTATCATTCACAGTATGTGGACTAGAAAACAAGCCTATATTATTTGTCGCTAAACATACATCCTTATCATAATGGATATTAACATCAGTTTCAACATGATCTACATTTTCTTTGTCAGCCTTTTCAAAACAGACTTCTTGCCCACTGTGATAAGGAATGTGAAGATCCTCGTAAGAACAGTTCAGTCTGTCTTTATAGTTACTTGTTTCTCCAGACAGACCTACATGCTCATAGTTACTGGCAGCTATTATATCTACAGAATTATCAAATATCTCCGCGTTGGACTCGTGGAGAACATTAATCTCAAGGTCATTTCTCTCACTGTCATAACTTTCTGAAAGTTTGAGTTGCAGATCATCATCAATACTGTTAATCACTTTTATACTGTGCTCATCTTTAGGATTTATATGATCTCTATCTGTGTATGATGTATCTTCAACTTTCTCAGAATACAGAGCCTCAGAATTCAAATCATTAAAAGCATCATTATTTTGCTGACTATCCTTACTTACTGTACTGATAACGCCATCACTACTTGAATTTTTAACAACAGATTTAGCAATTCCAAATATAACAGATTTTGCTGTTTGAGTGTCTAATACAAAAGTTTCCAAAAATTCATCATCCACATCTGTAGTAGCTCCTGTTAACTCAGCAGACTTTGAACACTCAACTTCAGACTTTTCACTTATTTCTTTAGGTTTCAAATCACTCAGTTTTTTGTGTTTCTTTTCTCTCCTAATATCCACAGAGCTTGATTTTGATTCATCAGATATTTCTTCTTCTCCTTCTTTGATATTTCTACCAACCCTTGCAGTGGCTTTATCTTCAATATTTTCTGGCCCAATAGGACCACAGTCTGCTTCTACTGGTTTTTGTTTCTGAGGACTTGTCATTATTTCTTTGCCAGACAATGCATTAAAAAACAAAGGACTCCGCGCCGCTCCAGACTGAACCCTTTCTTGAATACTATCAGACACTCTGTCCTTTACACTATTGTTACACTGTACGGCATCACTAACTTGATTTATCTGTGCGTCTTTACTACCATTCATCAGTTCTAAGCCTTTTTCTTGGTCTGATTTTTCATATTTTTTCAATAAGGTTGAGTCCTTTGTAGCATCTTTATTACCATGAGGCAGGTTACTTTTACACACCAATTTCATCCCTTTCTCAGTTCTACTTTCACTCTCATTTTTCATAATGTTGGCTTGGTCACCTTCTGTTTTCAATTTCACATTATCACTCTGTGGATTTTTACATGATATTAAGGGAGGAGATAAAGCAGAGGAATCTTTCTGACAAAACTCAGGTTTTCCAGGAGCGACACTCTTTCTTTTTGAAAGAGTTTCTTTTGTTTGATCTGCCCTCCCTATTGAGGAACTTTTCCTCTGACGTGATAAAGATCTCTGACCAGAAGTTCTACTGCGCTGTTGTACTGTAAAAGATGCATAATTGACCCCTTACCTCACAATCCATGTTCTAATGACCCTGAGAATGAATACCTATGAAAACATCGTGGGAAAAGGAGAAAATCCTGTTAACCAGCATTTTCTCCTATTTCCATGATGTTCTCTACCCTTCAAAGACAATTTTCCACCATGTAAGTTACTTTTAATTTCTTGTCTGCAAATTCTTTGAACCTGGACAAAAAAAAAAAAAAAAATTGTTTGGTAAAGAATTAATCTTAATCAATAATTACCCTTTGCAAGTAACCACAAGTTGATACCTTGTGGTTACTTCAAATGGTAGAACACTTTTTTGCTTTTAATAAGTAGTAACTCATCATCTCTAGTTCAGACTGTAAGACCCATCAATTAGTGTATATCACACAACAGTGAGAAAATGCTGCCAACATTTCTGCAACGTTTTCAAAAGCCTTCTTCCTCAGGTCTGTAATACCATGGCACCGTTTGGTACAGGGGTAGAGGTCAAAATTAACTCACAAGACACTGGGCTGGTGACAACAGGAGACTGATGTTCAGTTTTACTTGTCCTGTTTCCAGCCTCATTCCACTGAATCCCTAATCCTCCCAGTTCATCTTGTATCATAGCCTTTGCTTCATCAATTATAATGACAGCTGCCTCATATTCTGTGACCCCTTTGCGACCCGTTAAAAAGATACAGCGTGATTTCCTTCTCTCCTCAGCCTCCCATTCACTCTCTGTTTCTTGCTTCTTTGTGCTGTTTAGGAGTAAATTCTTGTCTTAATTCATTACCTCCTGCCGACAGCATCTTGCAGTATGCCATACGCTTTTTATAAAACATGACGGTAAAATGAATACTAGTAATAGGTGTGACATACATGAATAAAAATTGAGTTTGAAAGCATTAATTTTTCATGAGGTAAATTTCATTTCATAAAAGCAATGTCTTCCTAACATAAATGTTCCTTAACCCACAAATTTTAGACCTTTCCAAACTCAAAGCATATGCAGAAGCCAAATTAAATGTGTCTAAAATTGTAGGCATTGCTTTTGATAGGGTAGCAAAGATTGTGGAAAAAGGAGAAAATGCTGGTTACCAGCATTTTCTCCTTTTCCCACAGTGTTTTCAGAAGTTGTCTTTCTCAAGGTCATGAAAAGTTGGCATTGTGTGGTAAAGGGCTAAGAATCATGAAGCAGAATCCTCCAACCAAATAAAGAGATAAACTGTGGTACTGCTCAGAGGGAGGTCAGAACTCAAAATGAGAGAAGTATTATGGAGTTTTAAAAGGAAAAAAAAATTAATATTCTTCATAAAACAAGTGTTGTCCTATCGCAAAAATTCATATGAAAACCTACAATATCTTTTGTTCATGGAGTTACCAATTCAAAATAAGAATAGGCTCTAATTATGAAGATCTCAGAAAAGCTGCTTATGTCTGGAATAATTTATTCAAATTCATATAAGAAAGATGAATTTTTGTGAACACAGATAGAGACTTCTATATTAACTTATCATGGTATTATTAATTTAACTCTTTACCAAACGGCAAAATTTTAGACCAGTCCAAATTGAAAGCTTCAGCATACGACAAAATAAATGTTATTTAAAAATTGAAATTTGTTTTGGGAAGAGTAGAAAACACTGTGGGAAAAGGAGAAAATGCTGGTTACCAGCATTTTCTCCTTTTCCCACAATGTTTTCAAAAGGCTTTTTCGTCAGGGTTATTAAAAGTTGGGATTGTGTGGCAAAGGGTTAAGACCCCAAAACAATGTTATGAATTACAAAAAGAGCATAGAAAAATGTCATTTTTCAATAGTGTGGAGAACATTGTGAAAAAGAAGTAATTGCTTGCTACAATAAAATGCACCTTTTACGACAATGTTTTCAATGGCTCTCTATGGCAGAAGCCCAAGTTGAATTGGCACAATAAATGTTTTTGTTTTTTTTTGGTTTTTTTTGTTTGGTTTGTATTGGAGTTTAGCGCCATTTTAACAGCTTAGGTCATATCATGACAGTCAGTGATGCACCTATGTGCTTCCTGGCTTTCTCACACCAGTACTGACACAACTTTCTTTCCAAAGCCACTGACTACTTTTCTCACATGCATCAGAGGTGAGAGGCAAAAAATCGCCGGAAAGAAAGTTTGCCTCAACCGGGTATCGAACCCGCAACCACCAGGTCATGAGTCCGACACGCTAACCACTGAGCTACCCAGGCGTTTTTTTTTTTTTTCTTTTTTTTTTTTTTTAAATAAATAAGAATAACACATATCAAAAAAAGAAATGTGGTGAGAAAAACTGGAGAAAAAGTATGTCTACCTTTGAAATGGTGCCGAGTTTTTCAGCAAGGCTTCAACATCTGCTGGATGTGCACTAGCAAGGGCGGCCACAGTTTGGTATCCCCCGTTGTACAACACCCTGGCTCTCTGTCCGTTCAACGTAGAAATACGGACAAGATCACACAGCTCTCTTTGAACACCAAAAGTCAGACGATTTTGGAACTGGGATAGAATGAGTTCCAGATTGGACCATCCTAGTCTAGCACAGAATACAGTCACCATTCCTGTAAAGTGAATGGAAAAATCCAATCCTCTTTTCTTTCAGTAAGTCAAACAGTGTTTTATTGGTTGCTACACATACTTTCTCCTTCTGCTTTAGTGTTTTCAAAACTGTTCAGTTGCAAGTCAAAAAAGTTCTGTACAGGAGATTATGGATTAGCTGTTAGTAGATTAAATTCTTCAATTGAGCAAAACTTAAATCCTTAAAATATACTATATAGTATCAAAAATACATCTTGAATATTAAACAGCTCTTTGAATTTTAAATCTACAGGTACCAAGCATTGGCAAGTATTTCTTTTTGGTCATGTCAGTGTTTGAAATACAGAAGAAAAGAACAGAAAAAAGATAATAAGCCATGCTCTGTGAAAAAGGGGCTTAATGCATTTGCAAAAAGTATCAACCAAAGTCAGCCTGTGCAGGCTGACCTGAATCGAAACTTTGCTATAGGTCGATTTTCTGCATGTCCAATGACCAATTTACCTCCAGATCCAGTTGATTGCTGGACTAAATTGATTTTACGGATCCATAAATATGTGATAACTTGAATGGTATAAAACATCACAGAAATGCCTTAAGCCCCCTTTTGCCAGAGCAAGGCTCAAAATACCAGCAAATGTGGCTGCTGACTGCTGTAAAGACTGAAGCTGTCCTTTATTGCAATTATACTTCTTTGCAACATCACTGAGGGGGACTTCTTGAACCAAGTCATGGAGAACCAGAGCTGTATAAAACCTCTTGTGTATAGCCATTGCTGTTTGTTGTGCAGCTGTTTTACATGGCACTCGACCTCTCACAGATTTAGCCAAAAAGGATTCCTTTACTCCTATAATCTCAGCGACTTTTCTCATGCCAGGAGACAGGTTTTCCCAGATACAGAAAAATTGGTACCAGTCTATGTAGTCTCCTACACCTGAGTAAATTGGTGTTACCTATATTTAAAGCAAACAAGAGCACCGCATGTGGGTGCCAACGCTTGGCTGCAGTTGCTTGATTTTCATTGAAAATTCTATGTCTAAAGAGGGGTATAACTGTGTCAAAATATTCTGATGGTTGCCTGCCCATGTTGTATGGGTTCCCTTTTTGATAGTGAACAACTTGTCTAAGTTTGAAATAAATATCTTCAGTAATAACAGAGATATTACAAAATGTCAAAGCTTTTGCACAATGCTGACAACACAGACGAGGACAGGACTGTAACAATACCTCCACATTTTCTTCGAAAACAGCCAAGTCAAAAATGAGGGGCGTTACACACAATTACATTCTCTAATCATATGCTGAAACGAGTTTGTTTTGACACAATCATACCACTTTGCATGTGCATAGGTCGACAAACAGGCTGATTCCAGAATACCCCCCGAAAACATTTGTTATGCAAAGTATAGTAATACTGTATATACTTGACTCCATAACATAGACTGCTGAAAAATCATTATTCATCATCTGAAACATATCCTTGTTGCAATGACAGTCATAATATCTTAGTTTAAAATTCAAGCACTAACAAACAGAATCTGCCCTTATTACCCAACCAATTTCTTTTTCTCAAGCTTTCACCTGAAATTCTCCATGTATACTATAAAATAATTTTATTACAGTAGTTTCTTAGTCAATACCTGATATATGATATGAAGCTCATTTTCCAGCACAAAGCACTGCCTGGCTCTCTGTAACTCCGAGAAGACTACAAGACCTTCATCAGGGGACAGTGACGAGGCAAGTACAGCTGCACCTAGTTGGGTTGGAATGAACCTCTCTGTACTGGATCCTGCAATTATCCCTATGAATGGATGTTTCATGTTTCCAGGAGCTGTAAGTTCACTGTCATTTATAAATGAGCCATGCTCTGGCAAAAGGGGGCTTAAAGCATCTCCGTATTGCATTGTACCGAGCAAGACATAACTTGATTATGAATCCATAAACTCCATTTTGACAAACAACTGACCTATGCATGAGGTAGAATTATCCTTTGACATGCAGAAAATCTAAAGATAGCGAAAAATTTCGGCCCATGTCAGCCTGCGCGGACTGCACAGGCTGACATGAATTGATACTTTTCGCAAATGCATTAAGGCCCCTTTTCACAGAGCATGGCTCAAATATTATTTTAATTCTAAATTCCATGACTAGTCATCTGATTACCTAAGACGTTCTGTCTCTGACTTTATGATGGCTGGTGAATATACCCAAAAATTTATCTCTTTCCTTATCACAAACAACATCAGAAGCTTTTATGGACAATGTAGATTAAGATCAGACTGCACAGACTGTGCACTCTGATTTCTGATCTACACTGTCGACTACCTTATTTTATAATATGATCAAACTGTCTCGTCATCTTACAACAGAAATGAGCCATGCTTTGGCAAAAGGGGGGCTTAATGCATCTCTGTGATGCCGTGTACCAATCAAGCCATCATAAAAATATGGATCCTTAATAGTCCCCTTTTTTAACAACCAACTGAATCATGAGGTAGACTGATCCTTTGACATACACAAAATTGACCAATAGCGAAAAGTTTCGACCCAGGTCAGCCTGCGCGAACTGCGTAGACTGACCTGGGTTGATACTTTTCGCAGGTGCATTAAGCCCCCTTTCACAGAGCATGTCTCAAATACCAATTTGTAGCCACCGAAAAAGCGTAATTCATTTACATGTTAGTGAAAGAGTAAAATATGCTTATTGATGTATAAATGTTTAGTTTGGATTTTCATCCGACACCTCAATGTTGCTTTGGTCATCTAAACTGTGAAGTTTTCAAATTCACATTCAATTGCTAGCTTTTTTCAATTAACACTTTACCATACAAACCTAAGTTTTACCAACCCTAAGAAGGCTTTTGAAAACATTGTGGAAAAAGAATAAAATGCTGGTACCCAGCATTCTCCTTTTCCAACAATGTTTTCTCCATTTTCAAAAGCAAATTGAATCATTGTAGTGGCATTTATTTTGTTGAATGTAAATGCTTTCAGATTAGAAAGGCCTAAAATTTTTCTTGTTTGCTGAAGAATTAAATCTACCTCTGAATTTCTCAGTAACTTGGCAGCTGCATCATCAATCATACAGCAATTGGTTAAGTAGATATTGCTTATGATCTCATCAAAATCATGTAAGCTGGTGCAATAAAAAAAACATCAGGATGTAAAATATTGTGACATTTCTCAAGTCATTTTTTACTGCAGATATATATCAAAATGTGAAAATGTAATTAAGACATGGTAACACACATACCATCTTCATTTGTGATAGTCTGTTTACACACAAATTCATTTTCCTGCAGAAATCTGACACACTGGTCTATAAGGTTCTGAGTTTGAGCACTCCCGGGTGGGATAGATGCCGCTAAGAGAGTACAAGATGCATAGGAGGCCACATCGTTTGTCTCCATAGCAACACCACTCACAACCACCTCCAAAATGGCTCTTTTCATACTGGAACTTAATTCTTCACCTGAAGTTAAACATTAAATACAGCAATAGAATACAGCACATCCTCTGCAAAGGTATAATAAATTTAACCCATAAAGCATCTTTCACAACAACAGTTGCATCTGAGGCCAGTGTAAATCAATATCAGACTGCATAAAATGTGCACCCTGATCTTTGATCTACACTATCCGCCATGCAGAGACATTCTGGACAAGAAGAACCTGGAGATTGCAATTATTTGGATCCAATCTCTTGCCTGAGAATAATTCCTAGGTTTATTTGGCATTCTAAGGGTTACTATAAATGAATATAATACTATGCTCCCTTGGTATAGACTATGTGGTTGGTATGAAAACTGACGTTTTGATCCAATGCACTCCAATGAAACAACTTTTTCAATTTTTTTTTTGTTACAATGTTATTTATTTACAAAAAAACATGCTAGAATTAGTTTTTTCATGACTTTCTAATTTCATGCCTTTAGGTACTAATCTCCCACATAATTTTTTAGTATGCTTTGGTCTAAGCAAAATGAGTGAAAGACAGTTGGAGAACAGCTATAAACAGTAACAAATCTTAATAAAACCATGTGTTCTTGTAGTAATTTCCTCTGTATTTAGACTCATTAGTAATTTTAAGTACACCACTAGCTTAACAATACAAACAAACAAGTTAATTTTATGTTTTACAAACTTTATGGTTACTGAAACAGAATTATTTGAGTATGTATGTACCTTTATAAATTCATTCACCCTTTAACCAAAACCAACTTTATCAATCTACCTGACAGAAAAGAATGTGATTATTACACAAGACCTAAAGATGGTTGACCAAATACAGAGAGATAATTTGCCTACATCACCCATGAAAAGATTCTCACATATCATTTATTCACACTAAAATGAAGTCTGTTTCCATTCGGTAACTGTTACAAATTGGCAAATCTGAAATGACACAGATTGATTGATTGTATGGTGTTTAATGCTGTTTTCAACATTATTTCAGTTATATCGCGGTGGCCAGTGCACCTATCCATGCTTTCCTGGAGTTTCTTTTACCAGTACTCAGCACAATATTCTTTTCAAGCCACTGGCTGCTTTCCCACATAACCATCGTCAAAACAATGGTCAGCGGTGAGAAAGGAATGAATCTTGTCGCAATGCCTATCATCAATCCTTTGAAAGAAATTGGCCAAGCTGGGGATCGAACCAGCGACCTCCTGTTCTCAAGTCCTGCGCACTACCGACTGAGCTACGGGGCTTGGCAAAATGACACAGTGGTGATGAAAAAAAGTATGTGGTTAGAATATGTAACTATCTAATAAAGAAAACATACTTGCAAAACATACCCTCATGTCGTACCAGTGTGCTTTTCACAGGTGGTAATTGGCCAGTTACTAGTTCTACTGCTTTGGATTTCTCATTTGGCTTACACAGTAGGATACTCTCACCTGTTTTGGGAAACTAAGCATATTAAAAGGTATCTGCATTGATCCTAAAATGAAATTTTCTACAAATATTTGCCACTTGATGTGATATTCAACTTTGAATAACATTGAAAAATTTTGTGTTTTTTTCCCAAGAAGAACTTCAACTCATAGCATTGTAAAACAAGAGGGCCATGATGGCCCTGTATCGCTCCACTGGCTTATAAATATAAACCATAAATACTAAACATTTCAATTCTGAGCCAAATGGTTTCAAAATGAAGACTTACAAAATTTTCTCTGTAAAAGCCCATGTGAAGGTTGAGACCCGCAAGGCAAAGCCATGTTTGATCCTAGAGCTATAATTACTTGAACCCTGGTAGAGGTCCACAAGATAAAGCCACATGCCAAAATAATACAAGTCTATGCTGTATGGTTATAAATAAGGTGATTTTCAAGTTTTGTCCATATGAAGCCTCTGTAAAACATAAGACCCCTGATGCAAGGCTAATTTCAAAAAAAAAAAAAAAAAAATCAAAACAGGAAGATTTCTTAAGTTGTCACTATGTAAGCCCATGTAAAACTTGTGACCCCTGCGGCGGGGCCAGTTTTGACCCCAGGGCTAAAATTTTGGCCCGCTTGGTAGAGGCCCACTAGATATAGCAACATGCAAAATTTGGTAGCTCTAGGCCTAATGGCTAGGTACAGGAAGATTTTTAAAGTTTTCTCTATATAAGCCTATGTAAAACTTGTGACCCCTGGGGCAGAGCCAATTTTGACCCCAGGGCTATAATTTGAAGACACTTGATAGAAGCCTACTACATAAAGCTACATGCCAAATTTGGTAGCCCTATGCCTTATGGTTTCAGACAAGAAGATTTTTAAAGGTTTCCAATATTTTTCAGTTTTGTTGCCATGGCAACCAGAGTTTTTGAAGGAATCAAATTCTTTCAAGAAATTCTGAAGAGGACCATGGCAGGATCATTTCTGTGAAGTTTCATGAAAATCGGATAGGTAGTTTTAGAGAAGAAGATGTTTGAAATAAAAGTTAACGCACGGACGGACGGACGGATGGACGGACGGACGGACGGACACATGACGGACACCGGGCCATGATATAAGCCCGCTGGCCTTTGGCCAGTGGAGCTAAAAATTATTTTGAAAGAACTGCAGAGTTCTAAATTTAATCCTTCCTTACAAGATGATGTCAACAAAAAATAACATTAAATGTGTGAATACATGTCAATACACCATGCCAAAAGAAGAAATTGCTTGTTCAGCCAAACTGTTTTCAAGAGCAATCAGTTGCATTATGAACAACTGGGTTTCCAGGAGTACATGAGTTAATATGTTCTCTTTATAGGAGAGTGACTATTTGGCAATTAAAACTGAACTGTGCTCTGGCAAAAGAGGGCTTAATGCATCTCCATGATCAATTTTACCAAGCATCATATAATTATGGATCCCTAAAATCCATTTTGTCTAACAATCAACTGGATCTGGAGGTAGAATAGTCCTTTGGCATGCAGAAAAGGTACAGGTAGCAAAAAGTTTCAAACCAATGTCAGCCCGTGCAGACTACGCTGGCTGACATGGGTGGATACTTTTTGCAGACGCATTAAGCCCCCTTTTTCACAGAGCATGGCTAATTTAAAGATGTCAACAACAAACCAGCAGTATCCACCCCTTTCCTTCCAGCACGGCCAATCATTTGTTTGTAAGTCAAAAAGTCAATAACTTTCCCTCCATGGAAAACAGGTGTCCTTATCAACACTCGTCTTGCTGGCAGATTAACTCCTGATGACAGAGTAGACGTGGCAACAAGCACCTTTAATATTCCTTGTCTGAAAGCTCCTTCCACAATGTCCCTCTCATCGAATGTTAAACCTGTAAAGTGGAACCTGTCTTAACTTCTCAACAAACCACACAAAATTTTAACTTTTATCCTACTAAATAAGTTAAATAAAACTTTCCAGCCAATCGGAAAAAAACCGAATAATATTACTTCAAACTTATTTTTTGGAGGAAATTATCTCCTTGTTGGACAGTGTAGATCCAAGATCACACTGCACGGTCTGTGCAGTCTGATCTGGATCTACACTGTCTGCAAAAGGTCAGTGATTCGCGCTTAGCAGCTTTAGGGTTAAACTTGTTCTTTCTGTAAGTGAAAAATTAAATGTGAACAAGCATTCTGATCGTATTGCATAGCAATACACAGTCCCCTACCGGCTGTATGTATCGCTGGCATGTCAGTGAAATTTTTAAAGTCCAAGGCCTGTAAATGCGTCAAAAAGCAGTGGAGAGGGACGAAACTTGAACTTGATGTGTAAGTCATGGTTGTTGATGTACACACCAAAAATCAGCTCTATATGTAGCAGCATTTAGAAAAAAAGTGCGGAAAAATGTTTTATCAGTGAAATTTTGTATGTCTAAGGCCTGTAAATGCGTCAAAAAGCAGTGGAGCACGACGAAACTCGAACTAGATGTGTAAGTCATGGTGGTTGATGTACACACCAAAAATCAGCTCTATATGTAGCAGCGTTTAGAAAAAAAGTGCGGAAAAATGTTTTATCAGTGAAATTTTGTAAGTCCAAGGCCCGTAAATGTGTGAAAAAGCGGTGGAGTGGGATGAAACTCAAACTTGATCTGTAAGTAATGGTGGTTGACTTACACAGCTAAAGTCAGATGAATATCTACCAGCATTTAGAAAAAACAGTCCGGAAAACCGATTTATCAGTGAAATTTTGTAAGTCCAAGGCCCGTAAATCAGTGAAAAACCAGTGGACCGGAACGAAAGTCGAATTTGATCTGTAAGTCATAGTGGTTGAGTTACACAGCAAATCTGAGATCAATACCTACCAGCGTTTAGGAAAAAAGTCTGGAAAACTGATTTATCAGTGAAATTTTGAAAGTCCAAGGCCCGTAAATCCGTGAAAAACCAGTGGACCAGAACGGAAGTTGAACTTGATCTGTAAGTGATGGTGGGTGACTTACACACCAAAACTCGGCTCAATATGTACCAGCATTTAGGAAAAAAGTCCGGAAAACTGATTTATCAGTGAAATTTTGTAAGTCCAAGGCCCGTAAATCCGTGAAAAACCAGTGGACCGGAACGAAAGTCGAACTTGATCTGTAAGTGACGGTGGATGACTTACAAACCAAAACTCAGCTCAATATGTACCAGCGTTTAGAAAAAAAGTCCGGAAAACTGAATTGCGGACTGACGGACAGACGGACGGACAGACGGAGTGCAAACCTAAAGTCCCCTCCGGCTTTGCCGGTAGGGGACTAATAACATTATGGGATGTGTCTTTTCAATGTTAGAAAATATTGTGGGTAACAGAGAAAATGTTGGATACCATCATTTTTTCTTATTCCCACAATGTTTTTAAAATTCTCTTTCTCAGGGTTAAAAAGAAAAAAATTAGAAATGTCTGGTAAGAAAATAAACCACTGCATAAGGGAACAATCACAACAAGTCACTCAACTCCTTATCAACCGACAAAATTTTAGACCAGTCCAACTTGTAAGCATTTGCAGACGACTAATAAATGTATCTCAACAATTGATTTTTTTGGGGGGAAGTGTAGAAGACATTGTGGGAAAAGGAGAAAATGCTGATTACCAGCATTTTCTCCTTTTCCCAAAATGTTTTAAAAGCCTTCTTTCTCGGGGTCATTAAAAGTTGGGATTGTGTGATAAACTGTTAAGTGGGGAGGCTGTTAACATAGACATTTTGTATCTAAAAATAAGGTGCTAGACCTTGAAATAATGTTTACTTAGTATGAGGGGCCTCTGACACAAGTTTCACTGTATGTTTTGTCTAAGCTGTTGGGGAAAAAAAAAAAGGATCAATTATCTTTAATATAAAAGGTCTATACATTCTTTTCAACACTAAAAACCATAGAAAACTATCATCTTTGGTATGTAAGAAATAAATAAGAGCACCACATGCGGGTATCAATGCTCTGCTACAGTTGCTTGATTTTCGGTGAAAATTCAAAGTCAAAAAAGAGGCATAACTGTACCAAAAATAATTTGATGGTTACCTGCCCTTGTTGTAAGGGTTCCCTTTTTGACAGTTAACAACTTGTTAAAGTTTCAAGTAAATATCTTCAATAATAACAGATATTATAAAATGTCCAAGTTTTTGAAAATGTCAAAGTTTTTGCATGACAATGCTATGCAATGGAGGGTAGATCAAAGATCAGACTGTCTGTTCTGTGCAGCCTGATCTTGTTCTGCTGTCTACATCAGAGCATCAATTGTAGCCTTGCATGCTAAGAGTTAACAATACACCCTCTCAGTCAATCAACCAAGGGTCCAAAACTTTACTTTATGGGTATCGTAGATTTCATTTTTTCACCACTTTCTCACAGCTGTACATAATGACAATTTTGTAACATACCAGCATGATGATAGGCCACTCCATATGGTACAGTCCGTCCTAACATTTGATCTAACCCTATAGGTGTACGTCTCAACTGTTCTACTACATCATGTAACGAGGCACGATTTAGAGGTAGTACCAGCACATCAGAGGACTTCTCTGGTTCTACTTTTGAAACAAATATAGCACATGTATATATAATTCTGAGCCATGCTGTGGCAAAACGGGCACAATGCATTTCCGTGATGCATAATAACAAGCAAGTCATCACAAAATTATGGATCCAGAAAATCCATTTATTATAAAACAACCAACTGAATCACGAGGTAGTCTGGTCCTTTGACGTGCAGAAAATTTATCAAAAGCAAGAAGTTTCAACCCCGATCGGCCTACACAGACTGTGAAGGCCAACCTGGGTCAATACATTTTGAAAATGCATTAAGCCCCTTTTTTACATAGCATGGCTTAATTATAAAAGTATAATTGTGCATAATTATAATTTTAATAGTAGAAAAGCTTGGCAACAACTTTTTGGTTCTTGTTAAAAAATCACATGTAAGAAAAATACAATGAACAGATAATAAAACGTAAATGTCCATGTACAAAAAACTGGAGAAAGGGTAGAAGAAAATCAGTTTCAAACTGATGGTACCCTGTGCAATATGCATTTTGTATTGATTTTGTTTGAATAAACCTCTATTTGGCGTGCAACACACAAAAAGGGGCCTTTGGACAATTGCGTAAAGCATTGTCTCGGATTAGCCTGCGCAGTCTGCACAGGCTAATCCTAGACAGCACTTTACGACTATATAAGATTTTTTCATAAAGTAGACTTTCGTGAAATAGAAAATTGCACAAAAACTGGAAGTGTCATCTCGGATTAGTCGCAGACTGCACAGGCTGATCTGGGACAACACACTTTCACGCATATGTCCGTAGGCCCCTTTTCGTAAGTTGCACGCCATTTAGCACTCATACTATTACACTATGAAGCAGGAAACATTACACAGACAATAATTACAAAATGAAGATGGGACAAACACACACAAACAGAGCCAATTACTTGAAAGACTGGCAGTTGCAACTTCTGGACATTTTAACAAGTTGTAGAGTTCCCTAGCAATAGTCTCTGAGAGTTTTTCACACCAGTTCTTTGTTGGACAGAATATCAAAATCGAATGTCCTCCTCTGATGGTTTCAATACATAATGGAACTACATGCTCCGTGTCACCCTACAAATAGATCATTCTAACTTCGGTTCTCATTCAACAGTCAAGGAAGGCTATCAAATTTGCAGAGACAGAAAGTCATTTGCAATCAGATTGCTTGAATAAGAATTTATCTCTTTATCAAACGACAAAATTTTAGACCGGTACAAACTGAGATCATTTGCAGATGACAAAATTACATGTGAATCAAACACTGAAAGTTGCCTTTGGAAGGGTAGAAAACATCGTGGGGAAAGGAGAAAATGCTGGTTACCAGCATTTTCTCCGCTGCCCACAATTTTTTCAAAAGCTTTTTTCCTCAAGGATTGAATGGTAGAGGGTGAACATTAGCAGAAAAATGGTATCATATGCTCTAATGAATACAATCTTTGTAGGTATCCAACAGCCATTGTAACATTTGTTTTGAAATATTTAGCCTTTTTCAACAACAGTTCACTTATAAGATGGTGGCTGGTGCACCTTTCCATACATTCGTACAAATACCTTCTTAAGCAATTGACTACTTTCCGGCAAAGTAAAAAAACAAGGTAAAAACAATGTAAAGTGGGGGAGGGGGCAGAAATAAGTCCTGTTATCTGTTAAGCTGACAATCAACTATTCCATTCTTAAAAAGTTGGTCAGCTGGGACTCTTCACCAAACAATCCAGTATTTTAACGACCCTGGCAGCTTTTAAAAGCACTGTGAGAGAAGGAGAAAATGCTGATTACAAGCATTTCTCCTTTTCCAACAATGTTTTTTACCCCTTCAAAGAAAAAATTTATTTAGTTAGGCCATGGTTGATTTGTTGTCTGCAAATGCTTTCAAATTGGATGGGTCTAAAATTTTGTTATCTGGTTAACGACCCTGGGGAAGAAGCCTTTTGAAAACATTGTGGGGAAAGGAGAAAATGCTGGTAACCAGCTTTTTTCTCCTTTTCCCACGTTTTGTGCCCTGTAAGAGTCAAGTTTCATAGATTAAGCCACATTTAATTTGTTGTCTGCATTAGGTTTGAATTTGGACAAGTGCATAATTCTGTCGTTTGGTAAAGAGTACAGGGTTAACTATACAAACCAGAGTAAGACAAGGGTATGGAAAAACAAAAATAAGCATCAAATGTCTCTCACCTTAACTTTGTATGTAAGATCAACATCTCTAATGATTTCCATATCAGAGTTATAAATAGCTGTGCCAATCTTCATACATTCCAACAGTGGCACGGGTCTGTAGTCAGTACGGTACAGGTCTGCATCAAGCCAGTTTGCCAGCAGGTCAAGGTTAGGTAAAGTTGCACTCATACCAACAATCTGTATGGGGCTTCCAGCATCTTCCCTGTAAAACCCATTACCAGACAAGAATATTTTTACAAATGAGCCATACTCTGTGAAAAAGGGCTTCATGCATTTGCAAAAACTATCAACCCAAGTCAGCCTGCGCAGTCCATGCAGGCTGACCTGGGTCAAAACCTTTTGCTATCGGTCAATTTTCTGCATGTCCAATGATCAATTACCGTAACCTCCAGATCCAGTCAATTGTTAGACTTACTGGACTTTATGGATTCATAGTTATGTGGTAACTTGCTTGGAGATGCATGAAGCCCCCTTTTGCCAGAGCATAGCTCAAATACTACTAATAAGTCTTAGTTAAAATTAATACATGTACATTTGTTTTAATATGTGTTACACTGCTTTCAACAGTATTTCAGGATATTAACAGCAACAGCTACTGAACCCTTTACCACACAATCCTGAATTTTAACGACCCTGTGGTAGGAAGCTTTTGAAAAGATCATTATTAATATGAACTGTAGATCCACTTTAGAGAGCTAATTTTGCTACATGTGTGACCTAAGATATGAGCCATGCTCTGTGAAAACAGCATTTAATGCATGGGGGGGGGGGGGGCGTTGATGCAGATCAGCCTTTGCAGTGTGCACAGACTGGCCTGGGTCAAAATGTTTTGCTTTTGGTAAATTTTCTCCAAGGACTATTCTACCTCAGGATCCAGCTGGTTGTTAGACAAAATGGATTTTATGGACCCCTTATTATCTGATAACTTACTTCATATCATGCATCTGGGACATGAACATATACAGATCCATAATTATGTGATGGCTTGTTTAGCATCAAGCATCACAGAGATGCATTAAACACCCTTTTCCCAGAGCATGGCTCACATACAATTAACAAAAACCATACCCTGCCTTGTCTGTACTTTTCTTTCCCATGTAGGATATCTTTGTAAGAAGAAGTTCCAGCAAATACCCCCTGTGAGGGTCCCCAATCAAGTGTAGTTCATCCACAACGATTATACCTTTGAGATATGAAAAACCATCATGAGTGCTAAATGAAATTTGGTAGATGTACAGTTATATACAGTCAAATCTGTGCAAGCAGCCACACATGAACAGCAGCCAATCTGTGTGCAACAGCCAACACGAGTCCGCCCGTGCATATTTCTTCTTTAATTACCACGTGCACAGCACTAATCTGTCAAATGCAGCCAGCAGCCAGCTGAATTGGAATGAATTAACTGTTCATGACACCTACAGAACAGCCACATTATCATACTTTCACACACTGTGTACTTGAAAAATTCAATAATTACTATTCTGATAAAAGGATTAAAGCGGATTAATGCTGTTTGGTGTTTTTAATGAAAGATATAAATTTAAATGTTTGATTTAATTAACTATTATTAACACTTTTATAAATCATGATCTGTCATTGAATCATGTGTTAAACTGAGAGAATCGACAAATGTGACAAATTTGAGCTGTTCAGTGTCCATGCAGATTGGCCCAAAATGGTCATGAGGTACACTTTTTCACAATGTTAAAAAATATTGCATAAGCTGCAAAATGTTTTACTTTAATCAAGCAACATTTTCATTTCATGAAATGTCTTTTATTATTATTATTAATAATTTCTTGTTACAAATGTAGTTGAAAACTTTTTTTATGTACAAGTACAGTGAACTGTCCAGCGTCCATGCAGATTGGCCAAAAATTGTCATGAGGTACAAATGCAAATACATGTATACCAAAACAAAGAAATTCATGCACATGTTTAAATCGTTTTATTTGCGATATACAATTTTGAAATAGATCTAAATGTAAAAAAAAAAAGTTTAATTTGTTATATTTGTGTGGTTAATTTTTGAGCTTTAAATAGAAATAGATTGATTAACTTCATTGCAAACAAACCTTTACCTATTGAAACCATGATATTCGCAACTCAAAATAGTACAAGGAGTGCATATTCTGGACAACAGCCAATCTGTGAACAGCAGCCACTTCCAGAACTTCCCTTCAGTGGCTGCTGTTCACAGATTTGACTGTATCTGAAGTGTTGTAGAAGGCTTTTAAAACTATTGTACAAAATGGGAAAATGTTCTAAGTTTAACCCTTTACCACACAATCCTGAGGAGAAAGCTTTTGAAAACATTATGAGAAGAGGAGAAAATGCTGGTTACCAGCATTTTCTCCTCTTCCCACAATGTTTTCAAAAGCCTTCTCCTTCATGGTCATCATAACTAGGGACTATATGGTGAAGGGTTAAGATCGACTGATTGATTGTATGCTGTTTAACGCCGTTTTCAACATTATTTCAGTTATTTCACGGCGGCCAGTGCACCTATCCATGCTTTCCTGGAGTTGCATTTACCAGTGCTCCACACAATATTCTTTCCAAGCCACTGGCTGCTTTCCCACATAACCATCGTCGAAAGAATGGTCAGCGGTGAGAGAGGAGTGAATCCTGTCGCGATGACTATCATCAATCCTCGGAAAGAAATTGGCAAAGCCGGGATCGAGCCAGTGACCTCCTGTTCTCAAGTCCTGTATACTACCGACTGAGCTACAGGGGCTTGGCGAAGGGTTAAGAAGCTTCAAGCTACTGACCCTCCATAAGGTGTAAAATTTGCAATAAATTTAGATTCTCTTTTTCTTTTTAATTGTCTACTGTCAAAAGTTCTCAAACAATTTTGGAAACAAAATTGGAAAGAATTTTGATGTCTGTAGTAGCTGAGGAATACACACAAAAAACACAGTCAACCTGCATGAATTGGGGAGAAAACAGTATAATTAAAAAAGGTATTTTCAATTCTTTCAAAATAATTTGTAGTCTGTTATTAGTGTTGGTATTGCCACAGTAAGCACGTTCATCCATGGGATAATCCTTAAAATGCCTTTCACTACCTTAGTTGCTCTTGCACCCAGTATAGATCAAGATCAGACTGCACAAAAAGTGAAGTCTGATCTTTGATCTACACTTGCCACTTTGCTGAGACATCCTGGAAAAAAGTAATCTTTAATCTTACTTCTAGACTGAAAAAGTCTGTTAGGTTTAGCTGAAGCTCTAAGATACTATTCATTCTGCACTTTATTCACAATTTCAAATATCTTTAACAATGGTTAGAATTAAAAAGAAAAAAAAATAAGGTGACGTCTAGATCTGCATTTACCTAATTTGTCCAATTTATTTTCTTCAAGCAATCTATTTATCAAACCATTCCCTTTCTCAATTGTACAGACTGCAACATCAACACTGGAGAAACCGCCAGCAGGTGAATAGTGTCCCATAAACCCACTCACTCTGATGCCAGCATCTTGGTATAACTCCTGCAAAACAAAAGTTTATCTGGTCAAACAAAGGAGTTCATTATTGTTATTCTTTTTTTTTTTTACTTCAAATTATTTGAGCTGTGCTCTGGCAAAAGGGGGTTTAATGTATCTCCATGATGTATCATACTAAGCAAGTCATCATAAAATTATGGATTCATAAAAATCCATTTTGTCTGACAACCGAAAGAATCTATCCAAAGCAAAATGTGTCAAACCAGGTCTGCTTGCACAGGGTGACCCTAGTCCATACTTTTTGCAAATGTACCGGTATTAAACCCCCTTTTCACAGAGCATGGCTCATTTTTAATTCCAGGGGTAAGTAATGTGTAAAATTTTTCTTTTAACATCAACCAATTCAACATTTTCCTGTTAACAGAATATTAAATTTTTCCTGATTTCTGACTAGACCTATACTCAACGCCTTCCACAAAATTTGCATTCTACAACATTGGGAGTAGAGCCTGATATCCAGTACATGTATTTTCTCCTTTTCCCACAAACAATTCTTTCCTTTCAATAACAATCCAATCTTTTGAGCCACATTTGATCTTTTGTCAGCAAGTGCTTTCAACTTCAACCAGTCTTAAAAAATTAATGTCATTTTCAACAGTATTTTATTTTTGTCACAACAGCCAGTGCACCTTTCAATGAATTCTTGGAAATTCTTAAACAACACTATGCACAACACTCTTTTTAAGCCACTGGCTGCCTTCTCCCACAAATGAAATGATACTCAACAATGAAAAGAGAGTTAACTTTCATCATTTTTGTAAAGACCTGTGGCTTATCTAGGCTTAGAACTTGCAACCCTTAACCCTTTACCACACAATCCCAAGTTTTAACAACCCTGAGAAAAGAAGCCTTTTGAAAATGTTGTGGGAAAAGGAGAAAATGCTGGTAACCAGTATTTTCTCCTTTTCCCTCAATTTTTTCTACTCTATCAAAGACAAATTCCATCATTTCAGCCACATTTAAGTTGTCTTCTGCAGCTGCTTTCAATCTGGACTAGTCTACCTTTTTCTTGTGTAGTAAAGAGTCAAATGAGGAGCCCTGTGGGTTGCCACAGAGCTGCAGGGCCAGATCAATCCTTATGCATTTACCCTTCTACTTACCTGCAGATAGAACATCTTTTCCCTTGTAACAGAGACAAATGGTAGAATGATGATGGCTTTCTTCCTTGTTTCCATGACTTTTTTCAATACTAGCAGTTCAGCTACCATAGTTTTACCAGCACTGGTTGGTGCAGAGTACACTAGATTTCCACCCCCTGTTGAAATTTTGTATATAATAAATACTCATAACTGTCTGCAGATAATTTTTTGAGTCTCGTTGTACATCAACATTCTGGTAAAAAGAGAAAATGCTTTTAATGAAAAATACTTTGTCCAAATTATACCAATAAAATTTTACTGGCAAATACTAACATACAAACCAACAATAAGGATGTGCCATTACTACATTCATTGCCTCTGATTCAATTTTCTCACACTCATATGACAAGATTTTTTTTTTTTGAAAGGGTACAAAATGGTAGCAAATGCATTTGCAGACAACAAATAAATTGTGGCTCATATTCTCCAATAAAAGAGAGTAATACTATGTGACCATAACTTTAACTTGTAATTTTAACAGCTGTTAACTTATTTACAGAGACAGAAATATACACTGAACTGACTGAAGATATTTATTTCATAGTATCATATTCATACTAAGGAATTCATCTTTCCCCCAACATTTGACAAAGGAATGTAAATACCAGGGCATTAAGTTCTACGTTTACATACCTAGTACATTTCCTGTCAATAAACATTCAGTTTGCCATTCAAACATATGTGTTATACCCCTCTGTCTGTACTGTTTGAGAACTGGATCTGGTAAACCCCAAGATGAAAGAGCCAGCTCCTCAGACCTGATCACTTTAGATATAATGTATGAAAAGAAACATGTTAACACTCAATCCCAAACCCAAACGTGCATTTTCAGTCCAGAAATAAGACCTACCGTAATTAAGTGCAATAGGATAATTGCTTTTGTCTATACTGTTTAACTCGACATAAATGTAGACTTGTCCATATTGAAAGCATTTGCGGGCGAAAATTTAGATGAGGCTCAAATTTGTCTTTGAAATGGTAGAAAACATTGTGGGAAAAGGAGAAAATGCTGGTTATCAGCATTTTCTCCTTTTCACACAATGTCCTCAAAAGGCTTCTTTCTCGGGGTCATTAAAACTCTAGACTGTGTAGTAAAGGGTTAAGCAAAGCCAACAGTGTAGATCAAAGATCAGACTGCATGTTTTGTGCAGTCTGATCTTGATCTACACTGGCCACAAAATCAACTATGTATGTGAAAGGCGCTTTAAAGGTTTATATGACAGAATATGATCAATACCTCATAGAAATTTTGAACTCATCTGATTTATATAAACATATAAACATATATGTAGCATAAAAATCCTGAAGAATGAAGTAAAATAAAAAACATGGCTTCACAGAAAATAGTTCAAGTATTGAAGAAAGTTTAGAAAAGGTCTACACCAGTTTCTACATCTTCTCATGTCAACAAAAATATGTTCAAAGCTAGCTTTACGGCAGAAAGGATTAATGAGACAAATTCAATTAGTACCCACAATGTAGGTTTTAGCAAAGAAATTATCTGAATCAAATACCCCTTTTAAGAGCTCAACGTTTGCCTCGCCACTGACAGCTTTTTTCATGAATGGCACTCATTTAAATCAGCCCAACAGGCACAACTTTGGTTATAGTACAAAAATTACCTATAGATAATAGTAAACAATCAGCAATCACTCGTCTTCCTGCACTTTTTTGTTTATGGTTATGGAAATACTAAAATCCACAATATCATTTTTGCATCAACAACAACTACTTGTTTGATTGGTATTTTCCTCTTTAATGACCAATAACATAGCTTGGCACTAGCAGAATAAAATTTTACTAGTAATTGGTAATTTATCATTACTCTATAAATTGTAAACCAGTCATAACCATGGTTACTGCATCACTGTGTCGTAGATTTCACTTTTTTTCTGAGTAATTCGACTAAAAAGCTAGTGAATTCTTGACCACAAATCATCACTGTAAAAATGCCTATTAATGAAAGCTTTTCTTTCAATCTTTTTAGTTCAATAATCCAGGTTTCAAGCCATGAACCCAAACTTTTGAGAGTAAGACAACACTGTAAAATGTTTGTGGTGCATAAAAACATCAAAACTATCACAGATTTATGCAGAGAGTTAGGTTTCAAATGAATGAATGTTGTTTTATGGCGCATTGACAGCTTTGGTCATTTAGCGTGCATATCTGTGTTAACTCTTTACCAAACGACAAAATTTTAGACTGGTCCAAATTGAAAGCATTTGAAGATGACAAAATAAATGTGACTGAAAAATTGAAATTTGTTTTGGGAAAGGTAGAAAACATTGTGGGAAAAGGAGAAAAATGCTGGTTACCAGCATTTTCTCCTTTTTCCACAATGTTTTCAAAAGGCTTCTTTCTAAGGGTCGTTAAAAGTCGGTATTGTTTGGTAAAGGGTTAAAGGAATGATTAAAGCGGAATTTTGAGCTAAAAAGATTTGAGACAAGCTGACAGTAAAAGAGTTGAATTAAGACAGATTATGTGTGATCTTAATATGCATAAAAGATATAATTGAGCAACAAGGCAATCCCATATCAACTCAAAAAGTTTTGAATCACGAGAAGTTAATATTGTGATAAAAAGATTTGAACAGTCTTAAAGTGATAATAAAAAGTCTTTAAATGATGAAAGGTTGTGTGTAGCTTTTAATGTGCATAAAATATAATATTGAGTCGCTGGGCGTCCCTGCCTACTCGAAGTTTTAAATGAAAAAGTTAAGACTGTGAACAGTAGCTAAAAGGAAATGAGAGCTTAAAATTGAAAAAGTGTGGAGCCTCCAATGGGATCAGAACACTCCTACTAAAGAGGTCCTGTCTTCAATGAGATAAGATGCCGTCAAGAGAGCTAATCCTCCCATTAAGGAGATGCAAACTGGAGATAAAAAGGATTAAGTGGTAGAAATATGGGTTTACACAACAGGTTAGAAAGGTAATTAAATTAAGAAAATATCACAGCTTGTTGTATAGACCAATCTCTTTGATAAAGGTGATAATTGAATCAATGTTGACTGTTTCAAAGAGACTGTGCATACTGTCAACATTGTAGTATTTCTCACGAATTGGCTGAAAGTCAATGCAATCTAATAAAATATGTTTTATTGCAAGGTCTTTATTGCATTGAATACATTCTGGTGCATCGTCTCTGGTTAAAAGCCAGAAGTGTGTCAACCAACAATGTCCAATTTGAAGCCTTGTGATTATCACCACTTCTCAACGAACGGATCTGTAAGATGGGTACCACTCGCCAGTTAGGTTTCATCACGTTTCATCTTGAGCTTTTTAACTATTGAAATCTGACCAAGTTACGGCTCAAGTACAATTTTCTGGTAATCAAATGCCTAACTTTGAAGTATTTGGTTCAGTGATGTCATGAGCCCTACGAACTGACGTCGAGAAAACATTATGAAATGTTTGTTGCCCATAAAACATCAAAGCTATTGTGGTATATTTGCAGGCCCCTTTGATATTTAAAAAGGCCTTTTATTCTAAGGAGTGTGGACCCATAAGTCCCCTAACACCGAATCCTTGCTTGAACACAAAAGCTCAGAACCAATTGTTGAGTGTGGCACATAACAGCATAATATTAGTCATGTAATGATTTAACTCTATACCACACAATCCTGACTTTTAACGACCTTGAAAAAGAAAGCTTTTGAAAACTTTGTGGGAAAAGGAGAAAATGCTGGTACCCAGCATTTTCTCCTTTTCCCATAATGTTTTCTTCCCTTTCCAAAACAAATTCCTATTTTTGGGTTACATTTATTTTGTCGTCTGCAAATGCTTTCAATTTCGACCATTCTAAAATTCTGTCATTCGGTAAAGAGTTAATCAACAGTAAGTTAACTTTTTACTAAGCGACAAAATTTTAGACCAGTCCAAATTCAAAGCATTTACAATATAAATATAACTCTAAAATTGAAATTTGTTTTGGGAAGGGTGGAAAACATTCCATCCTTGTGGGAAAAGGAGAAAATGCTGGTTACCAACATTTTCTCCTTTTCCACAATGTTTTCTAAAGGGTCTCTCCCAGGGTCGTTAAAAGCTGGGATTGTGTGGTAAAGGGTTAACAGTCCCTTATACTGAATAAAGAGAAACAAAGACAACTGATCTTCTGTCTCTTGCAAAAACCCAAAGATCGCTGTATAAGACTGAAAACGCAGTTAACACTTTAACAAACAATCCTACGATTTAATGACCCTAAGGAAGAAAGCTGTAGAAAATGTAGGAAAAGGAAAAATGCTGGTACCAAGTATTTTCTTCTTTTCCCAGAATGTTTTCTACCTTTTCAATGATAAATCCCATCAACTGAGCTGTACAAAATTTGTCGTCTGCAAATGCATTGAATTTAGACAAGTCTAAAATTTTTTCAACATAAAGAGTTAAACTGTAGCTTTCATACCTGTGGTAAATGATCTATCTGTTACATTCACTGCATCATCTTTATCTTCAGCTACTGTGCAAGAATTCTGATTCAGTCCTCTGTCCTTTTCTACTGGAGAGCTCGGATCAGTTTCCTCTTTGGTATTAGTGCTTGGTTTTCTCAATATTTTACTGCTTTTAGTACAGGTTCTTTCTATTAAATGTTTTTGTTCTGTAGTTTTAGTTGTATCAGACATTTGGTTTTTCAACTTTTTGGAATTTTCTGTTTTACTGTCATCTTTTCTATGATTAGAGTTGGGAACGTGATTCAACTTTGGACTAATACTAGATACTTCTATATCTAGTGTAACATCCAAGCTATCATTTTCTATCAACAAAGACCGAAAAAATTCATTTTTTTCAATCTCCTTTTCTAAAACATTCTCTGATAATTTATTTTCATTTTCCCTATTTTCTTTTTCATTGTCTGTAATCTTTGACTTTAAAGCTGTTTTTCCATCGGTATCTCTAGTTGACAGTGACTCCTTCCTTCTTTTTCTCTGAGAGTGTCTCTCAATAACTTGACTGGAGACTGTCTGCCTGTTGTTTTTTGCTGCAGAATGTCTGGTTGATCTAAGCGGCCTTGTCTGTTTTCCGGCCACTGGAGTTGACACATCAACAGGACTATACAAGGCCAGGCAATCAAAACTTGTTGCAGAGACATCTAGGGGATTCTTAAACTCATCACCTCCTGAAAAAAATTTGCTGATAATGATTTGAGAACTTCCTTGTGAAATACATGTATGTTAACCCTTCACTACACAGTCCCGAGTTTTAATGACCCTGAGGAGAAAGGCTGTTGAAAACATAGAGGGAAAAGGAGAAAATGCTGGTAACCAGCATTTTCTCCTTTTCCCACAATGTTTTCTACTCTTTCTGATACACATCCTGTAATTTTTGCCACCTGTAGTTTGTGGTCTGCAATGCTTTCAATTTGCACCAGTCTAAAATTTTGTTGTGTGGTAATAACCAAATTCTGTGTAAACATTGTGGAAATGCAAACAAGAGGGCCATGATGGCCCTGTATCGCTCCACTGGCTTATAAATATAAACCACGAAGAAAAGTCTTCACTATATAAGCCCTTATAAAACTTTGACCCCATGGCTACAGTCTGACTAAATGGGGAATATATGTATTAGAAGAATAACATGCCAAATGTGGGAGTTCTTGGCCTTATGGCTGGTAACAAGATGGTTTCTGAACTTTTCACTCCATAAACCCATGTAAAACTTGTGATCCCTGGTGCAGGGCCAAACTTGATCCTAGAGCTGTAACTTGGGCCCTCTTTGTAACTGTCCACTAGATAATGCTATAATTATATGCAAAATTTGGTAGCCTAAGCCTTATGGCTATGTACACCAAGATTTAAAAGTTTTCCCTATGTAAGCCTATGTAAATCTTGTGAACGCCCCCCCTCCAAGTATGAGGCCAAATTGACCCCAGGACTATACTTTGGGCACTTTTGGTAGACTCCAACTAGATCAAGCTAAATGCCAAATTTGGTAGCTCTAGGCCTTATGGTTTCAGACAAGAAGATTTTTAAAGTTTTCTCTATATAAGCCTATGTATAAAACTTGTGACCCCTGGGGAAGAGCCAATTTTGACCCCAGGGCTATAATTTCAAGAAACATGATAGAGGTCTACTACATAAAGCTACATGCCAAATTTGGTAGCCCTATGCCTTATGGTTTCAGACAAGAAGATTTTTAAAGTTTTCTCTATATATGCCTATGTAAAACTTGTGACCCCTGGGGAAGAGCCAATTTTGACCCCAGGGCTATAATTTCAAGAAACATGATAGAGGTCTACTACATAAAGCTACATGCCAAATTTGGTAGCCCTATGCCTTATGGTTTCAGACAAGAAGATTTTTAAAGTTTTCTCTATATAAGCCTATGTAAAACTTGTGACCCCTGGGGCAGAGCCAATTTTGACCCCAGGGCTATAATTTCAAGAAACATGGTAGAGATCTACTACATAAAGCTACATGCCAAATTTGGTAGCCCTATGCCTTATGGTTTCAGACAAGAAGATTTTTAAAGATTTCCAATATTTTTCAGTTTTGTTGCCATGGCAACCAGAGTTTTTGAAGGAATCATATTCTTTCAAGAAATTCTGAAGAGGACCATGGCAGGATCATTTCTGTGAAGTTTCGTGAAAATTGGATGAGTAGTTTCAGAGAAGAAGATGTTTGAAATAAAAGTTAACGCACGGACGGACGGACGCACGACGGACACCAGGCCATGACATAAGCCCGCTGGCCTTCAGCCAGTGGAGCTAAAAATGGCACTGTGAAAATGCAAAAAATTCTCAGGAGTTAAACAACTGGAGAACTTTACCTTCAGTCACCTTCATCTGACCTCCGGGTGTCATGACAATAAGCTCATTTCCACTTTCCTTGCTTTTCCGAAAACTTCTGTCAAACTTTTGTTTTCTATGCTCGTTTCTATCGCTACTTTTCCGTCTCGTGGAAATGTTGGATATTTCTGGCACATGCTCCTTTTCCATGTTGTCCAGTGCATGCATAAGGTCAAGGTCAGATTCCATATCACATGCAAAAGAACTGCTGAATGATAGATCATCTTTAATGTTCTGTGACTTTTGTACATGTGGGTAAGCCTGAAATCAACATGTATGTTTTAGTTAACAACAAATAAATGCTTACTTTAGTGGTCCATTTACAATGACTTGAAATGAAAAGAGTTGATCAACTAAGTAGCTAAGTGTGTGTAGTTTTTCAATATTCCACCAAAAATAATAGTAACAGGAGCACCACATGCAGGTGCCAATGCTCTGCTGCAGTTGCTTTTAGAAATACATGTAGATTGATTTTCAGTGAAAATTTAAGTCAAAAAAGGGGCATAACTGTGTAAAAAAATTTTAGTTTCCTGCACTTGTTGTATGTTCCCTTTTGGACAGTTAACAACTAATCGGATATAAATCTTCAGTAATGACAGAGATGTTATAAAATGTCAGTTTTTGCTCGATGACGCCAAAGACAACAACAGCGTTATGCCAATACCTTGATGTCTTCGTCAAAAATAGCTGAGCTAAAAGTCATTTTGGGGGATATAGCATAGGTTTGGTGCACGATCATAATGCATATTCCATGCAGTTTTGATCTTGATCTTGATTGTCTTACAAAAAGCACCTAAAGCTGTACTCGAAATGTTCAGAAGTTAAAAAAAATCACATACCTGTTTACTATCAGGGTGCTTGCTAAAAGAAATTGAATAGAAAAAGAAAATACATAACAAGCTATCAATTCATTAACTCTTAATCCTTTACCACACAATCATGGGTTTCAACGACCAAGAACAGGATGGCTTTTGAGAGCACTTTGGTAAAAGGAGAAAATGCCGGTAACCAGCATTTTCTCCTTTTCCCACAATGTTTTTTACCCTTTCATAGACGGAAATCATCATTTGAGCTACAATCCATTTGTCATCTGCAAATTCTTTTGAGTCCAAAATTTAGTTGTCTGGTAAGGAGTTAAAGCTCTGAATTAATCGTATGGACATTTCCAGTCTAGAATAAGACCTAAAGAAAAGCAGAAAGCATGATTAGATTCCATGTTTTGTGCAGTCTGATCTTGATCTACTGGCCGAAAAGGTAGCTATAGTTATGAAAGCCACTTTAAGGGTTAACACTAACCCTCAATAGTACTTTTTGTGGACAGGATACATCAAGATCAAAATGCATAAAACATAAAGCAGTCTGATCTTGAACTGAAATTTCCTCTTTGTTAATAATCTAAAAACAGTCATGAAATTGCAATATTTGGAACTTGCCTCTGAACAAAATGTCAAATTTTGTTCATTTTATACTCAAAGGGTTAACTGTTTAGCAAACGACAAAGTAAAATAATGAAGGCATTAATTTTGTAGACAAAAAATTAAACTTGACGCAAACAACAGGTATTGTCTTTTAGAGGGTAGAAAACATTGAGGGAAAAGTAAAAAATGCTGGTTCCCCACATTTTCTCCTTTTCCCACATTGTTTTAAAACACAGGATTGTTTGGTACAGGGTTAAAACAGTGGTAAGGTGACAAGTGTGCCTCGCTGACACTCTACTACTACACTTCTGCCCATTTTTTTTTGCTTAGAAGAACAAAAGATGTCCTAAAAGTTAAGAATGCGCTCATTGTGGTATACTGAACCACATTCAACTTTGAAATTTCAGGCTGAACTGAGCTGACAGAAGTTTTGTTCGCACTAGCCCTGCCTTTCATGATAGAAATAAGTCATTCCTTTTCCTGATACACATGCATTTTGGCATGCAAGCTCTATGTCTAAAATTATTTGAGCTTCTTTTTAACCCTTTACCACACAATCCCAAGTTTTAATGACCCCATCAAGGTATGGTGTTTAACATTTTCAACATTATTTCACTTATATCCTGGTGGCCAATGCACCTACCGGTACCAATGCCTTCCTGGAGTTTCTTTTACCAGTACTCTGCACAGTATTCTTTCCAAGCCAACCCCATCAAGGAGGAAGGCTTCTGAAAACATTGTGGGACAAGGGGAAAATGCTGGTAACTCCTTTCCACAATGTTTTCTATCTTATCAAAGACAAATTCCATCATTGCAGACAACAAATGAAATGAGGGCAAATTAATGTTATCTGTCTTTCAAAGAAAAGAAAACATTGTAGAAGGAGAAAATACTGGTTACCAGCACTTCTCCTTTACTCACAATGTTTTCAAAAGCATTCCTCGTAATAAAAACACAGGATTGTTTCGTAAAGGGTTAACTTCATTGCCATGTAAAAACAGTTTTCATCTGGCAGCTGTTCATTTTCAAACATGCAGTAATAGAAGAAAGTGCTTGAAATATAATCAAATTTGAGACTGTGGAGTGAAACCATCATTACCCCATAACTAACTTTCAGGCAGATCCAAATTGAAAGGATTTATAGATGACAAATTAGATGTGGCTCAAATAATTGAATATGCCTTTGACTGAGAAGAAAACATTTTGGAAAATGGAGAAAATGCTGGTAACCAGCTTTATCTCCTTTTCCCAAATTGTTTTCCTGAGCTTTCTTACACAGGGTTGTTAAATTTGGGATTATGCAATAAAGGGTTAATAAGTGAGAGCAATGAAGAGAAAAAAGAGACTGAAACTATGTGTATGTATAACAATTTTTTTTCTCATTTATGAGGCAAGTATAGATTTGATGTTAAAATCAGGAAACCCTTAACTCTTTACAAAATGACAAAAATTTAGACTTGTCCAAATTGAAAGCATTTGCAGACGACAATTTAATGTGGGCCAAACATACAATGTCTTTGATAGGGTAGAAAATATTGTGGGAAAAGGAGAAAATGCTGGTTACCAGCATTTTCTCCTTTTCCTACAATGTTTTCAAAAGGCTTCTTTCTCAGGGTCGTTAAAACTCAGGATTGTCTGGTAAAGGGTTAATCACTAGCTATAGAGAGATAGAACTTATTTGATCTTAGAATGACATGAAAAGGGATTGATTGCTCACCTTTGTAGCTGAAAGGGCCTCTTTATAAATTGTTCTTCATTTTCACAACCTCCATGGCCTGTACCTGCTATCTGAAGACGACCAAGTCTTTTACGTCCTACATTTTTCTTTGAGCTCATTTCCCTTGTATCATTTCTTTGCACAGATTATAATAAATGTCCATTCCTGTATCAACAAGAAATGTAGAAATGACAAGAATGATTCATTTCTTCTTTTGTCATTTTTGATATCCTGACTTAAAAGGAATGTTTCAAAGTCTTACGTCGCAAGATTTGTCTCTGGAATTAATGAGTAAAGCCTTTACCAAATAAAATCTTATGTTTTAGCAATCATGAGGAAAAAAGCTATTAAAACCAATGTGGAAAAAGGAGAAAAATGCTGGTTACTGGCATTCCATTTCCCATATTTTCACATCCTTCAAAAACAAGACCTCTTACATGAGCTGCAGTGAATTTTTTGGCCACAGATGCTTCCAGCATGGTAGTCTCAATAATTCACCATTTACGATGCTTCTTATCATATTTCAACATTTGACCATACAATTTTAATTGGAGATATTTGTATTTGAAACGAAGAGTTGTTGAATATGAAAGCAACAGGTATGTTCAAGTTCTAGTTATGTTGTCAATTAATGTAAATATGAGAGCTTAAATGTGCTCACAAAATCTGTACTGAGAATTCAACCATTTTTTTTTTTTTTGTAATTGTCTCTGTACCCAGATGCAACCTGTCGTAAATTAAAATCACATTGGGAAGTTATCTGTGCTACCAGCATGGATGAATCAAATATTTCTTCCTTTAAAAGCCCTTTACTTTACAATCTTGTGTCATAACAACCCTTTAAAATAAAGCTTTTGAAAACATTGGAAAATAGTGGAAAAAGGGAGTGAATCCTGGTTATTTTCTCATTTCCTCACATTTTCTAATTGTTTTGACAGCAAACCTGTTCTTTCAGCCACAATTAAATTTGGTCGGCTCTAAAATTTGGTCACATGTTTAGGAGACTCATGATGATGATGATCATGATGTCTAATGTAATCAAAGTATCAATGGTTACATTAAGTAAAAATCATTGATACGTTATATAAAATCACTCGTGTATGTAAATTGATAGTTTATTATATTCCCCGCTGATATTTTATGTTTAATTGGATTAGTGTAAAAGAGTATACGTACTACAGATTCATGGCCGAACAAGCGTAGTCACGAACGAGAACAGGGACGAACCGTGTTTAGTACGAACAAGGCCGGAAAAACGAAGCTGGCTTTAATATCATTTACTCACAGGCCACCAAGAATTACATTCAGATGCCATAACTGTGGTAATAGAAGTGACCTTTTTCGAAAATAGATTCGTACTTATTTGTTAGAAAATCGTCTTTACGGGGATTTTTGTTGTTTTGAAACAACCGCTGCCTTGGTACCCCTTTTCGCCTTCAAGGATTTTGTTGCTGTAATGAAACGAAGAATGCCAATCTTGAGAATTTCATTGGCTAACTGTGGGAGTAACTAAAAATAAAGTCAGAATAACTTTGGGGAAAATGAATTACCGTATAATATCGGCATGAAAGTTATCGAAAACGAAGCAAAAATCTTTGTAGTCTGGTACCCCGCCGTACTTCAAGAATACGACCCTATAACGTAGTGGTAGGGGCAGGTAATCCAGACTAAAATCTTTGATGTTTTAGGAAATCAATTCAAGTTTTGCTTCACTGAATTAAATTGTTCCACAAAATAATGTTATTTACAATAACGCCACTTCCTTATGACTGCAATTTTAGAGCAACACATGTCTAATTAATACAGTGCATTAGATATTCAATATATTGTGCTACATGACGGCAATATGCTTCACACACACACTATCTTCTGTTAGGTCATTCTGAAGGTTTTAAATAATTTGTCTATCATTGCAAGATGATACTGGTCGATAAAGATCTTTCTAAACTGCAATTTAATTTAATAGTTGTTACTTTGAGAGAATTATGACCCGACCGAGACTCCAGCCCTGTCCCCCATCCCTTTCGCTCATTGTGTTAGTGCTCTACCACATGCGATTACCATTTGATATAGATAACTCGGTCACCTAAACACAAATGATGAAGATGCTATATAATAAATTTAAAAGTAGAGATCGTTTTACAAGTGTGTGAATTCCTGGGTGTAGAAATTGGAAAAGTGTGTCGTAAATTGAGCATTGACTAAGGAAAATCTAGATGTTCCAGTTTACTCATAACATCCGGGAAACACTGTGCATAGCGGACGTACGACTTTGAAAATACTGTTTTAAATAGATATCAACACAGCCTGAGAATTAACCCAAGAACTCGTGGACTTGTTTATATTTCTTACGTAATGAGCGATCAAGGTATAAAATTTAAAGAGAAAAATTACTACAAGTCCTTATTGCACCAACGCTTTTGCTGTCCTTCGTGGTCAAAACCGATGTTCATTTCATTGATTAATTTGAGAGTATTTTAATTGTTCAAGGGAGAAAACTCGTAGAGTCTTCCTTCAATAATTATACCAGAGTTGCTTCCCTTATAAGAGTACACGGACAACCAAACCAAAGACGAATCGATACGTAGAAGTCTGTGAAGATGATCGATTTGAAGAAATAATTATTCTTCGAGCTGTAAATGATTCTAATATATTTTTAAGACTGGATCTTAGATGTAAAGTTCGGTAGACATCATTACATCAGTCACAAGAAAGAGCTGTTATAAATAAGACACGAAAAAGATTTCCCCAAACCAGGCGGTAGTCTCCCTTGCGAAACAGCCGCCAAAATTTAAAGCGTGAGTGGAATGTTTCTGTTTTGTTGTCGTGGTAGATCTAAGACCTGTTTCAGGAATTCAATTCAGGGACTAACCTATATAAACGATAAAAGCGTAAATCTATGCGACTAGATCTAGTTAAGTCCCCACACTAACGCTTAGAAAAACATCTATCTCCCTTTCGTTCACTCAAGTTAGTTTAACGACAAGGATCCCTTAAATGATAAATGTTATCGACAAATATCGTCTGTGCTGAAGGATCAGTCATATCATTTTAAATGAATAACGGAGCAAAACGTCCGACTGTCACAGGTAGAAATACGAGAATATGTTGAAAGCGTAAGCCTTTTTTTCAGTCTTTCACAGATTATATACCCGAAATAAGACCGGAAGCAACATATACACAAACGGAATCAACCGTTTTTTGCACATCAGGGAAGAATACATTGCGAAATTCAAATAAAACTAACAAGACGCATTCATCCAGTAAGCCATAAATAACTGTAAAACAGCTCCTTTGTTTTGATTGTTGATCTTTCTTTATTTTCTACTAGAATGAGTGAACATAATGAATGGAAGCTGAGGGAGACGGGGAGTCGTGGGGGGGGGGGCTCTAAATAAGGGAAATAAATCTTTGTGACTGTCTTTTTAAAAATGTATGAGTTTTGTCCCTTATACTATAAAAATGGGGTTTTTTTTTTAAAAAAAATCCCATCATGACCCATTCAATGCATTACAATCAGATGTTTCGTGGCTTCACTCTTAAAAAAAAAACTATATTTAAAAATTTTCCCAGTTTACATGACATTGGTGAAGATGGCCTTTGAAAACATCGTGGAAAAAACAGAAAATGCAGGTAACCAGCGTTTTTTCTTCTCCCTCAACAATTTCTACATTTTCAAGAATCTCCAACATTTGTTTTGTTTGCAAATGCTGTAAATATAGACTAGTCTTAACCCTTTTCATCTTGCAAAAACTGAAAGATGTGTTGACAAACAAGAAAGCCCAATTTTAGAGTGCAAGAAAATGAAAAAAAAAAAAGGGCAGATCATTGGAAGGGGCCAACACTCCCCACAAAAATGTGGTGGTAGCTCTTTTTGTTTGTTTTTTTGTGTGTGTCTGTGTGTTAAATGTGGTTTTCAACTTTCGTTTAGTTACATTGTAGAGGCCAGCTTACCTTTCAATATTTGGCAGGAGTTTCTTTTATCAGAAGTGCCCACAACATACTTTCTAAGCCACTAGCCGTCCAGTTGCTCCAGTCGCTCCCTATGCACCAGGCCTAATGAATTAGATGATTGACTGTATGGTGTATAAACAAGTTTGGTGTTTGCCAGTTTAATGTTTCTGGATTGAGTCACACTCCACCTTGCTTAGCTTTTGACGTTGCACAGTCTTAGGCCTCTTCAGCAGATGCCCAATGAGGCGTTGAAGAGTACAGCATTGAAGTTGAAGTTGACTGGCTGCTTTCCTGCATAAACATTGTCAAAACAGTGAATATTGAGCAATGAGAGAGGAATGAAACATGTAGTAATAAATTTAAATAAGTCCTTGGCAAGTTTTTGGGAAGAGCTTCCAGCCATACATGTTACTGATGAGCCACCATCCTTGACACATGGCCCCTACTGCCCCCTGCACATAGCTATGCCTATGGTTATTAGATCTGTACATATAATGTATCCCTGACCTGCTGTCTTTGATTGTTTATTGCTTTTAATACTGGTAGATAACCAAATTAGTGCAATTATTTATTAACCCTTTACCCCACAATCCGAGTTTTAACAACCCTGAGAAAGAAGCCTTTTGAAAACATTGTGGGATAAGGAGAAAATGCTGGTAACCAGCATTTTCTTCTTTTCCCACAATGTCTTCTACCCTATCAATGACAAATTCCATCATTTGAGTCACATATAAATTGTCATCTGCAGATGCTTTCAATTTGGACAAGTCTACATTTTTTTGGTTTGGTAAAGAGTTAAACCAGTGAAAAATTCAGATACCCAGATAATGCAGTTTCAATCAAATTCAACACGACATATAGAAAATAGTGGACAGTATCCATCCAGGATCAGGAATGTGCAGGCTTATCCTGATCAACACTAGCTGCAAAAGTAACCACAGTTTATGATTCATGGAAGACACTGTAAGGAACTGCACAAACCATTACCCTTTACAAACAATTAGGAACAGTAATACGTTAGCAACAGAAGCACTCTTTAACCCTTTACCATACAATTCCAAGTTTAAATGATCCTTTAGAAAGGAGACTTTTGAAAACACTTTGGGAAAAGGAAGAAATGCTGGTAACCAGCATTTTCTTCTTTTCCCAAAATGTTTTTTAACCGTTCACAGACGAATCCTATTATTTTGCCACATTTATATTTCGCCTGCAATTGCTTTCAATTTGGACCACTCAAAACTGATGTCGTTTTGGTAAAGAGTTAAAATGCTGTAGATTCAACCACTCTAATAATCTATTTGGTAAATCAGCAAGCCTCTCTTTTTCACGAAATTATGACAGACTCATGGACAAATTAAAACTATGCAAACAACGTTGTGTAAAGTCATGAGACCCATCAGACAGAGTTTGAATACAATGCTTAATCGGTAGAATTGACTTATTGTAATTTTCTTTCTTAATCTTACTAAGGAGCGAACGCAAAGTTGACGAAAAATTTGTTGCGTGATTTGCTTCCCCACTCGACGCAAAGTCAGAGGGGATACCAATCAGATTGCCGTCAATTTCAAAACTAACAAATCTCAGAAATAACAACTTAATTCACTAAAACTAATGCCAGAAGTTGTTTTTCTGACATGGCAAACAATTTAGTGGGTGGAGAATACGACTTTTCTGAGTCTCTGGATTCTCCAGTTAGAAAGTATCGGCCTTTGAGACCACTTGTTTTGAATAAATCGGTGGACACCGAGTCTGAGAGCAAATTAAAGAGTGCTAGGATTGATAATAATGTCGCTTCGGCATTCATTCAAGAATCATGCAAACTGGATGCCCAAGTCACTGTTACTGATAATTCTGAATCGCAAAGTAATTTCCAGCATGTTAAAGGACCCCAAAAAGGCTGCACTTCCTCTGATAAATACGTTGATTCGGCCCCTAGATCATTCGCCCTGCGTACACAGAGACGCGTTACATATATATGGAGCGAAGAGTTGATACAGAGATGTGATAGTATGCTGAAAATACCTATGAGGGTACACATTTCATTTATTTTTTGTTGTTAAAATCCTAAATATCACAAGTATTCACCTCCAGATACTAGTCTCAATAATGAGACATTTGCACAACGCTTCTTTTCTTATTTGGACATTTCTAATGTGCAGTCTCAAGTCCATCAGGAATTTTTCATTAGCAAAGCTACAGGGCTGTACAGACTTTCCATTTCGTCGGTTTAATCTGTACAACAGCGAAATGCAATTAATTTTCAGTGACATACATGACCAAGGACTAATTAACACTTTACCAGACGACAAAATTTTAGTCTTGTCCAAACTGAGAGCATTTGCAGACGACAGATTCAGTGTGGCTCAAATGGTGCAATTTTTTGTTGATAGATTAGAAAACATTGTGGAAAAAGGAGAAAATGCTGGTTACCAGCATTTTCTCCTTTTCCCACAGTGTTTTCAAAAGGGGTCATTAAAAGGCGACATTGTGCGATAAAGGGCTAACAAATGTTTCATTACCTTTAGCGCTTGTGGGAGTCTTTTATAAACATGTAAATCTGGAAAAACAAAACCTAATGAAATTTATCGAGTTCGGCGGGCATTTTGCGTGTATTTTGGGGAATGTAAACACCCCAAGAAACAGATGAAATCATGAATTAAACCTTTTTTCATATGTTTAGAGTTTAAATTGAAAATATATGTATTTAAAATAAAGGATTATTAAATATGTAAGCAAAAGGTATGTTAAAACTCTAGTTTTATCCTCTATTCATGAAAATAAGAGTTTCAGAGTGTGCACGAAATCTGTGCGCAGACTTCAACTAATTTTTTCACAATCGTCTCTGTACCAGGAAGCAACCAATCAAAAACTGAAATTGTCTTCAGGGACAGTTATCTGTACTACTCCAGATACCTGCTCACAGAGGTATTGTGGATGTGGACCTATAGGTCATGTCTTCAAATACATTGTTTTGTGGTTCATGTAAAAGATACATGTCAAGGAATTGTGTAGGTGAAATATTTTTGTTTAGTTAGCATGTATGGCTATGTGTTGGCAAAGGATGCTACATAATACATTGGCTAAAAAGCACCAACAGATACCTTACTAGACATGCTTGTTGGATGTATGTTCAGCATCATTAGTACAAGAAATTGTGAACTTTTAAAAATATCAGGTCAAACAATAAGTCGAAGAAATTAAATGTATTTTAAGCAACAGAAATGGCCGAAATAAAAATGGCAGTCTTCAGTTCATGTGGTGCTTAATTTTATTTTGAACAGACTCAAGTTTTTATTACTAATATAATCATAGAGCATTGTACAATGTATGCATGGTATTTTATTTAAAATTGTAAGATGAATCATTAAGTTTTGGTCTTTTGGAATGTAACTGGTATTCTTAAGTTTCTAGTTAAACATGTACTAGTATTAAATGCAAATGTCCATAGGTGAAAATGTAACATATCTGTCGGTTTATAAAAGGCCATTCCTTTTGCCAACTTCTATGACAAAATATACAAAGTAAATGTGATCTAGAGGTAATGTAACACAAGACAAGCTTTGTTTTTTTGAAAAGATATTGGACAAATCCTAACCTGTGTTCTATTTATTAAATATGTGAGCGGTGATCGAAGGAGTTGGTCAGTGTTAAATGTCGATTTTATCATCTGTCATATCACGATGATCATCACATCTACCCATATTTTTCTTGCTTTAAAACTCAAACCAGAGCTTGCCCAGCATTGTCACTTGTTTATCACTTAGACCAGACCTGAGAGGAGAATGAAAATCCTTCTTGAAGGAAGCATATTGCAGATGTTTCTTGGACAATTATTCATTTCATAAATCACATGATAATTTGTTTCATTTACTTTGCTGGCCAGACAATAAAATTTTATGCTTGTCTATAACTAGAAGCTTTTGCAAACATTGCCAGGCAAGAAATTAAATGTGGCTGAAATAATGAAACTTGTCTTTGCAAGGATAGGAAACATTATGGAAAAAGGAGAAAATTCTTCTTACTAGCATTTTCTTAGTTTCAGCAATTATTTTACCTGGCAGTGATTGATCACCAACTAAAAAACATATATTCTGCCCATGTTTATCATTTGAATCTCTTCTTTATCGAAGCCACTTCCTATTTGTTGTCTGCAAATGTTTTCACATTGGACAGGTCCAAAATTTTGATACATGGTAAATACTGAATATCATGCACTTATTTATTTTAAGGCAAGTTTAGTGTCAAGTTTGATAGAGGCCTATGGCTTGGACAAATTAATGAGGTAACTGTTTCTTTTCTTATTTTATAATCTAATGCTTTATATGATATTAGACCACAGATTTTAGACACATCCATATTTAAAACATTTATTGAACAACAGACCCGACTAAAATAGTTGGATATGTCTTTGAAGAGGTAAAAAATATTCTCACTTCCTCCCACAATTTTTTTTAATTCTTTGGCAAACAACAAAATTTTGGACGCTACCAAATTGAGAGCACTTGCAGGCAACAATTTAAACATAGCTTGAATGATGGAATTTGTCTTTGATAAGGTAGGAAAAATTGCAAGAAAGGAGAAAATGCTTCCTCAGGGTCTTTAAAATTTGGGATTGTGTGGTAAAGGGTTAAAATACTGGATATTTGGATAACCCTTACTACACAGTCACAAGTTTTGACGACCCTAAAGAAAAAGCTTTTTAAAACATTGTGAGAAGTGGAGAAAATGCTGGTAACCATCTGCAAATGCTGTGAATTTTGACTAGTCTAAAATTGTGTCATTTGATAAAAAGTTAGGGTTAGCTTTGAAAATGATACTGATATGCCACTTTGGCAAGACATAGTAATGAGTTACATGAATATTTAGTTGAGCTCATTACCACTATACAAGTTTTCAGCTGAGGACTTTAGAAAACTGTAATAACTAGGGGTTTCTGCTTGCCTGCAATATTTAGTTGTTTGCTGTAAATCTGTTTAACCCTTTACCACACAATAATGATTTTTTGCAACCCTTAGAAAGAAGCCTTTCAAAAACCATGTGGGAAAGGGAGAAAATGCTGGTTACCAGCATTTTCTCCTTTTCCTAATATGTTTTCTACCCTTCCCAAAACAAATTACAAATTACGTTTGGTTAAGAGTCAAGTGTTTACTTTTCTTTAGGGTGGAAAAGCCCAGCCCAGCCACATTTGAAGAGTTGTCAAGTTTTCACAGTAGGGATTATCTTGAATTTCTGCAAAAAATTAGCTATCTAGAAGATGAAGATAAATACGATGAGGAATCAGTTTCCTATGGACTAAGTAAGTTTTTGCCTGATTTGAAGAATTAATGAAATCCCTACCAGATGACAAAATTCATAGTTTCCTGTGTTGACTTGCATTTGCAGACAAGGTTTTGTGGCTCAAATAATGATGTAAATTACGTCTTTTGAGGGTATAAAACAATGTGGGGATGAAAAAGGATACGATGGCTGGTTTCCAGTATATTTTCTTTTTTCCTTTCAACATTTATAAAAGCCTTCTCCAAGGTCTTAACTCTTTACCACACAATTCCGAGTTTTAATGACCCTGAGAAAAAAGGCATTTGAAAACATTATGGGAATAGAAGAAAATGCTGGTAACCAGCATTTTCTCTTTTTCCTACGATGTTTTCTACACTTCACAGAACAAATTCCAATTTTTGAGTCGCATTTATGCTGTCGCATGCAAATGCTTTCAATTTGAACTGGTCTTAAATTTTGTTGTAAGGTAAAGAGCAAAAAACAGGATTGATAGACGAAGGATGAAGTAGAGATATTAGTTTTTCCTCATATCACTATATTCTAGTTCTTGTTTGGTCAGAATACTGTACAAAATATTGGACAGTGCAGATCCAAGGTCAAAATACACACCACATGTGTGCAAGTGTATGCAATACGACCTCATCATCACTATCAAGTATCTACAAAACAATTGGAGTTTCAATGCTCTGTATAATCACAGGCTATGACTGCCCAGCTCATACTGGTGTGTATGAATATGCTTCTCTTGTGTGTGGATCTACTTTACGTGCTGCAGAATGTCTGAAAGAAGATATGTGTGATGTGGCTATCAACTGGAATGGAGGATGGCATCATGGAAAAAAGTAATATCTTGTGGATACATATAGATTAGATTAGATTAGATTTATTACGACTTGTACATACAGTACATCATAACATAGAATGAAATAATGACATATAGACATACGAGCTATGCTCTGGCAAAAAGAGGTTTAACTCTTTACCAAACAACAAAATTTAAGACTAGTCCAAATTGAAAGCTCCAGCAGATGAAAAAATAAGTGTTACTCAAAAATTGAAATTTGTTTTGGGAAGAGTAGAAAACATTGTGGGAAAAGGAGAAAATGCTGGTTACCAGCATTTTCTCCTTTTCCCACAGTATTTTCAAAAGGCTTTTTCCTCAGGGTCGTCAAAAGTTGAGATTGTGTGGTAAAGGGTTAATATTTCTCTGTAATACATTATACCAAGCAAGTCATCACATATGTGTGAATCCATAAAATCTATTTTGTCTAACAATCAACCGAAGCATGAGGTACTCCAGTCCTTTGTCATGCAGAAAATTGACCAATAGCAAAATGGAGCTGAGAGCCTCTTAATGGGATTTGTCTTCAAAAAGGAAGACAACATTGTTGGAAAAAGATAAAACGCTTGTTACCTGCATATTTTTCATTTTCCTGTGATGTTTTCAAAAATTTTAACCCTTACCTTAGGTTTGGCAGAACTCAGGATTGTGTGTTAAAAAGGGTCAAACTAGCTACAGTTTGACTTTAGAGAGCCTCGGTGAGGAAATTTGTTGCATTTCTTGTGACAAAACTATAATTGAAGTATTGTTAAAAACTATATTAGACACAAAACAAACTGTAAATATCTATTGAATTCATAATTAAACAAAAAGCTTCGACATTGTAATAGGACAATTGAAACTGGAATGTAGGTAGTATGAATAAAAGTTGTTATTAGTAAAATTACTCATGAACCACATTTGTCAAAAAGTCAAAAGTCATACAGATGAAAGATATTTACATGCAGGACAGGATTGGTATTTAAGTTTGTTTATTTTTTTCTCAGAGACAGTGCTTCAGGGTTTTGCTACTCAAATGATATAGTTCTGGGCATTCTTAGTTTGAAACAGAAATTCAGTCGAGTGCTGTATGTTGACCTTGACCTTCACCATGGAGATGGTATGTTACTATTCTTTGATCCATAAATATTTGAAAAATTTACCAATATTTTCAGCTCACCTGAGCACAAAGTGCTTAAGGTGAGCTTTTGTGATTGTGCTGTGTCCTGCGTCCTTCGTGCATCGTCCAGGCCTCAGCAATTACCTTGTGTGCACTCTAGAAGCCACATTTTCAGTCATATACTCATGAAACTTGGTCAGAATGTTTGTCTTTATGGTATCTCAAACAACTTTGAAATTGGGTCATATTGGGTCAAAAAGTAGGTCACCAGGTCAAAATTTGGAAAAACCTTGTGTGCACTCTAGAGGCCACATTTTAAGTCCATTACTCATGAAACTTGGTCAGAAAGTTTGTTTCGATGAAATCTTGTACAAGTGTGAAATTGGGTCATACCAGGTGAAAAAGTAGGTCACCTTATCAAATTTTAGAAAAACCCTGTGTGCACTCTAGAGGCCGCAATTTTAGTCTAATACTTATGAAACTTGGTCAAAATACCGGTACCTTTCTCTATGATATCTCGGACAACTTTGAAACAGGGTTGTGTTGTGTCAAAAAGTTAGTCAAAATGTTTGTCTTGATGATATCTATGACATGTTTGAAATTGGGTCATATGGGGTCAAAAAGTAAGTCACTATGCAAAATTTTAGAAAACCCTTGTGTGCACTCTAGAGGCCAGATTTTCAGTCAGATACTCATGAAACTTGGTCAGAATGTTTGTCTTGATAATTTATTGGATGAATTTGAAATTGGGTCATGCCAGGTCAAAAGGTAGGTCACCAGGTCAAATTTTAGCAAAACCTTGTGTGCACTCTTGAGGCCACATTTTCAGTCTAATACTTATGAAACTTGGTCAGATTCTTTGTCTTGGTGATATCTCCAACAAGTTTGAAACTGGGTCATTTCAGGTCAAAAAGTAGGTCACTGGGACAAATCGTAGAAGAACCTTGTGTTCACTCTAGAGGCCACATTTTCAGTCGTAAACTCTTGAAACTTAGAGTGTATGTCTTGAAAATATCTCTGACTGGTTTGAAATTGGGTCAAGTAGGGTCAAAAAGTAGGTTACTCTGCCAAATTTTAGGAAAACTTTGTTTGCATCCTAGAGGCAAGACTTTCATCCCGATACCCATGAAACTTGGTCAGAATGTTTGTCTTGATAAAATCTAGCACAAGTTCAACATTGGGTGATGTCAGGTCAAAAAGTAGGTCATTGGGCCAAATCTTAGAAAAAACTTTTGAGCGCTCTAGAGGCTACAATTTCAGATCAGTTCAAATGAAAGTTGGTCAGAATGTTTGTCTTCACGATATACATGTGTATTAGATAAGTTCAAATTTGGGTAATGTTGGGTCAAAAAGTAGATCACTGGGACAAATCTTAGAAAAATCTTGTGTGCAATCTGGAGGCCATATTTACTCATGAAATACTGTCAGAATGTTTGTCTTGATGATATCTCTGACAAGTTCAAAAATAGGCCAAGGAGGTGGAAAAGTAGGTCACAAACACTCAGGTGTTTTACATCATTACAACCAGGATCTCTTCAGCTTTATCAATCCTAGATGACTTTACTCAGGTGAGCACTTGAGGGCCGATGGCCCTCTTGTTTATTTTCCACCATTGTAATGCAATAATAACTTAACAGACAAATTTTAGAACATCTTGTTAAAATATGAATTATTTACACAACAAAGACATTCAATTTAGGAAAAAACCATTGTGGCAAGTGGAGACTTTTCTAATTGTGGCAAAGATTTTTAAAAAGATGACAGATGAAAAAAGTCATCTGCTGGATGTAATATATACATGCATTTCCCATTGTGTCACCAGTGATTATATAATGGATCAATCTGTTGTTAATCGTTCTTTTCCTATAATGAGAAGTCCATCCACATGCCATACTTGTGGCATTTTTAGCTCAGTTGTTTTCTCAGAAAGGTCGAGGTATTCTCATGGCTCTGTTGGCATCTGCCTCATTTTCGTGCAAAAACTGTGACATTACATAATATCTCTGTCCATTCTGAAGATATTTACTTCAAACTTGGACTAGTTGTTAATTACCAAAGAGGAAGCCATACAACACAGGCACATAACCATCAAAATATTTTTGACTAAGTTAACTTATACCCCTTTTTCAACCCAGAATTTTTACTGAAAATCAATCTGTTTCTAACAGCAACTGCAGCCAAGTGTTGGTACCTGCATGCGGTGCTCTTGTTGTTTCTGCTCTCCTATTTCTTGCTCTTTTTGTTAGTTTAGAAATTGCATTATCATTATCATATGATGTAAAACTTAGGAAAGAAAATGAAAAGAAGTACAAAATAAGAATTATGTATGATGGACATGACTATGTTTTATTTTATACGAGTTTTATTTCATTTCATGTATTTATTCCATAGTTTGAAAAATTCTGTGTGTTCTTCTTCCATTAAATAGGTGTTGAGGATGCTTTTAGTGCAACAAATAAAGTGATGACTGTATCTGTCCACAAGTACATCGCAGGGTTTTTCCCAGGTAGGTAAAAAAAACAATAAAGTCCCTTCTGTCATACATAATCAAAATGTTGATGTATGCACTATGTGACATTTATATCTAGAAAGAGAGCAAATATTTCTGGAAATGAACCACAGTGGCATTAAATTTTGCCATGATAGTTCATTAACTCTTTCCCAAACAAAAGAGAAAATGCTGATAAGCAGTATTTTCTCCATAACCAATGTTTTCTTTCCATCCAGAAACAAATCACTATTTTTCACTTACAACTTTTTAGCTTGGGTGTTTCTAAGAAAAAGTTGAGTTATTGTCATAGCCCTGTCATCCTCTGCATCGTTATCGTGCAAAAACTTTGATATTTTATCATATCTCTCTCATAACTAAAGATATTTACTTTATTTTTGAACAAGTTGTTAACTATGGAAAGGGGAACCCATAGAGCAGGGGCAGTTCACCATCAAAATTTTTTGACAGAGTTATGCCCCTTTTTCCAATTACAAATTTTTCACTGAGCATTAAGCAACTGCAGTGAAGCCTTGGCAGCTCTTAATGTATTTTGTTGTCTGCAAATGCCTTCAATTTGGAAAAGTTTAAAAATTTATTGCCTGGTAAAGATTTAACTGTAGTTTCATGTCAAACCAAATTTCATTTCTCTGATTTTTCCTGTTTCGTCATTCAGATGTCCTCAGTCTTGATCAGAGCAAGCATTTTGCCCCTGGAAATTTATAATACAATGTACTAGAAAGAAACGGAAAATTCTTCAAACAAAACAACAAAACAGTTTATTTTTTCTATAAATTTAATTTCTATAATTCTTCAAACAAAACAACAAAACAGTTTAAATTTTTTATAAATTTAATTTCTATGTTCATTTTCTTTTTTTTTTCTTCAGAATTCTTTTTCAAACATAAAAGGAGGATTTAGTCACAGAGTGTTAAATCTAACGTATTCACCTTTTCCATATGAGTAATTCACATGAATGATTTGTAGGTTTCCTCCCAAAGTAATCAATTTGTTAGAGTTGCCTGCCAGTCCATCCATTTGTCCTGTCATGTTTTGGTGGCTGCTCCGTTTCTTCTGAACCCCTTGTTTGATTTTTAAAAGTATGTCACAATTTCCATCATGATGAGCAGATCAGAGGTTTAGCATACCAGTCTCCAAGGTCAAGGTCACAGCAGAACTTTAATGCTCATATGTGGGTGGGGAATGGGGTATGTTTTCTACTAACAATAACATCATGAGTCACTGTTTTTAGGTACTGGAAGTGTATCAGATGTTGGATATGGGAAGGGTAAACACTATTGTGTAAATATTCCACTGAAAGATGGAATACGAGATCAGGAATTTTCTACACTTGTCTGCAGGTAATGGAATCCTTCTACTCTGTACAGGTTCTTTCTTTCAGTTTGACAAGTAATAGTCTTCAACCACTAAACCAAATAATTCCATGGTTTTACACAGAAAAGGAAGAATTTGAAGCACTGACTTTCGTGACTATAGAAGAGGATGCTTGTAAAAGCTGTCTATGGGATTTTTAGCAAATCTTTTTAAAGATATCAAACATTTACTATATCTTTATAAAAAGAAATCTTTATCCTGACATATATCAAGTTTGAGCCATGCTTCAGAAAAGAGGGCTTAATGCATCTGCAAAAAGTGTGGACCCAGGTCTGACCTGGGCAGAAACTTTTGGCTATTGGTCAATTTTCTGTATGTCCAAGGGCAAGTCTACCTCATTAATCAGTCAGTTGTTAAAGAAAATGGCTATTATTGATCTGTAAGTATGTGATAGCTTGCTTTCTATTATGCATCACAGAGATACATTAAGCCCCCTTTGCCAAAGTATGGCTCATTTATGTAGTTATGATGGATACTGTTAACCCTTAGGCTGCTAAACGGGACTCAAGAACCTTTGCAGACAGTGTAGATCAAGATCAGACTGCACAGAACATGCAGTCTGATCATGGATCTACATTAGCAAAAATTTGGTTTTTACTATCAGCTTGAAAGTTTCATTTCATATATTTAGCAGGCTAAGGGTTAAAAATGCAAATCAAGATTGTCTCTTGGCTCTCTTATCAAGGAAACATATTACCCCTGAAAATAACTGTTTTTCTGTCCGACAGCAGAACACTTTCGGAAACATTGTAGCAGAAGAAGAAATTATTTCTCTTTAGAAATACCTCCAATTTCCACAATGTTTACAACAGTCCTCTGCTGATAGATTGAAAGTCTTGTCTAAAGGTATTATTGTGATAGATTGACTGAACAAATTGCTGATTGGTTGATTGATAGATTTTAGATAGAAGGATGATTTCATTTCCGTTTATAAGCTGACTTTAAGTTTAACCATATTACAAAGTAGTAGGCAAGTCCATTCATAAGCTTTCGCAGGTAACAAATGTGGCTCAAAATATGGAAGAAGTCTTTGAAAGGATTGAGGGAAAAGAACGTTCTTGTCAGCTATATTTTATTTAATTGATAGGGTACTGTTAAAAGTGAAGGAGAAGTTTAACCCTGAGGTAGTTGTTTGTCAGTGTGGAGCAGATGGACTTGTTGGAGATCCAATGAAATCCTTCAATCTCACCCCTAGAGCTCTCGGAAAATGTGTGTGTACGCTGCTATCTTGGAAAATACCTCTTTTACTGTTGGGAGGAGGTGGGTATAGAAATGTTCATATTGAAATGTTAAATCTTGCAACAGTTGTATTTTCCTATTATTTCATACCTCCTGCAAGAACATGACTGTAACACAACTAAATTACTGTTCATGGCATTTAACTTCAAATAAAGAAAACTGTTTACCAAACAACAAAAATGTAGATTCTTCAAAACTGAAAGCATTGGTAGAGGACAAATTAAATGTGGCTAATATGAAGGAACTTGTCTTTGAAAGGGTGGCAAACATTGTGGGAAAAGAGAATATGCTGGTTACCAGCATTTTATGCTTTTCCCACAATGTTTTCACAAGCCGTCTTTGTTAGGGCTGTTAAAACACAAAATTGTTTTGTAAAGGATTGATCCTTTTTTCAGTACATTGATTGAATAACTGCATTACAAATTAGGTTATGCATGTAAGAAGATAATTATGTAAATAATTTGCTTGACATTGCGGTTGAAGGGTAAGTCATTTGATAAGAAAATGTGACAGTGTAGATAATCTATTTATACTAGAGCAAAGGTGGGTGACATTGACCCCTTAGCTTGGTGTACAGGAACACCGTCTGTTAGTTTACACATGTTTTCGTTAGAAAATGTATTCCTCTCACTGCATGATGATGATAAACAGGCAGTTCAATACAAAGCTAAAATCAGACACGATAATATTTCTTGACATTTATTTTAGTTCTGAATTAGGTGTAAGTATAATTAATTATGTGACTTTCAATGATATTAGACAAACGTTTTACAAAAAAGATGGGCGAGTGCAAAACTGCAGGGCAAGTACCTTTTTATACCTACTCGTCCGGCCAGGCGGGTAGATAAAAAAAATCATTTTACACCCATGCTTTGAACTTGGACGAGTCTGAAAATTTGTCATTTGGTAAAGTGTTAACATAGCATGAAGTATTTTTCCTTCATAGAAACAGCTCTCTTCACATGTCATGAGATTCCTGTTACAATCATCTATGGTTTTTATTATATTTTGTGTGTGTGTGTGTGTGTGTGTGTGTGTGTGTGTAAGTTTACCTTCGTTTTTTGTCTGGGTCATTCTTTACCTCTTTCTAGTCTGGAAAAAAAATGAAGGAATGAAATTATTAAAATATTTTTAATACATGTATAGCCACACTTTAAGTCATTTCTTGGGTCAAATACCTGAAAAGTGCTCTTATTGTTCATACTCATTTGAATGAGGAATACATAAATGGTGAAAATAAAACTATTGTTTTTTTAAAAGTTACTTATTTTATCATTTTCACAAATCATAGGACATAAACAACAATGTTTCTATAAATACATGTAATGCTGTTTTTTAATTATGTGTAGGTAAATGTGGTTATAGTAAGACAATTTCAAATTAAAGTGGAAAAATAAGTAAAATAAGCAAAAGGAAAAGTTGGTGATTTTATTTCAAATCAGTAAATTTTCCATGTTGTGTTTCTTATACATGTATTTTATGGCAGTCAGTACATGTAACCATAGCACTCTGTGGAATGGTTGCTTTCTCATAAACAGCAGCTTTTCCGCCATAGAAATGGTGTTTGGTGAATATAGGAGACACTGGGTTGAACAAATAATGAAGGTTATATTGACACATGTACTGAGCACAGGTTAACAAAGAGTTTAAATTTTTAAAATCCTATGATATTCCCTTAACCCTTTTACAAATAATCTCAAGCTTTAACTACCTTGATGAAAAGGGCTTTTAAAAAACTTGTGGGAAATGGAGAAAACGCTGGTTACCAGCATTATATCCTTCTCCTGTGTTCTGTCATATCATAGACAAATACTATCATTGTAGATTTTTTTAACTCTTTACCACACAACAAAATTTTAGACCAGTCCAAATTGAAAGCATTTGCAGACGACAAAGAAAATGGGGTACAAACGACAGTATCTGTCTTTGAGAGTATTGGAAACGTTGTGGGAAAAGAAGAAAATGCTTTTCTTCTTTTTTTTTCCTGCTTTTTAGCTCCACTGGCCGAAGGCCAGCGGGCTTATGTCATGGCCCGGTGTCCGTCGTGCGTCTGTCCGTCCGTCCGTCCGGTCGTCCGTCCGTGCGTTAACTTTTATTTCAAACATCTTCTTCTCTGAAACTACCCATCCGATTTTCACGAAACTTCACAGAAATGATCCTGACATGGTCCTCTTCAGAATTTCTTGAAAGAATTTGATTCCTTCAAAAACTCTGGTTGCCATGGCAACAAAACTGAAAAATATTGGAAATCTTTAAAAATCTTCTTGTCTGAAACCATAAGGCATAGGGCTACCAAATTTGGCATGTAGCTTTATGTAGTAGACCTCTATCAAGTTTCTTCAAATTATAGCCCTGGGGTCAAAATTGGCTCTGCCCCAGGGGTCACAAGTTTTACATAGGCTTATATAGAGAAAACTTTAAAAATCTTCTTGTCTGAAACCATAAGGCATAGGGCTACCAAATTTGGCATGTAGCTTTATGTAGTAGACCTCTATCAAGTTTCTTCAAATTATAGCCCTGGGGTCAAAATTGGCTCTTCCCCAGGGGTCACAAGTTTTACATAGGCTTATATAGAGAAAACTTTAAAAATCTTCTTGTCTGAAACCATAAGGCATAGGGCTACCAAATTTGGCATGTAGCTTTATGTAGTAGACCTCTATCATGTTTCTTGAAATTATAGCCCTGGGGTCAAAATTGGCTCTTCCCCAGGGGTCACAAGTTTTATACATAGGCTTATATAGAGAAAACTTTAAATATCTTCTTGTCTGAAACCATAAGGCCTAGAGCTACCAAATTTGGCATTTAGCTTGATCTAGTTGGAGTCTACCAAAAGTGTCCAAAGTATAGTCCTGGGGTCAATTTGGCCTCATACTTGGAGGGGGGGCGTTCACAAGATTTACATAGGCTTACATAGGGAAAACTTTTAAATCTTGGTGTACACAGCCATAAGGCTTAGGCTACCAAATTTTGCATATAATTATAGCATTATTTAGTGGACAGTTACAAAGAGGGCCCAAGTTACAGCTCTAGGATCAAGTTTGGCCCTGCACCAGGGATCACAAGTTTTACATGGGTTTATGGAGTGAAAAGTTCAGAAACCATCTTGTTACCAGCCATAAGGCCAAGAACTCCCACATTTGGCATGTTATTCTTCTAATACAATATTCCCCATTTAGTCAGACTGTAGCCATGAGGTCAAAGTTTTATAAGGGCTTATATAGTGAAGACTTTTCTTCGTGGTTTATATTTATAAGCCAGTGGAGCGATACAGGGCCATCATGGCCCTCTTGTTCTTCTTTTCCCACAATGTTTTCAAAAACCTTCTTCTTCAGGGTCATTAAAACTTGGGATTGTGTGGTAAAGAGTAAATTTGTCATCTGAAAATGCTTTCAACATGGACAAGTCCAAACTTTTGTCAACTCATAAAGAATGAATAGGTAACTGTGGATAAATTTTTATATCTAGGGGGCTATCATCATGCCAACACTGCACGTTGCTGGACTTACCTTACTGGTATTGCACTGGGTAGAACTTTGAAATGTGATATACCAGACCATAGGGTAGGTATAGCAGAAACCTTTACTCATTTCCTCTGTCTCCTGAAATAAACTTATAATATTTTATTTTGAACACATCTTTGTAGAAAAGGGATATACAAAATTAATGTTTGATTCATAAATCTTTTTCAAAACATTGTAGCAAAAGATAAAAGCTCATGGTTGTCTTGATTTAACTTAACCCTTTACCACACATTCCTGACTTTTAACAACCCCAAGGAAGAAGCCTTTTGAAAACATTGTGGGAAAAGGAGAAAATGCTGATAACCAGCATTTTCTCCTTTTCCCACAACGTTTTCTACTCTATGACAGACAAATTTCATGCTTTGAGTTGCTTTTAAAATTGTCGTCTGCAAATGCTTTCAATTTGGACAAAGCTAAAATTTTATCCTGTGGTAAAGAGTTAAAGAGGAGATTGGAGTACTGTAGGAAGAAAAAAATTAATAAAAGTATCATTGGACATCTACCAGGATCATACTTATGACACCTGGCTGCTCTGAAGCAAGCGGTTTGGAATAAGGACATCACTAGCAAGTGCAAAAGCCAAACATGTTCAGAAGCAAGGAAAATAATATAATACATGAAAATATTTTCAACTACCGAGTTATTTTGGTTCTCATACTACCTTTAGTTTTCATTATTGAGATTTATTGAAGTGCAAGTGACGACAGCATTGGTACCATTTGCATTTAACCCTTACCACACGATCCAAATTTTTGATGACCCTGAAGAAAATGGCATTTGAAAACATTGTTGGAAAAGGAGAAAATGCTGATAACCAGCATTTTCTCCTTTTCCCACTATGTTTTCTACTCTCTACCAAAACAAATGTCAGTTTTTAAGTCCCATTTGTTTGTTGTCTGCTATAATTCCAATTTGGACAAGTCTAAGATTTTGTTGTGTGGTAAAGAGTTAACAGTTCCAATTACAAAATGTGCTCTTTATCAGTGCAAATGACAGCATTGTTAGTCTGAAAAGTTTTACCTTACGTATGCCTTATTTGCTGCTCTTATTCAGAAAACTTGGTTTGATCATAGGAGAACAAATTAAGGAATCCTTTGGATTAAAAAGTTGTGTTTCAAACGGAAGAATTTGTAGAATTTGCATTTGAGAGGGTAGGAAACATCGTAAGTAAAGGAAAAATGCTGTGGCTGAAATGTTAGAATAGTAGAATTTGTCTTTGAAGTAGTAGAAAACATTGTTTACCAGCTTTTTCAAAAGCTTTCTTCCTCTGGGTCACATAACACAAGATTGTTTGCTATACCAAATGACAAAATTTTGGCCTTGCCCAAACCGAAAGCATTTGCAGACAACAGTTTCACTGTGGCTCAAACAGCGAAATTTTTCTTTGATAGCTTGAAAAACATTGTGGGAAAAGGATAAAATGCTGGTTACCAGCATTTTCTCCTTTTCCCACAATGTTTTCAAAAGGCTTCTTTCCCAGGGGCGTTAAAAGGGGGCATTGTGCGGTAAAGGAAAAAAACTTTATATAACCATTGATGATTTTTATTTGTAGTTTTTAATGGAGTATGGTCCAGACTTTACAACTGAGATCACTGCAGGAAACATGAGGGATGAAAACACCACTGAATACTTGCAGTCTGTCTACACAAATATATTGTGTAAGCTGTTCTATCCCGAGCTTTGAGCTTGCATTTAACTCTTAACCAGACGACAAAATTTTAGCCATGTCCAAATTGAGAGCATTTGTAGATGACAATGTCAATGTGGCTTAAATTGTGCAATTTTTCTTTGATAGAGTTGAAAACATTGTGGAAAAAGGAGGAACTGCTGGTTTCCAGGATTTTCTCCTTTTTCCACAATATTTTCAAAAGGCCTCTTTCCCAGGGTCGTTATGCGGTAAAGGGTTATCTCTTAACAGTTTGAAGCAACATTATGTTCTGCTTTCCAGGAAGTTTGCATTGCAGCAGACCAAGTTTGAAAACAATGTGGCAGAAGGAGAAAATGGTCCTCGTGAGGGATTACTCCTTTTTGGCTAAATGGTTTTTAATTAATTCTGTTCATGTGTTACACTTTGGTATTTTATTGTACATTATGAGCTATGCTCTGTGAACAGGGGGCTTAATGCATCTCCGGATGCATGATACAAAACAAGTCATTACATAATCAGGGGTCCGTAAAATACATTTTGTATTACAACCGACTAAATCACAAAGTAGAATGGTTCTTAGACATGCAGAAAATTGACCAATAGCAAAAAGTTTCAGCTCAGGTCAGTCTGTGCGGACTGCACAGGCTGACCTGGGTCAATACTTTTTGCAGATGCATTAAACCCCCTTTACATAGAGCATGGCTCATATATTTATGTATAAAAGCTGCATTTTTGTTGATTATCATGTCTGTCAAGGATGTGCTCTGCTAACTTATTTCAGGAGGTACAATGTAATTTGTTAAATTATTTGTGGACAGCTTAGATAAAGTGCAGATTAAAAAAATGTGCAGTTATTTGATCCACACTGCTAGAAATCTTAGAAGACTTTGATACATTTACAGTATCAAACTTGCAATATGTTGATGTTTCCTATGGGTTAAAAGTGTCTGCTTCGCTTTGTTATTGTAGCAGTCAGATGGGGGAATCCTGCTCAGACTAAAACAAAACCTGAATTATTAGCTCGGCTGTTTTTGAAGAAAACATGGTATTGTCGTAGCCCTGTTCTTGTCTGCATTGTCATGTTAAAAATTTTGCAATTTTATAACATCTCTCTTATTCTTGAAGATGTTTGCTTCGAACTTAGACAGGTTGTTAATTACAAAAAGGGGATCTTATAAAACAAGTGCAGGTAACCATCAAAGTATTTTTGGCAGAGTTATGCCTGTTTTTGACTTAGAATTTTCACTGAAAATCAAGCATCCACAGCCAAGTGCTGGCACCCTCTTGTTTGAATGAAAGTGGAACCAAGAAACCAAATCAACTTATCCACATGTTGAAAAATCGTCCAAGGTAGCCCGTTACTATACAAACTATTTTAGACATACAAGTATTAAAAATTGTTCCAAGTGACACAAAGGGAAAAGAAGAATCTTTCTTGAATGATAACAAAAGCAATTTGAAAAGTGATTACTCTTTTTGCCTCTATGTTTTCAAACAAAAGCCTGAAGTGGGAATGTTAAAGTTGACCTGGTGCAGTAATGGGTTAAGAATGTATCAGGATGTCTAGTACATTTATGCAGATCATAAGTTTCCATGCATGTACAAGTAAAATAGATCAGTAGCGGTTCTGATTGCTCATATGAGTTTAGGTTAATCATATGGCAAACTATATCAGATTTGTTTGGGGGGAGAGATTTGAAATACTGTTTTTTATTTTTCAGATAATTTAAGTCGTCTAGATTCATGACAAGATGACATCTAGTTTGATGGTTTGAAATTGAAGAATGAAGTTTGAGGAATGAACTTCCTGAAAAAAAAATGAACTGTGCATATCCATGTCACCATGGTAGAATCGGGAAACAACTGATTGGGCAGAGCATCCCACACATTAAGTGATGGCTCAGCTGAACCACAGAGAAACGGTCATTTGTCACATGACAAGTTGTAGAACAGATCCTGTATTTTACAGTGGTGATGCTCATGTTTTGCATGTCTTTTACCGTTGAGACCTGAAGAAAGAAACTAGGAACCTTGTGTTCATGTCAGTGGATAGTCTAGCACTTTTTCATTAATGCTTGATACAGATTTCAGTACCTCAATAGAAGAAGATTGTCCTAGACATTGTTTAAAAAAAGACAGAGAAATCCCTTAAAAATGATGATATATATCTTTTGTCATGTTTTCTGTTCTATTCAGTCATAAAAGCATGGTTATTTCTGTCATTGTGAAATGCGATTTGTAAATTATTATTAATTATGTTTTTTTTTTTTTGTATTGGAGCTTAACATCATTTTAACAGTTTAAGTCATATCATATCACAGCAGTCAGTGCACCGACGCATGTGTTTCCTGGCTTTCCCACACCAGTACCGACACAACTTTCTTTTCAAGCCACCGACATGTGAAGAAGATGAAATAAATGTTTGGATTGCATGTACATTTGAACAAGCAACTCAAGCTATTAGAACACTATCAGAAGAGTATCTGTTTTCTCATGACTGTTTCTATAAGTAGAGAATGTGTAGACATGTCAAATTACATGTATTTCTTTAAAGAAAATTACATTTGTACCTATTATGCAGATTTGCTGTCCGATTAAAGCATTAATAAATCAGACAAAAGCATTTATTAATTTGTAGATTTTTTACTTGTGTCAAGTAAACCTTGAGCTACATTTTGAGACCCTTCCCCCCCCTTATTGAAAATAAATAATATTAATCAATTGAGGAAAAGCTGCCCTTTGATGTCTTAGTCTTGTTTACTCTACACAGTTCACATTGGTCCCATTTCTTTGAAACTTGCAGTGATTGTGTAATACAATGAGTACTTAAACCATATCAAATATGGCTGAATTCCAAAAATTTGGTATAGAGAAATTGTGTTTTGATTATTTCGTTACTCGTTCAATTCACCATTTCTACTTATCATGCTATCTTAATGGGTTCAAACCCAGTTGCTACAAACCCACCTACCTCCAATTTTTTTGTGTGTGGGTTTGTCTTTTTCCCCCTCTTGCATCATGAATTCATAATGTATGCTAGAAAATGAGAAAAATCACTGCCAGTAGAGCAAATCAGATCCTCAAGAACCTCTAGTAACATTTATTTCAGTCATATCTTGGCAATTGTTCACATGCTCATGTTTTTCTGAGTAGCACTCTGCAGCTCTGAAGTGGCTCCTCCAAGAACGCTCTCACAGAAATCCAGCTCCTTGGGTCCTTGTGTGAAGTCCAAACTGAAAGCATTTGCAGACGACAAAATAAATGTGACTCAAAAATTGATATTTGTCTTGGGAACGCTAGAAAACTTGGTGGGAAAAGGAGGAAATGCTGGTTACCAGCATTTTCTCCTTTTCCCACAAAATTTTCAAGAGGCTTCTTTCTAAGGGTCATTGACGGTCGCGATGGTGTGGTAAACGGTTTACCACTAGGGCAATACAGGACCTTGTGCAATGGAGGTAGGAGTGCACCCTGCAACAGTTGGTGATTAGGACAAATAAACCTGAGAGGTCCAAGTTCTCAATTCATTTTTTTCTTTTTTCAAATCAAAATCTACTTTTCCAGTGCTGTTACTGAATGTTTAAAATGAAATATTGCTAGATTTGTTATTTCTTCTTAACTCTGCCAAAATACAAAAACCAAGAGGATTTGCAGACGACAAGTAAAATGTGGCAAGTAAGAAGATTTCTGTCTTTTAAATGGTAGAAAAGAAGAGAATGCTGGTTACCAGAGGTTGTTGGAACACTTATTCATGCGTATCTAAAGTTTCAACAGGCTCTGAAGTATATTGCCCAACGACACTCCCACAAAACACACCATGCTTCTAGTGAGAATAAACCCTAGACCTCCTGATGGCAAATCTACACCTTGACCACTGACCTATGATGTACATAAATTATTATCTTACGAAAAAACACAGACAAATAAAAAAAAAAAAAATTATTTTCGCTTGAAAAAATCATTTCCGATACTTTCCTTCGTTGTGTTTCTATATAGGTGTTTGATAGATTTCAAGGGAAGTAACTCTATGCAGCGCTGAATGTCAACATGGGTAATGACGGAGAATTACCCAGGTAGAAACAGGTTAATTATGGTATCGGTTACAGCAAAACAACAGACAAAGAATACAGAAGATACTGTCTAAATATTTGTAATTTAAAAGCAGGTAAATATATTCGTGATTTGGCACGAAAGGCTATGGTTATCTATTTTTGTCTTGCATTCCAAGCACTGGAGCAACTTAACTTCAAGAACAAAGACAAGGAGAGACTTCTAGTTCCATGAACGAAACCCCTTACCAAACAGTGCCATCTTTTAACGACTTGGGGAGGATATGAATTGAACACGTTGAAGGGAATTGAAAAATGCTGGTTGCCAGCAATGTTGGCTTTTCAACTAGTTCACTTTTAAAGACCAAGTCCATCTTTTCAGACACAATATCCTGCAAGGCCAGGTAGCTCAGTGATTGGCGTATCTGACTCATGACCTAGTGGTTGCAGGTTCCATACCCGGTTGACGTACACTTTCTTTCCAGTGATTTTTCACCTCTCATCTCAGCTGCATGTAAGTAAGTACCCGTAGTTGGTGGCTTGTAAAGAAATTAGTGTCAGTACAGGTGTGAGAAAGCCAGGAAACACATGCATAGGTACGTGACTGGCGTTAAACTCCAATACAAACAAACAAAACACGATACCCTATGGTAATTTGTCATCTGCAAAATTTGGACACATCTGAATTGTCTGCCCAGTAAATGATGAGTGCTGAATAATAGGAGGGGATATTTTTTTTTAACATAGAAAAGAAGTAATCTCTAATTTTTGTTTCTTGTCTGTTTTATCATCACTCACTATAATCTTTTGACAAATGTTTTGATGACAGATAAGTTAGGTAGGTAGTAACATGGTAACTATGGAGTTAATTATGTAGTTTTGATGCCATGATGATTGTCACACCCTATACCTGGCTTTGATTTTTGTTCTCACGAATAAAATCCAGGTCTAAATGGCAGAAACCAGTTATATTATCATAATAGTTTTTTTTTTTTATTTTCTCAGACATGAGACAGTTAACTTTTTACCAAACAACAAAATTTTAGACTTGTCTAAATTGAAAGCATTTGCAGACTACAAGGTAAATGTGGCTCAAAAATTGAAATTTGTTTTCGGAAGGAGAGAAAACATTGTGGGAAAAGTAGAAAATGCTGGTTACCAGCATTTTCTCATTTTCCCACAATGTTTTCAAAAGCATTCTTTCTCAGGGTTGTCAAAATTTGTGTAGTAAACAGGTAAATGATGAACAAGTTGGTACTGGGTATAATGTGTGTAGTAGACTGTACACAAAAACACAGTTGCGTACAATTTCAGAAAAAGAGACAAATTTACCTAAAAAACATAGAGTACCAAATAGCTTCTACAATTCTAAAATTTACTACGTGGGAGACCCCACAGACCTTCATGGGATATCCCCCTCTCCTGTCTTGGTGCTGTGTGCCTTGGGTTACCGGGTATTCCTTCAATAATGCTTTTGCATACACTTTTTTTTTTCTAGCTACGCCCCTGACTGTGAAAAACATAATTCTGGAAACATTAGAAAATGTCTTTTTAAGCAAAACCTCCAATCAAATGACTAAATAAGTCCAATTAACCAAACTCGTCTGCTAATCAAAAGGCCATAAATTGCTAATTCTGGTTTGAAGGTTTATTTGATCTTGATCTTGCTTTCAAGAAATTGTCTATGTCCCTGCAAAGCATTCTAAGGATCAACCCTGTACAACACAATACAGAGTTTAAAAGACCCTCAGGAAGAAGGCTTTTGAAACGATTGCAGGAAAAGGAGAAAATGCTAGTAACAAGCATTTTCTTCTTTTTCCACAACACTTTCTACTCTCTAAAATTCTTGGCAGAACACTGCTTTTCATAGTAGTACAAGTAAAGAATTGCTTGATCTCCCTGGGTCTGTCACAATTTCTGTCCACTTGTTAGAGCAATGTGACAGATTTTCTAATCTGCTGACCTGTTTCACAAATTGTCAACCATTTTGAAATTGAAAATAATAGCTTTAATTTCAATTCTTATCTAGTTACAGAAACGTTTTAAGAGAGCACCAGTATAATGGCAGGAGGTGTGTTTCATGTTGAGTTTGGATTTAACGACACTCCTCTGACAAGGGCCCTGGAATGTGAGAATTACAAGGTAGCTGAAAAGCTGATCCAAGAAACAAACAATCCATCCAGTTTGGATGAAGGTAAAGGAAAAGAATAGAGCATTGGCACTGTGAACCTTTTACCCAATAACATTATTTTAGACTTGTCCAAATTGGTAGACAGCAAATAAAATGTGGCTTAACTGATAGTCTGTCTATGAAAGATTGGAAAATATTGTGGGGAAAGAAAAATATGCAGGTTAAGAGCATTTTTTCATTTTCCCTATGTTTTCAAAATCCTCTTTTCACAGGGTCATTGCAACACAGGATTTTTTGGTATAGGATAAACCATAACTGCTATCGCATAATTAGTATTTTATTGTCTATGTTCAAGGTGATAAGTTTGTTTAACTCTTTACCAAACGACAATATTTCAGACTGGTCCAAATTGAAAGCATTTGCAGACAACAAATTAAATGTAGCTAGAACGATTGCATTTGTTTCTGAAAGGGTAGAAAACATTGTGGGAAAAGGAGAAAATGCTGGTTACCGGCATTTTCTCCTTTTCCCACAATGTTTTCTAAAGGCTTCTTTCTCAGGGTCGTTAAAAGTTGGGATTGTGTGGTAAAGGGTTAAATGGGATTTTCTAGTCCCAGTAGTATTTCTGCAATATCACAGTGACAGCTCAACTTTCTCTCCTTGCTTTTGTCAGTCCAAGGCTAGGGCTAGTGCCTTGCCCCATGGACATTCTCTTTTGCCTGTTGCTTCAGGCAGGTGTCAAACATGAATTTCCTGATTCCAAATCCAATACCAGTGTGTCATTGAGTATGTCCAGGGTAGATTTTAAGAATTCCTAAATATAGTTATGAGTTAAGGATCTGACAATCATAGCCAATGTTATCAAAGCCTTAGGATTGAATACCTAGGTGAATGAGTTCGTTGGGCCAAAAGTTAGGACAACATTAATGGAAGTTTCAGAAAAAAAAACATAATGCTATACCAAACAACCATGTTTTAACAACTCTTTAGAAGAAGGCTTTTGAAAACATTGTGAGTAAAGAAAAGCATTTCTCCTTTTATCACATCTTTCTTTACCACTTCTATTTCTGCCATTTTTTCCATATTTAATTTCTTGTCTGCTCATGCTTTCAGAATGGACCGGTCTAAAATTTTGTTGTGTGGTACAGAGGGTACACCACCTTTAATGTAGGTGTTTCATTCCCTTAGTGGAAAGCTGTTAAAATCAAGGAGGATAAATAAGTATTTTTTTTGTTTTAACTCTTTTCCAAATGACAAAAGTCCAAATGCAAAGTATTTATAGATGAGTAATTAACTCTTTACCACACAATCCGACTTTTAACGACCCTTAGAAAGAAAGCTTTTGAAAACATTGTGGGAAAAGGAGAAAATGCTGGTAACCAGCATTTTCTCCTTTTCCCACAATGTTTTCTGCCCTTCCTAAAACAAAGTTCAATTTTTGAGTAACATGTATTTTGTTGTCTGCAAATGCTTTCAATTTTGCCTAGTCTAAAATTTTGTCGTTTGGTAAAGAGTTATATGTTGTTCAATTTATAGGGTCTGTCTTTGAAAGGGTAGAAAACATTGCAGGAAAGGGAAAAAATGCTGGTTACCTGCAATTTATAGATGAGTGATTAAATGTGGTTCAGTTTATAGAGTCTGTCTTTGAAAGGGTAGAAAACATTGTGGGAAAAGGAGAAAATGTTGGTTACCTGCAATTTCTCCTTTTCTCACTGAGTTTTCAAAAGCTCTTTTCTTTGGGTTTGTTAGAGCACAGATTGTTTGGTAAAGGGTTAAGACTTGTAGTAAAACTTCTGTTAGTGGCAACATGTATAAAACTCTTTACCAAATGACAAAATTTTTGACCAGTCCAAATTAAAAGCATTTGCAGACCACAAAATAGATGTAACTGAAAAATTGAAATTTGTGTTGGGAAGGGTAGAAAACAATGTTGAAAAAGGAGAAAATGCTGGTAACCAGCATTTTCTCCTTTTCCCACAATGTTTTCTGCCCTTTATGATACAAATCTCATTGTTTGAGCTACCTTTGAGTTGTCGTCTCCTGATGCTTTCAACTTGGACCAGTCTAAAATTTTGTCATCTTGTAAAGAGTTAATACAGGTTAGACTGCACATGCATTGAAATTTCAAAAGATCTGTTTGATATTCTGGATATAACCCTTATCCTGCTAAATAAAAGAAATGAAACTCAAGCCAGTAGAAAAAAAAAAAAAACTTTTCCTATTTTAAAGGTAATTTTGGAGGAGAGATATCTCCTTATCAGACAGTGTGGATCCAAGATCATACTGCACTGTCTGCAAAAGCTCAGAAAGTCATGCTTAGCAGCCTAAGGATTAAGTAAAGTTTATACAGCTGATTTCTATGTTCCTTTTGAGTCCAAATTACCAAAGTTTTTTGTTAACAACTTTTCAGGATGCTACCAGAGAACACCACTGTATATATGTTTATGTGGTTTGGACAGTGAGGATCTGCGACCAAGACCTAGAAATTTATATATGGCAAAGCTTTTGATTGAAAGAGGAGCAAATGTAAATTACAGAGTACCAACGGTAACAATGATTTTTGTGTACCTAGTATTCTTGTCAATGCCTTTTTATATTGTTCTCGATACAAATTGCTATTTTTCTCAGGTACTACCAAGTCTTTTCGTGCATTTACTGCAATTTCAAATGAGTTTTAAGTCTTTACCACACGACAAAATTTTAGACTGTTCCAAATTGAAAGCATTTGCAGACGACAAATTAAAAGTGGCCAAAATGACGAATTTTGTTCTTGATAGGGTAGAAAGCATCATGGAACAAGGAGAAAATGCTGGTTACCAGCATTTTCTACTTTTCCCACAATGTTTTCAAAAGCATTTCTCTTCAAGGCTGTTAGAACTCGGATTGTGTGGTATAGGGTTAGTATGTTACAATGATTAGTCAACCTATCCATGCATTTCTTGTATTCCGTTAACATGATTTCTTTCAAGCAACTGGCAGCTTTCTACATGAAGTAAGGAAAGTGTATGAGTACTGGTAAGTTTCTTGAGAATATGACTTATAATGCTTAGAGCCAATGCCAAATGCCATTTAGAAAAATAATGAACTTTAAGACAACAGTCACAGTTTGTGTTAAAATACAACAATTTACTTTGAAATACTGTTAGTTGGTCTCTTTTCACATTTCAAATGTGTTTTATTCCAGACATACTATGGTTGTGAATACAGTGGACCTGGTAAAGCACCTTTAGAGTTGCTTGTAGATTTCTACATTGAACTGACAGGATGTGGACGACTTGGAAGTCAGGCTTATTGGTAGGTTTTTTAACCCATTACCACACAAAGAGTGAGTTTTCATGCCCCTGCAGAATATAGTCACTGTGGGAAACAGAGCAACCATCTGGTATAAGCAAATGCCTCTTTTCTCATACAGTTTGCAATATCACTGAATTAAAAGAAAAAGACACATTCCTCTTCTTCAAATGTTTCTCTATTGGTCGATTGTATTTGGTCCATACTCTGGTAAATGGAGATTTAATGCATCTCCATGATGTATTATACCAAGCAAGTCATTACAAAAATATGGACTAATAAAATCCATTTTGCCTTAACAACCGGCTGAATCCTTAAGTAGAGTGGTCCTTTGATATACAGAAAATTGATCAAAAGCAACAAGTTTTGACACCAGTCAGCCCGCGTGGATTGCCAATGCTGACCTGGGTTGATACTTTTTGCAGATTCATGAAACCCTCTTTTCACATAGCATGGCTCATTTGTTTTGTCTCCAAATAGCTTGTGCTGGAATGGATTGAATCAGTTGTTCTACCTTTATGATTGTTTTTAATGAGAAGTTATTTGTTGATTGAAGGGATGTAGATGATGATTGATTTGATGTGAGATCAAGGTTTAGTTTCACCGAGTTAATTAACATATGAAAATAAGAGTAAAACAGCAGGAACAGTGAATTTAGAATATTACTTACACAGTAACTTTCACCTTGATATAATTAATGCCTTGAGAAATTTCTTAAAGATATACCACAAAGTATGTAAGAAAATTTCTCTCCCCTCTTCCTACATTTTACCTCTCATTATCTTGATGTGTATAATGATCATTTTTTCCGTGGTTTTTCTGCGTAGTGTCATAAACAGGAATATTACTCTTTCAGACAACCTTATTTAGCACTTTACCTCCTACAACAAAGTTGTGACAGATCACTTTAACCCTTTACCACGAAATCCCAACTTTGAACAACCCAAAGGGAGAAGTCTTTTAAAAAAATTTTAGGAAAAGGATAAAATGCTGGTGAACTTTCATGTCCATATTTCATCCATTAAATCACATCTGTAAATGCTTTCAGTTCAGACAAGTCCAAAGTTTTGTCATTTGGTAAAGAGTGGAAGATATTTTTGTTTAAAAAAAAAAAATGGTGCGCTGTGTATCTTCATAATGTGTAACAGTTCCAGTAGAAAAGACGATCTTATTCTTTGGGTGAAATACAAAGCAGTGTAGTTTTTACAGGTCAGGTCAAGCAGCTGGTTGGGACTCCACCACTGACGCTGTTGTTGGTTTACAGAAACAATATTTGACCTCTGTAGAGGATGTGATAGAACATGTGGAAGACTTGGTTTTTATTATTTTGGGTTAGTATACGAGGGACACTTTTTAAGTTCGTAGAGTAGGGCGGTCTTTTTAAAACCGCTTGAAATATCAAAATTTTATTTATCTAAGACCTTCGAAATATGCCCCGTCTGCCTCCACACACATTTTACACTGATCTACCCATTTCCGGAACGCCGCCCGGTAGTCGTCTTTAGGTATATGTTGCAGACACTGGTAGACCGCACTGCCTATACCACAACGGGATTCAAAACGGTGCCCTGCCAGCATTTCCTTTAGTCTTGGGAACAACCAAAAGTCACAGGGGGACAGGTCAGGGCTGTATGGGGGATGATCTAAGACATCGAGCCCAGATTCTTTCAGATATTCCTGTACCGTAGCGGATTTATGGGCCGGTGCGTTATCATGGAGTAATTTGATGCCGCGGACACCGGTGCGCGGTCTGCGTTTCTGATAGAAATCAACAAGTTGAGTAAGAACACTTTCTCTGTAAAACTTTCCAGTGACAGAACTACCTTTCAGGACTGGAATTTGAATGACTGGACCTTTCGAATCAAAGAATATCGCATACAACATGCGATTTGATGTTTTGCAACGGCGCGCAATGACAGGTCTGTCGCCCTCAGATGAAACCCAAACCTTATTTTTAGCCTTAGAATCGGGTTGAAAATGATAGATCCAGGTTTCATCACCTGTAACTATCTCTTCTAAACGACGTGGGTCACATTTATCATATTTTTCTATAACTTGCGATGCAAGTCTAACCCAACTTTGTTTCTGCTCGTCAGTGAGCAAATGGGGCACCCAGCGCGCGCAGATCTTACGTAGCCCAAGTCGTTCACGTAAGATCTTCAAAACACTTGACGAATGAATGCCACTTAATTCTTCTATCTTTTGCATGGTATAACGTGCGTCTTCCTCAATTAACGTTTTCACAGTAGCAATGTTCTTTTCCGTCAAAACGGAAACCGGCCTACCCACCCGAGGGGCATTTTCAATTGACTCCCGACCATCATTAAAACGACGTACCCACTTGCAAACTGTAGCATATTTTAAAGCACTATTCCCATAAACTTTTTGCAAATCAGCATGAATTTCTGTTGGCGGAAACCCGAGCTGTACTCGAATCTTACAATATACCCTCTGTTCAGAGATTTTTCCATCCATATTGAACGCTATATTTTACTATAGTGTATAAAACCACGTGTTGAAAATACCCAGCGCAGCGTGCACATGGACCTCGTGCGCCGCATACCGTGACACCATTCGAGAGAGGAATGATTATGCAAGTTCTGTGTAAAAAATCGTGCAACTTCATAATCGCGTTAAAAAGTTATAGGCTTACTCTACGAACTTAAAAAGTGTCCCTCGTACATATCTTCATGAAGCTTTTCATTTTATAATGCCTCCTGTAGTTTTGTTTGAAATTTTAGGTTTTTCTTTTTTTTTTTTTTTATGGAATTAAAAAAAACCCTCATTTTCTGTCAGTTCTATTTTCAGGGAAAAAATAATGTGTTGACGGAAGCTTAGGTGAAAAAAAAAAAGGCTACTCTCAGTTAGATCTTCACAATTGCTCAACCATAAACCACAATATCCTGAGTTTCAGCGATGCTGAAAAAGAAGGCTCTTGAAATCATTGTGGGAAAAGCAGAAAAAGCTGGTTATCAGCATTTTCTCCTGTTCCCAAAATGTTTGCAAAAGCCTCCCCACAATGTTTTCAAACGCCTTCTTTTTTAGGGTCGAAGATTTCCAACCAATAGTGACAACCCATTGGTAGGGATTCAAAAATTTTATTGGAGAAATCTTACCACATAGTGTAGATCCAAGTAAGTGCAGTCTGACCTTGATCTACGCAGTATGCAAAAGCCCACAAAGGCATGCTAAGCAGCCCAATTGTTAAAACATGTTGCACTGTATATTGTTAAAATTTTAATTCCTGTACTAGGTATTGGAGGTGATGCTAATATTCAAGATGAGACAAGGAAAACTCCATTACACAAACTTGCCATCTACAGTGAGGATGCACGACTGTTTAAATTATTGTGTGAAAATGGGGCCAATATCAACACGCTGGATGGTCATGGGAATTCTCCCTTGTTGTCTCTATGTGATTTATCAGCATCAGAAATGTACGATTACATGGAGGACCTGTCCCCGTCTAGCACAGATACCATGGAGGACACATGTGCAAATCTTTGTGTGAAAAAAGATTTCCTGAACTACATTCTGTCACAGAAACAACTTCAGGTAAAATAAATCTGTCTTGCAGATAACAACATTAGATATGACTCAAATGATGGAGTTTGCCTTTGAAAGGATTAAAAACATTGTGGAAAAAAGAGAAAATGATAAAGTTCAGACTTTCCAGATTGAAAGTTTTTGGGCCATGCTCTGTGAAAAGGAGGCTTAATGCATTTGTGAAAAGTATTGACCCATGTTGGCCTGCGCGGACACATGCCCAAACATTTGGCTATCTTTAAATTTTCTGCATGTCAAGGGATAATTTTACCTCTTGATTCCGTCGGTTGTTTGACAAAATGGATTTTATGGATCCATAATTAAGTGATGTCCTGTTTGGTATGATGCATTACGTAGATGCATTAAGCCTCCTTTTGCCAGAGCATAGCTCATTTGCATATGACAAGTTTCTTCAGTTAGTTTAGACAACTGCGGAAAATCAAGTGCTAAAATAATTTTGCTTCGAACAAAAAAGTGACTCTTTCTTTCTTCAATATTTTCAACAGTTGTTATCTTCAGTTATACACATCATGTCTTATATTGTAAGGTGATAGAAAATCCTGAGCTGTAATTTTGATGACAGATGTCTTGATACAGTTATGTGTTGCATCTGTTTGCATTTATCATGTTGAAATATTATTGCTCTTGTTGACAGATTGAAATACAAAACAACATTGGGCATACAGCTCTTTTTCACTGTGTAATTCGAGGTGATGCTCTGGCAGTAAACAGGTTAATACTGAAGGGTGCTAACACATCTGTTAGGGCTACTGTTTGGGAGACCAGAAAAAGAAAAAGGTACCACACACAGAATTATCTTTCATCGCCATCAGTCAGTTTTCTTAATCCCACCCCCTTAGCAGTCACCTATGACCTAGAAGATAATTGAAAAAAATCTTGAAATATGGGGAAATTTCTCAAATTGAGCACACCATCATTAACAACTATTGTTATATGATGTTGCATGAGTGATCAAATATGAGCCATGCTCTGTGCAAAGGGGGATTAATGCGTCTGCAAAAAGTATCAACCCAGGTTAGCCTGCACAGGCTTACCTGGGCCGAAACTTTTTGCTCTTGGTCAATTTTCTGTATGTCCAAGTTTACCTCATTATTAAGTTGATTTTCAAAAAAGTGGCTATTATGGATCCATAATTATATGATGACTTGCTTGGTATTATGCATTACAAAAATGCATTAAGGCCCCCTTTGCCAGAGCATATATATTTCCTTTTCCTTCATGGATAAATTTTCCAGAGTGAAGGTTTTATTGGTCATTATAGCCTGGCTGTTTTGGAAGGTATTCTCATAGCCCTAGAGTCATCATTGTCATGGTGCGAAAACTTTGACATTAATTTTTAGCTCACCTGAGCACAAAGTGCTCAGGATGAGCTATTGTGATCACTCACCGTCCGTCGTCGTCCGTCCGTCTGTCGTCCGTCCGTCCACGTTTTTTTGTTTATGCTCTAGCATCTACAAATATCAACCAATCAGCACCAAACTTGGTCAAAATGTATATGACTATAAGATCTCGGATGAGTTCGATTATGGGTGTAATCAGACCAGAACGACTGGAGTTATTTGCCCTTGAATTAGAAAAATTGCTATATTTGACTTTGTTTACACTCTAGCATCTACAAATATTAACCAATCAGCACCGAACTTGGTCAAAATGTATATGACCATAAGAAACGGATGAGTTCGATTATGGGTGTAATCGGACCAGAACGACTGGAGTTATTTGCCCTTGAATTAGAAAAATTGCTATGTTTGACTTTGTTTACACTCTAGCATCTACAAATAATAACCAATCAGCACCAAACTTGGTCAAAATGTATATGACCATAAGATCTCGGATGAGTTTGATTATGGGTGTAATCGGACCAGAACGACTGGAGTCATTAGCCCTTGAATTAGAAAAATTGCTATGTTTGACTTTGTTTACACTCTAGCATCTACAAATAATAACCAATCAGCACCAAACTTGGTCAAAATGTATATGACCATAAGATCTCGGATGAGTTTGATTATGGGTGTAATCGGACCAGAACGACTGGAGTTATTTGCCCTTGAATTAGAAAAATTGCTATGTTTGACTTTGTTTACACTCTAGCATCTACAAATAATAACCAGTCAGCACCAAACTTGGTCAAAATGTATATGACCATACGATCTCGGATGAGTTTGATTATGGGTGTAATCGGACCAGAACGACTGGAGTTATTTGCCCTTGAATTAAAAAAATTGCTATATTTGACTTTGTTTACACTCTAGCATCTACAAATATTAACCAATTAGCACCAAACTTGGTCTAAATATATATGACCATAAGATCTCGAATGAGTTTGATTGTAGGTCTAATAGGACCAGTTATTGCTGTGTCATGGAAAAAGGGGGCTTGACGTATATTTTCAATGTGGACCAATATCTCTTTAACTACAGGACAAAATGTCATGAAACTTCATCTTCTTATTGTTTATTGCAAGCCACAGACAATAGTTATTTGTTTTTATTTCATGAAACGCCATGTCATGAAAAAAGGGGGCTAAATGTTTAATTTCGTCATGGACCAATGACCATCTGTTTGTCCATCTTTCAGGACAGATACCTTCTAAAATCCTTGACAAAAACTAATAGAAATTCATACAGGTGTTCCTAATGATGTCTGCTGATATTTATTGTGTTTTTTTTTCCTTTTTGATATCAAATACTGTCTCATAGGAAAAAGGGGCTTCATGTATATTTCTGTTAAGGATCAATATACATGTATCTTCAACTCAAAATCCTGGACAAAAATTTGTGAAACTTCATACATGTGTTCCTTATGATAGTCCGCCAATATCATTAGTTTAGCTTTTTTGATTAAATGTCATGTCATGGAAAAAGGGGGCTTCACATATATTTTCATTATGGATTAATATCTCTTTAACTACAGGACAAAATGTTATGAAACTTCATCTTTATGTTGTTTATCACAAGCCACAGACAATGGTTAGGCCTATTTGTTAGCTCACCTGAGCATGAAGTGCTGGGTGAGGTATTGTGATTCGTTGTTGTCCAGCGTCTGTCTTTCCACAATTCCTTTAAACATCTTCTCCTCCTAAACCAATCATGTTGAAACTTGACAGGCATATACCTTGGGTGAAGTTCTACCAAAGTTGTTAAAAGAATTGAATTAACCCTTTAACTCCAGGGGTCACAATTTTGGGCAAAATTGTATATAGAGCAAACTTTAAAAATGTCTTTGTCTGAAACTAGAAGGCCTAGAGCTTTGATATTTGGTATGTGGCATTTCCTTGTGGACTTCTACCAATTTTGTTCAAATGATGCCCCTGGGTCAAAACAGGACATAAAGGTATACAGAATGAACTTTTAAAAGTCTTGTTCTTTTTAACCCTTTACCACACAATCCCAAGTTTTAACGCCTGTGAGAAATAAGGCTCTTGAAAATATTGTGGGAAAAAGAGGAAATACTTGTAACCAGCATGTTTTCCTTTTTAGCTCACCTGAGCACATAGTGCTCAGGGTGAGCTATTGTGATCGATCATTGTCCGGTGTCCGTCCGTCCATCCGTGTGTCCGTCCATGAACTATTACTTAAAAAATCTTCTCCTCTGAAACCGCCCAACAGATTTCAATGAAACTTTACAGAAATGATCCTTAGGTGATGCACTTTCAGAAGACTTCAAAGATTTGAATTCCATGAAGAACTCTGGTTGCCATGGCAACCGAGAGAAAAAACTTTAAAAATCTTCTTGTCCCAAACCGTAAGGGCTAGAGCTTTCATATTTGGCATGTAGCATCATCTAATAGCCCTCTACCAAAAGACTTCAAATTATGGCGCTGTTGTTGAAATTGGCCCTATGTTGTGGGTTCTCGGATTTCACATAGAGATAAAGAGGGAAATCTTTAAAAATCTTCTTGTTTACACTCTAGCATCTACAAATATTGACCAATCAGTACCAAACTTGGCCACAATGTATATGCCCATAAGGTCTCGGATGAGTTCGATTTTGGATCAAATCCAATCAGAACATCAGGAGTTATTTGCCCTTGAATTTGCAAAAATTACTGAATCTGACTTTGTTTACACTCTAGCATCTACAAATATTACTCAATCAGCACCAAACATTGTTAAAGTGTGTGTGATCATAAGATCTCAGATTAGTTCAATTATGGATCTAATCGGACCAGAACTGTCTGAGTTGTCTGCCCTTGAATTAGAAAATTTGCCATATTTGACTTTGTTTACACTCTAGCATCTGCAAATATTGACCAATCAGTACCAAACTTCGTCAAAATAATAAGGTCTCAGAAGAGTTCAGTTATGGGTCAAATTGAACCAGAACATCCAGAGTTATTTGCCCTTGAATTGGACAAATTTCCATATTTGACTTTGTTTACACTCTAGCATCTACAAATATATACCAATCAGTACCAAACTTGGTAAAAATTTATATGACTATAAGATCTTGGATGGGTTTTGATTATGGGTCTTATTAGACCCAAACAACATGAGTTATTTGCCCTTCAGTTAGAGTTGCTGTATCTGACTTGGTTTACTCTGTAGCATCTACATGTATATATAATGCAAACTGAAAAATCTTTATGTTTAAACCCAAAATGCCTAGAGCTATGATACTTTGCATGAAGCATCACGTTGTGGACCTCAAGAAATTTTGCACACAAGATGCCCCTGGGATCATTACAGGCCCAGCCGCGGGGCTTAGACGTTTGTACTTAGGTATCTTTCGTGCAATTTATTTTATTATAAGAAAATTTTCTGGGTAACCAAAGGCCTAGACCTCTGTTAAAGTTGTGAGTTGTCTCTCTTTCATAATCATTTGGCCTTGAACTTCAGTATTTGGTATTTATCTTCATTGTTAACCTGTACTGCTTAGTACTCAGGTGAGCGATATAGGACCATCATGGTCCTCTTGTTATAATATCCCTGTTGTGACCGAAGATATTTTCGTCAAGCTTGAACTAGTTGTTAGCTGTCAGAAGGGGAACCCATACAAGAGATGCAGGTAACCATCAAATATTTTTGATCCCTTTTCAACTTATTTTCTATTACAAAAAACTGCAGCCAAGTGTTTGCACACACGTGGTGCACTTGTTACTTTAACTCGTTAGCCAAGACAAATTCACAGATGAATTTTAAAACATCCGAGTTAAATATAGGAAATTGACATGAATTCAGGTTTGATACATTAATGCATAAGACAACATTGTAGCAAATGGAGAAATGGCTCTTTGCAAGCAAGTTCCCTGTTTGCGTCAATCTTTTCAAAATTCATCTTCAGAAGGTAATGCTAATGTTTGATAAGAACATGCATCAGATCATTTTAACTCTTTACCACAAGATCCCAAGATTGAGGAAGAGGACTTTTGAAAACATTGTGAAAAGAGGAGAAAATGCTGGTAACTACCTTTTCCCACAATATTTGCTACCCTATCAGAGAACTTAAGGTCATTTGTACCAATTTTGTGTTTGTCCTCCACAGATGCTTTCAGTCTGGAAGAGTCTAACATCTTTTGTTTAGGAAAGGGCCAGCTGCTAGAAACTAAAAAATGTAACTGTATGGCCATTTCATTTCTTTTCCTTTTTCAGACGAATTTCTCCAATATTTGCGACATTCTTGTCTATTCCACTTCAACGCACATTAAACTGGAAGACAATGCACAGTGACACAGTGAAAGCTCCAAGACAGTACTCCCATTTAATTGATGCAGGTAGACATGACATCCAAAGTTTTATTGCTTCTTCAAAAGAAGGCTTAACACAGCTTTAGGTGTTTTTGTAGACAATGTTTTCTGAAGCTTTCTTACTTGGGATTGATTTAACATGGGATTGAGGATCTTGAACATTAACCCTGTTCCAAACAATCCCAGATTTTAACGCCCCTGGGAAAGCAGCCTTTTGAAAACATTGTGGGAAAAGAAGAAAATGCCGGTAACCAGCATTTTCTCCTTTTCCCTCAGTTTTTCTACCCGAAGAAAGGAAAATTTCATGTTGTGAATTACATATGATTTGTCATATGCAAATGCTTTCAAATTCAACATGGCTAAAATTTTGCCCGTTTAGTAAAGAGTTTAGTAGTTTTTGTCTGTAATACTCTTTACTGCTGCCTAAAGGATGATAAAATGAAAGATTAATACAAAGTTTGTATAGAATATTTTCTTTTTTGGACAACCCAGGTACATCAGTTTCATTGTTGTTTGAACATATTTTTATTTCAATTTTGCCAACAAAATATTCTCTACTTCTTTCAGGGTATTTCCAAAGGAAAGAAATCACCACAGAGATTTGTGACATGCTTCTTGGTGAGTTTTCCGAGTTTGCTCATCTCACAAACATTGCCTCAAAGATCTGTAACATGATGTTCGGACAAACAACAGCCACTCTTCGACAGTTAGCTACAAGAACTTTGTTTCACCAGTGCTTTATCAAATGCCAGACTGGTGTATCAAACCTCCTACCTAGCGAGGCAATCAAGCATTCTGTGATAGAAGAATCAAATGGACAGTCATATGAGCAATACATCAATTTTATATTGAATCGATCTGTTTTACAACTGCTTATCAGTAGACTAGGACTTCCCACAAATTCTTTGATTAACTTTGAAGTGGAACTTCTTCTGCACCGAATTGCACACAAGTTATCTGGAATGAAAGCCATGCCACCTGAAAACATATTCTGTGATAGTGACGGGGACTTGTCTGATTTGTCAGAAAGTGAGTCCACACAATACAGCGAGGAAGGAGGAGATTCTGATTTAGAATATTGGTAAATCACTGGAGTTCACCTATACATGTAACCAAAGGAAAAGATTAACCAGAGCTCCAGATAAGAAGGACTGATGGTATTCTAAATCCATTATTTCTCTTCCAAATCCTATGTTGTAGGTACTCATTAGAATCGTCTCGGTGAGTATGAGTACCCATAACATAGGGTTTAGTGGAGAATAACTAATACTTTCAATTTTAAAATCAAAATCACTCCCTCTATCTGGAACTCTGATTAACCTTTTACCACACAATCCTGAGTGAAACAGCCTTCAGGGAAAATATTGTTGGAAAAGGAGAAAATGCTTGTAACCAGCATTTTATCGATTAACACAATGTTCTCTACCCTTTCAAAAATCATTTTGACTGTTTGAGCTACAATTAAATTGTTGTCTGCAAATGGTGTAGATTTTGAAATGTTCAAAAATTTGTAGTTTGGTAAAGATTTAACCCCTTACCAACAACATTACAGACTGGTCAAAATTGAAAGTGTTTGCAAATGAAAAATTAAGGTAGGCCTAGATGACAACATTTTTCATTGATAGGCTAGAGAACATATTGGGAAAAGGAAAAATGCTGGTAACCAGCATTTTCTCTCTTTCCTACAATGCTTTCAAAAGCCTTTTTCCTCTGGGTTTTTAAAAGTCTGGATTGTGTGGTAGAGTTAGTCCATAATTACACAACCTAGTTTTAGACCCCTTGAGACTATTACAGATGACAAAATGGACAAACATCTGACAAAATGAAAATATTTTTATATCATCAGTTCTTATAACACTTGGGAAAAGGAGGAACTGCTTGTTTCACCCAGCTTGTCCTTTTCACACAAAGTTGTCCAAAGCTATCAAATATCATGATACATACAACAGTGGACAAACCTTTAAACTCACAACATGCTAGAATGCCTAAAATGAAAGCATTTGCTGACAAGAAATTCAAGGCAGCATGAAAGATAATTTCTGTTTTTGAAATGGTAGAAAACGTGGGAAAGTGAGAAAATACTGGTCACTAGCATTTTCTTCTTTTTATATAATCTTTTCAAGAGTCATCTTCCTTAGCATTGTAAACACAGGTGTTTTTGAAGAAAATGTCAAGTTGTAGCCTTCGCGTCATCTTCTTTGTTGTGAAAAAACTTTGACATTTTATAATATCTCTGTTATAACTGGAGATACTTACATCAAACTTGGAAAAATTGTTAACTATCAAAACCCATACAACAGGGGCAGATAACCATCAAAGTACTTTTGACAGTGATGCCCTTTTTTTGTTACTTAAAAATTTTAAATGAAAATCAAGAAACTTTAGCCAAGTGTTGGCACCCTCATGCGGTGCTCTTGTTAAAACAGAGAATTGCTTGATAGAGTGTTAAGAAATGGATACTGTCCATCTGATAATCAGTAGTATAATTTGGCTATTGCGATTGCAAGATTATTTTGGTCATAATATGACAATCTCTGGACAGTGCAGATTTGGGAGCAGACTGCTTGGAATTTGCAGTTCAATCTTGTTTGTCCAATCTTCTAAAACAACTGATATACGAGTCATGTTCTGGCAAAAAGGGGGCATCTACATGATGCCTTATACCAAGCAAGACATCACATAATTAGGGATCCAAAAAATCAATTATGTCTAACAACTGAACATATCATAAGGTAGATTGGTTCTTTGACATACAGAAAACTGACCAATAGTGAAGTCTTGGCCCAGGCAAGCCAGCGCCGACTGTGTAGGCTGACATGGGTCAGTAATTTTCAGAGATGCATTAAGCCCCATTTTCACAGAGCATGGCTCAAATGATTCATCAGATATATACAGATATACCAGGTATATGTATCCGGTATACAGATATAAAACTGTATATCTCTCAACCTATTTTGCTGTTCATCTTTTATCAGATAGTGTTGTGCTGCTTTACATAATGTGGCAATTCAACAGCTATGAATATCTACTTTTGCTACATTATTACAGAGGTCAGTGCTATAACTTATTCTTTTATGGTGACAGTTGACATATCAGAGTTTTCTGTCATACTTTGAACAGATATTCTCTTGGCATATATCCTTGAACTCAGTTGTATGTAACAATAAGGTTAGGCTGAAAGATTTTTTTTCTCTTCAGTGCTCTACTGTAACATGTGTTTTGATATCACCTATTAGGAGTGCCCACAACATAGGTTTAAGTGATGGTACTGCAATAGTTTTCAAAATAGATTTCACCCTGTTATTTGTGCATCTGTTCTGTGTGACAAATTTTGCTTAAATTTACCATAGATCTGTGTGTATATGTAATCTAGAGGCTTGAAATATTGTAGAATTGGTGCTACATATTTTGTCAACCCATTACAGTACAAATACTATATATAACTCTTTACCAGAAGACAGAGGAATAAACCCTTCCACTCTGACAGACACTGGATCGTTTGGTAAAGGGTAAACAGTCAATAGTAAACATCTTTTGAAAACATTGTCGAAGAAAGACACAAATACTTTTTCTTTCTACAATGTTTTACTACAATTTTCAATGTTTTCTAAAGCTATGTACTGCATGGGTATAAAAAGTGGTACAGCATTCAATGAACATAGATTCTAATCTTTCTAAATATTTCTTTGAGTCACTTGCACAAGAAGTTAGTACATTTAACCCTTTACCAAACAATTGCACGCTTTTAGCAACCCTTAACCCTTTATCAAATGACAACATTTTAGACTAGTCCAAATTGAGAGCCTTTACGGACGACTAATTGAATGTGACTCAAATGGTGTAATTTGTTCTTGAAAAGACAGAAAACATGGTAATAGGAAAAAATGCTGGATACCAGCTGGATACCTTTTCCTACAATATTTTCAAATGGCATTTTCCTCAGGGTGGCTAAAACTCAGGATTATGTGGAAAAGGGCTAGGATGAGTTTTTGAAAAAAAAAGTGGTGGGAAAAGGAGAAAATGCTGGTAACCAGCATTTTTTCCTTTCTCCACAATGTTTTCTTCCCTTCTAGAGACTCCAACTATTTGAGCTTGAATTAATCTACTGTCTGCTGATGCTTTTTTTTTTTGGAAGATCCAAATTTTTGTTGTCATTTAACTCTTTTACCACACAACCCCAAGTTTTAATGACCCTGAGCCTTTTGAAAACATCGTGGGAAAATTTTCTCCTTTTCCCACCATGTTTTATACCCTATCAAAGACAAATTCCATCAATTGATCATGTAAATTGTTGTCTGCAAATGCTTTCAGCCTGGACTAGTCTTAAGATTTTGTTGTGTGACATAAAAGAGTTAGAATGTTTTCTCTTTTATACAGCACGGAAAGCATCAATAGCATGCAGTTTTTGTAAACGCCAGATAGCAAAAAGACAAATTTCTCTAAGAAATTTTTGTAATTGCTGCAATGTTTCTTTCTATATCAAGGGAACCAGTATTTAGTAATCTTTTATTTATTTGTCCATACCATGAGCTAATCTAGACACACTATAAAAAGGTGCAGGAGAAAGGGAGATCAATTTAACCCTTCACCAAACGACAAAATTTTGAACTTGACCAAATTCATAGCATCTTCCAACGTTAGCTCAAATGGTGGTTTCTGATTCTCATATAGTAGAAAAAATTGTGGGAAAAGGAGAAAATGCTGATTACTAGCATTTTCTTTTTTTCCTACAATATTTTCAATAGCCTTTGTCTTCAGAGTCGTTTAAACTCGGGCCTGTGTAGTAAAGGACTAATAATTCTTTTCTTTAACCCTTTACCAAACAGTCCTGAGTTTAAAATCACCCTAAGAAACAAGGTCTTTGAAAATATCATGGGAAAAGGAGAAAATGCAGGTAAGCAGCATTTTCTCCCTTTCCCAAAATGTTTTTACCCTTTCAAAGAGGATTCCTATTAATCGGATGATGGTTTGAAAATGCTTTCGATTTAGACAAGTCTAAAATTTTGTTGGAAAATAGTGGAGAAGAACCGGGCAGCAGATAAGATATTTTTTGTTTTTGAAGTTTTGTGGTCTACAAAAAGTTTGTACAAATTCCTGCAAGGAAATGTACCTGATGAATGTGCTCTATCTATGTTTCATGAACTTTGAACTGCTTCTGTCATATTGTGGTAGTTTGTCATTTCCAATTTTTTTAGGAATACCTAATACTAATAGACATGTATTTGAATTGGATCCAAGTGGTTTATTGTCCATTAAAAACCAATCGGTCCTCTACATGACTGTAGCGTTTAACCAACCAAAAGACCATCTAGAAATTTAAATTGTTAATGTTATAATGTTTATGTATATTCTTGTGGTTGTGAATCTATTTTATACAGAAATTATTACTGTTGTGGTAGTTTTTTGTTTCACCAACCCATCCATTGTCTTCTTTCGACTCTGAAGAAGAGAACTTTTGAAAGCACAATGAGAAAACAATAGTCAACAGCATGTTCTGGTATTTTCACGTCATTTCCAAGATAAATCTGATCATTTGAGCTGCATTTACTTAGCAAATGTTTCAGTCTGGAGAAGTAAAACAACATTGATATCAGGTATAAAATTAATTTGTAAGATGCAGAACAAAGAAAACTAGAGAGATTTTGATTGTGTAGTTTTGTTTGGTATTATAGATTTCCATTCTTTAACTCTTTACCACACGGCCATATTTTGGACTGGTTCAAACTGAAGGCATTTGCAGTTGACATATTAATTGTTGCTCGAATGATAAGATTTGTTTATGAAATGCTAGAAAACATTGCGGGAAAAGGAGAAAATGCTGGTTACCAGCATTTTCTCCTTTTCCCACACTGTTTTCATGAGTCTTCTTTGCCAGGGTCATTAAAAGGCATCATTGTGTGATAAAGGGTTAACTGACAATTTTTATACATCATTTTATTGCATCATGCTCGTCCTTCTATTAAAAGATCAATGTTGGAGACAGAACCATGCTTTCAGATGCTCATGGTCACTATGGTACAGCTATAAAGCTATCAATTTTCCTAGTAAAAGAAACATGATTATTTTCTTCAAAAAGAACAAACATAAGTAATACAGTGCTTCAGGTTTTATTGTAGGAACAACATCCACGATATAATCTACTGGACTGTTACCATCTATTATGCCCAATTTTCAAAACCAGTGAACGTGTTTTGTAGACCAAACTGACTGTCTTAAATCACAACAAGAAGTGTTGTAAGTTGTGATTGGTCATCTCAAATAAAAAAAAAAGATGTCTTGACAATTCCAATTGGTCATCACAAACCAGGTATGACGAGTTGAAAGTTCTGATTGGTTATCTTAAACCAGGGATTACAACTGTGTAAATTGCCTCCATATCAGTTCCACACACTAGTGTCTGTGACTCAATATCAAGTGTATTTATAGCTAAAGTCTGATTTGGCAAGAGAGTGTTGATCTCCATTTTGTGTCTCCCTGCTTCTAGAGATAACCATGGACTGGTCAGACTTGCATCGGTGGTACTTCCTGCTGTGTGATGTGTGAACATAGATCCTCCACCTGACCCTGCTCCTACAGATAAACAATAACTACACTTACGCTTTACCACACAATCCTGAGTATTAACAACGCTGAGCAAGAAGCCTTTGGAAAAAATTGTGAGAAAAGGAGAAACTGCTGTTTCTCCTTTTCCCAGAATGTTTTCTACTCTTTCAGAAATATATCCTATCAATTTAGCCTGAATTTATTTGTCATCTGCAGATGCCTTCAGTCTTGCACCAGTCATTTTGTAAAGAGTTCACCTATTCTTTTCCAATTTTAGACACATCATAAATATATATGTACTACTGACACAAAGGAAAAGTATTTGAAGGAAAGGAAACTGTCTTTCTTTGATAATACTGTGCAGGTAACTGTCTACAAATGAGAAAATTTGCTTTTTTTTCCCCAATAGTTCAGCATATTTCTGAGTATTAAGCCTTTACCAGACAATAAAATTTTAGACATATTAGACCTGAAAGCATTTGCAGACCACAAGTTACATGTGGCTCAAATGACTTGCTTTGTCTTTAAAAGGATAGAAAACATTGTATGATATCAGCCATTTCTTCTTTTCCTAAAATGTTTTCAAGAGCCTTCCTTCTCAGGGTCTTTAAAACTTGGGATAGTTTGGTGAAGGGTTAAGGGTGATATGAATCAAATTTCAGATAAGCCTAGATCTGTAGTCACAAACAATATTAAATAGTATTCTTACTGTGCATTTCTTGATAAGCCATCTGACTGGGTCAAACAGCTAATCTCAGCCAATCAGACTGTAAGTTTAGTTTAATTAGGGCACAACCTATATGTATTATGGATGGTGAATACCATAACAGATATACCCTTTAGTGTCATCACAAGCAAAAACACACAAACACACATGACAAAGAAAAACACAGTTTGTTGAAATATTCACCAACACCTGTAAGTTTTATTTCTAAATTTCAATGGCTGGACATGTGATTGGCTAAGCATTTTTTGTCATTTAAATTTGTCATTGTTGAAAGTACAATTAGAATTTAGACCAGCTGTGTGAATATGGGTCTTAGTTCCCTTTCTCCAATATATGGTTTTACAGAAATCACTCACCAGTCCCTGTGACTAAGGAGGCTACAGATGATGCGTCCCAGTGCCAGACTGACCCATCTTCTGAACATGAAAACAAATGATCCGGCTTGTCTGGATGAAACTTAACCTCCAACACTGAAACGTAAAAATTTGGTCATTTTCTGAATCAGTACAGACTTTTAATTTAATCCTTCGTATGACAATCCTGTTTTCATGACAATACAAAAGAAGGCTGTAACCAGCATTTTCTCCTTTTCCCCACAATGTTTTCAAAAACTTACAACAAGAGGGCCATGATGGCCCTGGAGTCGCTCACCTGAGCCTTTTGACCAGGCACAACCAATTTCCAACATCTTGTGAGATATATGTATTACCAAACAATATAATTTTAAACTCATCAGTCTGAACCTTCTGCATGAAACAAATAATATGTGGTTCAAGCTGTGGGATTGGTCTCTCAAAGGGGTAGAAAACATTGTGAAAAAGGGAAAAAATGCTGGATACCAGCATTTTCTCATTTTCAAACAGTGTTTTCAAAAGGCTTCTTTCTGAGAGTCATTCGTACACTAGGTTTTTCTAAGATTTGACCTAGTGATCTAGTTTTTCAGCCAACATGACACATTTTCAAACTGGTCCAAGATATCATCAGGACAAACATTCTTACCAAATTTCAAGAGTATTTGACTGAAAATGTGGCCTCTACAGCGTACACAAGGTTTTTCTAAGATCTGACCTAGTGACCTAGATTTTGACCCAACATGACCCATTTTCAAACTCATCCAAGATATTACCAAGGCAAACATTCTGAGCAACTTTAAAAGAGTATTGAACAAAAAATGTGGCCACAACAGCGTACACATGGTTTTTCTAAGATTTGACCAGGTGACCTAGTTTTTGACCCGACATGACTCATTTTCAAATTCTACTGAGATATCATCGAGACAAACATTCTGACCAACTTTCCAGAGTATTAGACAGAAAATGTGGCTTCTGGAGCTTACACAAGGTTTTTCTAAGATTTGACCTAGTGACCTAGTTTTTCACCCGACATGACCCAATTTCAAACTAGTCAGAGATATTATCAAGGCAAACATTCTGACCAACTTTCAAGAGTAGTGGACAGAAAATATGGCCTCTAGAGCATACACAACGTTTTTCTTAGATTTGACCTGGTGACCTAGTTTTTGACCCAACATGGCACATTTTCGTACTATTTCAAGATATAATCAAGACAAACATTCTGACCATTTTTCAAGAGTATTGGACTGAAAATGTGGCCTCTATAGTGTACAAAAGGTTTTTCTAAGATTTAACCTAGTGACCTAGTTTTTGACCCCACACGACCCAATTTCACACTTGTCCGAGATTTTATCAAGACAAACATTCTGACCAAATTTCACAAGCATCCGAATGAAAATGTGGCCTCTAGAGCTTACACAAGGTTTTTCGAAGATTTGACCTAGTGACCTAGTTTTTGACCCCACATGACCCAATTTCGAACTCGTCCGAGATTTCATCAAAACAAACATTCTGATCAAGTTTCATGAAGATCGGACTGAAAATGTGGCCTCTAGAGCGTACACAAGGTTTTTCTAAGATTTGACCTAGTGACCTAGTTTTTGACCCCACATGACCCAATTTCGAACTCGTGCCAGATTTTATCAAGACAAACATTCTGACCAAATTTCACAAGCATCTGACTGAAAATGTGGCCTCTAGAGCGTACACAAGGTTTTTCGAAGATTTGACCTAGTGACCTAGTTTTTGACCCCACATGACCCAATTTCGAACTCGTCCGAGATTTTATCAAGACAAACATTCTGACCAAATTTCACAAGTACCTGGCTGAAAATGTGGCCTCCAGAGCATACACAAGGTTTTTCTAAGATTTAACCTAGTGACCTAGTTTTTGACCCCACGTGACCCACTTTCAAACTCGTCCGAGATTTCATCAAGACAAACATTCTGATCAAGTTTCATGAAGATCGGACTGAAAATGTGGCCTCTAGAGCGTACACAAGGTTTTTCTAAGATTTGACCTAGTGACCTAGTTTTTGACCCCACATGACCCAATTTCAAACTCACCCGAGATTTTATCAAGACAAACATTCTGACCAAGTTTCATGAAGATCGGACTGAAAATGTGGCCTCTAGAGTGTACACAAGGTAAAAAGTTGACGACGGACGACACACGACGGACGACGGACACAGCACGATCACAATAGCTCACCATGAGCACTTCGTGCTCAGGTAAGCTAAAAAGCCTTCTTCTCATAGTTCTGATGGGAAGAATATATCATTGATGCTAGGCACTTCAGAAGTAAAATCCCACATTAGCCCTTTTAACTAAATAGTCCTGTACAAAAGACATGGACTCTATGCCAGCAATAACTTATTCTTCCATGCAACTTGGCTGCTTTCTCACACAACCATCATCGATACAATGATAAGTGATGAGAGAGAAATGACTTCTGTCACAATGACTATCATCCTACCTAAGAAAGAAACCTGCATAGCTGGGGATTCGAATCAGCCACCTGATAACGATTACATGTATTTTGTATTGTAGCACAACTATTGGTCCAATGTTGACCTACTAGGATCCTGTGTGGGTCAGGGTAACAATCTACAGTCTTCAGATCTGATTTTCATTTACGGTCCTGGATTTTTCTTGGCAGATATTTAGGCAAGACACTTCATTCTTCACCTTGAGAAACCCAAAACACACATGTATAAATAAGCTGTCACTATGACATGACTGAAAGTAAGGTGAAAGCAACATAAACAGCACTGACCAATTACTACATGCAAAACAAGCCATACTTGCTGCAGAATGCGCCTCTAGTAACGTGACTGGATATTTGTCTTGTCTCATGTCCCAAATAGTCAGCAGCCCGTCCTGTCCCCCTGTGGCTACAATGTGGTGCTGTGAGGGATGTTTGGACACACAGTGAAGTGGAGTTTGTTCACCAGATCTGAAAATAATATGATAAGCAGCTTTAAAGCCAGTCATTTAATGTTCATACCTTTTTCCTTCTTTCCCTTTAACTGAATACTGAGGTTCATTTTACCTATTCCAAATCTCAGCTTGATTTTTCATATTTCAAAAGGCTGTTTTCAAAGTCTTGTTTGGCACACTTGTATCTAGAGGTAATGGATTATAGATGTAGCCCCATCTACCACAGGACTTGAGCCCAGAATCTTTTGAATAAGTATTTTTCCTTTTGTTACAATGCTTTCATCTGTACTTATGAATTTAACCTTAATTCGTATTGAGTGGCTCAGTCATTAAGTGTGGGACTTGTAACCTGAAGGCCCTTGGGTTTTTCATGGAAGTATCCTTCGGCAAGACACTTCAGAGCCCCAGCCTCACACTGGTGAAATCAAGGACATACATGAATATATGGGCTGTTGTCATGATATGATCCAAATAATGTTGAAAGCAGCATAAAACACAATTCAATCATAACAATTTTCTGCATTTTTAATATTGAAAATGTTCTCAAAGTTGACCTTCAAATTCGTCTAAGGAGGCAGAGTTCTGCTACAGGTTATCCTATTAACTGGTAGAAATAGGATATTTTCAAAATAAATGAGACAAGCACTCCAGATTAATTCTTAAATAAAATCAGAAGGAACAAAGTCTTAACTGTGTGCAATATGATGAAACTTAAAATTTTGTCCAAGTGCCTACCTTCACAGAACAATGGGAAGATATTCAGTGTACATGTATGTCTTACATTTAATAAACCTTTTAAAAGTCTTTACCAAAAAACCCTGTGTTTAAATGGCCCTTCCGAAGAAGGCATTTGAAAACACTGTGAAAACAAGGAGTGCTGGTATCCAGCATTTTCTCTTTTTTCCACAATTTTTTCTACCTCGCTTGAAGACAAAGCACATCATTTGATCCATATTTTTGTTTGTCTTACAAAAAATGGTTTCAATGAATTATGGAACATTTCGAAATTTTGGCATCTCATAGAGACATAAACCAGTTATCATTCAAAAAACTTTTTATGCCATTGCAGCAGGCAGCCTTTGACAACATTGTCACAAAAGAATTGCTCATTCCAACTGTTGTTTTTCAAAAGCATGTGAAAGTCCAACATTTCTTTCTCCTTCCAATGCTTATCATCTGTATAACTAAACAGTGGTATGTCTTAATGTTTGTCATGCAATATCATGTTCAATATAAAATCAATTATATTGTAGCGTCCAGTTCACCCATGCTTTAGTTTTTTGAAATATCTTTTACAAGTACTTTGCACAACTCTCTTAAGCCACTTTCTGCTTTCCCACATGAAAAGTCTTGAAATAGGCACAAAATCTTAAAAGATCCTATATAATAATGGGTACAGGACAAAGTTAAACTTACAGACAGAAGTTTTTGACAGGTTCATCTTGTGTGTTTCTCAAATCAAATATCTTTAATTGTCCACAGGAATTTACTGTGATTACTTCAACTTGCTTTAGGAATGTGACAGCATTCACATTACAACTATCTGCTTTATCTAGAAAAAAAAAGGCCATATTCAATTTACTCTTAACCAAACCTCAAAATTTTAGACTAGTCAAAGATGAATGTATTTGCAGACAAATTGAAAGCGACGCAAATTATGTAATTTGTGCTTTAAAGAGTAGAAAACATTGTGGAAAAGGAGCATTTTCTCCTATTCCAATAATGTTCCATCTTCCTCATAAAAGCATGGGATTGTTTGGTTGAGGGTTAACTTTGTAGAACATAGATAAAAAGCATTTGCAGATGACAATAAAATGTGGCTAAGGTGATTGGATTTCTCTATGAGAATTTCGAAAACAGTGTGGAAAAAGAAGATTATAATCGTTTTATTCTTTTTGAACATTACCAGTATTCCTGTGCATGAAGGAATGGGATCCTTTAGTTAAGAGTTAACCGGGTTACCCATTAACTCTTTATCAGACATTCCTGACAATGTTTTCTAGCCTATCAAGGACTAATTTCATCATTTGGGTCAAAATTACATCTGCAACTGTGTTTAATTTGGACCAGCCTTAAATTTTGTAATTCGGTAAACAGTTCATACATAGGCTATACAGCAAAGCCCCGCTAAAAACGCCCTTATGACAGAACAGAGCAACAATTAAAGGTAAGGTCTTCTTAACCCTTTACCAAATAATCCCAAGTATTAACAACCCTGAAGAAGAAGGCTTTTGAAAACACTGTGGAAAAACAAGAAAATGCTGGTTACCTAATATTTCTCCATTTATCACATTACAGTACTCATTTCAAAGAATGAATGAATGTTGTTTTATGGCGCATCGACAGCTTTGGTCATTTAGCGCGCATGTCTGTGTTGAAGGAACGATTAAGGTGGATTTTTTCTAAAAAGATTTGAGACATGTTGACAGTAAAAGAGTTAAATTAAGAAGGATCATGTGTGATCTAAGTATGTATAAAAGATATAATTGAGCAACAGGGCTTCCCTATTAACTCAAAAAGGTTTGGAATAGTGATGTTAAGACTGTGATAAAAAGATTTGAACAGTCTTAAATTGATAATAAAGGAGTCTTTAAATGAAGAATGAATGTGTCCAATGAGATAAGATGCCCTCAAAAGAGGTAATCCTCCCATTACGGAGATGCAAACTTAAGATTGTGATAAAAAATTTGAACAGTCTTAAAATGATAAGAAAAAGTCTTTAAATGATGAAAGGTTATGTGTAACTGATAATGTGCATAAAATATAATATTGAGTGGCTGGGCAATCCCTGCCTACTCAAAGTAAAGAATGTAAAAAGGTGGATAAGAAACTAAAGAGTAAATATCACAGTTTATTGTAAATGCCAATCTCCTTTATGAAAGCGATAATAGATTCAACGCTGACAGAATCAAAAAGATTTTTTAAACTATCGACGTTGAAATATTTTGAACGAATTGGTTGAAAGTCAATGCAATCTAGTAGGATATGTTTTATAGAAAAGGATGCATTGCATGGAATACATTCAGGGGCATCATCTCTGGTCAAAAGCCAGGAATGTGTAATGCGTGAATGGCCAATTCGAAGTCGCGCAATTATCACTTCTTCTCGACGAACAGACCTGTAAACGGGGTACCATTCACCAAGGGAAGGTTTGACTAAATGTAGTTTATTGAAAACATCAGCATCCCACTGGGATTGCCAAGAAGATTGGATATGTGTTAAAACAGAGGATTTAAAATCAGTGTGTGGAACTTTAAAATCTGAAATGGGAAGGTTAAGTGCAGATTTGGCAGACCTATCGGCATTTTCATTGCCTTTGATGCCTACATGACTTGGAAGCCAGCAGAACACCAATCTATTCATAGAAGAAATTTGTGAGATCCTTTCAAGTAAAGTACAGATCAAAGGATTCTCAAGTCGTTGATTTGAAAGGGCCTGTAATGTAGACAAAGAGTCCGAAAAGATAATGAAACGGTTGGAATTAGAATGTTCAGCTAGATTAAGGGCAAGATCAATAGCTTTAATTTCTGCAGAGAAGATAGAGGAATTGTTTGGAAGGCGGCACTTTAAGCTCCTTTCTCCATAAATAGCGGCAGCTGCTACAGAATTTCCCTCTTTAGATCCATCTGTATAGATTGGTTTGAAGGAAAAATAATGCTCCTTTATCTCGTTGTATCTAGCATGAAACACAGTTCTATCCGTGACTGACTTTTTGTCGGATGCAAGGTCAAATCTGAATTCTGCACTGTTTAGTGTCCATGGAGGGATTTCAGAGATTTTATAGTCGGCAATAGACTCAATGTCTATGCCAAGGTTATCTACAATGGGCTCCATGCGGATACCAAATGGAGGAATAACATTTGGTTTCCTTTCAAAAAGACGTTTATACTGAGGTTTAAAAACAACTTTATGAGTTGGATTAAAACGATTTGATTTCAGTTTTAAAAGATATTGAAGCGATAGTTTTTCCCTCCTGTAAGAAAGAGAAGGTTCATTAGCCTCAACATAGAGACTATTGACGGGAGAAGTTCTGAAAGCGCCAAGTACAAGACGCAGGCCTTCGTGGTGTATAGGATCAAGAATTTTAAGACAAGATTTACGGGTTGATCCGTATACGATAGATCCATAGTCTAATTTGGAGCGAACTAAAGACCGATAAAGCCGCAAGAGGACTTTACGGTCTGCTCCCCATTCAGAATGGGCCACAACCTTTAGAAGATTAAGAGCCTTCTTGCATTTCTTTTTAAGTGCTGTGATGTGAGGAAGGAAGGAAAGCTTTCTGTCAAAGATGACTCCGAGAAATTTAAACTCAGAAACGACTTCAATTTTAGTTTTGTCCAAATACAGTTCAGGGTCTGGATGAACACCACGTAAATTACAAAGGTGCATGCATTTTGTTTTGGACTTGGAAAATTTGAAGCCATTTTCTTCAGACCACGTTTGGAGTTTGTTGAGACACTGTTGAAGTTGTCTCTCAATAATATTCATATTTCGAGATCTGAAGCATATAACAAAGTCATCAACATAAAGAGAACAGTCTACACCAGGACAGATAGCTTTAACTATACTGTTTATTTTTACACTAAAAAGTGTAACAGAGAGAATACATCCTTGGGGCACACCCATCTCCTGTTGACGGGCTCCCGAGACAGTATTGCCAACTCGGACACGGAAAAGACGTTCATCCAAGAAGGCTGAGATAAAAAGAGGAAGATGGCCTCGAAGACCAAAGTCATGCAAGTCTTTAAGAATTCCGTATTTCCAAGTCGTATCATAAGCGCTTTCAAGGTCGAAAAAGACAGATACTACATGTTGTCTATTAATAAAGGCTTCTCTGACAAAGGTTTCAAAGCGGACAAGATGATCGATGGTGCCACGTTGACGACGAAATCCACTCTGTACATCAACGATGAGGTTGTTTTTTTCTAAAAACCAGACAAGCCTGTCGTTGACCATACGTTCTAGAGTCTTGCAGAGACAACTAGTTAGAGCTATTGGACGATAGTTAGCCGGGTCACTAGCATCCTTGCCAGGTTTTGGGATAGGAATGACTAGTGCCTCTCGCCAGGACGAAGGAAAATCACCGGACTGCCAGATATCATTAAAAATATCAAGTAAAACAGAGAGAGAAGTAAAAGGTAAGTGTTTTAAAAACTGGTAATGAACTTTATCTGGGCCAGGAGAAGAATCGTGAGCTTTATTCAGAGCAGATTTTAATTCTTTAAAAGTGAAGAGTTTATTATAGTGCTCTGAATTAGAAGAATTGAAATTAAGTTTTTTCTTTTCTTCTCTGGCTTTATTCCTCTGAAACTTTTCAGAATAGTTTGCAGAGGAAGACTTTTTACAAAAGGTGTCAGCAAGAGCATCAGCTATATCCTGCGGGGTTTCCAATGAAGTATTGTTAACTTCAAGGTGACTGAGAGGGGGTTGGCCTTTGCCATTGATCTTTCTGATCATGTCCCAGGTTTTTTTAGTAGTAGTTCTACTATTTAATTTAGAAACATATTGTCTCCAAGCCTTGCGCTTACTTTCTCTAATGGTACGACGAGCCTTTGCCCTGGAAATACGGAATAGGTTATGATTTTCTTTGGTAGGTCTGAGGTTAAACTTTCTAAGGGCTTGTTTTCTGTCTCTGACAGCCTGTTTACAATCATCATTGTACCAAGGTTTGTCAGGACGTTTTGGATTTGTCGAGGTCTGGGGGACGGACTGTTTAGCTGCATCAATTAATAGGGAAGTGAAAAGTTTTGCGGGATCATCGCAATCTCCAAATTTGTCATGTGTAATGGTCTGTTCACAGACGGTTTCAAATCTGTTCCAATTGGCTTTGGAGAGCTTCCATTTCTGTGGTTTTATGCTGCTGGATGGTTGTGTAGATGAAAAGATAATAGGGAAGTGATCACTTCCACACAAATCCTCTTTCACTTTCCAACTGAAATTGGGAAGTAAGACTGGGCTGCATAAGGTTAAATCTATAGATGAGTAAGATCCAGTTGCTGGATGTAGGTAGGTTTTGGACTTGTTATCATTCATGAAAGACAAAGAGTTGTTCGAAATGAAGTTCTCCAACTGTAAACCTCTCTGGTTAGTGTCATCACAACCCCACATAACATTGTGACCATTAAAGTCCCCAGCAAGAATATAGGGGGATGGCAATTGGGAAATGAGATCATTCAGATTGGTCTCATTAACAGGTGTGCTTGGGGGGAGATATAAAGAACATAGTGTAACGGCACTGTGTAAAGATAATCTGATGGCAACAGCTTGCAAGTTTGTATTAAGAGAGATAACTTTATGAGGTATGTTGTTATTAACAATAACAGAAACACCACCTCTAGCTTTCTCGCCTTCGGTAAAGACTTTATTGTAAATGGAATGATATTTGACAGAAATATCATCCTCTCGCTTAAGGAAGGTTTCTTGCAGACAAACAGCAACTGGTTTGTGATCATTGATTAAAAGGGAAAGTTCGTCAAAGTTTGACTTTAGACCTCGACAATTCCACTGGATTATGGTATCCATAGTGCATGAAGAGAGTATAAAAGCTAAAGTAAAAAAAGAGGCCGTAAACCAATACATTTTAAAATAGATTAAGATTTAATTACAGTTGTCTCGGGTTTGGATGATTGCCAAGTGTCAGTGTCCTTGTTCCAAGTATCTTTAGAAATGGACCAGATAGAGGCTTCTGAATCTGAAGCCTCACCTTCCAGATTTTCAGTATCTGCATCCATGTCCTCCAACTCCGAAAATCTGTTGGAGGTAGGGACCGGATCATCTACTGTGACTGCAATTTCACAGGATCCATGGTTATCTCTGGACTGTGATTTAGATTTCGAGGAAGATCTTTTTGGTGATCGGGGTACATGAGAAGATTTATCTTTAGGTGGAACGTTTGATTTATTTGTAGACTGTGAAGATAAAGGTTGGAGTTTCTTAGGAGGCTGTTTTGAAGGGGCAGATGGCTTTGAAGCTTTTTTTGATGAAATATTTTGTGAAGAGGAAGAGGGCTTTGGGGTTTTTTGTGAAGGAATACTTTGAGAGTCTGTGGGTTTTGGGGGTGCAGAAGAGGGTTTGTTTGTTTTAGATGCAGGCTGAGTCTGAGAGGAAGGTGTTGTAACCTCGATATTGGGAAGGAGAGCTTTCAGTTCACTAGTCATTTCAGGAAACTTTTGGAGAAGTTTTTTAGCCAACAGTTCGCAGGTTGGACAATGTCCATTTGCAAGCAAAGGAGATGCAACATTTGCATATGTTGTGCTTTTGCTCAACAATGCCTGATCAGACCTGCGTTTTTCAACTGTTTTCCTGGCTTCCAAAAAGCTAACATTCTCCTTAAACTTGATTGATAGGATTTCTTTCTCATCTTTCCAAACTGAACATTCTTTGGAATAGGTAGGATGAGAAGACTTGCAATTGACACAGAGAAGAGGATTATTGCAAGTCTTTTGGTCATGGTTTTCTCCTTCAAAAGCACATTTCGGACATACAGGGGTACTTTTGCAATTGCTTTCATGGTGGCCATACCGCTGGCATTTATAGCAACGCAGCGGGTTTGGTACATATACATCGACATTGACCAATTGAAATCCTACCTTAATAGAAGCAGGTAAAGAGGGTGTAGAGAACGTTAAAATGTAGGTGTGGGTATCTCTACGTACCCCATCTCTAAAAACAGAGATTCTCTTGACGTCAGACACTGCCTGGGATTGTAGATTAGTCTTAATCTCGTCTATAGAATCACAGTATGAAAGTTCCTTACATCTGATGACTCCTTTGCTGGTATTTAAGGTCTTATGTGGGTATATTTTAGCATCCAAATTGTAGAACTTTTTATGGCCTAAAAGGTTTTTTGCCTGCTGTTGGGTAAAGCATTCAACAAGCAGGGTTTCGTTTTTCAATTTCTTAACTGATTTTGGAGTACCTAAGATAGACGAGATTGTCTTTTCTATAATAAAAGGTGAGAGCTTTGTAATTTCTTTTGATTTGTCAGCTGACTCTATCACAATAAACCTAGCAAAAGTAGAGTGAGTAAAAGAAGTATCTGATTCAGAATCTGAATCTGAAAGAACACGCTTGGGTTTTTTTGGGGTTGCCATGATAGTTGTATTAATTCATTGCCGATGCTCCCCACCCGCCTCGGAGCCCAACAAGGGGACATGATCTGGGGAAACCAAACACAGATCATGACAAGGATACATCGGCAATATACTCGAAGTGAAAGGGCTAGACTGGACAAATGTAGGCCCTCAGAATGTCACACCAAGCATAGACTGTCTTTGGGCGGTTACAAGTGTCAATCAAATACCAACTTTCACCCGATTAGCCCATGAGCCACCACCTTCTAGGGCATTTATTTATATCTCTGACAGAGAGGAAAAAGATTTGATATTCTTCTGTGAATTTTTGTGTACGATAAAACGATACACAGTTAAGAGAAATGCCCTAGGGCTAGGCATGACCAGCCGATTGATCAGGACGGGCCCTCCTGACCTCTCGTTTAGTCCAATTCAAGGCCAAAGCGGTGTGTTGTGAAAGCAGAACAATTCAAGGGCCATATCCTGAATCCACTCAACCACCAGGATCCCGTCATCAGACGACACGAGTTGCAGCCCACGGCAAACAGGCAGGCACAGTGGGGGGGTCTTACCCCTGCTGTAGTGCGACAGCTGAGCTATTTCTATCCCCCCGCCCAGCTGGGGGCGTCATTTCAAAGACAAATTCATCATGTGAGCCACATTTTTTACATCATCTGGAATTTCTTTCAATCTGGAGAAATTTAAAATTTTGTCGTTTGGTGGAAAAAGAGTTTACCCTTTACCACACAATCACAAGTTTTAATGACCCTGAAAGAGACGGCTTTTGAAAACATTGTAGGAAAACAAGAAAATGCTGGTAACCAGCATTTTCTCCTTTTCCCACAATGTTTTCTCCCATTTTAAAGACAACAATCATATTTTGAGCTACATGTAATTTGCTGTCTTTAAAAGCTTTCAAATTTGAAAAGTCTAAAATTTTGTCATGTGGTAAAGAGTTAACTGATACAGAACATGTTGGATAAATTTTTAAAAGAGGAGACAGAGGTGATTGCTTTAATTTCTCCATTCCTTAAAACTGATACAAAATTTATAAAGCTGGAATCTGTCAAACATAGAATGTTTAAAAAAAAAAGCTTCAGACTTGTCAGGTTTTAAAAAGTAAAATAAGTAAGAATTGTATATTTTTCATTCATCATCAACATTCAGAATTTCATAAAATTATCTAACAAGGTGTTCAGTGTACACTAAGTAAAATTAACACCTAGACCTTACACCAAAACAAACAATTATCCTCCATATCTATAAACACACATAATACCACTGAACTACATACCAATAGTTCTGACTGGTTTCCTACTTGAAACATTGAGAACATTGATTCTACCATCCTCTCCACCTGTCACAATCATATCCTCCCCCTGTGTACAGACACATGTACAGGGACATCCACTCTCATCTGGATCATAATGTAAATCTGACCATCGACTAGCAACCCTCAGTGTCTGTTGAGAAAAGTAAACCAATTTCCATACCATTACTTTCACATCTGTGAATTTGACACCTTGGGAACACACTGTCGGTAACCAGCAGTTGATCCTTTCCTTAACCCTTTATCATACAATCCCAACTTTTAACCACCTTGAGGAAGAAGGCTCTTTAAAACTATGTGGGAAAAGGAGAAAATGCTGTTACCTGCAAATGCCAATGATAAGTCTAAAATTTCATCGCTTGGTAAAGGGTTAAAAAGTTCTCCTTACTTTCAAAAACTAGAACTGAGTATAGGTGAGTTACTAATCCTGCCTAGTGCTTTGATAGAGGAAAAATATGTTTCTACCTACCACTAGATAGAGGTATGGTTGGCAATTCTTACTGGAAAATGGAAAATATGTTATTAGTCAATATTTCAGTTGTCTCAAGGAGAAGAAAAATTAATACTAAATTTATGTTGGCACCTTTGATTCCAGTTTTGGGATTCATTTTTAAGCCAACTGCTGGAACTTTACAAAATAGTACTGTAACACTCAGACTCATAATTTTTAAACGGTATGCATTAATTTGCTGCATTTGACCTCCAATTGTTTATTTTGGGCCACTAATGGGCCTGTAAAAGGCTTCAATGTAAAGTATGGATAGTGACGTGAGTTAAAGTTTAATACATGATTTAACATGCTAAAAACATAGTGAAAGAGGAAAAATTGCTTGTTATAAGCCCTTGGCCACACTGTCTTCGAAAGAGGTCTGCTGTCATGCACAGAAAATCATCTGCTGGGATAAGAAGTTAAATAACTTGATGAATATACAACATAGAATTCATATGCCAATACCCTGTATGAAGGCTGGTAACTCTTTACTACACAATACCATATTCTACCAATCTATAGAAAGATGACTTTTATAAATATTGTGGGAAAAGGAGAAAATGCTGGTAAACAATTCTGAGGACCTTGTGGCAACAAGAGAAATTCCTCCTTTGGTCCCAGTCTATTCTACAGTGATCTGCACCAGAGATAACTTTTGAAAATAAGAGCATTATATGGGGTTGCCAATGCTCGGATGTGGGCACGTTTTCAGTGAAAATTCTAGGTTTAACAAGGGACATAAATGTGTCAAAAATATTTTGAGGGTTATCTACTCTTCTGATACTCGTTTCTCTTTTGATACTTAGCCAAAGTTTGTAGTATCTACCCTCAACAATTGCAGAGATTTGAAAATTAATGTGAAGATTTTGCACAATGACGCAGACGACAAGAGGGCTATCACAATATCTATCACAATCAATATTTTCTCAGAAAACAGCCCAGTCAAAAATGTGAGTACAGGAGAAAATGCTGGTAACCAGCATTTCTCTCTCTCCCCCCACCCCACAATGTTTTTACTCATATGAGAAATATAAAAATTTTGTGATGTGGTGAAGAGTTATACAAAGACAAAGTCTGATTACCTGTGTGTTTCTATGATGTTTGTACAATGTAACATTTCCAGTAGAGGATGATACAACTATGTGCTCAGCATTGGTAAACTGTAACAGATACATAAATCATCCACACTCAGAATTCAGTGAAACAGAAAAATATTCACCATGTGGACTTAGAATTACATTATGTTAAATTTCTCTTACATTAGTCACTAAAATGTAGCTTCAGCCAGTAAACAAACTTATTCATTCCTATTTTGAGGTTGATTAGACCAAAATCTATGAAAATAACAGACAGATCAATGATAAGACTGCATGCCGACAAAATTTTCTCCTTTTCCTAATAATGTTTTCACCCTTTCTTATACAAATCCCAATCCATGCTCTTAAAACCTTTACCAAGCAACAAAATTTTAGACTGGTCCAAATTAAAAGAATTTGCAGAAGACAAATGTAGCATGAATGATTGGCTTTGTCTCGCAAAAGGCAGAAAACATTCTGGGAAAAAAGAGAAAATGGTGATTACCATCATTTTCTCTTTTTCCCCCACAATGTTTTCAAAAGGCAGGTTTTCCAAAGGCTTCTTTCTTGGAGTCGTTAAAACTCGTGATTGTGTAGTTCAGGGTTAAGCCGCATTAAATTCATGGTCTAAAAATACTTTGAATTAGGAGTCTTAACCCTTTGCCAGACGACAGAATTCTGGCCTTTTCCAAACTGAAAGCATTTGCAGACAACAATTTCAATGTGGCTCAAATGGTGCAATTTTTCTTTGATAGGATAGAAAACTGTTAGAAAAGGAGAAAATGCTTGTTACCAGCATTTTCTCCTTTTCCCACTATGTTTTCAAAAGGCTTCTTTCTCAGGGGCATTAAAAGGCTTCACTGTACGGTAAAGAGTTAAACTTTTTGTTGTCTGGTTGAGGTTTAAGGTAATAGAGGCCATAGAATGTAATGTGTCATTATAGTATTATGGCATTATTGTACGGTAGGTGGTTACAGGATTTACAAAACTATTCACCTCAAGGCCTGTCACATCTCCAGCATGCGTGGCTTCACATAATAATCTTGGGTCTCTCTCTAACGATGCAGCGTCTTCGAACTCATCCCCAGTATTGTCTGTTGAAGGTAATTGCCATAGACATACCTTGTTTTCCTAGAAGTGAAGAAGTAGTTGAAAGTTGAATCAAAATTTACCAAGATTATAAATCAGGGCTGTGTTCTATCGACAGTCTTACAAAAATGAAAATCTTCCAATAAAATTTAGTGGTACATTCTGATATTGTACAGCATTACTTATGTCAGTTTTACTGAAGATATTTCGTGATCAGTAAACAAAAATCATATGATCTTTCTGAGGATACCATAATAAAAGTAGTCCATAGATAAACATATATCAAAAACTAGAGTTCAAATCACTAATGAAACCAAATTAAATGTATATTGAATGCTTTAACTCTTTACCAAACAGCTAAATTTTGGCATAGACGAAATTGAAAGAGTTTGCAGACGACAACAAAAAAAAAAAAGCTCAAAAGATGATTTCTGTCTCTGACTGAGGAGAGAACATTGTGGGAAAAAGGAGGGGTGTTAAGTCGGAATAGTGTGGTAAAGAGTTAACTCTTTACCAGACAACATTTAAGACCGGTCTGACCAAATTAAAGGCATTTGCAGATTACAATATAAAAGTGGCTCAATTATCAGATTTGTCTTACGTGGTATTGAAATTATTCTGGCAAATGGAGAAAATGCTGAGTACCAGCATTTTCTCCTTTGCGCAAAATGTTATCAATTGTATGGTAAAGGGTTACTCAGAGGAACAAACAAGCCATTTAAATATGAGCCATGCTCTGTGAAAAACAGGCTTAATACATCTGTGAAAAGTATCAACCCAAGCCAGCCTGCATAGACTCCCTGACCCTAAACTTTTTGCTATTTGTCAATTTTCTGTATGTTCAAGGACCAGTCCACCTCATGATTATGTTCTTTGTTAAGAAAAGTGGCTATTATGGATTCACAGTCATATGATAGCTTCATTTACATCATTGATCACGGAGATGCATTAAAGCCCCCTTTTGCCAGAGTGTGCCTCATATGTAAAATACCAGTGACCCTTAACCTATTAAAAAATATTTACACCTTCATACCCTTGTCTAACCCAGTCAACAGTGATTCAAACCACTATTTTAAGATTTATTCAAAGACATTTCCCTTCATAAACTTTTTATCAAATAACCATGTGTTTACACAACCCTGAGGATACTAAGGTTTTTACAAACATTGTGGAAAAAAAGGAGGTACTACAGATAACCAGCATCTTCTCCTTTTCCACAATGTTTCAAACCTCTCAAAGAAAAATCCTGTCATATGAACGATGCTTAATTAGTTTTGAAAAAGATTTCTGTTTGAACAACTTTAAAATTTTGTCTTCTGGTAAAGGGTTAAAATACAAATTTGTTGAAAATATTTCATAAGGTCATTCAACATTTAGGATAGTAATGACTCCATAGGACAATAGCCCTAAGTGACAATTTTCACATAGGACAATAGCCCCATGCCCTTAACATAAAAATGGATGAGAGCCCAAAGATAACATGTTATGTATATCTTTCTGCAAATTTTGACCATTAAAATTGTAATAAATTAGAGCAGGTACAGGTATTTCCAAACTTGCATATTTTTCTGACCCAAATTTTCAATAAATTCACACTACAAAGAATTGAATACTATTTACTAAAATGAGGTCATATTTTTTAATGTCAAACCCCATTGAGATCAATTTGACGTTTTAAACTCATCAAACTCAGACACTCAAACACATGAACAGTGGAGAAGCAATGACTCTGAGCAAGTCGAAAGGCAATGACACTGTTATGAAGTTTTAAAATCTAGTGTCTGACATCATTGTTTCTCTATGGTCATGTGACATGAATAATCTATTTGTAGCATGCCATTTAAACAATGTTTATGCATATTTTTCAAGGGAAATAAACCAAATTAAACCAGGATTTTGGTAAAAAGTTTTGTAGGGGTTTGCTTTTGGATGAAACAGAATTGTTGTATGCACATATTTCTAAATCATACATATAATAGTTTTTCTTAATCTTTGAATTTCTTATTCGTGTAGTTTACAAAACTATCATATACCGGTAAATATATAAAAAGGAATAATTCAATCACCTCCATTGAATGCAGCAATTAATTCTTTAGGTTTCCAACTGCACATGTTACTGGTGAGTTTATGACTAAAAATGGACCACCATTCAAATGTAAATGCTTCCAACTCGCTGATATCTTCAATGTTATCTTCTGATCTTTGAACACCTTTGTAATTGTTTTAAGGTAAATAATTGTGTTTCAGTTATCAGTTTGATTAGATGATGTAATACAAAGCTCAATTCAGGGCAGTGTGATACCTTTTTATAAAAACTGCACAGTGGTTGAGAAACATCAAATATGTTTTAAAGTCAGCTAATTTTAGATAATTATGTGTGCATTACCAAACAGTCACTTTTTTCGATAAGTGTTCATAAATACAAACATCTGCTTTACTGTCTTAAATGTTTAATAACCTCATGAAATGTTTTTTGTATCTTAACCCTTTACTAGACAACAAAGTCAAGAACTTGTCACACTAAAACAGAAAGCTTTTTCAGAATAAACCAATTATCACCCAAATAATGGAGTTGTTCTAGGAAAGATTTGAAATATAAATCATGAACAAAGGAGATGTTGATTATCAACTGTTTCTCCTTTTTTCACAAGATTTTTAAAAACCTTATTCTCAGGGTTGTGAAAACACAGGATTATTTGGCTTACACTTAAATAAAGGAGTGAATGTTTGATTGATAGTATTGTGTTTAGAGCCATTATCAGCATAATTTCAGTTGTATAACACCCACTGCACCTATCAGCACTTTTCTAGAGTTTCTGCTACAAGTACTTTTCACAATATTTTCCAGGCCACTGACTGCTTTCAGACATAACCAGTCATAAAAATGATTTATTACAGAAAGGGTCATCTTCAATAACTCTGAAAATAGCACTTTTAACAGCTGTCAGCTGGGTTAAATAAGGGTAAGAATCTGTAAATGCCTTTTACTGGGTTAAGGACTACTGCATGTAATAATGTAAATTGTAATACATGTACATATTTATATGGTTTGTTTGTTTCTCTGTTTAACTCTATACCATACTGTCAGCTCTCTTCATTCTCACATCTGATGTATTGTCTGTCTAAATCTAATATAAATAACAGTAATCCAAGTCAGGAATCATAAATTATATATGAGTCAGGAATCATAAATTATATATATGATCCCTGAGCTTTCTTTATTCTTTAATAGATTTAATCTAAATCAGTTTATTCATCCGTTTGCTCGATGATTTCCAGTTTGACCAAGTGAATTAGTTATCAATATAAACAACGGCTTTTACAAAAGTAACATACTTAATTTGACACCAATAGATAGTGCATTCACCAATCACGTGCCCCGTTATCTATACCATTCCTATTCGTACAAATTCTTTACATTCCGACGCAGCAAGATGCAGCGTTTTCAAACGCACAAGGAAGAGTCAGAGGACGAGGATTACAAAATGGTCTGCTGCTTCAAGCTTACCTCATCATCCCAGGAACCCGAAGCAAAGATGTCGGATTGTAGTAAGGATCTATTGGAGCTTGGTTTCCATCTTGTTTTAGAAATTTTTTGGGATATAAATTTAGCAACAACGTCTGCCATCGCGGGAATTTTCGTATTTAGAGAAGAAAATCAAAGGGAGGTAAATCTTTAATATTAAAGCATTTTCGACCCTAGAATCTTGTGGACTCCGACAATAAATAAATATGTAAACAATTTACTTAAGTAAATTAAAACTGGATCTATTCAAATTAATTTCATTTTACAAAATCTAGGTATTATTTTGCTATAAATTATCATCATAAACCGACGTCTTTTAGTTTCATATTGTATGCGAATTTGTCAGAGCAAGTAGATATGAACTGGTCGAAAATGATCCCAAGGGAAGTTACTCTTAAATTCGTGCAGAACCAGGAATGTCAAAAAGAGAAACAAAATATCACCCAAACTTGCCTTAATGGTTGTTAAAAGACCTCAGGAATATGCCTGATAAAAGATACGTGGAATCGACCTTTTATGAAGAGCGGGATCTTCTACTTCATGGCGAAGATGATGAGGAAAATGGTAACAAACGCGGGGCATTCTTGGTTGTTCAAACGGATGTCGGACAAATAGACCCCTGACCTTTTAGAGGGTACCGCCTTTTAGACCCCTTAAAATTTGGGTAACAATTAGACCCCTGAGACACATAGACTCCTATTTCAGTGAGAACCTTAGACCCCTTTTGCCCTAAAAGATAGTATACTTGTATTTATTGATGGTATTGGTTGTAACTGTTGTCTTGCAGCATAAAATGTGTATTTTGACTTCTGACGCCATAGCATGAACATAAACATCTTATGAAAATCTTTCCATTTACTTGAATTACCATCAGTCAACAGAAAGGCCAAATAAACATGCACATACAGGACTATTTTCAGATTACTTTTTGTATTAGTTGGTTCCCTATTCTAAAGTATGTCCTGTTTTTTTTAAATTACAGATATGTGCAGTAATTCCAGTAAAATAACATAAACTATCATTTAAGCTGCCTGCCAACATGTCCTTGCTTCCTTCCCTCCAAACTTTCTTCCTTAAAGCTAAATGTTATGAATAAATGTACTTACAACTACAGGATTAAACTTTTAAGCCTTATTGAAACAATGAATTAAAAACAAAAAAGGAAAAGAAAAGAAATAAAAAAAGAAAGAGAGGGGAAAAAGAAGAAAGGAATTGAACTTCTAATAGTTGAACTGAGATGAAGAAAATTGTAAGGCTCTCACACCGGTAAATTGATGGTCAAATAAAAGTTGTAATAAAGCTCAATAAAAAAAAAAAAAAAAATACCAACATTGCATGAGGTAATCTCCTAATTAATCGGGGTGATACAAGCCAGCAGTATTGTCGGCAGTTCTTGTTTTAATTTTTTATTTAGTGTAAATATGAAGTGTAAACAAAGAGAAATGTTTTAAGTGTTGTGCAAGCCGGAAGTGTCAACCATTACAATATAAGTATAGATGCGGGGAAAACGACCATGAAAAAGGACCTATAGAAGCATCTTGCTTATACACTGAGAGGTGTATCAGGTCTCTAGAACTATGTGAACTATGTGAACTTTTATACCTCTGCCTTCATTCTTTCAAAACTGCTAATTCATATATAGAATTTATTCAGGGAAATTTCAAAGATAATCACATAAATGAGCTAAAAGCAGGAAGAGATTTGTCAACAACTCACTGACATAAAAACTTTAGAAAATGTGATTAATAAGTCACAAAAGGAAATGAGGGATTTCATAAAGCCTTAGACTGTAAAATTAACAGACTGAAAATTTTACACATTGACCACCATAAACAAATAAAGTTGTGTTAACAAACATTTTTTCCTTTTCCTGAAATGTCTTGAGTCTTTACAAAATCGGATCTAGCCATTTAAGGAATATTTCGTCAGTTGTGTGCAAATGCTTTGGATTTGAATAGGTCCAAATTTTTGTTTTTTGTTAAAGGGTTTACCCTTTACCACACACAATCAGGGCTTCTCAACCCTGAGAAAAAGAAACTCTTAGAAACATTGTGAGAAAAGAAGAAAACACCGATTACTGGCATTTTTTCCGATTTACCCATAATGTTTTTTTTTACCCTGCAAAATTCAAGTTTTATGTTTTGAGTAACATTTAATTTGTTGTGTGGTGTCTGCAAAAGCTTCAATTCAGGCAAATCAAAATTTTTTTTATGTGGTAAAGAGTTAAGGGGTTTCTGAGAGGATGTTTCATGATCCAGTTAACACCTTTAATTCACACTGGGGATAGACAAGATATTCAGGACCATAAATTATCCCTTTTTTACCATTTTATGAATTTAGCATAATACTGTTTCTATTATCCTCCTTTCCATCAATCTATCAGCCATTCTATCTTTCCATCTGTTATTCTTTTCATTCCTCCAGCCATCAGTAATATAGTCAATCCATGCATTTATATTAAGACACTGTTTTTCAGTCATAAAACAACTAGAATTAATGTGAACTGATCAATAATATTCAAATTTTGATTGTCTAAGTTGACCAACAAAATCAAACTCAAGTACTCTTTGTACTTAGAAGGGTAGAAAAGATTTTTGGAAAATGAGAAATACTGGCTTCCAGCATTTTTTCTCCTTTTCCTTGAATATTTTAAAAGCCTTCTTGCTCAGGGTCAATAAAAATTGGGATTGTGTGGTAAAGGGTTAAATAAAATCCAACAATATTAAAAGATGATTTAAGTGAAATATCAAAATATGGAAAATGATGTAAATACGGGACTAAAACAGAGAAAATAATTTATCCATTCTTCAGTTCATCTGGTATTCATTCACAGCTTTTCAGTCATGAAATAAGCGGCGTAAAACACCATTCAATCAATCAATCAGTCATGAAATAAGTAGAAACTTTAGGTGTTAAAAGAACAATAGAAAAGATTTTAAATGTGTAAGTTGAACAACATATTTCAAAATTACACCTGACTACTTGGCTAAATAAAAAACTAAAACATGCAAAATTATACCAAAATGATAAACAGTTAAATTGTACATTGCTGATTAAGAAGAAAAATAGGAGTATAAAAATAATAAAAATAGGGGTCTAAGTGTCTCCAGGGCAAAGGGGTCTAAATGTCCCAAAGGGGTCTAGATGTCACCCAAAATTTTAAGGGGTCTAAATGGTCAGGGGTCTATTTGTCTCACCCCCGTTCAAACATGCAATAATTCCATCATTCCAATACTTAGGTTTATTGGAAGGTGACATTTTAGCAGTTGTGATAGCAAGCCGTCAGAAATGCTGCAGCACTATTTCCCATGTGGGGAAAAATCACTTGTATCCTAGATCTATAAGAAAGAGGATACTGTACTTTTGGTTAAATACCTTCTTATGTAATTTGATCAATTAGCCTGAAATTGCACATCTTTTGAATAAAGAAGGTTGTACATATATTTATACTTGTAACTAGCACTTCTTCTTTCCCCCTTTATGTTTTCTACCTTATCAGAGGCAAATTTCATTTTTTGATTCACACGTCATTTGTTGTCTGCAAATGCTATCAATGTTGACCTGTCTAGAATTTTGTCATTTTGTAAAGAGTTGGAGTACATGTATATTGAAACTGACAGTAATGTCTGGATGTTTTTGAAAATGGATCATAGTATTCAAGTGTTACACTTAAATTACCTAAAAAGCAATAATGAAACATTAGACAGAACCAATATGAACATTTTATTCTTTCAGCCCCTCTATCAAACAATACCATGATTTAACAATTCTGTGATAGAAGGATTTTGAAAAAACTGTTGGAAAAGGAAGAAAATGCCATTAACCAACATTTTCTCCTTATCCATCAATGTTTTTCCATCCTAACAATAAATTCTATCATTTGAATCATATTTAATGTGTTGCTTGCAAATGCTTGCAGTAATTATGGAGGATTAATTCTAAGAATAAGTCTGATGAAGATTAAACAAATGACTTTCTGAAATACCAGTAAATATGAGTGTCACTATTGCAATAGGTGGTTTAACCCTTTACCACACAATCCCGACTTTTAACAACCTTGGGTAAGAGGGCCTGTTGAATACATTGTGGGAAAAGGAGAAAATGCTGGTAACCAGCATTTTCTCCTTTTCCCGCAATATTTTCTACTCTATCAAGGACAAATTTCGTCATTTGAGTCACCTTTAGTTTGTCGTCTGCAAATCCTTTCAATTTGGACAGGTGTAAAATTCTGTCATTTGGTAAAGGGTTAATACATCTTCTTGATCCATTATACAGACAAAGTAATCACATAATTATGGATCCATAAGATCCATTTTGTCTGACAACTATATGTATCAAGGGCTATACTGGTCCTTTGACTTGCAGGAAACTGGACAATAACAAAAAGTTTTGACCAAGGTCAGCCTGCACAGACTTCACAGGCTGACCTGGGCTAATAATAATTGCAGATGCTTTAACTCTTTCCCAAATGACAAAATCTTAGACTGGTCCAAATTGAAAGCATTTGCAGACGACAAAGGTGGCCTAAATGATGAAGTTTGTCATTGATAGGTTAGAAAACATTGTGGGAAAAGGAGAAAATGCTGGTTACCAGCATTTTCTCCTTTTCCCACAATGTTTTCAAGAGGCCTCTTTCCCAGGGTCGTTAAAAGTCGGGATTGTGTGGTATAGGGTTAAAGCCCTTTTGCACAGATCGTGGCTCAACTATACAGTAGATGACTGTGAAAAAAGCCTAGTAAATATTGATAATTTGATAATCAACAGTAAGTAGATTTTAAAACATGAATAAAAGTGAAAACATCATGGGCACAGGAAAAATTACTCGAAATGAGCATTTTCTTCTCTTTTTTTCCGATGATGTTTTTGAAAATAATGGTCTGACGCAAAACAAGAAAGATTGTCTGCATGAGTTATTGTAAGGATACGGAAAAATAGTTTTGTATCTAGAAACATAAATATACTGATGTTGGATGATTCAAGTTAATAAGATTTATTTTCATGTTCAGTTTAAGCCTCACTTCCTGGTGATGTTAAGTTGATAGCATTGTAAGCTTTGTTGGAGATTCTGCACTGAAAAAGTACACAGCTCAATAATCCTTAGGGTATTAACTCTTTACCAAATAAAAAATTTTAGACTGGCTGAAATTGAAAGCATTTGCAGACGACAAAATAAAAGTGACTTTACAATTGAAATTCGTCTTGGGAAGGGTAGAAAACATTGTGGGAAAAGGAAAAAATGCTGGTTACCAGCATTTTCTCCTTTTCCCATGATGTTTTCAAAAGGATCCTTTCTCAGGGTCGTTAAAAGTCTGGATTGTGTGGTAAACAGTTAATTTGTCATGTAAAAAGGACATAATTATTACGTATTTCCATTCTATATAAAACATAAGACTCAGAACAGCTCACAAAGTGGATAAAAATTTTGAAACATTGTGCAAAAACAAGAACATTGTGGGAAAACGAGAACCTGTAACGAGCTATTGCTCCTTTTTCCTACAATGTTTCAATACCATTAGAGTTTTAAAGCTGATAAGTTCAGTATAACCATTAGAGTTTTAAAGCTGGTAAGTTCAGTATAACGCTTACAGTGCTGAATTTATGAAATGGACCTTTTCATTGAAGAAAAACATCCAAAATATTGTCATTTCGTGGTTGTTTTAGCCAGAAAGTGTAATGAAGTAGCCGAGAGTGTAGGTCAAAGATCAGACTGCACGTTCTGTGCAGTCTGATCTTGATCTACACTGTCGGCAAAAACAAGTTAAGTTGGTTCCAGCACTTTAAGGTTAAAGAAGGTATACAGGAGGTTCTTTTTTTTTTTCAAAGAAAATTAAATTATACATAAACCCTTTACCACACAATCGACAACTTTGATGGCACACAAATAAAAATTAGCAGGGGAAGCCCTGATAGACTTATGCAACAGTTTATGGAAATATAGATCTAACTGTAGGAAATTATTGTACCCCCATTTTATTTTCTGTACCCCCAATTTTGCAACCCGAGAGGTACAAAAACCCCCATTTGAAAAATTCATTGGACATACTGATTAATTTTGCAGATGAAATTTTAACTGTGGCACAAATGGTGGAATATGTCTTTGATAAAGTAGAAAACATGGTGGGAAAAGGAAAAAATGCTGGTAACCATCATTTTCTCCTTTTCCCACAATGTCTTCAATACCCTTCTCCCACATGGTCGTGAAAACTCAGGATTGTGTGGTAAATGGTTAAGAGTTTTTTTTTTCTACTTTTCAAATCTTTTTTCTGATACGTGACAGCAGGAACTCTATGTCATACAGGTATCTATACTGGTCTATCCCACAGATAGATATAATGCGGTGGATGGACATTTGGCCCGTGACGTTTTAGCCCAGGACGTTTTGGCCTAGGACCTTTAGGGCCAAATAAAATAGAAATACTTCTCAATCAGTCCCTTATTCATTTCCTTATTTAACAATAAATGTAGGCAAAGTTCAGACTTCAAATTTAACTCTTTACCAAACGACGAAATTTTGGACTGGACCAAATTGAAAGCATTTGCAGACGACAAATTTAATGTTGCTAAAATGATTATTTCTCCTTTTGATTGGGTAGAAAACATTGTGGGAAAAGGAGAAAATGCTGGTTACCAGCATTTTCTCCTTTTCCCACGTTTTCAAAAAGCTACTTTCTCAGGGTCGTTAAAAGTTGGGATTGTGTGGTAAAGGGTTAAGCAGACTGATCTTTTCCTACATGTTTTGGCCCAGGACCTTTTGGGCCAAAGGAAATAGAAATAGAAAATGTCCCATCAGTCCCTTATCAATTCCTGTATTTAACCCATTACCACATAATCCCGAATTTTAACAAACCAGAGAAAGAAAGCTTTTGAAAACATTGTGGCAAAAGAAGAAAGTGCTGATAATCCAGCGTTTTCTTCTTTTTCCACATAGTTTTCTTCCTTTTTTTGAGGCAAATTCAACCCTTTTAGCCATATTAATATGGTGTTGCCTGCATATACTTTCAATTTGGACCAGTCTAAAATTTTGTCGTTTCGTAAAAGGTTAACAATAACTGTAGGACTTCAAATCAGACTTCACATTTAAGCAGACTGATCTCTTTCTTAATCTTTTCTTTTTCTTTGCGGGGGGGGGGGGGGGGGGGGGGGGGGGCAAGGGGGGGGATCTACAGTTTAAAATCATATTTTGTTTACCTGTATGTTTATGGTACAACATTAGTGTTTTGTTACCTTAATTTACTTATTAACTGCAACTATCAATGATAGGATTTGGGCCAAAACATGCTACTCTGCCCTTTTTCAGGCCTTTATGTCCGGGGCCAAAATGTCCAGGCCAACACATCCGGGCAAAAACACCCTACATTCATAATTATAATGTATAGCTTGTGTTTATATAAGGTGACACTTATACTGCCTTGCTATAGAGCTAGCTTTTGTAGCAATGTGGTAGAGCATTCCCCTTGGGACCGAGGGGTCCTGGGTTCAATACCCCCATTGGGAGGTAATTTCTTGGAACTGTTATTGTACAAGCCTTCTTCCTCAAGGTCATAAAACTGTAGATTGTGTGGGACAGGGTTAAAGAGCAAGGATCTCAGTATTCGGGAATACCCATCTTATGTGAAAATACTGGTATGTCACAGATTTTCTCATAGGTCAGCATGCTCAACTAAAGAACACAAGAAGTCATTATCCTTTTGTACAAAAGGCCATTACCTTACCTTGTTCAAATTGACCAATAGAGTATTGAATAAACCCAGTGGACATTTTCAGCCGAAGGAAAAGATTGATATAACTGCAATTTCAAGGTTGCTTTTGTCCAGAATGTATCACCAAACTGACAATACAGATAAACAAAAATCAGAAAGCTTGTTCTGTACTGTCCAATCTTGATCTACATTGGCCACTAAGGTTAACAACACATTAGCCCACTAGACTACTTTTTTTCACCATGCAGTAGGCCACTTTTGAAATAATTATGACAAAAGAAAATCTACTGCACACCTTTTTTTTTTCACAGCGTATCTCCAGTACAATGTATTTCCAAAAGCAATATTTTGCACTGCATCCACTGGCAAATTAGAGCTCCATCTACACTCGATTTCAGCGACTTTTTATACCATTTCATCTTTATTTTATGACAATATAATCATTCATTTACCTTCATGCTAAATGTTGCCCTTATGGCTGTAAGGTTGCACAGATTACGACACATAGAAATTTTAAAGAAAATGCATTTCTTTTTTTGGCAGCCTTCAAAGAAATCATTGTTGCTGTTTCCACTTTTAACTGAGGATAAATCCCTTGAGTTTATCTATCCCTTCCATCAAATATATTTGTAATTTATGTATGTTTTCACAGCTGACCAAATTCTGAGCAATTCTATAGAACTTAAAGTTTTAACTGCATTTTTTTTTTCTCTATAGCTGTAAGGATGCATCTTTAATCCTTTGTGTAATTTGCAATAGTTGTTTAGTCAGGTTTGAAAACAGTGTTTACAGCAATAGGTCATAACTCATTCCATTCCATATTGCCTAGGTTTAAACCAGTATATAGTCTAGAAAATAATGGCCTTGCCAAGGGACACTCATTTCATGTTAACCAGCTAAGAAAGAAGCATTAGGGTGTAATGTCTTCTTCCTACTTAACCTAGCACCACATAATCCTATGTTTTAATAACCCTTGGAGAGAAAGCTTAGGAAAACATTGTGGGACAAGAAGAAAATGCTGTTAACTAGCACTTTCTTCTGTTCCCACAGTATTTTCTACCCTTCCAAAGGCAAATCTCATCATTTGAATGAAATCAATTGCTAATTGCAAATTGCCTCCTGCTTGAATTAGCTTATAATATGTTCCCTTTTTTTTTTTCCTCTTTCAGCATTGTTAGCCTCAATACCTTTACCACACTATCTCGAGTTTTAAGAAGCCTGAAAAAAATGCATTTTGAATACACTATGGAACAAGGAGAAAATGCTGGTAATCAGCATTTTCTCCTTTTTCAACAATGTTTTCCATGCTATCAAAGACAAGTTCAAATATTTTAGTTATATCTAGATTGCTGTCTGAATATATGCTTTTAATTTGGACAATTCTAAAATTTTTTTGTTTGGTAAAGAGTTAACTCTTTACCACACAACAAAATTTTAGACTGGTCCAAATTGAAAGCAATTGCAGACAACAAATTAAATGTGACTCAAAAATTGAAATTTGTTCTGGGAAAGGTAGAAAACATTGTGAGAAAAGGAGAAAATGCTGGTCACCAGCATTTTCTCCTTTTCCCACAATGTTTTCAAAAGGCTTCTTTCTCAGGTTCGTTAAAAGTCGGGATTGTGTGGTAAAGAGTTAAAAGATGTACTGCTTTGACCTTGACAACCAAACTATGCCATCTTCCTCACTGTGGGTTGGACATTATTTTGGTTGTGTATCTATACAGAAAAGCAACTGGTGGATTGGAAAGAATTTAATGCAAAGGACTTGTAAAAGAAACTCTAGAAAAGCTTGGATGGGTGCATTGGCTGCCATGTTCTAACTGAAATAATCTTGAGAACTGCATTGACAACCAAACAAAAAAATAAATCCTTGGGTAAGAGAAGGAGTGCCTTCTTGACATACAGTACTGGTTAGTAATCAGAGAATCTTAGCTTGGCCCTAGCTGGTGGCCCTGGAAATATATAAGTAACCTTGGGCATGATACTAAGGTGGCCCAACCCAGTAAACACGATATATAGGGGATAAAAAACATTAATAAGTGAGCTGTCACTGTGATGCAGACCCAAGGTAAATAATTCATTGTTTTTAGTATTGGAGTTTCACAGCTCGGGTCATATCATGGCGGTCAGTGCACCTAGGCATGGTTTTCCTGGCCTTCTGATACCAGTACTCGCACAACTTTCTTTCCAAGTCACTGACTACTTTTCTCACATGCATCAGAGGTGAGACATGAAAAATCACCGGAAAGAAAGTTTGCTTCAACCAGGTATCAAACCCACAACCACCAGGTCATGAGTCAGATAGGCTAACCATTGAGCTATCCAGCTGGGCTTAATAATTCTTTTCTAATGACACTAAAATTATCTTTTGTATTTATTTAGTAGTATTTTTTGTATATATTTAGTAGTCTAAAGTAGTCTGAACTCTTTACCAGATGACAGCATTTTTAACTTGTCCATATTGAAAGCATTTTTAGATGACAAATACATGTATGGCTCAAATAATTGGATGTGGTCCTTAAAAGGTAGAATATATTGTGGAAAGAAAGAAAAGCTGGTTATCAACATTGGCTCCTATTTCTCACAATGTTTTCAACAGTGCTCTTCATCAGGGTTGTTAAAACTCGGGATTATTTACTAAAGAGATAATAGTAGACATTATCAATTGACGTATTATGAAACTTTAGACCTTTTTACATGTATTGTAAATACTATAATTTTCAGGAAGTAACCTCCTGACAGAAATAAATAGCAGGCAACTTTTAACAGTACTAAGCATGAATCAAGAACCTTTTGCTGACAGTGTAGATCAAGATCAGACTGCACAGGATGTGCAGTCTGATCTTGGATTTACAGTGTCCGATGAGAAATTTTTCCCCCCCAAAAATACCTTTGAAATAGCAAAATTATGGATTTTACTATCGGCTTGAAACATTTCACTTATTTGGCAGGTTAAGGGTTAAAATATCTTTGTCATAGGTCAGTGCTTGGCATTTCTTTATTATAAAAGGGTGTTTTGTTGAAATCCATGTATGTTTTAAAATACTGATTGCTAAATTCCTAGATTTATTTCATGAAAAGCTCTGTCTGGGAGGAAGATTTGAGCCACAATTCGTCTTGGTTAGGGTAATGGTCAGGGCTACCGTTCATTTTCGAAGAACATGGTTTTCGATTAAATGTCGAGGATCCGTCATGAGTATGGATAAGTGATCCTCTGATAGTTGGGCCATAAAAGCTTTTAAATTGCAATCTTTTTTATGAACAGCATCCAGGACAATTCTGTGTTTCAAAGACTGAGGATGAAGCTTTTGAAAAAAAATATGTGGGCATAGGGGAAAATGCTGGTTTCCAGGATCTTCTCCCGTTTTCCACAATGTTTTCTATCCATTGCAAGCCAAATCCCAATCATTTGGGTCACCTTTACATTGGCGTCTGCTAATCTTGATACAAATTAGCTGCAAACAACTCTGAAAACATTCTAGTAAAATACAGATAAAAAACATAGATTACGGTTTGATTAATGATTACTGTATTTCTCATGAAAACATTGTGACAAAAGGAGATACTGCTTAGTATCCAGTAGTCTTCTTTTGTTTGAATGTTTTCAGGAGCCAGATCTGCTTCAAGGAAGCAAAAGGGGTCTGTGATGGTTATGTGTTAATCCTTTACCACATAATCCAGAATTTTTAAGACTCTAATCAAGGAAGCTTTTGAAAACGTTGTGGGAAAAGAAGAGAATGCTAGAAACCAGCATCTTCTCCTATTCCAGCAAAGTGTTTTTAACCCTTTCAAAGAAAATTTCATTGTTTGCACCACATTTGTCTCCTGCAAATGTTTTTAATTTGGACCAGCCTATTATTTTTAGCTCACCTGAGCACAAAGTGCTCAAGGTGAGCTTTTGTGAGAGTGCTGTGTCTGGCATCCATCGTGTGGTCGTCAACATTTACCTTGTGTACACTCTAGAGGCCACATGTTCAGTCAGATACTCATGAAACTTAGTCAGAATGTTTGTCTTGATAAAATCTCGGACAGGTTCCAAATTGGGTCATGTCGGGTCTAAAAGTAGGTCACTGGGCTAAATCTTAGAAAAACCTTGGGTGTTAACTCTAGAGGCCACGTTTTCAACCTGAAATTCATGAAAATTGGTTGGAATGTTTGTCTTGATGTTATCTCGGACAAGTTTGAAATTGGGTCATGTCGGGTCAAAAAGTAAGTCGCTGGGCTAAATCTTAGAAAAAGCTTGTGTGCACTGTAGTGGCCACATTTTTAGCCTGATACTCATGAAACTAGGTCAGATTGTCTGTCTTGATGATATCTCTGACATGTTCTAAATTGGGTTATGTTAGGTCAAAAAGTAGGTCACAGGGCTAGATCTTGGGAAAATCTTGTGTGCACCATAGAGGTCACATTTTCAGTCTTATGCTCTTGAAACTTGTATGAATGTATGTCTTGATGATAACTTGGACAGGATCCAATTTGGGTCATGTTGGGTCAAAAAGTAGGTCACGGGGCCAAAAGTTAGAAAAAACTTATGTTCACTGTAGAGGCCACATTTTCAGCATGAAACACATGAAACTTGGTCAGAAAGTTTATCTTAATGATATCTTGGACATCTTCAAAATTGGGTCACATGGGGTCAAAAAGTAGGTCATGGGGCCAAATCTTAGAAAAGCCTTGTTTGCACTGTAGAGGCCATATTTTCAGCCTGATTCTCATGAAACTTGGTCAGAAAGTTTGTCTTGATGATATCTTCGACAAGTTCCAACATGGGTCACATCTGGCCTCAAAGTAGGTCAATGGACCAAATCTTAGAAAAACCTTGTGTGCACAGTAGAGACCACATTTTCAGCCTGATGCTCATGAATCTTGGTAAGAATGTTTGTCTTAATGATATCTTGGACAAGTTTGAAATTGGGTCACATTGGTTCAAAAAGTAGGTCATTTACAGTCATATGTTTTACATCAGTAAAACCAGGATCTCTTCAGCTTTATCAATTGTAGATGACTTTACTCAGGTGAGCGCTTTAGGGCCAATGGCCCTCTTGTTTTGTTTGGTAAAGAGTTAAAGTTCTAGGTTGCTTAGAAATTCAAAAAGCTAGACAGGTCTACATTTTGTTCTTCCTTATCCACTCAGCATTATAACTATATTGCTTTTGTAGAGTGCAGAGCAAGATTACAATGCAGAGGATGTGCAGTCTAATCTTGAATTTATCAAAATAACCTTGAAATTGCAATATGTATGCCAACTGTATTTCTAATTTGAAGACCAGTTTCACTAGTCCAGTGCTCTATTAAGTTTTAAAACTTTTTCTCAAAGGTGAAAATAAGCTGATTGGAATAAGCTGATTGATTGTACTTCTTGGAAATTGTAGCCTGTAAAAAATACATCTATACACATTTTCAGCCAGTTTTTAACCCATTTCATCTTTATTTTATGAAACTATAGTCATCCTGTATTCTCGTGCTAAATGTTGCCCATGACAGCTGCAAGGTTGCACAGATTATGATGGATAAAGAATGCATTTCATTTTTGGCAGCCTTCTAAGAAATTATTGTTGTGGTTTCTGGTTTTAAATAAGGACAAATCACATGAGTTTCTTATCCCTTTCACCAAATACTAGGGTTGTCCCAGAAAATCGCGAACATTGCTTGATATATTTCGGGAAAATGACAAGAAACACATGTAAGTTTTTGAAAAGTTTTAAGTTGAACATACATGTATAATTATCAAATTTTTGTGACTGCAAATAACCAAATTATCCAGGTATAAACAACACGTGAAGGGGGTCGGCGCACACTGCCGACATCATTACGTTAAAAACGTAACAAAACATACAAAAGAACGTCAAATCTTTTCAAAGCATCGCCCCTCATGAATCACACTTTTTCTGTAAAATATTGTGGAAAATATTGACGAACCACTGCTGATGAAGGCTCAAGTTAAGGTGCTTCACTTCTTGCAGAATGTCATCAGTTCCGATGTATTGCGTGCCCCAAAGATGCGTCTTCAATGCAGGGAAATTGGAAAAATCATGTGGGGCGGGGGACACATTAAGCACACACACGGCTCATGCACAAATTTTTAGTCAGCATGCTCTGTACTTCAAATTTATTTGTGCGAATTGTATCGGTCAGTAATGTCCTTCACGCTTTTGATTACATCCTCCTTGCTTTTCTTCTAGAGCGGCCACGCTTTCTGTCATCATCTGCCATCCATCCATTCGAAAACTTCTTGTGCCAGGTACATACAAGTGTTGTAGAAGCATTTCTACCAATCTCTGTCACTTCCATTTCTTTTTTAGTTTGTATTGGTGTCATTCCCCCATCAACGTTTTCAAATTATTCCTTAAATGTGTACATGAAAATACTCAATATAATTGATGGACATTGTAACAATTTTTCATGTCATTCCAACATCAGAAAAAGATTTTATAACAAAAGTTCATGATTTTCTTGGACAATCTTTGTATATTGGTAATTTATGTTTACACAGCTGATCAAATTCACTTTCAAGTTTTAACAGTGTCTTTCTCTGGCTGTATGGATGTATCCTTAAGCAAGCATTTATTGCAATGTCTTGTGATCAATATAGCACACACTAATTCAGATAGGTATGATGACGTCTTATCTAGACTCACAAAAATAGAGTTCCTGATTGCAGATTTCTTAAATGTACCAACCAGGTTTTTTTTTTTTTCTTCAGACTCAGAAAAACATGAGTCATGCTCTATGAAAAGGGAGCTCAATGCATCTTCAAAAAGTATCTACGCCAGTCAGCCTGCGCAGGCTGACCTTGACCAAAACCTTTTGCTTTTGGTGAATTCTCTGCAGGCAAAAGGACCAGTCTACCTCATGATTTAGTTGGTTGTTAGACAGAATGGATTTTATGGATCCATAATACTGTGATGACTTGCTAGTATCATAGAGATGCATTAAACCCCCTTTTGCCAGAGCATGTCTCTAGTATATTCCTTAGTGTTTCACAGGAAATTTGATGGACAGAGAAAAATACAAACATTTGTATAATATATATGTAACAGTGTATGAATACATAATTATGATATGCAAGCAAATTAAGAAGATGCTTGTTATGAACAGTTTCTCCATTTGTCACGTTATTTTCTGAGGTAGTCTGCTACAGCACAAGCTAAAAAGGTTATGTGAAGGTGGAAATGTGGGTCTTATTTCGTTGCTAGCAATATATTTTCAAACAGGTCTTTGCACTGAATAGAATACTTCTTCACTTTAAGGGAGAAGATTAACTGTTTACCACACAATCCCAACTTTTAAATACCCTGAAGAATAAGGCTTTTGAAAACATTGTGGGAAAAGAAGAAAATGTTGGTAACCAGCATCTTCTACTTTTCCCACAATATATTCCAGGCTTTCACAGACAAATTTCAACATTTGAGCAACAGTTAATTTGCTCCCTGCAAATTCTCTCAACTTTGACAAATCTAAAATTTTGCTGTCTGGCAAAGGGTTAAGTAACTGCTGTACTAGATTAACAAAAATGGGTCACTTATATATATATACATGTATTTGTAATTAGACCAAAGAGCTTGCTCTAAACTATAATAAATTCAAAAAGTGTGTGCTGTGAATCAATTACGCTTCCTTTTTCCTTTGATACTTAAATCTTATGTTTTATTAAAGTCATAATGACAGATCTAATGTTTGATAAACTTAAGGGTTGTTTTTATGGACTTCTTGATTGTAGTTTAAACTCTTCACCAGACGACAAAATTTTAGCCATGTTTAAATTCAAAACATTTGCAGACGACAAATCAAATGTTACTCAAAACTTAAAATTTGTAGAAAACATTATAGGTAAAGGAGAAAATGCTGATTACCAACATTTTCTCCTTTTCTCATAATGTTTTCTAAAACATTCTTTCTTGGTGTCATTAAAATGCAGCATTATAAATGTACGATAAAGGGGTGATTCACCCATTTCACAATTTTACACCCTGGCAGGGGACAGGTTTAGAAGCTATTGTGGGAAAAAGAGTAATTGCTTAGGGTTTTTTATGCCATATTGTCTTTTCTTTTAAATTTTTACAAGTGAATTAGCTTAGTTTTGTTAGGTGTAAAACCAGCCTTGTGTGAGAAAGGGTTGCACTTGTTATAGTGATGTGTTCTTGTAATTGAACTTTGACACAAAAATTGACCATGACTAAGTATTAAGTGAAGAAGAGTAAACATAAAACTAATACACAAAATATGGAAAAGAAATCTGTATTGCGTGAAAACTTGGAAAAAGAACCACTTATACAAAGGCATTATTTGAAAGGTAAAGCACTTAAATTTATTTAAGAGAGTGGATTTTTAATAAGTGTATTTTTGTAATGAGAGACCCACTGCAGCGTTAATTAATACTTTACCAAACAACAAAATTTTAGACTTGATCAACATGGAAAGCAATTGCAGATAACAATTCAAATATGGTTCAAATTATGCTTTTTGTCGTTGAAATGTTAAAGAAACTTGAGGGAAAAGGAGAACATGCTGATTATCAGCATTTACTCCTATTTCCATAATGTTTTCAGAAGCCTTCTTTCTTACAGGTAATTTAACTCTTTACCAAATGACATTTTAGACTTGTCTGAATTGAAAGCATTTACGGACAACAATTTAAATGTGGCTCAAATTATAAAATTTGTCTTTTATAGGGTAGAAAACATTGCTAATTATAACTCCAACTCGATATTACTTTCATTAACAGTTAATATTATTGTTTGTTTTTTGGGGAATACATGTCTAAAACCATGAACCAAAATGTGATAATATAAACATTATGAAGTTGGGTTTATAAACCATCTCGTCATGGTACGTGATTTTAAACCTGTTATCCCAAACATAAACAAAAATATAAACTGATAATGAAACATTTATTGAGTAAAAGCTATACTAGCATGTTCTCCTTTTCCCACATTGTTTTCAAAAGGCCTCTTTTTCAGGGTTGATTGTGTGGTAAAGGGTTAAATAGAGGATTTTTTGCAAAAGGATTATGTAGAAAGATTGTGTAGACGTACATCAGGGGATTTGTTTCTGAAGTTGCAAAGGTACATGGCTGCTGATAGATAAATCGGTCAGAACAAGCAATTTCTATACCTGCCACAATGTTCTCTCCAAATTTTATCTGTTAATACAGTTTATGAAGTTCAGAGTTAATAACATTATGATCAAAATATGAACACAGAGGAAGACCAGAGGACATTGTGAAAAAAGGAAAATATGCATATTGTGTACATTAGGGTCACAGTGGTGGCAAAAGGTCAACAATGGGAGTATTAAAAAGCATTTAAATTTAAATCATACCGTTTAAAAGTATGCAATCTGTTATTGTATGCTTAGTTAAAGTACTTGTAGCTGGCAGAATAGGGAATTTTAAAACCAGGTAAAAGGTAAACAAAAGATAGAGCTATAACTCCAACTCAATAAACCTTTCATTCACAGTTTATATAATTGTTTCTTTGTGGGAATACCCATTTGAAACCACAAAGCATGACAAGATGATATAAACGTTATCAAGTTGGGCTTATAAATTATCTCGTCACGGTATGTGATTTTAAAGCCGTTATCCAAAACATAAACAATAATATAAACTGATAATGAAAAGTTTATCAAGTGAGACCTATACTTGCATTTGACCTAGTTTTGAAATTCATTTTAGTGCAAGCAACTAACACTTGGATCGACAGTACAATAACAGAATGTCAATTTCACAATAGTTTCCATACTTTGAAATAATATGGTTTAAATTTATATGCATTGTAACACCCGCATTGTTAGTCCACTGCATTAGAGGGTCAGGCAAAGCGCAATAATGGCGGCCTCCATGGCGACTCCAAGCTTAGCACTATATGCTTTCCCGCTTTTCTTAATTTCAGGTGATCCAGTTTGATCAGTGAATAAAATGAGATCAATTTTGTACAGAATATACATTACCAAATCTAAAACGTGCTTTTGGGATATGGTTTAAATATAAATTTAACTATGAATCATTTTAAAAGTAGTCCTGTTTTCTGACGTTATATCGGTCCATTGAAATTTCGGATACTTAAAGCATTTCTGATACGTAGTTTTTCTTGCTAAATAAGAACGACAATTAAAAAAACTAACCGCCACTAATTATTTGCAACCGATCTATTTTCAATTTAGACTCTAGTAGGATGTGATCAAGTGAAATAACAATAATCCGTTACTTCTGCATATTACATTTCGGGGCTGCCATTATTGCGCTTTGCCTGACATACTTTTGTAGTACGGCGGGGCACCAGACTACGGCATTGTTTACTTTTGGCCACATCTGGGCCTCTAAATTTATGCAATCTGAGCTTGATCTGCACTGTCCACAATGGCAACTGTAGTCATGAAAGATTCTATCCTTTACCACACAACAAATTTTTAGACTTTCTAAACTGATAGCACTTACATATAATCAATTATTTCAATGTATCTCAAAACATGATTTCTGTCTTTGCATCAGGGGAAAACAGTGTGGGGAAAGGAGAAAATGCTGGTTACCAACATTGTCTCCTGTTCTCACAATGTTTTCATAAGCCATTTTCTCTACGGTCATTAAAACACAGGATTGTGTGGAAAAGAGTTAAGCATACAAACTTTCATCCCACTGACTTATTCGAACTAAATACATTTTGAAAATGGACATGCATGCCAACTCAAATATTTGAGGTGTCATAGTTGTGTAAGTGATGAACTATGGACTAAGAGAACTCTAGTATTTAACTCTTTACCACACAACAAAAATATCGACTTGTCCAAAATGAAAATGTTTGCAGACAGCACTTTTAAAATTGGTCAGATGATTGAATTTGTCTTTGATAGGATAGAAAACATTCTACAATCCTTGGCCTTTGATAAAATTTGCTAATCAGTAGAAATTTATCACATTCTACTTCTATTCCCATTTACATGTATTTTTGAAATTTGACCTTTTTTATGTTGTATCATTTCTACATACTGTTCTGGCTTATAAGCTCTGTTTAACCCATTACCCCTCATTCCTGAGTTTTGACAACCCTGGAAAATAAGACTTGAAAACACTGTGGGAATATGAGAAAATGCTGGTAACCAGCATTGTCTCCTTTTCTCACAATGTTTTCTAACCTTTCAGAAACAAATCCAATGATCTGAGCCACATGTCATTTGTCATCTGCAAATTCTTTCAATTAGGACCAGTCTGAAATTTTGCTATTTGGTAAAAAGGTAAATTACAGCATCTTGTCCTATTTGAGAATTTTGGCCTTTTCAATGGGAGTGTTATGAAACTTAGAGGCTCCATTGTGTTCTGAATCTAAAGCCTAAATTTTCACCAATATTTTATATTCCTCTTTAGAATTTTCATCATGCGAATAGAACTTTAAATCTTTCAGCGCCGAATATATTTACCTGATGTCTTCAGACGGTTGAAGACAATCCACTCACACTTAGAAAGATTTTTATCTTATAGTCTTAAAGGAACAAGCAGACGGTATAGATGCAAGATCAGACTGCATGTTCTGTGCAGTCTGATTTTGATCTATGCTGTCCGCAAAAATCTCTGGTTTTGCCTATGGCGCCAAAAGGGTTAATACAACTTGCTATTTTTTTTTTTACTTAGTTGTCATGATACTCAAAAAATACTATCAGGTTCTGCCTAATAATCCGATGTTTTGAGAACCCTGTGGTAGAACGTGTTTAGAAATAATGTTTTAAAAAGATAACATGCTGGTAACTAGCATTTTCTTCTTTTCCAACAATTTTTGCTTTCAAAGATATATCAGATCATTGGATCCACATTACTTTTGTTTCTGCAAAAGTTTTGTACTTGGATAAGTCTACATTTTTAACTCGGCCATTTTCGATGAAAACATTAAGTTATTGTTGTAGTGCTGCCATCTTGTACTGTGTCTTGGTGCAAAAACTTTGATATTTTATAATATCTCTGTTACTAGTATTACAGAGGATATTTACTTCAAATTTGGACAAGTCGTTAACCCTTTCCCAAACAAGCCTTGGTTTTCACGTGTCTGCAGTACAAGTCTTTTGAAAACACTGGGGGAAAAGGAGAAATTGCTTGTAACGAGCAATTTCTCCTTTTCCCACAGTGTTTTCTACCCTTTGTGAGACCTTTCTGCCATTTTCATCAAATTTATAATTGTCGTCTGCAAACTCTTTTTGGATTAGTCCAAAATTTTTCATTTGGGAAAGGGTTAACTATCAAAAGGGGAACCTATACAACAAGGGCAGGTAACCATCAAAGTATTTTTTACAGTTATGCCCCCTTTTTGCCGGAAAATTTTCACCATAAATCAAGCAATTGCAGCTGAGCATTGGCATCTGCATGCGGTGTTCTTGTAATTATCTGGTACAGCATTAACGTGGGTTTTATGTTGTTGGAACATAAAATACCATCCATTCCTCTGTCATCTCAAATTTATGGGAGTCCACTTTAGGTGCTTACATTCTTTTGTTACCATACTGGTTAAATAAAAACATACCACTCTCTCCGTACTTTCTGTACTTTGAATTTTCTTTATTCTTTGACTTTTCTTTATTACAGATACAGGGAAGAGTGGAGAAGTGTCCTACGAAAATGCCCTAAAACATATAGGTATGATATACATATCTTCATGCATGTTTTAGTAACGTTTTCATTAAACCTTTTACCACATAATACAGATTTGTAACGACCTTGAAGGCTTTTGAAAACATTGTGAAAAAAAAAGAGAAAATGCTGTTAACCAGCATTTTTGCCTTCTCCCAAAATGTTTTCTACCCTTCTGAAAGTAAATTTCAATTTCTGAATCACATTTATTGTATCATTTGCAAATGCTTTCAGTTGGACACATCTAAAATTTTGTCTTGTGGTAAAGAGTTAAGTCTTTGTTTGCCAAGTACATTGAAGTTTTTGCACAGAGTGTAGATCAAGGTGCAGTGGAAACTAGATCTACACTGTGTTCTATGTCTGTACCTTTTCATATAGAACAGACTTGGAACTGGAATATTTTGATCTGTTTTCCAAGCTACATGTACTTGCTGGTTTTCCACATAAATATAGTCAAACCCAATGATGACCAGAGAGAGAGAGAGAGGGATGAATCCCTGAAATGAAATGACTGGCAACAATAGTTCAAAACGAGTTTGAACATGTTGAGAGTCAAACTCGTGACACCTCAATTATTGCATTACTGACTTACCCACTTGGCTCAAAAGTTTTGTCAATGTTTGGAGTCTGTCTATAATATTGCAAGGCTTTGCCGACAATATAATCAACTGTTTACCAGATATAAAATTGAAATACGTTTTGAAAAGGGTAGTAAACATTGTGGGAAAAGGAGAAAATGCTGGTTACAGCATTTTCTCCTTTACCTGCAATGTTTTCAAAAGGCTTTTTCTTCAAAGTCGATTAACATCGGGAACGTGTGGTAATGGGGTAAAGGTAGAAAAAATGTTTTGAACTACATGTACATTTCATTGGTCACATGCAAATGCCTTGAGTTAGGTCTAGTGTTAAATTTTGTCTTTTTGTAAAGAGATAAACATGGCCCAAATAATTGGATTTGTCTTTGAAAGGTTGGGAAAGTTTATGAGAAAAGCAGCAAGTGCTGGTAACCAGCATTTTCTCCATTTCAAAATACTTCTTCCGAAGGGATGTAAAAACACAGGAAAGGGTCAGCTTAACTCTTTACCAAGCTAAAAAACTTTTTTACGGGTCCAAGTTGAAAGCATTTGCAGAGTAAAAATCAAATATGACTCAGTGTTGAGATTTGCCATGCAAAGGGTAGAAAACATTGTGGAAAAAGGAGGAAATGCTGGTCCTGAAAGCAGTTGCAGTTGACATGGCTCAAATGATTAGATTTGTCTTTGAAAGGGTAGAAAACATGGAAAAAGGAGAAGATGCTGGTTACCAGCATTTCCTCCTTTTCCCACAATGTTTTTAAAAAGGCTCTTTTATCAGGGTTGTTAAAACTCTGGATTGTGTGGTAAAGGTCAGTGTATAGTATGACTTGTATTTTGACAGGATATGGAAAGTTTCATGTGCTCCTCCTGGCCTTGTGTGGCTGGGCAGTGTCTAGTGATGCTGTTGAAGTTTTGTCTGTCTCATTTATGTTGCCGTCTGCTGAATGTGACCTTCACCTCTCCTCACAGGACAAGGGCTGGCTGAATGCTATCATATTTGTGGGTAAGACCAATGAGCAATCTGACTCCAATACGCATTCTCTATATGGTAGATCAAGGGACAACCCCACCCCCTCCTTTTATGTTTTATGAAAAATTGTTCAAATCTTTGCTTGATAATTTTTATCATGGAAGTTGACCTTTATCAAACAATCCTTAGTTTTAATGACCTTGAAAGAAACAGCTTTTGAAGGCACTGTGGGAAAAAGGAGAAAATGCTGGTAACCGGCATTTTCTCGTTTTCTTTCAATGTTTTCTACCTTGTCAAAAAACTTTGGTTCAAGTGTATCATTTTCAAATTTGGCATCTGCTGATGCTTTTTATTTTCAAGAGTGTAGAATTTGTTGTTTGGAAAAGAATTAATGAGTATTTTCAAGCATAATGACCCATTTTCAAAGCAGAAAACAGATATCTTTAGAAAATAATGGATAAAAGATTTTGGAAATAGAATTATCATTTATTTTATGAATAAAATCTCTTTTGTCTCTCAATATTGTCCAATATGTGAAACATTACTACATGCATAGTATTTACTTTCTTCTGAAAGATCATCCTTTTGTGGCCATTTATGGAGATTTTCATATGCTAACTTAAGTCTTTACCACACAGTCCCGACTTTTAACGACCCTGAAAGAGAAGGCTCTTGAAAACATAGTGGGAAAGGGAGAAAATGCTGGTAATCAGCATTTTCTCCTTTTCCCACTATGTTTTCTACTCTATCAAAGACAAAAAACACCATTTTAGCAAGGTTTATTTTGTTGTCTGCAAATGCTGACCTGTGAATTTGGACCGGTCTAAAATTCTGTTTTGTGGTAAAGGGTTAAAAGAATACTGCCTGGTTTAGATCTGTACTTTCACACAGCCAGACTACAGTTGCTTTTGTGGATGGTATAGATTGAGATCTGAACACATAGAACAATCAGTTTGATCTTGAATCTACACTGTCCACCATTTAACCCTTTACCACAGAATCCCAAGTTTTAATGACCCTGGGAAAGGGAGCTTTTGAAAACATGGGGGGGAAAAAGAGAAAATGCTGGTAACCAGCGTTTTCTCCTTGTCCCTCAATGTTTTCTAACACTTCCCAAAATAAATCTTAAATTTTTGAGTCACATTTATTTTGTTGCCTGCAAAGCTTTCAATTTTGACAAGTGTAAAAAATTTGTCGTGTGGCAGAGTTAAGGATATAATGGTCAAAAAGAGCCTTAAAACTGCAGTATTTAGGTTTTTTCCCCTTGACTGAGAATTTGTTACCCCACACTGATAAATAGCAGGATATTGTTGTAGCATTGTCCGTCCATCTGTCTGTCCATCCATCCTTCTGTCCTTTCATTTTTTTGTACAAAAGTATGGCCCCTATGGGGCATTGGGATCAATGCAGTAAGTTGTTTGTAAAATGTTTATATAGTTTCTTATCATTTTTGTCATATATTCAAATTGTCATATATATATATATGAGACCCATGGTCTTCAAAAGGGGAGTTTAATGCATCTGCCAAAAGTACCTCATGATTCAGCCTGTTGTTAGACAAAATGGATTTTATGGATGCTTAACCCTTTACCAGACGACAAATTTTTAGCGTAGTCCAAATTGAAAGCATTTGCAGACGACAATTTCAATTTGGCTCAAATGGTGCTAGTTTTCTTTGATAGGGTAGAAAACATTGTGGGAAAAGGAGAAAATGCTGGTCACCAGCATTTTCTCCTTTCCCCACAATGTTTTTAAAAGGCTTCTTTCCCAGGGGCGTTAAAAGGTGTCATTGTACGGGAAAGGGTTAGTAGTTTATGATGACTTGCTTGGTATGATGTATTATGGAGATGCATTAAACCTCCTTTTGCCAGAGTATGACTCATATGTATTTTAACTGATGGCTCTTCATCTAGGAATGATGGTGGGAGGCTACTTCTGGGGCTCAATGGCAGACAAGTTTGGGCGCAGAACTGTGTTGATGGGGTCTCTAGCTGTGAATGGTCTCGGGGGTCTGATCTCAAGTACCTCACAAGTATTTTGGCTGTTTTTGATCATGAGGTTTATAAGTGGAGTTGGGTAGGTAACCTATATATGTGAGTCATGCTCTGTGAAAAGGGGGCTTAATGCATCTGTGAAAAGTATCGACCCAGGTCAGCTTGCACAGGCTGACCTGGGCCGAAACTACCAGGGTTTTCTCCTTTTCCCAGGGTGTTTTCAAAAGGCTTCTTTCCCAGAATAGTTAAAAGGGGCATTGTGCGATAAAGGTTTAAGATGGTAATTATAAGGTTTAGATAGAGAAGGCATAATTTTTGGTGTTTTTTCGTACATTACAGACTGAAGATGGGATTGTACAGAAATATGTAGTCTGATCTTGGATCTACACTGTCTGATAGTATTGGCTTTTCTACAGATGGAGAACAGTCTTTCATTCATTGAATTATTTTCAGATGAAGTAGTCAGAGCTTAGTAGCCGAGCCAGGAATATACAGTGCTTGAACAGGGGGTCCCTGGTTTGAAACCCCAGCTGGGCCAATTTCTTTCTTAGGGACAATGAGTCATTGTAACAGGGTTCATTCCTCTCTCACCCCTGATCATTGTTTTGATGATTGTTTTGTGGGAAAGCAGCCAGTGGCTTTGGAAGAACCTTGCTTGAAGTACTAGTAAAAGAAACTCCAAGTTAAGCATGGATAGGTGCACTGGCCTGTACAATATACTGAAATAATGTTGAAAATAGCAATAAACACCGTACAAACAAACAAATCAGATGAAATACATATACCTCATAACCCTGTACTGTTTATCTCTTTACCACACAATCTTGAGTTTTAATGACCCTGAGTATGAAGCTGTTAAAAAACACTGTAGGAAAAAGAGAAAATGCTGGTTACCAGCATTTTCTCCTTTTCCTACAATGTTTTCTACCCTATCCAGGACAAATTTCATTATTTCAACCACATTTAACTCTGTACCACACAATCTCGACTTTTATCGACCCTGAGGAAACAGCCTTTTGAAAACCTTGTAGGAAAAGGAGAAAATGCTGGTAACCAGCTTTTTCTCCTTTTCCCACAAGGTTTTCTACACGTTCACAGACAATTATATCAGTTCAGTTAAATTTAAAATGTTGTCTGCAAATGCTTTCAATTTGGATCAGCCTAAAATTTTGCCGTTTGGTAAAGAGTTAAATTGTCATCTGCCAATGCTTTCAATTTGGACAAGACTAAATTTTTTTCTTGTGGTAAAGAGGTAACTTATACCTCTTAAAACAAATTTATGGTAAATGAATTGAGAAACATCCTTGTAAAATAAGTGATAGTTGACATTTGGCTTGGTGTTATATTTGAATACATCTGAAAACATTTAGAGCAATTTATCCTTTTGCAAGGGGTCCTTCCTGGCTGGTCCTGCTTTGATTCCCCATAGGCAATCATGTTTACATTGGATGTCTATGGGCAAGGTACTCCACAGACCCAGTTTAAAATCTTTAAAGCCAACGGAAGACATTCACAGGTGAGCTGTTGCCATGATACGACTGACATACTGTAGAGAGTGGCGTAAGCAAAAAGATACTGATAAAAAAAAAACATGTACATATACATGTATTTTTAATATTATTATTACAGAGTGGGTGGAAGCATACCTGTGATATTTTCATATTTTACGGAATTTCTCCCACGATTTAGAAGGGGCTCTATGATAAGTGCCTTGGCAACATTCTGGATGATGGGAAACATACTGGCAGCAGGTACTCTTATGTGTTTTTCCTGATTTGTGTGAATTAGAAGCTCTTAGCCTGTTTATCTTCATGCTAAAATCAGTCTTGTTTTATAGAACTAACTCATAGAGCACAATATAATTATGTTAACTGTTGTTTTTTTGAACAGTGAAAGTTTAACTGTTGTTTTTTGAACAGTGAAAATCAAAGAGCAGACTTTACAGAATGTGTAGTCTGATCTTTGATTAGCACTGTCCAGTATATTGCGAGATAGATATCCTTGTCTTGAAATAATATTACAAAGAGGTGGTTCCTGATTGGAATTGCTTGTTATTTAGTGCTGTTGGTTTTGTTGGCTCCACTGGCCGAAGGCCAGCGGGCTTATGTCATGGCCCGGTGTCCGTCATGTGTCCGTCCGTGCGTCCGTCCGTGCGTTAACTTTTATTTCAAACATCTTCTTCTCTGAAACTACCCATCCAATTTTCATGAAACTTCACAGAAATGATCCTGCCATGGTCCTCTTCAGAATTTCTTGAAAGAATGTGATTCCTTCAAAAATTCTGGTTGCCATGGCAACAAAACTGAAAAATATTGGAAATCTTTAAAAATCTTCTTGTCTGAAACCATAAGGCGTAGGGCTACCAAATTTGGCATGTAGCTTTATGTAGTAGACCTCTATCATGTTTCTTCAAATTATAGCCCTGGGGTCAAAATTGGCTCTGCCCCAGGGGTCACAAGTTTTACATAGGCTTATATAGAGAAAACTTTAAAAATCTTCCTGTACCTAGCCATAAGGCCTAGAGCTGCCAAATTTTGCATGTAGCTATATCTAGTAGGCCTCTACCAAGCAGGCCAAAATTTTAGCCCTGGGGTCAAAATTGGCCCCACTGCAGGGGTAACAAGTTTTACATGGGCATACATAGTGACAACTTAAGAAATCTTCCAGTACCTAGCCATAAGGCCTAGAGCTACCAAATTTTGCATTTAGCTTGATCTGGTGGGGGTCTACCAAAAGTGCCCAAATTACAGTCCTGGGGTCAATTTGGCCTCATGCTGGGGGGTGGAAGGGGGGTGGGTGGGCAAAGGTTCACAAGATTAACATGGGCTTATATAGGGAAAACTTTTAAATCTTGGTGTACATAGCCATAAGGCTTAGGGCTACCAAATTTTGCATAATTATAGCTCTATCTAGTAGACAACTACAAAGAGGGCCCAAGTTACAACCCTAGGATCAAGTTTGGCCCTGCACCAGGGGTCACAAGTTTTACATGGGTTTATGGAGTGAAAACTTCAGAAACCATCTTGTTACTAGCCATAAGGCAAGAACTCCCAAATTTGGTCATAAACATGTGCTTATAGGGTGAAAATTCAAAAAATCCTTTTGCTCCTAACCGCAAACCCAAGGGCTACCAAATCTGGAGCACTTTTGATTTTTTTTTGAAATTAGCCTTGCATCAGGGGTCTTATGTTTTACAAAGGCTTCATATGGACGAAACTTGAAAATCACCGTATTTATAACCATACAGCATAGACTTGTATTATTTTGGCATGTGGCTTTATCTTGTGGATCTCTACCAGGGTTCAAGTGATTATCGCTCTGGGATCAAAAATGGCTTTTCCCTGCGGGTCTCAACTTTAACATGGGCTTTTACAGAGAAAACTTTGTAAGTCTTCATTTTGAAACCATTTGGCTCAGAATTGAAATGTTTAGTATTTATGGTTTATATTTATAAGCCAGTGGAGCGATACAGGGCCATCATGGCCCTCTTGTTTGTGTATGAAATGAACACATTTGGAGAATGCTAGTTCAAGTTACACCCTCTTTCTTGTACAGGTAAAATCTTGGACCAGAGTTGTAGATTGGTCTATACCTGTTCTCTTGTGTTTACACTATAACTTAACTCTTTGCCACACAGTCCTAAGTTTTAGCGACCCTGTGAGAGAAGGCTTTTGAGAACATTGTGGGAAAAGGAGAAAATGCTGGCAGCCAGCATTTTCTCTCCCACAATGTTTTCTACCCTCTCACAGACAGAAATAATCATTAAAACTACATTTAATTTGTTGTCTGCAAATGCTTTCAATTCGGTCAAGTCCAAAATTTTGTCATTTGGTAAAGAGTTAATCTTTACCGACGACCCCATATTTTGATGACCCTGAGGAACAACAATTTTGAAAATACTGTGGAAATAGAAGGAAATATTTTCTACCCTTTCAAAGACAAAACCCATCATTCTAGCCACATATGATTTATCATCTGAGAAGGAGTTAAACGTTTTGTCACCTTGTAATGAGCTTAGTCTTTTGTAAACAACAAAAGTCTAGACTTGTCAAAATCCAAAACATTTGCAGACAGCAAATTAAATGTAGCTCAGCGTTGGAAATTAGCACTGTGGGAAAAGGAGAAAAGGCTGGATACCAGCATTTTTAGCTCTGCTGTTTTCATAGAAAATGTCAAAGTATTGTTGTAGCCCTGGCTTCGTCATTTGCCTCATTGTCTTTGTCTTCGTCGTACAAAAACTTTAACTTTTTCACAAACTCTGACATTTTGTAATATTTCTGTCATTACTGAAGATATTTACTGTAAACTTGGAGAGGTTCTTAACTATCAAAAGGGGAACCCATACAACAAGGGCAGGTAACAATTAAAGTATTTCTAACACAGTTATGCCCCTTTTTCAACTTTGAATTTTTACTGAAAATCAAGCAACTGCAGCAGAGTGTTGGCAGCTGCATGCAGTGCTCTTGTTTGATTTTCCCACAATGACTTCAAAAGCAGGTTTACTTCAGGGTTGTTAAATATCGGGATTGATGGTTAATATCCTTTTACTGTCATAGAGGCATATTCCACTTGATGAAAAGTAGAGGAATATTGAAACATTGCCAGAAAAGAACAAAACAGTATGGTACTTATTTTGCATCCTCGAAATCTTTTTATTTGTCCATATTAATTGTTGTATTATGGTCTTCTGTTTTGATTCTATAGGATGCATTTCTGAACCCTTTCAAACTTTTTGTGTGACATTCTGCAAAGCATGATATACATTGACGCTGCCTGAAATCACTACCAAAGTAGTGATTGGGTCTCCTTTTGATAACTTTACCTAGTTACCAAATACATGTAATCCGGTTGTTTTAAAACTTTGTGAGAAAAGGAGAAAATGCTGGTATCCTACAATGTTTTCTTCCCTATCAAAGACATATTGCATCATTTGAGCCACATGGTATTTGTTGTTCACAAAAGTTTGAGTTTTTTGTCAAATCTTAAAATTTGTCATTTGGTAAAGAGTTACCGTATGATCCCAAGTTTTAATGAACATGAAGAATGCTTTTGAAAACTTTCTGGGAAAATGACCAGCATTTTCTCCTTGTTTCCACAATCTTTTCTACCCTTTGGAAGACACATCCCATCTTTTGGGCCTCATTTAAGTTGTCATCTGCAAATGCTTTCAATTTGGACATGTCTAATGTTATGTTGTATAGTATAGGTTAAATACATGTATGTGTTTCTTCTTATTTCTCCCAGGACTAGCATGGGCTGTGATACCCCACCCAAAATTGGGCTATTTTTCCGAGAGGTTTACATACAACAGTTGGAGGATTTTTGTGGCTGTTTGTACAATTCCAAGTTTATCTTCTGCTGTGATGTTCTTTTTTATGCCGGAGAGTCCGAAGTTTTTTCTGACTGTAAGTTTTTTTTTTTTACATTTTTTTGTATGTAGGGATTCTTTTTTTTTTAATGTCTTATTTGAAATTAATAAGTCTTTTACTAATGCCTAGTTTGTGGAATGGCTTCGATGAGGTAGATAATAAGAAAATATGAAAAATACAACATTTTTAAGTCTTTACCAAACAGTTTCGTGTTTTAGTAACCCTAACAAAATGGCATTTTAAAACACTGTCGGAAAAAGAGAAAATGTTGGTAACCAGCATTTTCTCCCTTTCCTACAATGTTTTTATCTGATAAAAAAATAATTCCTTTGATTTTATCCACATTCAGTCCTCAAAAACTTTTAATATGGACTCATCTCAAATTTTGTCATCTTGCAGAGGTTTATTCCTAAATATTTGAGCCATGCTCTGGCAAAAGGGGGCCTCATGCCATGTAATGCACGATACCAAGCAAGTCATCACATGATTATGGATCCATAAAATCCATTTTGTCTAACAGCCGACTGAATCATGAGGTAGACTGGTCCTTGGACATCCAGATTATTGACCAATAGTTGTTTTGGCCAAAGTCAGCCTGCAGGGACTGAGCAGGCTGACTTTGGTCAATACTTGTTGCAGAGGCATCATGCTCTTTTTTTCACAGAGCATGGCTCAGTTTTTTTGCCTTAACTTGTTGCATAGGTGTTTAAAGTGATGGTATATTATAGTATTGTCCTTCCTGATCTGACAATTTTTTAGCAGAAGATTCATTACATATGAATATTGCTACTATCTGTTTTTATCATCAGAGAGGAAAAATGGAAAGAGCCCTTAAAAGTCTTGAAGTTGTCCACAAGTTAAACAATGGAGAAAAATATTTACCAGTAAGTTGACTTTTTGTGCTTGTAGTTGTAGAGAGATATATCAAATGTATTTTACATTCCTTATCCCATCAGCTGTAAGGATAAACTTGTGAAATGTCCTCGTGGACTGACCCTGTTGTATTGACATTGTATGATTCATAAACCCTTTACCATACAATCCCTTGTTTTAACTCTTTACCAAACGACAAAATTTTAGACTCTACCAAATTCAAAGCATTTGCAGACGAGAAAATAACAATGGTTCAAATGGTGGAATTTGTCCTTGATAGAGTAGAAAACATTGTGGGAAAAGGAGAAAATGGTGGTTACCGGCATTTTCTCCTTTTTCCACAATGTTTCCAAAAGGCTTCTTCCTCAGTCATAAAATTGGGGATTGTGTGGTAAAGGGTTAAAGTAAAACTGCACAGAACGTGTAGTCTGATCTTAAATCAACATGGGCAAATATTTTCAAAAAAACTGTAGTAAAATTGGCTTTGAATTCGCAACAATTGTACTCCATCTACATGCAGAAAATGTATTTGTCTTACTTTGAGATTTGTTTTGTCTTTCGCCTGTTTTAACTCATCACCTCCATCAGCAGAATTTTCTGAAGAGAAAAAGGGCAAGAAGAGAAATCACTTGCAACAAGCATTTTCTCCATTTGCTGTATTTTTTTTATTAATTTATTCATGTATCAAACCCTGATTCATGTCTATAATTTATGTATACTAGGATATTATTAGTCATCTGCTGCAAATTTGTTTCAGAAGGCAGTGAGTCAACTATTACAAAAATACTTCTTCCATTAGTGGAACTCTTCAAGTTAAAGGCACATTTAGACTAGCACTGGGACCACGAATAAACAAAAATAAATGGCATCATATATGAATCAAAGGCAGCCATCTGTACTATCGGAGGCATTTTTCATTGCAAAGCAGTGTCTAACATTAAGGCTTTCATGTCTCATTTTCTTTTCCCATTAGATGGGTAAGATAACAAATCAGGTATGTTACCGGCACCGTGTAGGTTCCAATGATATTGCACTGTCTTGCAAGACTTGTTCATTTTCTCACCATATATCCAGAAGAGTGCTCAAAGAGGGATAACTCTATCGGACTGGCATTAAGAAGTGAGCCATTCTCTGTGAAAAGGGGGTTTAATGCAACTGCAAAAAGTATCGAGTTGGGTCAGCCGGCCCATTCCGCGCAGTCTGGCCCGAGTCGAAACCTTTTCCTATTATTCAATTTTCTACCTGTCCAAGGACCAGTCTACCTCATGATTCAGTGGGTTGTAAGACAAAATGGATTTTATAGATCCATAATTATGTGAAGCTTGCTTGGAATTTTGAATCACAGAAGTGCATTAAACCCCCTTTTTCCAGAGCTTGGCTCAAGTATTTAATGGGTCTTTTTTTGTCTTTTAAATTTTCAGTTTTCATCAGTGGTACTAACCACAGATCAGGGAGATGTTATTTATGTTGAGGAAGATGAAGAGAAATCCACATTCATGGATAATGTTAGAATGGTAAGTAGAGAGTACACAGATATGATATGGAAGTTTACTACACCTGGAAACAATGTTTTATTTTGGTATGTTTTCAAGAAAAAACTTCACCAAAATGATAGATTGTATTTCTTTTACTATTTACCATACAATCCCAACTTTTAACGGCCTTGAGGAAGATGGCACATGAAAACATTGTGGAAAAAGAAGAAAATGCTGGTAACCAGCATTTTCTTCTTTTCCCACAATGTTTTCTATTCTTTCAAAAACACATTCCACTATTTGAGTAACATTAAATTTTGTTGTCTTCAAGAACTTTGGATTTGGGCAAGTCCAGAACTTTGTTGTGTGGTAAAGGGTTAAGAAGAAAGCCTAAATGCTAAGATGTTTACAGAAAGGACAGAGATAATATAGAAGTCTACTGCTCCTGGATACCACATTTTATTTTGGCATGTTTTAAGAAGAATCTTTACAGAAGTGAAAAAAAAAAAATTGTCCTTGAAGACAGCCTATAAGCTAAAATACTTACAGAAAATGCATATCCATGCATGCGACATGCTACCAAGCAAAATATCACCTAATTATGGATCCATAAAATCCATTTTGACAAAAAAGCTAAGTGAACCATGAGGTAGAATTATCCTTTGACATGCAGAAAATTTAAAGATAGCGAAAAAGTTCAGTCCATGTCAGCCTGTGTGGATTACGCAAACTGACATAGGGCAATACTTTTCGCATATGTATTAAACCCCCTTTTCAAAGAGCATTGTCCATATATAATTTATAACTGAAAATGTGAGAACTCATGAAGCTCTAAAGGTCAAAATAAAAAGTTAATTTTCTTCCATGTTCTAAAACTTTTCTGTAATTAGTCCCCTACCGGCGAAGCCGGAGGGGACTTTAGGTTTGCACTCTGTCCGTCCGTCTGTCAGTCTGTCCATCTGTCCGTCAGTCCGGCAATCCAGTTTTCCGGACTTTTTTTCTAAACGCTGGTACATATTGAGCTGTGTGTAAGTCACCCACCATCACTTACAGATCAAGTTCGACTTCCGTTCCGGTCCACTGGTTTTTCACGGATTTACGGGCCTTGGACTTACAAAATTTCACTGATAAATCAGTTTTCCGGACTTTTCTCCTAAACGCTGGTAGGTATTAATCTCACATTTTCTGTGTAACTCAACCACTATGACTTACAGATCAAGTTCGACTTTTGTTCCGGTCCACTGGTTTTTCACGGATTTACGGGCCTTGGACTTATAAAATTTCACTGATAAATCAGTTTTCCATACTTTTTTCCTAAACACTGGTAGGTATTGATCTCAGATTTGCTGTGTAACTCAACCACCATGACTTACAGATCAAGTTCGACTTTCGTTCCAGTCCACTGGTTTTTCACGAATTTACGGGCCTTGGACTTACAAAATTTCACTGATAAATCAGTTTTCCAGACTTTTTTTTCTAAATGCTGGTAGATATTCACCTGACTTTAGCTGTGTAAGTCAACCACCATTACTTACAGATCAAGTTTGAGTTTCGTCCCGCTCCACTGCTTTTTCACACATTTACGGGCCTTGGACTTACAAAATTTCACTGATAAAACATTTTTCCGCACTTTTTTTCTAAACGCTGCTACATATAGAGCTGATTTTTGGTGTGTACATCAACCACCATGACTTACACATCAAGTTCGAGTTTCGTCCTGCTCCACTGCTTTTTGACACATTTACGGGCCTTGGACTTACAAAATTTCACTGAGAAAACATTTTTCCGCACTTTTTTTCTAAACGCTGCTACATACCGAGCTGATTTTTGGTGTGTACATCAACAACCATGACTTACACATCAGGTTCGAGTTTCGTCCAGGTCCACTGCTTTTTTATGCATTTACGGGCCTTGGACTTTAAAAATTTCACTGACATGCCAGCGATACATACGGCCGGTAGGGGACTGTGTATTGCTATGCAATACTATCAGAATGCTTGTTGGCTTCGAATTTTTGATATACGAAGTCAGGTTATTAGGTCATGTGAAATAAATATATTATGAGACCTATTAAGTAATAGGAGAACATCTGAAAGAATAATGAAGAATGATTGTTCAGAATTGTTTTTTAGCTCATCTGAGCACAACGTGCTCAAGGGGAGCTTTTAGGATCACCCGGTGTCTGTCGTTCATTGTGCGTCGTCAACAGTTCTTTAAACATCATCTCCTTCTAAACCACTGGGCCAATTTGGACCAAACTTGGCAGGAATGTTCCTGGGGAGGTCCTCTTTAAAAACTGTTCACAAAATTTGATTCCATCAAAAACTTTGGTTGCCATGGCAACAAAATGGAATTTTCTAAGAAATTCTTTAAAAATCTTCTTCTCTGAAACCGCTGGTCAGATTTTGAAATAATTTCACAGGAATGTACCTTTGGTGACTCTTTTCAAAAATTGTTCGCGAAATTTTGATATGTCGAAAAACATGGCACTGGTGAATGGGGGCTACTTGCACTATATGGATATGAAGAAATCCTTAAAAATTATTCTTCTCTGAAACAAAGTCATAAACTAGATCTCTAGGTCAAATTGAAGAAAGACATTTTGGACACTCCGGAGGCCACATTTTCAGGTCAGTTGACCAGACAATTGGTCAGAAAGTTTGTCTTAGTAATATCTCAGATGAGTTTTAAATTGGGTCATTATGACCCTGGAGTGAAATTTCGCCTAATGACTCGGGTGAGCGATCCAGGGCCATCATGACCCTCTTGTACATATAAATGAGCCTTTCTCTGGCAAAAAAAGGGGACTTAATGCATCTCTGTCATGCATTATACCAAGCAAGTCATTATATAATTATGGATCCATAAAATCTATTTTGTTCTTACATCCGATGAGGTAGAATGGTCATTTGACATGCCTTGCACAACATTTAACAAAAGTATATACTTTTTGCAGATGCATTAAACTCCTTTTCACAGAGCATGGCTCAAATGAATGTTCACTGTGGTAGATTGCTGTAAAGTAGAGGGCTCTAGGCAGTAGTTTTTGTAGATGGGCGACTGCTATACTTGAGTGGTGTAAGCAACATTGGTCTATTGCATGATGAAGAAAGTTATCTTGAAGGGGTAATGTGTTAACCCTTTACCACACAATGACACCTTTTGATGCCCCTGGGAAAGAAGCCTTTGGAAAACATTGTGGGAAAAGGAGAAAATACTGGTAACCAGCATTTTCTCCTTTTCCCACAATGTTTTCTACCCTATCAAAGGAAAATTACACCATTTGAGCCACACTGAAATTGTCATCTGCAAATGCTTTCAATTTGGACAAGGGTAAAGTTTTGTCGTCTGGTAAAGGGTTAATTAATACATGTACACTAATTGCACATCTTGGTCACATGATGATAGGTTATTTCCATTCTATTTTCAGCTATTGTCACAAACCAGAACTTTGTTTGGAAAATCTCTTCTCAGAGTCACTGTGATCATGCTGATAATCAATTTCACATTGAGTTTTGGGTATGTATTTCTTACTTTTATATCCCATCTGACGATTTGTTTGTTAGTATTGGAGTTCAACGCTGTTTTAGCAACTTGGGTCATATCACAGTGGTCAGTTCTCCTACACATGTGTTTCCTGGTTTTCTCACACCAGTGCCGACATGACTTTCCTTCCAAGTCACTGACTACCTTTCCACATGCATCAGAGTCGAGAGGCGAAAAATTGCTGGAAAGTTAGCTTCATCTGGGTATGGAACTTGCAACCACCAGGTCACGAGTCAGATACACAAATCACTTAGCTACCTGGGCAGACCCCATCCGACATACAGAATCTTGTTATATAGTAATGAGGAAAGCAGTATTCTGATTTTGGAGACTGCTTGTTTTGGCTGAACAATAACGGAACAATTAATGGATAGTCTCCCCAAAAAAATGCCATTAAATTTTTACAGCATATTGTTCTTCAAATTCAGGATCAGACTGTATATTTTGATGCATATTTTCTACAAATGCACCTTCAGTTTCATGTTAACCCTTAACTCTTTACCAAACGACAGAATTTCAGACAGGTCCAAATTGAAAGCATTTGCAGACAACATATTAAATTTAGTTGAAATGATAGTGATTGTCAGTGAAATTGTATAAAAATCTAGTTACCAGCATTTTCTCTTTTTCCCACACGGTTTTCAAAAGGCTATTTTCTCAGGGTCTTGAAAACTCGGGATTGTGTGGAAAAAGAGTTGAAAGCCGTATAGACCCACCAGACATTCTAAATCTGGATTTCAGACCCAAATGAATGCAGTATCAGGGTTGCTTTTATCTAGAATGTCTCAAAGTGGACTTTGTAGATTAAAGATCAAACTACACATTTTTGTGCAGTCTGATCTGTATCTACATCTGCCACAAAGGCAACTACAGTTGCGAAAGGGACTTTAAAACTTATGAGTTATTATTTGTAATTTCTGAGTGGATGCAAGATTTATGATTTTCAGTTTCTGTGGGGGGATAAGGGATACAGTTTTGAATTACTGAGTAGATATACGAGCTATGGTTTTCCTGTTCTATGTGCATTTAAGAGTTATGATTTTCAATTCTGAGGTGTGAAAAAGAGATACGATTTTCAATTTCTAAGTGGGTATATTTCAGTTTCTGTGTGCATATTAAAGTTATGATTTTTTAGCTCACCTTAGCACAACGTGCTAAAGGTGAGCTATTGTGATCGCCCTATGTCCGGCGTCTGTCAACAATTTCTTTAAACATCTTCTTCTCCTAAACCACTGGGTGAATCTTGATGAAACTTGGCAGGGATGTTTCTTGGGTGAAGCTCTACCAAAATTGTTCAAAGAATTAAATTCCACCCACAACTCTGGTTGCCATGGCAACAAAAAGGAAAAAAAAGCAAAATCTTTGAAAATCTTCTTCTCTGAAACTAGAAGGCGCAGAGCTTTGATATTTGGTATGTAGCATCTCCTAGTGGACCTCTACCAAGTTTGTTCATTTGATGCCCCTGGGGTCAAAACTGGCCCCGCCCCGGGGGTCACAAGTTTGAGCATAGTAACAAAGAAGGAAAACTTTAAAAATCTTCTTCTCTGAAACTTGAAGGCATAGAGCTTTGATATTTGGCATGTAGCATCTCCTAGTAGACCTCTACCAAGTTTGTTCATATGATGCCCCTGGGGTCAAAACTGGCCCTGCCCCGGGGGTCACAAGTTCGAACATAGGAACAAAGAGGGGAAACTTTAAAAATCATCTTCTCTGAAACTGGAAGGCGTAGAGGGTTGATATTTGGTATGTAGCATTGCCTAGTGGACCTCTACCAAGTTTGCTCATATGATGCCCCTGGGCCAAAACTGGCCCCACCCCGGGGGTCACAAGTTTGAGCATAGTAACAAAGAAGGAAAACTTTAAAAATCTTCTTCTCTGAAACTTGAAGGCATAGAGCTTTGATATTTGGCATGTAGCATCTCCTAGTGGACCTCTACCAAGTTTGTTCATATGATGCCCCTGGGGTCAAAATTGGCCCCGCCCCGGGGGTCACAATTTCCAACATGGAAACAAAGAAGGAAAACTTTAAAAATCTTCTTCTGTAAAACTAGAAGGCATAGAGCTTTGATATTTGGCATGAAGCATCTCCTAGTAGACCTCTACCAAGTTTGTTCATATGATGCCCTTGGGGTCATAACTGGCCCTGCCCCGGGGGTCACAAGTTTGAACATAGGAACAAAGGGGGGAAACTTTAAAAATCATCTTCTCTGAAACTGGAAGGCGTAGAGCTTTGATATTTGGTATGTAGCATTGCCTAGTGGACCTCTACCAAGTTTGTTCATATGATGCCCCTGGGGTCAAAACTGGCCCCACCCAGGGGGTCACAAGTTTGGGCATAGTAACAAAGAAGGAAAACTTTAAAAATCTTCTTCTCTGAAACTTGAAGGCGTAGAGCTTTGATATTTTGCATGTAGCATCTCCTAGTGGACCTGTACCAAGTTTGTTCATATGATGTCCCTGGGGTCAAAACTGGCCCCGCCCCGGGGGTCACAATTTCCAACATAGGAACAAAGAAGGAAAACTTTAAAAATCTTCTTCTGTAAAACTAGAAGGCATAGAGCTTTGATATTTGGTATGTAGCATCGCCTAGTAGACCTCTACTAAGTTTGTTCATATGATGCCCTTGGGGTCAAAATTGGCCCTGCCCCGGGGGTCTCAAGTTCAAACATAGGAACAAAGAAGGAAAACTTTAATTTTTTTTTCTCTTAAATGGGAAGGCATAGAGCTTTGATATTTGGTATGTAGCATCTCCTAGTGGACTTCTACCAAGTTTGTGCCAAGGATGCTGCTTGGGTCAAAACTGGCCCAGCCCCTGGGGTCACAAGTTCAAACATAGGAACAAAGAAGGAAAACTTTAAAATTCTTCTTTTCTGAAACCGAAAGGTGTGGCGCTTTGATATTTGGTATGTTGCATCTCAGAGTGGACCTCTACCAAGTTTGTTCATATGATGACCCTGGGTCAAAACTGGCCCCGCCCCGGGGGTCACAAGTTCGAAGATAGGAACAGAGAAGGAAAACTTTAAATTTCTTTTTCTCTTAAACGGGAAGGTGTAGAGCTTTGATATTTGGTATGTAGCATTTCCTAGTGGACCTCTACCAAGTTTGTTCATATGATGCCCCTGGGTCAAAACTGGCCCAGCCCCGCGGGTCACAAGTTCAAACATAGGAACAAAGAAGGAAAACTTTAAAATTCTTCTTTAAAACTGGAAGGCATAGAGCTTTGAAATTTGGTATGTAGTGATTCTTTTCTAAGTTTGTTTGCCCATCCAAGCGCAACAAGTTCATTGAGTTCAAAATTGGGTCATCTTGGGTCATAAACTAGGTCACTAGGTCAAATTAAAGAAATACCTTGTTGGCACTCTCAAGGCCACATTATTTGCTCAATTGAAAGTTTGTCTTTATAAAGTCTCACATAAGATTAATTTGGGTCAACCTGGGTCATAAACTAGTTCACTGGGTCAAAGTAAAGAAATACCTTGTTTGCACTCTGGAGGCCACATTTATTGCTCAAATGACCTGAAATTTGGCCAGAATGTTTGTCTTTATGAAATACCAGATGAGTTCGGATTTGAGTCACCTGGAACCATAAACTAGGTCACTAGGTCAAAATAAAGAAATACCTTGTGGGCACTCTAGAGGCCACATTCTTTGCTTAATTGCCTTGAAAATTGGTCAGAATGTTTGTCTTTGTAAAATCTCACGAGTCTGAATTTGGGTCAACTGGGTTCATAAACTAGGTCACTTGGTCAAATTAAAGAAATAGCTAGTGGGCACTCTAGGGGCCACATTTATTATTCATATGATTTGAAAATTGGTTAAAATGTTTCTTTTGATATAGTCAAAGACCAGTTCAAATTTGGGTCACCTGGGATCATAATCTAGGTCACTAGGTCAAATTAAAGAAATATCTTTAGGGCACTCGAGGCCACATTTTTTGCTCAGTTGACTTGAAAATTGGTCAGAATGTTTGTCTTCATGAAATATGAGTTTGAAATTGGGTCACCTGCGGTCAAAAACTAGGTCACATGGTCAAATTAAAGAAAAACCTTAAAGGCACTCTACTAAGGTGAGCGGCCCAGGGCCATCATGGCCCTCTTGTTTATTTCTGTGAAGATGTAAGAGCTGTGATTTTCAATTTCTGTGTGGATGTGTTTCCTATTGCAGTTATTATGGGCTATGGATGTGGTTCCCGGAAATTTTTTCACGAGTCGAGAAGTATGGAGGATCACCATGTAGTCACATCGAAGTCAATAGTACGACAGATTTCAGTAACTGTACTGGTATACCAGAGGATTGGGTGTTTTTCGAAGGTTTTATGACAGCTCTATCCAATTTACCAGGGAATATCATAACCATCATAATAATGGATAAAGTAGGCCGAAAACCTTTATTAGGTGGGATATAGCTTCCTTGTTTGTTGAGTATGTCATTTACCACCATTATTCATGTTGTTACATACAGTCTGCTCTGACCTTTTATGCATGGATCAGGGTATGTTAGTCAGTTTAACTCTTTTATCAAATGACAAAATTTTAGACTGGTCATAATTGAAAGCATTTGCAGACAGCAAATTAAATGAGGCAGAAGGAATGATTTTTGTCTTGGAAAGGAAGAAATACTGGCTTAAGTTTCTCTTTAGAAATGTTGGATACCTCAGTCTGTTGCCTACATTTAGTGTTTGACATTGTCAACCTATGTGACCGGTTCTGGTCTGTTGTTTTACAGTTGAGCCATGCTCTGGCAAAAAGGTGCTTAATGCATCGCCGCACTTTACCATGCAAGTCGTCATAATTTCATGAATCTATAAAATCCATGTAGTCTAACAACCAACTAAATCATAAGGTAGAATGGTCCTTGGACATGCAGAATATTTACAAATAGCAAAAAGTATCAACCCATGTCAGCCTGCGCAGACACGCAGACATGGGTCAATACTTTTTGCAGGTGCAGTAAGCCCCCTTTTCACAGAGCATGGCTCACTCATTGTAGCCATTGCTTTAATAAAAGCTAGCCACATCTATCCATATCACACAACAATTTAAAGTTTAATGCAACTCACTGACCTTTTGTGGACAGTGTAGATCAAGATCCGACTGCACAGAATGTGCAGTCTGATCTTGGATCTACATTGTCCAATAAGGGGATACTTCCCAAACTCCCATAACTTTGAAATATCAACAGTTTGGTTTTTACCATTGGCTTGAAAGTTTCATTTAAGTTATTTAGCAGGATAAGGGACAATTCTGAGTTCAAAGATAAGTTGAGCAGAACATCTCAACCAATATAATGGCTAATGTCAGAATTTAGAATTGAAGTAACACTTGAGCCATGCATTGACAAAAGGAGGCTTAATGCATCTCCGCCATGCAGAATACCAAGTAAGTCATTACAGTATTATGAATCCATGAAATCCATTTTGTATAGCAATGGACTGAATTATGTGGTACACTGGTCATTTGAGCTGCAGAAATTTTACCTACAGCATAAAGTTTTGGCCAAGGCTGACCTGGGTTGATACCTTTTACAGGTGCATTAAGTCCCCCTTTTTACAGAGCATGAATCATTTAAGACTGCAGTTACGTACTTTGGACAACACACTTTCTTATTCTCAGGCTGTTTGTTTTTCACATAAATGAAATAATTACCATGTTTTATGGCATGAAATACTCGATTTTCGTAAAAGTCCTGCTTGACTCAGTGGTTGGGGTGTAGAATTAGTGATTATTCATGATTTCAATCCTCATCAGAGGCACTGAGTTTTTCATGGGCCTTCAGAGCCCCAGCCCAGTTCTGGTAGCACTCAGGAAACATGTGAATAAGTGAGCTGTTGATGCAATATGAGCAGTGTAATGTTGAATGGAGCACCATTCAATTAATTATGGATTCTCACTCCGATACATTTTTTCTAAGGAAATGATGAGTTTAGGTATTCTCCTTTCCATCAATTATTTCTCCTTTCTGCAATTAGTAGGTTTGGTTGGTGTGGAATTTGTCTATTAAGTAAGAGAATATACTATCAGTTCTTTGATCCTTGACAACATGTTATCATTAAAGTAACCATTTCACAATTTCAGCTTCCAGTATGGTCATTGCTGGTGTCACAGTGTTCTTTTTACCCTTTGTGAAAACAAAATATGAAAACTTGGCCATCTCATGTGTATTTGGTGCAGTATCAACAGTGGGATGGAATGCCCTAGACGTACTTCAAGCTGAATTGTTTCCAACCGCAGTGAGGTACAATTTTACATATTGTTTTGATACACACCAGTTTCATTTCGACTTCTAGAGCTGAGCTCAGATTAAATTGCTTATGCGGACAGTGTAGATCAAGATCAGATTGCACAGAATGTGAAGTTTGTTATGAAATCTAGACCGTCTGCTGCTCTTCCATATATTCTGGCAAAAACATTTTTGAAATTGTAATATCTGCATCTTTGGTTCTGACTGAGAATGACATTTTGCTATAAACAGCCCAAAAAGTGCTAACCCTTTACCAGACGACAAATTTTAGCTGTGTCCAAACTGAAAGCATTTGCAGATGACAATTTCAGTGTGGCTCAAATGGTGGAATTTTTCTTTGATAAGGTAGAAAACATTGTGGTTACCAGCATTTTCTCCTTTTCCCACATTGTTTTGAATAGGCCTCTTTCCCAAATGACAGCATTGTGCAGTAAAGGGTTAAAGTCGGCTCCTCATTAGGACTGCTGGTAGAGAGTTCTGTAGACTTTTGCATGCCAATCCAATTTGTGTTGAAGTTTTTGACAGCATAAATAGTTGTACGAAAACTGCAAGCATATTGCACTAGGCAAGTCTCCCGTTTTGGAAGATGAACTGAACAACTTTATACCCTTTACCACACAATCCCTATTTGGTGACCCTTGTTACCAGCATTTTCTCCATTTCCAAGTCTGTTTTTCTATCTTCTTAAGGGTATATTCCATCATTGAAGCCCCATTTGTTTTGTCGTCTGCAAGTTCTTTCAATATGGAAAAGTCTAAAATTTTGTTGTCTGGGAAAGATTTCATTTTTGCCGATTACATTAACCTCAAGTCTGTACCAAACGACAAAATTTAGACAAGTACTCATTGAAAGTATTTGCAGCCGACATCTCAAATTAGCCGAAATGAATGTAAATGACTGTGATAGTGCAAAAAATCTTGTGGGAAAAGGAGAAAATGATATTTACCAGTGTTTATCCTTTTCCCATACGGTTTTCAAAAGGCTATTCCATTCTTAAATGTGGGATTGTTTGGTATAGAGTTAAATAGATTCTAGCATGACTCGAAATGCTCAGAATCTGTAGAACACCCAGTAAAAGTGGCTGTCTGATCTACCATGAGGAGAATGCGATTGGGATAGAATGAACTCTTCTAATACTCGATCATTTATACATACAAGCATCATCCTTTCAAGAGAAACAATTAATTTTGATATCTTAGAAGTACTCATACTGTGCTCTGTATTGCAGGTCCACAGCCTTTGGTTTACAATCAGGACTTGGTCGTATAGCAGCTATCTGTGGAAACGTTGTGTTTGGAGCGCTTGTTGATGTTCACTGTGCTGTACCGATGATAATGGTTGCAGTGCTCCTGGCTATTGGAGGCTTGAGTGCAATAAGATTACCCAACACTACAGGAAAAGATATTCATTAACACATAAGCACATGTAGAAGAATTTTTGTCTGTAGCTAAAGACAACTTTCGGCCACATTATTGTTGAAAGAGTTCTCTAAGGCATTGGTCATGTTGAGCACCTTCTCTTTTGGCCAAAATTCTTTAACATGAATCTTAACCCTTTCCAGCACAATGCAATTTTGGACATGAGTATATTGAAAGCGCCTGTGGACTACAAATATGATGTGGTTGAAAAGATCGGAGTGTATCTTTAAAAGGGGAGAAAACTTTGCGGAAAAAGGGGAAAATGCTGGTCATTGTTTTCAAACGTCTTCTTCCTTGAAGATATTAAAACAGGAGATGGTTTAGTACAGGCATAATTCATGTTGATTATCAGTGTTAAGGGACAGGGATGTTTTAAAAGTTGTCCAGTTTACTTCTGGAAGGAATGAGCTAATTGTAATAGCTTTGTAACATATGGAAATTATTTTACTGTGATAGTATAATATTATATCAAGAACAATGAAACCATTTGCATGGTGGTTAACAGGGTTGCCCATATAAATTTTTTAATCCGAATTATGATTATCTCATATGAACATGAGCCATGCTCTGTGAAAAGGGAGCTTAATACATCTGCAAAACGTATCGATCCATGTCAGCCTGCGCAGTCTCCGTAGGCTGACCTGGGTCAAACCTCTTTTCTAATGGTCAATTTTCTGAGTGTCAAAGAACCAGCCTACCCCATGATTCAATAGGTCGTAAGACAAATTACATGTTATAGACTCATAATTATGGGATGACTTGCATTGTATGATGCATCATGGAGATGCATTAAACCCCCCTCTTGCCAGAGCATGGTGTATTGTTTTGTACAGTTACTTTTGCTGCTGCTTGCATTTTTAGCTCCACTGGCCGAAGGCCAGCGGGCTTATGTCATGGCCCGGTGTCCGTCGTGCGTCCGTCCGTCCGTGCGTTAACTTTTATTTCAAACATCTTCTTCTCTGAAACTACCCATCCAATTTTCATGAAACTTCACAGAAATGATCCTGCCATGGTCCTCTTCAGAATTTCTTGAAAGAATTTGATTCCTTCAAAAACTCTGGTTGCCATGGCAACAAAACTGAAAAATATTGGAAATCTTTAAAAATCTTCTTGTCTGAAACCATAAGGCATAGGGCTACCAAATTTGGCATGTAGCTTTATGTAGTAGACCTCTATCATGTTTCTTGAAATTATAGCCCTGGGGTCAAAATTGGCTCTGCCCCAGGGGTCACAAGTTTTACATAGGCTTATATAGAGAAAACTTTAAAAAATCTTCTTGTCTGAAACCATAAGGCATAGCGCTACCAAATTTGGCATGTAGCTTTATGTAGTAGACCTCTATCATGTTTCTTGAAATTATAGCCCTGGGGTCAAAATTGGCTCTGCCCCAGGGGTCACAAGTTTTACAAAGGCTTATATAGAGAAAACTTTAAAAATCTTCTTGTCTGAAACCATAAGGCATAGGGCTACCAAATTTGGCATGTAGCTTTATGTAGTAGACCTCCATCATGTTTCTTGAAATTATAGCCCTGGGGTCAAAATTGGCTCTGCCCCAGGGGTCACAAGTTTTACATAGGCTTATATAGAGAAAACTTTAAAAATCTTCCTGTACCTAGCCATAAGGCCTAGAGCTACCAAATTTTGCATTTAGCTTGATCTAGTTGGGTTCTACCAAAAGTGCCCAAAGTATAGTCCTGGGGTCAATTTGGCCTCATGCTTTGTGGGGGGGGGGGGGGGGAGGTTCATAACATTTACATGGGCTTACATAGGGAAAACTTTTAAATCTTGGTGTGCATAGCCATAAGGCTTAGGCTACCAAATTTTGCATAATTATAGCATTATCTAGTGGACAATTACAAAGAGGGCCCAAGTTACAACCCTAGGATCAAGTTTGGCCCTGCACCAGGGGTCACAAGTTTTACATGGGTTTATGGAGTGAAAAGTTCACAAACCATCTTGTTACTAGCCATAAGGCCAAAAACTCCCAAATTTGGCATGTTATTCTTCTAATACACATATTCCCCATTTAGTCCGACTGTAGCCCGGAGGTCAAAGTTTTATAAGGGCTTATATATAGTGAAGACTTTTCTTCATGGTTTATATTTATAAGCCAGTGGAGCGATACAGGGCCATCATGGCCCTCTTGTTTTTTAGCTCACCTGAGCACGAAGTGCTCAAGGTGAGCTTTTGTGATCGCCCATTGTCCGTCGTCCACAATTTCTTTAAACATCTTCTCCTCCTAAACCACTGGGCCAATCTTGATGAAACTTGGCAGGGATGTTCCTCAGGTGAAGCTCTACCAAAGTTGTTCAAGAGATTGAATTCCACCCATAACTCTGGTTGCCATGGCAACCAAAAGGAAAAAAATAGCAAACTCTTTGAAAATCTTCTTCTCTGAAACTAGAAGGCGTAGAGCTTTGATATTTGGTATGTAGCATCTCCTAGTGGACCTCTACCAAGTTTGTTCATATGATGTCCCTGGGGTCAAAACTGGCCCCGCCCCGGGGGTCACAAGTTCAAACATAGGAACAAAGAAGGAAAACTTTAAAATTCTTCTTCTCTGAAACTGGAAGGCGTGGAGCTTTGATATTTGGCATGTACCATCTCCTAGTGGACCTCTACCAAGTTCGTTCATATGACGCCCCTGGGGTCAAAACTGGCCCCGCCCTGGGGGGTCACAAGTTTCGAACATAGCAACAAAGAATGAAAACTTTAAATTTCTTCTTCTCTGAAACTGGAAGGCGTGGAGCTTTGATATTTGGCATGTAGCATCTCCTAGTGAACTTCTACCAAGTTTGTTCATATGACGCCCCTGGGGTCAAAACTGGCCCCGCCCCGGGGGTCACAAGTTTCAAACATAGGAACAAAGAAGGAAAAATTTAAAAGTCTTCTTCTCTCAAACTGGAAGGCGTGGAGCTTTGATATTTGGCATGTAGCATCTCCTAGCGGACCTCTACCAAGTTTGTTCATATGATGTCCCTGGGGTCAAAACTAGCCCCGCCCCGGGGATCACAAGTTTCAAACATGTGAACAAAGAATGAAAACTTTAAAATTCTTCTTCTCTGAAAATGGAAAGCGTGGAGCTTTGATATTTGGCATGTAGCATCTCCTAGTGGACCTCTACCAAGTTTGTTCATATGACACCCCTGGGGTCAGAACTGGCCGCGCCCCAGGGGTCACAAGTTTTGAACATAGGAACAAAGAAGGAAAACTTTAAAATTCTTCTTCTCTGAAACTGGAAGGCGTGGAGCTTTGATATTTGGCATGTAGCATCTCCTAGTGGACTTCTACCAAGTTTGTTCATATGACGCCCCTGGGGTCAAAACTGGCCCCGCCCCGGGGGTCACAAGTTTCGAACATAGGAACAAAGAAGGAAAACTTTAAAATTCTTCTTCTCTGAAACTGGAAGGCGTGGAGCTTTGATATTTGGCATGTAGCATCTCCTAGTGGACCTCTACCAAGTTTGTTCATATGACACCCCTGGGGTCAGAACTGGCCCCGCCCCAGAGGTCACAAGTTTCGAACATAGGAACAAAGAAGGAAAACTTTAAGATTCTTCTTCTCTGAAACTGGAAGGCGTGGAGCTTTGATATTTGGCATGTAGCATCTCCTAGTGGACCTCTACCAAGTTTGTTCATATGACGCCCCTGGGGTCAAAACTGGCCCCGCCCCGGGGGTCACAAGTTTCGAACATAGGAACAAAGAAGGAAAACTTTAAAATTCTTCTTCTCTGAAAATGGAAAGCGTGGAGCTTGTATATTTGGCATGTAGCATCTCCTAGTGGACCTCTACCAAGTTTGTTCATATGATGTCCCTGGGGTCAAAACTGGCCCCGCCCCGGGGGTCACAAATTTCCAACATAGGAACAAAGAATGAAAACTTTAAAATTCTTCTTCTCTGAAACTTGGAAGGCGTGGAGCTTTGATATTTGGCATGTAGCATCTCCTAGTGGACCTCTACCAAGTTTGTTCATATGATGCCCCTGGGGTCAAAACTGGCCCGCCCTGGGGGGTCACAAGTTTCGAACATAGCAACAAAGAATGAAAACTTTAAAATTCTTCTTCTCTGAAACTGGAAGGCGTGGAGCTTTGATATTTGGCATGTAGCATCTCCTAGTGGACTTCTACCAAGTTTGTTCATATGACGCCCCTGGGGTCAAAACTGGCCCCGCCCCGGGGGTCACAAGTTTCAAACATAGGAACAAAGAAAGAAAAATTTAAAAGTCTTCTTCTCTCAAACTGGAAGGCGTGGAGCTTTGATATTTGGCATGTAGCATCTCCTAGCGGACCTCTACCAAGTTTGTTCATATGACACCCCTAGGGTCAAAACTGGCCCCGCCCCGGGTATCACAAGTTTCAAACATGTGAACAAAGAATGAAAACTTTAAAATTCTTCTTCTCTGAAAATGGAAAGCGTGGAGCTTTGATATTTGGCATGTAGCATCTCCTAGTGGACCTCTACCAAGTTTGTTCATATGACACCCCTGGGGTCAGAACTGGCCGCGCCCCAGGGGTCACAAGTTTCGAACATAGGAACAAAGAATGAAAACTTTAAAATTCTTCTTCTCTGAATATGGAAAGCGTGGAGCTTATATATTTGGCATGTAGCATCTCCTAGTGGACCTCTACCAAGTTTGTTCATATGATGTCCCTGGGGTCAAAACTGGCCCCGCCCCGGGGGTCACAAGTTTCGAACATAGGAACAAAGAATGAAAACTTTAAAATTCTTCTTCTCTGAAACTGGAAGGCGTGGAGCTTTGATATTTGGCATGTAGCACCTCCTAGTGGACCTCTACCAAGTTTGTTCATATGATGTCCCGGGGGTCAAAACTGGCCCTGCCCTGGGGGTCACAAGTTTCAAACGTAGGAACAAAGAAGGAAAACTTTAAAATTCTTCTTCTCTGAAACTGGAAGGCGTAGAACTTTGATATTTGGTATGTAGCATCTCCTAGTAGACCTCTAACAAATTTGTTCATATGATGCCCCTGGAGTCAAAACTGGCCAAGCCCCGGGGTCACAATTTCAAACATAGGAACAAAGAAGGAAAACTTTAAAAGTTCTTCTTCTCTGAAACTGGAAGGCGTGGAGCTTTGATATTTGGCATGTAGCATCTCCTAGTGGACCTCTACCAAGTTTGTTCATATGATGTCCCTGGGGTCAAAACTGGCCCCGCCCCGGGGGTCACAAATTTCAAACATAAGAACAAAGAAGGAAAACTTTAAAATTCTTCTTCTCAGAAACTGGAAGGCATAGAGCTTTGATATTTGGCATGTAGCATCTCCTAGCGGACCTCTACCAAGTTTTTTCATACAATGCTCCTTGGGTCAAAACTGGCCCTGCCCCGGGGGTCACAAGTTCTAACATAGGAACAAAGAAGGAAAACTTTAAAATTTTTCTTTTCTAAACCTTGAAGGCATGCATAGAGCTTTGTTATTTGGTATGTAGTGAACCTGTTCTAAGTTTGTTAGCCCACCTGAGCACAACATGTTCAGTGAGTTTGAAATTGGGTCACCTGGGGTCATAAACTAGGTCACTAGGTCAAATTAAATAGATACCTTGTGGGCACTCTAGAGGCCACATTTATTGCTCAAATGACCTGAAATTTGGTCAGAATGTTTGTCTTCATAAAATCTCGGATGAGTTTGGATTTAGGTCACCTGGGATCATAAACTAGGTCACTAGTTCAAATTAAAGGAATTCCTTGTGGGCACTCTAGAGGCCACATTTTCGGCTCAATCGACTTGAAAATTGGTCAGAATGTTTGTCTTGATAAAATCTCACATGAGTCTGAATTTGGGTCATGTGGGGTCTTAAATTAGGTCACTAGGTCAAATTAAAGAAATACCTTGTGTGCACTCTAGAGGCCGCATTTATTGTTCAATCGATTCGAAAATTGGTTAAAATGTTTCTCTTGAGGAAATCTATGATGAGTTCAAAAGTGCGTCACCTGGGGTCATAATCTAGGTCACTAGGTCAAATTAAAGAAATATCTTGAGGGCACTCTAGAGGCTACATTTCTTGCTCAATTGACTTGAAAATTGGTCAGAATGTTTGTTTTGATGAAATACCAGATTAGGAATTACGGAAATTCCTTGTGGATGCTCTAGAGGCCACATTTTAAGCTCAATTGACCTGACAATTGGTCAGAAATTGGATTATGCACGTTGAGTGAATTTCGCCTATTGACTCGGGTGAGCGACCCAGGGCCATCATGGCCCTCTTGTTTTTTTTTTGTTTTGGTAGGGGTCGTTAAAAATACACTGACACAGCAGCTTCTTTTTTATTTATATTGTTGTTGTCTGCTGAAGCGGGTTCAATGGTAAGGTGTGGGGCTTGTAATCTTGAAACCCCAGGTTTTATTCTCACTTACACTGGGTTTTTTGTTGGAGAGTCCAAGGGCAAGGCACTTCACAGTCCCAGCCTATTACTGGTGAAACCCAGGACACATGTAAATGTGCGAGCTGTTGCTGTGATATGACTGAAATAATGTTGAAAGCAGCATTAAACACCATACATCAATCAAAAGTCTTCTGTTGCTGTGGGTCCACATTCCCTTTAACTCTTTACCACACGATCCCAACTTTTAACGACCCACAAAATGAAAGCTTTTGAAAACATTGTGGGAAATTCAGCATTTCCTCCTTTTCCCACAATGTTTTCTACCCTTCTCAAAACAAGTTTTGATTTTCAAGTTACATTTATTTTGTCGTCTGCAAAGGCTTTCAATTTGGACTAGTCTAAACTTTCGTCGTTTGGTAAAGAGTAAGCTACTTATAAGTATACCCTTACCTTTTACCAAACAATTCTAATGACCCTGAGGATAGACTTGTGAAAATGTTGTGAGAAAGGGGAAAAAATGCTGGTTACCAGCGTTTACTTCATTACAAAAAGGTTTTCAATCCTTTCAGAGACATATCTCATTATTTCATTCATACTTGAATTACAGTCTTCAAATGCTATCAAATTAAAAAAGTCTTAAGGTTTTTTTGTGTTGTAAAAAGCTAACCTTTTACCAAATGATAAAATGCAAGACTTGTCCAAATTAAAAGCATTTGCAGACAACAAATTAAACGTGGCTCAAATGATGGAATTTGTCAGTAAGAGCTGAAAAACATTGTGGGAAAAGAATAAATTGCTTGTTACCAGCATTTTCTCTTTTTCCTACAAATTTTCAAAAGGCTCTTTCCATAGGGTTCTTAAAACGTGGGATTGCTTGGTAAAGAGTCAATACACAAAATAAACAAAATGGATTTTCTCAATCAGGAAAATACATCAAAGCACTAATATGTCAAAGATGTTACAGTGTGTAGAGGGCAGATCGAAAATCAGATGGCACTTTCTGTGCAATCCAGTCTTGATCTACACTGTCCCTAAAAGGCAGCCCAATCTTAGCTCTTTACCAAATGACAAAATTTTGAACTCATCTAAATTGAAAGCACTTGCAGACTACATATTAAAATTTGAATCTAATGAGATTTTTGTTTGAAAAAGTAAGAACATTGTGATAACCGACATTTTCTCCTTTTCCCACAACGTTGTTAAAAGGCTTTTTCTGCGGGGTTGTTAAAAACTTGGGATTGTTTGGTAAAGAGTTAATCTATTCTACAGACTAAATATATGCTAAATGTTCTAAGGGTTAATGCTACCTAAACATTTTTGGAAAAGAGCAGTTGCATTTCAAATACATGAAATTTGTTGTACTTTTCCAATAATAATGTGAAAAAGTTGCATGTATTTTCCTTTTTTATGAATACAATTCAAAGTCTTCTGTTTGCATTTTTGGAGGTAGAAAAAATTGCAATTTTTTACTGATCATGATACATGTATGCACAAAGAAAGATTAGTTCTTTATTTTGATTAAAAAAAATTACTTGTGTTTTTATTGAATTAAGTTTTTGTCATGTTGATATTATGTTGGTTTGTCTTCTCATTGGATAGCTCTACTGATCAAGGACTAGAAGAGCTTGGGTCAAGGTATTGTTTCTGTCCTCTCTCTGTCAGACTTTTTTTGTCTATTTTTGTCCGATTCTTGTGAAACTTAACATCATTTGTTTATCAGGAGCTAGAGGCCTTTTGAAAAATGAACAATGATCAGGGAAAAGTAACCATTTGAAGTTGAAGTATTCACATGTCATGATCATTGATAAGGGCAAAATGAAGGTCACAAATAGCAAATCAAAGTTAAATTTTGAACGTTTTGGATTTCTTGTTCTTCATTCTAAAGCAAAATGCATTGCTTCATGAGCCTAGAAGTAGTGTGTCATCATTCATGTACAGTTTTCCACAGGAAACAAATAACTTGCTGTAAAATTTTGTATTTTTCTTGACCTTGTAGATATTTTGGGCTTGTCCATGTACTCTGTAGCCAAGTCTGTCTAATGCAATGAATGTAACTGGTCAGTGCTGACAAAATGCTTATTAAACTCATACAGATAAACAAGGTTTTTTTTAAAACATTGTACCAAAGACGTCTTTATTGTGATTAACCCTTTACCAAACAACAAAATTTTTGACTTGCTTAAATATTGAAAGCCTTTCCATGAAATGTAGCTACATATGTTTGTCTTTGATGAGTTGAAAATATTCTTTGAAAAGGAGAAAATGCTAGTAACCTGCATTTTCTCACAATGTTTTCAAAAGCCCTCTCACTCAAAGTCATTAAAATAGTATATTGTTTGGGAAAGGCTTAACTCGGCAAAATCTGATGTTCTTCATTGACTTCTCAGGGCATATTTTCTACAAGATTGTCCCGACCAATTTCTCGATGCATATTTTTTAGCAATATTCAATACAGGAGTTCGACCAATTTCTTAAAGCATATTCAGTCCATGATTTCATTACCATCTTGAGGCATATCTGGTGCATGATTGTTATGACCTTTTTTTCCCAAGGCATACATCTTACATAACCAATCTCTGGAGGCATACACAGCATATAATTGACAGGACTAATATTATATGGCACCTCCAGTACATAATCTTCACGACTAATTTGGCATTGTGAAGAAAAGTAAGTGAAAGATTGGTTTTTTTGTTTCATGTACAACATATATTTTTAATATCAGGACATTTATTGAGGTCCAAAGATGTTGTCAAAATCTTGATATCTCCCTTTAAGGATTAAACACAAGTCAATGTTGGAATATGGTTGTGTCACAATATTTGTTTGTTTATACATTTGGTAAATAGATCTATAGATTATAAGCAAGATATTTATTATGTATCATTTTTATCGATCTCTCTGTCAGAAGAAAAATAAAAAATACAAAAACAGAAACAAACTTACTATCTTCTTAATCCCCTGACGCAAAGCCTTTGTGCATGTCTGTTTATCTGTCCATCCGTAACGCTTTCTTGTCCGCTGGATAACTCCTTAACCCATTGAAAGATTTGCATGAAACTTAGGTCAAATGTCCATCTCAGTAAGTTGGTTTGCAGTGCACAAGATCCATAACTCTGCCTTTATTATTTTTAGCTCACCTGAGCACGAAGTGCTCAAGGTGAGCTTTTGTGATCGCCCAATGTCCGTCGTCCACAATTTCTTTAAACATCTTATCCTCCTAAACCACTGGGCCAATCTTGATGAAACTTGGCAGGGATGTTCCTCAGGTGAAGCTCTACCAAAGTTGTTCAAGAGATTGAATTCCACCCATAACTCTGGTTGCCATGGCAACCAAAAGGAAAAAAATAGCAGAATCTTTAAAAATCTTCTTCTCTGAAACTAGAAGGCGTAGAGCTTTGATATTTGGTATGTAGCATCTCCTAGTGGACCTCTACCAAGTTTGTTCATAAGATGTCCCTGGGGTCAAAACTGGCCCCGCCCCGGGGGTCACAAGTTCAAACATAGGAACAAAGAAGGAAAACTTTAAAATTCTTCTTCTCTGAAAATGGAAGGTGTGGAGCTTTGATATTTGGCATGTAGCATCTCCTAGTGGACCTCTACCAAGTTTGTTCATATGATGTCCCTGGGGTCAAAACTGGCCCCGCCCCGGGGGTCACAAGTTTCAAACATAGGAACAAAGAAGGAAAACTTTACAATTCTTCTTCTTTGAAACTGGAAGGCATGGAGCTTTGATATTTGGCATGTAGCATCTCCTAGTGGACCTCAACCAAGTTTGTTCATATGACGCCCCTGGGGTCAAAACTGGCCCCGCCCTGGGGATCACAAGTTTCGAACATAGGAACAAAGAATGAAAACTTCAAAATTCTTCTTCTCTGAAACTGGAAGGCGTAGAGCTTTGATATTTGGCATGTAGCATCTTCTAGCGGACCTCTACCAAGTTTGTTCATATGATGTCCCTGGGGTCAAAACTGGCCCCGCCCCAGGGGTCACAAGTTTCAAACATAGGAACAAAGAAGGAAAACTTTAAAATTCTTCTTCTCTGGAAGGCGTGGAGCTTTGATATTTGGCATGTAGCATCTCCTAGTGGACCTCTACCAAGTTTGTTCATATGATGCCCCTGGGGTCAAAACTGGCCCCGCCCCGGGGGTCACAAGTTTCAAACATAGGAACAAAGAAGGAAAACTTTAAATTTCTTCTTCTCTGGAACTGGAAGGCGTGGAGCTTTGATATTTGGCATGTAGCATCTCCTAGTGGACTTCTACCAAGTTTGTTCATATGACGCCCCTGGGGTCAAAACTGGCCCCGCCCCGGGGGTCACAAGTTTCGAACATAGGAACAAAGAATAAAAACTTTAAAAGTCTTCTTCTCTGAAACTGGAAGGCGTGGAGCTTTGATATTTGGCATGTAGCATCTCCTAGTGGACTTCTACCAAGTTTGTTCATATGACGTCCCTGGGGTCAAAACTGGCCCCGCCCCGGGGGTCACAAGTTTCAAACATAGGAACAAAGAATGAAAACTTTAAAATTCTTCTTCTCTGAAAATGGAAGGCGTGGAGCTTTGATATTTGGTATGTAGCATCTCCTAGTGGACCTCTACCAAGTTTGTTCATATGATGTCCCTGGGGTCAAAACTGGCCCCGCCCAAGGGGTCACAAGTTTCAAACTTAGGAACAAAAAGAAAAACTTTAAAATTCTTCTCTGAAACTGGAAGGCGTAGAACTTTGATATTTGGTATGTAGTATCTCCTAGTGCACCTCTAACAAATTTGTTCATATGATGTCCCTGGGGTCAAAACTGGCCCCGCCCCAGGGGTCACAAGTTTCGAACATAGGAACAAAGAATGAAAACTTTAAAATTCTTCTTCTCTGAAACTGGGAGGCGTAGAGCTTTGATATTTGGCATCTAGCATCTCCTAGCGGACCTCTACCAAGTTTTTTCATACAATGCTCCTTGGGTCAAAACTGGCCCTGCCCCGGGGGTCACAAGTTCTAACATAGGAACAAAGAAGGAAAACTTTAAAATTCTTCTTTTCTAAACCTTGAAGGCATAGAGCTTTGTTGTTTGGTATGTAGTGAACCTGTTCTAAGTTTGTTAGCCCACCTGAGCACAACATGTTCAGTGAGTTTGAAATTGGGTCACCTGGGGTCATAAACTAGGTCACTAGGTCAAATTAAATAGATACCTTGTGGGCACTCTAGAGGCCACATTTATTGCTCAAATGACCTGAAATTTGGTCAGAATGTTTGTCTTTATAAAATCTCGGATGAGTTTGGATTTAGGTCACCTGGGATCATAAACTAGGTCACTAGTTCAAATTAAAGGAATTCCTTGTGGGCACTCTAGAGGCCACATTTTTGGCTCAAATGACTTGAAAATTGGTCAGAATGTTTGTCTTGATAAAATCTCACATGAGTTTGAATTTGGGTCATGTGGGGTCTTAAATTAGGTCACTAGGTCAAATTAAAGAAATACCTTGTGTGCACTCTAGAGGCCACATTTATTGTTCAATTGATTTGAAAATTGGTTAAAATGTTTCTCTTGAGGAAATCTATGATGAGTTCAAAAGTGCATCACCTGGGGTCAAATCTAGGTCACTAGGTCAAATTAAAGAAATACCTTGAGGGCACTCTAGAGGCTACATTTCTTGCTCAGTTGACTTGAAAATTGGTCAGAATGTTTGTCTTGATGAAATATCAGATGAGTTTGATATTGGATCACCTGGGGTCATAAACCAAGTCATTTGGTCAAATTAAAGAAATACCTTGTAGGCACTCTAGAGGCCACATTTATTGCTCAAATGACCTGAAATTTGGTAAGAATGTTTGTCTTGATAAAATCTCAAATGGGTTTGGGTTTGGGTCACCTGGGATCATAAACTAGGTCACTACGTCAAATTAAAGAAATACCTTGTGGGCACTCTAGAGGCCAAATTTTTTGCTCAATTGACTTGAAAATTGGTCAGAATGTTTGTTTTGATAAAATCTCACATGAGTCAGAATTTGGGTCAACTTGGATCATAAACTAGGTCATTAGGTCAAATTAAAGAAATACCTTTTGGGCACTCTAGAGGCCACATTTATTGCTCAATTGACTTGAAAATTGTTCAGAATGCTTGTCTTGATAAAATCTCTTGAAAAAATCTAGGATGAGTTTAAAATTGGGTCACCTGGGTCATAATCTTGGTCACTAGGTCAAATTAACGAAATACCTTGTGGTCACTCTTGAAGCCACATATCTTGCTCGACTGACTTGAAAATTGGTCAGAATGTTTGTCTTGATGAAATATCGGATGAGTTTGAAATTGGGTCACCTGGGGTTATAAACTAGGTCACTTGGTCAAAATAAAGAAATACCTTGTGGGCACTCTAGAGGCCACATTTATTTCTCAATTGATTTAAAAATTGGTCCAAATGTTTGTCTTGATAAACCCTACATGAGTCTGAATTTGGGTCATGTGGCGTCTTAAATTAGGTCACTAGGTCAAATTAAAGAAATACCTTGTGGGCACTTTAGAGGCTACATTTATCGTTCAATTGATTTGAAAATTGCTTAAAATGTTTGTCTTGATGAAATCTAGGATGAGTTCAAAATTGGGTCACCTGGGCTCATAATCTAGGTCACTAGGTCAAATTAACGAAATACCTTTAGGACACTCTAGAGGTCACATTTCATGCACAATTGACTTGAAAGTTGGTCAGAACATTTGTCTTGATGAAATATGGGGTGAGTTTGAGATTGGGTCAGCTGGGGTCATAAACTAGGTTACTGGGTCAAATTTAAGAAACACTTTGTGGGCACTCTAGAGGCCACATTTATTGCTCAATTAACTTGAAAACTGTTCAGAATGTTTGTCTAGATAAATTTTTTGATGAGTTCTAAATTGGGTCACGTGGGGTGATAAATTAGGTCACTAGGTCAACTTACGGAAATTCCTTGTGGATGCTCTAGAGGCCACATTTTAAGCTCAATTGACCCGACAATTGGTCAGAGATTGGATTATGCACGTTGAGTGAATTTCGCCTATTGACTCAGGTGAGCGACCCAGGGCCATCATGGCCCTCTTGTTGGAGTTCTTGCCCTTTGTTATTTTAAATATTTGATTTTTGTGTGGAGCACAACTTCCAAACTTTAAAACATGATAGCTATCTACTTCAAACTTCATATGCAGACAAATCGCATTGAGGACAGGTTCAGTGCACAATATCCATAACTTTGTCTTCAGTTTTTTGGAATTATTGCTTTTAGTTATTTTACGCATTGGATTTTAGTCAGGGGCCTAACTTCTAATGTGTCAAAGCTATAAACTTCAAAATTCATATGCAGATAAATCACACTGAGGAGAAATGCAGTTCACAAGATGCATAACTCTGTCATTATTATTTTTTGAGTTACTGCCCTTTGTTATTTTACAAATTCATTTTTTGTCCGGAACATAAGTTCCAAAGTATAAAAGCTACTGACTTCAAACTTCATGTGCAGATACATCACATTGATGAGTAGTGCAGTGCGCAAGATCCATTGTTTTCAATTTGGACCTGTCTCAAATTTTGTTGTTAGGTAAAGAGTTAAAGGGTTAAAAATAGCTGAAGTATAGGGTGATTGATTTTACACTGCTCTCAAGAGAAAGTGAAAACCAGACTAACCAGAATAGTGGTTTTTGATGGCCATCAAAAAATGTAACTTTGATTATTTTTTTTTTTAACAGAATTTAATGTAAATGTCAACACCATATCAGTTTATCATAGCTGGTGCACCTATCAAAGCGTTTTTAGTTTTTTTGTGATCTGCATATATGAAGTTTTAAGTCGATAGCTTTAAAACATTGGAAGTTATGCAACAGACAAAAATCAAATATGTAGAATAACAAAGGGTAATCACTCCAAAAATAATAAGAGGGCCATGATGGCCCTGTATTGCTCCGCTGGCTAATATGTACAAACCATACACACCAAACATTACAACTCTAGGCCTAAAGGCTTCTAACAAGAAGACTGTTAAAGTCTTTATATAAAAGCCCATGTGAAAATTGTGACCCCAGGGCAAGATTTTTTACCTATGATTATGATTTCAAGCTATAATTATGAGCTATAATTAATTAAATCCTGGTTCAGGTCAACAAGATATAACCACATACCAAGTAATTTAGGATTAATCTGTATGGATATATACAAGATTTTCAGTTTCCTTAATAAACCATGAGGGGGTTTAATTCAATTTGAACAATGGCTAAATTTTGAACAAATTCAGAATAGATCCACTAGATGAAGCTTTATGCCAAATTTGGTCGCCCTAGGCCTTACAGCTAAGAACAAGAAGACTTTTAAAGTTTTCACCATAAAAGTCCATGTAAAACTTGTGACCCTGGGATGGGGCCAATTTTGGCCCCAGGGCTATAATTTGAAGAATCCAAGTAGAGGTCTGTTAGATGGAGCTACATGCTAATTTTGGTAGCCCAAGGCCATATGATTTAGAACCAGAATGTTTTCAAAGTTTTCCCTGTATAAGCCCATGTAAAACTTGTGACCCCCAGGTTGGGGCCAATTTTGGCCCCACTGCTATAATATGAAGAATCTAAGTAAAGATCCATCAGATGAAATTACATGCTAATTTTGGTAGCCCTAGGCCATATGGTTTACAAGGAGAAGATTTTTAAATTTTTACCCCATATAAGCCCATGTAAAACTTGTGACCCCCAGGGCAGGCCCAATTTTGGCTCCAGGGCTATAATGTGAAGATATTACGTAGAGTTCCATTAGATGAAGCTACATGCCAAATTTGGTAGCCCAAGGCCATATGATTTAGGAGAAGAAGACATTTAAAGTTTTCACTATATAAACCTTTGTTAATCTTGTGACACCCCCCCCCCCCAAGGGTGGGGCCAATTTTGACCCGAGGGCTATAATTTGAAGAGTTTTTGTAGAGGTCTATTAGACGAAGGTTCATTCCAAATTTTGTAACCCTAGGCCTTACGGCTTCGGACAAGAAGATATTTAAAGATTTTCAATATTTTTCAGTTTTGTTGCGATGGCAACCAGAGTTTTTATAGGAATCAAATTCTTTTAAGCGTTTCTGAAGAGGGCAATGGGAGGATCATTTCTGTGAAGTTTCATTAAAATCTAATGGGCAGTTTCAGAGATGTTTGAAATAAAATTTAACAGACGCACGCACGCACACACAGACACAGGACGGACACAGGGCCATTACATAAGCCTGCTGGCCTCCAGCCAGTGGAGCTAAAAACAGTTATGAATTGCAGAACACAAATCAGAGGTGTCCCAAGAGACAAAATTTGTCCTTGATAGGTTACAAAACATTGTAAAAGGAGAAAAAAAAAAACAGCATTTTCTCCTTTTCCAAAAATGTTTTCAAAGCCTTCTCCCTCAGGGTTCTTAAAAGTTCAGATCGTCTGGTAAAGGGTTAACAGACAAGCCTGTGTTCTGACAATCCTGAGTATAAAAAGGCTTTTGAGAACATTGTGAACAAGAGGGCCATGATGGCCCTGTATCGCTCCACTGGCTTATAAATATAAACCATGAAGAGAAGTCTTCACTATATAAGCCCTTATAAAACTTTGACCCCAGGGCTACAATCGAACTAAATGGGGAATATGTGTATTAGAAGAATAACATGCCAAATTTGGGAGTTCTTGGCCTTATGGCTAGTAACAAGACGGTTTCTGAACTTTTCACTCAATAAACCCATGTAAAACTTGTGACCCTGGTGCAGGGCCAAACTTGATCCTAGGGCTGTAACTTGGGCCCTCTTTGTAGTTGTCCACTAAATAATGCTATAATTATGCAAACTTTGGTAGCCTAAGCCTTATGGCTATGTACACCAAGATTTAAAAGTTTTCCCTATGTAAGCCCATGTAAATCTTGTGAACCCCCCCCCCCCCCACAAGCATGAGGCCAAATTGACCCCAGGACTGTAATTTGGGCACTTTTGGTAGACCCCAACTAGATCAAGCTAAATGCAAAATTTGGTAGCACTAGGCCTTATGGCTAGGTACAGGAAGATTTTTAAAGTTTTCTCTATATAAGCCTATGTTAAACTTGTGACCCCTGGGGCAGAGCCAATTTTGACCCCAGGGCTATAATTTCAAGAAACATGATAGAGGTTTACTACATAAAGCTATATGCCAAATTTGGTAGCCCTATGCCTTATGGTTTCAGACAAGAAGATTTTTAAAGTTTTCTCTATATAAGCCTATGTAAAACTTGTGACCCCTTGGGCAGAGCCAATTTTGACCCCAGGGCTATAATTTCAAGAAACATGATAGAGGTCTATTACATAAAGCTACATGCCAAATTTGGTAACCCTAGGCCTTATGGTTTCAGACAAGAAGATTTTTAAAGATTTCCAATATTTTTCAGTTTTGTTGCCATTGCAACCAGGGTTTTTGAAGGAATCAAATTCTTTCAAGAAATTCTGAAGAGGACCATGGCAGGATCATTTCTGTGAAGTTTCATGAAAATTGGATGTGTAGTTTCAGAGAAGAAGATGTTTGAAATAAAAGTTAACGCACGGACGGACGGACGCACGACAGACACCGGGCCATGACATAAGCCCGCTGGCCTTCGGCCAGTGGAGCTAAAAATGGAGAAAATGCCAGCATGCAGCTCATAAGCAAGTTTCCTTATCTATTGTTTTGCTTTGTATTGTAACCAAACCTAAACAAGACCATTCCTATTTTACAAAGCAGTCCGCACAGGCTGATCTGGGCCAAACGTTTTGCTGTAGGTCAATTTTCTGCCTGTCAAAGGACCATTCTACCTTGGGATTCAGTCAGCTGTTTGACAAAATGGATTTTATGGATCCATAATCATATGATGACTTGCTTGGTATTAACCCTTTCCCAAATGACAAATTTTGGACTGGTCCAAATTGAATGAGTTTGCAAACGACAATTTTAAATTTGATGAAAATGGCAGAAAGGTCTCAAAAAGGGTAGAAAACACTGTGGGAAAAGGAGAAATTGCTCGTTACAAGCAATTTCTCCTTTTCCCACAGTGTTTTCAAAAGACTTGTACTGCAGACATGTGAAAACCAGGGCTTGTTTGGGAAGGGGTTTAGTATCAAACAGATGCATTAAACCTCCATTTGCCAGAACATGTCTTACAGTAGTACAAAGTTAATGACACAGAGATTAACCCTTTCCCAAACGATCAATTTTAGACTGGTCCAATTTGAAAGAGTTTGCAGACGACAATTTTAAATTTGATGAAAATGACAGAAAGTTCTCCAAAAGGGTAGAAAACACTGTGGGAAAAGGAGAAATTGTTCCTTACAAGCAATTTCTCCTTTCCCCACAGTGTTTTCAAAAGACTTGTACTGCAGACACGTGAAAACCAGTACTTGTTTGGGAAAGGCTTAAATGGTTGAGGGAAAGGTAAATGTCGTTTCTGAATAATAAAACTCGGGGAAATAGTGGAAAAAGAAGAAACCACTTCGTTCAAGCAATGCTCCATTCCTCACAGATTTGATCCAGCTGATTTTGCCTAAATAGCACTCGGGAGATCAAAACAAACAATTTGGTACCCATTTCGACTGCCAACAGCACAAAAAAAAGCTATTTGCTCTATCCATAGAAATTGCCAAATTTTCAAAACCACAGTGCAGGGGAGGTAACTTTTTCCCTGGGAAAAAAAGCTTATCTTACAGATTTTTTTTTTGCCCTGATGTTAAGGACAGTGTTCTGATTTCAAAAACCAAATAGAATTAAGATATCTCATTCCTAGGGTTAGTTGTAAGTTTTTAAAGTTAGCACTGATAAACTTCGAACATACCAGACACGTTTTTTGGAGTGTCTTGAAACTGAAAAAAAGATAGCAGTAATGAGAGTACATATTCCGAATCACTAGACCTGGATTATGTGCCAAAGAGGGCCGAATTACAGGAGGCCTCAGACACGGACACACAGGAAATGAAAATGCCAGAGCTCAAGGTGGTGAGCCCTTGCCTGGAGAAAGAGTAACCTTTGCCCAGCATACCCCAGCTGATGCCTCACCAAACACCGACATTGCCTCCTGCTCCTCTGGAGAAGCCAGAAAAGTCAACTTCCAGCAAGAAAGCAGCAAAGCAGAATTATCCCCTCTGCCAACTCTATTCCATAGAAGTCAAATAGTTGACCCAGCACATCCGGAACCAACATGGTCTGAGTAAGCAGGGGGCAGATGAGGCTCGAGCTTCAGTTATGATGACACACAGGTCCTGCAGTGGCAAGAGGATGTTCCTTTGTAGCATCATGGGTTACAGAGCCACAACCACGAAACCGACAAAGCATCTCCCAAACCAACACAGGCTCAAGGAAGCGGAGTTGTTGACGATCAGAGCCTAGGTGAAGACACCCGTGCCACTTAACAGAGGGAATTCTTTTTTGTATTCTACACACATTATCCAATGATTAAACATTATATTGGGCCAGTACTTTAGGATTTCTTTAAGTCTTATCAATGTGTATTGTTTCTCTTTTAGATATTAGAAGATTGAGACCACAAGCAGCGCAGACCAGACCCCCCTGCCACAACCACCCAGCCCAGACACCTCCACGGCAAGACTGGTGGCGCTGCCAAGACCAACACTGCCCATACACACAACGACCTGTCTGGCATCAAGAGCGCTGAACTGGCAGGCCCACAGTAAGTACTCATTTAGTTTTTCTTCTTTAGGACCAGCCGAGTTTGATTCACGCTTGCACCACTGGTCACATTAATTCAGTCATATCAGGGCAAAAGCTCACATATTCATAGCTTCATCAGTACTAGGCTAGGGATCTAAAGTGTCTTGCCCAAGGGCGCTCTCATGAAATATTTTTTTCATGGGAGTGCCTTTGAGCAAGACAGGCCAAGCAAGACCGCTGGTCACTGTTGGAGTGTATTCTAACCCATTTCTTTTTCCTGTCCTGGGTTTCACCAGTACTAAGCTAGGGATCTGAAGTGTCTTACCCAAGAACACTCCCAAGAAAGATTTCTTTCATGGAAGTGCACTTGGGCAAGATGGGCCACACAGGACCCCTGATCACACATGGAGGGTTATTCTAACCCATCTTCTCTGTTTCTTTTTCAGATTACCATATAGAAAGATTCCTTGACTTGCTCACCTCCAGAGCGGGATGTGGAATGGACCTGCTAGTTGCTAACCAGCACACTGCCCAGGTCAGACAGTTCTGGACAGAGACAAGCAAAGAAACCCTGGATGAGTTCAGCATGGAAGCCGGACATAGCCAAGACTTAGCAGGCCAACTCTGCCACCACAAAACAACGGCAGATACAAAACTCCCCCAACCCCACCCTGGGGCCCTCATCTCCTGATGGGTAAAGTTGATTTTTTGGTAAGAGGATTGTAGTATGTGACCTATCTTTATTTGTACCATATTTCAAATACATCACTGGTTTCAGAGAAAGACTTGTTTGAATTTTCTCCTATCATGCGAGTGCCCTTGGGCAAGACAGGCCACGCAGGACCCAGTTTGAGTGTTTTCCCTAACTAGTTGCAAGCTTTGGGTTATGTAAGATTTCATCCCATATAAAGGACTTCAAAAATTTGACAAAGGCCCGTAGTTGCCGGAACAGGAATTTGAGCTTTCCTGGTCCAACAGATCCTGAAAATTTGTCAATTTCTGCACCCAATGACCTCCTCTAAACACTGCTAGCTTGATAGGTATTCTCATACAAAGGCCTTCTACTTTAAATGTCTATTTTTTTACAAATAAAAGAGTGTTATCGTGCTCCTTTTTAGCTATCAGGACGTCAAAGGGCCCTTACCCCAGCTAAAATCTAAAACTTCAGTTTTTGAGTTTTGGCTAAAAAAGGTGTGCAAGGGAGGGTTAGGGTAGAACACCCTTTGGTCAAAAAAAATCAAAACTTTGGGAAAAAAAACAGATTTGAGCCAAAATATTTGACCTAATTTTGGAGCGCCCTTTTCAAAAATTGATGCCCGGAGGGTCCCAGGGGTCGGGAACATATATATCCAGGCATGGCTACTATACAGAGGCTACAGCAACCTTTCTTGGTTCCAGGGGTGCTAGCAAGCTGATTCCAAAGTTGTGAACTTGACTCAGTGCATCATTTCTAATAGTGCATTTTTTCAGACAAAAAAGGGGCAATAACCCTGCCTTTTTCATGACCAAAGCTGCCTCAAAGCCATTGTATAGGAAATGTTTTCTTTCTTTTTGGAGTTCGGCTTTGAAACTTTGTATGCAAGTTCCTCTACAGTATAGTCACAGATCGTACTACACTGCCATTCCCTAAGTCTACCCTAGGTTGCAGGCTAGAAACCCTAACCCTGTGGCCACTGTACAGGACGAAAAAACATAACCCAAAGGCCCTTGTATAGTAAAAGGCCACTGTATAGGATTTTAGAGGTTTTTGGGCTAAGGTTAGGGTTACATTTCCTATACAAAGGCTTGTGGCCTCGAGAGTGCCAACAAGGTATTTCTTTAATTTGACCTAGTGACCTAGTTTATGACCCGAGATGGCCCAATTTTGAACTCAATGACCTCGTTGTGCTTAGATGGGCAAACAAACTTAGAAGAGAATCACTACATACCAAATATCAAAGCTCTACACCTTCCAGTTTCAAAGAAGAATTTTAAAGTTTTCCTTCTTTGTTCCTATGTTCGAACTTGTGACCCCGCGGCTGGGCCAGTTTTGACCTAAGCAGCATCCTTGGAACAAGCTTGGTAGAGGTCCACTAGGAGATGCTACATACCAAATATCAAAGCTCTACACCTTCCCGTTTAAGAGAAAAAGAAATTTAAAGTTTTCCTTCTTTGTTCCCATGTTCGAACTTGTGACCCCTGGGGCAGAGCCAGTTTTGACCCCAGGGGCATCATATGAACAAACTTGATAGAGGTCCACTCTGAGATGCAACATACCAAGTATCAAACTCCATGCCTTTCAGTTTCAGAAAAGAAGAATTTTAAAGTTTTCCTTCTTTGTTCCTATGTTTGAAACTTGTGACCCCCGCGGCTGGGCCAGTTTTGACCCAAGCAGCATCCTTGGAACAAACTTGGTAGAGGTCCACTAGAAGATGCTATATACCAAATATCAAAGCTCCACGCCTTCCTGTTTCAGAGAGGAAGATTTTTAAAGTTTTCCTTCTTTGTTCCTATGTTCGAAGTTGTGACCCCCGGGGCTGGGCCAGTTTTGACCCCAGGGGCATCATATGAACAAACTTGGTAGAGGTATACTAGGAGATGCTACATACCAAATATCAAAGCTCTACGCCTTCCAATTTCAGAGAAGAAGATTTTTAAAGTTTTCCTTCTCTGTTCCTATGTTCGAACTTGTGACCCCCGGGCCAGGGCCAGTTTTGACCCCAAGGGCATCATATGAACAAGCTTAGTAGAGGTCCAATAGGAGATGCTACATATCAAATATCAAAGCTCTACACCTTCCAGTTTTAGAGAAGATGATTTTTAAAGTTTTCCTTCTTTGTTCCTATGTTTGAACTTGTGATCCCCGGGGCAGGGCCAGTTTTGACCCCAGGGGCATCATATGAACTAACTTGGTAGAGGTCCACTAGGAGATGCTACATGCCAAATATCAAAGCTCTATGCATTCCAGTTTTAGAGATGAAGGTTTTTAAAGTTTTCCTTCTTTGTTCCTATGTTTGAACTTGTGACCCCCGGGCGGGGCCAGTTTTGACCCCAGGGGCATCATATGAACAAACTTGGTAGAGGTCCACAGGGAGATGCTACATACCAAATATCAAAGCTCTACGCCTTCTAGTTTCAGAGAAGAAGATTTGCAAAGATTTTGCATTTTTTTCCTTTTTGTTGCCATGGCAACCAGAGTTAAGGGTGGAATTCAATTCTTTGAACAACTTTGGTAGAGCTTCACCCATGGAACATCTCTGCCAAGTTTCATCAAGATTGGCCCCATGGTTTAGGAGATGATGTTAAAAGAAATTGTTGACGGACGACAGACGACGGACATAGGGCGATCACAATAGCTCACCTTGAGCACATTGTGCTCAGGTGAGCTAAAAAGCTATTTATAAGTTGGTTCCCAGCTGTTATATGAAATTCCAGATGGTAACAGGCATTGTCACACATGGTGATGTTCAAATTTATTCCGCCTTCTCATCACCCCCAAATGATTCGTTCTGCGAGTCACCATTGTCGTTCCTTTCTTCATCATTCCTCTTTCTGTAGATGCCCCTGCCACGACCACGCCTTCCTCCACGTCCCCTTGACCTGTAGGAACCTCCTGGTCATTTAGTCAGTCAATCAGATAATCAGTCAGTCAGTCAATGAGTCAGTCAGTAGGTCGGTAAAAGGGTGTGTCAATTAGTCAGTCAGTGGGTCGGTCGGGCGGTCAGTCGGTCGGTTTCTTGGTAGGTTGGTCGGTCTGTCGGTCAGTCAGTCAGTCAGATAGTTGGTTGGCCGGTTGGTTGATCAGTCAGTCATTCAGTCTGTCAGTCATTCAGTCACTTGGCCTGTCAGTCAGTCAGACAATCAGTCAGTCAGTCTGTAAGTCAGTTGATTGGTCTGTGTATGGGCTGGTTGGTCATTCGGCCAGCCAGTCAGTCAGTCAGTTAGTCAGTGAGTCAGTAAGTCAGTCAGACAATCAGTCTGTAGGTCAATCAGTCATTCAATTGGTCAGTCATTTGGTTGGTTGGACAGTCTCTCAGTCTGCTGGTAGGTCAGTTGGTCAGCCAGTCAGTCTGTTGGTCAGTCTGCCTGTCGGTCGGTCAGTCAGCCGATCGGTCTGTCAGCCAGTCAGTCAGTCTGTAAGTCAGTCAGTCGGTTGGTCTGTCCATAGACCAGTTGTTTATTTGGTCAGCCAGTCTGTCGGTCGGTCGGTCGTCAGTCAATTAGTCAGCAAGTCAATGAGTCAGTGAGTTATTCAGTGAGTCAGTGATTTAGTCACTCATTCAGTCAGTCAGAAGGTCAGTCAGTCAGGCATTTGGTCTGTTGGTCGGTTGGTTCGTTGGCCAGTCGGTCAATCCGTCGGTGGGTCATTTGGTCAGCCAGTCCTGTCAATCAGTTGGTCAGTGGGTCCTGCCGGTTGGTCGTCAAGTCGGTCCCTCTGTCAGCCCGTTGGTCAGTCAGTCAGTGGGTTGGCCCATCGGTCGGTTTGTCATCCCCTCAGTCAGTCAGCCAGCCAGCCAGCTAGTCAGTCAGACAGACAGTCAGTCAGTCATGTAGACAGGCAGGCAGGTCAGTCAGTAAGTCAGTAGGTCGGTTGGTAGGTAGTTGGGTTACATAAACAAATTTTTTTTCCCTGGGCCTTCCACTATGCCTCAGCATGAACCTTCGTCTCAAAAAAAAAACATGACATTTGATAAAAATATAAATAAAGAATGCACAAGTTATGACAAAATGAGACATTCATAGACCCCTTGATTTTTGAAAATTCCGTAAAAGTTAAAAAAAGATTAATTTTCTAATCATGTAATTCATAAATTTATGTTTCTGGTTCATTTCATTTTGTTCATTTCATTCTCAAAGAATTTCCTATACAAAGGCCCTCCAAATGCCATTGCAAAGCGCCTCTGTATAGGAAATTCCCTATCCCAATATATTCATAGATCCTATACAAAGGCCCACAAAAATTATAGCTTACAGTCAAAAAATGTCGAAAAAAAAAATTTCTGGGTAGAAATAAATACTGATAAACTTCTTTTTCCTTGGACTTCCGCCATACCTCAGCATAAACTTTCACTTCTGAAAAACCATGACTTTTTGATAAAAACTGAAAAAAAGAATACACAAGGTATACTTCAGGAAGACATTCGTACACCCCTTGATTTTAAAACATTCTGTAAAAATTAAAAAAATATTAATTATCTAATCATTTTATTCATAAATTAATGGTTCTGGTTAATTTTATTTTGTTCATTTCATTCTCAATCTCATTTTCAAATCAATCTTGATAAAATTTCGTAGGAAACTGAATTATATTATAGAATTGTGTATGTTTTGAATCATTCTTCTTCTGACTCTTGTCGGGTGCAGACATGTTTTTTGTTCAAGAACAAAAAAATGAGAAATTCTTTCAAATACATGATTTGCTGTGGGTGGGTGAAGAGAATCATCCACCACCTCAAGAACCAGCATTTACAACAACTTGGATCGGAATACAACTGTAAACTGACCGGCAGTTATATACGGTTGAATGGGAAGATAAGGTATCACAGTCTTATTATATACAAGATCTGTCCTATTGACAACTGTCCTGCCATCGTGGCAGAGATGATGATACACCTCAAAAAAAGGGTTCACGGTAAGGACGACGGAACGGCCAGGGAAATGACAAAAAGTGCTGTTAAAATCACCGAGAAACAGTGGCCCCCGGGCTGTTTCGAGACGGAAGAACCTATGGAAGATCTGTCATTAAAAAATGATAATTCGTCACCTTCATCGTCCTTTGTGGACAGCGGAGATCATTCTTCCACAGGACGGACCTAGGAGTATGAGACAGGCCAGCTGCAGCCCTGGGCCAGAAATGTCCAAGAAGAAGAAGAGGGCTGTCAGCCCTCAACCCGGGCCTTCAGGTATGAATAAAAGGGCTGACAGACCTCTTCCTTCAACTTCCATTAAGAAAACACGTAACTGTTCGAAGTTGTCGGTGGAGTGGAGAAGTTTCCTCCACTCCCCAAGAGGAGGTTCTCACAATAGTGAAAGGGCAAGACAATACCACCGAATAGTGGAACGCTATTTCATCTTCTTTGAAAGTGGGGACGTGAAGAGACTCTTAAACGTCGAATATGTAGAAAAGTACCTGAATTCCAACGAGGACAAAGGCCCTTTCTGGCACATAAACGTTATTTTGTTTCTTACAAAATTCTGCAACTTTCTCTCTTTAAAGGGAATCCTTACTCACAACGATTATGCGACCTTTTCTTACAGCCTTGCCGGCCATAGAAAATCTTATGGCAGGGAAAAGTCCAAGAGGCGTGCCTTGCAACACAGCAGGGCACGTCCCGTGGTTATGGGCATACCGATGGGTGATTTTCTAAATCATCCATTGGTCACTTCCGCAATAAGCAAGTTGGCTGAGGGGCCACCCTCTCCCGCCCTGTTGCCATTATGGAAGTTTTTAATTTCCATAATGTTAATTAATTCAGGGGCAAGGGCGGAGGCAGTGACCGGAATGACCAGTGGCGAGGCCAAGTCCGCGCAAGAGGTGATACAGGGAGGGGACAGAACGTCTGTTGTTAGTGTGGCAGACCATAAAACAGGTTACCATGGGCCCTTTCATATTCCTCTTACTGAACTGGAATACAAGGCCCTTGGTAATGTCTGCGAGAATGCCCTGCAGCAAAACCCGCAGGCCGCCTCGCCATTTATCACAGGCAATGGGAATCCCTTCCCTGTATCAAGAGTTTGCCAGGAGCAAGCGAAGACTTGGCAGGAGACTGGAATGACAGATAAACATGGGTAGTTCACCTCAACTGACAATAGGAAGTGGTTTGCTTCACTGCTTTTTGATAGATTCCCTCATATGAGGGAATCTATCGATATGAGGGAATCTATCGCAATATGAGGGAATCTATTGCTAAGCAGTTTAAGCACTCCGTCCAGACGAACGTATCATTTATGATGTTTCAACTGGCACAAGAAATGCTGTGCAAGTCTTGCAAATGCTAAAACAGATAGATTTGGTTAAAGAGGAACACATCCTGTCTCCTGCCAAATCTTTCGCTGAGCCTGGATCTCTTAATGCACCCAAGAGTGTTATTAGCCACTCTAGGTTTTGGCCTCGCCAATATCCTGCCAAAAACTTTGATTCAAGGTCGGATACCAGTATCCTGGGCTGTGAAGCCCCCTCCTCATTTCCTGTTCCTACCTGCGAGGATAGAACAGCCATGTGGGTGGCTTCGCAGAACTTTGAAGATTTTATTTGTCCCGAGAATCCACAACCTGAGTCCTCTAGGACTGCAACAATGCTGGATGAAAGCATCTTCACCTCAATCAGCAGGGTGGAAAAGGATGCCGGAGTCTTGACCCGCAGAAGATGGTCAGCCCAGGGTAATGCTTTATTTACAACAGACTTTAACATAGAAATACAGCAAGCAAAAATTACCAAGAAAAAACCAAAAATAACAGAGATCAAAAATAAACTACTTTCGATGCCAGAGCTGGCTGACAGATGGAAGACCCTGACAGTCGACCAAATTAAAGATAAAATTTTTACTCTAAGTAAGAAAAAATAATTCCTAAAGCAAAGACCATTTCCTCCGGGTTGAGTGATGAGAGAATAAATGGGCTTAGTTAATCTCCCTGATGCATTATACCGAGCAAGTCATTAAATAATTATGGATCCATAAATGCCATTTTGTTCAACAACTGACTTAATCAAGTTACTCTGGTCCTCTGATATGCATAAAATTGACCGATAGCGAAAAGTTTTGGCTCAGGTCAGCCTGTGCAGACCGCGATGCACGAAGTGACCTTTTGCCAGAGCGTAGTTCACATATATATGTTGAAAAAAAAATACATAAAAAATATAAGAAAAAATTAAAAAACGGAAAAAAAAAAACAGAGAAAGAGACCAAAAAAAAACAAAAAACAAAAAAAAAAAAAATTAAGAAAAAAAAAAATATGGAAAATTACAAAAAAAGAAAAAGGGCATCAGTGTAAAAATTCCCCTATTGATTGGTTTCAAGGTAAACAGTGCATGTGATCCTAGTGCATAATGCGCGGAAATTTTTACAACACATTGTTTTTAAGTAAATGGAAATGATTTGTTAAAGCTGAGAAGAGCAAGAGTAAATCTGAAACACCAGGGCCATTGTATAAGGAAGAAATTGTTCGGTGTACAGCTTTATGTTTTTATAAACAAGAGGGCCATGATGGCCCTGGATCGCTCACCTGAGTCAATAGGCGAAATTTCACTCCAGGGTCACTCTAGAGCGCACACAAGGTTTTTTTTAAGATTTGACCTGGTGACCTAGTTTTTGACCCCACATGACCCAATTTCAAACTCGTCCCAGATTTTATCAAGACAAACATTCTGACCAAGTTTCATGAGGATCGGACCGAAAATGTGGCCTCTAGAGCATACACAAGGTAAAAAGTTGACGACAGACGACGCACGACGGACGCCGGACACAGCACGATCACAACAGTTCACCATGAGCACTTTGTGCTCAAGTGAGCTAAAAAACATAAGTCAAAAAAGAGCACCACATGCAGGTGCCAACAATTGGCTGTTGTTTTTCGACTGATAAAAATTACTCTAACAATTTTTTAAAAAGGTCACCCTAGGAACATTTCTGTGAAATTATTTAAAAATCTGACCAGCCATTCCAGAGAAGAAGAATTAAGAAATTCCTCTTCATGTCCCTATGGTGCAAATAGCCCCCACCACCAGAGACATGTTTCTTGACAGATCAAAATTTTGCAAACAATTTTTGAAAAGGGTCACCAAAGGAACATTTCTGTGAAATTATTTCAAAATCTGACCAGCGGTTTCAGAGAAAAAGAACTTTTAAGAATTTCTTCATGGCCGTATTGTGCAAGTAGCCCCGTCACCAAAGCCATGTTTCTTGACAGATCAAAATTTCGCAAACAATTTTTGAAAAGGGTCACCCAAGGAACATCTCTGTGGAATTATTTCAAAATCTGACCAGCGGTTCCAGAGAAGAAGAATTTTTAAGAATTTCTTCATGGCCATATAGTGCAAGTAGCCCCCATTCACCAGAGCCATGTTTCTTGAAGAATCAAAATTTCGCAAACACTTTTTGAAAAGGGTCACCCAAGGAACATCTCTGTGAAATTATTTCAAAATCTGACCAGCCATTTCACAGAAGAAGAATTTTTAAGAATTTCTTCATTTCCGTATAGTGCAAGTAGCCCCCATTCACCAGAGCCATGTTTCTTGAAGGATCAAAATTTCGCAAACACTTTTTGAAAAGGGTCACCCAAGGAACATCTCTGTGAAATTATTTTAAAATCTGACAAGTGGTTTCAGAGAAGAAGAATTTTTAAGAATTTCTTCATATCTGTGTAGTGCAAGTAGCCCCCATTCACCAGAGCCATGTTTTTTGACAGGTCAAAATTTCGCGAACACTTTTTGAAAAGGGTCACCCAAGGAACATTCCTGTGAAATTATTTCAAAATCTGACCAGCGGTTTCAGAGGAGAAGATTTTTAAAATATTTCTTAGAAAATTCCATTTCGTTGCCATGGCAACCAGTTTTTGATGGAATCAAATTTTGTGAACAATTTTTAAAGAGGACCTCCCAAGGAACATTCTTGCAAGTTTGGTCCAAATTGGCCCAGTGGTTTAGGAGGAGATGATGTTTAAAGAATTGTTGACGACGCACGGACGCACGACGGACATTGGGTGATCCTAAAAGCTCCCCTTGAGCACGTTGTGCTCAGGTGAGCTAATAAAAAGGGCCGTTGTATAGAAAGATATAGTTTGGGTACAATTCCGTATACAAAGTGACTCTGTATAGGAGTCTAACCCAGTTGGGGTAGAGGTTAAAGGTCAAAGGCCTTTGTATAGGACTTTATAATCCGAAATTTCGTTCAAAATCCAAATTTGACCGCTCTGGAAATTGATTGAAAATCAAAGTCTCCGGATACCTTAGTTGTTTAGAAAATAGAACATATACAACTCTGTGAAAGTTTAAGCTCTTAGCTACCTGCAGTTCCCGCGTTATCTTCCCCTACTTTTCCTATACAGGGGCTAGATAGTGGCTGCCCCATACATAGGCCTTTTTCAGGGCCTCAATAAAGGAAAAGGAAGCTACACGTGTATCCCAATCTTTTTTTCCCCCATACATAGGCCCTTATATTTAATTTTGTGCGATTCAGAATTCATTTGGGCCGTTGTATAGGAGAAAATTGTTCAGGATACAACTTTGTTTGTCTGAATAAAAAGGGCTGTTGTATAGAAAGATATAGTTTGGGGTACATGTGCATAAAATAAGTGACTCTGTATAGGAGTCTAACTCAGTTGGGATAGAGGTTAAAGGTCAAGGCCTTTGTATAGGACTTCCTAACCAAAAAATTTCACTCCAAATCGATATTTGACCACTCTGGGATTACTCGAAAATCAAAGTCTCTGGATACAAAAAATTTCCGAAGAAACTGAAAGGGAATGGAACATATACTACGCTGGGAAAGTTTTAGCTCTTAGCTACCAGCAGTTACTGAGTTATCTTACTTTACTTTTCCTATACAGGGGCTAGATAGTACGTTCACTATACAAAAGCCTTTTTCAGAGCCATGGTATAGGAGTCTTACCCATTTTGGGTAGAGGTTAAAGATCAAAAGCCTTTGTATAGGACTAGACTTCCTATATGGAGGTCTGCTATAGCTTCTGCCAGGGCTGCTGTATAGGAGTCTATACAACGGCTCTCAGAGGCCCCTGTATAGGACAATTCCCCAAAGTCCTATACAGAGGCCCGTCTCCTTTCCCATACAAAGGCTCTAAAGGCCATGGTTGGGGCCACTGTATAGAATCCTATACAGGATACCGTATAGTATCCTCCATATTCAAAAGTCAAAGTTCTACCCCAGAGCTATATTTCTCTATACCAAGGCTTTTCCATTTTGGGAGCTTCCTCCGCAGTCAGTCATTTATTCATTCATTAAGTCAGACAATCAGTCAGTCATTCATTCATTCATTCAGTCAGTCAGTCAGGTATTCTGTCAGTCAGTCGGTCAGACAATCAGTCAGTCAGTCAGTCAATGAGTCGGTCACACAGTCAGTTGGTTAATCGGTAGGTCGGCTGGTGGGTCGGTTAGTCATTCGGTTGGTCAGTCAGTCAGTAAGTGAGTCAGTGATCAGTCAAGGAGTCAGTGAGTAAGTCAGTGAGTGAGTGAGTCAGTCAGCCAGCCAGTCAGACAGACAATCAGTTATTCAGTCAGACAATCAATCAGGTAAACAGTCAGTCAGTCAGTCAGACAATGTCAGTCAGTCAATGAGTCAGCCAGACAGTCAGTCAGACAATCTGTCAGTCAGTCGGTCAGTCAGTCGGTTGGTCCGTCGGTCAGTCAGTCAATAAGTCAATCAGTCAGTCAGTCAATGGGTTGGTTGGTCAGTGGGTCGGTCAGTCAATCGGTATGTCGGTTGGTTGGTAAATCGCTGTCGGTTGGTCGGTCCATCAGACTGTCAGTCAATCAGTCAGTTAGTCACTCAGACAGTCAGTTGGTTGTCCAGGCGAACGGTCAGTCAGTCATGCGATCAGTAAGTCTGTAAGTCATTCAGTAAGTTAGTACATCTGTCAGTCAGTCAGACAATCAGTCAGTCAGTCAGTCTGTAAGTCATTCAGTCAGTCAGTCATACAAGCAATCAGTCAGTTCATTCAGTCATTCATTCATTCATTTATTCATTCATCATTCATTCATTCAGTCAGTCAGTCAGTCAGATTCTGTACAGTGGCTTCCAGGCCACCGCCGGGGCCCATGTATGGGACTCTATACAAAGGCTTTCGGATAGAACAATGTATAGAACAATTCTTTAAATTCCTATACAGAGGCCCAGATATTTTCCCATACAAAGGCTTTCAGAGGCCCCTTATAGAACAATTCTTTAAATTCCTATACAGAGGCCCGGATATTTTCCCATACAAAGGCTTTCGGAAGCCCCTATATAGAACAATTCTTTAAATTCCTATACAGAGGCTCTGATATTTTCCCATACAAAGGCTTCGATGGGCTCCTGTATAGGAGGATAATTCAAACTCCTATATAAAGACCCAGATATTTTCCCATATGAAGGCTTCAGCGGGTATTGAACTCAGAACCACCCGATCAAGAGTCAGATGCCTTACAAAGAGTCTCAAGGCCCCTGTATAGGACAGTAATTAAAAAATCCTATACAGATGCCCAAGATCAGACTGCTCATATACGCACATACATGCAGTATGACCTTATACTCCACTCTTGACTGAATGAAAAAGCAGCCCAAGATCAGACTGCATATACATGCAGTCTTACCTAGCTTATACTCCACTCTGTACTCAATGAAAGTGCAGGCCAAGATCAGACTGCACACACATGCAGTCTGTCTTTACTTATTTTTCTTTTCTTCATGATCTTTGTAGATAGTGGAGCCCAAGATCAGACTGCTCATATATGCACATACCACATTTCAGGAGCCAGTAGTAGACCCCCTGGATTGACCCAAGATATCTAAAGAGGATCCTCACGCCGACACATCCCAGAAGAAAGACCATTGAAGAAACATAATAGGATGCTCATTATGTAACCAACAAGTCACCAAACTTACTGAACACCTCAGACGTGTTCACAAATTAGCAAAAGAACAAGCAGATATCAGACACGGGGGGCGATGAAGACGAGATCGCGGACCAAGAGCAGGAAAAGAAGATTTCAATGTATGGAGAAGGGATGCTTCTCGGTCACATTGGAGCCCTCCAAGCACCTGTGCAGGATAAATGGACTCTCGGGACTAGAACTCAACAAGGCAAGGGCAAGGATGAAAACCAACCTGTATTTACCAGAAAGTATGTATTCTACCTTTTCTTTGTTTTCGCCAGTATCATTTCATTAATTACTATTACTTTCTTTTAGGTTCCACCAGTGATTTATTTTCGGATGCTAACCCTTTGTTCCTTTTTCAGAAGACGAAACCAAACAAAAAAAGGCGGACCCCAAGGTATCTCCCCCCCCCCCGCACCCCCGCGAAATATACCGGCCATTATACCGGTGTTAACCTTCAGAAACCAAAGACGGACTACAGACAGCACCAGAGGAGTAGCTACAAGAGAGATTCACGCACAAGCACATAGTGCATTTTTTTTTTACTTTTTTTAGCGAATTTATCGCCATTTGAAACACTATTTCAGTTACATCGCAGTGGCCAGGGAACTTGTCAATGCTTTCCTGGATATTGTTTTTGCCAGTACTACCCATAACATTCTTTCCAAGCCACTGGGTGCTTTCAGACTTGCCGTTGGCAACAGGATTTCAGTTATGTCACGGCAACCAGTGTGGCTCCTGATATGTCCTCTACCAGTACTACACAAATTATTCTTTCCAAGCCGCTTTCCTGGAAACTCTTATTACCAGTACTACACACAACATTCTTTCCAAGCCACTGGCTGCTTTCAGACTTGCTGTTGCAACCAAATTTCAGTTATGTCCTTACAGTTTTATCGTCTAACGTCCATTCCTTTGTCCTCAGATGATTATCTAGAACAGTTCAGACAATGGCTCACGTCAGTTGGAGGCACTGAACATGTCCGATCCTTCAGCAAAAAACCATATCCGACAAGTAAGAAGATACTGGGTTGAGAGTGGCATCGACAGTCTAAATGCTTTCCAGACCCAACCAGTCTCTCACTGGTTGGGGCGACAACGACAACTTATGGTGGTGGGGACACGTAAGTCCCAAATTACTTCACTACTAAAATTTCTTGACTTTTTACAGGCCTTCAGGGGGGATGGGATCAGCTTTAAAGTACAATCTTTTTACAGGTCTTTGAGGAAGGATTCCGTGATTCGACGAGCGGAAGTATCAGCAAGAGATTTGTCAGCACTTCCGTCCATCGATACATGGAAGAAATTTTTCGATTCAGACTATTACAAACAAGTGACGACACTGGAATGGACCACAATGACCGACACACAAAAACTTGAATACTTAAGCAGACTTACAGACCCCCTGACCTTGGAGGTGGTAATGACAAATGGCTGCAGGCCAAGTGTCATTACCAACCTAACCCTAACCCTGGCTATGGTTGCCCGTCACCTTTCCGTCTAACCTCTGTTAACCCCTACTTAGACCAAAGGGGGTATACAGGTTTCACAGGGTTTTAAAAAACCCCAAAACCCCCAGTATAAAGAAACCCATCTGCTGCACTATGTGTGCAGGGAAAAAAAAAACAAGAAGTCGAAAAAGGCCCCAGGTGGTACACCTCTTTCACCCAACTCGCATTCTACCAACAACTTTTCCATTTTTTTTTTGTCACCAGTTAGGGTTAATTAGGGTTAAGAACAACTTTTGAACGAAAATAGCTAGGATATTCTGGTCTTTTTTAAAATGAAGTGTAAATCAGTTGTTTACTTAAGTATTTCAACGAAACCCTTGAGTGAGCTAGTTTAAGCTTGCCGTTTAGCAGGTTTTGAACCTGGTACCAAAATTCCAACCAGCAGGGCATTTAAGTCCCCCTTACAGGAAGTGGTTTTTGTAAATTTTGACTCCTTAAAACTCCAGGCTGAGGCTGCCGATCATACTGATCTTGTAAAGCTTAGTTTGATCTACAACATGTTAAATGTTTAAGTCAAAGTATTCAATACTTTCCGAATAATGACCGATTAAAGTTCGAAATTTGGGCTTTCTTCCCAAACCCCAGAGTTGGGACCTTGACTGTACCCTCAATATCTTCCAGAGGCTCTGACGACTACTTTCACCAAAAAGTTTTATTTAAGACTGACCAACATGCAAAAAATCTTAAAGATATCTCATCATTAAAGGGTATTTTTAGTTCGTTAAAGTGGGGTAGGTAAATTTAGCCCCAGACACAGCGGTTAAGTCCCCCAACTGCCACCAAACCCACAACATAGGTTTTAACAGCCTTTTTTCATCCTTTTTATTTATGTATCGTGTACAGCTAAGTCAGATCTATAACCTTTCCAATTTTCAAGTCCAAGTCTCCAATACTCTCCGAATAATGACGGTACTTTTTTGTTCTATTCTGTTATGGGTAGCTCTCCTTCCCGAACCCTCCCCCCCAAGGCGTCATTTCTAAATGGATCAGCTTGATTTTTTGCAGAACCATAGAGAATAAATGAATGAAGATTTCTGTTAAATTCCACTGATTTCTGATCACTAGTGTCAGAGGAACTGATTTTTTAATTTTTTTCTATATAGGTGTCATGGAGCACAAAAGTTCTTCATCTCCCTGGGGTCTCATTTCCTAACGGATCAAATTGGTTTTCAGTAGGACTATAGAGAGTGACTTGATAAGCATTTCTACCAAACTATACTGATTTCTATTCGCTGATTTCAGAGGAGCAGAGATTTGACATTTGTCGATATAGGTATAGTACCCAAAACTTTGGCACCCCCTTCTCCGGGGCCTCATTTCTTTATGGATAAAGTTGATTTTTGGTAGGACTGTAGTGGGTGACTTGATCTTTATTTGTACCAAATTACATTGATTCCTGTTTACTAGTTTCAGAGAAGCAGAGTTTTGAAATTTGTCTATATAGGTGTCGAATAGCCAAAAACTTTGCCAGCCCCCTCCCCAGGGCCTCATTTCTTGACAGATTAACATTGATTTTTGGTAGGATTGTAGTGGGTGATTTGATCATTATTTGTACCAAATTGCAATTAAATCAAGTCACTGGTTTCAGACAAAGACATGTTTAAAGTTTCCGCTCTAAAATTCCATGTCACACAGGTTTCGAAGTGCCCTAGTACCCACAATATAGGGTTTACGACCGCCGTCAGTTGGCTTATATAGGTCCTCTTGACCTAATCTTTCATTTTTACAAAAAAAAAAACAATTTTCGAAATAACTGATTTCAGTAACCCATACAGCGCACTACATCCATTTAGTTAACGACCATCGGAGAGAGAAGACATATTTTTTCGATCTCTTTGCAAGTCAAATCTACCATTCAACATGGACAGCCACTCTGAGGAAGAATATTCAGATCCCTGAGATATTGACTACACCCTGAGAAAAGGGGAGTTGGAGATGTCGGAATCTGATTCAACAGATGTAATTCCAGCAAGCTGTAAGGCTTCCGCTTCTGATGTTTAATAACCCCAGATCCCAGGGCCAACAACAACGAAAGCACCCAAGAGACTGAGATCCACCAAACATCCATTGGAGAACCAACAGTACTTTCGGTGTCTTCACTGCCAGAGAGAAGTTAAAAAGCTATCACAGCAAATGAGGATGCATGGACTGGACAAGAAACAGGCAGCAGAGGCCCGGGCACAGCTCTTACTAATACAATGATCCAAACAAGGGAACAGATGGTTCTGTTTTGCAGTGCAGGGCTGCCACACCCTTACCACAGAGCCAGCCCGGCACTTGCAGGACCAGCATGGCTTGAAGGGCATTGAACTGATGACTGAAAGAGCGAGAATGACGACGGATGCCCGACTTCAAAGAGATAATTGTTTCTTTTTCGTATTCTCCACTTATTTTTCATTTATTAAATATTATGTTTGGCCAGGACTTTAGGAATTTTTGGGCTAATCAGTGTGTATTCTTTCTTTCAGACATACCTCCCAAAGAAGACATACACCCAGAGAAGACAGCCGGCCACCTACACTAAGCCCAAAACTACCCACAGGGAGAGACATGGCAAGGGAGCCCATCAGCAAGAGAATGTGGCTTATTTCAGGACTGAAGTATGGGAAGGAACATGGTGAGTAATGAGTCTATTCATCTTCTTCTTCTTTAGGACAACACACGTTGGATTCCTGTTGATCTTTTTCATGGGCAAAGAAGACACTGGTTGAGGCTGACACTTCTGTCAACTCCCCCTCTGTGTTCTTTGACTCTGCTAGAGATCAGGTGGAGATCTCCCTTTCTGCTGATGAAGGCACATCTGTGGATCCTGTCTGCTGTGAGGGCACCTGTGTGGACTCGGTAGAGGATGTGGTGATACAGGAAGAAACCCGTATGGTTCCCTCCTTCATCTCCACATCTTCTATGATGTGGGACGATATGGACGATGTTGAGGAGTTGGGGGAAGAGGTGAGCTCTGTTGAGCTTAGCTGTTCTTCCTTATTCTCTTCGGTGGAGGATGTGGAGATGGGGGGTGAGAGCTATATGGCACTCAGCCCCTATCTGCTATCTGTGATGAGGGATGGTTTGAATGCAGATTTATACAGGACTGCTTTCATTGAGGAGGAGCGTGAGGAGATGCCAAGTTTTGTGGAGCTTGGTTCTCCCTCCTTTTGGTCTGTTGTAGAGGATGTGGGGATGGAGGGTGAGAACCATATGGCTCTTTCCTTCATCTCTACATCATCTATGTTGTTGGATGATGCAGATGCAGAGGTGGTTGATGATGCGGAAATGGAGATCTTTAGGCATGCAGGTATTGAGGAGGACTTGGAAATAGAAGTTAGCTCTCTGAAGCCAAGTCATACCTATGAGTGCTCCTTGATGGTGGATAGGGAGTTAGGGGTTTGCAGTGAAGAGGATGTTTATGTTGGTTTGGCTGATGGAGAAGGGGTGAGCTGTGCTTGGACTCTTTTTCCTTTGGTCAGGGAGGGGTTTTGATGAACAGAGTTTCCCTTTCCACATGTTGTCATTGCAGAGCCAGAGCCTCTGGTAGTAATATGCAGTGGGAGCCGTATGCGTCGGCCTGATAGGCATGGCGACTGGGTTTACTATTTGAGGATGAGAGTGTGTTCCTAGATGCAAACATTTGTTCTTCATTTGCAAACACTGAACAAATCTCAGACAGGTTTGAAATTGGTACATGTTGGGTCAAAAAGTAGATCACTGGACCAAATCATCGAAAAACTTGATGTGAACTCTTAGAGGACACATATTCAGCCTGAAACTCATGAAACTTGGTCAGATAGCCTGTCTGGATGATATCTCAGACAAGTTTGAAATTTGGTCATGTTGGGTCAAAAAGTAGGTCACAGGGCTAAATCTTACAAAAAAAACTTGTGTCCAAACAAGGGAACAGAAGGTTCTGTTTTGCAGTGCAGGGCTGCAACACCCTTACCACAGAGCCAGCCCGGCACTTGCAGGACCAGCATGGCTAGAAGGGCATTGAACTGATGACCGAAAGGGCAAGAATGATGACAGATGCCCAACGTCAAAGAGATAATTGTTCCTTTTTCGTATTCTCCACTTGTTTTTCATTAATCAAATATTATGTCTGGCCAGGACTTTAGGAATTTTTGGGCTAATCAGTGTGTATTCTTTCTCTTTCAGACATACCTCCCAAAGAAGACATACACCCAGAGAAGACAGCCGGCCACCTACACTAAGCCCAAGACTATCCACAGGAAGAGACATGGCAAGGGAGCCCATCAGCAAGAGAATGTGGCTTATTTCAGGACCAAAGCATGGGAAGGAACATGGTGAGTAATGAGTCTATTCATCTTCTTCTTCTTTAGGACAACACACATTGGATTCCTGTTGATCTTTTTCATGGGCAAAGAAGACATTGGTTGAGGCTGACACTTCTGTCAACTCCCCCTCTGTGTTCTTTGACTCTGCTAGAGCTCAGGTGGAGATCTCCCTTTCTGCTGATGAAGGCACATCTGTGGATCCTGTCTGCAGTGAGGGCACCTGTGTGGACTCGGTAGAGGATGTGGTGATACAGGAAGAAACCCGTATGATTCCCTCCTTCATCTCCACATCTTCTATGATGTGGGACGATATGGACGATGTTGAGGAGTTGGGGGAAGAGGTAAGCTCTCTTAAGCTTGGCTGTTCTTCCTTGTTCTCTTCGGTGAAGGATGTGGAGATGGGGGATGAGAGCTATATGGCACTCAGCCCCTATCTGCACCATCTGTGATGAGGGATGGTTTGAATGCAGATTTATACAGGACTGCTTTCGTTGGGGAGGAGTGTGAGGAGGAGCCGTGTTTGGTGGAGATTGGTTCTCCCTTCTTTTTGGTCTGTTGTAGAGGATGTGGGGATGGAGGGTGAGAACCATATGGCTCTTTCCTTCATCTCTACATCATCTATGTTGTTGGATGATGCAGATGCAGAGGTGGTTGATGATGTGGAAATGAAATGGAGATCTTTAGGCATGCAGGTATTGAGGAGGACTTGGAAATAGAAGTCAGCTCTCTGAAGCTAAGTTATACCTCTGAGTGCTCCTTGATGGTGGATAGGGAGTTAGGGGTTTGCAGTGAAGAGGATGTTTATGTTGGTTTGGCTGATGGAGAAGAGGCTGAGCTGTGCTTGGACTCTTTTTCCTTTGGTCAGGGAGGGGTTTTGATGAACAGAGTTCCCCTTTCCACATGTTGTCATTGCAGAGCCAGAGCCTCTGGTAGTAACATGCAGTGGGAGCCGTATGCGTCGGCCTGATAGGCATGGCGTCTGGGTTTACTATTTGAGGATGACAGTGTGTTCCTAGATGCAAACATTTGTTCTTCATTTGCAAACACTGAAAAAACCTCAGACAGGTTTGAAATTGGTACATGTTGGGTCAAAAAGTAGATCACTGGACCAAATCATCAAAAAACTTGATGTGAACTCTAGAGGACACATATTCAGCCTGAGACTCATGAAACTTGGTCAGATTGCCTGTCTTGATGATATCTCAGACAAGTTTGATATTCGGTTATGTTGGGTCAAAATGTAGATCACAGGGCTAAATCTTACAAAAAAAAACTTGTGTGCACTCTAGAGGCCACATTTTCAGCCTAATACTCTTGAAACTTGATCAGAATGTTCGTCTTGATTGTATCTTGGAAAAGTTTGAAATTGGGTCACGTCTAGAAAAAAGTAGGTCACTTGGCTAAATCTAAGAAAAAACCTTGTGTGCACCGTAGAGACCACATTTTCTGCCTGATTCTAATTAAACTTGTTCAGAAAGTGTGTCTTTGTGATATCTAGGACAAGTTTTAAAGTTGGTCACATCTGGTCAAAAAGTAGGTCACTGGACCAAATCATAAAAAAAAACCTTGTGTGCACCTTAGAGGCCACATTTCAGCCTGATACTCATAAAACTTGGTCAGAATTTTTGTCTCAATGATATCTTGGACAAGATTGAAATTGGGTCACATTGGTTCAAAAAGTAGGTCACTTACACTCATCTGTTTTACATCATTAAAACCAGGCTCTCTTCAGCTTTATCAGCTGTAGATGACTTTACTCAGGAAAGCACTTTCGGGCTAATGGCCCTCTTGTTTTTAAACTTTTGAAGCCAGATAGAACTAGAACTGTCACAAAGCACACAAAAATACCCCCCACCGGCACCTTGTCACTAAAGCAGCAAAATCGGAGAAAACTAAGTTCACCTGTGACCCTGACCTTTGACCCATGTGACCCAAAAGCAATTGGGCACCTCCTTGGGTCATGAGCAACACGTGTGCAAAGTTTCATGGTCCTAACTCAGCTTTTGTGTTAGAGTTGGCAAATAGACGGATGGATGGATGGACAGAAAGACAGACATGGTGATACCAGTATAAACCCCCCCCCCCACTTTGTAGGTGGGGGATAAAAATAAATTTGTTGAAGAAAAGTTCTGAAAAAGGATTTTAACAATACGAGCAAACAAATTTTTGCAAAAAAAGCCTTTTTAAAAAATAAACAAAAATAATTTGAAACCCAATTGCTCAGAAAGGTTGACGTTACAGAATTGGTGATTTCCTTGCACAGGTCTGTATCAAGAGAGTTTAGGGCAGATAGAGAGAGAGAGAGAGAGAAATAATGGAGTAATTACTGGGAGTATAGGTTATGGTGAGAGCATTGGTAGGCATAAGTATTATACATAATGTGAATTAAACACTCATATTGGTCCAGGAAAAATGTTTCATGTAACATGTGCATCATTTAACTAATACATACATAACTTGGGCTAGTGTCAGTTAGCCTAATACTACTCACAGGCTAGGTTTTATCTATAAACTTTGGGGACTGGTTAGACTCCCACCAGATTAAGTCCTGGTGACAATAACTGTATGCAGGATATTTTACACAAGCTTATTACTGATGTGGTCTAGAAAAATTCTCCATATTAACATGGACTTTGGTAAAATGTACCGTTCTGATGACAAAAATTGGGTTACAAAATACCACAACCTCAGTACAAGCTTTTGCATATTTGTGCAGTCTGATCTTGATCTATAATACCTTTAATGCTACCTATTTTGCTTTCTGTGATGAAAGGTTAAATATAAACCCACTGATGTAACTTTTAAAACCTGACAGAAAAACCGAGATGTGGAGTTAGTCTTTCAAATGACAGATGGCCGCCCCTGAATAGACCGACAAACTTTTCTAGCTTGCCTTGATCCGTCATTGGTGACAGCATCAGCATCCTATTTGTGGACAGTTGCCAACCAGCAATTAACCTAGACTTTAGCCAGTGCTAGGCTAGCTTGTATAAGATATCTTGTCTACAATTGTTTTAACAATCACCTGTACTTATGCCAATCTTATTCTCTCCACAAAGTTACAGAGCAAGTGAACCCTGAGGGGATGAGCTTTTGATAATTATCTGTCCTTTAATAGAGAAAGATCAATTTTGTTGGAATGCATTTCCTACAGCTCTCTGCTCCTGAATAGATCAACAGCCCTTCTGATTGGCCTCAAAAAGCCATTTCCATTTCTGTGTTCAGTTTCTAAAACTTGTCTAATTGTTATTTATATTCATATGACTTGCATCTTTCCTGGATCCTACTGGTAAACAACTTGACTCTCTCTGTGTAAATTATACTTCCTGTGAACTAACCAGTGAAAGGAAATCAGTCATTGTTATGGAAAACCTTTCTGAGCAATTAAAGGGCCTCTTTAAAATAAAATATGATTCTGGTTTGGTTATTCAGTAGAAGTTAACTTTTACTCCAACTCTATATTTCAACAACTTTTACTCAGTACATTATATTTCAACATCCCACCAAGATTTTTGTGGCATTTGTCAAAGACAATGCCACTATGAGTTCAATACAGCATTCTGAAAATCCTGTATTGTAGTTTGTGCAAATCCAAAGGAAGTAGACCCAATTAAAATCAATTTCTCTGCGATAAAGGAGTGTTTCGATTGCGCTCAGATATGAAATTGAAAATGGTGTTTTACAATAAATTGGATTAGGTCATCGACTGTGGAAATACTTTATTTTTATTGAAAATAGCTTGATCTGCTATAGCCTTCTATTGTGGCGTAATGATACAGACATGCCATGCTTGTACGTCCCAAACCCTGTTCGTTCCTGGGCTTCTTTGTCCCAAGGCTTGTTTACCTGGACTTGTTTGTCCCACAAGATTGCACTCCTCTCTATTGGATTTTCCATGACTATATAGTAGGTTGACTTTCATATATTTTGAAAATATTTGTTTTTTATTTTTCAAATTATTAATTCCATGCAATGACTCCCTTGACAAATGCCACACTAGTGTTTTCAACACTTTGATTATATATAATTCTGGTTCTGTTATATATAATAGTTTAAGCATCAGTTCAACTGTAAATATCAACAACTTACGTAAAATATGTAATTCTACCTCTGTGATTTCCCTTTATTTTAGCTTATATTCAACTAGATCTATATTAGTCAACATCTCACAAGGACAAAGGGCTCTGAGAAGTTTTATGATGGAGCATGATTCTGCTTCTAGTATTTAGTATAAGCTTAGCACATATTCAACTACAGGATAAATCACCTGCAAACTTTTATATGCAAAGAAATTCTATTGCTGTTATTTAATATAAATTTAATATAAATTTAGCTTATATTCAACTGTATATATGTAAACATCTCACAAGGACAAGGGCCTTTGGAAACTTTATAATACTGCAAGATTGAAGCTATCATTATTTGAAGGGGCAATAGCTTCCAAAGGCAAACAATGCAGAGTAAAGAATTTAAATCAATTAGTTGCTGGCAGAAAAAATGAATTTAAAAGTAGGTCAAAAGTTACCAAGTCGCTCTCTTTTGTTTACTTTTAACCTGATTTTTTAAATTCATTTTTCCCTCAACACCTAACACTTGGACTGACCACTTACACTTGGACTTACCAACCGACCAACCAACCAACCAACCGTACAATAACAGATTTTCACCTTCACATTAATTTTCATACTTTTGAACACAAAATCTGGACAGATGGGCAGAACAATGGACACAGGTGGACATACAGAAAGACAGACAAACAACTTTAATGCCAACATTGTCTGCCCCAAATGAATTGGAGTGGGCGGGAGACATAATAATAGATGTTAACAATATCCTGGAACCGACAACAAATGCAGTCTTTATCGTGTAAACAAGAAATGTAAATTTTCAACTTTGAATAGCTACTTATATCCTCTATAATTCCTTACAATTCCTTACTAATAGTCTGATTTTTTTTCTCAAAATCTTTACGGTTCATGCTGTTGATGATAAAGATGAACTGGGCAAGTTTCATTAAAATCTGACCACATAATGCAGACTTTACCTTGAAAGCAAGACATGAACATTTTCAATTTTGAATGTTTACCTTTCCCTTACTAATAGTCAGATTTTTTTTTCTTTGAAAGACCAATCTGGTTCAATCCGTTGACGATATAAAAAAAACCCAAGCAAGTTTCACCAAAATCTGACCACAAATGCAGACTATTGTGTAACCAAGAGAACTAACTTTTTAACTTTAATTGGCTACTTTTCCCCCGACTTATTGCCAGATTTTTTTTCCAAAATCAAGAGCACTCAAAATATTGATGAAATGAAGAAACTGTGCAAATTTCATAAAAATCTAATCAAAATTTCAGAGTTTCTTAAGCAAACAAGAAGACTAGCAGATGTAAGTTATGCTTACATTCAGTGTAAGTGAAAACATCTCACAAGGAGAAGGGCTACTGTGAACTTTTATATGTAATTCTGTTTGTTATTTAAGTTAACTTTATATCCATATATGTGTCAGCATCTCCAAAGGGCAAAGGCTACTGTGAACTTTTCAATGTAATTCTGTTTCTGTTATTCAATCGAAGTTAAGTTATATTCAACAATATATGTGTCAACATCTCATAAGGATAAAGCACCTGCAAACTTTTATATGCAAAGTAATTCTATTGCTGTTATTTAATATAATTTTAATATAAATTCAGCTTATATTCAACTGAATATATGTAAACATCTCACAAGGACAAGGGCCTTTGGAAACATTTATGATAAACCAAGACTGAGTTATCATTATTTGAAGGGGCAATAGCTTCCAAAGACAAACAATGCAGAGTAAAGAATTTAAATCAATTAGTCGCTGGCAGAAAAAATGAATTTAAAAGTAGGTCAAAAGTTACCAAGTCGCTCTCTTTTGTTTACTTTTAACCTGATTTTTTAAATTCATTTTTCCCTCAACAACTAATACTTGGACTGACCACTTACACTTGGACTTACCGACCGACCGACCAACCAACCAACCGTACAATAACATATTCTCACCTACACATTAATTTCCATACTTTTGAACACAAAATCTGGACAGATGGGCAGAACAATGGACACAGGTAGACAGACAGAAAGACAGACAAACAACTTTAATGCAAACATTGTCTGCCCCAAATGAATTGGAGTGGGCGGGAGAGACATAATTATAGATGTTAACAACATCCTCGAACCAACAACAAATGCAGACTTTATAGTGTAAACAAGAAATGTAAATTTTCAACTTTGAATAGCTACTTAATAGGGGTGAAACAATACGGTAAAAAGCGTATTGCAATATATTGCAATACGGCTGACCCGTATTGCAATACGTATTGCAATATGCTGTATATGCTGACATTTAGCATATCTGACCACTTGTAGTCACTGTTAGGGTAGCATATGCTCAAAAGGTGATAAAGAAAACTAGTACATGTGCTTGGAACTCTTCCATTCTTTCAAGATAATGAACTAAAAATCAATTGTTTCGCATGAACAAATAAAAACAAACTAAAATTGACTAGTCTTTAACACTCGCTATCTTGACGATTTTCGTCTGCCATTTTTTTTCTTCAAGAGCGTACTTGTTTATATAAAAACCAGCGCTACTATACCGAACTTCGGGACATGGCTCAACAGAGTAGACAGTGCGATGCACTAACTTACTCAGTTGCTTACTGCACTAACACTAATACTTTGCAGCTTAACTACTGGAAAACGCAAAAATAAGTGTGAGCAAAGTTATAAGAAATGAATAACATACAAACTCCATTGATCCAAAAGCATTAAAGCTCGACGTTTATTTGGAGTTCGTGTCGTGAATTTTATGTGGTCATAGTTTTACCTAAACACCGGTGACACCGCCTGTGGAAAAAAATAAACAACTTTCGCTTTCGGAAATCTTTAGAACTGTAAGTTGAAAAACGATCGATTTCTGACAGAATTTTTGGGAAAACCGGACTTTCTGATGCAATTAAGAGAAGTTGACATATTGCAGAAATACCGATACGGTAAAATTCGAACCGGTTTCGGTTTTTTCTTTGAATAGACCGCGGTTAATCGGTTAATCGGTAAACCGTTTCACCACTACTACTTAATATATCCTCTATAATTCCTTACTAATAGTCAGATTTTTTTCTCTCAAAATCTTTACGGTTCATATTTTTGATGATAAAAGATAAACTGGGCAAGTTTCATTAAAATTGAACGACAAAATGTAGACTTTATCTTGAAAGCAAGACATGTACATTTTCAATTTTGAATGTTTAATTTTCCCTTACTAATAGTTAAATTTTTTTTTCTTTCAAAATTCAATATGGTTCAATCCTTTGACGATATAAAAAACCTAAGCAAGTTTCACCAAAATACGACCACAAATGCAGACATTTGCGTAACCAACAGAACTGACTTATCGACTTTAATTGGCTATTTTTCCCCAACTTACTGTCAGATTTTTTTTTCAAAATCAAGAGCATTCAAAATATTGATGAAATGGAGAAACTGTTCAAATTTCATAACAAGAGAGCCATGATGGCCCTGTATCGCTCTACTGGCTTATAAATATAAACCATGAAGAGAAGTCTTTACTATATAAGCCCTTATAAAACTTTGACCCCAGGGCTACAGTCGGACTAAATGGGGAATATGTGTATTAGAAGAATAACATGCCAAATTTGGGAGTTCTTGGCCTTATGGCTAGTAACAAGACGGTTTCTGAACTTTTCACTCAATAAACCCATGTAAAACTTGTGACCCCTGGTGCAGGGCCAAACTTGATCCTAGGGCTGTAACTTGGGCCCTCTGTGTAGTTGTCCACTAGATAATGCTATAATTATGCAAATTTGGTAGCCTAAGCCAAATGGCTATGTACACCAAGATTTAAAAGTTTTCCCTATGTAAGCCTATGAAAATCTTGTGAAACCCCCCCCCCCCCCCCGCCCAGCATGAGGCCAAATTGACCCCAGGACTATAATTTGGGCACTTTTGGTAGACCCCCAACTAGATTAAGCTAAATGCAAAATTTGGTAGCTCTAGGCCTTATGGCTAGGTACAGTAAGATTTTTAAAGTTTTCTCTATATAAGCCTATGTAAAACTTGTGACCCCTGGGGCAGAGCCAATTTTGACCCCAGGGCTATAATTTCAGTAAACATCTTAGAGGTCTACTACATAAAGCTACATGCCAAATTTGGTAGCCCTATGCCTTATGGTTTCAGACAAGAAGATTTTTAAAGTTTTCTCTAGATAAGCCTATGTAAAACTTGTGACCCCTCGGGCAGAGCCAATTTTAACCCCAGGGCTGTAATTTCAAGAAACATGATAGAGGTCTACTACATAAAGCTACATGCCAAATTTGGTAGCCCTACGCCTTATGGCTTCAGAGAAGAAGATTTTTAAAGATTTCCAATATTTTTCAGTTTTGTTGCCATGGCAACCAGAGTTTTTGAAGGAATCAAATTCTTTCAAGAAATTCTGAAGAGGACCATGGCAGGATCATTTCTGTGAAGTTTCATGAAAATTGGATGGGTAGTTTCAGAGAAGATGTTTGAAATAAAAGTTAACGCACAGACGGACGGACGCACGCACGGACGCACGCACGCACGGACGCATGACGGACACCGGGCCATGACATAAGCCCGCTGGTCTTCGGCCAGTGGAGCTAAAAAATATTATCAGAAGTGCATACATATTCTTATGGTCAGGTGTAAATGTCCACCTGTAATGTAATTTTGACAGATTTTTTATCATTATTTTACTGAAGATCACTTGTCATTAAAATTCTTGATTAGTTTAAATTTGTTATGAGGTCTCCAGCAGTTTGCACCACTTTGATAAGGGAGCATTTTGTGATGTTACCTTAAAAATATCAACTCTGCAGACTGGTTCAGGTGGAGAAAACAAGAGGGCCATGATGGCCCTGTATCGCTCCACTGGCTTATAAATATAAACCATGAAGAGAAGTCTTTACTATATAAGCCCTCATAAAACTTTGACCCCAGGGCTACAGTCGGACTAAATGGGGAATATGTGTATTAGAAGAATAATATGCCAAATTTGGGAGTTCTTGGCCTTATGGCTAGTAACAAGATGGTTTCTGAACTTTTCACTCAATAAACCCATGTAAAACTTGTGAACCCTGGTGCAGGGCCAAACTTGATCCTAGGGCTGTAACTTGGGCCCTCTTTGTAGTTGTCCACTAGATAATGCTATAATTATGCAAAATTTGGTAGCCTAAGCCTTATGGCTATGAACACCAAGATTTAAAAGTTTTCCCTATGTAAGCCTATGTAAATCTTGTGAACCCCCCCCCCCCCCAGCATGAGGCCAAATTGACCCCAGGACTATAATTTGGGCACTTTTGGTAGACCCCAACTAGATCAAGTTAAATGCAAAATTTGGTAGCTCTAGGCCTTATGGCACAGGTACAGGAAGATTTTTAAAGTTTTCTCTATATAAGCCTATGTAAAACTTGTGACCCCTGGGGCAGAGCCAATTTTGACCCCAGGGCTATAATTTCAAGAAACATGATAGAGGTCTACTACATAAAGCTACATGGCAAATTTGGTAGCCCTATGCCTTATGGTTTCAGACAAGAAGATTTTTGAAGTTTTCTCTATATAAGCCTATGTAAAACTTGTGACCCCTGGTGCAGAGCCAATTTTGACCCCAGGGCTATAATTTGAAGAAACTTGATAGAGGTCTACTACATAAAGCTACATGCCAAATTTGGTAGCCCTATGCCTTATGGTTTCAGACAAGAAGATTTTTAAAGATTTCCAATATTTTTCAGTTTTGTTGCCATGGCAACCAGAGTTTTTGAAGGAATCAAATTCTTTCAAGAAATTCTGAAGAGGACCATGGCAGGATCATTTCTGTGAAGTTTCATGAAAATTCAATGGGTAGTTTCAGAGAAGAAGATGTTTGAAATAAAAGTTAACGCACGGACGGACGGACGGACGACCGGACGGACGGACGGACGACAGACACCAGGCCATGACATAAGCCCGCTGGCCTTCGGCCAGTGGAGCTAAAAATAAAGTTTTAAAGGGACCTTTTTGGATTTTTTTTGCTGCAATTATTATTTTTTTTTTTTTTTTACTAACAATTATTATTATTTTTTTTTTACTAAAAGTGATAAATACAACAATATATATACTTCACTGCAAACGTATAGAAACTGGGCTGTTACATACATCAACCAAGAGGGCCATGATGGCCCTGGGTCGCTCACCTGAGTCAATAGGCGAAATTCACTCAACGTGCATAATCCAATTTCTGACCAATTGTCAGGTCAGTTGATGAACAAACTTGGTAGAGGTCCACTAGGAGATGCTACATGCCAAATATCAAAGCTCCACGCCTTCCAATTTCAGAGAAAAAGAATTTCAAAGTTTTCCTTCTTTGTTCCTATGTTCGAAACTTGTGACCCCCGGGGCGGGGCCAGTTTTGACCCAAGCGGCGTCATATGAACAAACTTGGTAGAGGTCTGCTACAAGATGCTACATGCCAAATATCAAAGCTCCACGCCTTCCAGTTTCAGAGAAGAGGAATTTTAAAGTTTTCCTTCTTTGTTCCTATGTTCGAAACTTGTGACCCCCGGGGCAGGGCCAGTTTTGACCCCCGGGACATCATATGAACAAAATTGGTAGAGGTCCACGAGGAGATGCTACATGCCAAATATCAAAGCTCCACGCCTTCCAGTTTCAGAGAAGAAGAATTTTAAGGTTTTCCTTCTTTGTTCCTATGTTCAAAACTTGTGACCCATGGGGCGGGGCCAGTTTTGACCCCAGGGACATCATACGAACAAACTTGGTACAGGTCCACTAGGAGATGCTACATGCCAAATATCAAAGCTCCACGCCTTCCAGTTTCAGAGAAGAAGAATTTTAAAGTTTTCCTTCTTTCTTCCTATGTTCAAAACTTGTGACCCATGGGGCGGGGCCAGTTTTGACCCCAGGGACATCATACGAACAAACTTGGTACAGGTCCACTAGGAGATGCAACATGCCAAATATCAAAGCTCCACGCCTTCCAGTTTCAGAGAAGAAGAATTTTAAAGTTTTCCTTCTTTGTTCCTATGTTTGAAACTTGTGACCCCCGGGGCGGGGCCAGTTTTGACCCCAGGGACATCATATAAACAAACTTAGTACAGATCCGCTAGGAGATGCTACATGCCAAATATCAAAGCTCTACGCCTTCCAGTTTCAGAGAAGAAGAATTTTAAAGTTTTCCTTCTTTGTTCCTATGTTTGAACTTGTGACCCCCAGGGCGGAGCCAGTTTTGACCCCAGGGACATCATATGAACAAACTTGGTAGAGGTCCACGAGGAGATGCTACATACCAAATATCAAAGCTCTACGCCTTCCAGTTTCAAAGAAGAAGAATTTTAAAGTTTTCATTCTTTGTTCCTATGTTTGAAACTTGTGACTCCCGGGACGGGGCCAGTTTTGACCCCAGGGACATCATATGAACTAACTTGGTAGAGGTCCACTAGGAGATGCTACATGCCAAATATCAAAGCTCCACGCCTTCCAGTTTCAGAGAAAAAGAATTTTAAAGTTTTCCTTCTTTCTTCCTATGTTCAAAACTTGTGACCCACGGGGCGGGGCCAGTTTTGACCGCAGGGACATCATACGAACAAACTTGGTAGAGGTCCACTAGGAGATGCTACATGCCAAATATCAAAGCTCCACGCCTTCCAGTTTCAGAGAAGAATTTTAAAGTTTTTCTTCTTTGTTCCTATGTTCGAAACTTGTGACCCCCGGGGCGGGGCCAGTTTTGACCCCCGGGACATCATATGAACAAACTTGGAAGAGGTCCACTAGGAGATGCTACATGCCAAATATCAAAGCTCCACGCCTTCCAGTTTCAGAGAAGAAGAATTTTAAAGTTTTCCTTCTTTGTTCCTATGTTTGAAACTTGTGACCCCCAGGGCGGGGCCAGTTTTGACCCCCGGGACATCATATGAACAAACTTGGAAGAGGTCCACTAGGAGATGCTACATGCCAAACATCAAAGCTCCATGCCTTCCAGTTTCAGGGAAGAAGAATTTTAAAGTTTTCCTTCTTTGTTCCTATGTTTGAAACTTGTGACCCCCGGGGCGGGGCCAGTTTTGACCCCAGGGACATCATATAAACAAACTTAGTACAGATCCGCTAGGAGATGCTACATGCCAAATATCAAAGCTCTACGCCTTCCAGTTTCAGAGAAGAAGAATTTTAAAGTTTTCCTTCTTTGTTCCTATGTTTGAACTTGTGACTCCCAGGGCGGAGCCAGTTTTGACCCCAGGGACATCATATGAACAAACTTGGTAGAGGTCCACGAGGAGATGCTACATACTAAATATCAAAGCTCTACGCCTTCCAGTTTCAAAGAAGAAGAATTTTAAAGTTTTCATTCTTTGTTCCTATGTTTGAAACTTGTGACTCCCGGGGCGGGGCCAGTTTTGACCCCAGGGGCGTCATATGAACAAACTTGGTAGAGGTCCACGAGGAGATGCTACATGCCAAATATCAAAGCTCCACGCCTTCCAGTTTCAGAGAAAAAGAATTTTAAAGTTTTCCTTCTTTCTTCCTATGTTCAAAACTTGTGACCAACGGGGCGGGGCCAGTTTTGACCGCAGGGACATCATACGAACAAACTTGGTAGAGGTCCACTAGGAGATGCTACATGCCAAATATCAAAGCTCCACGCCTTCCAGTTTCAGAGAAGAATTTTAAAGTTTTTCTTCTTTGTTCCTACGTTCGAAACTTGTGACCCCCGGGGCGGGGCCAGTTTTGACCCCCGGGACATCATATGAACAAACTTGGAAGAGGTCCACTAGGAGATGCTACATGCCAAATATCAAAGCTCCACGCCTTCCAGTTTCAGAGAAGAAGAATTTTAAAGTTTTCCTTCTTTGTTCCTATGTTTGAAACTTGTGACCCCCGGGGCGGGGCCAGTTTTGACCCCAGGAACATCATATAAACAAACTTGGTACAGGTCCGCTAGGAGATGCTACATGCCAAATATCAAAGCTCCACGCCTTCCATTTTCAGAGAAGAAGAATTTTAAAGTTTTCCTTCTTTGTTCCTATGTTTGAACTTGTGACCCCCAGGGCGGAGCCAGTTTTGACCCCAGGGACATCATATGAACAAACTTGGTAGAGGTCCACTAGGAGATGCTACATACTAAATATCAAAGCTCTACGTCTTCCAGTTTCAGAGAAGAAGAATTTTAAAGTTTTCATTCTTTGTTCCTATGTTTGAAACTTGTGACTCCCGGGGCGGGGCCAGTTTTGACCCCAGGGGCGTCATATGAACAAACTTGGTAGAGGTCCACTAGGAGATGCTACATGCCAAATATCAAAGCTCCACGCCTTCCAGTTCCAGAGAAGAAGAATTTTAAAGTAATCCTTCTTTCTTCCTATGTTTGAAACTTGTGACCCCTGGGGCGGGGCCAGTTTTGACCCCAGGGGCGTCATATGAACAAACTTGGTAGAGGTCCACTAGGAGATGCTACATGCCAAATATCAAAGCTCCACGCCTTTCAGTTTCAGAGATAAAGAATTTTAAAGTTTTCCTTCTTTGTTCCTATGTTCGAAACTTGTGACCCCCAGGGCGGGGCCAGTTTTGACCCCCGGGACATCATATGAACAAACTTGGTAGAGGTCCACTAGGAGATGCTACATGCCAAATATCAAAGCTCCACGCCTTCCAGTTTCAGAGAAAAAGAATTTTAAAGTTTTCCTTCTTTGTTCCTATGTTTGAAACTTGTGACCCCCGGGGTGGGGCCAGTTTTGACCCCAGGGACATCATATGAACAAACTTGGTAGGGGTCTACTAGAAGATGCTACATACCAAATATCAAAGCTCTACGCCTTCTAGTTTCAGAGAAGAAGATTTTTAAAGATTTTGCTATTTTTTTCCTGTTGGTTGCCATGGCAACCAGAGTTATGGGTGGAATTCAATCTCTTGAACAACTTTGGTAGACTTTCACCTGAGGAACATCCCTGCCAAGTTTCATCAAGATTGGCCCAGTGCTTTAGGAGGAGGAGATGTTTAAAAGAAATTGTGGACGACGGTCGACGCACGACGGACATTGGGCGATCACAAAAGCTCACCTTGAGCACTTTGTGCTCAGGTGAGCTAAAAAATGCAAAATGGGTATTTAAATGATCATTTGAATGCTTTGCAATCTGTAACTTTGCCCATTTTTATAAGATTAAAAATGTTGTGATCTTACTTATCTGAATATGATCCCACATAATGAACCTTTGTTATTGATCATGTGACATTCCATCCAACCTTTGTGAAATTCGGGTAAAAAATAAAAATACCTAGGAAAAAGCTATGAAGCCCATCGAAGGAAATACAAGTTTAAGTTTGTTTTTTCTTACATTTGCCTTTCTTCTGATGGTTTGCCAGCTATAGCTTTACTTCATTCATTTATTAATCATTTTTTAAGATTGTTGAAATAAAAATCTGAATAGCGCCTCCCTTTAACCCTATACCAAACATCACTGTTTTTGAGGTCTCGAAGAGAGAAGTTATTGAAAACATTTGGGGAAAAGGGAAAAATGCTGGTAACTAGTATTTCCTCCAGGATTTTCTTTTCCCAAAGTGTTTTCTTCCCTAGCAAGGCCAAATATTTTCTTCATGGATGCATTTTGTTTGTCATCTGCTAACACTTTCAATTTTGATCCGGTTACGGATTAATTTATATGCCTCTATGTTTCACTTGTAAACCTGGGGCAGGGCCATCTTTGACTGAAGGGGCACAATTTGAATAAGTTTGATTAAGGACCATCCTATTATGCTATATACCAAATATCAATGCTTTAGACTTTATGGTTTCATGAGAGATTTGAAAAAGGAAATTCATGTAGAACTCTATGGAAAAAATTCCCATGACAGGGCCATCTTTGAAACCAGGTGCACGATTTGAAGGACCTTGATTAACCCTTTCCCAAACAAGCCCCGGTTTTCACGTGTGTGCAGTACAAGTCTTTTGAAAACACTGTGGGAAAAGGAGAAATTGCTTGTAACGAGCAATTTCTCCTTTTACCACAGTGTTTTCTACCCTTTTTGAGACCTTTCTGCCATTTTCATCAAATTTTAAATTGTCGTCTGCAAACTCTTTCAATTTGGACCAGTCCAAAATTTGTCGTTTGGGAAAGGGTTAAAAGAAACATAGTATATCATGCTACATACCAAATAACAAGGCTCTAGCCTTCAGGCTTCCATACATTTTTTTTAACATTCTGACAAAACTCTGCAAAATGTCTATCCCCCACCATTAGAACAACTTTTATAAAGGACTGCTCTACCATGCTACATACCATATCAACATTTTATGCCATATAGTTTAGTCTAAATTAAAAAAAAAAATTATATGTAACTATGCGATGCATGTGATTACAACAATGAGACATTTAGTGATCCCAGGGGCAAATTTCAATATCAATATCTTTGATTTAGGTCCATCTTATGATGCTAAACAAGAGGGCCATGATGGCCCTGTATCGCTCCACTGGCTTATAAATATAAACCATAAATACTAAACATTTCAATTCTGAGCCAAATGATTTCAAAATGAAGACTTACCAAGTTTTCTCTGTAAAAGCCCATGTGAAAGTTAAGACCCGTAAGGCAAAGCCATTTTTGATCCCAGAGCTATAATTACTTGAACCCTGGTAGAGGTCCACAAGATAAAGCCATATGCCAAAATAATACAAGTCTATGCTGTATGGTTATAAATAAGGTGATTTTCAAGTTTTGTCCATATGAAGCCTCTGTAAAACATAAGACCCCTGATGCAAGGCTAATTTCAAAAAAAAAAATCAAAACAGGAAGATTTCTTAAGTTGTCACTATGTAAGCCCATGTAAAACTTGTGACCCCTGCAGCGGTGCCAATTTTGACCCCAGGGCAAAAATTTTGGCCAGCTTGGTAGAGGCCCACTAGATATAGCAACATGCAAAATTTGGTAGCTCTAGGCCTTATGGCTAGGTACAGGAAGATTTTTAAAGTTTTCTCTAGATAAGCCTATGTAAAACTTGTGACCCCTGGGGCAGAGCCAATTTTCACCCCAGGGCTATAATTTGAAGAAACTTGATAGAGGTCCACTACATAAAGCTACATGCCAAATTTGGTAGCCCTATGCCTTATGGTTTCAGACAAGAAGATTTTTAAAGATTTCCAATATTTTTCAGTTTTGTTGCCATGGCAACCAGAGTTTTTGAAGGAATCAAATTCTTTCAAGAAATTCTAAAGAGGACCATGGCAGGATCATTTCTGTGAAGTTTCATGAAAATTGGATGGGTAGTTTCAGAGAAGATGATGTTTGAAATAAAAGTTAACGCACCGACGGACGGACGCACGACAGACACTGGGCTATGACATAAGCCCACGGGCCTTTGGCCAGTGGAGCTAAAAATTGCCACTTCTGGACTTATGATTTCAGGCAAAGAGATTTTATCATTATTCATCATTATATTCCCCCCCCCCCACCCCCACAGTATTGCTGTTTGTTACACATTTCTAAAAGAAACTCCTGTGGAACTTCCAATTAAACACTTCATGGACAGGGCCATCTTTGACCCAACTAGAACTGTCACAAAGCTGACAAATACCCCCCACCAGCACCTTGTCACTGAATCAGCACAATCAGAGAACGGAAATGATTTCAAAAATAAAGCAACACTTGTATAAAGTTTTAGGGTCCTAGGTCAAACAGCTTTTGAGTTAGAGCATGAAAATGATTTTCAAACAAAGTTCACTGGTAACCTTGACCCTTAACCCATGCAACCCAAAAACAATAGGGCACCTCTTTGGGTCATGAGCAGCACTTGTATAAAGTTTCAGGTTCCTAGATTAAACAACTTCTGAAATCCAGCATGGAAATGATTTTTAAACAAAATTCATGCATGACCTTGACCTTTGACTCACTCAACCAAAAAACAATAGGGCACTTCCTTGGGTCATGAGCAACACTTGTACAAAGTTTCAGGGTCCTACGTCAAACAGCTTTTGAGTAAGAACATGGAAAAGAAAAGATGGACAGACTGACTGATGGATGTAGACAAATGGAAGCAACACAATCAGAGAAAACAAAGTTCACTAATGACCTTGAATTTTGACCCATGTGACCCAAAAACAAAAGGGCACCTCCTTGGGTCATGATGAACACTTGTATAAAGTTTCAGGGTCTTAGGTCAAATGGCTTTTGAGTTACAGCACAGAGAAGAAAACAAGAGGAATGAACAGATGGACAGATGGACAGACAATGGAACCACGCCATGACATAAGCTCTGCTGGCTTACAGCCAGTAGAGCTAAAAACTCTGGCTAACCAGAGTAGGGATTCAGTACAAAATAGAGCTGACATGATTCTTGTATAATAATGACCTTTGAGCCCATGCTGTGACTATGACCTTGGAAACTGGTTTGTGAAACATGAGCTCTGCATGTTGTCTTACTATGGTTGATGTTATGATATAAATATGAATCAAAATTTTTAGCGATATGGAGCAAACATGAAAAAGTAACAGGTGGACAGACGATGCTGCCAAAGTGATTCGGGGAAAACACAATTTCTGAAAAAGACATGACTGTTTCCTCTTGTTTTTGAGCCTTACTCTTGCACAGATTCATTGTATAAATACTTTATCAAAACATGATACAAGAGGGCCATGATGGCCCTATATTGCTCACCTGAGTCAATAGGCAAAATTCACTGAACGTGCACAATTCAATTTCTGACCAATTGTCAGGTAAATTGAGCTTAAAATGTGGCCACTAGAGCGTACACAAGGAATTTCCGTAAGTTGACCTAGTGACCTAATTTATCACCCCACATGACCCAATTTAGAACTTATCAAAAAATTTATCAGACAAACATTCTAAACAGTTTATAAGTTAATTGAGCAATAAATGTGGCTTCTAGAATGCCCATAAAGTGTTTCTTAAATTTGACCCAGTAACCTAGTTTATGACCCCAGGTGACCCAATTTCAAACTCACCCAATATTTCATCAAGACAAACATTCTGACCAACTTTCAAGTCAATTGAGCAAGAAATGTGACTTCTAGAGTGCCCTAAAGGTATTTCTTTAATTAGACCTAGTGACCTAGATTATGAGTCCAGGGGACCCGATTTTGAACTCATCCTAGACTTCATCTAGACAAATATTTTAACCAATTTTCAAATCAATTGAACTATAAATGTGGCCTCTAGAGTACCCACAAGGTATTTCTTTAATTTGACCTAGTGACCTAATTTAAGACCCCACATGACCCAAATTCAGACTCATGTGAGATTTCATCAAGACAAACATTCTGACCAATTTTCAAGTCAATTGAGCAAAAAATGTGGCCTCTAGAGTGCCTAAAAGGTATTTCTTTAATTTGACCTAGTGACCTAGATTATGACCCCAGTTGACTAAATTTAGAACTAATCTAAAAGACAAACATTCTGAATAATTTTCAAGTCATTTGAGCAATAAATGTGACCTCTATAGTGCCCACAAGGTATTTCTTTAATTTGACCAAGAGACCTAGTTTATGACCCCAGGTGACCCAATTTCAAACTCATTGTTTATTTTATCAAGACAAACATTCTGACCAATTTTTAAGTCAGTTGAGCAAGAAATGTGACCTCTAGAGTGCCCTAAAGGTATTTCTTTAATTTGACCTAGTGATCTAGATTATGACCCCAGGTGACCCAATTTTGAACTCATCCTAGATTTTATCAAGACAAACATTCTGACCAATTTTCAACTCGAACGATAAATGTGGCCTCTGGAGTGCCCACAAGGTATTTCTTTAATTTGACCTAGTGACCTAATTTAAGACCCCACATGACCCAAATTCGGACTCATGTAGGGTTTAATCAAGACAAACACTCTGACCAATTTTCAAGTCAATTGTGCAATAAATGTGGCCTCTAGAGTGCCTACAAGGTATTTCTTTATTTTGACCAAGTGACCTAGTTTATGACCCCAGGTGACCCAATTTAACACTCATCCAATATTTCATCAAGACAAAGATTCTGACCAATTTTCAAGTCAGTTGAGCAAGATATGTGGCCTCAAGACTGACCACAAGGTATTTCTTTAATTTGACCAAGTGACCTAGACTATAACCCCAGGTGACCCAATTTTAAACTCATCCTAGATTTTTTCAAGAGATTTTATCAAGACAAGTATTCTGAACAATTTTCAAGTCAATTGAGCAAAAAATGTGGCCTCTAGAGTGCCCACAAGGAATTTCTTTAATATGACCTAGTGACCTAGTTTATGATCCCAGTTGACCCAAATTCAGACTCATGTGAGATTATATCAAGACAAACATTCTGACCAATTTTCAAGTCAATTGAGCAAAAAATTTGGCCTCTAAGAGTGCCCACAAGGTATTTCTTTAATTTTACCTAGTGACCTAGTTCATGATCCCAGGTGACCCAAATCCAAACCCATTCGAGATTTTATCAAGACAAACATTTTGACCAAATTTCAGGTCTTTTGAGCTATAAATGTGGCCTCTAGAGTGCCCATTTCTTTAAATTGACCAAGTGACCTGGTTTATGACCCCAGGTGACCCAATATCGAACTCATCCAATATTTCATCAAGACAAACATTCTGACCAATTTGCAAGTCAATTGAGCAAGAAATGTAGCATCTAGAGTGCCCTCAAGGTATTTCTTTAATTTGACCTAGTGACCTAGATTATGACCCAAGGTGACCTACTTTTGAACTCATCATAGATTTCATGAAGAGAAACATTTTTACCGATTTTCAAATCAATTGAACAATAAATGTGACCTCTAAAGTGCACACAAGGTATTTCTTTAATTTCACCTAGTGACCTAATTTAAGACCCCACAGGACCCAAATTCGGACTCATGTGAGATTTTATCAAGACAAACATTCTGACCAATTTTTGAAGTCAACTGAGCCAAAAATGTGGCCTCTAGAGTGCCCACAAGGTATTACTTTAATTTGAACTAGTGACCTAGTTTATGATCCCAGGTGACCCAAATCCAAACTCATCTGAGACTTTATCAACACAAACATTCTGACCAAATTTCTGGTCATTTGAGCAATAAATGTGGCCTCTAGAGTGCCCACAAGATATTTCTTTAATTTGACCTGGTGACCTAGTTTATGATCCCAGGTGACCCAATTTCAAACTGACTGAACATTTTGTTTTCAGGGGGCTAACAAACTTAGAACAAGTTCACTACATACCAAATAACGAAGCTCTATGCCCTCAAGGTTTAGAAAAGAAGAATTTTAAAGTTTTCCTTCTTTGTTCCTATGTTCGAACTTGTGACCCCCAGGGCAGGGCCAGTTTTGACCCCAGGGGGGAATCATATGAACATATTTGGTAGAGGTCTACTAAGAGATGTTAGATGCCAAATATCAAAGCTCTACGCCTTCCAGTTTTAGAGAAGAAGAATTTTAAAATTTTCCTTCTTTGTTCCTATGTTCAAAACTTGTGACCCCTGGGGCAGGGCCAGTTTTGACCCCAGGGGTATCGTATGAACAAACTTGGTAGAGGTCCACTAGGAGATGCTACATACCAAATATCAAAGCTCTACGCCTTCCAGTTTCGGAGAAGAAGAATTTTAAAATTTTCCTTCTTTGTTCCTATGTTAGAACTTGTGACCCCCGGGGCAGGGCCAGTTTTGACCCCAGGGGGATCATATGAACAAATTTGTTAGAGGTCCACTAGGAGATGCTAGATGCCAAATATCAAAGCTCTACACCTTCCAGTTTCAGAGAAGAAGAATTTTAAAGTTTTCCTTCTTTGTTCCCATGTTCGAAACTTGTGATCCCTGGGGCGGGGCCGGGCCAGTTTTGACCCCAGGGGTATCATATGAACAAACTTGGTAGAGGTCCAATAGGAGATGCTACATGCCAAATATCAAAGCTCTACGCCTTCCAGTTTCAGAGAAGAAGAATTTTAAAGTTTTCCTTCTTTGTTCCTATGTTCGAACTTGTGACCGCCGGGGCGGGGCCAGTTTTGACCCCATAGGCATCATATGAACACACTTGGTACAGGTCCACTAGGAGATGCTACATACCAAATATCAAAGCTCTACGCCTTCTAGAATCAGAGAAGAAGACTTTCAAAGATTTTGCTATTTTTTTCCTTTCTGTTGCCATGGCAAACAGAGTTATGGGTGGAATTCAATCTCTTGAACAACTTTGGTAGAGCTTCACCCAAGGAACATCCCTGCCAAGTTTCATCAATATTGGCCCAGCGCTTTAGGAGGAGAAGATGTTTAAAGGAATTGTGGACAGACAGACAGATGGACGCCAGACAATGACCCATCACAATACCTCACCTTAGCACTTCGTGCTCAGGTGAGCTAAAAAAGTATCATCAAAATAAAAATTTTCTTTGTTTCTTTTTCATTTTCCACAGTCTGAGTGTATGTTCCCTTAATGAACACAAAAATATCAATCACTTGAGGCCAAATAACCAAAACAGACCTCTTATTGAAGTTCAGTCCAGGTCAAATGAATAGAGTCTTTAGTCATGGTGTAGAATAAAGCTACAGACAGCATAGATCAAAGATCAAACTGCACCTTCTACATTTGCAGATCTATGAACAAGGATTTTGTTTGTATTGGAGTTTAAAGCCATTTTAACAACTTAGGTCATATCACAGCAGTCAGTGCACCTACCCATGTGTTTCCTGGCTTTCTCACACCAGTACCGACACAACTTTTTTTCCAAGTCACTAATTTTCCCACATGAATCAGAGGCGAGCGGTGAAAAATTCAGTGGAAACTAAGTTTGCGTCAACCGGGTATTGAACTCACAACCACCAGGTCACAAGTCAGATATGCTAACCACTGAGCTACCCGGGTGGGCTCTGTGAACAAGGACCATGTATGACAAATAGGAATGAATCCTAATGATCAAGCTTTCAGTTTTGAATGTATTGAAAATTTTACTACAACTGGGAGTCACAAGGGAAGATTTCTTAACCCTTAACCAGACAATCGCAAGTTTTAATGTCCTTGAGAAAGAAGCCTCTTGCAAACATTAAGGGATAAGGAGAAAATACTGGTAAACTGCATTTTCCCCTTTCCTCACAAAGTTTTCCTCTCCTTCAAAGACAAATCCCATCATCTGAACCACATTCAATTTGTTGTCTGCAGAATGCTTTCAACCTGGACGAGTCTAAAATTTTGTTGTCTGGTGAAGGGTTAAGTGGCCCAATCCTTTGATGTACATGGATACTTTGTGAGGTATCCAGGTAAGAGCAGCCTTGAAATTGCAATATCTATTGGGGCCAAATTGTGATAAATGCTGGTGCTCTGGCACTAAATCAAACCATCTCCAGGAACACACTCCGTTTTGATAACTTACAAATGCCAACATGTCGCTAGCATGTCACTGTCGCACAAAGGTGATGAGACAGGATGATTCTTGCAATCTTCAGCACATCAGTGGTGGCAAAACATAGGTACTCCATTCCAAACTGGAGCTTAACCTGGAGAGGCTGTAGTCACAACACACAATCTGGCTTCTTTACCAGGATAAAACCAGGGTAACATCAGGTGTACGAGAATGTAACCCCATTTTTTTGAGTGAAAACACCCCCTGGTTGCCAGCTACACTTCATTGGGAGGAACTTGGCAAACACCATGACTGTGAGAATAGGGCTTTATTTAGAGACTGGGGTGGATCTTAATTTAAGCAGATTCTGCATTCATGTTATCTCACCCATCTTGACTCCTAGAGAGCCAGGTACATCTTAAAGTTCATTTTGCAGTCATTGTAGATCTAGATCAGACTGCAGAGAACATGCAGTTTCATCTGTGATGTACAATGTCTGATAACTTGTAAGGTGTTCTGGTTAAAAAAAGCCTTGTAACCACAACATCTGCCCTTTCTATTGATCTTAACTGTCCTTTTCAGATGTGGCAGGCACATTAAGGGTAATTTGGTCAAACTTATACCACATTCAAATTCAAAACATTCTAATTTTAACTTGTATGCTGCTAAAGAAATGAGGATCAAATTTGTATATATTAACCTTAAATGAAAAGAAAATTATAAATAATGATATGTTACAAAAACTGGAACAAAAAGCCCATGAGGTCCTGAATCACTCCACTGGCAGTTACTGACTAGCATGTTGTAAAAGAAAGAAACATTTAGAATTAACCCTTTACCACACAATCCTGACTTTTAACGACCCTGAAGAAGAGGCCTTTTGAAAACATTGTGGGAAAAGGAGAAAATGCTGGTAACCAGCATTTTCTCCTTTTCCCACAATGTTTTTTACTCTGTCAAGGACAAATTTCGTCATTTGAGCCACCTTTAATTTGTCGTCTGCTAATGCTTTCGATTTGGACCAGTCTAAAATTTTGTCGTTTGGTAAAGATTATGAATTTGGTAGGATTTACAATATCCTGACAAGTATTAGGTTATAATTAGGGCCATTGTCAGCTAGTGTAATACTAGTTAGGGTTCAAGTTTTATCCATAAAATTTAGAAAGACTTAAGATTCCCAACAGTTCAAGTCATGGCAAGAACAATAAATGTAAGCAAGATATTTTATACAAGCTTTTAATCACTATTTGGGTCCATGATAAAGTTCTCCAGGCAATTTACAACTGCATGGCAATGTCAGCTAGCCTTGCAATTTTTGTTCAGTCTGATCTTGACCTTTTCTATGCTTCTGAAAATGGCCTGTCCTTTAGGTGGTTTACTTTTCATTGCTTTTCAATTTATTCAACTTTGAGAGAGAAAAGCACAGTAAGATGGACTTCACACTTGAACACACCTGCCCCTGAATAGACCGACAACTTTTCTAGCTTGCCTTGATCCGTCATTGGTGACAGTGTCATCACCCCATTTATGGACAGTTACCAACTTGCCATTAACATGACTTGAGCCAATACTAGTATAGCTTGTATAAAAAATCTCCCTACAGTTGTTCTAACAATGACATATTCTGGCCAAAATATTATGGGTAGAGAAACATAACAAATCAATTGATACAAATTTCCTACAATTATCTGCCCTTGAATGGAGAGAAATAAACTATTCTGGGATGAATTTCTTACCATTATTTCCCCTGGATAGATCAACATGCTTTCTAGTTTGCCTTGATCCTACGCTGATTAAATGTTATTTCCACAATTTTTCCAATGGTTAGATCTATTTTTAAATAATAATTGAGTTTCAATACTGAGCAAAACACAAACACATTTATTCTTTATTTCTTTAGCAGCAAGTAAGTTAGGGCCAGCCAAAAAATGATTCTCTATTACACTGGGGTAATGGTGTTAGTTTGACCAACTTACCCTTAACTCTTTACCAAACAATTCTGTGTTTTTACGACTCTGAGCAAGGTTTAGCAACATATTCTGTTTTCCTAATGCTTTCCTTTCTTTCTATGTCAAACCTTATCTCTGAAATCAAATTTTTTATTTGTAAATCCTTTCAGCTTAGATGATCCTGAATTATATCAATTTGAAAAGGGTTAAAAGTGCCTGCCAAATGTGGAAAGGATATTTCAAATCAATAGCCATGACAGATATTGCAATTTCAGAGCCATTTTCACTGGAATATCTCACAAAATGTCAGACAATGTACATCAAAGATGAGACTGCATGTTCTATACAGTCTGATCTTGATCTACACTCTGCAAAAGACGCTTTAAGTTATACTTGGCTCTCACAGATTTGGAATCTGCCCAAGTCTCTTATTAAAACACATTCTCACAGTAAGTGTTGGCCTTCTTTCCTCATGATGAAGGGTAGCCTGTAGGGTGTTTTTCCCCTTAAAAGTGGGTTAACAATCTCATATACCCAATGCTGCCTTGGTTTCGTCCCAGTTTAGAAGCTGGATTGCATGTTATGACCAAAGACTATCCAGGTGATGCCCTGGTTTGGGACAGAATACCTTAGGTTTGCTGCCAGTGATGCGCCAAAGATTGCCGGAATCATCCCGTCTCACCACGTTGGTGCGCCTGGGCCACACCGTTGACTTGCTGACATTCACAGGTGATCAAAGCAGAGTATGCCCCTAAAGATGTTTCAATTCAGTTCTAGATTACAAGGGTTTATCACTGTTCTGGCCCCAATAGAAGGCTGCTTTCACCAGAAAAGTGTTGAAGTGCCTGCCATATAAATAAAGACGACAAATAAAGCAAGAGGACAACGATGGTCCTATATCGCTCACCAGAGTAAATAAGATCTGGAATAGGAAGAGCTGCATGGCAAAAGAAAAGACAACTACCAGCTGAGATCTTGAATTTAAATTTTTTCTGAAATCATTAAAGGCCCCCGAGCATTTGGGGGTCAGACTGTAGGCAAAATAAATTTATTCCATTGTTAAAACTCTTAATCACACACAAAAAATTTTTAGGCTACCCTAATTGAAATTAAAAGCATTTGCAGACAACATGAATTGTGGCTTAAAAAAAAGTTGAATTTTGTATATAAAAGGGCATAAAACATTGCCATAAAAAGGAAAAAAATGCTGATCAGGATTTTCTCCTTTTCCCACAACGTTTTCAAAAGCCTTATTCTTCAGGGTCAATAGAACTTGTGATAGTGTAGTAAAGGGTTAAAACACAGATAACATTATGAATCTGAAAATGTGTTGCAGTACAGTCTGTCCAAGTTCCAACTGATGGAAGAAAAATAAACTATAAAACTAGAATTAAAGTTGCCAACTTTAATTCTACTTTTCACATTCATATTTGCCAGCTACTGGAACTTTAACCCTTTACCAAACAATCCAGGGTCTTCACGACCCTGGGAAGGAAGGCTTTTGAAAATATGGTGCGAAAAGGAGAAAAAGCTGGGTAACCAGCATTTTCTCCTTTTCCCACCATGTTTTCTGCTCTATCAGAGAGCATAAGCTCATCTGTACTAAAGCTAAATTTGTCATCTGTAAATGCTTTGAAATTGGTTTAGTCTAAAATTTTGTCGTGTGGTAAAGAGTTAACAGAATGTACCATAACATACTGTCAGACTTAAATTGATTGATTGATTGAGTGGTGTTTTACGCCGCTTTCAACATTACTGTAGTCATACCAGTGACAGCTCACAAATTCACGAATTTCCTGGGTTTCACCAGTACTAGGCTAGGGCTCTGAAGTGTCTTACCAAAGGACACTCCCACAAAAAAAGACTCAAAATGATATCTATACCTTTAAATGGTATGAATAAAACTTGCCTGAAATATAACCCCCTGCAATATTTTACTTCGGCCACTAGTGGGCCTGTAAGTAACAGTGTTATTAACCTTGGAAAGATGGTATCTGTCCAATTTGAAAAGTGAGAAATATTCCAAAGTTTTGTGCACATAGCTCATAGAAAACTGAAGATAATTGCAGATTTTCCTTGTTATGTTTTTACCTGCATTGACCTTGACATTTACTTCAGACAAACAAGGAAAGCATACACACCATCTGCACATCAAGACCTACCATAATGTTTTTACTTCAAAATACAAAGGTTTCCACATATCAAGACCAATCAACAAAGAGAAACACAGTGCTATTGTAAGTTTCACTTTTCCTAAAATTTCTGAAAGTGGCAATTAACCTCACTTATAACCAAGAAATAAGTTTGAGCATGATCTTGTGTGTCCAAATATCAAACTGCTTACTTTCATTATTCTAGCACATCTATTTTTAGATGATTCCATATTTATTTTCCATATTTAGTAAAAAACCTTGACCTTTATCTTAGCCCTTAAATGATTATATGATAGGTAATACCAAGCATAAATACTCTACACCCTATTATGAGTTCAGACAAGAAGGGCCAGCGATGTTTGACAGAAGGGACACAGTTTGGACAACTTAGACTATCCTAAAATGCATCGTATTAAGTATCTTATATGAGCCATGCTCTGACAAAAGGGGTTTATTGCAGTTCCGTGATATATGATGGCAAACAAATCATCGCATAATCATAGATCCATAAAATAAATAAAATTTAGTATAATAAATGACTGAATCTGGGGGCAGAATATCCTTGGACATGCTGAAAACTTACAAATAGCAAAAGGTTTTTACCCTTGACATAGGTTGATACTCTTTGCAGATACATTAAACCTATTTCAAAGAGCGCAACTCATAAATGTATAAATATGGTGTTTACACATAAAATTTCAATTCATTTTATCCAGTAATTTCTGAGAGGTCATCTTTATAATTGAGGTTGAACAGGTAAACATACAACTGACGGGCTTCAAGCGATCACATTGACTCACTTTGAGCACTTTGTGCTTAGGTGAGTTAATTGGTAGAAAAGACAGTTATGGCAATTTCAAGGCAGCTCTCACCAGAACACCTCACAAAATATCAGTTTATATCAAAGATGATACTGCATGTTCTCTGAAGTCTGATCTTGTTCCAGACTGTCTGCAACAGGAACTTAAAGTTGAACATAACTTTGTATGGGAAAACAATGAATGGTTTTTCAGTGATACAAATAATTACATTATTTAAAACTTGCTGTGGTCACCACTCTTATATCGAAATAATAAATATCATATGTCCATAAATTTAATTTTAGCACCGAAACAAAGAAGTATCCCCTGTTTTAATTTTTTTACATGGGTAATGGACATTAGAATCACACAATTCCAATGACCTAAACACCAAGGTTGTTTGGAGATTCTGATAAAGTGCTAAGGTAAATGACATTTTCTGGTCTATTACTGATTTTTGTGATTAATTTTGGTGATCTATCTATGCATCATATTCCAGCAAACTCAGGTTGGGGTTTCACAATACCATAACTGTACCATAAAATTCACATTCTTTGCAAACACCTTCTCAAAATTTTAACCACTGAGTACTGGAACTAAAAATATCATGACAGGTTGTTTGCAAACAGTGTGAACTTTTTTGACACCAAGATGGTATCTTTAAATCCAGACATAAGTTCATTTGAATATGATGCAGAGATCAATAAAAAAAAACCATGACTTGAAATGGTGGGATTCTAACTCTTCTTGTGCTTAATTTTGGTAATCTATCTATGCATTATGTTCCAGCAAACTCAGGTTGGGCTTTCACAATACCATAATTGTACCATAAAAATTCACTTTCTTTGCAAACACCTTCACACAAATTTTAACCAATGTGTATTGGAACTAAAAATTCTCTGACAGGGTTTTTGCAAACACTGTGAATTTTTTGTACACCATTATGGTATCTTTAAATCCAGACATAAATTCATTTGAATATGATGCATACATCAATAAAAAAAAAACATGACATGAAATGGTGGGTCTCTAACTCTTCTTAAACTTCCTTGACAAAACCTGATTCCTAACCAGTATTTCAAAAGCTGGCATTAGCCCTTATCAGGATTTTATTGCAAGTCCTTCCAAATTAGAAGCGCATGATCTATAAAGAACTCCTCCTGCACCAAAACCAGTAACTAGCTCACATGTGTAATATTCTTGCATACCAACGTGCTAACAAATTGTTCAGACCCTCATCTTATTTTTACTGGCTGGTAACAATATTTGTTCAAGGATCTTTAGTGTTTCTAATAACAGTCACAAGAATTTAGTCATCCCAAAGTACACAATACATAAAGAACTTTTCCTGGTCCCACACCAGTATTGTATGGATTGTATGGTGTTTAACGCCTTTTTCAACTTTATTTCAATTATACTGCAGCGGCCAGAGCACCTATCCATGCTTTCCTGCAGTTTTTTTTTACCATTCCTCTGCACAATATTCTTTCAAAGCCACTGGCTGCTGTCCCACAACCATCATCAAAACATTGGTCAGGGGCGAGAGGAATGAATCCTCGGAAAGAAATAGGCCAAGCTTAGAATCAAAGTCATGAGCCCGTTTTTAACTCCTGTATGCTACTGACTGCGCTACTGCGGCTAGGCCCCACACAAGTAACTACAGAATATAAAGATCCTTGCCTACAATTTTTAGCCATGACCTATACTAGAGGGATCTATCTCTTCCCAAAATTTAAGGATAAAAACATGGACCCTAATCCGTATTAGAATGGCTGAAATTGGCCATAGAAACTGTTATACTTGTCAGTAAAATATTGTAAGTCCTACCAAATTTAGTTAACATTTAAGTTTCTTAATTATTCATTTTGAGTTCATTTATTTTCACAATATTTTAACGACAGAAGGCATACGTCGCCGCAGAGAAACTCCATGCTGACCCTCGGAAGAATTGAATGTCAAACTGATGACTCCTTTACATGCTTCCCAACTTTTTCGAACACCAAAGGGGGTTTTTGAGAGTTTCAAAGGGGGAGATTGGGGGTTTCAAGGGGGAGACTTTTTGAGGCGTACCGGAAGGTCCTTCTAAAGATCATTTTTAAACCATTTTAGGCTAAATAACTTTACAATTGAACAAAAGTCAGGTTTATGATTTACATGTATCTATTTACTTTATTTATTTTATTTTATTCTTTATTGAATATTATTGTTTTTCAGATGTATACATGTGAATATTTAGAGCTAAAACAAAATCAGTCATTACAGTCATGAATATTATATTGAAAGCAGTGACTATGGTAAAGAAGCACTGTAATGTTTATTATCAAATGCTACTTTGTCCATTGTGTTTTCACTGTTTTGTAAGTATATCATATCATTTTGACTTATTGTGTAAAGATATTCTGCCATTTTATATTGTACCCATAATGTCTTAGCTTGAAATATAGACTACAGAGTACCACATTTTATCCTTATATTATTTGTTCTCTTTGGTACTCAATAATCGCAAACAGGCATATCGAATAAACCTCAAATAATCCGGCTCGAATTGCTGGTAAGTATGAAAAGGACAAGCTGTCATAGATCTACTGTTTGAAAAAAAAGTCGAGTCCCATCGAGTTCCTTTGGAGTATCATTTTTGTCTGCATAAATCATCAGTAAAATATCTCAAAAGCATGAAGAAAATTTAAAAAAAAAAATACGCTTTTCAAAAAAAAAGATCTGGAGGCAATCTTCAAACGAAAAAATTCTGGAAGCAAACGTCAGCATCGGTAACGCTAGGTAACACTTGGTTCCTCCAATCAGTGCCCTGAGCATTACAATATTACCGTATCGCCGGTAACCAGTCAAATATTGCTACATCATTGTTTTAACCCTTTCCCAAACGACAAATTTTAGACTGGTCCAAATTGAAAGTTTGCAGACAACAATTTTAAATTTGATGAAAATGACAGAAAGTTCTCCAAAAGGGTAGAAAACACTGTGGGAAAAAGAGAAATTGCTCGTCATGAGCAATTTCTCCTTTTCCCACAGTGTTTTCAAAAGACTTGTACTGCAGACACGTGAAAACCAGGGCTTGTTTGGGAAAGGGTTAAATAAAACTACGATCACGTTCGGGTCGATCTATTTTTACGTGAATTGGAATTCCAGTGATCACTGAGCAGTAAGAGTTTTAAACTTCGTATTTGTCCATTGTTTCTGATGATTATTAGCTTAATGTTTTCACTCATTTTTATCTGCGTCCCGAGGACGCAATGAGCACTGGTATTTTGTGTTTTATAGATCTATACTCGTAGAACGTAATTTACCTGCTAACGTCAGGTGAATGACATTTGATTTCCACTTTGAAAATAAACTGGTACCCGTTGTATCTCACGCAGCCGTCCGATAGAAGATCGAACACAGGCTGCTAGTTTACTCTGAAAAGTCCCTTGGCCCATTCTCGAATTTGATTGGTTCACGATCATCGATCGATAAATCTCAGTATCTTGATTCCTATTTATAGACAATGAACCTGATTGACCGTGAAATACACACACATGTCAACTAGTTGTAAACTTTGGATAACATACACATACCTCGGGTACAAATTTATCACACCCTTTTTACCTCTATGTCGGATTTTTTCCAAATCGGGGTTTTTTAACTGTCTGTCAGGGTGATCGGGTTTTTTGTCTTGAATCGGGAGACTCCCAACAAAATCGGGAGAGTTGGGAAGCATGCCTTTAGAGAGCACACAAATCAAAACTAGTGTTTAATACAAAAGGGACCATAACTCTGCAAGTATTCATTGCAAAAGGACATGCTGACTCTAGGCACAACTAATCATCTTACTGATGACTCCTGTACAATTTCATCCATACTGAATGCAGGGGCAAAATTGAGGGGAGCTGACAAATCAATGGAAGCACTTAAAAATGGCCATATCTCTGTAAATATTCAACACAAAGGGACATGGCACACCTAGATGTCACAACCAGATGTCATGCCACTGGCTCATGTGAAATTTCATCCAAAATGGGCAAGAGATTAGAGAAGAGAAACAAATCAGACATGGGATTTAATACAGAAAGGACCATAATTCTGCAAGCATTCATTGCAAAAGGTCATGCCGACTCAAGGCACAACTTAATGCCATATTCATGACTTCTAATGATGAGGGTTGAATAGAAAAAGGCTGGAAAGTTAAACATAACATTTTTCTTAATATATAAAGGGCAACAACTCTGCCAAAAAATTCACTGCAATTGGGGAGATTCTGATCCTGGGCAAAAATGCATGTCATACTGATCACTCCAGTAAAAACTTATCCAAATGGAATCTGGAGTTTAGATGGAGAAGAGTGGACAAATCAAATATGGCAGTTAACCCTTTACCACACAATCCTGTGTTTAAACGACCCAAGGGAGGAACCAATGGAAAACATTGTGGGAAAAGGAGCAAATGCTGGTCACAAGCATTTTTCCCTCTGCCCATAATGTTTTCAATTCTATCAGAGAACTTTCAAACTGTTATTTCAAATTCGTTGTTTTGTTATGTTTTGAAAAAGGGACGATTTTAAAATTTGTCACTTGGGAAAAGGTTAATTCCAAAAGGGCTATGAAGTCTGAAAATGAATAGGCATGTTGTCACCTTTGTCAAATCTTTATATATATATAAACAGTGATGGAGTTCAAGAGAAGAGCAAACAAATAACACATGAAAAAAATATAAGAAAATCAAAGTCCTGAAAAGCAAACTTGTGGAATAGTATTAAGCTATGAAATGATGTAATGAAAAATCAAATTTCCATTACATGTAACGCATGTACATGTATACGTAGCTAAAACTGCTGCAAAGCCCACAAGCACCTTGTCAATGAAGCTGCACAATCAGAGGACGGAAATGATTTTCAAAACAAAGATCACTAGTGACCTTGACATTTGACCCATGTAACCCCAAAACAATAGGGCACCTCCTTGGGTCATGAGCAACACTTTTATAAAGTTTCAGGGTCCTAGGTCAAATAGCTATTGAGTCAGAGCAGGGAATCAATTTTCAAACAAAGTTCACCCGTGACCTTGACCTTTGACCCATATGACCCAAAAACCAATAGGGCACCTCTTTGGGTCATGAGCAAAGCTTGAACAAAATTTCAGGATCTAGGTCACATGGCCTTTGAGTTAGAGCACGGAAATGAAAACGTCTACAGATGGATGGATTTGAGGACAGATGGACAGAGAGACAGACAGATATGGTGAAACCAGTGTAGCCCCCATCTACTTCGTAGGCTGGGGGTATAATTAATTAGTAGAGTTAGCAAGGGCAAGGAAAGTTGAAGTTGTTCTGCCAAGCCAGACAGGCAGTAACTGTTATTTTATTACTTATTATGGAGCAGCAATTTGATCCATCAACCTCAGCTATGATGCATTTTTCTGCTGGTATCAGATTTAGGACATTATGTGCATGTGTACAACAGTATATACGAGGGTTGTTCGGGAAGTTCGTAGAATTTTGCTCTAAAATCCATATTATTTGTAATTTATAGGTAAATATCAAGGTATAAGTACTTAAACATACCGTGACTACATTTCCAAAAGATTATTCGAAAATATCAACAATAACCGAAAATAGCGGTAACCCTAGCAACACAATATCGGGATACCGGAGCAGTCCATTTCTTAACAATGTATAACATAGTATAACAGATTTTACATTGTATCTTTTATACTTTCTATTGCCATCAAAATGGCGCGAAAACGTCAATCGTCAACACAACGTCATGACGTCATTTCCTGCAAATTTCATAACGTTTTCGGTTCTTTCAAACGAGCTACACGATTTTGAAGGAGATATCAAAAAGTCGCTGACCGGAAGAGATGACGTCTACCGGCGACGTCGAATTGCGAAGTGCTGTGAAATTTTGTGTCGCGCTGGAAAAATCACCAACAGAAACGCTGAACATGATCAAATCTACAGGAAAATATAAAAAATGCAGCCCAGCTACTGTATATAAGTGGCATGCGCGTTTTAGAAGCGGACGTGATTCTATTGAGGACGATCCTAGATCTGGTCGGCCGGCCGTCGTAGTGTGTTCAGTTAGGGATCGAGTGAAAGACATGGTAAATTGTGATAGGAGAATTACTGTCAGGTCGATTGCAGATGAACTCGATGTTTCGGTATCCACGGTGCATGGGATATTAACAGATGAACTGGGCATGTCTAAAGTTAGTGCGCGTTGGGTGCCCCGATTGCTCAAGGAAAGTGAAAAAGAATGCCGGGTGCGATGTTCACAGGAGTTTCTTACCCGCTACGAAACAGAGGGAGACGCATTTTTAGACAGGATTATCACCACGGATGAGACCTGGCTGCACCACTTTGACCCGGAAACTAAGCGCATGTCATCAGTGTGGAAAACCCCGCGTACCCCTCCACCAAAAAAGGCTCGGGTCCAAAAAAGCGCAGGAAAACAGATGTTCGTTTACTTCATGGACCGGCACGGGATGCTATTACAGCACCGAATTCCAGAGGGCCAAACAGTCACAGCGGCATACTATTCTAAGGTAAATGATAAATAAATAAATAAATAAATAAATAAATCTAAATAAATAAATCAATCAATCAAATAAATAACAAAAAATGAGATATTGATTTACGCAAACCTAATGAACCGTGCATTTCTTTCTTTAGGTTCTGAGGCGGGATCTCGTTAACGCGATACGGAAGAAACGGCCCCACTTGAACCATGACCAAATAATACTACACCAGGATAATGCACCGGGACACCGAGCGGAATCTACACAGCTAGAGATCACTCTGCTGGGTTTTGAGGTCTTGAAGCACCCACCATACAGTCCTGACCTCGCCCCCATGGATTTTCGCGTGTTCCCGGAGCTCAAGGCACAGTTACGCGGAATACGGTTTGATTCAGCTGACGACCTTACTAAACAAGCCCAAGCAGTTGTGTCGTCATTTTCTGAAGAGTGGTATGTAGAAACGTACACTAAGTGGATAAGCAGGCATCGGAAATGCGTGGATCTTGCGGGTGACTATGTGGAGAAAGTGCGACGTTCGTTGGACTTAAATGACGCTTGACGTTACTTATGACGTCGGCGTGCTCCGGGTATGACTTACATGCTGTTTTATTTCTGTTAGGAAAATTTTGCTATTTAAGATACTAGAAAAATACACAGGGAATGGATAGAATAAAATCTGAAATTTGTGCCCGTATATTCTATTTCATTAAACTGCGATTATAACTTGTCCTATAAAAAAATTCTACGAACTTCCAGAACAACCCTCGTACAGTAGTGACAAAAGCAAGGTTGGGGTGTACCAGCTAAAACTGAAAGTATAATGAGCAGAGCACAAGCATGTATGACAGTGTTTGGTTCAAATTGAACCTATAACGTAGTACAGACCAGCAAGCGAGTATGCATGTGCCATTATACAGGATGTATTTGGTTTCAGCCATTTCAGTCACAGAAAGTGGATGTGATAAACAAATCTGCTAAAAAGTATTTCAATGGTATTCCCTTTAAGGTATATTTAGGCTCTAAAGGTAATTTAGGTTTTGCACCAGAATTTCTCAAAGGCTTGTTTGAAGGTCACATGATGCCTAAGATGGGAAGATGAAGTGGGATCATATTCAAATAGGGACAGTGATGTCATATCAGGTCTCAGAGAAACTGATGGAGTTTCTGACTGCAAAACAGCCGTCATGTATAAATACAAGTATCATATTTCTTTACGCTTTCAAAGAAAAATGTATCTATATAGTAATATTTATCAGTGTCTTAAAAGAAATTTTGATCAGCAGTCAAAAATCTAAGTGGGCACACTTTGAAAATCAAAGCCTTCAATTTCTATTAAAGAGAAAAAATGGGAACATTATACAGTAAAACCTCAGTAATTCGTAGCGCAAGGGACCAAAGTATTTTATTCGAACAAAACGTAGTACGAATAAAACAGTGTGGCTGTGTTCGGGTATTTTTGGTGCCATAAATATACGGAAATAGAAAATCAGATTTACACAGCATATCTTGCAGTACTCTGCACTGGTTTTGACTATACATGTGTATCTCCCGTTCCTTAAACCTAAAGGCTTGATCTGATGTTATTTTTGTGATTATTACTCAATTCACCTAGCGAAGAGACGTGTGAAAAACATACGAGCAAGCTTCTGAAACGGGGGTAATATCACATGATCATCTGATACAAGAAAGTTTACTTATCATTTTTTTTCATCCATCTATAAATACTGTACATGTTTATCATAATAATCATGTGAAACAAATTTATCCATTGTTTTTACGTTCGTTGAAATCCATCAGAGTGATTTCCCCTTGTAGAGATCAAATCACTCAAAGGACTTCAGACCGGGTCACCAGCAGAAAGACCGGAAAACACCAAATGGTACTTTCCGGCATATTTAGGGAGTTTAGCAAAGTAAAAGGTAATATCCTGCCCCCATATCCGCAATGACCAGGTAATCATAATGAAATGAAAATGAAGCCCTTCCAACAGTTTACTATATGGTTTGCTTTTTTCCCGATTTTTGTTTTTTTTTGAAAGGGGGGGGGGGGGGGGGGGGGGGGAGACTACGCAATGATTTTCGGCGATAAAAATGAAAAGGGATGATGTGGTATCAGTGGCGAGCACAGATTGATAACTTCTTTCACCAACACCCCTATTTAACATATAACCCTACTCTTTCGACACTCTCTCCCTTTCGATATGTGTTTTGCTGTATTTTGTGCGTTTTTTCGGCGTTTTCCGGTCATACGGTGTTTTCCGGTCTTTCTAGTAATCGCTGCAGACCGTTATACGTTTATGGCCTTGTCAGATGTTTTAAGGAATTTTGGAATTATTGTCCTTTTGATTGATTAATTGATGTGACAAACCAAAAAATGCCTTTAATTACACTCGCGCGCAGTTGACGACTGAATGATACCAGTCGACATTGTCAATCAACAGGTGTGAAAATCAAGGTTGGTCATGGGTTTTCACACCTTCCTAAGTTTGCAAGGGGATTAATTATATACCATTTAAAGGTAGGAGTTTGTGTTAAAAAAACTGCTTTGGGGGCATGAAATACACTACGAATTATGGATCACCGACGTTCGAAGTACTCGGAGAAATTTAACAATGATAAAGAAGCATAAAAATCGGGACCGGAGATAGCATACGAACCAACACATACCTTCGAATAAGCGAAGTGCGAATTAACGAAATTCTACTGTATCTTTCTTTCATGTCACTTTCAATCAAGCCACATTTGACAAGGAATTCTACATGTAATCTCTGTTCATTAGTTGATTAACCCTTTACCACACAATCCCGAGTATTAACAAGCCTGAAAAAGAAACCTTTCCTGGTTACGAGCATTTTCTCCTTTTTCCACAGTGTTTTCTACTCTATCAAAGACAGATTCCATCATTTGAGCCACACTTAATTTGGCATCTGCAAATGCTTTCAATTTGGACCCGTCTGAAATTTTTGCATGTGGTAAAGAGTTAATCAAAACTTGCATGTAAAATGGTATAATCTGTTACCTTTCCTCATGTGAGTGAAAACTTTTGGAGCGGTCTATTTAGAGTTATATAACCTTGCCAAATTTCAAAAATGCTGAAAAAACAAAGGCAATGGTGGGCAAACCATCAGTAAAGGAGAAAAACAAAATTAATGCAAGTAAAAAATATTTTTCAGTGGAATTTCCTTAATGGGCTATGTAGGTGTTTTTAGAATATTGCATCAGAATTTAACCAAGTTTATGGGAATGTAGCATGTTCAGTGACACATGTCACTTATTTGGTATTATATTCAAATAAGTATGATATCATCATCTTTGATCTCATAAAAATAGAAGGAATTACCCAATGCAAAGCCACCAACCCATTACTTGTGCACCAAATTTGCACCTTTTTGCTGCATGTAAATGTCCAGCTTTTTCACCTCAGCAGGAAAAGTATATACTTTGTAGTATTCATAAGTGTTCAATAAATAGTTTTTACATGGAAAAATAACTACACCATACATGGAAAAATAACTAAAATGGCCCCTTTAACTCTTCACCAAACGACAAAGTTTTAGCCTCGTCCAATTTCAAAGCATTTGCAGACGACAAAATATATTTTACTCAAAAATTGAAATCTGTTTTAGGAAGGGTATAAAACATTGTAGGAAAAGGAGAAAATGCTGGTTGCCAGCATTTTCTCAGTTTCCCACAATGTTTTCAAAAGGCTTCCTTCCCAGGGTCGTTACAACTCGGGACTGTGTGGTAAAGGGTTAAAGAAACTAACTTATGGGATCACTTTGGGTTAAGAGGAAGTGAAGCTTATTAGCAAACCATTTATACAATTGTTTTGAAGTAAAATATTCACAGAATTGTCCATTTGGACACAGAATGAGGAACATACACCTTTACCTACCAAACAACAAAATTTTAGACTGGTCTAAATTGAAAGCATTTGCAGACAACTAATAAAATGTTGCCGGAAAATGGAAGTTTGATTTGGGAATGGGGACAAACAGTGTGGGAAAAGGAGGAAATGCTGGTTACCAGCTTTTTCTCCTTTTCCCATAACATTTTCAAAAGGCTTCTTTCTCAGGGTCGTTAAAAGTTGGGATAGTGGTAAAGCGTTAAATGATTCCTGCGGAAGACCTTTGAAAACATCATGGAAAAAGGAAAGAATGCTGGTAGTATTTTCTCCTTTTCTCACAATGTTTTTTTCCTTTCAAAGTCCAACATCTGGTCTTTTCTCCTTTCCCCCACAATGTTTTCAAAAGGCTTCTTTCCCAGGGTCATTAAAAGGCAGTATTGTGGGGTAAAGGGTTAACCCTTAGAGCACTAAATAAACTTAACAGACATTTTCAGTCTAATTTAGAGTATGACACTAATAATTTCACTTTGAACAATGCTCTTGTTCAGAAAAGCTCAGAAAAGTTGATGTAGATTGAAGATCGGATAGCACATTAGTGCACATCAGTGCAATCTGATCTTGATCTACACCAACAGCAAACTCTATTAGTGTGGTGGGCCATGCTGAGGGTAACTGTCCTATTTTGCTGTAAGCCCCTCACATAAACTGTAACTAAACATATGTAAGCCAATACAGGCCTTCTTTTTACCTAGTCTACAGCTTTAGACTTGAATAAAAAATCAAAAATTTCTTTAATTCTTTACAAAAAGAAAATTTTTTAGACTGGTCCAAATTGAAAGCAATTGCAGACTAGGAATAAAACATGGCTAACAAGATGATATTTGTCTTTGAAAAGAAAGTAAATATTTTGGGGAAGAGAACCAGCATTTTCTCCTTTTCTCTCAATGTTTTCAAGTCTTTTCTTTCAGGGTTGCTAAAACCCAGATTTACTAGTACTTACATGTTGCAAGTTAGGACAGCACCACTGCATAAGCAAACTTCAAAGTGTGAAGCTCAATCACTCTGTAAAGTAACTCTTACCTTCCCTATGGACACCTCTGTGGTCTAATTTTACATCTAAAAGAAAAAAAAAATACACTATGTAATCAACATTGGACCTCCAGGTAAGAATGAGTGATCGTATTCTAAATCCATTATTTCTCTTTCAAACCCTATGTTGTGGGTACTCATTCTAATGAGTACTCATAACATAGGGTTTAGCGGAGAGTGATTAATATCTTCAATTTTGAAATCAAAATTTGGAAATCTGAAATCTGGAGCCGTTAACATACAAGAGGTTCTCAAAATCTGAAATCTGGAGCTCTATTAACATACAAAAGGTTCTCAAGGTGTCTAAATTGCTTGTCTTGAAAAACAGGGACTATGTAAGGTTTTTTCCTTAAACACATTTTTGTATGATAAATCATAAACCTTACCCCCATAAAGCAACTTTACTGCAGGTCATTTTGGAAACATTAGTGTAAAACTAGACAATTATCCCCCAACAGCACCTTGTCACTGAAGCAGCACAATCAGAGGGTGTTAATGATTTTCAAAACAAAGATCAACTGACCTTAACCTTTGATCTATGGTGACCCAAATAACAGGGCACCTCCATGGATCATGAGCAATTACATGTATACCAACCTGGTTTACAAGTGTTGTAGATATCATCTTATTAGGATTCTATCAGTGTTGATGCTCCTGTTACACTGTTAACTTGAAAGCAGTCTAATGCAGATGTGTCCCCTTCAAGTTTAAATAGGAACACCCCGTAGTGATTAAGAAAAAAAAAATACTTTTGCAAATATAATACATGTATGTTTTGTTTGTTTTGTTCTTTTTACATTTTACTTTAATCCTTTACCACATTACCCTGAGTTTTAACAACTCTGAGAAAAAAGGTATTGAAAACATTGTGGGAAAAGGAGAAAATGTCCACAATGTTTTCTAATCTCTCAAAGATAGGTCCAATAATTTGAGCCAAACCAAATTTGTCATCTGCAAATGCTTTCAATTTCAACAACTCTAAAATTTTGTCATCTAGGAAAGAATGAACCTTTTTATGTTACTCTTTAGTTTAACACTTTACCTGACTACAAAATTCTAGGACCTTTGGACTTAGAAGCATTTGCAGACAACAAAATTTTAATAAAGCATAACTAAAATGATAGGATTTGTCTTTTAACCCTTTACCACGCAATGCCGACTTTTAACGCCCCTGAGAAAGAAGGCTTTTGAAAACATTGTGGGAAAAGGAGAAAATGCTGGTAACCAGCATTTTCTCCTTTTCCCACAATGATTTCCACTTTATGAAAGACAAATTTTATGTTTTGAGTAACGTTTGTCGTCTGCAAATGCTTTAAATTTGGGCCAGGCTACAATTTTGCCATGTGGTAAAGAGTTAAAGAGTGGACAACATTATTGAAAAAGGAAAAAAAGGCTGGTTTTCAGAAATTTGTCCCTATCTACAACGTTTTTAAAATCCTTCTTCTTTAAGGTCATTAAAATTTAGGATAATCTGGCAAAGGGTGAAATGACCGCTCCCCCCCCCTTCAGAGGAGCTTTCACAAATGCTGAGGAAAAAGGAGCAGTTTACATATAACAAGCAACTGCTCCTCCCATGATGTAAGTCAAACAACTTACCTGTCTGTCCTGAACAAATGCACCGGCTGTTAGTCCTGTGTCACCAACCCAACTTGGGTTAGATTATGTATCACACTCACTCTGAACTCGCTATCATTATCAGTCCCAGTAAATATCGGGCAAACATAGTCCAGAATACCCAAAATGCTCACATCAACAGTGGCTCGAGCAATGTGACATCTTGAATCATCCATTAGATCAGTCAGCTGTGAATTGAATTAGGATTCATCATTATATGTATTATCAGAGCTCCAGATAAGAGGGAGTGATGGTATTCGAAATCCATTTTTTCTTTTACAAACCCTATGTTGTGGGTACTCATTAGAATCGTCTCAATGAGACGATCCTAATGAGTACCCATAACATAGGGTTTAGTGGAGTATAATCAATATTTTCTATTTTGAAATCAAAATCACTCCTTCTATCTGGAGCTCTGTATTATTGTCCCAATTTTGCCTTTCTACAAACTTAAAACTTGGAAACAGCCCCCCCCCCCCCCCCCCAAATGCACATAAAAAATTAACAAAAATGTCCACTTCGATAAATCCATGATCAAACAATTTCTTCTGCAGTGTGCAGTCTGATCCCTATCATTCTACTGTCTAGAAAAGCATACAAATTTATACCTTGTGCTTTAAGCATAACATTAATTCAATGGTGTTTCATACAGCTTTCAACATAATTTCAGTCACATCAGAAGAAAAACTCACTCATTTATATGTTTCTTGAGTTCTACCATTTCAAAGCAGGGACTCAGAAATGCTTTGCCAAAGGATATTCTTATGAAAAACCCTGTGTCTAGAGCTAGGGTCAAACACTTTCATCACTGATCCTGGAGGTTTTCGTTTTATGAAGTCAAAGCACAGATTTAACCCAGATTAACAGATATAATCACACAATCCCAAAGTTTTAACAGCCCTGACAAAAGAAAGCCTTTGAAAACACTGGGGAAAAAAGAAAATGCTAGTAACCAGCATTTTCTCCTTGTCCACATTGTTTTTTACTGTTCAGGGAAAAAAGCCATCTTTTGAGCCACAATTAATTTGTCTTCTGCAAATGCTTTCAATACAGAAAAATCTAAAATTTTGTGTTATTCTAAAAAGTTAAGCAACTCAACTACTAATCTCATGAGTTAACTCCTTACCACACAACAAAATTTTAAGCTCTCCAAAATTGAAAGCCTTTGCAGCCGACATATAAAATGTGCCTCGAAGGATGGAACTGTTCTTTGAATGAAAAGAAAACATTGTGGAAAAAGGAGAAAATGATGGTCACCAACTTTTTTTCTCCTTTACCCATAATATTTTCTGAAGCCTTCTCTTTCAGGGTCACTTAAATTGGGATTGTGTTGTAAAGGTTTAACTGAAAGGTAAAATTCAATTGTACTAAAACATATCTATTTTCTGGGTGAAAATTTCAATTCCACAAGAGCATGTTTGGTCATGGTTTAGAAAGAATGCGGCAAACAGTGTAGATCTGAAATCAAACGGTTGATTCTTTATGGTATATTTAGAGGATATTCGGTTTTTTTTTTTGTAAAAGACCGAAATTAATTTCATTGGGTGGACATCATCACGGGTGGGCTCAGCAAACAGTGACAATATTACCGATGCTGTTCACGAGATGAAATAAATTTCGATCTTTCACTGAAGAAAAAACAAATACTCTATTTATTTCATGTTTCTAACCCCTTTTTTGCTGGGACTTTCATCAAAATTCAGTAGTTTTTTTTGGTAATTCCCTGTGGCCTACACCCCCCTCATATAACAACACATTATATTACATAAAGCACAAGAAATATAGGGTAAATGCGTGTAAATTACATTTCCCTCTGTTAAATGGCACATGCCGTTTACGTAGGTAACTAGTGTGCAGGAACCACTGTTTCTGCATTCAACTGAAGAGGTGGAAAATATAAAATCGGCATTTTTCACTGGTCATAACCATAATCCACCATTATTTCTCGATAAAATTACCGAAAAGCATGAGATAATTTTGATTATTATGGTGTCTACCAAAGCTCCTATTACTTGTTTATGGAAATAGTGGCTTTACCTTGTGTTAGTTTACTGTTATTCCCTGACCCAAGTATTTCTACTGGTCTTGTCAGGTTGGAAGAAACAAGCATGACTTCTGGTCCGGATTATCCAGTAGGTTAGTGGATCCTTCAAAAAAACAAGACAAAAACAACATACACATGAGTCAATGCTTTGTGAAAAGAGGGTTTAATCCTGTATCACACAATCCAAAGTTTTAACAACTTTGTTAAGAAAGGAGAAAATGTTGATAACCAGTATTTTTTTCTTTTCATGTTTTCTGTCCTTTCAAAGTCAAAATTCATCATTTGATACACATTCAATTTAGACTAGTTTAAATTCCTGTTGTTTGGCAAGGAAGTAATTCAACTGCAAGAAGAACTGACCTCTGTCATCCTCCACAATTTGGGTAGAAACTTTATGCTATTGGTAGATTTTCTGCATGTCAGAGGACCACTCTACCTCATGATTCAACCAGTATTTTTAGATGAGACAGATCCATATACCACATAACCAGCATTTTCTACTTTTCAAACAAAGTTTTCTATCCTTTTAATGCCAAGTTCCATTATATCAACTTCAATCAATTTGTGGCCTGCAAATGCTTTCATTTTGGACAAATCTAAAATTTCATTGTTTAATAAATAGTTAAACCCCACTTTTTCAAAATGCAAAGCTAGAGTAATTCTTAGATCTACCTAGTTACCTCCACTTTGTGTGTTGCAGCAGACAGCTGTGGACAAAACTGCATCAAAAGGTCAAAGGAGAAAATACTCCTTGACAGTACTTTCTCCATTTCCCACAATGTTTTCTACCCTATTAAAGCCACATTTGAGCAATATTTAATTTTTCATCTGCAAATGCATTAATTCTGGACAACCCTAAAACTTCTGAGCTAAAGAGTTAAGTACCTTTTTGTTAAACAATTCATGAGACAAAAAAAAAAAACATGAGTCATGCTCTATGAAAAGGTGACTTAATGTATCTGTGAAAAGTATCAACCCAGGTCTGCCTGCACAGCCTGGGCCGAAGCTTTTCACTATTGGTCAATGTTCTGTATGTCCAACGACCAGTTTACCCCTTGATTGAGTCGGTATTTAAAAAAAAAAGTGGCTATAAAGGATCCACAGTTATGTGATGGTTTGATTGGTATCAAACATTGATTGTATGGTGTCTAATGCCGTTTCCAACATTATTTCAGTTATATCACGGCAGCCAGTGCACCTATCCATGCTTTCCTGGAGTTTCTTTTACCAGTACTCTGCACAATATTCTTTCCAAGCCAATGGCTGCTTTCCCATATAACCATCATCAAAACAATGGTCAGCGGTGAGAGAGGAATGAATCCTGTCACGATGACTATCATCAATCCTCAGAAAGAAATTGGCCAAGCCAGGGATTGAACTAGCGACCTCCTGTTCTCAAGTCCTGTACGCTACCGACTGAGCTACGGGGGCTTGGCATGTATCATACATTAGAGATGCATTAATCCCCCTTTTGCCAGAGCAATGCTCATATATATTTGTCCAAACTGAAAGCATATATGCACAACCAATATCTTAAATAATGGAATTTGTCTCAAGAGTAGAAAAAATTGTGGGAAAAGGAGATCATGCTAGTTGCAACCTTTTTTTCTTTTTTTTCCCACAATATTTTCAGAGGCCTTCTGGTTCAGGGTCATTAAATAGATTGTTTGACTGCATACATTATTTGTCATACCTTGGCGACAGCTCACATATTCATGCATGTCCTGGATTTCACCAGTACTAAGCCAGGGCTTTGAAGTGTATTTCCAAGACACTCCCACGAAAAACCCAGTGTTTCAGACAGGCTCGAACCTTGTGTCTCCATGTTACGAATTCTATACTCAACCACAACTCGGCATCATTAAAACTCTGCATTGTGTGGATAATCATTAACTCGATACCAAACGACCAGTCTCTTTTGCAAACAGAAAGTGCCGAGCCCCAGTAGCTCAGTCGGTAGCATACAGAACTTGAGAGCAGGAGGTGGCTGGTTCAATTCCGCACTTGGCCAGTTTCTTTCTGAGGATTGATGAGTCATTATGACAGGATTCATTCCTCTCTCCCTGCTGACCATTGCTTTGATGATGGTTATGTGAGAAAGCATCAAGTGGCTTGGAAAGAGTATTGTGTGGAGCACTCATAAAAAAAAAAAGCTCCAGGGAAGCGTGGATAGGTGTACTGGCCACCCCAATATAATCAAAATAATGTTAAAAACGGCGTCTAAATGCAATGGAAATCAATCAACAAACTGAAAGCATTTGCAGATGATAAATAAATATTGTGGTTTAAATGGTGGAGTTTGTCTTGGAAAGGATGGAAAACTTTGTGGGAAAAGAAGAAAATGCTGGTTACCAGCATTTCCTACTTTTCCCACAATGTTTTCAAAAGCCTTCTACCACAGGTACGTTGAGATGGGATTTGTAGATAAAGAGGGTTTACATGCTGTTTCAGACAATCTTTTAGTCACAGAATGGCAATGGCTCATTAAGTCATGTCTTCTCTGATTGTCATGGGTACTAGGCAGAAACTTTGCAATGCCTTGCCCAAGGAGAGCAATGCTGCCAACTTAAATCAATCTTGGGATGTCCCGATAATAAATCCAATGTTTTAACCCTTTCCCAAACAAGCCCTGGTTTTCACGTGTCTGCAGTACAAGTCTTTAGAAAACACTGTGGGAAAAGGAGAAATTGCTTGTAATGAGCAATTTCTCCTTTTCCCACAGTGTTTTCTACCCTTTTGGAGAACTTTCTGTCATTTTCATCAAATTTAAAATTGTCGTCCTCAAACTCTTTCAATTTGGACCAGTCTAAAATTCATCGTTTGGGAAAGGGTTAATGACCCTAGAGAAAAAAACTCTTTAAACTGCCAGAAAAGGAGAAAATGTTAGTAAGTAACATTTTCTTTCCTTCCCTGTATTTTTTTTCCATTTCAAAGACAATTCCATAACTTGATTTGCATGTAATTTTTTGTCTTCAAATGCTTTCAATATGATTATTCTACAATTGTGTCATCTTGTAAAAAGTTACCTCTGACCACACAACCCCATTTTAAATGAACCCGAGGAAGAAGCCTTTTAAAAACATATTGGAATAAGGAGAAAATGCTGGTGACCAACATTTTCTCCTCCAAAAAGGTTTTCTTCTCATTCAAAGACCAGCCCAATCCTTTGAGGCACATTTCATGTCATCTGCAAAGACATTTTCTCCTTTTACCACAATGTATTCTACCCTATCAAAGGTAAGTTCCATATTTAGAGCCATATTTGGACATAAGAACATGCTTTCCATTTGGACAAATCTACATCATTTCACTGACATTCATCATTTCAGTCACACTCAATTTGCCACCTGCAGATGCTTTTAACTTGGACTGGTCTAAAATTTGTGTTCTGAAAAGTAAAAAGTTTTGGCCAGCATATCTGGCAAATTATACTGCGTAACAGACCAAAGACAAGACTTCAAATTCTGTGCAGTCTGATCTATAGCAATCTATACTGTCCATGCTCTGTGAAAAGGTTGCTTAATGCATTTGCACAAAGTATAGACCCATGTAAGCCTGCGCAGATTGTGCAGGCTAACATGAGCTGAAACTTTTCACTATTTTTAAAGTTTCAGCATGTCAACAGATAATTCTACCCCACGATTCAGTCGGTTGTTAGAGAAGGTTGCGTTTCCCTTGTTATAATGCATTACAGAGATCTGCGTTTTGAAACAAAATTGCAGGTGAGGGTAAAACCTTCTCAATTCTGTGAAAAGCATCGTTAGATCATCTTCTTTAGATATGTTTTGCTGAATTTCAATCAAAGAACATCATTTATCGTAACTGGGTCAATGCACGGAATTTTGCACGAACCTTATCCTCATTTTTTTTTTTTTTTTAATCGTGATTTTGTTTTTTCAGTGGAGGATAACTCAAAATCACAAATTTGTCAAAGCAATAATACTACAGAATAGTAACAAAAGAAATTTAGGACAACTTTTACATTAGTTAAAATTTCAAGAGAAAATCGGAGGGCGGGAAAGACAACATTCCAAAACATAAATATACGCTCGAGTCCGACTATGCTAGGAGGATACAAGAACAATATCAATTAACCATGCTACTGGATCTACTAACATTCATTCAAAAAATGTCTGAACGATAACTAATAAATAAATTTACCTAATGTTTCCAAAACAGAACAAGGTTTCCTTTGTCACCCCACCACCTTTCACCCGCCACTCGTAAAATTTGCGCATTTTGCCAAATAACCGGAGTAGTTGTCATGTGACCGGTTTTGATTAGTTAATTAAGGAATAAAATTAAAATAAGGAGGGAGGAAATATTCACCCATATCGAACCTCATTAAAAAGAAAAAAACGTTGTTCCCATTACTTTAGCCTTATTTTATCTTTAACATTTTTTCCCAAAGACTTACCTTTTAAGATCTTGATACGGAATCGGCCGAGTTGTGACGAGTGACTGGTAGCTTATCTTTAAAAAAAAAAAAGGTGTCACACCTATACGTTTTTTGGCACGTTGAAAACAGTTGGAAGCACTTTGTTCGACCCTCTGCTGTTTTTGCCCTGACGATGTTGAGTTTTGCTGTTCATTCTTTGTAAAAGGGTGTCCACTGGCCTTTACGATAAGGCAGAGAAAGTAGCATCATGAGCGATGAACTATTGCAATTCCACCCAAAACACAACTATCGTCGAAAAATCGGAGTAAAAGCAAGGCCCTTACCAAATTGTAGACCATTTGATAAGGTCACAGACACTAATTAGTTCCCAAATAAAAAGCAATGTTACACTTACTTTGTCAAGGAGTGACCGCACTTACATAACAAATACATTTTAGACATGTCTTTGCATCTTTTCTGGTAAAACAGAGTGGTAGAAGTTCTAGGTATAAAAGATAACTCACAGATGCCCTGACCCAGGCACCGACGCATGATGGACACAGGGCCATGACATAAGCTCACTGGCTTTTGGTCAGTGCAGCTAAAAGCAGTCTAGACTAAATTCAAATGAAACCGAAATACAAATATTTCAGAAATGGAGACCAGAGTTGTGTCACCTACACAGATGCCTCCCCAACATGCCATATCCTAGTCATGGTATAGTTCCAAAGTCACCTATATACCTATAGCCATATACAAAAATATTTCAGTATATACATAAGTTTACATTACATAATGTGAACATTTGGGCAAAATGTATGACTTTGACCTTTGAGCTGGCAACAGTACACGAGTTTGCTCGCGACATGTTGTCTGTTCATGGCAATTATTTGTGCCAAGCCATCTGCCATTTTATGGGGGCGGAGATGTATTAAGAGGTAGTTGCCTTCAAAGATAACTCATTGAGCGATAGTCTGGGGAATTTACGTTTGTGTTTACCAGTACGTGATTTTCAACTAAGAATCCAAAAATTCATGAGAAATATAGGTATACGACCTACTGCATGCACTGCTGATAATCTGCAAGTATAAGTAAGGGAGACAACTTCAACTCTCAAGTGAGAGTTATCCTTATATATCGTGTCACCATTAGTTCATGTTCTTAGCAGCTCCTCTCACCACAGGCGTTCGTTTTGTGACGAACTTCGCCATCTATACAATGTAATATATTACATGTATAGATGTATAGATGTATAGATGGCGAATTTCGTCACAAAACGAACGCGTGTGCTCACTACCATTATTCAAATGACTCAGCTGGAGGTGATGGGAGATAACTCATAAATAAAGTCAAAGTTGTCTTTCTTGTATGAGACATACCAGCTTAATAGCCTTTACAGCTTGATGAAGTACCATGAACATATGTCAGAGGGTTATGGCCTGCAAAGAAAATAATGTAACAGCTATGGGAAATAACTCACGGAGTCAAATTAACTGTGACCTTAACTTTTAACATGGTGACATGGTTCTTGTATGCGCCACATTGTCTATCCATTCACCAATATCATATTATTAAGAAATCCAACCATGCATGTCACACTTATGGTCGGGACAGGAACGCCCGTCATCACTATAATCGTAGCAAATGTTGGCGAAGTTCAGCCAAGTACTATGACCTTGACATTTGAGCTGGGGACCCGGTTGTTGCACGCAACACATCCTCTAACCATGGTGATCATTTGTGCCAAATTACTTTATAATTGGACCATGCGCCTTCAAGGTATTGGCCGGACACACACACACACACACACACACACTAACGCTCCCATGCCCACATTCACGTACGAACAAACGCACAGAGAATACTGCCAATAAACGATCTATGCGAACATTGAGAATTCCGAGAGATCGATAGAAATGCACATTGCTCATAAAAGCAGGTGTACATGTATAATCATTGTTTGTTTGTATTGTATTTTAACGCCATTTTAACAGCTTAGGTCATAACATGGCGGTCAGTGACGTACCCATGGATGTGTTTCCTGGCTTTCTCACACCAGTACTGCCACAACTTTCTTTCCAAACGGACGCTGACTAACTTTTCTCACATGCATTAGAGGTGAGAGGCGAAAAATCGCCTGGTAATAAACAGTTTCCAATTCTCTGTGAACTCAGAATAAGAGTTTGGGTTTAACATTATCAAATAATTTATAATTTTTTATACAAGTATTTCATACAAATAGGATAATGCCATTTTCTTTATCCAAGTGAATCGTTTCTGGGCTTTTGTGGGAGGCATGACCATCATATATCAGAAGGATAGGGTCTTCAAGGCTTGGTGGAGCAACAAACGGTAGAAAGCATTCTTTTAGATAAGATTAGAAGGGTCGAATTGACGAGACACAGGCATACATGGATCCGTGGAAATCGATATTTGACCAATCGGGTCATCACATTTATTTGGCCCGATTTGCGGCCCTGCTGTCTGATATTTTGTCTCCCAAATAAGCGTCTGTTAGTGCTGGAGAAGTATGATTAGTGTGTTTACAACGCCTGAATTTAAGAAAAAGTTTAGCCCTGTTGCTGCTGAGCGCGACTTACTTTTGAGGGCAGTGTACATCAAAACCAGACTGCATAGAATGTGCAGTCTGATATTGGATATACGCTGTCCGATAAGGAGATATTTTCCTCCAAAGAATAAGTTTGAAATAGTATTATCTTGGTTTTTACTGTCGGCTTGAAAGTTTCATTTAAGTTATTTAGCAGGATAAGGGTTAAAAGATGTGCTTTGCGAACGTGTACAGCGTAAGTGAGAAATACGCAGAGGCTACAAGTTTGCATAATGATTATGATTGACAATGACACATGAGCAAAGAGTTTCGATCAACGCTACATTACGCAAAGGATGAACTAACGTAAGTTTTTTTTTCCCACTCTGAAATCCTCTGAAAGAGATATAAAATGCTTTACAGTGGATAACAAAGATGAAAATAGATTCGAAATGCTAATAAAAAGAAAGTACGTTCACTTAAATATCTAACCTTGTTTAATAACCTCTGCACATCAAAAAGAGGCACTTGTCATTAATGTTTCAGTTTGACGTTAACAGTAGCCCTTGGTGCGTGAAGAATGCTGAGTGTGTAGATACAGATCAGAGTGCAAAAACATGCAGTTTATTCTTGGATTCAAACCATCTGCTACTTAAATTAAGCACAAAATTTACGTGTTTTCCTTACTGAAAGTATAATGTACATTTGAATTATGAAACAGACTAAGTTCTGTACAGTACCGTTTTGGAAGTTCAACTCAAAAGGCAACTTATGTTAATTAAATCAGCTTTTGACTTAGCCATTTTAAGTGGATTAGCGCGTCTGTCATTTCAAAGGGTATGTCGGTAAACTGTTTACTGATAGGATGTGTGTTTGATTGCCGCTGTAACCCACTCGACCACCCTTTTTCTTCAGTATATCATAAAATCAATGTATAATCAATGGTATTAACAAGTTTGTTAACTGACAGCACACTTTACGCATTTTAAAATCGTCAGGCAACAATTTCCTTTAACTTGAAATTGAAACTTTTCGTAGACTTACACCTGTCTGTTGGATCAGACAACCTAAATATATTCATAAATGCTTGTAATTTAGGGCAATTTAAAACTGAATATGATTTTGAGACAAACTAACAAGCCTTACGGAAATATTAAGCACCTTTAATTCTGTTATTCTTTGGCAAAACTGGGGTTTGTGAGGTGTTTCATTCTTTCTCAAAGTCCAAAACATTGCTGACACAATTGTCCGTTGCCCCTGATATTCACGCTTTTGTACATATCCTTTTGTAAATTAGTTCAAGTATCTATAAATTTCTTTCTGAGAGTTCATCATCGGCAGAAATATATGAACTTTTTGGGATATTTTTTCCGGAATTTTATCGGGAGGAACAGTCATGACAGCACGATTTAAACAGCCTTTCTGCTGTACTGTGTATCTACTCACTGCGGGTGTTTGGGAGCCCCTAGCAACGGTAACCAATGAAGTCGGCTTATCTTATCGCCACGGATCAAAAGCTAAGTGGAGGTAAAGATTTATTTCCTAGGATAACTTACAAGAGGTGCGAATTTATGACCGACACCGTTTTGCAATTAACAATTTAATGCACTGTTTAGTCCTTTTGAACTTTTGAAGAGGTGTCACGCTTTGTTATCAGTTCCGATCAGTTAAAAACAATTATTTAATTTGTAATTTTGGTCACCACTTTCATTACATTGACATAACCCTTAAGACTGGAGTAAGTGTTGAAGGTAGAGAATAGTACCCGGGTAGTAGCAAAATGCGGACAGTAAAGTAGATTTCCGTACTTCAAATGCATTTGAACACCCGCATTGTTTTTGTGATTGCTAACAACTATTCTTACTAAATATGAATGTTTTCAATTCTTAGGTGTGTGCTATGTATTTTTTCAGGAAGTAAGCAGGTAATAATATATTAGCCAAGCTCTGGCAAAAGGGTGTTTAATGCATTTCCTCGATGCATTATACCTATCAATCCATCTCATAATTATGGAATCATAATAGCCACGTTTTTTTAACAACCGACTTAGTCATGAGGTAGAATGGGCCTTGGACATACAGAAAATTGACCAATTGTGAAAAGTTTCGGCCATGTAAGCCTTTGCAGGCTGACCTGGGTCAACACTTTTTGCAGATGATTAAGCCACCTTTTTCACAGAGCATGTCGCATATTTTTATAAGTGTTACCTGATAGTATGGCTCTTCTGAAATGGACATCTGAAGTTTCAGTCTGGCATGCCTGGGACAATTTTTTCATTAATGATGACACCTTGAGAGGAGACAGTAGAGATACAGATACAGACAGACTTCAAATATTAACCCTTCACCATAAAATGAATTTTAGACTTGCCTGAATTCAAAGCAATTGCAGACAACAGACATGGCTCAAATTATGGGATTTGTCTTGGAGAGGATAGAAAATGTTAAGGGAAGAGGAGAAAATGCTCGTCAACAGCATTTTCTCCTTTTTCCACAATGTTTTCCAAAGCCTCCTCCTTCATGATGATTGAAACTTGGGGCAGTTTGGTTAAAAGTTAATTAAGTGCCTTTCACACCTCAAGTTGCATGTCTAAGGCGTTGTTTATTTATTTTCAAGAGATTTCCACACAAGTTTTGCTTAATAGAACACTTTTAACTCTTTACCACACAATCCTGAGTTTTAACAACCCTGAAAAAAAGAAGGCTTTTGAAAAAATTGTAGGAAAAGGAGATAATGCTGGTAATGTTTTCTATCTATTCTAGAACATATACTATCATTTGAAAAAAAATTGAAGGGTCATCTGAAAATTCCATCAATATGGGCAAGTCTGGAAACTTGATATCTGGTAAGGAGTTAAACATCTTTTCTTCAGTAAAATTTATGTACACATTATCACCATGTAGGTTTTAATGAAGAACCAAGGTGATTTAATTTTTTTAACCCAAAAATATTCTTCATGTTTTTACTTCTGTTATACACATTGTACCGTAGGATGTCAAACTCTGCCAAATGACAGAATTTTAGACTAGCCCAAGTTGAAATTATTTCTAGATGACAAACATGGCTCAAATGATTTGTCTTTGACATTTCGGAAAACATTCCTGGTTATCTGCATTTTCTTCTTTGTTCACAATGTTTCGAAAAGATTTCTTTCTCAATCCTTAACTATTTACCAAACGACATAAATTTAGACTGGTTCAAATTGAAAGCATTTGCAGATGACAAAATAAACATTAATGAAAATTACAAATTTGTTTTGGGAAGGGTAGAAAACATTGTGGGAAAAGGAGAAAATGCTGGTTACCAGCATTTTCTCTTTTTCCCTCAATGTTTTCAAAAGGATTCTTTCACAGGGTCGTTAAAAGTCGTGATTGTGTGGTAATGGGTTAAATCATAGGATTGTGTGGCAAGGAGTTAACATTGAAGATTGACAAGTACATGTACAGGTATAAAATATTGATGTATAAAATAGTGGTAACTAATGTTAATTTTATTTATCTTGTTTAACAGGTATAAGTAGAGCAAGCAAAGATGGATCATGTACCAATGAAACATAGGAGAACTACCTTAGAAAGAGCTGAAAAATTCATATCTACACATTATTTTACAGATGTAAATTTGAGAAGCAGGTGAGGAATTTCAAAGATTTAGGTTGGTGGTGGTATCCACGTTCTAAGATATAACTGCTTCACAAAGACCTATGCTATTGATCAGAAAAGTCTCAAAATCTGTGTTTTTAGTACACATTTTAAGTCTTTTAACCCTTTCCCAAACAAGCCCTGGTTTTCACGTGTCTGCAGTACAAGTCTTTTGAAAACACTGTGGGAAAAGGAGAAATTGATCGTAACAAGCAATTTCTCCTTTTCCCACAGTGTTTTCTACCCGTTTTGAGACCTTTCTGCCATTTTCATCAAATTTAAAATTGTCGTCTGCAAACTCTTTTAGTTTGGACCAGTCCAAAATTTGTCGTCTGGGAAAGGGTTAACTCTTTACCAAATGGCAAAATTTTAGACTGGACCAAACTGAAAGCATTTGCAGACAAAGTAAGTGTAGTTTAAATGGTGATTTATGTATTGAATAGGGTAGAAAACATCATGGGAAAAGGAGAAAATGCTGGTTACAAGCATTTTCTCCTTTTTCCACCATGTTTTCAGAAGGCTTCTTTCTCTGGGTCATTAAAAGTCGGGATTGTGTGGTAAAAGGTTAAAGGGATACCCACAGCATAGGTTTTACTGAACAGATTTCCTGTTAATTCTAAAAGATCGTCTTTTATGTACAAGTCGTATAACGTGCATGTTCACTTAACTCTTTACCAAACAACAAAATGATTGACCTCTCCAAATTAAAAGCATTTTTGGATGAGCCTTTGAATTTGAAAGGGTGGAAAACACTGTTGGAAAAGGAGAAAATGCTGTTTACTAGCATTTTCTCCTTTTCCCACAAAGTTTTCAAAAAGTTTTTTCCCCAGGGAACCTGGGGTTGCTTGGTAAAGGGTTAAACCCAACCAATTCTACAATGCTTTAATTCTTATTACTGAATATGTCATTGTTAGATTTATCAAAGAAAAATATTGACATTAGCATAATGGAAAAAAAGGAAGCTCAATTCTCCACAAGCTATTTATAGACTACTTTACTTTTAAATTAACTCTTTACCAAACGACAAAAATTCAGATTAGTCCAAATTCAAAGCATCTGCAGACGACAAAATAAATGTGGCTCAAAATTTGAAATTAGTTTTAAGAAGTGAAGAAAACATGGTGGGAAAAGGAGAAAATGCTGGTTACCAGCATTTCTCCTTTTTCCACAGTGTTTTCAAAAGTCCTCCCCCTTAGGGTCGTTTAAACTCGGGATTGTGTGGTAAAGGGTTAAGAAACATAGAAAAATGGATATTTTTTCCTTTGTCAGAGATACGGAAAAGATCAGCAACTGCTACCTTTCCAAGAATTTTATCCAAAGCTATCAGTTCTAGGGCAAGTAAAAATTAGTTTGGGTTTTGTAATGGGTTCATTTAGTTTTTGTATCCACCATGGATGCGTAAATATATGAGCCATGCTCAGTGAAAGGGGGGCTTAATGCATTTGCGAAAAGTATCGACCCAGATCAGCCTGCACAGTATGCGCAGGCTGACCTGGGCCGAAAGTTTTCGCTATTGGTCCATTTTCTGTATGCCAAAGGACCAGTTTACCTCATAATTCAATCCGTTGTAAAAAAAAGTGGATATTATGTAACCAAAATTATGTGATGGCTTGATTTGTATAATGCATTACAGAGATGCATTTAAGCCCCTTTTTCACAGAGCATGGCTTATATACATAAAAATTATAAATAAACTATTTCCCTAGACTGTATCCAGATAAGAGCGCTGCGACTTCACTAAGTCATTGGGCTGCACCAGTTGACACATACACGCCCTATGACAAGGCTATTCAACAAGAGTTTACACCTTGTAAGATTGGCGATACTTTTGGACCTACGTAAGTTAATTCATGTTGTGTTCATTCAGATTAATTTTGTTGTAGATGGAAATGATTTCAAGCCCCGTAATGCTTTACCACATAACAAAATTTTAGGCAGATTCAAACTGAAAGCATTTATTGATGACAAATTAGATATGGCTCAAATAACTGATTATGCCTTTGACAGAGTAGAAAACATTTTGGAAAAAGGAGAAAATGCTGGTTGCCAGCATTTTCTCACAATGTTTTCAAAAGGCTTTTGCCTCAGGGTCGTTATAAGTCGAGATTTTGTAGTAAAGGGCTAAGGCCATACCAGGGTCATTAATCTGTTACCCAGCAACAAAATTTTAGACTAATTTAACTCTTTACTAAATGACGAAATTTTCGACTCGTCCAAATTGAAAGCATTTGCAGACGAGAAAATTAATGTGACTCAAAAATCGAAATTTGGTTTGGGAAGGGTAGAAATCATTGTGGGAAAAGGAGAAAATGCTGGTTCCTAGCATTTTCTCCTTTTCCTACAATGTTTTCAAAAGGCTCCTTTTAAGGGTTGTGAAAACCCGAGATTGTGTGGTAAAGGGTTAAAGCAATTGCAGACAACAAACTAAATGTGGCTCAAATGATGGGATTTGAAATGTCATTAGATTTTATACAAATTAACATGTTTTCCAGCAAAGACTGTGCTAATTACATGAACAAGCAACCAGAACTATGACTGATTTGTTTATGTTGGAAGTGAGTTTCAAGATTACTCTCATGTCTTAGATTCTTTGCCCACATGGGTAGCTCAGTGGTTAGTGTATCTGACTTGTGACCTGGTGGTTGCAAGTTCAATACCCGGTTGAGGCAAACTTTCTTTCCAGTGATTTTTCGCCTCACACCTCTGATATATATACATGTTAGAAAAGCTTTCAGTGACTTGGAAAGAAGCTTGTGTCAGTACTGGTGTGAGAAAGCCGGGAAACACATATGTAGGTGCACTGACTGCCATGATATGACCTAAGCAGTTAAAATAGTGTAAAACTTCAATACAAACAAACTTCTATTCTTTCATGATTTGATTCAAATTGATTTTAAATGTTTTAATTTAGCTGGTCTACACACTGGTTTAAGATACACATAGACATACCATTGAAGTGGGTGGGGAAGGAGGTCAGGCTGAGGTGGAATTCTGGGTCAGAAGCATTAGTCTGGAGAGATGGTCATCCTGTACAGGTTTGATTTTCATCTACATTATTTACTGTATTTTATATTTTGTCTTTATGTATACTTTCTTGTGGGTCCTGTTCAAGTAATTTCTTTAGTGATTGTTATCATATTTTCAATACATGTACCTGACTATAGTTGTAGACCTCAACCTTATACCAAACAATTTTTAAGGACCCTGAAAGAGAAGGCTTTTGAAAACATTGTGGGAAAAGGAGAAAATGCGGGTAACTAGCATTTTCCCCTTTTCCCACTTTGATTCCAACCCTTTCAGAGATGGAATGCATTATTGGAGCTGTATTTATTCGTTAGAGACCAAATTTTGTTAGGTAAAGAGTTAATGTTTGAATTAATGTTCTGCATGGTATACATACATGTGAATTGTTGACTGTAACCGTTTTTCACACAATCCGGAGTTTTAACGACCCAATGGACGAAAGCATTTGAAAGCATTGTTTTCTCCCTTTACCACGATGATTTCTACCCTGTCAATAGCAAATCCCATCCTTTGAGTTGTATTCAATTTGTTGTCTGTAAATGGTTTCAATTTGGACCAGTCTATAATTTTGTCATCTTTTGAAAGGCTAGATTAAGATCACAGATTCAATATGACATACATTTCTTGTCATATATAAGGATGCCGAGTGTCTCCTTGAGGTCTTCCAATACAATGGCACCTGCCTGTTTGCTGATTTGTAATCTGCTGTTTTTAAAGGTTTATATTATACCAAACAAGTTATCACATAATTATGGATCCATAAATTCCATTTTGTCCAACAGCCAACTGAATCCTGAGGTAGAATGGTCCTTAGACATGCAGAAAATTTACCAAAAGCAAAAAAATTGAACCATATCAGCCTGCACAGGCTGACCTGGGTTGATACTTTTTGGCAGATGCATTAAACCCCCTTTTTACAGAGCTTAGCTAACATGTAACTATACAAGCAATCACTTGTGACATTATGCAAAGAATATTTACATGTAGGCCTTAAAGGTAAGGTAGATGCATCATGGTAACATTCACTGGCCTTTACATTTTATCAGACCCTTGGTTAACTCTTTACCACACAATCCGGACTTTTAACGATCCTGGGAAATAAGCCTTTTGAAAACATTGTGGGAAAAGGAGAAAATGCTGGTAACCAGCATTTTCTCCTTTTCCCACAATGTTTTCTACCCTTCCCAAAACAAATTTCAATTTTTCAGTCACATTTATCATGCCGTCTGCAAATGCCTTCAATTTGGACCAGTCTAAAATTTTGTCGTTTGGTAAAGAGTTAAGGATTGTAAGATAATATAAATACACATTTCTTTTTTTTAACTTTAGGGGTTGTGTTCAGAGTATGACAGACTTGACTATCCTATAGCAGATAGTGTGGATGAAAAGCAGTTACAGTATGTTATTTGTTACAAAAACTGTACAAAAAACCATTATCTAAACTCTTTACCAGACAAAAAAATAGTTTACACTCATCTAATTTGAAAGTATTAACAGACAAAAAAAATAAGATGTGTCTCAGGATAATGTGGTTTGTCTCTGAAAAGGGTATAAAACATATTCGGGAAAGGAAGAATTACTAGTTACTAACATTTTCTCCTTTTCCCAAAATGTTTTTTCCCAAAATAATTATGTTCCTCATGTTTGTAAGAGCTGGGGACTGAAAAGGATAGTAAAGGGATAACTCTTTACCACACAGTCCCGACTTTTAAGCGACCCTGAGAAAGACAGCTTTTGAAGACATTGTGGGAAGAGGAGAAAATGCAGGTAACCAGCATTTCCTCTGTTTCCACAGTGTTTGCTAGCCTTCCCAAAACATATTTCGATTTGAGCTACATATTTTTTATTGTCTGAAGTTGCATTCAATTTGGACTTGTCTAAAATTATTTCATTTGGTAAAGAGTTAACCAAGTAGCGTAGATCTGACATTTTATAGTACCTTTCAGAATATATGTGTGACAAAACATCCAACAGCTGGGATAAAATGCTAAGCATAATTAACCCTTTACCATACAATCTTGAGTTTTACCAACCCCAGGAAAGAAGGCTTTTGAAAACATTTTGAGAAAAGGAGAAAATGCTCTCTTTTCTCCCTTTCCACAATGCCTTCTACCCTATGAAAGACAGAAATCATCATTTGAGCTACATTTGAATTGTCATCTACAAATCTTTCAATTTGGTGTAGTCAGAATTTTGTGGTTTGGTAAATGGTTGTCCCTTAACCAGATGACTACACCTTGGACCTGTCCAAGTTGAAAGGATTTGCAGACAACACAGTAAACTTGACTCAAAAAGAAATTTGTCTTTTGAATGGATAGAAACATTATTGGAAAAAGAGAAAATGCTGGTTTCCAGCATTTTCTCCTTTTCCCACAATGCTTTCAAAAGCCTGTTTTGTCAGGGTTGTTCAAACTCTGTGTCGTAAAGGATAAAAAAACAAAAGATTCATAGAAAGGTACAATGACGACCATGGAGCAACTGAAACGCTATTGAATACTCCTGTAAGGGAATTTTAATATTAATGGCTTAACAAATGTCACCTGCAGATGACTTTCTGTCTTGAAGCACAGAAACATTGTGGCAAGAGGCAAAACTGCGGGAAACTGGCAGTTTTCCCTTTTTCAAAGATGTTTTCACATATCTTCATGTATTAATCCCTTACCAAACTACAAAATTTTAGACTGGTCCAAATTGAAAGCATTTGCAGACAACATTTTGAAGGTGGCCCAAATAACCAAATTTGGCCTCAATAAGAAAGAAAACATTGTGGGAAAAGGAGAAAACGCTGGTTACCAATATTTCCTCCTTTTCCCACAATGTTTTCAAAAGCTGCTTCCGAAGGGTCGATAAAAGTCGGGATTATATGGTAATGGCTTAAACCTTAATTTACATGATTGATCATCCTTGTTTTACAAGGATTTTTGAAATTTAATTTTGTTTTTAAGGGTAACTAGTTAATTCTTTACTAGATGACAAAATTTTGGACCAGTCACTATTACAAGCATTTGTAAACAATCAATATAAAGAGGTTCAAGTGATGGTATCTGTGTTTGAAAGGATAGAAAACTGTTGGAAGTGGAGAAAATATTGGTCCCTAGCATTTTTTTCCTTTTTGTACAACTTTTTTGCTCAAGGTCATAACATGACAAAAAGAACTGTGGCATTGTTTGTTAAACCTTTACCAAACAATCCCATATATTCACAACCCTGAGAAAGAAGCTTTTGAATACAGTTAGGGAAAGGGGGAGCATGCTGGTAAACAGCATTTTCTCCTTTTCCCATAATGTTTTCTAAACCCCCCCCCCGCCAAAAAAAAAAAAAAAAAAATATTTGAGTTACATATATTTTGTCATCTGCGTAATTAATTTTCTTTCAATTTTGACGAGTCTAAAATCTTGTCATCTGGTAAAGAGTACAAAGGATTATGCTTTTGTTTTTTCAAATAACAGATTTTGCCTTTACATAGAAATGGCTTGTAATGGCATGTTTGGTGCAGGAGCGAACAGTATGATTGCTCCACCAAATATGGACAAACAGTTTCAACTGGCCCAATGTGAGATTGCTGTATTTGACAGAAAAGTTTACAATCTATTACGAGATGTAGAACTGTTGTATGAGATGGCAAAGGTATGTTGTTTATTTCATTTAAGAGCATTTGTGGTTGAAGACCATATAGCGTATTCCAGGGTGTCTGTCATGAGTTATTGTAGCTGTTAACCCATAAGGGACCTAAAAATAAAATTACCAGAAAGTGTGGATTCAAGATCAGACCATGTTGTATGATGTTATATTAAAGCAACTATTATGAGGGGCTCTTTAGTATTCAAACCTCTGTAACCTTTTTTTAATACAGAGGTATGAGCAACTGGCCTATATATGGGAGCCTGGATCAGCAGCTGGAAATGACAAAGACAGTTTTAGTTTAGAATAAAACAATCAAATATGAACTCTACTTATTACATGCTGTTAACCCTTTCCCAAACGACAAATTTTGGACTGGTCCAAATTGGAAGAGTTTGCAGACGACAATTTTAAATTTGATGAAAATGGCAGAAAGTTCTCAAAAAGGGTAGAAAACACTGTGGGAAAAGGAGAAATTGCTCGTTACAAGCAATTTCTTCTTTTCCCACAGTGTTTTCAAAAGACTTGTACTGCAGACATGTGAAAACCAGGGCTTGTTTGGGAAAGGGTTAAGGAGAAATTATCATATATGCTTGGCCATGAAAGGTACAATATGAAGTTCACTTATCATGCTATTATTCTTGAAACAAAATTGCAGTTATCTATCGTATTCAAATTTAAATCAAAAGCTATTCCTATATTTAAGTTACTTCTTCCCAACCTTATGTTATGAAATATACTTTATTAAAACATACGGCTGAGCAAACCTAATGAAATATACAATTTTTGGACACAATAACTTAACCAATTAAGTTATGATTACCAGCATTTTCCCCTTTTCCCACAATGTTTTCAAAGGCTTTTTTTTCTTAGGATTGTTAAAAGCCGGGATTTTCTGGTAAAGAGTTTAACTTTGGTTGATATAGATTATATATATTTTACCTGTTTTTGCTCTTAAAGTGGCCTGTTGCAGTTTTATTTTTGCAGGAGAAAAAAGTTTAACCACATTGTTGCTATATAAAAGAAACACTTCTTGGCCAGGGCTAAGGATGCACATTTTTTGCATTTTCAAAGCTGTTTTTGTCAGAATATCTGGCAAAGAAGCAGACAGTGTTGATCCAAGATCAGATTGCACATTTTGTGCATTCTGATCTTGATCTGCACTGTCTTTAAAAGTAATAAAATCTGGATTCATGGCTACAAGGGTGTAAATATTTGCCCAGTGTAGCTAGGTTTTGCTATACGGTTTTCCACACAATCCAGACTTTTAAGAAGAAAGAAGACTTTGGAAAATGTTGTGGAATAAGTAGAATATGCTGGTAACCATCATTTTCTCCTTTTCCCACAATGTTTTTCACCCTCCTAAAAACAAATTTTAATTTATGAGTCACATTTCTGTTGTTGGCTCCAAATACTTCCAATTTGGGCAAGGCTAAAATTATGTTGTTTGGTAAAGAATTAACCAAAATGCCATTGTATTTTGTGTTCTGTTTAACCTGGTTGTGGCTGTACAGGGAAATATGTTATTTTTGATAGTATAATGTTTGATATGTTGCTGTGTAGCATTTACCGGAAGAGGATGACAGGAGCTTTCAGGCCTTGTATACAGTTAATGATGTGATCAATGCCTGTGATGTTAATAATACAGACTCCTTTTCAAAGTAAGTAATTAGCCTTAAAATTGCAGTTTATCCACACATATAAGATTTATTTTATTAGCTGGGCTGTTCTTGATGAAAACATCATGGTATTGTCGCAGCCCTGGTGTTATTGTTGTTTGCGCTGTCTTTGTGCGAAAACTTTGATGTTTTGTAATATCTCTGTTATAACTGATGATATTTGCTTCAAACGTGGACAAGTTCTTAACCCATACAACAAGGGCAGGTAACCATCAAAGTATTTTTTACACAGTTATGGCCCTTTTTCAACTTGAAATTTTCACTGAGAATCAAACAACAGCACCAGAGCGTTGGCACCTGCATGTGGTGCTCTTGTTTGCTCATTGTGTGTATTATGTGTATATTTACAGCATTCTTAATGGTAAGTTTTTATTCAGCCACTTATACCTTTCTAAGGTTAATGTAACCATTTCCCAAACGACAAATTTTGACCCCTCCCAAATTGAAAGCATCTGCAGACAACAAATTTGAAAGTGGTACATATGAACTTAAGGGTTTTTGACAGGGTAGAAAACATTGTGGGAAATGGAGAAAATGCTGGTTACCAGCATTTTCTCCTTTTCCCACATTGTTTTCAAAAGGCCTCATCCTCAGGGACGTGAAAACACGTTAACTCTTCCAAACAATTCTGTTTTAACACTTAGGCTGCTAAGCGCAACTTAGGGCTTTTATGCGGACAATGTAGATCAAGATCAGACTGCACAAAACATGCCATCTGATCTTTGATCTACACTGTCCAATAATGTATTTTCTTTCCAATGAAATCAACTTTGTAATTGCATTTTTTTGGTTTTTATTACTGATTGGAAATTTTCTTTTCATTTATTTAGTAGCTTAAGGGTTAAAGAAACAAAAAGACAGCTTTTTCATATTAACATTGTGAGAAAATTTTTCTGAGTTCTGAGGTAAAATCATTATAAAAAAAGATTACTTGCTCTCAAGGCCTGAATAATGTTTTTACTTAACACCTTACCTCACAATCCTGAGTTTTCTTGATCCTGAGTTAACCCTTTACCACACAATCCTGACTTTTAATGACCCTGAAGAAAAAGCCTTTTGAAGACATTGTGGGAAAAGGAGAAAATGCTGGTAACCAGCATTTTCTCCTTTTCCCACAATGTTTTCTACCCTTCCCATATCAAATTTCAATTTTTGAGCCAAAGTTGATTTATCCTCTGCAGATGCTATCAATTTGGACGAGTCTAAATTTTTGTCGTTTGGTAAAGAGTTAAACACCTTTTGAAAATGTGGAAAAGATGAAAATGCTGGCAACCAGCATTTTCTCCTTTTCCCACATGTTGTACCCTTCCAGAAACAAATTACATCCTTTGAGTCACATCTAATTTGTTGTCTGCAAAGGCTCTCAATTTGGACTGGACTAGAATTTTGTCATCTGGTAAAGGGTTTATTGGGAAGTAGCCGGTAGCTTGAAAAAATGTTGTGCATAGTGCTGGTTTAACTCTTTACCAGACGACAAAATTTTACACTTGTCCAAATTCAAAGCATTTGCAGACGGCAATTTCAATTTGGCTCAAAAATTCGAATTTGTTTTCAAAGGGGTAGAAAACGTGGGAAAAGGAGAAAATGCTGGTTACCATCATTTTCTCCTTTTCCTACCGTGTTTTCAAAAGGCTTTCTCTGTACAGTAGTTAAAACCGGGGATTGTGTGGTAAAAGGTTAAAGGAACACATAAGGAAAACAAGGATAAGTTCAATGGCTGCTGTAATATGAATGAAATGCTGTTGAAATTGGCATAAAACACCAGACACATAACAAAAAAATGTACGGGAAATATGCACATTGAGAACACGAAAATAAAGCAACAAGTAACAACTTAATATACATTTGAACCATACTCTGGCAAAAGGGGGGGCTTAATGCATTTCCGTGATGCATTGTACCTATCAAGCCATCACATAATTTTGGATCCATAGTGGCTACTTTTTAAACAAGGGACTGAATCATGAGGTAGAGTGGTCCTTGGACATACAGTGAAATGACCTATAGCGAAAAGTTTTGGCCCAGTTCCTGGGTCAATACTTTTCGCAGATGCATTAAGCTCCCTTTTCACAGAGCATGGCTGATTTATATGTTTTAGATGCCACGAGATTGCTCAAAGATTTTTCAGTCAAAAGAATGGAGACAGCCAACATACAACCTATGCCATGGGTCATGCCCATATGGATACAGGTAGGATATTTTATTTATATAAATCTTTACCAGATGACAAAATTTTAGACCTGATCAAATTTAAAGTATCTGGAGACACTTAAATGTGACCTAACTTATGGAATATGTCTTTGAAGAGGTGGAAAACATCATTGGAAAAGAACAAAATGCTCGTTAACAGCATTTTTTCCTTTTTTCTCCGTGTTTTCAAAAGCTATTTTCCACAGGGTCATTAAAACAAAGGATTGTGTAGTAAAGGGTAAAGACCATCCTTTGTTTTGTTTTGCAGAATTACATTATTGGGCTTTGTAGATGTTGTTTCTTTCACAAATAACTGATTTTTTAGTGTATTGGTACATGTCTGATCTAATGCTGGATTGGTTTTACACTTAGTCATTGGCAGCTGCAGATGACTTTTTTTGTCTTGCAACATGCCTCTTTTGAAAACATGGTTGCAAATGGAGAATATTCTTAACGTTTTCACGAAGAGAAATTGTAATAAACAGTTTCATCATTATGCCTCAATGTTCTCACATACGTTCATGTTTCAAAAAGTAATGAACCCTTTACCAGACAACACATTTTAGTTTTGTCCAAATGAAAAGCATTTGCAGAAGACAATTCCAGTGTGGCTCAAATGGTGCAATTTTTCTTTGATAGGGAAGAAAACATCGTGGGAAAAGGAGAAAATGCTGGTTACCAGCATTTTCTCCTTTTCCGACAATGTTTTCAAAAGGCTTCTTCTCCAGCGTCGTTAAAATGTGTCATTGTGTGGTACAAGGTTAATGTTGATTATCCAAGAATGTTTGTAAAGTCATCAGTTACAAATTTAGTCCACAGGCTATGAAGATAGACCAATGTATGGTTTGATTAGTTTTTGCACGGAATGTGTTAGTGACGTTTTTTCATATTTTGTAATACAATGAAACTAAACATTAGTGTGCCATAGGCTGGTAATCTTCGTTGAGATTTTGTGATTTTAAAGTTATTTTTTGGTTTATTTGTTCAGCCTGGTTGTGGCCGTACAGTGAAACCAAACGTAAATGTGCCAGAAGCTGGTCATGTTCACTGAGGCTGATGGAAAAATTTCCAGACTTTCAGTTTACATGCTCTCAGGTGAGAAAGTACAGAAGCTTTCAGTTTACCTGCTCTCTGGTAAGAAAAATACTGAGATTTTCAGTTTACAGGCCCTCAAGTAAGTAAAAATTGAAAGAAATTCAACCCATTACTTGCCAAATTTACTTTGTTGCAATGTCCAACTGACAATGCCAGACCGAGTTCTTTTGACAGAGGTCACTTCACATACACATTCCCCAAGCATAATGTTAAGAAACCAGCCCAATTCAGCATTTGTTTGGAAGTCAGACTGAGGCATCAGCCGCATCACACGTTTTAGTGAAATTTTTAAGTCTTTACCAAACGACAACATTTTAGACTTGGCCAAGTGGAAAGTATTTGCAGACGACAAATCAGAGGTGGCCCAAATGACAAAATTTGCTCTTTATAGGGTAGAAAACATGGTGGGTTAAGGAGGAAATACTGGTTACTAGCATATTCTCCTTTTCCTACAATGTTTTCAAAAGTCTTCATCCTCAGGGACGGTAAAAGTTGGGACTGTGTGGTAAAAGGTTAACCATTCACCACACAATCCCAACTTTTAATGACCCTAAGAAAGAAGCCTTTTGAAAACATTGTGGGAAAAGGAGAAAATGCTGGTAACCAGCATTTTCTCCTTTTCCCACAATGTTTTCTAACCTTTCAGAAACAAATGCAATCATTTTAGCCACATGTAATTTGTCGTCTGCAAATGCTTTCAATTAGGACCAGTCTAAAATTTTGTTTGGTAAAGAGTTAAACCATAGCTTCATTTACATAACATAATACTCTGGTTTTACTGAGCCAGACATATCAAGGAAATGAATCGTAAAAAATGGAATGCCAAAGTGAAATGTCTCTAAATAGTTAATATTCCCTGTAGACTACTTTATCTATTTAAAATAAGGGAAAATGGTTCATTTCCTTTTTTTCATTTAATCCTGAACCAAGTTTTAACAACCCTGACAAAGAAAGCTTTTGAATTCATTCTTGGAAAAGGAGAAAATACCAGTAACCATCATCTATCTCTTTTCCCACAATGTTTTCTACCCTTTCAAAGACAAGCCCCATCATATTAGGTACATTTAATTTGTCGTCTGCTAAAGCTTACAGTTTGGATATGTCTACAATGATGGTGTCATAGTGAATGCCAGCATTATGTCAGATGGAAACTGGGATTCAAATTCACAACCCAAGGCATTACCATTGAGCTAACAAGGCACAGACCAGAAATATACATACTTTACAATCAAATTCAAATCGATTACAAGGAATATAATGTTATTGGTCTGGTTGCCACTACTATCAGCACTTTGATTTTCTTTCTGTTTTTATTTAGGCTCAGCAATATCAGTGGGTTAAGGAACAGTATCCAAGTATGTTTGAAGAAATCAAGAAGTTTATCAAGCAGGGACAGTTTATACCAGTGGGAGGTACCTGGGTGGAAATGGTTAGTAATTGTCTATACTTAGTAGCCAGTATATAACCTTTAACTGTTGAACACACAATCCCAAGTTTAAATGACCCTGATGGAAAAGACTTCTGAAAACATTGTAGGAACAGGAAAAAATGCTGGTATCCAATATTTTCTCCTTTTCCTATAGTGTTTTCTCCCGTTCCAAATACAGAAATAATGTTTTAGGCTTCAATGAATTTGTCATCTTCAAATGCTTGCAATTTGTATAAGTCTGGTATTTTGTTACGTGAGTAAGGCAGTAAGCAAAATTTTAGCTTTTGCAGACAATGTAGATCAAGGTCAGACTGCACAAAATGTAGAGTCTTATCTCAAATCTACATTGTCTTATGATGCTAGATGTTGTATAAAAAAGATTGATCTATGCATTGCCTCTCATCCAGTCAGATGGCCAACCTTGAAATTAGAAAAAGAATTAAATTTAGAATAGTATATAAATACTGTCTACAATGTTTCTCCTTTTCATTTGCTTTTACAACATGACTATTGGGAAGAGGGAAAGCATTTAACTCTTTACCACACAACAAAATTTTAGACCAGTCCAAATTGAAAGCATTTGCATACGACAAATTAAGTGCAACTTAAGAATTGAAATTTGTTTTTGAAAAGGTGGAAAACATTGTGGGAAAAGGAGAAAATGCTGGTTACCAGCATTTTCTTCTTTTCCAACAATGTTTTCAAAAGGCTTCTTTCCCAGGGTCGTTAAAAGTCGGGATTGTGTGGTAAAGGGTTAACTCTTTTCCCAAAGACAAAATTTTAGACTGGACCAAATTGAAAGTATTTGCAGACAACAAATAAAATATAGCTTAAATGGTGATATCTGTATTTGACAGGGTCAAAAACATTGTGGGAAAAGGTGAAAATGCTGTTTACCAGCATTTACTCCTTTTCGAACATTTTATTAAGCCTTCTCTTTCAGGGTTGTTAAAACTTTGCATTGGTAAAGACTTAAGTATGGGAAGCTCTTTCATCAGTTTAAAAGACAGACTTTGGATTAGACAACAATCTAACTATCCTACTCCCTTTTCTCATCCCTCCTGACCCTCCTGTCTCTGTCTATTTTTCTGTCCTACCGTTTGTCCTCTTTTTTTCCATCTTTATTCATATCCGTAAAAGAAGAGATTAGAAAAAAATTTCTACGAAAAACAGTATTTGCTCTACACAAACTTCTTTTCTGCCACTTTCTTCCCCGAATAATTTGACAACATTGAAGGAAAAAATATTTTTATTCACTGTACTGCTCAGGGTATTTTAGATGTACTAAAAATGGGCCATAAGTAGGAAACATTTGAAGGCAAAAGTCCCGAATAGCATGGAAACTTTGACAGATTAGAGAATTGCTTGTTACATTACAAGCAATTGCTCCATCTCTTTTGAATTCTTTCACAAGTTTCCACTTCAGGTGCATAAACACTTCTACTTGTTTGTTAACACATTAACATGTGCAAACAATGGTTTAGCCTTGCTGCAGACTACTGTTGAGAACATTATGGCGAAAAGAGGCACTGCTAGCAACAAGCTGTTTGTCCTTTTGCCTCATGGACATGCATGTATGAGCTATGTTCTGGCAAAAGGGTTCTTTATGCATCTCTGTGATGCATCATACCAAGCAAGTCATCATAATTATAATTGTGGACCAATAAAATCCAGTTTGTTTAAAAATATGCTGGAACTGGAGGTGGAATGGTCCTTTGACATGCAGAAAATCGACGAAAAGCAAAAAGTTTTGACCCAGGTCAGCCTGCGCAGTCATGGGTCAATACTTTTTTCCGAATGCATTAAGCTGCCTTTTCACAGAGTATGGCTTATATGTATCAAATCACTTTTCATGCTTTTGTATGTAGACATTTTGAAAGTAATCTGTTGCTAGTTTGTTGTAAAGGTAATGAGTTAACTTTTTACCTAACAATCCTAAATTTCAACAACCCTCAAGAAAAAAAAAGCTTTTGAAGACATTGTGGTAACCAGCATTTTCTCCTTTTCCCACAATGTTTTCTGCCCTATCAAAGACAGAAGTCAGAAGTCATCATATCGAGTATTTTATCATCTGCACACTGTTTAAATTTTATTGTGTCCAAAATTTTATCGTTTGATAAAGAGTCAAAGATTAAATATGTGAGGTTTTTCTATCAGGATGGATTGATGCCCAGTGGTGAGGCATTTATCCGACAGTTCCTGTATGGTCAAAGGTTCTTCCAGAAAGAATTTGGTGTTACTTGCAAAGAGGTAAAACATTTGTTGCAATAGTCAAGTAGACAAGCCAAATACAAAGGCGATTTTTCAGTAGTTGCTTATGTTTAACAGTTTGATGAATTTCATCTACTGAAGCATTTTTTTGGAGAAACTTTTACAAGCCTTTCCAACTGACTTTAACTCTACTCCGCCTGAATTGCTCCTGCATTATTACAAGATTCAACACCATTTGAAAATTGCAACATTTTTAGCTCCACTGGCCGAAGGCCAGCGGGCTTATGTCATGGCCCGGTGTCCGTCGTGCGTCCGTGCGTCCGTGCGTGCGTGCGTGCATCCGTCCGTCCGTGCGTTAACTTTTATTTCAAACATCTTCTTCTCTGAAACTACCCATCCAATTTTCATGAAACTTCACAGAAATGATCCTGCCATGGTCCTCTTCAGAATTTCTTGAAAGAATTTGATTCCTTCAAAAACTCTGGTTGCCATGGCAACAAAACTGAAAAATATTGGAAATCTTTAAAAATCTTCTTGTCTGAAACCATAAGGCGTAGGGCTACCAAATTTGGCATGTAGCTTTATGTAGTAGACCTCTATCAAGTTTCTTCAAATTATAGCCCTGGGGTCAAAATTGCCTCTGCCCCAGGGGTCACAAGTTTTACATAGGCTTATATAGAGAAAACTTCAAAAATCTTCCTGTACCTAGCCATAAGGCCTAGAGCTACCAAATTTTGCATGTAGCTATATCTAGTGGGCCTCTACCAAGCGGGCCAAAATTTTAGCCCTGGGGTCAAAATTGGCCCCGCTGCAGGGGTCACAAGTTTTACATGGGCTTACATAGTGACAACTTAAGAAATCTTCCAGTACCTAGCCATAAGGCCTAGAGCTACCAAATTTTGCATTTAGCTTGATCTAGTGGGGGTCTACCAAAAGTGCCCAAATTACAGTCCTGGGGTCAATTTGGCCTCATGCTGGGGGGTGGGGGGGGGGGGAGGTTCACAAGATTTACATGGGCTTATATAGGGAAAACTTTTAAATCTTGGTGTACATAGCAATTTTGCATAATTATAGCACTATCTAGTGGACAACTACTAAGAGGGCCCAAGTTACAACCCTAGGATCAAGTTCGGCCCTGCACCAGGGGTCACAAGTTTTACATGGGTTTATGGAGTGAAACCTTCAGAAACCGTCTTGTTACTAGCCATAAGGCCAAGAACTCCCAAATTTGGTCATAAACATGTGCTTATAGGGTGAAAATTAAAAAAATCCTTTTGCTCCTAATCGCAAACCCAAGGGCTACCAAATCTGGATCACTTTTGATTTTTTTTTTTGAAATTAGCCTTGCATCAGGGGTCTTATGTTTTACAGAGGCTTTCATATGGGGGAAACTTGAAAATCACCTTATTTATAACCATACAGCATAGACTTGTATTATTTTGGCATGTGGCTTTATCTTGTGGACCTCTACCAGGGTTCAAATAATTATCGCTCTGGGATCAAAAATGGCTTTGCCCTGCAGGTCTCAACTTTCACATGGGCTTTTAAAGAGAAAACTTTGCAAGTCTTCATTTTGAAACCATTTGGCTCAGAATTGAAATGTTTAGTATTTATGGTTTATATTTATAAGCCAGTGGAGCGATACAGGGCCATCATGGCCCTCTTGTTTATTTTATATTGATATGTAGGAGAAATATTACACAAGACCTTTAAAATGACAAACTTTGACAAATTGATAATTCTGTAAATAGTGATATCTTCATAACATTTTAAAGCTTTAGACAAATATTAGCCTTTTGAGTATCAAATAAAACCAGCCAACATTTTCAGCTTTGAAATTAGACCCAAGTAAGTGCCCATATCCAGGTTGCTTCTGTCAAGAATGTCTCGGCAAAGCAAACAGTGTTGATTAAAGATCAGACTGCATGTTTTGTGAAAGGTGCTTTAAGGGTTAAAGCTTTCGATAAATATTAAGTTCTTACTTACACATATTTTCAGTTTTGGCTTCCAGATACGTTTGGATATTCAGGTCAGTTACCACAGATATTGTGTCATTGTGGTATCAATCGGTTCTTAACACAGAAAATGAGCTGGAGCTTGGTTAATAAATTTCCTGTAAGTTTAATACTCTCTTCTTGGATTTTGTAGAACCGTTTACCATACAGTTTTTGGTTTTAACAACTCTGAAGATGAAGGATTTTTGAAAACATAGTTGAAAAAAATGAGAAAATGCTGGTAACCAGCATTTCCTTTTTTTGTCTGACAGAATTTTCTACTCTTTTCCAAAACAATGCCATCATTTATGCAACATTTAATTTCTTGTCTGCAAACACTTTAAATATGGACAGCTTTGAAATTTTAAAGTTTGGTAAAGAGTTAATTATATGTGTGTGATCATTTCATGGTAATAAAGTTTCTTTGGTTGATACAACAGTTTGTTGGGGTCCTGGGCAGGTCATTTGATAAGGCTTGGCATCTATTATCCCAAATCGGGGATTTGATTCCTGCTAGTGGTGCTTTTCATGTGGGAGTGTCCTTGACAAGGCACTGTAGAGCATCAGCCTAGCACTGGTAAAAACCATGGAACAAAGTTACCTGGCTGATGATGAATGAAATAGTGTTGAATATGAGTAAGAAAATTAATCTAACTCGGTTTCCTTTTGTCCTTTGACATGGCACAATTTTAAGTCAAGTCTAGCATCAATAAGGATTTAATGGCAAAATGAAGTATAAAGGAAATTTATGTTATAATAAAGTGGGCAGTTCTTTCATTTTTCACAATGTTTTTCTTTGAGTTGAAAAAATATTTTTACCTGTCTGCCAAATATTTTGCCTTTGTAAAATACAGGTGAAAGCTTGTATTTGTTAATTGTGAAGCTAATGACCTAGAATTTAATTATTCATGGATATGATACTCATTTTGCAAAGTACAGACCTATAATGTAAAACACAAATTAGAAATTAGTCACAAATGCATCTTGTCCCTTAACCCATTTCCAAACAACAAACTCTTTCAAATTCAACATTATTTGCAGAGGACAAATTTAATGTTGGAACAAATGAGCTCTAGCTATTGGATAAGGTAGAAAACATTGCAGGAAAAGGAGAAAATGCTGGTAACTAGCATTTTCACCTTTTCCCACATTTTCAAAAGTTTTTTTTTTCAGGGATTGTGTGATAAAGGGTTAAAAAGATATTCTCTTGGTAGGTGTAAATTATAATTCTGAGCTCTTAGGAAATCTTTTACCACACAGTCCCTAGTTTCAACGACATTGATGCAGAAAGCTTTTAGAAACATTGTGGGAACCATTTTTTTCTTTTGCCACATTGTTGTCTAACCTTTGATAGACAAACCCAATCATTTTAGTCAAATTTAATATGTCATCTGCACATACTTTTCAATTTCAGCAAGTTCAAAATTTTGTTGTTTGGTAAAGAGTTAAGTCCCTGAAACATCAAATATTCCCACGTGCCGATGACTTTTTCCATCTAGCTGCAACCCTCTTCAAAAACCCTTGTTGTAATCGAGAAACAACTCTTAAGGAGCAATTTCTCCTTTTGCCGAAATAGTTTTATGTCTTTTCATGTATGAAATCTTAGTTGATTTTCCATGATAAATCCCCATTTTTAAACTTACAAAATTTTTCTTTGACATATAGCAGACCAGAAGGCTTTCATTCTATCAGTATATAGCACAGATAATGATTGAGACTGTAATTGTCTTAAAATATGTTATATTTTTAGCATCACACATTTTGGTGGGAGGGTATAGATGGCAGTTGTGTGTTGACCCATTTTCCGCCCACTGACACATATACAGCAACAGGGGCTGTATCCGAGGTAAAGTTTCAGGATAATTTTAAAACATAATTTCAGTTATTACAGTTCTTTTCAATATGACTTTGAATCCACACTTTAGGAGATAAACATCTGGGCCCATATTCACCAATTACTTTAAATTACATCCTTAGTCTTGATATAGATTTAGAAAGTAACACAAGGGATTAGCCAATCAGAAATTGGGTTACCTTGAAATTTAGAAATTCTTGAGAATTAGACAAAGAGTGTTATTGAGAATTGTTGGTGAATATAGGCCCAGGATTTTTGGTCAAAATACAGATGTGAGTCATGCTCTGTGAAAAGGGTTTTTTATGCAAGAGTCCATGCAGGCTAACATGGGCTGAAACTTTTTGCTATCTTTAAATTTTCTGCATGTCAAATGACCATTCTGTTTCATAACTCGGTTGTTAAAATGGATTTTAGGGATCCATAATTATGTGATGGCTTGCTTGGTATATTAGTTCATAGAGATGCATCAAGCCCCATATTTCCAGAGCATGGCTCATATGTCCAGTGTTCTCAGTATTTAGTGAGATTCTGTTCATATAAGCCATGTGAAAAATTGCTTATCTAACACTAGTATTAGTTAAAGGCATTTGTATTGATATTGACTCTTATAGAATAGTAGTTTAAGGCTGTGTATTCTTTTAACTCTTTACCACACGACAAAAATTTATACCCGTCCAAATTGAAAGCATTTGCAGACGACAATTTTAATTAAAGTGGCTCAAATGATGTGATTTTTGTTTGATAGAGTAGAAAACATTGTGGGAAACGGAGAAAATGCTGCTTACTAGCATTTTCTCCTTTCCCACAATGTTATCAAATGGCGTTTTCCTCAGGGTCATTAAAAGTCAGGATTGTGTGTTAAAGAGTTAAGGTACTGAGGTACCTTAACTCTTTAACACACAATCCTGACTTTCACTTTGCACAGGTCTCTGAAAACATGAAACTACCTCATAATAACTTCAAGTGAGTGGCATTATGTAATTTTGTCACAGACATAAAAACAAACCTGCAGTCTGATTGTGGGTCTATATTGCATGGTCACCTTGAAGTTTTCAATGTCAGGCATTTTTCCAGCCCTACAACTGGAAGATGATGAAGGAAGTATGGATATGTGTACTCTTGCCACAAAATGAATGAAGTACTGTTGGTAGCCACATTAAACAACAAGAAAAATTGACATTTCACTGCTTAACTGATTTTATCATTCCAACATTTCTTTTCTGAAAAGATTTACCTGAAGAACTTGATTTATTTCAACATTGTTAATATCTGAAGTTCAGACAAGAGGGGATTATGAACTAGTATGAATATTTTTTTCCTTATTATAATTTATATTGTGGATACTTTATACTTTATTGTCTTAATTAGAGTGAATGCTTACAATGTAGGTTTTATGAAGAAACTAAAGAAATATACTATTCATCCTGAAATACTCCCTTGATCTTCATCTGTTTCTGTGTTCTTATTTCAGTTGTTGAAAACAAAAAGTAATTTCCTAGAGAAAGGAAGATCCAACAAAACAGCTTTTTTGTTCGGGTTTGGTGATGGGGGAAATGGGCCCTCGTAAGTATTGGTTTCAGAATATCAGTCACAGAATTTACAAGTGTTTAACTCTTTACCACACAATCCCGACTTTTAACGACCTTGAGGAAAAAGCCTTTTGAAAACGTGGAAAAAAGAGAAAATGCCAATAACCAGCATTTTCTCTTTTTCCCAACAATGTTTCCTACCCTTTCCAAATCAAATTTCAATTTTTAAGCCACATTTATTTTGTCGTCTGCAAATGCTTTGAATTTCAACAAGTCTAAAATTTTGTCGTGTGGTAAAGAGTTAACCCTTTACCAAACAACAAAATTGTTGACCAGCCCAAATTGAAAGCATTTGCAGACAACAGAGTAAATGTGACTCAAAAACTGAAATTTACTCTTTGAAGGAGAGAAAAAAATTCTAGAAAAGGATAAAATGTTGGTTACCCACAATGTTTTCACAAGGTTTTCCTTCAGGGTCATTAAGACTTGGGATGGTGTGGTAAGGAGTTACGATCTATTCACAAAATAACATAAGAAAAAAAATGACAAAGGATAGAGATGAAAGAAAAACAATTTCTGTGGCAATTGCTTCAATCAGTCCTTGGAAAGAACTGAAAGCCTGAAACAATTCATGCATGTAATATAACAAAAGCCTCATATCAAATTCATAAAATTCTTGGGAACTACAGTAAGACTGTTATTAAGAATGGTTGGTGAAAACAATCAGAGCAAGCTATCTGGTTTTAGCCAGGGTATTTTTACTCACCTTGTCAAAGAGCAATTCTTGGAGTGATGAACTGAGGTTAGAATGGTTACTGAATACAACCCAATAAGCTCATATGCTGAACCAATTATCATACAGAGTATTGATAGACCTCATAAATGAGCCATGCTCTGGGAAAAGGGGATTTAATGCATCTCCGTTATGCATTATCTCTTTAACAAACAACAAAATCTTAGACTAGTCCAAATTGAAAGCATTTGCAGATGATAAAATAAATGTGACTGAAAATTTGAAATTGTTTTTGGAAAGGTAGAAAACATTGTGGGAAAAGGAGAAAATGCTGGTAACCAGCATTTTCTCCTTTTCCCGCAATGTTTTCAAAAGGCTTTTTTCTCAGGGTCGTTAAAAGTCGTGATTGTGTGGTATAGGGTTAAACCAACCTTAGTCATTACTTTTTAATAGATACATTAAACCTCCTTTTCACAGAGCATGGCTCTATTAAAAGTTACACAGAAGAATACATTTAACCCTTTACCACACAATACCGAGTTTTAACCACCCTGAGGAAGACGGCTTATGAAAACATTGTGGGAAAAGGAGAAAATGCTGGTAACCAGCATTTTCTCCTTTTCCTATGATGTTTTCTACCGTATCAAAGACAAATTCAATCATTTGGACTACATTTAAATTGTCATCTGCAAATGCTTTCAATTTGGACAAGTCTAAATTTTTGTTGTGTGGTAAAGAGTTAAAGATAATGATAGCTTCTTTGCACAAGTGTAATTGTATACAAGACATTTGTAGAAAAAGAGAAATTTCTTGGTGCAAAGTTCTGCTTCATTTTTTTTAGCTCGGCTGTTTTCAAAGAAATTGTTGAGATATTGTCAAAGCCTTGTTGTCTGCATCCTTTTCATCTTTGTTATCTTGATGCAAAAACTTAGACATTTTATGATATCTCGGTCATTACTGAAGATTATTTACTTCAAACTCGTGCTAGTTGTTAACAGTATAAAAGAAGATTGCATAAAACAGGAGAAGTAACCATCAAAATATTTTTGACACAGTTATGCCCCTTATGAATTTTACTGAAAATCAATCTTATTTTGTAGTGAAGACATGCTTGAAAGACTCCAAAGATCCACAGATGTGGATGGGCTGCCAAGGTAAGAAATTCTCCATTATTGCCGAGGACATAACGTAGTGAAAGTCAGTACCTATGAGGATTTAGAAGTACTAGACAAAGGAATTACTTTTCAAAGTCTATGTATCAGTTTTGTTTTGTTTTGTATTTAACTATTCACCTCACAGTAAAGTGCTCGATTGACCCTGAGGATAGAGGCATTTGAAAATACTGGAAGAGACGAAAATGCTGCTAATGCAGTATTTTCCTTTTTTTCCCCTCATTGTTGTCTACCCTAGCAAAGGCAAATTCCAACTTTTAAACCACATTAAATTTGTTGTCCACAAATTCTTTCAGTTTGGATAAAAGTAAAATTCTGTCATTTAGGAAAGAGCAGAGTTTTCCACAGTATCATTTCCATTATATCACTGTAACAGTAATCCTATGCATGCCTTCTTGGAGTTTCTGTACCTGTATATTACACAAAACTATCCATAACACCACTGGTTGCTTTCCCAAATCAAAACAGTCAACACAGTGTCTACTAATGGGAGAAGAATAACTTCTGTTGCAATGACTTTGATCAATCCTTGGACATACTTTTTCACAAAGCTTGATCTCCAAACTATCTGGATTACTGGCCATGCAAGTTAATTCCAGGCTATTATAAAAGAATTAAGTCTATACCATATGAAGAATTTTAGACATAACCAGTTGAAGGCATGCACAGACAACAAATTATATGTGATCCAACAACTGAAAGTTCTCTTTTGAAAGGTAGAAAATATTGTGGGGAAAGGAGAAAATGATGGTTAACAAGCAAAAGTCTTCTTCTTGAGGGTTGTCTGATAAAGGGTCAAGATTAGATTTTAAAGGCAGCAATAGTTGATATCTTCACTGAGACCTAAGATAAAGGTACATGTGTGAATTTTATTATTTCAACTAGACCTATAAAAGTACAAACAAAATAGGTTGGTGAAGTACAAATGACTTTAGAATTAGGATACATCCATTTACCTTGGTCTGTTGTTATTTTAATGTGGGAAGATGTTGCCCTAGAGGTATGCAGTGTGCTTTGTAGATTTCTGCTTTCAGTTTACATGAACACCTGTAATAGCATGTGCTTTTGTATGATATAGGTCTTAACTCACTATGCAGCCAACCTTTGATGACGTTCTCTTGACCAGATTACAAAAGCCTTTGCAAATGAGACATTATATGTGGCTTAAATGATGAAAATTGTGTTTTCACAAAGTAGAAGCAGTCTGGGAAAAGGAGGAAATGCTTGTAAAAGCATTTCCTCCTTTTGCCACAACATTTTTAAAAGCCTTAAGCTTAACCCTTTACCACACAGCAATATTTTAGACATTTCAAAATAGAAAGCATTTGCAGACAACAAAATAAATATGACTCAAAAACTGAAAATTGTTTTTGGAAGGACAGAAAGCATTGTGGAAAAAGGAGAAAATGCTATTTACCAGCATTTTCTCCTTTTCCTTAATGTTTTCAAAGGCCTTCTTCATCAGGGTCATTAAAAGGTGGCATTGTGTGGTAAAGGGTTAAGAATTTGAATTGTTTGGTAAAAGGTCAATAAGTTTGCAAAGATAAGTGATAAAAACATTGTTGCTGAAAGAGAACTTGCATGTTATAAGCCATTTCCATTTTGCAAAACTGTTTGCAGATTTTTTAACTAATTAACCCTTTACGATACAATCTCTGAATGCTTCTTGAAATTGGTTAAAAAGTGTTAATAGTCACTGTAGATCAATCTTATTTTCCCATCAGCACATGCATGTGCTTACCCTGTTAACTCCTTACCAAACGACAAAATCTTAGACTGGTCCAAATTCAAAGCATTTGCAGAAGACAAATCGAGAGTGATTCAAAAATGGAAATTTGTTTTGGAAGAGTAGAAAACTGTGGGAAAAGGAGAAAATGCTGGTTACCAGCATTTTCTCCTTTTCCCACAATGTTTTTGAAAGCTACCTCTCTCACCTCGTTAAAAGCCGGGATTGTATGTTAAAAGGTAAAAAGATAGGTACACAACTGTACAGGGGAAATAACAAAATTGAGCAAGGTCCAGGAATGATGCTGTATTTAAATAACACAAAATATAGTTACAGTAGATCATCTTTTCATTCGTACAAGTGCAAGCTTTGTGCTTATTTTTTTAATCTGTATAGTCACAAAAGTCAATAGAAGGAAGAACCATCAAGAATGATTCTTGTGCATTTTTTCATGTACTCTGACAGCCAGACATGCCATAAAAATGATTTAAAATCGGTTCATAGAGAATCAAATTTTCATTCCAAATCAGGTTTTGTTTTTTGTATACTTCAAGCTAAAGAAACACATCTATGGACGGTGATGTAATGAACAGTTATCTCAAAGAGGCATGTGCTTATGCCTTAGCACAGATAGGCACATGTGTGTAATCACAAAATACTCAACATTGTTTTTTCCACTTCTTAAAGCTAAATAGGAAGTGATTTTTTCCCAGCACAGGCATGTGCTTATGCTTTAACAGAGATAAGCATACATCTGTACTAGGAGAGATAGCCTTCATTATCCATTGTACTGTATACTCTGACTTGAAAACTTTTATGGCTTGCATCTAAGTGTTACGACAGATAGCCACTTGTCCTGGCACATGCATGTGCTTATGCCTTGACACAGATAGGTACTCATCTGTACTAGGAGAGATAGCCACTGCTATCCATTGTACTGTATTTTCGGACTTGAAAATTTTCATAACATGCATCTGAATGTTAAGACAGATAGCCACTTGTCCCAGCACAGGCATGTCCTTATGCTTTAACAGAGATAAGCACATATCTGTACTAGGAGAGATAGCCTCCAGTATCCATTATACTGTATTCTCTGCCTTCAAAAGTTTCATAACATGCATCTGAGTGTTCAGACAGATTGCCTCTCATCCCAGCACAGGCATGTGCTTATGCTTTAGCAGAGATAAGCACACATCTGTACTAGGAGAGATAGCCTCCACTATCCATTGTACTGTATTCTCTGACTTGAAAACTTTCTGAGTGTTATGACAAATAGCAAATTGTCCCAGCACAGGCATGTGCTTATGCTTTAGCAGAGATAAGCACACATATGTACTAGGAGAGATAGCCACCACTAATCATTATACTGTATTTTCTGACTTGAAATCTCTCATGGCTTGCATCTGAGTATTATGACAGCCACTTGTCCCAGAACAGGCACGTGCTTATGCTTTAACAGAGATAAGCATACATCTGTACTAGGAGAGGTAGCCACCACTGTTCATTGTACTGTATTTTCTGACTTGAAATCTGTCATGGCTTGCATCTGAGTATTATGACAGCCACTTGTCCCAGCACAGGCATGTGCTTATGCTTTAACAGAGATAAGCATACATCTGTACTAGGAGAGATAGCCTCCACTGACTTTTCTTTATACTGTATTTTCTGACTTGAAAACTTTCATGGCTTGCAGCTGAATGTTATGACAGATAGCCACTTGTCCCAGCACAGGCATGTGCTTATGCTTTAACAGAGATAAACACATATCTGTCCTAGGAGAGATAGCCTCCAGTATCCATTATACTGTATTCTCTGCCTTCAAAAGTTTCATAACATGCATCTGAGTGTTCAGACAGATTGCCTCTCATCCCAGCACAGGCATGTGCTTATGCTTCAGCAGAGATAAGCACACATCTGTACTAGGAGAGATAGCCTCCACTATCCATTGTACTGTATTCTCTGACCTGAAAACTTTCTGAGTGTTATGACAAATAGCAAATTGTCCCAGCACAGGCATGTGCTTATGCTTTAGCAGAGATAAGCACACATATGTACTAGGAGAGATAGCCACCACTAATCATTATACTGTATTTTCTGACTTGAAATCTCTCATGGCTTGCATCTGAGTATTATGACAGCCACTTGTCCCAGAACAGGCATGTGCTTATGCTTTAACAGAGATAAGCATACATCTGTACTAGGAGAGATAGCCACCACTGTTCATTGTACTGTATTTTCTGACTTGAAATCTGTCATGGCTTGCATCTGAGTATTATGACAGCCACTTGTCCCAGCACAGGCATGTGCTTATGCTTTTACAGAGATAAGCATACATCTGTACTAGGAGAGATAGCCTCCACTGACTTTTCTTTATACTGTATTTTCTGACTTGAAAACTTTCATGGCTTGCAGCTGAATGTTATGACAGATAGCCACTTGTCCCAGCACAGGCATGTGCTTATGCTTTAAAAGAGATAAACTCATATCTGTACTAGGAGAGATAGCCTCCAGTATCCATTATACTGTATTCTCTGCCTTCAAAAGTTTCATAACATGCATCTGAGTGTTCAGACAGATTGCCTCTCATCCCAGCACAGGCATGTGCTTATGCTTCAGCAGAGATAAGCACACATCTGTACTAGGAGAGATAGCCTCCACTATGCATTGTACTGTATTCTCTGACTTGAAAACTTTCTGAGTGTTATGACAAATAGCAAATTGTCCCAGCACAGGCATGTGCTTATGCTTTAGCAGAGATAAGCACACATATGTACTAGGAGAGATAGCCACCACTAATCATTATACTGTATTTTCTGACTTGAAATCTCTCATGGCTTGCATCTGAGTATTATGACAGCCACTTGTCCCAGAACAGGCATGTGCTTATGCTTTAACAGAGATAAGCATACATCTGTACTAGGAGAGATAGCCACCACTGTTCATTGTACTGTATTTTCTGACTTGAAATCTGTCATGGCTTGCATCTGAGTATTATGACAGCCACTTGTCCCAGCACAGGCATGTGCTTATGCTTTAACAGAGATAAGCATACATCTGTACTAGGAGAGATAGCCTCCACTGACTTTTCTTTATACTGTATTTTCTGACTTGAAAACTTTCATGGCTTGCAGCTGAATGTTATGACAGATAGCCACTTGTCCCAGCACAGGCATGTGCTTATGCTTTAAAAGAGATAAACTCATATCTGTCCTAGGAGAGATAGCCTCCAGTATCCATTATACTGTATTCTCTGCCTTCAAAAGTTTCATAACATGCATCTGAGTGTTCAGACAGATTGCCTCTCATCCCAGCACAGGCATGTGCTTATGCTTCAGCAGAGATAAGCACACATCTGTACTAGGAGAGATAGCCTCCACTATGCATTGTACTGTATTCTCTGACTTGAAAACTTTCTGAGTGTTATGACAAATAGCAAATTGTCCCAGCACAGGCATGTGCTTATGCTTTAGCAGAGATAAGCACACATATGTACTAGGAGAGATAACCACCACTAATCATTATACTGTATTTTCTGACTTGAAATCTCTCATGGCTTGCATCTGAGTATTATGACAGCCACTTGTCCCAGAACAGGCATGTGCTTATGCTTTAACAGAGATAAGCATACATCTGTACTAGGAGAGATAGCCACCACTGTTCATTGTACTGTATTTTCTGACTTGAAATCTGTCATGGCTTGCATCTGAGTATTATGACAGCCACTTGTCCCAGCACAGGCATGTGCTTATGCTTTAACAGAGATAAGCATACATCTGTACTAGGAGAGATAGCCTCCACTGACTTTTCTTTATACTGTATTTTCTGACTTGAAAACTTTCATGGCTTGCAGCTAAATGTTATGACAGATAGCCACTTGTCCCAGCACAGGCATGTGCTTATGCTTTAACAGAGATAAGCACACATCTGTACTAGGAGAGATAGCCTCCACTGACTTTTTTTTATACTTTATTTTCTAACTTGAAAACTTTCATGGCTTGCAGCTGAATGTTATGACAGATAGCCACTTGTCCCAGCACAGGCATGTGCTTATGCTTTAACAGAGATAAGCACATATCTGTACTAGGACAGATAGCCACCACTATCCAGTGAACTGTATCCCCTGACTTGAAAATTTCATGGTGTGCATCTGAGTGTTAAGACAGATTACCTCTCATCCCAGCACAGGCATGTGCTTATGCTTTAACAGAGATAAGCCCACATCTGTACTAAGAGAGATAGCCTCCGCTATCCATTGTACTGTATTCTCTGACTTGAAAACTTCCTGAGTGTTATGACAGATAGCCACTTGTCCCAGCACAGGCATGTGCTTATGCTTTAACAGAGATAAGCACACATCTGTACTAGGAGAGATAGCCACCACTGTTCATTGTACTGTATTTTCTGACTTGAAATCTCTCATGGCTTGCATCTGAGTATTATGACAGCCACTTGTCCCAGAACAGGCATGTGCTTATGCTTTAACAGAGATAAGCATACATCTGTACTAGGAGAGATAGCCACCACTGTTCATTGTACTGTATTTTCTGACTTGAAATCTCTCATGGTTTGCATCTGAGTATTATGACAGCCACTTGTCCCAGAACAGGCATGTGCATATGCTTTAACAGAGATAAGCATACATCTGTACTAGGAGAGATAGCCTCCACTGACTTTTCTTTATACTGTATTTTTTGACTTGAAAACTTTCATGGCTTGCAGCTAAATGTTATGACAGATAGCCACTTGTCCCAGCACAGGCATGTGCTTATGCTTTAACAGAGATAAGCACATATCTGTCCTAGGAGAGATATCCACCACTATCCAGTGAACTGTATTCCCTGACTTGAAAATTTCATGGTGTGCATCTGAGCGTTAAGACAGATTACCTCTCATCCCAGCACAGGCATGTGCGTATGCTTTAACAGAGATAAGCACACATCTGTACTAGGAGAGATAGCCACCACTGTTCATTGTACTGTATTTTCTGACTTGAAATCTCGCATGGCTTGCATCTGAGTATTATGACAGCCACTTGTCCCAGAACAGGCATGTGCTTATGCTTTAACAGAGATAAGCACACATCTGTACTAGGAGAGATAGCCTCCACTGACTTTTTTTTATACTTTATTTTCTAACTTGAAAACTTTCATGGCTTGCAGCTGAATGTTATGACAGATAGCCACTTGTCCCAGCACAGGCATGTGCTTATGCTTTAACAGAGATAAGCACATATCTGTACTAGGACAGATAGCCACCACTATCCAGTGAACTGTATCCCCTGACTTGAAAATTTCATGGTGTGCATCTGAGTGTTAAGACAGATTACCTCTCATCCCAGCACAGGCATGTGCTTATGCTTTAACAGAGATAAGCCCACATCTGTACTAGGAGAGATAGCCTCCGCTATCCATTGTACTGTATTCTCTGACTTGAAAACTTCCTGAGTGTTATGACAGATAGCCACTTGTCCCAGCACAGGCATGTGCTTATGCTTTAACAGAGATAAGCACACATCTGTACTAGGAGAGATAGCCACCACTGTTCATTGTACTGTATTTTCTGACTTGAAATCTCTCATGGCTTGCATCTGAGTATTATGACAGCCACTTGTCCCAGAACAGGCATGTGCTTATGCTTTAACAGAGATAAGCATACATCTGTACCAGGAGAGATAGCCTCCACTGACTTTTCTTTATGAAGTCAGTATTTTCTGACTTGGAAACTTTCATGGCTTGCAGCTGAATGTTATGACAGATAGCCACTTGTCCCAGCACGGGTATGTGCTTATGCTTTAACAGAGATAAGGACATATCTGTACTAGGAGAGATATCCACCACTATCCAGTGAACTGTATTCCCTGACTTGAAAATTTCATGGTGTGCATCTGAGTGTTAAGACAGATTGCCTCTCATCCCAGCACAGGCATGTGCTTATGCTTCAGCAGAGATAAGCATACATCTGTACTGGGAGAGATAGCCTCGACTGGCTTTTCTTTATACTGTGTTTTCTGACGTGAAAACTTTCATGGCTTGCATCTGAATGTTATGACAGAAAGCCACTTGTCCCAGCACAGGCATGTGCTTATGCTTTAACAGAGATAAGCACACATCTGTACTAGGAGAGATAGCCACCACAATCCATTGTACTGTATTCTCTGACTTGAAAACTTTCAAGGCGTGCATCTGAATGTTATGACAGACAGCCACTTGTCCCAGCACATGCATGTGCTTATGCTTTAACAGAGATAGGCACATATCTGTACTGGGAGAGATAGCCACCACTATTCAATTTACAGTATTCTCTGACTTGAAAACTTTCATTATTTGCATTTCATTAACTTGAACAATAAGCCATTTTTCATAGTACAGGCATGTGGTGTTTCTTTAATAGAGATTAGTATGGTAATTCAGAAGCCCTGGTACATGTAATACCAACCCCCCCTATTAATTTCCACATTTTGTTACGTCTTGGGAAAATGTCTGAATTGTGATACCATCAAGACATGTTTCATAATCGTGTTATTTTAAACTATCCTTTGCACTATTTACCCTGCCAAGTGAAGAAAAACATAAAGACTTAATCAGCTCCTCAATATTTCCCGTATCTTAAGGCAAGTAAAAAATATTTTTCATGTCAGAATTTTCAAGGTAAATATTTTTTTTGTAAGTATCAGTCATCCAAAGTTTATGGGAAATAATGGCATGTATTGGGATTAGGTTAAAAAAAAAAGTTCATTTTTCACCAGTAGGGTTGATATTAGTAGAACTTTGTATGATTTTAGCTTAATATCGACCCCCTCCCTTCCAAATTGTTTGCTCTTCCTAACCTTTTAGTGCATATACTGTATGGATAGATCAAGAAAAAAATTCATTTATACATAAACTGATTTAGTATTTCTCATTCGAGTCTAAAAAAATCACTTCACCAATATTGATAATTTATTTGTAAAAATTTAAATATAATTATATTTTAGTCACCAACATAACCACCATTAAAGTGCCTTTAAAATGAACTGCTTTTGCTTACTGTTTAACTTTAAGTGGAATAAAGTTAATGTGTATAAAATGGACTGATAGTTCATCTTTTGCAAAAATGATATTGGGATCGATATTAAGCTTCACACAATATTCTTTGTAAACCACCGGCCACATAACCATTGTCGAGACAATGATCAGCTATCCCCAGAAGGGGAGGTTACATTGATATTAACAGATGTCTCAACTAGTTTTAACTGTTCACTACTACATTTCTACAGACAGTTACAAAGTATTTAATTGATTGAAATGTACCAGTGGACATTTGTTTCACTGATGCTCAATGACATTTTCTATAGAAATTTCTCAGGGTAAGGGAAAACTTAAATAATTTAAAGGGATGATATTACCCTACTTTGCTCTAGGTACAGTTTAGGAAAGATTGTCACCACTATCCACTGTACTGTATTCTCTGACTTGAAAACTTTTATGGCTTGCATCTGAGTGTTATGAAAAATAACCATTTTCCTAGTACAGGCATGTGCTTATGCTTTAAAAGAGATAAGCACACAATCTATACTAGGAGAGATAGCCACCACTGTCCATTGTACTGTATTCTCTGACTTGAAAACTTTCATAACATGCGCCTGAGCATTATGACAGATAGCCACTTGTCCCAGCACAGGCATGTGCTTATGCTTTAACAGAGATAGGCACACATCTGTACTAGGAGAGATAGCCTCCACTATCCATTGTACTGTATTCTCTGACTTGAGAAATTTCTGAGTGTTATAACAGATAGCCACTTGTCCCAGCACAGGCATGTGCTTATGCTTTAAAAGAGATAAGCACACATCTGTACTAGGAGAGGTAGCCTCCACTTCATTGTACTGTATTTTCTGACTTGAAAACTTTCATGACATGCACCTGAGTGTTATGACAGACAGTCTTTTTTCCCAGCACAGGTATGTGCTTATTGTTTAACAGAGATAGGCACACGTCTGTACAAGGAGAGATAGCCTCCACTATCCATTGTACTGAATTTTCTGACTTGAAAACTTTCATGACATGGATCTGATTGTTATGACAGACAACCATTTTTCCCAGCACAGGCATGTGCTTATGCTTTAACAGAGAGAGGCACACATCTCTACTAAGAGAGATAGCCTCCGAAATCCATTGTACTGTATTCTCTGCCTTGAAAACTTTCATGCCTTACAACTGAGTGTTTTGATAGCCACTTGTCCCAGCGCGGGCATGGTAACCTTTTCCCAAAATGTTTCTTCCTAATTAACAACAAATGCCATCATGTGAGCCATGTTTGAATTTCTGTTTGCAAATGCTTTCAGCTAGGTGAATGTTATGTCACACAGCCAATTTTCCAAGCACAAGCATCGTCTCTTGCTTAAATATAGATAGGTATATACCTGCTCTAGGAGTATAGTTATTTATTGTATTGTATTTCTGATCTGAACGAAATTGCTATCAATATTTACTGTACTTTATGCTCTTATCTGAAAGCTTTTATTCTCTTATCTGAAAACTTTAATAAATGTATAAGAGTGTCTTAACTTTAACATGACCTAAAGCTTTGGATAGATATAACACATATCTGTACCATTACTAAGAGAGATACTTACCTTTTGTATGGTATTCTTGATATGAAAGATAGCTGTTCTTATTGTCAGTGCCTTACAAGGGAATATAACATCAGACAGGCATGTGCCTATGCCTCAATGGAGATAGGAACACAACAGTTACCTTAGTAGGAGAGATAGTCACCTATTGTGCTTTTCTTACCTAAAATTTAAGCCTTTACTACACAGTGCTGACTTTTAATGACCCTGGGAGAGAAGCCTTTTGAAAACATTGTGGGAAAAGGAGAAAATGCTGGTAACCAGCATTTTCTCCTTTTCCCACAATGTTTTCTACCCTATCAAAGAAAAACTGCACCTTTTGAGCCACATTGAAATTGTCGTCTGCAAATGGTTTCCATTTGAACTAGGCTACGATTTTGTTGTCTGATAAAGGGTTAAGTGACCTGTATTTAAAGTTAGGTTAACCATTTTTCCCAGCACAGGCATGTGCTTATGCCTTAGTGTAGATAGGCACATATCTATACATGGAGAGATAGTTACATTTTGTAGTCTCTTATTTGAAAATTTTAGTGACCTGTATTTGAAGTAATGTTAACCATTTTTCCCAGCACAGGCATGTGCTTATGCTTCAGTTTAGATAGGCACACATCTGTACAAGGAGAGATAGTTACCTTTCATAGTCTCTTATTTGAAAATTATGTGACCTGTATTTGAAGTAAAGTTAACCATTTTTCCCAGCACAGGCATGTGCTTATGCATTAGTGTAGATAGGCACATATCTGTACTAGGAGAGATAGTTACCTTTTGTAGTCTCTTATTTGAAAATTTTAGTGACCTGTACTTGAAGTAATGATAGTTAATTTTCTAGCACAGGCATGTTGCTTATGCCGGAGCACAGATAGGTACATATCTGTTGTAGAAGAGATTGAAACCTTTTGTAGTCTCTTATTTTAAAACTTTAGTGACCTGTATTTGAAGTAATGATGGTCATTTTTCCCAGCACAGGCATGTGCTTATGCTTTAGTGTAGATAGGCACATATCTGTACTAGGAGAGATAGTAACCTTTTGTAATCTCTTACTTGAAAATTTTTGTGACCTGTCTTTAAAGCAATGATAGCCATTTTTCCTAGCAAAGGCATATGCTTGTGCCAGAGCATACTTAGGTATGTATCCGTTCTAGGAGTGATTGTTACTCGTACCTATTGAAGTCTCTTTTCTGGAAATTTTAGCAACCTGTATTTGAGGTAGAGATAACCATGTTTTCCAGGACAGGCATGTGCTTATGCCAGAGTACAGATAGGTACATAGCTGTACTGGGAGAGATAGTTACCTATTGTAGTCTCCTTTCTTGAAATTTTAATGACCTGTTTTTGAAGTAATGTTAACCATTTCTCCCAGCACAGGCATGTGCTTATGCCTTTGTGTAGATAGGCACATATCTGTCCTAGGAGAGATGATTGCCTTTTGTGGTATGTTATTTGAAAATTTTAGTGATCTATATTTGAAGTAATGATGACCATTTTTCCTAGCAAAGGCATGAGCTTACGCCAGAGCAGAGATAGGCACATATCTGTTTTAGGAGAGATTGTTACTGGTACCTATTGAAGTCTCTTTTCTGGAAATTTTAGCGACCTGTATTTGAGGTAGAGATAACCATGTTTTCCAGGACAGGCATGTGCTTATGCTAGAGCACAGACAGGTACATAGCTGTACTTATCTGGAAAAATTAAGTGACCTGTATTTGAAGTAATGTTAACCATTTTTCCCAGCACAGGCATGTGCTTATGCTTCAGTGTAGATAGGCACATATCTGTACTAGGAGAGATAGTTACCAATTGTAGTCTTCTATCTTAAACTTTTAGTAAAATTTAGTGTATTTGAAGTGATGATAGCTATTTTTCCCAGCACAGGTATGTGCTTATGCTTTAGTTCAGATAGGTACATATCTGTTCTAGGAGAAAAAAGTTACCTTTTGCAGTCTTGAATCAGAATTTTTTTTTCTTATTGTTTTTGAACTAATGATAACCATTTAATTTTTTCCCAGCACAGACATGTCCTAATGCTTTAGACATTTACCTAAAACTCGGACAAGTTGTTCACTATCAAAGGGAAACCCATACAACAGGAGTAGATAACTATTAAAGTATTTTTTCATGCAGTTATGCCCCTCTTTGGACTTCAAAATTCAAGCAACAGCAGCCGAGCGTTGGCACCAGCATGTGGTGCTTTTCTTAATTTAAAAAACTGGAGTTTGATGGTACACGTATGTACAAAGAGACCATTACCAGTTCTTTGTAAAGTTTAATGTTAATTATGTTCTAGACATTAAAACATGCATGATGAATTATTTCTATCATAGCAACCCATTTTTGAAAACACTGTAGCAGATGACGAAGCTAACTGTGATTATGAATGACTAATTCCTTTCTTTTCCACAATTTTCTGAAACATTTGGTCAGTGAGTTGGGCTTGGCAGCTTAAGGGTTATGATCGCTAGGCACACAGTTTTACAAGGATAAAGTTTCACTTTTTCAAGGATGGTTCTAAAGGTGGATCAGTTGAATGAGGCAGGCATTTTTCCCAGCGCAGGCATGTGCTTATGAATAAACACATATCTGTACAAGGAGAAATGGTTACTTACAGCTTTTATACACATTACCTAATGTGAGTCAACTTTGTTTAATGTTTATGTGGAACTAGGCAGACATTTTTTCCCAGCACAGGCATGTGCTTATGCATAAACATAGATAGGCACACATCTGTACAAGGAGAAATGGTTACTTACAGATTTTATAAGGATTACCTAATGTGAGTCAACTTTGTTTAATGTTTATGTGGAACTAGGCAGACATTTTTTCCCAGCACAGGCATGTGCTTATGCATAAACATAGATAGGCACACATCTGTACAAGGAGAAATCATTACCTACAAATATCACAATGATTATTTAATGTGGGTAGGCTTTGCTCAGCATGTATGTTGTGCAGGAGAGCCACTTCTTTACAGCACAGGCATAATCTGATGCATACTTTATGAGCCTTGCTCTTTGAAAAGTGGGCTGAATGCATCTGTGAAAAGTATCGACCCAGGTCAGCATGCGCAGTCCGCGCAGGTTGACCTGGGCCGAAACTTCGCTATTGGTCTATTTCTATAAGTCCAAGGACCAGTCTACATCATGATTAAGTCAGTTACTTAAAAAAAGTGGCTACAATAGATCCATAATTATGTCTTGATTGGTATCATGCAGCATGGAGATGCATTAAGCCACCTTCTGTCACAGCATGGCTCATATCAGTAGGCATATGGCTATACAAAAGGAACTGATTATGGCAGCTAATACTTTCAGAAGGATCATTGAAAATTTATGTCAGCTTTGCTCTCCAGTTATGTTGGATAAGACCAACATTTTTCCCAGTACAGGCATGTGCTTATGCATCAACATAGATAGGCACACAGCGGTACAAGGACAAATGATTTGCTGTTGTGTTCACAATGCTTGATAAGAAGTTTGGATTGCTTTTTCCTTTTGTTGTTGGATTAGATAGACATACTTCTTCGCACAGGTATTAAGAATAGATATATGTATGAATTCGCATGAGGTGAAATTTTTACATTGGTGTATGATGATTATAACTTATTCTATAGTCAGATCTTTTACATGTTTTCAATAAAAAGGTAGATATTTTTCCCACCACAGGCATGTCCTTATTCATAACACATTTAGCCACCTGTCTGCACAAGAAAAATATTTTCCTTACAATGCCAATAATATCTTATTCGATGTTCAGCTTTTCTAAATGTATTTCGATAAATTTGGCAGATTTTTTTCCCAGCACGGGCATGTGCTTATTCATAAACTCAGACAGGAACACATCTGTATGAGGAGAAATTGTAGTCTGCAGGAAAACACCCTTTGACTCGTTAGTCAGATTTGTTCTCCTAGTGTACACGTTGAACTGGTTAGACACTTTTCTTAGCACAGGCATGTGCTTACGCAATAATGAAGATAGCCATTCTAATATACAGGAGAAATGGTTTGAAATTGCAGAAAAATGCTCTTGGAACTGTTGGTCAGATTTTCTCTCACAAGGTAAATTGGGCAGACATTTTTCCCAGCACAGGCATGTGCTTATACATAAACATAGATAGGTACATATCTGTACAAGGAGATATAGTTTGCCTTTTTGTCCCCAAGGATTGATAACCAGTTTTAGCCTCTTTGTCTTGGTGTATGTTGGATGAAGTATACACATTCCCATCACATGCAAGTGCTTTGTCTCAATATAGATAGGCATACAATTGTACAAGGAGATTCTTTACATACTAAATATGATTGGGCAATTGGTTTCTGATTGGTCAGCATTGCCCAATATAGATAGGCATACGATTGTACAAGGAGATTCTTTACATACTAAATATGATTGGGCAGTTGGTTTCTGATTGGTCAGCATTGCCCAGTGTTTATGTTGATGTTGATATTTTACCCAGCACAAGCAAGTCATGCATGAATGAAGATAGCTACATTGGGTACAAGGACAAATTGCTGCTTATAGCTGCCATGATTTAATATAAGTCATGTTTCTTCAGTGTCCTGAAGTGAATAAAGCAAACATTTTTTCCCAACATAGGTATTTGCTTATGCATTTAACTTAGATAGGCATGCAGATGTACAAGGAGAAACACTTTGCTGTCATGTCCTTAATGATTAATTTGCAGTTTTGGTTGCTTTGTCATGTAGCATGTCTGTAAATAGGCATAGATCTGTCCAGGGACAAATTCTTACTTGCAGGTTTGCCAGACACAACTTATACTTTTATTCAGCTTTGCTTGTTGTATTTGATCAGTTATGCAGACTTGTATAACAACCAACAAAATCACGACGGACACTGGTCCTTTGACATGCAGAAAATTTACCAACAGCAAAAAGTTTCAACCCAGTTTAGCCTGCTCAGACTGAGCAGGCTGACCTGGGTCAATACTTTTTGCAGATGCATTATACTCGCTTTTCACAGAGCATGGCTCAAATATATATGGCGAGTTGGTAGATAATTTTCCCAACACAGGCATGTGCATAGATATAAACAAGAATTTATCTGTAATAGCCTTATTAAGAGAAATGGTCAATTTGCAGCACTATATATACTGGTACCGCTTTACTAAGCTTTTCTGTAGGTGTACTGTGAGACATACTGGTAATATTATCTGTACTTGGAGATTGGTGATTTACAGCTTAGTGGTCTTGAAGATTTTTGTCAGATTTGCTCCCAAAGGCTACATAATGCATTGGGCAGACATTTTTCCTAGCACAGGCATGTGCTTATTCATAAACATAGATAGGCACACATCTGTACTAGGAGAAATGACCCGCTGTAACTTTTATAATGATGTTTTAGAAGTTTGGTCAACTATCACAAGAGTTTTTTAGATGCTTGCTCTGGTTTGCTTGAGACTGACCTGTTCCCACACACAGGCCAATGTATTTGCATGAATTAAAAAAAAAAAAAAGGCACAAAGCTGTTCAAGTATAAATCTTTACTGACACTTACCTATGTAGTTTAGTGAATACTTACCACTTAGGTAAGTTTTGGGGAACATGTGTGATGAAAAAACAGACATGTTTCCCAGCACAGGCATGTGCTTATGCATTATTATAGATATGCACACAGCTGTACAAGGACAAATGATTTGCTGTATGTTCAAAAAGGTGTCTAAGTAACTTTGGCTGCTTTTTCTTGGTAGATGTTGAATAAACGAGACATTTATCCCTGCACAGGCATGTGCTTATGCATAAACATAGATAGACACATATCTGTAATAGGAGAAATGGTTAATTTGCAGCACAAGGCTCATGAAAATGTTGGTCAGTTTTGTTCTCTAAGTTGAATTGGCCAACCTTTCTCCCAGCACAGGTATGTGCTTATTCATAACCACAGATAGGCACACAACTGTACAAGGATACCTCTGGCGATGTTGGTCAGATTTACTCCCAAAGTCTACATGGTGAATTTGGGTGACATTCTTCCCAGCACAGGCATGTGCTTATTCATAACCACAGGTAGGCACACAACTGTACAAGGTGGAATGGTTCATTGGCAACACACTGCTCTTAAAGATTTTTGTCAGCTTTGCTCTTGTAGTGATCAAGTTGAATTAGGCCAACATTTTTCCTAGCACAGGTATGTGTTTATGCACAACACAAGCTCGAATGTGCACTAGGAGAAATGACCTGCTTCAATTTTTATGATGATGTAGAAGTTTGGTCAGGGTTGTTTAATGTATAAATTATGTTGAAAAATTAATTTTTCAAGGCACAGCAATGAGCTTATACAGAAATATATATTTGCACACATAGTTTTATGTACATGGATAAATCTGTACTCTGATCAGAAATATTTATTGTTTTGTCAATGTTGCTCAATTGTTATGTTGAGGCGGGCTGATTTTTTCCCCAGCACATGCTTGTCCTTATGTATACTTTAGGATATACACACACAAGGATGAATTGTCACTTAGGCTTTACTAAGTTTACAAGTTGAATTGGGCAGATATTTTTCCTAGCACAGGTATGTGCTTATGAGTTTACAAGTTGAATTGGGCAGACATTTTTCCTAGCACAGGAATGTGCTTATGCATTAACAAAGATAGCCACACAACTGTACAAGGAAAAATGGTTAAGAGCTGCAGCACAGTACTCATGGAGACACTGGTCAGATTTTCTTTCTAAGTGTAAAGGATGAATTGGGCAGACATTTTTCCCAGCACAGGCATGTGCTTATGCATAAACACAGATAGGCACATATCTGTACAAGGAGAAATAATTTGCTGTTATATTCACATTAATTATCTAGAAGTTTAGTCGCACATACTCAGTGGTTATGGGAACTGAGGTTGGAAGTTTTCCCAGTGCTGGTATATGTAGATTGGCACACAGCTATAAATCCAGAGATGGTTACTTATGTGTCACTAATACTGGCATGTGCTTATTCAAGGTCAAAAACAGTACCAGGTGAAATGTTGAAGCTTTTACTGATATATTGTTACTCAGTTGTTGAGCCATGCTCAATAAACAATAAACCCCCTTTTGCCAGAGCATGACTCATCTGTCTTCATAGGCGGTGCATCCTATAACTTAGATGCTATCACACGGGGTTTATATTCAAGGATTGTATGCCTGTCCAGCCAGAATTCTTGTTTCTTCTTTTTTTAGTTCTTAATGAACTAATGAATTCAGTAAGATATGCCCATGACTAGCAGATTGTTAAGCTATCAGCACATGTTTTTTTTTTTTTTCCTTTTCCGTTCCTATTTAGTAAAATTTTGTCAAAAATGGAAGGATGTGTCTAATAAACACAGAGACATACTGCTACTACCCTCTGTTGGTGAAAAGGCTGAAAGTATTTCCCAGTACTGGCATGTGCTTATACATTTTAGTCAGATATGCACATAGCTGTACCAGGTAAAATTCACAAGACAGTTGTTTATCTTTTATTTCTCTATTTTGCTTTTAAAGAATATCTGACATGTTTCTTATCATGAAATAATGAGAATGCATGCATCTTGAGAACACAGAAACATGATTGTAAAATAATCTTCTATTGGTGAATACAGGTATGCTTAAAATTTTATTTACCACTAACTTGGGCTTATATATTAACCCTTTACCACACAATCCCGAGTTTTAATTATTCTGAGGAAGAAGGCTTTTGGAAACAATGTGGGAAAAGGAGCATTTTCTCCTCATCCCAAAATGCTTTCTACCCTACCAAAGACAGAAATCACTTGAACTATATTTTGTGGTCTGCAAATTGTTTAATTTGGTTGAGTCCAAAGTTTTGTCGTTTGGTAAAGAGTTAAGTTAGAAATGCATGTAACTGTACCACAGTTACTGTTTTATTTTTTTTCATTCAGTGATTACTCAGCTTACTAGAGCAGGATTCTGTCCAAAATTAACAAATGTCTTTCAAAGATAAACACAGAGACATCTGTATAACTTTCACTTGGGGAAAAGGCTGAAAATTTTACCCAGTACTGGCATGTGCTTATGCATGAAATCAGATAAGCATATTACTGTACCAGGTAAAATTCAGGATACAATTTATGTCAGTTTCACTATTTTGTTCTGTGAAAACTGACCTAATTCAGACAGATTCTGTGATGAATTAAGGACATACCTTATAAGCACAGAAACTTAGCTTTACAATAATATTAGATTAGTGGAAAGACTGACAACTTTAACAAGATCTTTTTCTTCAGAATTTTGTTTCAAAATGATGAACTTTTCTCAAAAAGACAGACACATCATTACAAAAATTTTGGATGCTTAAAAGACTGAGAATTTTACCCAGTACTGGCATGTGCTTTTGCTTGAAGTCAGAAAAGCACAGAACTGTACCAGGTAGAATTAACAACTTACTTTTTTTTCTAAATTCACTGTTAAATTGCTAAGTAAACAGATTTTTCTGCCAGGAAAAAGTAGCCAGTAACAGCAATTCAGTTAGAGCCAAACAGTTTTACCCAGTACTGGCATGTGCTTATACACCAAGTAAGATATGCACACAGCTGTACCAGGTAAAATTCTGAGGACACTTTTTTCATTCTACATAAACAGATCCATAATAATTAATGCATCAATCCTTTCATACAGATTAATAAATTTGTGTATATATTGAAAATTTTACCCAGTACTGGCATGTGCTTATACACCAAGTCAGATATGCACATAGCTGTACCAGGTAAAATTTTTAGGACACTTTTTTTTTCATTCTGCAAAACAAGTTGATTGTTGAAAATGAATTAATGCATGATTTCTTTAATACAGATTAATAAATTTGTGTAAACACTAAAAATTTTACCCAGTACTGGCATGTGCTTATGCATGAGGTCAGATACTCACACAGCTGTACCAGGTAGAATTTTTAGGACACTTTTCTGTGCTGTGGAACAAACTTGTAATTTGAAATACATAAGTAAATTTATAAATTTGTGTACAGCCTAAAAGTTTTACCCAGTACTGGCATGTGCTTATGCATGAAGTCAGATATGCACATAGCTGTACCGAGTTAAATTCTTAGGACACATTTTACATTCTTCAAGACAAGGTTTAAAGGAAAAATTTTCATTGGATTAATGTAATGCATTACAAATGCTCACAAACACAAAAAAGGAAAAAAAAAAAAAAAAAATCTTGTGTATATAAACTAAAAACCTTACCCAGTACTGGCATGTGCTTATGCATGTGGCCAGATATACACATAGCTGTACCAGGTAAGATGAATAGATCAGTGCTTCTTGTTTAATGCATTACCACATAAATATACATTACCCTCTCATCAGCCATGCAGAAGATGGTGATTGAAAAAAAACTGTTAGAAAAGGAGCAATGTGCAAGTAATGCTTACTATTTTTATATTTTTTTTCAAAGACTCTTTTTGTCCTTTAAAATACTACTTTGTGTCAAGCAGTTTTTCCCCCTTCTGCCATGATATTTTCACATTGTATTCATGTATAATATTAACCCATCATTACACAATCTGGAGATTTAATGACTTTGAGGTTGAAGCCTTTTGAAAACATTTTGGGAAAAGGAGAACATTCTGGTAACTAGTATTTTCTCCTTTTTGCACTGTTTTCTACTGTTTATGAGACTAATTCCATCATTTGAGATGCAATTACCAGCAGATACCTTGGATTTGTCAAGTCTGAAACTTGATCATCTGGTAGAGACTTAATTCATGTCGACTATCCATGTTGATTTTCCTTTTTATGTATCATTGAATTGGCATAAGATTATGTGCAAATCTCTTCTGAAAACTAAAGATTTTACCCAGTACTGGCATGTGCTTATTCAGCTTATTAGATAAGCACAAAACTGTACTAGGCAAAATAATCTAGCTGTCCAATGGATTTTGCTTGTTCAAACAGTTTGATTTCATCTTGTTTGCTTGTTTGGTGTTTTATGTCCATTCTTTTGTCTTGGATGCTTGGTGTTTAAGCTCTGTCAACAGTATTTTGGTCATCTACAATCTTGTACTTTGGCCTTGTATATTTATTCATTATTTCAATTTAATAACAATATGGAGATTTTGCTCATTTGAAGCAAATCCTTCATTTTGTTACAGTTTCTGGAAATGATCTTTTAATCAGGTTTTATCAGGTTTAAGTAAAAGAACAGAAAGAATATGAGATATGGATGTATGGATAGTTAACCCTTTTCTGAACAATCCTGAGTTTTAATGACCCTTAGAAAGAAAGTTTTAAAAACATTGTGGGAAAAGGAGAAAATGCTGGTTACCATTTATTTGAGCCACATATAATTTGTTGTCTTCAAATGCTCTCACTTTGGACAAGTCTAAAAATTTTTTTCTCAAGGAAAGAGTTTAAGAAAATAAAATGGTAAACAAAAATTGAAGAAGTTGAACATTTTTTTCTATAAAATTATAAGTTCGATTAAGTAGTATATTGTAACATACCTAATTATATTTCCTCAGACATTGTTTTCTTCCTTTTTCTGTGTGTTGCTGTCTAGTTATCTTGCTCTGATGGAAGAGTTGGATGATTTGTGCTTTATCCACAGAGCTTGCAAAGTTTTTATACCCAATATTCTGGAAATGTCAACTTCCTCAGGCTACTTTGTGTCAAAATTATTGTCTTCCATTAATTTGGAGGAAAGATCTCTCTAATTAGTAGGATAGAGGATGTACAGTTTTGTTCTTATTAATTAGGAGCAGTAAGAGATACTAATTGATAAGAATACTGTTTTGTTTAATTAGTGTTTGAAGGTCATTAATTTTTATCAAACCTTGTATCATTTTAGATATTGTGTTTTGTATAATTATCAGTCTTGTATCATTCAGTGAACATCCTCTGTTACATTGGATTTTATGATTAATATTTTGTTTTAAAAAAAGATATTTTTTTTGTGTGTATTAACATGTTTCTGATAGTGACATTTCTTATCTTGTTTTTTGGAAATTTGGATTGGAAGAGTTTGACGCCAATACAAATCTAAATCTTTACTTGATGTAGACATTGTAATGATGCATCTACCACATGTGACTTTTGAAATTATCATGGCAAGTGGAGAAACTTGCTCAGAATGAGCAGATTCTCCATTTGCCTCAATATGTTTAAGCCCTTTACCACACAATCCCGAGTCTTAAGGACCTTGAAAAAGAAGCCTTTCGAAAATATCATGGAAAAAGGAGAAAATGCTGGTAACAAGCATTTTCTGCTTTTCCTGCAATTTTCTTCTACCTTTTCAGAGAGAAATTCCACAATGTGATCCACATGGAATTTATCGTCTGCAGAAGCTTTCAATTTTGATGAGTCTAAAATATTGTGTTTGGTAAAAAGTTAAATTTATTTATGCAATTATCATACTATTCACTGTCCAGATTGTCATTGATGTGCATAATATATTATCTGTCTGTAGATAATTTATTACAAAAGAGGTACACTTATTTACTTAGACCAAAATGAAGGAAATGAGATATTTTCAGAGAAGGATGATTTAGACATTTTTTCATAAAAATTGTTATGCAGGTGTTTTATATCGTTGCGTGAAACATGTGAATGAGTTTATATTCATGTAAAGATAATGGAAATAGAAAAAATTGATTTGCCAAGAAAAGGTAACATTTTAACTCATTACCACTTATTACTCCGTAAAAAACAATAGAATTTTTAACCCTTTCCCAAACAAGCCCCGGTTTTCACGTGTCTGCAGTACAAGTCTTTTGAAAACACTGTGGGAAAAGGAGAAATTGCTCGTAACGAGCAATTTCTCCTTTTCCCACAGTGTTTTCTACCCTTTTGGAGAACTTTTCATCAAATTTAAAATTGTCGTCTGCAAACTCTTTTAATTTGGACCAGTCCAAAATTTGTTGTTTGGGAAAGGGTTAAGTTGTCTAAACTCAAAGCATTTGCAGATGAGAAATGAAATATTGCTTGAATAAAGGGATTAGTCTTTGAAATGGCAGAAAACATAACGGGATAAAGAGAAAATGCTGCATACCAGCATTTTCTCCTTTTTCTTCCAATGTTTTCAAGAGTTTTCCTCTCCAGGGTGATCAAAAAACAGTTTCAAACACACATATTGTGTGGTAAAGGATAAAATAGAAATTTTGCCAGTATTTTTTTCCTTTACCAACAATGTTTTCAAAATCCTTTTTCTTCAGAGTAGTTGAAAAGGGATTGTTTTGTAAAAGAATTAGGTAGTTGTTTCACCTTTTACAAAACAAGCTTTTGTTTTTTCAACAGTTTTTTTGATAGTGTTTTTTTTTTTCAAAAAGGAATTCCATTATTTAACCCTTTACCACACAATCCCGATTTTTAACGATCCTGAGAAAGAAATCTGTTGAAAACATTGTGGGAAAATGAGAAAAATGCTGGTAACCAGCATTTTCTCCTTTTCCCTCAATGTTTTCTACCAAAACAAATTTTAATTTTTCAGTCACATTTATTTTGTCGTCTGCAAGCGCTTTTAATTTGGACTTGTTTTAAATTTTGTTGTTTGGTAAAGAGTTAAGTCAAGTTAATTTGTTGTCTGTAAGTGCTTTCAAACTGGGCATGTCTAAAACGTTGTCATTTTGTAAATGTTTGAATTTTATAGAGTAATTTGTTTACTTCTTTTTATTTCTAGGGTCAAACTCAGTTCACCAGATGAGTTTTTCAGTAAGGTGGAGGAGGAGGATGGCTCTAAACTGTGCACATGGGCAGGTGAACTGTACTTGGAACTTCACAATGGGACTTACACCACACATGCCAAGGTATTATTACAAAACGGTAGAGCTCAGATTGACTTTTATGTCAGAAATTTTGAAACTAAGGTTGTGTGTGTACTGGATAATAACATTAAAGAAATGAATGTATTTAACCCTTAGAGCACTGAATAAACCTGCCAGACATCTTCATCCTAGAAGTAGGACCCAAATAATTGCAATTTCATGATTGCTTTTGTCTGTAGTGATTAAGCAAAGATGACAGTGTAGATCAAAGATCTGGCTGCACGTTTTGTGCAGCCTGATCTTGATCTACACTGGCCGCAAATGCAACTATAGTCGTGAAAGGCGCTTTAAGGGTTAAAAATAGTAATGAATACTAGACTTATAGCAGACCACATGGCCATATTTGAATGTTCCTCTTATTTTTAGCTTTGCTGGTTTGGAGGAAAACATCAAGTAATTGTCATATCCCTGGTGTCATCATCGTCAGTGTTGTTATCTGTGTTGTCATGCAAAAATTGTGACATTTTATAATATCTGTATTCTTATTGAAGATATTTACTTCCAACTGGGACAATTTGTTCACTATAAAAGCGGGAACCCGTACAACAGGTAAGGATAACTATCGAAGTATTTTTGACACATTTATGCCCCTTTTTTGACTTAGTATTTTCTCTGAACAGCAACAGCAGCCAAGCGTTGACACCTGCATGCAGTACTCTTGTTGTACTTTAAACTAGTTTATGTATTTCTTAAATATTTCTATTTGCCACAATGTTTTAACAAGAGCAAATGATTATAAGACGAATCATCTCAATTTGAGTCAGAAGTAAGCATAATAGAGCCATGCTGTAACAAATGTAAACCCTTAAATCACCTTTCACAACTATGGTTGCCTTTGCGGCCAGTGTATATCAAGACCATGCTGCACAAATTGTACAGGCTGATCTTTGATCTACACTGTATGCGTTGCTGAAACACTGTAGACAAAAGCAACCACTGAATTGCTATTATTCAGATCATATTTCTAGTATGAACATTTCAGATGGTTTTACTTGGCATTCTAAAGGTTACTGTATTTGGATTATAAAAAAAATTGCAGAATTTGCAATATTTGTGGAAGGGATAATGTGAACATATTTACTAGGCCCTTAACCCTTGGAGCACTAAATAAACCCTGTGAGAATTTACAATCTAGAAAAAAGACCATACAATTGCAATTTTTAGGTCACTCTTTCTCAGAATGTCTCATGAAAACCGACAGTTTAGATCAAAGGTCAAGCTGCACTTTTTGTGCACAGCCTGATCTTGATCTACACTGGCCGCAAAGGCAACTATTGTTGTGAAAGGCGCTTCAAGGGTTAGATGTTAAATGTGGGTCAAAGGATAGGATTTATCTGTAGAAGAACACAGGATATATTGAAAAAAGGAGAAAATGCCTTATACCAGCATTTACTTCTTTTTCCACAATGTTTTCAAAAGCTCTTTCCATCAGGGTCCCTGAAATATGGAATTGTTTAACTCTTTACCGAACGACGAAATTTTGGACTCAACAAAATTCAAAGCATTTGCAAAGAACCCATAAAATGTTTCTCAAATGATGATATCTGTCTTGATATGGTAGAAAATACTGTGGGAAAAGGAGAAAATGCTGGTTACCAGCATTTTCTCCTTTTCCCACAATGTTTTCAAAATGCTTCTTCCTCAGGGTTGTTGAAAGTTGGGATTGTGTGGTAAAGGGTTAATAAAGGGTGAAGCAACAAGCCTGTGTTTAGAGGCCAACATTTCAGTTTGAAAATATCAAAAATAAAAAAGGACTGTGCCTTTAGCACCATTTCTTTAGGTTTCCCTAAGCTGATTCCAAAGTACAGGATTAACTCTTTACCAGATGACAAAATTTCAGACTGGTACAAATTGAAAGCATTTGCAGATGACAAATTAAATGTTACGCAAATTACGGAATTTGTCCTTGAAAGGGTAGAAAACACTGTGGGAGATGGAGAAAATGCTGGTTACTAGCATTTTCTCCTTTTCCCACAATGTACCAGCATTTTCTCCTTTTCCGGCTATGTTTTCAAAAGTCCTTTTTCCTTGAGGTTGTTAAAACTTGGAATTGTGTGGTAAAGTGTTAACTCTTTACAAATCCAAGTTTTAAAGACCCTGAGGTAGAAGGCTTTTGAAAACATTGTTAAAAAAAAATGAAGAAATTGCTGGTAACTAGTATTTTGTCCATTTCCTTGAGTGTTTTCTGCCCATTCTAAGACAAAGTCCATCTTTTGAGCCATATTTAATTTGTCGTCTGCAAATGTTTTTCAATTTGGACTAAAGTTTTGTTTTTCGGTAAGGAGTTAAGTGTATCACTGCGCAAAAGTTGTCAGATAGCTGTTTTTAGAGCCTAGCATTACACCAGTATCTACGAGCCATGCTCTGTGAGAAGGGTGCTTAATGTATCTGCGAAAAGTATTGACCCTGGTCAGCCTGGGCAGTCAGCGCAGGCTGACCTGGGCAGAAAGTTTTTGCTATTGGTAAATTTTGTGTATGTCAAAGGACCAGTCTAGTTCATGACTCAGTTGATTGTTAGACAAAATGGACTTCATGGATCCATGATCATGTAATGAAGTGCTTGGTATCATGCATCACAGAAATGCATTAAACCCCCTTTTGCCAGAGCATGGCTCTTTTACTGGTTGATGACCATGGCCCTAGGTGTATTTTTCTAGGTGAAAAAGATGAACAGAAAGTGTGAGTTTTTACTACACAATGTGGAGTTTTTAAGTACTGTTGCCCTTGCCATGAAGACAGGTGCTGCCCCCTATCCACAGAATGAGATTGTTAGACTGTGGAAGTTGCTGTTGCTGAACCAGTTTCATGATGTACTACCAGGGTCCTCCATTGGCATGGTTTGTGATGCATATTACCTTACCTATGGACCATGCTCTGTGAAAAGGAGGCTTAGTACAGCTGCGAAAAGCATCAACTCGGGTCAGTCTGTGCAGGCTGACCAGGGCTGAAACTTCTTGCTATTTCTCAGTTTTCTGTATGTCCAAGGATCAGTCTACCTCATGATTCAGTCAGTTGTTAACCCTTTACAGCACAATTTTGCATTTTAACAACCCTGGGAAAGAAGCCTTTTGAAAACATTGTGGGAAAAAGAGAAAATGCTGGTAACCAGCATTTTCTCCTTTTCCCACAATGTTTTCTACCCTATCAAGAGAAAATTGCACCACTTGAGCCACTTTGAAATTATCGTCTGTAAATGCATTCAGTTTGGACAAGGTTAAAATTTTGTTGTCTGGTAAGGGGTTAAAAAAAAGTGGCTATTATAGTTCCATGATAATGTGATGGCTTGAATGCTCCAGGGAGATACATTAAGCCCCTTTGGGCCAGAGCATGGCTCATATGAATTTTTTGTACGGATTCAGTATGCCAGTGGCAAGTTAACTCTTTATCAAGTGACAAAAATTGAGACTTTTCCAAATTGGAAGCATTTTGCAGACAACAAATCAAATGTGGCTTTTTTGATGAAAATTGTCTTTGAAAAGAGAGAAAACATTGTGGAAATATAAGAACATTCTGGTGACCAGCATTTAAATTTCTTCTTCTCCCACAATATTTTTAAAAGCCTTTCAGGGTCGTAAAAACCTGGGATTTTGTGGTGAAGGGTCATTTGTATTTATGTACAGTGTATGCACAGGTCCACGGTTATAACATTCTTATCCAAAACTACAGAGTCTACCCTTTACCGCACAATCCTGAGTTTTAAAAACCTTGACAAAGAAGGCTTTGGAAAACATTGTAAGAAAAGGAGACAATGCTGATAACCAGTATTTTCTCCTTTTCCTACAATGTTTTCTACCTTTCCAGAGGCAAATTTCAGTTTTTGAGCCTTGTATAATTTGTTGTCTACAAATGCTTTCAGCTTGGACCAGTGTAGATGTTGTGGTTTGGTAAAGAGTTAAGATATTTTTAGATTTGAACGAAGATCCAGCTGCTGTACTTAATGAAGAGCATATCTAGAAAATACAGGACATTGTTGATATATGCCATATTTTACAAGTGTTGTAATTGCAATAAATGTTTATTTTGATTGCAAATTGAAGTATGTTACATTTACATGGCATTGTAAGATTTAAAATGTAGGTATGAAAACTCTTTGTATTTTTAGCTTAGCTGTTTTCAAAGAAAACCCCAGGTATTGTCATAGGTATGTTGTCATCATTGTGAGAAAACTGTGACATTTCGTCATATTTCTGTCTTCACTGAACACTTCAACTTCAACCTTTGGTTAGTTCTTAATTGTTATAAAGGGTACCTATGCAATGACGGCTGGTAACACTTAACCCTTTACCACACAATCCTGAATTTTAACCACCCTGAAGAAGAAGGCTTTTGAAAATATTGGAAAAGGAGAAAATGCTGGTAACCAGCATTTTCTCCTTTTCCCACAATGTTTCTTCCCTATCAAAGACAGAGATCAACATTTGAGCTAAATCTAATTTGTTGTCTTAATATGCTTTCAATTTCAGTTATGTTAAAATTTTGTTGTGTGGTAAAGAGTTAAATGTTTTTGACATCCCATTTTGCTAGTAGAAATATTTCAGTGTAAAAAGGAAATGCAGCTGAGTGTTGGCATCCACTTGCTGTGCTTTTATTGTATATTTAGGTAAAAATTAAAGCAGAGGTACAACACTTGTTAATATTTAATACTTGAGACTGTCTCCTTAGTCATGATTCAAACTCATTGACAGATTTTTAGGTCGGCTGTTTTCAAGGAAAACATCACAGTTTTGCTGTAGCCCAGGTGTTGTCAGTGGCGTTGTCTATGGTGTGCAAAAACTTTGACATTTTATAATATCTCAGTCATAACATAAGATATTTACTTTATATTTGGACTAGTGGTTAACTATCAAAAATAGAATCCATACAACAGGGGCAGGTAACCATTAAAATATCTTGACAGTTATGCCCCTTTTTCCACTTACACTTTTCACTTAACCAATTACTACACAATTCTGACTTTTAACGACCCTGAGAGAGAAATTTTTTGAAAACATTATGAGAAAAGGAGAAAATGCTGGTAGCCAGCATTTTCTTCTTTTCCCACAATGTTTTCTATCCTTCCCAAAACAAAATTCAAATTCAGATTTAACGTCTGCAAATGCTTTTTGTTTGGACCAGCCGAAAATTTTGTTGTTTGGTAGAGAGTTAAAGCAACTGCTGCCAAGCAAAGGCACCCGCATGCAGTGCTCTTGTTACATTTTCTATTCTCAGAGGTCCTCCACGTCTCATCAATCGTTAGACTGCTAAGCACCACTGAATGCTCTTTTGCAAAGAACGTGCAGTCTGACCCTAGATCTACACTGTCTGAGACAGTGGTTATTTTTTCCAGCAACAAGCATTTTGTAATTGCAATGTTTTGGTCTACACTATTGGTTTGAAATCTTCATTCTATGTATTTAGCAGCTTAAGGATTAATCAAGGTGGTAGGTTTATTCCTGGAAATGATAGTTTAGATTTCTCTGATTGCACTGGCCATGTGTGAGTGCCCTTGGCAGTGGAGCTCAAATTTAATACTAATGAGACTAATGACAGACATGAATAGTTAAACTTTAGCTGCAATATGACTGACATACTGTTGAAAGGGATGTAAAAGTTAAATCCTTCCAAACATTTTTCTTTTTCAGGTATATGAGGATGCCCACAAGTACTACAATGGTTAGTTTTATCATTCTTGCATTCTTATAACAAGCTTCTACCTAGGTAAATGTTGGATTTTTGCGAGAAAGAAAGTTAATGGAATGATGACCAATAGGGGTGGACTTGATTCAGCTGATCTGGGTCACCAACAATTCTTTTTCTCCTTTTCTCGCAATGTTTTCAAAAGGCTTCATCCTCGGGGTCATTAAAACTTTTAATTTTGTGATAAGGTTTTAATATAAAGAATAGGTTTTACTGCAATTAACCCTTTACCACACAAACCTGACTTTTAACGACCCTGAGAAAGAAGCCTTTTGAAAACATTGTGGAAAAAGGAGAAAATGCTGGTAACCAGCATTTTCTCCATTTCCCACAATTTTTTTATACCTGTCCCAGAACAAATTTCTATTTTTCAGTCACAATTATTTTGTCGTCTGCAAATGCTTTGAATTTGGACACGTCTTAAATTTTGTCGTTTGGTAAAGGGTTAAAAAGGGTATAGAAATATTACCACCTGTAAAGCACTCTTTTGTCTTGAAATGGATCTCTTTCAAAATGTTGAAGCAAAAGGATAAGTTGTTTGTAATATGCTCTAAAGAGTTAACTGAAATGTGAAAGGATTTTATGTTTGTTTCCCTCATTTACCTATTATAATTTCATTTCCTAGAGATAGCACAAACAGCTGAAAAATTGTGTGAAACTGCAGCTCTTTCAATAACACTTGATGGAGGAAGTGAGAGTGAGCTTGGTCATGTGATATGGAACAGCCAATCATGGGAGAGAAGAGAGGTAATCAGTATCTGTGCTGAGGATCTGCTAGAGAAAAGTCCAGCAAAGAAACGCTTGAAGACTGAAAAAACAGCCAAGACTACTCAAACAGATGAAGATGGCAATTCACTATGTATGATATTTCATTGTATTCTTTTCAAACAATTTATTATTAGCTTGACTGTATTTGAAGAAAACATCGAGGTATTGTCGTACCTCTGGCATCATCATGCGAAAACTTTGATAGTTTATAACATCTCTGATATTACTGAAGATACTTGCTTCAAACTTGGACAAGTTGTTAATTATCAAAAGGCAACCTGTACAAAAAGGGCAGGTAAAGTGTTGGACTCAAAACCTGGGTTTGAACCTTACTCGAAATGCTGGGTTTTTCGTTGGAATAACCTTTGGCAAGACACTTCAGAGCTCTAGCCTAGTGCTGGTGAAACCCAGGACTTACATGAATTTGTGAGCTGTCACCATGATATGACTGAAATAGTGTTCCAAGCAGCTTAACACCATCCAACTTTATTGAGGATAAAGTTTTAGACGTCCAAATTGACAGCCTTTGCAGGCAACAAATTGCATCTGGCTCAAATGATTTGATTTGAATTTGATAAGGTAGAAAACATTGTGGAAAAAGGATAAAAATGGTGGTTACAAACTTTTTCTCTTTTTTCCACAGATGTTTTTAACCCTTTCCCAAACAAGCCCTGGTTTTCACGTGTCTGTTGTACAAGTCTTTTGAAAACACTGTGGGAAAAGGAGAAATTGCTCGTAACGAGCAATTTCTCCTTTTCCCACAGTGTTTTCTACCCTTTTGGAGAACTTCCTGTCATTTTCATCAAATTTGAAATTGTCGTCTGCAAACTCTTTCAAATTGGACCAGTCTAAAATTTGTCGTTTGGGAAAGGGTTAAAGTTCATCTTCTTCGGGGTGAAAAAAATCATATGATTGTTTGTTAGAGGTTTAAATATACTGGAAAGTGTTGTAGAACACTATTCACTTGATAATTAATCCTTAAAGTGCCTATTACTACAATAGATATCTTTACTGCCAAGTTAGATCATGATCAGAATCCACAAAAAGTGCAGTCTGATCCTTAATCTACTCTGTCCACTTTGTTGAGACATTTTTGACAAAAGCAACCTTATAATTGCAATTATTTGGATCTTATTTCTGGACTAAAAATGTCCATTCAGTTCATTCAGCCCTCTTAGTGTTGATTTCAAATATTTTCAGTTTATGTCCATGTGCCAAGCTTTGGATACCAGGTTCTGTCCCCTCTGGAGGTCCCAGTTCCAGTCAAGGTCACAAGAAGTGTAGGTAGATGTGCTAGAATCTCTTTTGCTCACCTGAGCATGATGTGCTCAAGGTGAGCTTTTGTGATTGTGCTGTGTCTTTTACCTTCCTTATGCTTTAGAGGCCACATTTTCAGTCAGATTCTCATGAAACATGGTCAGAATGTTTGTCTTGATGATATTTTGGATGAGTTTTAAAATGGGCCACATTGGGCCAAAAACTAGGTCGCTTGGTCTAATCATGCAAAAACCTTTTGTAAAATCAAGAAGCCACATGTTTAACCCTTTACCAGACGACAAAATTTTAGCCTTGCCCAAATTGAAAGCATTTGCAGACGGCAATTTCAGTGTGGCTCAAATGATGCAACTTTACTTTGATAGGGCAGAAAACATTGTGGGAAAAGGAGAAAATGCAGGTTACCAGCATTTTCTCCTTTTCTCAGAATGTTTTCAAAAAGCTTCTTTCCCAGGGGCGTTAAAAGGCGGCATTGTGCAGTAAAGGGTTAATCCAATATTCATGAAAGTTGATTAGAATGTTTGTCTTTATGATATCTGATACTACTTTGAAAATGGATCACATTGAGTCAAATCTTTTAAAAACCTTGTGTATGTTCTAGAGGCCACATTTTCATACAAATACTCATGAAAGTTGATTAGAATGTTTGTCTTGATGATATCTTGGACGAGTTTGAAAATGGGTCACATCAGACTAGTTGCAAAATGGATCAAGTCAGGTCAAACCCAAGGTCACCAGGTCAGATTTTTGAAAAACCTTGTTTACGCTCTAGAGGCCATATTTTCAGTCCAATACTCATGAAAGTTGGTTATAATGTTCTTCTTGATGATATCTCAGACGGGTTTGAAAATGAGTCACATTGGACTAGTTGCAAGATGCGTCAAAAACTAGGTCACCAGGTCAAATCTTTGAAAAACCTTGTGTATGCATTAGATTCCACATTGCCGATCCAATACTCATGAAAGTTGTTTAGAATGTTTGTCGTGATGAAACCCCCTTTTCATAGAGCATGGCTCATATATATATCCATCTTCCAACCAATTTTTTGTCTTGAAGCAGTCAACTTATGAAAATATTGTGGCAAATCGAGAAATTGCTTGGAATGAGCAATTTCTTCCCTTTCCACAATGTTTCTTCTTGTACTTTTCCAATAGTAAAAAGGGTCTGTAGTATGTATGGAAACAAATTCAGAAACTTTACCAGACAACAGATTTTAGACATGCCCATTTTGAAATCTTTTGCAGATATTTTAGATAAGATGCAAATGATGAAATTAGCATCTAAATGTATAGAAAACATTGTGGTTAAAGGAGAAAATGTTGGTTTCCAGCATTTTCTTCTTTTTCCACCATGGTTTCAAGTCTTTTTTCCTGGACTTGTGGTAAGAAAGAAGCATTTTTATGGCAGTTTCAAACCTGTTTTAGTAAAAATTTGTTAGAAAATATTGGTAGTATGTAGGGTGAAATCAGATTGCATATTCAATGCAGTCTGATCTTGCTTGTACAGTCGCATGAAAGTATGCTCACCATCCTTTAGGTTAGTGATCTATACTATGTTTCTGTTGATGTTCCTCATATATTATCTGATGATGGATATTATATTAAAAAAATGCTATTTCTCCCTTGAAACCAGCAAATGGATCATCGCTTTACCACACAATCCCAAATTATAATGGTCCTTAGGGAGAAGCCTTTTACAAACATGGTGGGAAAAGAAGAAAGTGCTGGTAACCAGCATTTTCTCCTTTTCCAGCAATAATTTCTACCCTTTCAAAGACTAATCCCATCATTTGAGCCACATTTAATTTGTCATTTGCTTTCAGTTTAGGCAAGTCTAAAATTTGTTGTTCTGTAAAGAGTTAAATAATTTCACAAGAGTATGTCTTGGATGACAATGTACCAGATAGATATGCTCAAACTGTTTTGCTCCACTGAACAAGATTGATGTATTCTGGTGATGTATTTTGCACTTTGTGTTTCACTCACAGGCCAACTCTGATGTAGTTTTACAAAATGAATGTTTAGAGGCTACTGTTGACAGGATGGGAAGAGTCACAAGACTTGTAATAGCTGGTAGTCAGAGGTAAGGGTACATGCAAATGTGCATGTTAGTATTTTACTTATTTCACTCTCTGTATTGCTTGTCTTTTAACTCCTTGCGGCATAACCCGTTATCACACAATCCAAAGTTTAATCACCCTCAGGGAGAAACCTTTTGAAAACATTGTGAGAAAAGGAGAAAATGCTGGTAACCAGCATTTTCTCCTTTTCCCACTATATTTTCTACCCTTTCAAAGGGAAATACCAGTATGTAAGCCCTATTAAATTTATCGTCTGCAGATGCTTTCGGTGGACTAGTCTAAATTTTTGTCATCTGGTACAGCTTGACAAAACTTTAAACCTGTCAAAATCCAAGGCATATGCAGACGCCCAATTAAATGTGGCTAAAATTGTGGAATTTGTCTATGATAGGTTAGAAAACATTGTGGGAAAAGGAGAAAATGCTGATTACCAGCATTTTCTCCTTTTCCCACAATGTTTTCAAAAGTCCTGTTCCTCAAGGTCGTCAAAAGTCGGTATTGTGTGGTAAAGGGTTAAAACAAATTGAAGCAGACAACTTTGAGAACATCTTTGTGGGATGTGTATAATGGATAATTCTACTGTCTAATCTTGATCTACACTCTGCAAAAGAAGTTGTGAAAGGCACATTAAAAGTTAGATATTGTATGGGATAATGGAAACTATAAATCCATAGAGCACCAAACAAATAGAACAGATATTTTTCAGAATGAGATCCAGATATTGCAAATTCCATGGTTTGACATCTTAAACCATTACCACACAATCCCGAGTTTTAAAGACCCTAAGAAAAGGGGCCCTTTGAAAACATGTGGGAAAAAGAGAAAATGCTGGTAACCAACATTTTCTCCTTTTCCTGCAACGTTTTCTACCCTATCAAGGAGATATTTAGTACTTTGAGCCACCTGCAATTGGTTGGCGGCAAATGCTTTCAATTTGCACAAGTCTAAAATTTTGTCATTTGGTAAAGAGTTAACATGGCACACAGTATAGATTCAGGATCAGACTGCAAGGTTTGTATGGTCTGATCTTGATCTATCCTAGTCACATAAGTAACTCTTATTGGAGTAAGGCAATAAAAAAGACTAAATTTGCATTTTTTCTTAATTGGTTTTTTACAGAAATGCAGTGTCTGAAAAGTTTCCTGCCAATCAGTTCATCATGTATGATGATATCCCTCTGTACTGGGACGCCTGGGATGTTATGGACTATCATCTAGAAACAAGGTGATGTCTTTTTGAGGATCTTCGCTTTTTACCAAATGATAAAATTTTAGATGTATCCAAATTGAGAGCATATGCAGATGACAAATTAAAGATGTCTCAAATGGTTGTATTTAAATGGATAGAAAATATTGTGGGAAAAGGAAAATACGGTGGATGGTAGTTTATGATTCATCTGAATTATAGCTATAATGTTTTTGCTGTATTATCTATCAAATATTTAGGTGATATGAAGCAGATAAGCTAAGAGAGGTTTTGTAGTAAAAAAAAAGGGGGGGAGTCTTTTGTTTTCCATTATTCGTTGTCTGTATCTATTAATCCTTTAATGATTATATGACTTTTTCATAATCTTGCGATGAATTTCTTTTTGAGAACATTTCACAAAACAGAGTAAAAGTACATAAGAAAATTGTATAGAAAGGAAGAATATCATGTAAGAAAATTGCACAAAAAGGAGCAATAGCATGTAAGAAAATTGTACAGAAAGGGGCAATAGCATGTAAGAAAATTGTACAGAAAGGAGCAATAACATGTAAGAAAATTGCACTGAAAGGAGCAATAGCATATAGGAAAATTGTACAGAAAGGAGCAATAGCATAGAAGAAAATTGTACAGAAAAGAGCAGTATCATGTAAGAAAATTGTACAGAAAGGAACAGTAGCATGTAAGAAAATTGTACAAATAGGGGCAAAAGCATGAAAGAAAAATGTACAGGAAGGAGCAATAGCATTTAAGAAAATTATGCAGAAAGGAGCATTAGCATATAAGAAAATTGTACAGAAAGGAGCAATAGCATGAAAGAAAATTGTACAGAAAGGAGCAATAGCATGTAAGAAAAAAAGTACTAAAAGGAGCAATAGCATTTAAGAAAATTATGCAGAAAGGGGCAATAGCATATAAGAAAATTGTACAGAAAGGAGCAATAGCATATAAGAAAATTGTACAGAAAGGAGCAATAGCCTGTAAGAAAAAAAGTACAGAAATGAGCAATAGCATGTAAGAAAATTAGACAGAAAGGAGCAATAGCATGTAAGAAAATTGTGCAGAAAGGAGCTTGCAGAAAGGAGCAATAGCATATAAGAAAATCATACAGAAAGGAGCAATAGCATGTAAGAAAATTGTACAGAAAGGAGCAATAGCATGTAAGAAAGAAAGTACAGAAAGGAGCAATAGCATGTAAGAAAATTATGCAGAAAGGAGCTTTGCCATATAAGAAATTGGTACTGAAAGGAGCAATAGCATGTAAGAAAATTAGACAGAAAGGAGCAATAGCATGTAAGAAAATTATGCAGAAAGGAGCATGCAGAAAGGAGCAATAGCATATAAGAAAGTCATACAGAAAGGAGCAATAGCGTGTAAGAAAATTGTACAGAAAGGAGCAATAGCAAGTAAAAAAAAATTGTACAAAAAAGAGCAATAGCATTTAAGAAATTTAATCCTAGTCTGACACATAATACATCTTCATTTTACCCTTTTCTGTACAATCCCAAGTTTTAAATCTCTGAAGAAAAAGGCTTTTGAAAACATTTAGTGAAAATGAGAAAAGGTTAGAAACTAGCATTTTCTCCTTTTCCCACAATGTTTTCTATCCTTTGAAATAGAAATTTCATGTTCTGAACGACAATTGATATTTTATCTGTGAATGCTTTGAATTTAGACAGGGCTATTATTTTATCATTTGATAAAGAGTTAAGAGTCATTATCATTTCCTCAAGTGTTCTTTTGTTACTAGTAAAAGTGATGTCCAAATGCATTTTGATAATGGCAGGGGTATAGCAATCAATGCACAAAAATGCAAGTAAGTACATATTTGGAGAAAGAAAGAAAAATAATCAAAAGAGGATAAAATCACTAGGATGACCAATGGTGTCTGCATTTTTGCTGTGCTATTTTCAAAGATAATGTGAAGGTAATGTTATAGAGGTTATGTCGTCTGGGTCATTTTGAGAGAACTTTGACGTTGTCTGATGTCTTTCATATTACTTTCTACTTCGAACCCAGGCTAGTTTTTGAAAGTCAAATGGGGAAACCATAATAAAAAGGCAGAATGTTTTTGACACAGTTATACCTGATATTAATTTAGAATTTTTACTGAAAAAGCAACTGCAACAGAGCTTTAGTGCCTTATTAGCATGCTCATATTAAACTGTTCCAATGGAAGGGTAGAAAACATTGTGGAAAAAGGAGAAAATGCTGGTTACCAGCATTTTCTCCTTTTTCCACAATTCTTTCCAAAGCTTTCTTTCTAAATGTCTTTAAATCTTAGGATTGTGTGGTAATGGGTTAAACGTGTAATGAGCAAACTGTATCCAATTGCAGGAAACCAGTCACTGAGGTTATTGAAGAGGTGGAAATAGTGGAGAAAGGACCATTGAGAGCTTCTGTGAAGGTATGAGTTTAACGCTTTACCACAATGCCGACTTTCAACTACCCTGAGAAAGAAGCCTTTTGAAAACATTGTGGGAAAAGGAGAAAATGCTGGTAAACAGCATTTTCTCCTTTTTCCACAATATTTTCTACCATCATTTGAGCCACATTGAAATTGTCAGCTCGAAATGCTTTCAATTTTGAGGGGCCTAAAATTTTGTCACGTGGTAAAGGGTTAACCTATCACCCCAATGGCAGGTTTTTAAGCTCAATGCTATATGCTAAATAAGACTTTTTCTGAAAAAAAAAAAAAAATGGTATATAAAGAGAATTTTGGGGTCTACACTGTCCAATCTTGAGAAATAGTGGGCAAACAGCCTTTAAAAAGTAATAATGGAGATTTTCCTACCATTTTGTTTTATTTAGGGCTCTAAGGTTTACCAATAGATTTTCAAAGTCTTTGAAATCAATTTATATAGAAAAGCTTGCAGTTTGAAGTAATAACGTATTGTATTGTCATTTTAATTTGGTACGTCATTGCATAGAAGCATGTTGATAGCTTTTTTCCTTCATACTGTAAACCAGTTTTGAAAACATTGTGCAAAAGAAGAATTACGAGTAATAAGCAATTTGTAATACTGCTATAGTATTTTCACATGTATTTACATATGATTAAATCTTAATTCATGTTGGTTACCAACATTCTGTGAGGACATTATTGAATTCATCTTCAAATTGGATTTAGGAAGTAAGTTTGACTTCATTAAAAAGAAACATTGATCCTTTCATTAAAGTATAGATCTGATATACATTCTTTCTTTTGGCTTTATTTAATAAATTTACCTATTTGTACAAAGCGCTTTTTCTTCTGCATTCAAATACATATGGCTCTTTGACAAATAACAATAGATATTTCTGTCCCTTAACCAATAAGCAAATAATGCTGTGTTTTAATAACGCTGAAGAAGAAAGATTTTAAAAACATTGTTCAAAAAAGAGAAAAATTTTGCTGTCTGCACTCTTTGTCTCTCACAATGTTTTCTACCCTTCCCAAGACAAATAAACGATAATAAACACTGATTATTTGAGTCACATTTAACGTTACCTGCAAATACTTTCCATTTAGACAAGTCTAGAATTTTGTCAGCTGTTAAAGAGAACATGTAAATGTATTTCAGTTCAGACTAAAGATAAGTCCAACAAGCCAACTGAAGCAGATTATATCACTCGATGTTGGCAGTCCATACCTCAAGTTTGAGACAGAGGTGAGGCTATATGATTATTGTATGCAGGTCTTGGGTTAATCTTTTGCCAGACAATCCATTTTTTTACAAGTCTGAGGAAGAAGGCATTTAAGAACCTACGGCACTGTGGCAGGAGAAGGAAAAACAGGAAATCAATATCTTCTCATTTTGTGTAATCAATATCTTCCCATTTTTACACAACACTTTTTATCCCTATAGAGACAAATTCCATCTTTTTAAGCACGTTAAGTATGTCTTCAGCAAATGGTTGAAATTGAACAACTATCAGTTGCTGTGATCTGACAAGCTGCCAACATATAAACTCGGCAAACAAATTTATAGCTGACATCTTTGCCAAGATTCTGTACAATAAGGTTAGTTGATGCGAAATGTACATGAAAACATTGTGGCTAAAGGGAAATCTGGTTGTCAGAGTCATTTGAAAAGTTTTAACAATTTGAAAATGGTAAGTTTCAATTTTCTCGCAGGTGGAATGGAATGAGAACAGAAAGTTCTTGAAGGTAGAATTTCCGACCAGCATACACAGTCGTGAAGCTAGCTACGACATACAGTTTGGACACATCAAAAGACCCAATCATTACAACACTTCTTGGGATTCAGCAAGATATGAGGTAAATGTCAACTCACAGATATAAAGATAGCAAATACTAGTGAATGATTTGTGATATGGGGCAAATAGATTGATGACAGAATGGTAATAACTGTGACAAAGAACATACTGGTAGTTATTTCCTAGTTAAGACTGTGGCAGAATGAATTTCAATTGAGTACATACAGATTGGTCATTAATAGGAACTTAGACTGAATTAACCTTTTACCAATCAACATCATGTTTTATTTCTTTACAGAATAAGGACTTCGAAAACATTGTGGGAAAAAGAGAAAATGCTGTTAACCAGCATTTTTTTCCTCTTCCCACTATGCTTTCTAACCTTCTAGAGATAAATTTCGTCATTTTAACAACATTTGATTTGCTGTCTTTTTAAAAATGCTTTGGATTAAGACAGGTGTAAACTTTTGTTGCATAGTTAAGAGTTAACTCTACCAGGTAACAAAATCTTACCCTTGCCCATATCGAAAGTATTTGAGCTGTGCTCTGTGAAAAGGGAGTTTAATGCATGTGCAAAAAATGTCGACCCATTTCAGACTGTGCAATCCGTGCAGGCTGACCTGGGTTGAAACCATTTGTTTAAGGGTCAATTTTCTGCATGTCAAAGGACCAGTCTATCTCATGATTCAGCTGGTCGTTACTTGTTTTAGAATGAATTTTATGGATCCATAATTAATTATATGATCACTTGCTAGGGGAAATGCATAACTTTTGCCAGAGCATGGCCCATTTACAGATGAAAAGTTAAATTTTGCCCAAAGGGTGGTAGCTGTCTTTGAAGGAATAGAATTTTGTGTAAAGGAGAAAAGGCTGGTTACCAGCATTTTTGCTATTTCAAAAAAGATTTTAACCCTTATCAAACAATTCTGACTTATAACGACCATGGTAAAAAAGGCTTTTGAAAACATCATGGGAACCAGCATTTTCTCCTTTTCCCACAATGTTTTCTATCATATCAAAGAAAAATCTCACAGTACGAGTAATCTGGTCGTTCTTGTATAGAGTTACAGACCTTCTTCCACAAGCCTTTTTCCATGTAGGATTGTTTGGTTAAAGGTTAAACTTATATGATTTTCCTTTAACATCATTGGGAACATTGATATCTTCATAATCCTTTTCAAGCTTTAAAGAACATTGTCGCAAATGAATAAATTGGCCATTTTTTTTTTTTTTTCCCAAAATTGTTTGAGGCATTGTTTCAGGGGTAATATATGATATTTGCATGACAGGTGTGTGGTCTAAAGTGGTCAGATTTGTCCGAGCATGGATTTGGGGTTGCAGTACTTAATGATTGCAAGTATGGACATTCAGCCATCAAAAACATTCTCAGGATGTCTTTGTAAGCATGTAGTTATTTTTTGAATTTCAAAGATTAACACAACTTAAGTTGCCTTTTTGACAGTATAGGTCATGATCTGGTTGCACAGAGGATGCTGTCTGATCATGGATCTATGCTGGCCTCTTCTTTGTAACATACTCATAATTCTGGTCAAAGCAACCTTCTGCTCAAAGCAGTATTTTCCTATGGAAGGATTTTCTTCACTTTTGCTCAGATGGTAATATAATTTATGAGGAGTAGAAAAAATGAAAGGAAAATCATTTGTTGTGGAGCAAAATACAAAGATACAGTTCCTCTAAGGGTTCTTGAAATTACAGAAAATACTCTTTATTTTCAAACCGAAAAAAAGGGCTCTTAAATTAAAAATACTGGTCAAATAAATTATTATTCTTAGAAATGTGATGTTTGCCAATAGTAAGAAGGATTAATCGAAAGATGGAAGGCACTAACAGATCACTGTAACAATTAAAAATGTTCTTATGTTTCAACAAAAACTTATTTTCTGATCAATTTTCTGCAATGAATAAAAATTCATTGGACAGATTTTTTAAAAAACTTTGCACTGAAATAGTGCTTTCTAATATCTTGTAAAAAAAAATAAGAAAAAAGGAGAAAGACAGATAAAAATATACTCTTTTTCTGTCATACTAACCTGTAGAATATAATAGAGTTTACAAAAAGGAAATATGCAAAAAGCGATGAGCTGGGAAAAGTGCAGCATATGTCCTTAACATTGCAATATTTCAGCTGTTTTTCACAATTAAAGAAGTCTATTCCATTAATTTAGCACTTCTAAAACATTACAGAGTGAACCATTGTTGTTGTTGAAATATTTTATCGAAACTTAGATTGATAATTTATTAAAAATACTTAAAAAGTAAACATATAACAACCATAATGATAATTATTTTGAAATTTTCTTACTTTGAATTTCATCATAATGATAGGATTCCATAGCTATTACTGATGGATTTTATTTTCTTTCATTTCATGCAGTGGACAGCATTATTTTCTTGCATGTACAGTGAAGACTAAGATCACTCTTTACAGAATTTATACTTTGATTCTGGTGAACCTATTCCAACAGTTTTACAGATATCCCAGTCAATAAAATTTTCTAACCTCAAAATTTAGTTCAGTCTAATGACTGTGAAGTGTCTATTCTGTTTCATTTGCTTTGCACTGCATGCATAGAGTCAATCCAAGGCTGAGGGCACAAAAAATATTTTAACCTTGTTTTTAAGCCTTTACCATATAGTCCCAAATTTTAACAACCCTGAGGCAGAGGGCTTCTGAAAACATTGTCAGAAAAAGAGAAAATGCTGGTAATCAGCATTTTCTCCTTTACCCACAATGTTTTCTACTCTTGAAAAGATAATTTCTACCATTGTAAACACATTTAACTTGTCGCCTATAACTGCCTTGGGTTAGGACAAGTCCATATTTTGTCGTTTGGTAGAGAGTTAATCCACTGTTTATGATTATTTGTATCTTGTTTTCAATCCTAGGTTGAGAGCACCTAAAGCCCCGGACCAAAACGCAGACATAGAAACACACACTTTCTCATATGGTCTCATGCCACATAGAGGTAAGCAGGTTACCTACTGGATATATTTTTAACCCTTTACCACACAATCTGGATTTTAGTGATCCTAAAAAAGTGGCTTTCTGAAAATTTTGAGGGAAAAGGAGAAATGCTGGTAACCAGCACTTTCTCCTTTTCCCACAATGTTTCCTACCCCTTCAAAGACAAATCTGATCATTTGAGCCACAATGAATTTGTTGTCACAATTGCTTTCAATTTGGACAAGTTCACAATTTTTTTGTTTGGTAAAGAGGTAGTTATTATCATTTTGCATGAAAAGGTACTTCCACATTTTCTCATAGTTTGTTATTATTGAAGAATGATATTTACTTCAAACTTGGACATGGTGTGAAAAGGGGAAGGAATACCAGAAGGGCAAGTATTTCTCAATACATTTTGAGGTACCCATTTTGACACAGTTATTCTCCTCAGAATTTTCACTCAAACAGAAGCCTTGTGTTGACACCTGTCCAGCACACAATGCTTTTGTTTCTGTTACAAATTCGAGATACTTTTGATTAGAATAGAGAGAGGGAGTCAGAGAGAGACAGAGAGAGCTTTGTTTGCAAGTGATATAATTATGAATTTTGTTTTTTCTGTATGCTGTTCAGCAGACTTGTTTGATGCTGGCTTAAAAATAAAGATGACATTACACTTTTCATATCACGAGCATGACTGCAAGTTAGAAATATGAACATACACTAATTTAATTTATATAAGCTTCCTTTTTGTCTGTTATTAGCTGGCAGGGAAAAATAACTTTGTTTTCATGCAAGACAGATATTTTGCAGTTTTGTAAGCTAAAAGTTACTATTTTGTTTTCTCAGCAAGATGTTCAATTTTATACATGTACTACAACAGACAAATGTACTGTGTTACCTCATACTGTGTATCTTTTTCATCCCAGGAACTTTACAAGAGAGTGGAGTTATACAAAAAGCCTATAACTTGAATAACAACATGCCTGTGTACGTACAGTCTTACCCAAGTAATGCTCCAGGGAAAACTTTCTTTTCTGTTGGAAACCCACAAGTTATTCTGGAAACTGTCAAAAAGGTATTTTATGTTTAATCTGTTATTGGCCATTTTTTTTTATAAAACATGGTGGGAAAAAAGGAAATTACCTCTAACAGTCAGTTGCTCTTAATTTCCACTATCTCTCTCTGTCTCCTGTGTTTTCTAAACACTTCAGAAATAGTGTTTTCAATACTAGTATTCAATTTTTTGAAGGCTTTATGTCATTTTGCTCAATATTCAATTTGTTTAGGTTTTGTGTAATTTTTTCTTGCGTTTGGTTGGTTTAAAAGATAGGCTTGTCCGGAAATGGGTGAAATTGAAAAAGAAAGTTACAACCCAAGTGAACAAAGTGATCTTAATACCAGCTTCAGTGTGTTGGTCTGCCTATTTGTACTTACATGTATTCCTTATTTATTCAACTCTTTTCATTTCTCCCCCCCCCCCCCCCCCCCCAAAAAAAAAAAAAATCCCTTCTTTATCTCTTTACAACAATAAAATTTTGGGCCAGGCCAAATTGAAAGCATTTGCAGAATTTTGTGTTTGGAAAAGGTACAAAACCTAGTGGGGGAAAAGGAGAAAATTTTCTCCTTTTCCCACAATGTTTAAAAAAAAACTTGTTTCTCAGGGTTGTTAAAGTTTGGGATTGTTTAGTACAGGGTCAAGGTACAAAATTAAGTTTCACTTCAAATGAAAAGACGGAAGTTGTTGCTAAGAATGAAGTAGTAAATGGTGTAAACCAAACATCACATTGCATGTTCTTTGTGGTTTGATCTTGATCTTCCCTGTCTGCAATAATCACCAACTGTATGTCTTCAAGAGCAGTCAAAATATGAAGAGATGACATGAAAATGTAATATGCATTATCTTTCTTTCTTTTTGCAGACTGAGGATGGGAATGATATAATACTGAGGCTATATGAAACATTTGGTGGTTTCTGTGAAACATACGTCTCCACTACCATCCCTTTTATTTCCGCCTCTGTGTAAGTTAGATACACATATAATTGGGCCATGCTTTGTGAAAAGGGGGTTTATCCCATCTGCAGAAGTTATCGACTCAGGTCAGCCTGAGCAGTCAGTGCAGGTTGACCTGAATCAAAGCTTTTTGCTGTTAGTTGATTTTCTTCCTGTCCAAGAACCAGTCTATCTAAGGATTTGGCAGGTTGTTAGACAATAATGGATTTTATGGTTCCATATTATGCAATGATTTGCTAGGTATAGTTTGTCAAAGAGATGCATTCAACTTCCTTTTGAAAGGGCATGACTCATTTATTACATAAATACTTACTGTACAATTAAAACTTTTTATTATGCCTAAGTAGTTGACAACATTTGAAAATATTGTAGGACAAGGGACAATTGCTTATAATAATCAGTGATAAATCCTTTACCCTCGATGTTTTCAATACTGAAGAAAACTTTTATTTTTTAGCTCTACTGGCTGTAAGCCAGCAGAGCTTATGTCATGGCGTGGTTTCCGTCCGTCCATCTGTCCGTCCGTTTTCCTTGTTTACGCAATAAAGTCTGCATTTATGATCGGATTTTCGTGAAACTTGCACAGTTTGTTTATCTCATCAATAGCTTGAACCCTATTGATTTTGACAAAAATCTGACAATCAGTGTTGGAAAAGTAGCCATTTAAATTTCAACATTTCAGTTTCTTGTTTACGCGATAAAGTCTTCATTTGTCATCAGATTTTCGTGAAACTTGCACAGTTTGTTTATCTCATCAATAGCTTGAACCCTATTGATGTTGAAAAAAATCTGACAATCAGTGTGGGAAAAGTAACCATTTAACGTTCAACATTTCAGTTTCTTGTTTACGCGATAAAGTCTGCATTTGTCATCAGATTTTCATGAAACTTGCACAGTTTGTTTATCTCATCAATAGCTTGAACCCTATTGATTTGAGAAAAATCTGACAATCAGTGTGGGAAAAGTAGCCATTTAAATTTCAAAATTTCAATTTCTTGTTTACGCAATAAAGTCTGAATTTGAGGTTGGATTTTCATGAAACTTGCACAGTTTAATAATCTCATCAATAGCTTGAATCCTATTGATTTTGAAAAAAATCTGACAATCAGTGGGGGAAAAGTAGCCATTTAAATTTCAAAATTTCAGTTTCTTGTTTACGCGATAAAGTCTTCATTTGTTGTCAGATTTTCTTTAAACTTGCACACTTTGTTTATCTCATCAATAGTTTGAACCCTATTGATTTTGAAAAAAATCTGAAAATCAGTGTTGGAAAAGTAGCCATTTAAAGTTCAAAATTTCAGTTTCTTGTTTACGCAATGAAGTCAGCATTTGTGGTCTGATTTTTGTGAAACTCACAGGTTGTTTATCTCATTGATAGCTTGAACCCTATTGATTTTGGAAAAAATCTGACAAACAGTATGGGAAAAGTAGCTATTTAAAGTTCAAAATTTCCTTTTTCTTATTTACGCAATAAAGTCTGTATTTGTGATTGGATTTTCATGAAACTTGTAGTTGCTTTGTATCACTAACAGCTTGAACCCTATCAGTTTTGAAAAAAATTTGACAATTAGGATGGGAAAAGTAGCTATTTAAATTTGAAAATTTATAATTCTAGTTTATGTGATAATGTCAGCAATTGTGGTTGAATTTTCATGAAACTTGCATAGTTGCTTTATATTATCAATAGCTTGAACCCTTTGGATTTAAAAAGAAAAAACAAAACATTTGAAAATCAGTATTGGAAAAGGAGCCATTTAAAATTGAAAATTGACATTTTTTTGTTTATGCAATTAAGTCACATTTTTGATTCAATCTTTTGAAACTTGCAAAGATTATTTGTATCATCAAGGGATTGAACTCTATTAAGAATGAAGAAAATCTAGCAATCGGTTTAGGAAAAGCAGCCATTTGACTTAGTATTTTTTACTCAACACAGTCCACATTATTGGTCACATTTCTTTGAAACTTGCAGGGATTGTTTAAAACAGTGAGTACTGAAACCCTATCAAATTTGACTGGATTCCAAACAATTGGCTTTGAGAAATTGTACTTAAGTTTTTTTTTTTCACTATTAATTTTGTTCAATTCACCATGCCTACTTGTGCTATCTTAGTTGGTTCAAGCCCAGGTGCAACAACCCTTTCCCCCATTTTTTGTGTGTTTGCTTTTCCTTTTCACTTCATGAATTCATAGCATATGCTATAAAAAACAGCACAATCGTGCCAGTGGAGTGATTCAGGTCCTCAAGGGCCTCTAGTTTCCCTTTTTGCATCATGAATTCAAAGCCTATGCTATAAAAAACAGCACAGTCATGCCAGTGGAGCGATTCAGGCCCTCAGGGGCCTCTAGTATTTCCTTCAAGTGTTTTTAGCTCACCTTAGCACAACGTGCTAAAGGTGAGCTATTGTGATTGCCCTATGTCCGGCATCCGTCGTCAATTTCTTTAAACATCTTCTTCTCCTAAACCACTGGGCCAATCTTGATGAAACTTAGCAGGGATGTTCCTTGGGTGAAGCTCTACCAAAATTGTTCAAAGAATTGAATTCCACCCACAACTCTGGTTGCCATGGCAACAAAAAGGAAAAAAAAGCAAAATCTTTGAAAATCTTCTTCTCTGAAACTAGAAGGCGCAGAGCTTTGATATTTGGTATATAGCATCTCCTAGTGGACCTCTACCAAATTTGTTCATGTGATGCCCCTGGGGTCAAAACTGGCCCCGCCCAGGGGGTCACAAGTTTGAGCATAGTAACAAAGAAGGAAAACTTTAAAAATCTTCTTCTCTAAAACTTGAAGGCATAGAGCTTTGATATTTGGCATGTAGCATCTACTAGTGGACCTCTACCAAGTTTGTACATATGATGCCCCTGGGGTCAAAACTGGCCCCGCCCCGGGGGTCACAATTCCAACATAGGAACAAAGAAGGAAACCTTTAAAAATCTTCTTCTCTAAAACTAGATGGCATAGAGCTTTGATATTTGGCATGAAGCATCTCCTAGTGGACCTCTACCAAGTTTGTTCATATGATGCCCTTGGGGTCAAAACTGGCCCTGCCCCAGGGGTCACAAGTTCGAACATAGGAACAAAGAAGGGAAACTTTAAAAATCATCTTCTCTGAAACTGGAAGGCGTAGAGCTTTGATATTTGGTATGTAGCATTGCCTAGTGGACCTCTACCAAGTTTGTTCATATGATGTCCCTGGGGTCAAAACTGGTCCTGCCCCGGGGGTCACAAGTTTGAGCATAGTAACAAAGAAGGAAAACTTCAAAAATCTTCTTCTATGAAACCTGAAGGCGTAGAGCTTTGATATTTGGCATGTAGCATCTCCTATTGGACCTCTACCAAGTTTGTTCATGTGATGCCCCTGGGGTCAAAACTGGCCCTGCCCCGGGGGTCGCAATTTCCAACATAGGAACAAAGAAAGAAAACTTTAAGAATCATCTTCTCTAAAACTAGAAGGCATAGAGCTTTAATATTTGGCATGAAGCATCTCCTAGTGGACCTCTACCAAATGTGTTCATATGATGACCTTGGGGTCAAAACTGGCCCAGCCCCGGGGGTCACAAGTTCGAACATAGGAACAAAGAGGTAAAACTTTAAAAATCATCTTCTCTGAAACTGGAAGGCGTAGAGCTTTGATATTGGGTATGTAGCATTGCCTAGTGGACCTCTACCAAGTTTGTTCATATGATGCCCTTGGGGTCAAAACTGGCCCCGCCCCGGGGGTCACAATTTCCAACATAGGAACAAAGAAGGAAAACTTTAAAAATGTTCTTCTCTGAAACAGGAAGGCATGGAGCTTTGATATTGGTATGTAGCATCTTCTAGTGGATCTCTACCAAATTTGCGCATATGATGCCCTTGGGGCAAAAGTTGGCTCTGTCCCGGGCGTCACAAGTTCGAACATAGGAAAAGAGAAGGAAAACTTTAAAAATCATCTTCTCCGAAATTGGAAGGCGTAGAGCTTTGATATTTGGTATGTAGCATCGCCTAGTAGACCTCTGCTAAGTTTGTTCATATGATACCCTTGGGGTCAAAATTGGCCCTGCCATGGGGGTCACAAGTTCAAACATAGGAACAAAGAAGGAAAACTTTAATTTTTTTTTTCTCTTAAATGGGAAGACATAGAGCTTTGATATTTGGTATGTAGCATCTCCTAGTGGACTTCTACCAAGTTTGTTCCAAGGATGCTGCTTGGGTCAAAACTGGCCCAGCCCCTGGGGTCACAAGTTCGAATATAGGAACAAAGAAGGAAAATTTTAAAATTCTTCTTTTCTGAAACCGAAAGGTGTGGAGCTTTGATATTTGGTATGTTGCATCTCAGGGTGGACCTCTACCAAGTTTGTTAATATGATGCCCCTGGGTCAAAACTGGCCCCGCCCCGGGGGTCACAAGTTCGAAGACAGGAACAAAGAAGGAAAACTTTAAATTTCTTTTTCTCTTAAACGGGAAGGTGTAGAGCTTTGATATTTGGTATGTAGCATTTCCTAGTGGACCTCTACCAAGTTTGTTCATATGATGCCCCTGGGTCAAAACTGTCCCAGTCCCGGGGGTCACAAGTTCGAACATAGGAACAAAGAAGGAAAACTTTAAAATTCTTCTTTAAAACTGGAAGGCGTAGAGCTTTGATATTTGGTATGTAGTGATTCTCTTCTTAGTTTGTTTGCCCATCTAAGCTCAACAAGTTCATTGAGTTCAAAATTGGGTCATCTTGGGTCATAAACTAGGTCACTAGGTCAAAGAAATACCTTGTTGGCACTCTCGAGGCCACATTATTTGCTCAATTGCCTTGAAAATTAGTTAGAAAGTTTGTCTTTATAAAGTCTCACATAAGATTAATTTGGGTCAACTTGGGTCATAAACGAGTTCACTGGGTCAAATTAAAGAAATACCTTGTTTGCACTCTGGAGGCCACATTTATTGCTCAAATGACCTGAAATTTGGCCAGAATGTTTGTCTTGATGAAATACCAGATGAGTTTGGATTTGGGTCACCTGGAACCATAAACTAGGTCACTAGGTCAAAATAAAGAAATACCTTGTGGGCACTCTAGAGGCCACATTATTTGCTTAATTGCCTTGAAAATTGGTCAGAATGTTTGTCTTTGTAAAATCTCACATGAGTCTGAATTTGGGTCAACTGGGGTCATAAACTAGGTCACTTGGTCAAATTAAAGAAATAGCTAGTGGACACTGTGGAGGCCACATTTATTATTCATTTGATTTGAAAATTGGTTAAAATGTTTCTTTTGATATAGTCAAAGACCAGTTCAAATTTGGGTCACCTGGGGTCATAATCTAAGTCACTAGGTCAAATTAAAAAAATATCTTTAGGGCTCTCGAGGCCACATATTTTGCTCAATTGACTTGAAAATTGGTCAGAATGTTTGTCTTCATGAAATATGAGTTTGAAATTGGGTCACCTGTGGTCAAAAACTAGGTCACATGGTCAAATTAAAGAAAAACCTTTAAGGCACTCTACTAAGGTGAGCGACCCAGGGCCATCATGGCCCTCTTGTTTTGACAGTTTTGGGTACATTTAGTCTGATAAGTAGCCTATACAGTTACAGGTCAACTGTTTTACAAATAACACAAGTTTAGATTCGACCAGATATAAAAGCCCCTACAGATGACAAATCAGATGATTTCTATCCTTCTGTAGAAAATATCATGGGAAAAGGAGAAAATTCCTGTTTCCAGCATTTCCTCTGAAAAGGAGATTTAACGCTTCTGCTAAAAGTATCGACCCAGGTCAGCCTACGCAGTCAGCCCATGTTGACATGGATCAAAACTTTTTTACCTTTGGCCAATGTTTGATATGTCAAAGGACCAGTCTGCCTCATGATTCAGTAGGTAGGTGTACAAAATTGATTTTTATGGATCCATGGTCCTATAATGTTTTGTTTGGTACAATACATTACGGAGATGCATTAACCCTTTACTAAACAATCCTGGGTTTTAACGACCCTAGGAAAAAGGCCTTCTGAAATCATTGTGGGAAAAGGAGAAAATGCTGCTTAGCAGCATTTTCTCCTTTTCCCACAATGTTTTCTAACCTTTCAGACACAAATGCAATCATTCTAGCCACATTTAATTTGTCGTCTGCAAATGCTTTCAATTTGGACCAGTCGGAAATATTGTCGTTTGGTAAAGAGTTAAACCCCTACATTTACCTCTGTATTATACATCCAGGCCCATAAACAAAGTGACAGATACTATATTGGAATCAAGTCTATCAGTAGATGCCATTTTGTGTCCTCTCCTCCAGCAGTTTTCAACCAATTTGGCTGAAACCTTAACGCAAGCCTTCCAACCATGTGAACTTGTGCACCTGCAATTTCCAATATGATTGGTCAACTATTACAGCGATGAAGTTGGAGAGGGGGGGAGGGAGTTGTTGGCCTGCAATACTTTTAGTTTAATCCCAGGCTGAGGGGTGGCTTTATCAAACAGTTCCATGTTTTATGACCATGAGGATACATTATTGTTTGAAAACATAGTGAAAAAAGGAGACAGTGCTGAAAATAATCATTTTCTCCTTTTCCTACAATTTATTCTCATCCCTTTTATTGAGCACCATTTGCTTTGTCATTTGCAAATTCTATCAATATTGATGAGTCTAAAAAATCTGTTGTTTGGTAAAGAGTTACTGTTCCATGTGATGATGATACATTTGAGCCATACTCTGGCAAAAGTGGGTTTAATACATCTCACTGATGCATTTTACCAAGCAAGACATCACATAGTTAAGGATCCATAAAATCCATTTTGTCTAACAACTGACTGAATCATGAGGTAAGCTGGTCCTTGGGCATGCAGAAAATTTACAGATAGCAAAACAATTTGACCCATGTAAGCCTGCGTGGACTGCACAGGCTGACATTGGTCAATACTTTATGCAGATGCATTAACCCTTTACTACACAATTCCACCTTTTAACGATCTTTAGGAAGAAGCCTTTTGAAAACATTGTGGAAAAAGGAGAAAATGCTGGTAACCAGCATTTTCTCCCTTTCCTACAATGTTTTCTGCCCTATCAACGAAAAATTGCACCATTTGAGCCACATTGACAATGTTGTCTGCAAATGCTTTCAATTTGGACATTTAAGGCCAAAATTTTGTCATCTGGTAAAGGGTTAATTACCCTTTTCACAGAGCATGGCTCATTTGTTGCTATGTATTTCAGGTGCAATGGACTTGAGGCAGATATATCCAATGATGCAGACACTCTTAGAGTAGAGGACAACAAAATCTACTTTCAGATTGAACCTTTTAGGCTTTTGGCCATCAGGCTGAGACTATCTTGAAGGACTTATATTATAAACACAGGAAAGTCTCCTTGATAACCATTAGAAATTCCTTACGTCATAATAGATAGTAGCCAGTTTTAGCTTAGCTGTTCTCAAAGAGTCATTTTTGTAGCCTTGGAGTCATCTTCTTGCAAAAACTCTGATATTTTATAATATCTCTGTTATTAATGAATTTAATTAATTTTAACTTTGAAAAGTTGTTAACTATCAAAAGGGGAACCTATACAGCAAGGATAGGTAACTATCAAAGTATTTTTGACACAGTTATGCCCCTTTTTCAACTTACTATTTTAACTGAAAATCAAGCACTTGCAGCCAAGCTTTGGTACCTCTCTAAATCCAAAGCATTTGCAGATAACATATTAAATCTTGCTCAAAAGATGTCTTTTACAAGGTTGAAAACATTGTGTGAAAAGGAGAAGATGCTGGTTACCAGCTTTTTTTCCTTTTCACACAGTGTTTCAAAAGGCTTCTTCCTAAGGGTAGTTGAAAATTAGGATTGTGTGATAAATGTATGGATGGATGGATGGATGGATGGGTAAATGGGTGTGTGACTTTGTGGGTAGGTGGATGGAAGAGTATGTGGATAAAGAACTTTGTAATACATAATCACTGGTGGTATTGTTATAGTTCTGTTGATAGAAAGCAGGAAAAAGTATTTGAATTAACCCTTTACCTAACCAACATGACTAATAATGACCCTAAGAAAGCTTTTTTTAAAACATTAGGGTAGAAGGAGATCAAGCTGGTTATTATTATTTTCCCCTTTTCCATAAATGTTTTTTTCTTTCCACCTTTCAGTGACAAATGCAAGCATATGAGCCAAAATGAATTAGTTGTCTGCAATTGCTTTCAGTTTGGACCGTTATAAAATTTTGTTGTCTGGTAAAGTGTTAATTGACAGAAAAGGTAAGAAACATCATAAAGTGACAAAAAAAGCATTGCAGGAAAGTGACCCTTTATCAAACGACAAAATTTTGGACTTTACCAAACTGAAAACATGGCAGATGACAAATTGAATGCAGCGCAAATGATGAGTTCTTTCTCTGACAGGGTAAAAAACGGTGGGAAAAGGAGAAAATGCTGGTTACCAGCATTTTCTCCTTTTCCCATAATGTTTTAAAAAGCCTTTTTCTTCAGGGTCTTTAAACTTGGGATTGTGTGGTAAAGGGGTGTTAAGTAAGCGCACATCCTTGGCAAATGCGTGTTTCCCCACAATGTTTTCAAAATGTGCAAACTGAGGCATGGAAACCACCGGTCCTTGTATACCAACATAGAAATAGATTGTTGGATCTTGATTCACTCTAGGGCGTTATCTTTGTAGACTTCTTGTTGGTTTTTGAAGCATATATTTACAAATGTAGCACAGAGTATTTTATGAATGTCTTTACACTGTACATATCAGTATTGCAAGTAATCTTTTATGAAACAAATTTAGTTTTCTGGATTTCTTGTCTTTTCAAGGATATTTTTAATCACCATTTTTCTTTTTATACCTAACCTGAGCACAATATGCAATGTTCTTTTGTGATTGTCAAGTGTCTACTGTACATCTGGGTCCGTATTGATAAACCATTGTTATGAACATTCTTAGTCTTATTCTCCAGAATTTTCTACTTCTGATTGGCTGAACCATTTGGTTTAGAAACTCAGAAGTTGTGTTTCTTTTGAATTTAGAAAACCATGAAGAGTAAGACTAAGAAGATTCTTGAGAATGGTTGGTTAATACGGACCCCATTGACAATAACTTTTTCAAGACTTCCTGAAATACTAACAGACCAACATAATTTAGTTATCTTTAGGATGGGGAAAGTATTCTTCAAATTATTTAATTCATAATGATTAAGATGGCTGCTATTATTATTAATAGATCAAAAACCTAAGAATTTTTTTTCTTTCATTCCAGACCTTTAAGTAAAATGGATAAAGTTTTTTATTTAAGCATTTAATTTACATCAATTGAGAAATAAGTTCTAGGAACTTATACTAATGCCTCTCGATTTTGCTTCCTGGAAACCACACTAGTACTTGTGCCATATGTCAGTGAAGTCCCAAAGTTGACATCCGATCCTGGGAATTGATTCAGGACCTTACCCTTGCAAGGCCAACACTCTACATCATGATCAGGAGATATTGCTACAAGATGACAAAAGTACAGACTTGTCCATATTGGAAGAGTTTTGCAGAGGACAAATTCTGTGTTACTCAAATAATGGTATTTGTCTTTAACAGGATAGGAAGCAATGTTGGAAAAGAAGAAATGCTGGTTACCAGTATTTTCTCCTGTTCCTTTGTTTTCTAAAGCTTTCTTCTCTAGAGTCATTTACAAATGGAACTATTTGGTCATTTCAAAGGGTATGCCGGTAAACTATAAACTGATAGGATGTGTGTTTGATTGCCGCTGTAATTCACTCGACCACCCGTTGTCTTCAGTATCACAAGATAATACAAAGTACCGCCAATGATATTAACAAGTTTGTTAATTGACAGCACACTTTACACATTTTAAAATCATAAGGAAACCATTTTCCCTTAACTTGAAATTTAAACATTTCTTAGACTTCCACCTCTCTGTTGAATAAGACAATCTATAAATATTTCAAAATGCTTGTAATTTAGTGTAATTTATTATCGAATACGATGTTGAGACAACCTAACAAGCCTTACAAAAAATATTAATCATTTTTAATTCTATTATTTTTAAGCAAAATTGAGGTTTATGATGTGTTTCATTCTTTCTCGTAGAAGTTCAAAACTTTGCTGGAAGGGTATTACATTGTCCGTAGCCCCTGATATTCACACTTTTTGTACAAATCCTTGAGTAAATAAGTTGAAGTATCCATATATTTCTTACCGAGAATCCATCATCGGCAGAAACATATGAAAAGGAATATTTCGGGAGTTTCAACGATAGAAACAGTCATGACAGCATGATTTAAGTAGCCTTTCTGCTATACTGTATATGTATTTACTGCGGTTGTTTGTGAGCCCTCTGCGATGGTAACCAAGGAAATTGGTTTATCTCATCGCCATGGATCCATGTATTTGTATTGTTTCACCCAATCATTATACAGACAATCAGTATTAGTTCATCTTGGTAATTTGTCAATGTAAAAGATGTCATTAAGTGGAAAAAAGGTGCAGCATTTGTTTAATTACCATGTGCTTCTAAGGGGAATGCATAATGTAGGCAATTAAGGACCACCATGATTCAGTTTTTATATGTGATATATCTGTATTTGTATGTCTATATAGTAATATAGGCAACCAGTATTTGTATTAATCTAGATAACATGTCATCATTAAATGAAAAATTCAGAGCATTTTTAACCACTTACCATACAATCCCAAGTTTTAGCAACCCTGAGCAAAAGGCCTTTTGAAAATATTGTGGGAAAGAGAGAAAATGCTGGTAACCAGCATTTTCTCCTTTTCCTGGAATGTTTTCTACCCAATCAAAGCTCTCCATCATTTGAGCCACATTTAAATTGTCATGATTTGCAAATGCTTGCAGTTTGGACAAGTCTGCATCTTTGTCATGTTGTCAAGATTTCAAGAAAAAGTACAGCATTAGTTTTAATTACTTGTAAGGGGAACCAGTTATACATGCAATTTCAGGACCACCTTGGCTCTTTTGTTATATCTAATGTATCTACCATATTTAACCCAGTGTTTTACATGTTTTGTTTTCACATAGATAATTTGTAATCCCTCACATGGAAATGGGATTAAGGGGGAAAATGTGCACCATTTGTCTTCAATTACTTGTAAGGGGAACAAGTGCTGCATGCAATTTTTGGACTACCATCATGGCTCCCTTGTTAGTCCCCTACCGGCGAAGCCGAAGGGGACTTTAGGTTTGCACTCTGTCTGTCCGTCTGTCTGTCCATCTGTCCGTCTGTCTGTCAGTCCGGCAATTCAGTTTTCCGGACTTTTTTTCTAAACGCTGGTACATATTGAGCTGAGTTTTGGTGTGTAAGTCACCCACCATCACTTACAGATCAAGTTCGACTTTCGTTTGGGTCCACTGGTCTTTGACGGATTTACAGGCCTTTGGCTTACAAAATTTCACTGATAAATCAGTTTTCCGGACTTTTTTCCTAAACGCTGGTAGTTATTGATCTCAGATTTGCTGTGTAACTCAACCACCATGACTTACAGATCAAGTTCGACTTTCGTTCCGGTCCACTGGTTTTTCACGGATTTACGGGCCTTGGACTTACAAAATTTCACTGAAAAATCAGTTTTCCGGACTTTTTTCCTAAACGCTGGTAGGTATTGATCTAGGATTTGCTGTGTAAGTCAACCACCATGACTTACAGATCAAGTTCGACTTTTGTTCCTGTCCACTGGTTTTTCACGGATTTACGGGCCTTGGACTTACAAAATTTCACTGATAAATCAGTTTTCCGGACTTTTTTTTCTAAATGCTGGTAGATATTCACCTGACTTTGCTGTGTAAGTCAACCACCATTACTTACAGATCAAGTTCGAGTTTTGTCCGGCTCCACTGCTTTTTCATGCATTTACGGGCCTTGGACTTACAAAATTTCACTGACAAAACATTTTTTCGCACTTTTTTTCTAAACGCTGCTACATATAGAGCTGATTTTTGGTGTGTACATCAACCACCATGACTTACACATCAAGTTCGAGTTTCGTCCCGCTCCACTGCTTTTTGACACATTAATTTACGGGCCTTGGACTTACAAAATTTCACTGATAAAACATTTTTCCGCACTTTTTTTCTGAACGCTGCTACATATAGAGCTGATTTTTGGTGTGTACATCAACCACCATGACTTACACATCAAGTTTGAGTTTCGTCCCGGTCCACTGCTTTTTGACGCATTTACGGGCCTTGGACTTTAAAAATTTCACTGACATGCCAGCGATACATGTGGCCGGTAGGGGACTGTGTATTGCTATGCAATACTATCAGAATGCTTGTTATATCTGATGTACCCGGTACCTACAATATTTTACCCAGCATTTTACATGTTTTTGTTTTCACATAGATAATTTGTCATCCTTCACATGGCAATGGGAATAATATAAGGGGGAAAATGTGCAGCATTACTTTAAACCAGTTGTAAGAGGAACCAGTGCTGCATGAAATTTCAGGACCACCATGGCTCTCTCGTTATATCTGATGTATCTACAATATTTAAAGCAGTATTTTACTTGTTTTTGCATAGATAATTTCTCATCCTTCAGCCAGCAATTGGAATAATATAAGGGGGAAAATGTGCAGCATTAGTTCAGTTACTTATAAGGGGAACCAGTACTGCATGCAATTTCAGGACCACCATGGCTCTTTTGTTATATCTGATGTATCTACAATATTCAACCAAAAATTTTACATGTTTTTGTTTTCACATAGATAATTTGTCATCCTTCACATGGCAATGGGAATAACATAAAAGGAAGAAATGTGTGGCATTAGTTCCAATACTTCTCATTTCAATTAGTGGAACTCTTCAAGTTAAAGGCATGTTTAGATGTCTTACAATGACCACACGTTAACAATGGCCATCACACACGAAGAACGATCAAATGCAACCATCCACACAAACCAAGGCACATTTCATTGCGATGCAGTATGTAATAAGTATATTCAGGCTTCACTTCTTTTTTTAGCTCACCTGAGCACAAAGTGCTCAAGGTGAGCTTTTGTGATCGTGCTGTGTCTGTCTTCCGTCATGCGTCGTGCGGTCGTCAACATTTATCTTGTGTGCACTCTAGAGGCCACATTTACAGCCTGATACTCATGAAACTTGGTCAGAATGTTTGTCTGGATAAAATCTTGGACAAGTTTGAAATTGGGTCACATGGGGTCAGAAAGGAGGTCACAGGGCCAGATCTTAGAAAAACATTGTGTGCACTACTGAGGCTACATTTTCAGCCTGACACTCATGAAACTTGGTCAGAATGTTTGTCTTGATGAAATCTCGGACAAGTTTGAAATTGGGTCACGTGGGGTCAAAAAGTAGGTCACTGGGCCAAATCTTCTAAAATGCTTGTGTGCACTCTAGAGGCCACATTTTCAGCCTGATACGCATGAAACTTGGTCAGAATGTTGATTTGATAAAATCTTGGACAAGTTCAAAATTCAAGTCACGTCGGTTCAAAAAGTACGTCACAGGGCCAAATCTAAGGAAAAGCTTGTGTGCTCTCTAGAGGCCACATTTTCAGCCTGATAAGCATGAAACTTGGTCAGAATGTTTGTCCTAATAAAATCTATGATAATTGCAAAATTGGGTCACATGGGGTCAAGAAGTAGGTCACAGGGCCAAATCTTAGAAAAACCTTGTGTGCACTCTAGAGGCCACATTTTCAGCCTGTTACATATGAAACTTGGCCAGAATATTGAATTGATAAAATCTTGGACAAGTTCAAACTTCAAGTCACGTCGGTTCAAAAAGTACGCCACAGGGCCAAATCTAAGTAAAAGCTTGTGTGCTCTCTAGAGGCCACATTTTCAGCCTGATAAGCATGAAACTTGGTCAGAATGTTTGTCTTGATAAAATCTATGACAATTGCAAAATTGGGTCACATGGGGTCAAAAAGTAGGTCACAGGGCCAAATCTTAGAAAAACCTTGTTTGCACTCTAGAGGCCACATTTTCAGCCTGTTACGTATGAAACTTTGTCAGAATGTTTGTCTTGATAAAATGTTGGACAAGTTTGAAATTGGGTCACTTCAGGTCAAAAAGTAGGTCAGAGGGCCAAATCTTATAAAAACCTTGTGTGCACTCTAAGGGTCACATTTTCAACTTGTACTCATGAACCTTGGTCAGAATGTTTGTCTGGATGAAATCTCGGAAAAGAATGATAGCAGGTCACGTCAGGTCAAAAAGTAGGTCATGGGGAAAACTCTTAGCAAAAAACCTTGTTTGACTGTAGAGGCCACATTTTGAGCCAGATTAGAAATTAAAAAATAGGCTAAACCAATCAAAAAGTAGATCATGTACACTCGTGTGTTTTACATCATCAAGACCAGGATCTTTTCAGCCTTATCAATCCTAGATGACCTGACTCAGGTGAGGGCCAATGGCCCTTTTGTCTTATAATGGCTTAGTTAAGTTTTGTCTATGTTACAGCACTGATCATGTCATTAATATCATGCTGTGTGGCAGATTTGTTCACTTTCACTTTTGTTCACTTTCACACCAGATATGCCCAAGAGTCTTTCCTACTGGGGAAAATAAATATTCCGATCCAGAACTGCATGCAACTTCAGGACTTTTATGGCTCTTGTTATGATGTGAAGTACACATATGAGCCATGATCTGTGAAAAGGTGGCTTAATGCATCTGCGAAAAGTATTGATACAGGTCAGGCTGCGCAGTCTGTGCAGGCTGACCTTGGCAGAAACTTTCTGCTATCGGTCAATTTTCCGTATGTCCAAGGGCTATTCTACCTCATGATGCAGTCGGTTGTTTGAAAGAGTGGCTATTATGGGTCCATAAGTAAGTGATGTTTTGCTTGGTATAATGCATCACGGAGAAGCAGTAAGCCCCTTTTGTCAGAGCACGGCTCATATTGTTTAGCCAGTATTTTAGAGGCAATCAATACATTTGTATTTTAGCCATGCTCTGGCAAAAGGGGGCTTAATGCATCTCTGCGATGAATTATACCAATCATTTAATCATGGATCCATAAACAACCGACTGAATCATCAGGTAGACCGGTCCTTTGACATGCACAAAATTGACCAACAACAAAAAGTTTTGACTCAGATCAGCCTGCACAGTCTGTGCAGGCTGACCTGGGTCAGTACTTTTTGCAGATGCAATAATCTTCCTTTATAAAGAGCATGGCTCGTTTGTATTCATCCAGATAAAATGTCATCACCCAAATGGAAATAATGTAAAAGTTCCCATTAGCATTAGTTCCAGTCTCATAACCCTTTACCACACAATCCCGACTTTTTTACGACCCTTAGGAAAAGTCTCTTTCGAAAACATTTAGGGAAAAGGAGAAAATGCTGGTAACCATCATTTTCTCCTTTTCTCACAATGTTTTCTACCTTATCAAGGACAAATTCCATCATTCCAGCCACACTGAAATTGTCATCTGCAAATGCTTCAGATTTGGATAAGTCTAAAATTTTTGTCATTTGATTAAGAGTTAAATGGGAAACCAAAAGTGTAAGCAATTTCAGGACTGCCGTTGCTCTCTTGTTATATGTGATAGTTGTATGTTGTTTAATCCAGACTTAAAGCCTTTACCAAACTATAAAATTTTGGACTTGTCCAAATTTAAAGCATTTGCAGATTACTGATTAAAGGTAGCCAAAATGAATGTCATTATCTGTGACAGGGTGGAAAACCTTGTAACAAAAGGAGAAAATGCTGATTACCAGCATTTTCTCCTTTTCCCACAAGGTTTTCAAAAGGTTATTTCCTCAGGGACGTTAAAGTGTTTGAGTGGTAAAGGGTTAACTGCCAATTAGTATTTGTGTTCAGATGTTCTTCAGATAATCTGTCATCATTCAAATGGTACTGTGAATAATACAGGGAAATATAAGGTGTTGCAAAAGATCCAATTTCAAATGATGGAATTTGTCTGTGAAAGAGTCAAAAACATTGCGGAAACAGAAGACAACAGCAATTACCAACTTTATCTCCTTTTTATGTATTAACCCTTTAACACCCAATCCTGAGTTTTAAGGACCCAAAGAAAAAATTCTTTTGGAAAACATTGTGTGAAAAGCAGAAATCGCTGGTCACAAGCATTTTTTTTCTTTTCCCACAATGTTTTTTGTCCTTTCAAAAACATTTTCTACTATTTGTGCCACATTTTCAGTGTTTCAGCTAGGATTGCTCAGAAGGGGGCCACTTGGCCCCCTTCAGTCCTAAATAGGGGCCAATCACCTGTGCCATGGGGGGGGGGGATGGGGGGTGTTAAACATTAATCTTTAAATTTTTTCAACTTTTCATACCTTAAGAACTGAAGATTCTCCGCTCCTTGAAATTTGTCTTTTCATTTTTGTAAAATTTTTACGAAGACAAAGTCGTCTGAAAAGCGTTGCGTAGATATAATTACCGGCTTTAGATCGCATTCACATACCAAGAACATATAAATGGGGAACCAGGAACGAAAATTCCAGACTGGTTTAGTGAAGTGAATAAAGATTTGATGCAAAAAGTTTAATTTTCAATACTGCTTGTAACCCAGTCGTATATATTTTTCGCCTTCTTTTCGTACCAATACGATTCGTCCCACGGTCTTTCGTACCCTGGCGCGTTTATATACGCGAAAATGAATTTTTGGGGACAAACACGATTTTTTTGCGCCAGTTTTGGCGTGCCATTGTTGGAAATGTGCGGGAATCGTTATTTTTTTTGCGGGAATCCCGTAATGGCGCGTCCTGGCTGAAACACTGCATTTTATTTGTCATCTGCAGATGCTTTAAGTTTAGAAAAGTCCAAAATTCTTTGGTTTGGTAAGGGTTAATTTTTAACAGCCACAATCTTCAGGGGCCTGAAAACATGGAGTGTTCTCATAAAGGTTTAAAATATATATAAAAAAATTGTTGATTTATATAATTTTTCTCTCTCTTTTTTTTTTTGTATGAAATCCTTGAAATTCTGATTGTTTTCTGTTCTACACAAATGATGTCAAGAAAACTTATTAATCTGAATGAAAATAACATTTTATTGTGTATGTTAGTTTTTAATTAGGACCAGTCATACAGACTACAATAGAATCTCTCGTCTTCACCATGCTTCTTTCCTTCACTCATCCCTCACAGCCTCCAATATCGCAGATATCAGTGTCTTTCAGAATCCTGGGCTGATACAGAGTTGACACACGCTTGTCTGAAATAGATGCACTTTGCAGTTTTCTTTTAAAGTTTAACCCTTAACCGTTTACCACACAACAAAATTTTACATTGTACAAATAGTGGAAAATGCCAATACCAGCATATTCTCCTTTTCCTATAGTTTTCACAAGCCCTCTTCCAAGTCTGGGAACTCCAAATTTAAATGATTACATGCAAAAGATTAAAAGGAACACGCCCAACAAACAAACCACTGAAGATTTCAGCCTTTATCCTGCTATACTTCATTCAAGATGTATTTTGGAATGTGTAAATTAAGATCGGCCTGCATATGTGCACTCTGATCTTGGTTTACATTCAATACTTCTAAATCAATGCTGCATTATCTCGCCACAATCCCATGTGTTTGCATCCCTGAAGAAGAAAGCATTTGATTGCCACAATTTTCGTCTTTTCTCACACCAATCTTAACTTTCAAAGACAAATAACATTATGATACCTTCCATCTACAAAGTGGAGGGGGGTATAATGGTTTCACCATGTCTGTCTGTCCATTCATCTGTCTGTCAAACTGTCCGGCTTGTTTCATTTCCATGTTCTAAGTAAAAAGCGGTTTGACTTAGAACCCTGAAACTTTATACAAGTGTTGCTCATCACCCAAGGAAGAGCCCTGTTGGTTTTGGGTCACAGGTGAACTTTGTTTGACTACTGTTTCTATGCTGTAACTCATGAATTTTGTTTAAAAAATCGTTTCCATGCTCTAGCTCAATAGCTGTTTGACCTAGAACTTAATAGAAGCGTTGCTCGTGACCAAAGGAGGTGTCCTATTGTTCTGGGGTCACATGGGTCAAAGGTTAGTCCTTTACCAAACAATCCTGAGTTTTAGTGACCCTGTAGAAAGAGACTAACAGTTGAAAACACTGCAGCAAAGGAGAAAATGCTTCTTATCTTTGAAATACAAATACCATCATTTAATTTGCATTTGTATTGCCATTTGCCAATGCTTTAACCCTTTACCACACAATTCAGAGGAAGAAGCCATTTGAAAACAATGGGTGAAAAAGAGAAAATGCTTGGAACCAGCATTTTCATCTTTTTCCACAATGTTTTCTTTCCTTTCAGAGACATACCATAATTAAAGGCAAATTTATGTTGTTGTCAGCAAATGCTTTAAATCTGGACAAGTCTACATTTTTTAAAATGCACATATCTAAAATTTTGACGTCTGATGAAGCGTTTGTACATACCAGGCTCATAGTAATCATACAAGCTGATCTCCGCAGGTTGCGACCCAGTGACGAGGCCTTGTCTTTCCATCCTCACTGAAATGCATTCCCTCCTAGTGGTAATCTACAAAATAACTGTGGATTTTTAGCTCACCTGAGCACAAAGTGCTAAAGGTGAGCTTTTGTGATCACCCAATGTCCGTCATGCGTCGTGCGACATGCGTCATAGGTCGTCCGTAATTTCTTTAAACATCTACTCCTAAACCACAGGGCCAATCTTGATGAAACTTGGCAGGGATGTTCCTCGGGTGAAGCTCTACCAAATTTGTTCAAGAGATTGAATTCCACCCATAACTCTGGTTGCCATGGCAACCAAAAGGAAAAAAGTAGCAAAATCTTTGAAAATCTTCTTCTCTGAAACTAGAAGGCGTAGAGCTTTGATATTTGGTATGTAGCATCTCCTAGTGCACCTCTACCAAGTTTGTTCATATGATGCCCCTGGGGTCAACACTGGCCCCGCCCCTGGGGTCACAAGTTCGAGCATAGTAACAAAGAAGGAAAACTTTAAAAATCTTCTTCTCTGAAACTTGAAGGAGTAGAACTTAGATATTTGGTATGTAGGATCTCCTAGTAGACCTCTACCAAGTTTGTTCATATGATGTTCCTGGGGTCAAAACTGGCCCCGCCCCGGGGGTCACAAGTTTGAACATAGGAACAAAGAAGGAAAATTTTAAAAACCTTCTTCTCTAAAACTAGAAGGCATAGAGCTTTGATATTTGGTATGTAGCATCTCCTAGTGAACCTCTACCAAGTTTGTTCATATGATGCCCTTGGGGTCCAAATTGGCCCTGCCCAGGGGGTTACAAGTTCGAACATAGGAACAAAGAGGGAAAACTTTAAAAATCATCTTCTCTGAAACTGGAAGGCATAGAGCTTTGATATTTGGCATGTAGCATCTCCTAGTGGACCTCTACCAAGTTTGTTCATATGATGCTCTTGGGGTCAAAACTGGCCCTACCCCAGGGGTCACAAGTTCGAACATAGGAACAAAGAGGGAAACTTTAAAAATCATCTCTAGAACTAGAAGGCATAGAGTTTTGATATTTGGCATGTAGCATCTCCTAGTAGACCTCTACCAAGTTTGTTCATATGATGCCCCTGGGGTCAAAACTGGCCCTGCCCCGTGGGTCACAAGTTCGAACATAGGAACAAAGAGGGAAAACTTTAAAAATCATCTTCTCTGAAACTGGAAGGCGTAGAGCTTTGATATTTGGTATGTAGCATCTCCTAGTAGACCTCTACCAAGTTTGTTCATATGATACCCCTGGGGTCAAAACTGGCTCTGCCCCGGGGGTCATAAGTTCGAACATAGGAACAAAGAAGGAAAACTTTAAAATTCTTCTTCTCTGGAACAGGAAGCGTAGAGCTTTGATATTTAGTATGTAGCATCTTCTAGTGGTCCTCTACCAAGTTTGTTCATATGATGCCCTTGGGGTCAAAACTGGCCCAGCCCCGGGGGTCACAAGTTCGAACATAGGAACAAAGAGGGAAAACTTTAAAAATCGTCTTCTCTGAAACTGGAAGGCGTAGAGCTTTGATATTTGGTATGTAGCATCTCCTAGTAGACCTCTACCACGTTTGTTCATATGATGCCCTTGGGGTCAAAACTGCCTCTGCTCCGGGGGTCACAAGTTCAAACATAGGAACAAAGAAGGAAAACTTTAAAAATATTCTTCTCCGAAACGGGAAGGCGTAGAGCTTTGACATTTAGTACGTAGCATCTTCTAGTGGACCTCTACCAAGTTTGTTCATATGATGCCCTTGGGGTCAAAACTGGCCCAGCCCCGGGGGTCACAAGTTCGAACATAGGAACAGAAAAGGAAAACTAAAAAAATCTTCTTCTCTGAAATTGGAAGGCGTAGAGCTTTGATATTTGGTATGTTGCATCTCCTAGTGGACCTCTACCAAGTTTGTTCATATGATGCCCTTGGGGTCAAAACTGGCCCTGCCCCGGGGGTCACAAGTTCGAACATATGAACAAAGAAGGAAGACTTCATAACTCTGCCTCTCTAAACAGCAAGACATGGAGCTTTGATATTTGGTATGTAGCATCTTCTAGTGGACTTCTACCAGTTTTGTTCATATGATGCCCTTGGGGTCAAAACTGGCCTGCCCCGGGGGTCACAAGTTCGAACATAGGAACAAAGAAGGAAAACTTTAAAATTCTTCTTTTCTGAAACCGAAAGACGTGGAGCTTTGATATTTGGTATGTTGCATCTCAGAGTAGACCTCTACCAAGTTTGTTCATATGATGCCTCTGGGGTCAAAACTAGCCCCGCCCTAGGGGTCACAAGTTCGAACATAGGATCAAAGAAGGAAAACTTTAAATTTCTTTTTCTCTAAAACGGGAAGGTGTAGAGCTTTGATATTTGGTATGTAGCATCTCCTAGCGGACCTCTACCAAGTTTGTTCTAAGGATGCTGCTTGGGTCAAAACTGGCCCAGCCCGGGGGGTCACAAGTTCGAACATAGGAACAAAGAAGGAAAACTTTAAAATTCTTCTTTGAAACTGGAAGGCGTAGAGCTTTGATATTTGGTATGTAGTGATTCTCTTTTAAGTTTGTTTGCCCATCTAAGCACAACGAGTTCACTGAGTTCAAAACTGGGTCATCTTGGGTCATAAATTCGGTCACTAGGTCAAATTAAAGAAATACCTTGTTGGCACTCTCAAGGCCACATTATTTGCTCAATTGCCTTGAAAATTGGTCAGAAACTTTGTCTTTATAAAATTTCACATACGTCTGAATCTGGGTCAACTGGGGTCATAAACTAGGTCACTGGGTCAAATTAACGAAATACCTTTTTGCACTCTGGAGGCCACATTTATTGCTCAAATGACCTGAAATTTAGCCAGAATGTTTGTCTTGATGAAATATCAGATGAGTTTGGATTTGGGTCACCTGGAACCATAAACTAGGTCTCTAGGTCAAATTAAAGAAATACTTTTAGGGCACTCTAGAGGCCACATTATTTGCTCAATTGAAAACTGGTCAGAATGTTTGTCTTTATAAAATTTCACATGAGTCTAAATTTGGGTCAACTGGGGTCATAAACTAGGTCACTTGGTCAAATTAAAGAAATACCTAGTGGGCACTCTAGAAGCCACATTTATTATTCAGCTGATTTGAAAACTGGTTAAAATGTTTCTTTTGATAAAGTCCAAGACCAGGTCAAATGGGTCACCTGGGGTCATAATCTAGGTCACTAGGTCAAAATAAAGAAATACTTTTAGGGCACTCTAGAGGCTACATCTTTTGCTCAATTGACTTGAAAATTGGTCAGAATGTTTGTCTTTGTGAAATATGAGTTTGAAATTGGGTCACCTGGGGTCATAAACTAGGTCACTTGGTCAAATTAAAGAAATACCTTTAAGGCACTCTACTCAGGTGAGTGATCCAGGGCCATCATGGCCCTCTTGTTTTAAAACTCTTTACCAAGTGACAAAATTCTAGACTTGTCCAAATAGACAGCATTTGCAGATGTCAATTCAGATGTGGTTCAAATGAACTTGCGTTTTCCAGCATTTTCTCCTTTTCCCATCATGACTGCAATAGACTTATCTTGCATGGTCATTAAAACTGGATTATATGGTAGAGGGTTAATCTTTCAGACAGCTTGTCTTTGAAATAAGAATCAAAACAGTACATACCGAATCACATTATTCATATTTTATTGTTTTTTTATGCGGTTGCATTAGTCTTACATACATGTATGTACCTTCATTTATTTGCAAGAATGTTTTCCAGTCCAACTGATGTATAGCTGTTTGCAACATTATCTATTAGCTTTTTTAGTTGTACCCTAAAATGGCCTCAGCATGGGGCCAAATTTCCTATGGCGTATAACCTTTACAAGCTGAATAAACAACATTTACAGTCTTGAAATAAAACCAAAATAAGTGCAATTTCCACTTTGCTTTTGAATATATATCTCGGCAAAGCTGACAATGTAGTTCAAAGATCAGGCTGCATGTTTAATGCAGTCTGATCTTGATATACAGCAGCTACAAAGGCAACTGAAGTTGGAGAGGAACTATGTAAGCTTTTATGCTTCTGTTCTAATCTTTTTCACAATGATTTGTTGTATTCGATAATTATTATAATACATGCAAATACCAGGAGTGTCCAAATATGACTGCACCTAAGCACCTAAAATTTGTTTCTTCACAGGTTGCACTGAAATTTTTATTTTGTTCCCTGAAAGTATTCACCTCTAATAGTTATACAAATTTTCAGTATCAAGATCCAATCTTTGAACGCATTTTTATAGTCTCTTTTAGGTATACTATGAAGACACTGGAATACTGCAGAACCGACAATGTTTTCTACCTTTCACAAAAACGATTTTCAATTTTTGAGTCACATGTATTTTGTTACATGCCAATGCTTTCTATTTGAACAAGTCTAAGACTTTCTCCTGTGGTAAGGAGTTAAGGGTTAACATCTGCAGACAATTTCCTTGCAGCAGATTGTGCTTTAACTCTTTACCAAACAACAAAATGTTAGGCTTGTCCAAATTGAAAGCACTTAGATACAATAAGAAAAAATGTGATTCAAAAATTGAATTTCGTGATTGGAAGGGAAGAGAGCATTGTGGGGAAAAAAAGAAAATGCTGGTTACCAGCATTTTCTCCTTTTCGCCTAATGTTTTCAAAAGGCTTTTTTTCCACAAGGTTGTAAAAAATGGCATTGTGAGGTAATGGGTTAAAACAAAACGAATTCCATCATCTGGAACACAATTCATTTGTTGTCTGCAAAGACTTTAAATGTGGACAAGTTTGGTAAAGATGTTCAACCCTTATAATTCATTTTGAGAAAACAAATTTTGAGCACATGTGTGTTTCATTGATTTTTCATTGTCTAGTACAAAATTATTGCAGTAGTAATGAGATTAAAAAAACAAGAGCACTGCATGCGGGTGCCAACACTTTGCTGCTGTTTTCATTGACAACTCTAGTCGAAATAAGGGCATAACTGTATCAAAATACTTTGATAGTTATCTGCCCTGTTTAATGGGTTCCCCTTTTGATAGTTAAAACTTGTCTGAGGCTTAAGTAAATATCTTCAGTGTTAATACAGGTATTATAAAATGTCAAAGTTTTTGCATGACAATGATGCAGACAACGATCCAGATGCAAACAACGACACAAGGGCTATTACAATAACTAAACGAAGGCAACAGAGCTAAAAAAATAACTGCAATACCTCATCAAAATAGAGCACAAGCTGGTTTACAGTTTCTTCCACACGTTTCAGTATCCCTAAGTCTGTAACAGAGAATCGGTCTGCCGCAAAACCAGATAAAAGGTTGATCTCCATCACAGCCATAGAGCTTTTATCTACGCCAAGCCACCTGAGATTCAAAGTATTTTAACTCTTTACCTAACGGCAAAATTTTGGACTTAACCAAATTGAAAGCATTTGCAGACGACATACAAATCCAGATCAAACATGATTTCTGTGTTTGAAAGGGTAGAAAACATTGTCAGAAATGGAGAAAATGCAGGTCCCAGAATGTTTTCAAAAGGCTTTTTTCTCTGGGTCATTAAAAGTCAGGATCATGTGGTAAAGGGTTAACACTTGATTAAAAGGGCTTGTTTTTAGATTTTTCTTAAAAAGATTTCAAATTACAAATGTGGTAACTTTCTCTGGAACTATCTAAAGTTAGCAGTAAACAAACCAAAACCCACAGACCTTGATATGCTGTTAGAATACATCAAGCTGTTAACCCATAACCACCCAATACTGACTTTTAACTCTTTACCATACAACAATATTTTAGACTTTTCCAAACTGAAAGCATTTGCAGACGACAAAATAAATGTGGCTCAAATAAGTTGTTTCTTAAATGTTAGAAAACATTATGGGAAAAGGAGAAAATGCTGGTAACTTTCTTTTCCAACAATGGTTTCGAAAGTCTCATTCCGAATGGTCATTAAAGCTCGGGATTGTGTGGTAAAGGGTTAATTACCCTGAGGAAGAAAGCTTTTGAATACATTGTTGGAAAAGAAAACAAGAGGGCCATGATGGCCCTGGATCACTCACCTGAGTCAATAGGCGAAATTCACTCAACATGCATAATTCAATTTCTGACCAATTGTCAGGTCAATTGAGCTTAAAATGTGGCCCCTAGAGCTTCCACAAGGAATTTCCGTAAGTTGACCTAGTGACCTAATTTATCACCCCACGTGACCCAATTTAGAACTCATGAAATATTTATCAAGACAAACATTCTGAACAGTTTTCAAGTTAATTGAGCAATAAATGTGGCCTCTAGAGTGCCCACAAAGTGTTTCTTAAATTTGACCCAGTAACCTAGTTTATGACCCCAGCTGACCCAATTTCAAACTCACGCAATATTTCATCAAGACAAACATTCTGACCAACTTTCAAGTCAATTGAGCAAGAAATGTGACCTCTAGAGTGCCCTAAAGGTATTTCTTTAATTAGACCTAGTGACCTAGATTATGAGCCAAGGTGACCCAGTTTTGAAGTCGTCCTAGATTTCATCAAGACAAACATTTTGACCAATTTTCAAATCAATTGAACGATAAAAGTGGCCTCTAGAGTGCACACAAGGTATTTCTTTAATTTGACCTAGTGACCTAATTTAAGACCCCACATGACCTAAATTCAGACTCATGTGAGATTTTATCAAGACAAACATTCTGACCAATTTTCAAGTCAATTGAGCCAAAAATGTGGCCTCTAGAGTGCCCACAAGGTATTATTTTAATTTGAACTAGTGACCTACATGTAGTTTATGATCCCAGGTGACCCAAATCCGAACTCATCCGAGATTTTATCAAGACAAACATTCTGACCAAATTTCAGGTCATTTGAGCAATAAATGTGGCCTCTAGAGTGCCCACAAGGTATTTCTTTAATTTGACCTAGTGACCTAGTGTATGACCCCAGGTGACCCAATTTCGAACTGACTGAACATGTTGTGCTCAGGTGGGCTAAGAAACTTAGAACAGGTTCACTACATACCAAATAACAAAGCTCTATGCCTTCAAGGTTTAGAAAAGAAGAATTTTAAAGTTTTCCTTCTTTGTTCCTATGTTAGAACTTGTGACCCCCGGGGCAGGGCTAGTTTTGACCCCAGGGGCATCGTATGTTCAAACTTGGTAGAGGTCCACTAGGAGATGCTACATACCAAATATCAAAGCTCTACGCCTTCCAGTTTCAGAGAAGACGAATTTTAAAGTTTTCCTTCTTTGTTCCTATGTTAGAACTTGTGACCCCCGGGACGGGGCCAGTTTTGACCCCAGGGGCATCATATGAACAAACTTGGTAGAGGTCTACTAGGAGATACTAGATGCCAAATATCAAAGCTCCACGCCTTCCAGTTTCAGAGAAGAAGATTTTTAAAGCTTTCCTTCTTTGTTCCTATGTTCGAAAACTTGTGATCCCCGGGGCGGGGCCAGTTTTGACCCCAGGAGCATCTTCTGAACAAACTAGGTAGAGGTCCACTAGGAGATGCTAGATGCCAAATATCAAAGCTCCATGCCTTCCAGTTTCAGAGAAGAAGAATTTTAAAGTTTTCCTTCTTTGTTCCTATGTTAGAACTTGAGACCCCCAGGGCGGGGCCAGTTTTGACACCAGGGGGATCATACGAACAAGCATGGTAGAGGTCAACTAGGAGATGCTAGATGCCAAATATCAAAGCTCCACGCCTTCCAGTTTAAGAGAAGAAGATTTTTAAAGCTTTCCTTCTTTGTTCCTATTTTCGAGAACTTGTGATCCCCGGGGCGGGGCCAGTTTTGACCCCAGGAGCATCGTATGAACAAACTAGGTAGAGGTCCACTAGAAGATACTAGATGCTAAATATCAAAGCTCCACGCCTTCCATTTTCAGAGAAGAAGAATTTTAAAGTTTTCCTTCTTTGTTCCTATGTTCGAACTTGTGACCCCCAGGGCGGGGCCAGGTTTGACCCCAGGGGGATCATATGGACAAACTTGGTAGAGGTCCACTAGGAGGAGCTACATACCAAATATCAAAGCTCTATGCCTTCTAGAATCGGAGAAGAAGATTTTAAAATTTTCCCTCTTTGTTCCGTTGTTCAAAACTTGTGACCCCCGGGGCGGGGCCAGTTTTGACCCCAGGGGCATCATATGAACAAACTTAGTAGAGGTTCACTAAGAGATGCTAGATGACAAATATTAAAGCTCCACGCCTTCCAGTTTCAGAGAAAAAGAATTTTAACGTTTTCCTTCTTTGTTCCTATGTTTGAACTTATGACCCCCGGGGCAGGGCCAGTTTTGACCCCAGGGGCATCATATGAACAAACTTGGTCGAGGTCCACTAGGAGATGCTACATACCAAATATCAAAGCTCTACGCCTTCTAGAATCAGAGAAGATTTTTAAAATTTTCCTTCATTGTTCCTATGTTCAAAACTTGTGACCCCCGGGGTGGGGCCAGTTTTGACCCCAGGGGCATCATATGAACAAACTTGGTAGAGGTCCACTAGGAGATGCTAGGTGCCAAATATCAAAGCTTCACGCCTTCCAGTTTCAGAGAAGAAGAATTTTAAAGTTTTCCTTCTTTTTTTCCTATGTTAGAACTTGTGACCTCCGGGGCGGGGCCAGTGTTGACCCCAGGGGCATCATATGAACAAACTTGGTAGAGGTCCACTAGGAGATGCTACATACCAAATATCAAAGCTATACGCCTTCTAGAATCAGAGAAGAAGATTTTCAAAGATTTTCCTATTTTTTTCCTTTTGGTTGCCATGGCAACCAGAGTTTTCGGTGGAATTCAATCTCTAGAACAACTTTGTTAGAGCTTCACCCAAGAAACATCCCTGCCAAGTTTCATCAAGATTGGCCCAGCGGTTTAGGAGAAGAAGATGTTTAAAGGAATTGTTGACAGACAGACAGACAGACAGATGGACGCTGGACAACGACCCATCACAATACCTCACCTTAGCACTTCGTGCTCAGGTGAGCTAAAAATGCAGCTAACCAGCATTTTCTCCTTTTCCACAGTGTTTCTACCTTATGTTAGGCAGGCTTCATATTTTAAGTTGTATACACTTTGTAGTCTGCAAATGCTTACAACTTCGACAAGTTGATTTTTCTTTTTTTCATGTGGTAAACAGTTAATGAAATTAGCAAATAAATGTGTGGTCACACTAACCCTTTACCAGATGACACACTTTAAAACTGATCCAAATTTAAAGTATTTGCAGATAACAAATCTACGACCCTTTAAAACATTGTGGGAAAAGGAGAAAATGCTGCTAACCAGCATTTTCTCCCTTTTTTCCCCACAAAGTTTTCAACCCTAAAAACTCAAATTCCACCTTTTGAGCTTCATTTAATTTGTCCTCTGCAAGTTCTTTCAATTTGGACAAGTCTAAAAATTTTTGTTGTGGTTAAGAGTTAGGTTATACCATTACTTTTCAATTTAGTCATAACATGGAGGTCAGGGTTCGTATTCACCAACCATTATTAAGAACGTTCTTAGTCTTATTCTGTAAGATTTTCTAAACTTGAAAGTAACACAACTTCTGATTGGCTAAACCAAATGATTTAGCCAATCAGAAGTTGTGCTACTTTCAAATTTAGAAAATCCTGGATAATAAGACTGAGCATGTTCCTAAGAATGGTTGGTGAACACAAACCCAGAGTATTTCTGACCCTTCGGATGCCACATAACCCCTACTGAAATTTTCTTTTTATAGATAAGACCTAAATAAGTTTTTTTTGTCCAGGATATCTCTGCAAAGCACACAATTTAGATCAAAGATCACAGACCAGTCTGATTTTGAACTACGCTAGCTTCACAGGCAACTATAGTTGTGAGAGGAGCTTCAAGCATGAACTCTTTACCAAACGGAAAAATTTTAGTCTTGTCCAAATTAAGAGCATTTGCAGATGACAATTTACATGTAACTTAAACGATCGAAAATATAGTGGGAAAAGGAGGAAATGCTGGTTACCAGCATTTTCTTCTTTTGCCACCATGTTTTCAAAAGGCTTCTTTCTAAAGGTCATAAAAACTCGGGATTGTGTGGTAAAGGGTTAACGCTTTGACACCTACCTGAAACAGACTCTCAGTTTAAAACCATTGAGAGTTTCATCAGTGAAGGAGACAGTGAGACTGAACAAAGGTATAATGGGCTCCTTCTCAACATTGTAGCTTACAGCAATCTGAAAGTAAGTAAGTCATGCACTGAGAAAAGGAGGTTTAATGCATCTCCGCGTTTGCATAAGGCCACGAAAGTCATAAGACAATTACGGATCCATGAAATCCATTTTGTCAAAGAACCAACTGAATCATGAGGTAGAATGGTCCTTGGACATGCAGAAAATTGACAAATAGCAAAAAGTTTTAACCAAGGTCAAGACCTTTTCACACATCATGCCTACAACGCTGTTGAGTTGGTATGTATCTTCCACCATAATTTACTCCATTAAACCTTTACCAAACAATCCCGGGTTTTAACGACCCTGAGGAAAACAGCTTTTGAAAACACTGTGGGAAAAGGAGAAAATGCTGGTAACCAGCATTTTCTCCTTTTTGCACAATATCCTTTTTGCACAATACTTTCTTCCCTTTTAAACACTTGTCCCATCATTTGGACCACATTTAATTTGTCGTCTGCAAATGCTTTTTTTAATTTGGACAAGTTTGAAATTTTATCGTTTGGTAAAGAGTTAAAGTTAGACAGCAGTACTTAACTAATTCCTTATTCCTGACCCATTCTAACTCTTCACCTGATGACAATATTTTGGACTCTTCCAAACTGATGGCATTTTCAGGTGATAAATATGGCTCAAATTATGGAACTTATATGTGAAAGAGTAGAAAACATTGTGAGAAAAGGAGATGCTGGTTACCAGCATCATCTCCATTTCCCACAATGCTTTCAAAAGCCTTTTTTCTGAGGGTTGTTACAACTTGCGGTTGTTTGGAAATGGGTTGATCCTTTACTAAATGACAAAATTTTGTAAACTCCACCAAATTGAAAGCATTTGCAGATGTTAAATTGAATGTAGCTCAAATGATGATTTCTGTCTGTGAGAAGGCAGAAATCACTATGGAAAAACAAGATAATGCTCATTACCAGAATTCCCTCCTTTTTTTCACAAGATTTTCAGAAGCCTTCATCTTCTGGGCTGTTAAAACTTGGGATTGTATTGTAAAGGGTTAACCCTTCACCACGTGATCCAGAGTTTTAAACACCCTGAGGAAGGAACACCCTGAGGAAGAAGCCTTTTGAAAACATTGTGGGAAAACAAGAAAATGTTACCCAGCATTTTTGCCTTTTCCCACTATTTTCTCTCCCCTTCAAAGAGACAAATTACATAATTTGAGCCACATATAGTTTGTTGTCTGCAAAAGCTTTCAATTTTGACGAGTCTAAAATTTTGTCATTAGTTAAAGACTTAAATCAGTAGTCAATCACTTACATTACCCTTATGCTAGCTGATATAATGTTGAAAGATATTCTGGTCAACAATAGCCTCGGAATTTCAACCTGGTATGTCAAAAAACTCAGCCATAAAAACTTTGATTTTTGCTGATTATCCATATTTTAACCCTTAACTCTTTACCAAACAACAAAATTTTAGACTGGTTGAAATTGGAAGTATTTGCAGACAACAAATTAAAGGTAACCCAGATGACAAAGTATGTCCTTAAAAGGGTAGAAAACATTGTAGGAAAAGGAGAAAATGGTGATTACCAGCATTTTCTCCTTTTCCCACAATGATTTCAAAAAGCCTCTTCCTCTGGGTCGTTAAAACGCGGGATTGTGTGGTAAGGGTTAAAGCATCTAATAAACCCAATGGACATTTTCATTCTAGAATAGGTTCCAGATAATAGCAATTTAGTGGATGTGTTTTGTCTGTTGTGTTTCAGTCAAGCGGACAATGTAGATCAAAGATCAAACTGCAGTTTTGTGCAGTCAGATCTTCATCTACATTGGCCGCAAAGGTAACTGTAGGAGTAAAAGGCGCTTTAATAATTAGGATGATTCCAAAATCTTCTGCTGCAGATTTCACTACTATTAGGCTGGAGCTCTGTAAAAATAAAACAATACCCTATATATCCATTAAAACATGTCTGATCCCTACCTCCACAAGAGCCGTTCCATTACCTTGTGCAGTGACTGTTATCAAAGTAGTGTCCACTGGTACCTAGATGAAATACAATGAAATCTGGATGAATCTAATTATTCAAATAAAAATAAGAGCAATGCTCTGTGAAAAGGGGGCTTCATGCATCTGCGAAAAGTATAGACCCAGGTTAGCAGTCCGCGCAGGCTGACGTGGGCCGAAACTTTTGGCCATTGGTCAATTTTCTGCATTTCAAAGGACTAATGCACCTCATGAATTAGTCAGTTGTTATACAAAATGGATTTTATTGATCCATAATTATGTGATGACTTGCTTGGTATCACGCATCACAGAGATACATTATGCCCCCTTTTGCCAGAGCATGGTTCATATGTAAATTTGAAGTACTGCCTGGAATTGAGATGTCTTAACTCTTTACCAGATGACAAAATTGTAGACTCTTTTTTCTTAAAATTCACAAAACAAAGTCATTTGCAACCCATTTGTTGCCTGCTATTAATACTTTCAAATTGGACAAGTCTACAATTTTGTTGTTTGGCAAAGAAATAAGACATCATCTTTCTAGGCATTACTGCCCATCCAGGTAGCATATCTGACTCATGACCTGGTGGTTGTGAGTTTGATACAAGGCTGAGGCAAACTTGTGGCAATTTTTTGCCTCTCACCTTTGTTACATGTGAGAAAAGTAGTCAGTAACTTGGAAAGAAAGTTATGTCAGTACTGGTGTGAGAAAGCCAGGAAAACCATTCGTAGGTGCACTGACTGCTGTGATATGACCTCAGCTGTTAAAATGGCGTTAAACTCCAATACAAACAAACCAGGCGTTACTGAAATGTTTAGATTAACTCTGCCAGTGTTGCCATAGACAGCTTTTGCGGATGGTGCAGATGTTTTGTGCAGTCTGATCTTGGATCTACACCGTCTGCTGATACTCATTTCTGACCAAAAGCAGCTTTAAATGCAACAAAAAATAAACCTCAAGAAACGTCGATTCCACTTATTTGGCAGCGAAAGAGTAAATGAAAAAAAAAATGACACTTGAACACTCATATAAGACCCTTTTGAGATAAAACAAGGCATACATTTTCAAGTTTTTTGTATCAAAGTACAAAATCAGTCTACATAGTAAAATAGCACAATGTCCTATTTGTAAATATTCCTTACATAAACACTTTGGAACAACAAGGCATTGGTTTCGTTGATCTTGAATGTATATCCAAACCCAGCTGGCTCGCACAGGATATTAATTGTAAGGTTGAAATACGGATTGTACACCAAAGCAGAAAACTCAGAGAGGGCCTGAAGGGCAATGATTGTATCCTGAAAAATAAAACATACACACAGGTTCTATCTTTTTATCACATAAAACCTCCTCCAGCACTGTATTAATCATTTAGCACACAATGCCACCCTTTTAATGACACTGGGTAAGAAGCCTTTCGAAAACACTGCGGGAAAAGAAGAAAATGCTGGTAACCAGCATTTTCTCCGTTTCCCACAATGTTTTCTACCCTATCAAAGAAAAATTGCACCATTTGAGCCACAGTAAAATTGCCATCTGCAAATGCTTTCGGTGTGGAAAAGGCTAAAATTGTTGTCTGGTAAAGGGTTAAACCCATGACTTATTTTTGATAATACACAAGTGTATTTTTGTGGTTATGGGTGAGTGAAGCCTGCTAGACCAACTACCACATGTGCCGGAATTTGTACTACTTTGCAATTTCAAAATCTTCTCCCTTTTCAACAATGTTTTCTACTATGTCAAGAACAAACTTTGTCATTTTGGCCACCTTTAACTCTTTACCACACAACCACATTTTATACTTGTCCAAATTTAAAGCATTTGCAGACAACAGAATAAATGTGACTGAAAAATTGAAATTTGTCTTGGGGAAGCTAGAAAACATTGTGGGAAAAGGAGAAAATGCTGGTTACCAGCATTTTCTCCTTTTCCCAAAATGTTTTAAAAGGCCTCTTTCTCAGGGTCGTTAAAACTCGGGATCGTGTGGTAAAGAGTTAATTTGGAGTTTGCAAATACTTCAATTTGAATCAGTCTAAAATTATGTGGTATGGTAAAGGGTTAAAAAAAAAAACAGCAAGTAATTGCCTGAAAAAAAGAACACGGGCAGGGAACTGGCTGAAAACTATAGGTAAACAGGGGTAAACTGATGGAAAAAATGCTAATGGTTGAAGAATTTTCCTCCTAGAAAAGCAGTGAAAAACCTTAAAAAAAACTTCTTAACTTTGACATTTATGCATACTAGTAAATTATGTATTCTACATTTCTAAGCATTACAGACCACTGACTGAATGACTGAGATCATTTTAGAACGTTTAGTCTGATCTAGGATCTCCTCTGTTCACTATGTTAGGATATTCTAGCTAACAGTAGCCCATGTATGCACTATTTCACCCTTTACCAAACCTTTGATTTTAATGACCAGAAGGAAGGTTTATTAAACCTTTTGTTTTAATGACCTGAAGGAAGACAGCTTCTGAAAAAATTGTGGAAAAAGGAGAAAATGCTGGTAACCAGCATTTTCTCTTTTTCCAACATTCAAAAGAGAGAAATCAACTTTTGAGCTACACTAAACTTGTCATCTGCAGATACTTTCAATTTGGTCTGGTCCAGAATTCATTCTTTAGTGAGCAGCTGAGTCATTTTTGAGTCGCCTGGTTGCATAGCAACCAGGCTCTCATTGTTATCATCCTGATCTATGGGGTGACGTAAGCATACCTCCGGCCTTGTACTGCTTCCTGTCCCAAGTTCCGGTTTACGAGATAAAACGTACTTTTCCAATTATTCGGTAAACAATCCAGTTTTTTTCTGTTGTTAATATATATTACAACTGTGCCTTTGTGATAATGAATTCATTTGTCCATAAAGTCTAACTTATTTAACAGTTCAAATCTTTGAAACAATCATTTCGTCCACAAGGGTACACGATAGCCAATCGCTTACACAGACATCGTCTCTAAAAATAACGCATTATGTATGTATCTAAAAATAGGGGTCGTGACCTAAACAAGTTTGCGGACACGCTGAAAGATACTCTTCAACGATAAGCGTCTCTACTACGACACGCTTCTATTTGTGGACAATTCTCAGTGAAAATGGTTTGATAATCACCCATTAGAAGTACACTCTAAATCTTACAATCTGTCCTTAATTGTAAGTATTATTTCAATTCAACACTCAACCTAAGATGGGAAAGAGAAAGGCGATACCGAGTTAACATGGAAGGTTTCAATGGAGATTTTTCCCAACAGTAGGCTAATTTTTTTTAAAACAAATTTATAACGAGTTGGAATGGTTGCGTTGCCTTCTTAGACATTCTTACATATTGCTTCTTCAGAGCTTTTTTATTCTAGACTTTAAATATTCTGCACACCCATATTCTAGGTGCACAAGCAGAGATCGTACATGTATAGCGTATGTATTGAACACAGTACTAGGCTGTACCAAGTCGGTGTTTTCTGGAATGTAGCTGCACGACAAATATAGATCTTATAATCACATGACGGATAAACGTCATTTGCACCACGGAATTCTTTATAAATTTACATATTTATGAATCAGTCGCTGAACTGGCCTTTACTGTCAGCGTACACCGACCTAGCGCTTCACCGATCCATGCAGAGAGAGTGTTTTAATGTTTTTAATGTGTTTAATTAATTGTTTTTCGTTTTTAAAGAGGTGAATTGTCAAAGTCTGCTGTTTTTTTTTTCAATGTGCGATTAACCTAGATCTAGTATTTATGAAACAACAATTTATTGGTGCGGGTGTCAGAACGCAAGGTGCCAAAATCTGAATTCACACAGGAATTCGAGTTGAAACTACGCAGTTCTAACAACCAGCAATCTGAGAACTTGACTTTTTACACCACTATATTTCAAATATAATAAAACATATCAGTGTTGACCCACTCGAACAACAAATTCTTTATTGGACCGTTTGTAATCTTGTAAAGGGTTGTTGTAAAGGGTAATAGAGCGAATCGCAAACATTTAGTTTACACCAAAGCAATATACATGTAGATCTCTACAATTTTCAATTGGTGTGAAAGCAGTACTACTTCCTGGGAAGTTATGGAGTCCACTGTGGGCAAAACTTGAACTCGGACAACAACAAAAACAAATTATTTCCAAAGGACAAGTAGATTACTGAATCAAATGTTTGTGTGTGCTCCAGAGGCTACATTTCAGTCCAATGATCATGGAATTGCTCGGATGTTTGTCTCAATAATATTTTTGACAAAATTGAATGTATGTCAACTGGGATTAAAAGAAAAAGGTTGCCACTAGGTCAAATCAGACGAAACTGTAATAGATCTAGTGCTTTACAATCCATTTATGTTCAGTCTAATACTCCCGGAACTTTGTCAGACTGCTTAGATTAGATATGGGTGAGTTGCAAAAGGGCATTTTTGGTCTAAAAGTATGTCACTAGATCCTATACCAGAAGACAAAGTTCAATTGAGTTATATACTAATGTTGCCTAAATGGTCTTCTTGTAAAATTGTTCAAGAGGTTCTACTCTGTTTCTATAAACTTCACAGAAGCTTCAGTACAGAGTAGCAACATTTCAAAATCAACGCCTCTGAAACTATAAGCAATTTGACCAAATTTCATGTCTAGCATCCTGTATTTGGAAAGGACAATTATTCAAATTAACTGATATTTGTATAACCATATGGTCCAGTTTTAGAAAATTTGTGTCATACAAAAACAACTTGTTCTAAATCTGGAGAGAAAATGTATGCCCTAATCTACTGAAATTATTTAGAATATTTATTTTAGCAATATGTGAAAGAATTAAGATATACCTGTAAGTGAAGTCACCCAGATTCTGCGCTAGAAAAACATTTTTATCAACCTAGAAGCCTAATTTTTGTCCACATTCTTGCATGCATCATTAAGCTAGGGAGGAACTGTAAATATTGATGGAACTTTGACATTTATTATTCCCCACCAAATTTCGAGGTGGGGGGAGATATAGTTTTAATGTTGTCTGTCCGCTCTTCCGTCCGATCTTCGGTCCATCCAGACAGATATATTCTAAAATCGTTGACGAAATTTTATGAAACTTCATACATGTGTTCCTCATGATAGTCGGCCAATATACCTTTTTTTTATGTAATGCCTTGTCATGGAAAAAGGAGGCTTGATGTCTTCTGGTCTGCTTTTTTATTTTATTTATTTATTTTTTTTTTTGTCTTTAATGCGGTGTCAAGGAAAAAGGGGGCCTGATGTATATTTCCATTATGGACCAATATCTCTTTAACTACCGGACAAAATTTTATGAAACTTCATATTTACATTGTTTATCATAATCCACAGACAATCAGCATTTGTTTTTATTTAATGAAATACCATGTCATGGAAAAAGGGGGCTTAATGTATATCTTCATCAATAACATAAAAGGCCATTTACATGCAAAACACGATACCTCCAATAATTATGTTTCTATAAAAAAGGTTTTTTTTTTTCGGCGGTGGATATCATTTCAACAAAATGACTTGTTTTATATTGATTGTAACTTTTGAAAACCATTTTTTTAAATGACGCCACCCGGGGAAAGAGATTCTGAACTTTCTAAACCTGTTCTTGGTGCCTAAATTTTAATTCTCACCACATATACTTTTTTTTCATGTAGATTTTAATATTAATGTTTGTAATTATAGGATGACAAGTTAGAAATATGCTTGCATGTAATACTGTCTTATGATTAAGTAATTTTGTATCTTGAATGCTGTTAATAGATTTGAACAAAAAAGGGTGAAAACTTCTAACCAATTACCCTCCAGGCGACTCTCAGGACTATCAGTCCTTTGATTATATCTGAAAATACCCATTTGATGTATTTCACAATTTAAAGGTCAAGTTTGAGTAACTTCTTACTTGTGTTGACCCAAAACCTCCGTTTGGATTCCTCTGCTTGACGAGCCACTTTATAACTGGGAGTCCACTTGTAACATTGTTTATGGTAGCATAAGTGAGGAGAACATATGACGTAGCTTCTATATTCCTTGTCTTGGCTTGAACGTTTGGTGGCTTCCATCGTAGTTTTGAGTCGTCAAGTGGTTGTGTTGCCTCCCAGTACTTCATGCCACCTGAGGTGTTAATAGAGAGGTATGTCAATATGCTTTCAACTGTATTTCAATAATATTATGAGGATAACTCACTTATCCCTGACTTTCCTGTGTTTCAACAGTACAAGAGTAGGACTGTGAAATATCTTGCAAAGAGACACTCTGACACAATTATGGAATCAACAAAATGATTTTAAGTGGAACCAAATTGCCCTTCAAGCCAAAGGTATGGTTTATAGTACGCTATTTTTGAATATACTCCTTTAACCCTTTACTGCACAATACTGCCTTTTAACGACCCTGGGAAGAAAGCCTTTTGAAAACATTGTGGGAAAAGGAGAAAATGCTGGTAATCAGCATTTTCTCCTTTTCCCACAATGTTTTCTTCCCTATCAAAGAAAAATTCCACCATTTGAGCCACATAGAAAAAGTTATCTGCAAATACTTTCAATTTTGAAATGGCTTAAATTTTGTCATCTGGTAAAGGGTTAAAGTACTGAGGGCTTTTCCGTTTAACAAATTACCACCAAAATAACCTTTGTTTTACAGCTCATAATAATACATGTATTTCCACTTGTAGCAGTGACAGCGGTGAAGGGTAGAGTATTGACCTCTCTCATCAATGGTTCCAGGTTTAAATTCTGTGATAAGCTGGATCATCCTTTGGAACCACCCACCTCACTGTGTGAGAATTAGTTAAGGTTTCCAGGTAAAAACCATCCACAGTGATTGATCTAAGTTGTAAGAGCTTGTTTCAGAATCGAGATAAACTTGACAGGTTAAACTCCCACCACACAACTAAATTTTAGACTGGTCATTTAAGCATTTACAGACCCTTTTAAGGACAAATGCCTTCATTCTAATCACATTTAATTTGTCAACTGTTAACACTTTCTAGTTGTACAGGTCTGCAATCATTTTAATGGTAAAGGTTTAACCCTTTACCACACAATCCGGAGTTTTAACGACCCTGAGGAAAAAGCTTTTTGAAAACATTGTGGGAAAAGGAGAAAATGCTGATCCTTTTCCCACAATGTTTTCTACACTTCCCAAATCAAATTTCAATTTTCGAGTAACATTTCTTTTGTCGTCTGCAAAAGCTTTCAATTTGGACTGGTCTAAAATTTTGTCGTTTGGTAAAAAGTCAAATACAAGAGGTATATACCTTCATATGTTGCCTCCCCATCCAGCATTTCCAGTAGAGTATCTAATTTATTACTTTCAGTAAGTGCCAGAGCATAGCTAATGATGCACATTTCATAAACATTTGTCAAATCATCCACAGAATCTTCCAATGCTGTTGTTGCTCTGTTAATGATGTTAATGAGCAAGGTCTGGTTGCTGGCAGTAAACTGTAAATAAATGCAGTAAAACCTGTCTTAGTGACCACTTCTATCAAGCAAACAACTGGTAATAACTCTTCATCAAACAAAATTGAGACTAAATTGAAAGCATTTGCAGACAACAAAATAAATGTGACTCAAAAATTGAAATTTGCTTTGTGAAGGGAGAAAACATTGGGGGAAAAGGAGAAAATGATGGTTACCAGCATTCTCTCCTTTTTCCACATTGTTTTCAAAAGGTCTCTTCTTCAGGGTCATTAAAACTCTGGATTGTTTGGTAAAGAGTTACGAAATGACAGTTTTTGTACTTGACCAAATTGAAAAAAATTGCAGACAACAACATGAATGCAGCCCAAGTGATGATTTATGTCTGATACGGTAGAAAACATTGTGGGAAAAGGAGAAAATGCTGGTTACTAGCATCTTCTCCTATTCCCATGATGTTTTCAAAGGCATGTTCCTCAGGGTCATTAAACTCGAGACTGTGTGGTAAAGGATTAAGCAAGCATATACATAAGGCATGCTTTGTGAAAAGGGGATTTAATGTATCTGCAAAAAGTATCGACCCAGGTCAGCCTGTGCAGTCAGTGCAGGCTGACATGGGTTGATCCTTTTTGCCATCTGTAAATTTTCTGCATATCCAAGGACCATTCTACTTCTTGATTCCATCTGTTGTTAGACAAAATGGGTTTTATGGATCCATAATTATGTGATGATTTGGTTGGCATATTGTATCACAGAGATGCATTACACCCCCTTTTCACAGAGAATAGCTCAAATGTACTGAATTCTAAAAGCAGGCAAAAATGTTGAAATCTACCTGTACTGACTCTGTTCCAGATGACAGAATGTTAGACTTATCTGTTCTGATGATGAAATGATGAAATATAACTTTGGTTACCAGCACTTTCTCTTTTTCCCACAATGTTTTCAAAAGCTTTTGTCCTTGAGGATTTAAACACCAGATTGTTTGGTAATGGCTAAAGCAAGCACCTGTCTTAACCCTTTGCCACACAATTCCGAGTCACAATGACCTTGAGAAAGAGGTGTGGGAAACAAGCATTTTTTCCTTTCCCACAATGTTTTCTATCCTTTCAAAAATGACAAATGTGTTGTCTGCAAATGCTTTCAAACTGGTCCGTCTAAAATTTTGTTGTCTGGTAAAGTGTAAAAACCACTTTAACCTATCATTTAATGAATGTTCCGTCTTTTTACGTGAACTATTTATAGATCTACAATAAATTCGTGATTTAAAGGAAGTTTACTTTGGGATAATGTGTCCATGTATTTCACCTGTACACGACGGACACGGCGACAAGATTATACAAACATATTAACTCCTATCGTGGTAAATGAGTTAAATGAAAACTTCAAGCCAATAGTAAAAAACAGAATAATGCTATTTCAAACATTTTTTGTAGAAAAATATCTTCTTATCAGACAGAGTAGATCCAAGATCAGACTGCACGTTCTGTGCAGTCTGATCTTGATCTACACTGTCTGCAAAAGGTCAGTGACTCACACTTAGCAGCCTAAAGGTTTTAAACATTTGAACTACGTTAAGAAGGAACCTCGGCAAATATCGGAAAAAAACAAACACGGTCACAGAAACAAAGTAGTGACAAGTCAAAGCGGTTTCACAATATTCATAATCTTGATCAATACATAAGTGCCATACAAACATACCCCATTTTCAACGGCCTCCAAGAGAGCTATCAGGGTATAGGCAGTCAAACTTCTCTCTCCAGATGCTGATCCACCCTGGAGAGGAAAAGGTAAAATGATATGTAAAAACTTTCCTGCTAAATAAATTAACTGTTTACCACACAATCCCGACTTTTAATGACCCTGAGAAAGAAGCCTTTTAAAAACATTGGGTGAAAAATAGAAAATGCTGGTAACCAGCATTTTCTTCTTTTCCAACAATGTTTTCTGCCCTCTCAAAAACAAAGTCAAATTTATCAATCACATTTATTTTGTCATCTGCAAATGCTTTCAGTTTGAACAAGTCTAAAATTTTCACGTTTGGTAAAGAGTTAACGCTTTACCACACAATCCCGACTTTTAACGACCCTGAGAAAGAAGCCTTTTGAAAACATTGTGGGAAAAGGAGAAAATGATGGTAACCAGCATTTTCTCCATTTCCCACGATGTTTTCTACCCTTCCCAAAACAATTTTCAAATTTTCAGTTGCATTTATTTCTTGTCTGCAACTCCTTTCAGTTTGGACTAGTCTAAAATTTTATTGTTTGGTAAAGAGTTAAATGAATTTTATTAAGCCCAAAGTAAAAACCCAAATTCTGCCATTTCAAATTTATTATTTGGAGAAAAATATCTCCTTATCAGACACTGTAGATCCAAGATCAGACTGCATATTCTGTGTAGTCTGATCTGATTAGACTGTCTGCAAACGGTCACTGAGTCAAGCTTAGCAGCCTAAGGGTTATTTCAGCACATGCATACTCTGATCCCAAACATCTGAGATTTCCCTGGTGGAACAGTGTTACCAAAAATAGCATAGGGGAAGAATACGGTATTGTTTCTCTCTTGTATAAAATAATGATACAGACACAACACGTTGTTCTTACAATCTGATTTAGTAACAGTGTTCAACTAATGACATTTCAGATGTCTCTGGTCTGATCTTGAGCAAGACACTGCACAAAACAATCAAGTTGTCCCCGTCATTTTCAAGGGTTAACAAATGACTAAATAATTGAAACTCTACCTAACATCCCATGTTTTAATTGCCCTGATGAAAAGAGATTTTGAAAACATTGTGGAACAAGGAAAAAATGCTAATAACCACCATTTTCTCCATTTTCCCCACATTATGTTGTACCCTTTCCAAGGCAAATCCCATCATTTAAGCCATGTTCTAAGATCTGTCTGTAAGTGCTTCCAACAAGGACAAGTCTAAATTTTGTCATCTGGTAAAGAGTTACCTTTCATTCTACCTATATACTTTACAAGCTCAAACCACCAACTGGGATCATCTGTGATCACAAATAGTAAGCAGAAATTCTTATCAGATTGATGGACTGATATTTGACACTTTTTTTGTTATTGTTTACAGACTGATGACACTTTGCTTAACTCTTTACCAAACAACAAAATTTTAGACTTGTCCAAATTGAAAGCACTTGCAGACGACAAATTAAAGGCGGCTCAAATTATGAAATTTGTCATTGATAGGTTAGAAAACATTGTGGGAAAAGGAGAAAATGCTGGTTACCAGCATTTTCTCCTTTTTCCACAATGTTTTCAAAAGGCCGCTTTCTAGGGGTCTTTAAAGGTCAGGATTGTGTGGTAAAGGGTTAACTTTGGAACACTTTGTCATTACAGTCACACACAGGTTTTCTCACTAAGAATTTCTGAAAACTTTGATTGTGATACTTTTTTTCTTTAACAAATGGTTTTCACATGTGACACTGAACAACTTGTAAGGTAAGGAATATGTCCAAGTGTTCCCAGAAATGATTGTCTGCAAGATGAATATGTAATAAACTATGTGCATATAAAAAGAGAAAGTTGTATGTAGGAGATACTGTGTTAACTCTTTATCAGACAACAAAATTTTAGACTGACCCAAATTCAAAGCATTTGCAGACAACAAACTGAATGTGGCTCAGATGATAGGATTTGTTTCTGAAAGGTTAGAAAACATTGTGGGAAAAAGAGAAAATGCTGGTTACCAGCATTTTCTCTTTTTCTCACAATGTTTTCAAAAGTCTAATTTCCCAGAGGCGTTAAAACTCATCATTGTGTGGTAAAAAATTTAAGACTTTCAGCCCCACTGATTTTACAAGTAAAACACAAACCTGCATTTCTGTGTGAATAACTCGACCTGGCTCATCAAACAGATCAAGTTCTGTATTGTATCTTTCGAGCAACCAGTTAATTGCCCTTCTCATCACAGACCGGTCAATGAATATGTAGGGTTTTGCCTCAGCAAATGATTTCACAACAAATGCAGTCAGCCATGTACTACCTGAGGGGTCATTGTTACCAAAGGCACTAAAAGATCCATCAACATGCTGGAATGTCAACTGTCTTTGATACCCTGTAGGTTGCAAAACAAAGTTGAGCCATACTCTGTGAAAAGCTGGCTTAATGCACCTGTGAAAAGTATTGACCCAGGTCAGCCTGTGCAGTCCGCACAGGCTGACCTGTGCCGAAACTTTTCGCTATCGGTCAGTTCTCTGTATGTCCAAGGACCAGTCTACCTCATGATTCAGTCGGTTGTTAAAAAAAGTGGCTATTATGGATTCATAAATATGTGATGGCTTCATTTGTTCATTGCAAAGATGCATTCAGCCCCTTTTGCCAGAGCATGGCTCATTTCTATTTGTTACACTCCAGACTCTTATAATATGTACTTCAATCTTAGACATGATAACAAGTATACAGAGTTACTTATATTTGGATGTGTACAAGTCTTGGTAAAAGTATTACTAATAAATTGCTAAGACAGGAAGCTCAGTGGGTAACATAAACTAGGGCCTACAATCAAGGCATTGCAGATTTGATTCACATCTTGGCCAAGCTCTTTTTGAGGACTGATGATGGTCATTACAACAACTATCACTCCTCCCTCACTGCTGGTTACCAGTGTATTCTTCTTCTAAAAAAGGTTTTTCCAAATCCTTCTTCCTTAACTCTTTACCAAACGACAAAATTTAGGACTACTCCAAATTGAAAGCCTTTGCAGACGACAAATTAAATCTTGCTAAAATGATGATTTCTCTCTTTGATAGAGTAGCAAACATTGTTTGAAAAGGAGAAAATGTTGGTTACCAGCATTTTCTCCTTTTTCCACAATGTTTTCAAAAGCCTTCCTACTTAGGGTCGTTAAAAGTCGGGATTGTGTGGTAAAGAGTTAAAGTCACAAAAAACCAACTGTTTGGTAAAGGCTTAAACCTTTAATCCTTATCCTCCTAAATAAGTTAAATAAAACTTTCAAGCCAATAGTAAAAATCCAAATAATGCTATTTCAAATTTATTTTTTGAAGAAGAATATCTCCTTATCAGACAGTGTAGATCCAATATCAGACTGCACATTATGTGCAGTCTGATCTTGATCTACATTGTCAGCAAAATGTCAGTGAGTCGTGGTTAGGAGCTTTAAGGGTGAAAAGCACAAAATTACTTCCTCACACTCAAAAAAGAAGAAAACATTGTACAAAAGTTTATAATGTTGTCTACCATTTAACATGAATGACTGTCCTTTTGAAAGATCGTCTGGTTTAAGGTTATTAATGGCATCCAGATAATTGATGACATAAACATTAGGTGTAAACGTGATCATGTTCTGTTCCCCGCAGCCATATGGCATCTGGAGCAGGTTTGTAAGTCCATTGATGGAGGGTCCCATCAAATCACCTGTAATTGGAGAAACGAACATACATGTGAGCCATGCTCTGTGAAAGGGGGCTTAATGCACTTGCAAAAGGTATCGACCCAGATCAGCCTGCAGAGTTTGTGCAGGCTGACCTGGGCCGAAACTTTTTTGCTTTTGGTCAATTTTCTGCATGTCAAAGGACCAGTGCACCTCATGATTCAGTAGGCTGTCACACAAATTTTAGGAATGTATGATACTGTGATGACATGCGTGGCATCATGCATCCAAAGATGCAATAAGCCCCCTTTTGCCAGATCATGGCTCATGGAAATATTTACCACAGGGACAGTTCATATTCCCCTCGAAAAATTGAGATGGGGTGTACATATTCATACAGCCGATACCAATATTTTCCACCTACCACTGAGTTTTTTTTTTTTTTTTTCGCAACATATTCTTGTTGTACCTTCCAAACAATCCCCTGTTCTCAGGACATGAGCACTGCATGCCTGTGCTACCATCTGACTGCAGTTGCTTTTAGATTTAGAAATGAGTGGCACTCAAACAAAAAGGGGTTTAATGCATTCTACCAAGCAGGTCATCCCATAATTATGAATCCATAAAATCAATTTTGTCCAACAACCTACTGAATCATGAAGTGGAGTGGTCTTTGGACATGCAGAAAATTAACATTAGCACAGAGTTTCAATTTATGTCAGCCTGCATGGACTGCACTGGACAACATGAGTCAGTCCTCTTTGCAAACACATTTAACCGCTTTTTCACAGTGTATGGCTCAAGTTTATATAGGCATATTTGATTCCAGGCAACTGTATTTTCTAAATTAAAAAAAGGGGCATAACTGTCTCAAAATCATTTTGAAGCTTACCTGCCTTATTCTCGTGGGTTCCCCTTTTGATAGTTAACAAATAGCCAGAATTGAACCAAATATCTTCTGTATTGACAGAGGTATCAGAAAATGTCAGTTTTTTTGCAAAATGGCCATGACACAGACGACAGCAGGGCTGTGTCAATACTAAACAGCTGAGCTAAGAAGGAGCATTTACTTCTCACAAGGTTTTCAGCATAATTCAAACAAGTCAATTTCAAGTCAATTTCTTTTTCTTAACCCTTAAAGCTCCTTTCACAACTATAGTTGACTATAGTTGTGGTCAGTGTAGATCAAGATCGGGTTGCACAAAACATGCAGCCTGATCTTTGATCTACGCTGTCCACTTTGCTCAAACACTGCAGACAAAAGCAACCTTGCAATTGTAGTCATTTTTCTAGGCTGAATATGTCTGATTGGTTTATTCAGCACTCTAATGGTTTACAATATATGAGTTGTGCTCTTGCAAAAGGAAGCTTAATGCATCTACGTAATGTATAATACAAATCAAGCCATAACATAGTTATGGATCCAAAAGAGCCACTTTTTTTCACAACTGACTTAATCATAAGGTAGACCGGTCCTAGAACATACAGAAAATTGACTAATAACGAAAAGTGTTGGCCCAGGTCAGCCTGCACGGTCCACGCAGGCTGACCTGGTTCAATACGTTTCGCAGATGCATTAAGCCCCTTTTCACAGGGCATGGCTTATATGTATTTCTAACTAGCACTAATAGGAGGAATGTTTCTGGAAAACAGCCTGTATGATAAACATGTTAGAACAGGGCAAAGTATGGAAAAAAAAAAAAACAAAGAATTAAAATAGATTTCACTTTGAGTCCAAAATCATGAATATGCAGGAACCTACGATAACATGAAAGTGCTTATCACTTACCTATTGCCGAGACTCGTATTCTCTTCGAATCTGGGACTACATTGTCTGGATAGGTTATTTCCTCGGTGACATTGAAAACTTGCCATGGTCGAATTTGTACAAGAATTGGAATGTTGTAACTCTCTGGAATACCTTCAGCCTTAACAATAGATAGATAATTAATTCTTTACCAAACAACAAATTGAAAGCATCTGCAGACGACAAAATAAATGTAACTCAAAAATTGAAATTTGTTTACGAAAGGCTAGAAAACAGCATGGGAAAAGGAGAAAATGCTGGTTACCAGCATTTTCTCTTTTTCCCACAATGTTTTCAAAAGCTGTCCTTCTCAGGGTCATTAAACTCGGGATTGTGTGGTAAAGGGTTAACAATAAGTCTTTACCAAATGACAATTTTTTACTGAAAGAATTTGCAGACAAAAAATTAATTGTGCCTCAAATGAAAGTAAATTTTTTTTTTAAAAAAGTACAAATTATTGCAGGTAAAGGAGAAAATGCTACTGACTGCATTTTCTTCTTTTTCAATTTTCTTTATTTAAAAAAAAAAAAAAAAGCATTCTTCTGCAGGATTGTAAAGACATTGGATGATTCAATCCCGGTTTAACCCTGTACCAAACAATCCTAAGTTTTTATCACCCTGAGGAAAATGGAATTTGAAAAAATTGTTGGAAAAGGAGGAAATCCTGGTAACCAGCATTTTGTCCTTTCCCAACTTTTTCAAAGACAAACTCAAAGCATTTGATCCACAGTTCATTTGTCATCTGCAAATGCTTCCAATTTGGGCAAGCCTACAATTTCATTGTCAGGTCAAGGGTTAAAGCAAATAATGTAGATTTCAAATAGGAAGGAACAGACCTAAAACTTGCAAATCAAGGCTGCTGAAATATTTGTCAATCTAGCAGAGTGTGTAGACCCAAGGTCAGAAGGCACATCTGTGGAGCCTGATTTTTTCATCAACCCTGCCTTTGGTTTGTATTTGAGTTTAATGCCAAATCATGGTGGTCAGTGACACAGCCATGTGTTTTCTGGCTTTCTCACAGCAGCACTGACACAACTTTCTTTCAAAAGCCACAGACTACTTTTCTCACATGCATCAGAGGTGAGAGGCGAAAAATTGCCAGAAAGAAAGCTTGCCTTAACAGGGCATCAAACTCACAATCACCAGGTAACAAGTCAGATACGCTAAAAACTGAGCTACACTGTTCAGAAAGGCCTCTTGAGTTGTTTCAGGTGAGTTATGAGGTTAGGATAAATCCTGTTCTCAATGGGTTAGATCCTGCAATGTTAACTCTTTACCATACAATGCCGCCTTTTGACGCCCCTGGGAAAGGAGCCTTTTGAAAACATTGTGGGAAAAGGAGAAAATGCTGGGAACCAGCATTTTCTCCTTTTCCCACAATGTTTTCTACCCTATCTAAGAAAAGTTGCACCATTTGAGCCACATCAAAATTGTCGTCTACAAATGCTTTCAATTCGGACAAGGCTAAAATTTTGTCATCTGGTAAAGGGTTAAAGGTAACAATATGCAAAAAACACTGTATTTCATCACATGACCTCCCTTGTATTCAGTGTCATATAGCCACTATGAATTTTCTTATCTTACACAGGTTTGAGATCAGATTTTGTGACATCATACAGGGGGTCATGTGATGTCATTTATCAAAACATTATATATATTCTTGCCCGTTATTCCCAAAACCATGTCTGACACAAGTTTCCCGGTCAATTCAATGGTGAAATTGATGATTGTGATAAAGCCAATGTCAGAACTTTTTACAGATCTAAGATTGAGTATTAATATGTTGTGTTCTTTAGAACTATTTGAGGATCTGAAAATATACATATGCAGTGAGTCGGTCTCGTTCATGAACATGCAGGTTTCTTATCAGGATCTAATGATTTAGATAGTAAATCTAGAGAAACAGGTGATAAAAAGAATGAGACATTTGTTGGCGTTTGAAATGCAATTTATGAAACTTTTCAAGAAAAACATTTTTAAGCGTGCTCAGTTGATAACATTTTTCCCAGACTCATTTAACTCTTTACCACACAATCCCAAGTTTAAACCACCCTGAGAAAGCAGCCTGTTGAAAACACTTAAAGTAAAACGGAAAATGCTGGTAACCAGCATTTTCTCCTTTTCCCAAAATGTACTTCACCATATTAAAGATAAATTCCATCATTTGAGCCACACTGTAACTGTCATCTGCCAATGCTTTCAATCTGGACAAGCCTACATTTTTGTTGTGTGCTCAGTTTGATAACATTTTTCCCAGACTCATTTAACTCTTTACCACACAATCCCAAGTTTAAACCACCCTGAGAAAGCAGCCTGTTGAAAACACTTAAAGTAAAACGGAAAATGCTGGTAACCAGCATTTTCTCCTTTTCCCAAAATGTACTTCACCATATTAAAGATAAATTCCATCATTTGAGCCACACTGTAACTGTCATCTGCCAATGCTTTCAATCTGGACAAGCCTACATTTTTGTTGTGTGGTAAAGAATGATAAGATTTTATCTCAAAAGCCAATCAGATACTATTTAGTGTGGCCACTGTGAACAATATGCACAAAGGGTGGCTGTTGAGGACAGTGTATGGTAAGATCAGGGCATGTTTTCACCAACCATTCTTACCTCTTTACCAAACGAGAAAAAATTTTATGCACAAAGGGTGGCTGTTGAGGACAGTGTATAGTAAGATCAGAGCATGTTTTCACCAACCATTCTTACCTCTTTACCAAACGAGAAAAAAATTTAGACTGGCTCAATATAAAAATGTGCAGATGACAAATTAAATGTGGCTCAAATTATGTGATTTGCCTGTGAAAGGATAGAAAACGTTGTGGAAAAAGGAGAAACTGCTGGTTATAAGCATTTTCTGCTTTTCCCATAATGTGTTCAAAGTCTTCCCAACTCAGGTTGTCAAAAGTAGGAATTGTTTGGTAATGTGTAAGTAACATTCTTAGTCTAATTCTTAAGACTTCTCTAAATTTGAAAGTAACACAATTTTCGATTGGCTAAACTAAATGCCAATCAGAAATAGCTTTACTTTCTAAATCTAGAATAAGACTAAGATTGTTATTTAGAACAGTTGTTGAATACTGGCCCAAACTGCATAATATGCAACTTGAGATAATCTTGACCAAAACAGCAATGAAGTTGTGATACTTAGATAAGCTCTGTGATAAAGGAGCTTCATGCATCTACAAAAATATTAACCCATGTCAGTCTGCAGAGTCCATACAGGCTGACCTAGGTCAATACTTTTTGCTATTGATCAAGTTTCTGTATGCCCAAAGACCAGTCAACCTCATGATTCAATCTGTTGATAGACAAACTAGACTTTATGAATCCATGATGACTTGCTTGGTATACTGCATCATGGAGATGCATTAAACACCCTTTTGCCACAGCATGGCTCATTCACTTTGGACGTGACACTATTAGTCTAAAAACGCCAAAGCACTCACCTCTACAAGTAATTGACGTTTTACAGCATCTTTGGCCCTGGAAGATATGGCTGTCACCAAAATATCTATATTACCAACATCCACAGGTTTTATAGGAAAGTTTATCGAAATACCGCTGTTCGCTGGAATCTAAACATAATTCTTCTTACGTTTGGATACTCATTTGCCTAGTTATCCAATCTTTTAACTCTTTACCAAATGACACATTCATATATATGTTCAAATTCAAAGCATTTGCAGACAACAAAATATATGTCTGAAATTCGTTTTAGGAAGGGTAGAAAAAATTGTGGGAAAAGGAGAAAATGCTGGACTCCAGCATTTTCTCCTTTTCCCACAATGTTTCCAAAAGCCTTCTTACCAAGGGTTTTTAAAACTCAGGATTATGTGGAAAAGGGTTAAACACGATGACAGTCCACGTTTTCCTTATTTTTCTACAAATGCTTTATCCTGTTTGTGACAGATTGTTGATATCCCAGCTCGATTTATAAATACATTTCAACCCTATCCAAGACAACAAAATACTTGGACTGTCAAAATTAACTGCATTTGAAGACAACAGATTAACCCTTTACCACACAATCCCAAGTTTTAACGACCCTGAGAAAGAGGTCTTTTGAAAACATTAAGAGAAAAGGAGAAAATGCTGGTAACTACCATTTTCTCCTTTTCCCACAGTGTTTTCCAGTATATCTATTACAAATCCAATCATTTGTGCAACACTTATTTGTCGTCTGCAAGTGCTTTCAACTTGGACCAGTCTAAAATTTTGTCATTTAGCAAAGAGTTACATGCAGCTAAAATAATAGATTTATTTATGGAAGGATGGAAAACATTGTGAAGAAAGGCAAAAATACTGGTTAACAGTATTTTCTCCTTTTCCCACTATGTTTTTCAAACGTTTTATTCTTGAGGGTCGTTAAAACACAGTATTATTTGGTAAAGGGTTAAGCCATTCAATAATTACGTTGTGTAATTTTGTCAGTCGATAGAGATGCGGACACAACATTTAAGCTGATGTCAATTTGCAGAAAGTTTATGGAAAGGATGTGCTAAAGCCCAACTTCTAAATAGGTTCAACATTTTAAAGGTGGTCAGGAGACAAATGACCCTAGGGGCCAACCTCACTCTGTCATGACAGAAAGAAAAAAAATGTTGCCGTTATAAAAATCATTAATTGATGCAGATGCACGATATAGAATGCAAGAGACAGCTGATATAACAGGCATTCATTCATCAAGTATTCTTAGGATATCACGCAAACACCTTCAGCTTCAGAAGGTCTGTGAGAACTGCATCCCTCATTGGCTCACTGGTAAGTAGAAACAAACTAGGTTTAGGATGGCATCAAAAGTAATCAAAAAGTATGATAAAAGTGATTCATGTCGTTTGGAAGAAATAGTTACAGATGATGAAACCTGGATCTGCCATTCTGAATTCAAGTCTAAGCCTCAAAATAAGGTTTAGAATACTTCTGATATTGAAAGACCTATTATTGCTCTTCAGAATAAGACCTCAAATCACATATAATATGAGATTTTCTTTGATTTCAAGGGCCATGTTCTTCAAATACCAGTTCTCAAAGGTAGTTTTGTTACTAGGAAGTTTTAAAGAGAAAACATTGTCATAAAAAGTTGTTGATTTCTATCAGAAACACAAACTGTCCACTGGCATCTGCAGCATAAAGTTGCTGCAATATAATGCACTGGCACATAAATCCACCACAGTACACAAGTTTTTAAAAGAATCTAGTCTTGATGCTTTAGATCATGCTCCATACAGCCTTGACCCGTTACTTTGTGACTTTTGGTTGTTCCCATGGCCAAAGGAAATGCTATCAAGAAGCTACTTCCAATCCCATAGCAGTATTGGAAGTACAGTCTACAGTGTTTTCAACATATAACTGAAGAAGAGTATTGCACGGCATTCTGTAGGTAGATAGATGATTGTAAAAAGTGTGTGGAGAAATATGGGGCAAACTTTGAAGGACTCAAATAAATAAACTAAATTTTGATATCGCAAACATAATTGGAAAAACTGCCCTACTCTACAAACATAAACAAGAGGGCCATATTGGCCCTGGATCGCTCACCTGAGTCAATAGGCCAAACATTCTGACCAAATTTCACAAGTATCTGACTGAAAATGTGGCCTCTATAGCGTACACAAGGTTTTTCGAAGATTTGACCTAGTGACCTAGTTTTTGACCCCACATGACCCAATTTCAAACTCGTGTGAGATTTTATCAAGCAAAAAATTCTGACCAAGTTTCATAAGTATTTGACTGAAAATGTGGCCTCTAATGCGTACACAAGGTTTTTCGAAGATTTGACCTAGTGACCTAGTTTTTGACCCCACATGACCCAATTTCAAACTCGTCCGAGATTTTATCAAGACAAACATTTTGACCAAGTTTCATGAGGATCGGACTGAAAATGTGGCCTCTAGAGCACACACAAGGTTTTTCGAAGATTTGACCTAGTGACCTAGTTTTTGACCCCACATGACCCAATTTCAAAGTCATCCGAGATTTTATCAAGACAAACATTCTGACAAAGTTTCATGAGTATCTGACTGAAAATGTGGCCTCTAGAGCGTACACAAGGTTTTTCAAAGATTTGACCTAGTGACCTAGTTTTTGACCCCACATGACCCAATTTCAAACTCGTCTGAGATTTTATCAAGACAAACTTTCTGATCACATTTCAGAAGCATCTGACTGAAAATGCGGCCTCTAGAGCGTACACAAGGTTTTTCAAAGATTTGACCTAGTGACCTAGTTTTTGACCCCACATGACCCAATTTCAAACTCGTCCGAGATTTTATCAAGACAAACATTCTGACCAAGTTTCATGAGGATTGGACTGAAAATGTGGCCTCTAGAGCGTACACAAAGTAAAAAGTTGACGACGGACGACACACGACGGACACAGCACGATCACAATAGCTCACCATGAGCACTTTGTGCTCAGGTGAGCTAAAAAGGCCCTCATATTTCTAATTTGCACCAACTTACAGTAAAAAGTCATATACTAAACCTAAATCTGTAAAAAGGGGTATAGCTGTGTCAAAAATATTTTGATGGTTACCTGCCCTTGTTGTATGGGTGCTCTTTTTGATAGTTAACAAATTGTTCTTAGTCTGAAGTAAACATCTTCAGTAATAACAGAGATATTATAAAATGTTAAAGTTTTTTTTCACTGAGACAACACAGATGACAAAGCAAACAATGACAGGGAAATGACAATACCTTAATATTTTCTTTGAAAACAGCCAAGCTAAAAATACTTATTGCAAAGTTCTATTAAGAGAAATAAATCAATGTCATACTTACAATAACTAGTCTTGTAATGGTTCTCTTTCTGAATAGGAGCTCAGTTTGATTCCTTTCATTCCGAACAACTAGTATATTTTGAAAATGATCTGATTTTTCTAGGGTAACTCTAGCCTGTCAAGTACAGTCATACAATTGTTATACGTCACTAGTATCATATACATTTACTCACCTGTATATTGACTCTTTACCAAACTACAAAATTTTGCACTCAACCAAAATGAAAGAAGAAAAATGTATCTAAATAGATGATTTGTGTCTTTAACCCTTTACCAAATGACAAAACTTTCAACTCAACTGCATTGAAAGCATTTGGAGATAACAAAATAATTGCAGTTCAGATGATGATTTCTGTCTTTGATAGGGTCGAAAATACTGTTGGAAACTGAGAAAATTCTGGTTTCCAGCATTTTCTCTTTTCCCCACAATGTTTTCAAAAGGTTTCATCCTCAGAGTCGTTGAAAGCTTGGGACTGGGTGTTAAAGGGTTAACAGGGTGGAAAACATTATGGAAAAAGGAGAAAATGCTGGTTATCAGCATTTTCTCCTTTTCCCATAATGTTTTCAAAGCTTTCTTCTTCAGGGTTGTTAAAAGCCAGCATTGTGTGGTAAAGAGATAATCAATTATCCATCTTTATTCTTTATGTCTTTATTTATCTGTTTTTGAATGCTTTACTCTCTGTACTGCCCAACACTTTACTAAATGACATAATCCTAGACTCAATTAATTTGAAAGCATTTGCACGTCACATCCAATGCGACAATAAAAAGATTACATATTCCTTGTAAGGAGTAGTTTTTTGTTCTGACACAATATTTTTCTATGTATATCTACATTAACCCTTTACCACACAATCCCAAGTTTTAACGACCCTGAGAAACACAGCTTTTGAAAACATTGTATGAAAAGGAGAAAATGCTGGTAACCAGCATTTTTTCCTTTTCTACAATGTTTTCTACCCTTCCCAAAACAAATTTTAATTTTTCAACCAGATATTCTGTCATCTGCAAAATGCTTTCAATTTGGAAAAGTCTAGAATTTTGTCAAGAGTTAACCCTTTCCCAAACAAGCCCTGGTTTTCATGTGTCTGCAGTACAAGTCTTTTGAAAACACTGTGGGAAAAGGAGAAATTGTTCGTAAGGAGCAATTTCTCCTTTTCCCACAGTGTTTTCTACCCTTTTGGGGAACTTTCTGTCATTTTCATCAAATTTAAAATTGTCGTCTGCAAACTCTTTCAATTTGGACCCATCTAAAATTCATCGTTTGGGAAAGGGTTAAACCTTATATTGTGCTGGTCAATCATATTTTACAAGGTTGCTTTCACAGTCATGCGCTGCAAAGAATGAATGAATTAACTCCTTACCAAACAACAATTTTTTTGACTCTACTAAATTGAAAGCATTTGCAGATGACAAAATAATTATAGCTCAAACGATCACTTCTGCCTTTGATAGGGTTGAAAACATTCTGGGAAAAGGAGAAGATGTTCATTCCGGCATTTTCTCCTTTTCCCACAATGATTTTTTTCCCATGTTTTAAGAATGCCTTCTTATTCAGAGTCATTGAAACTCTGGATTGTGTGGTAAAGGGTTAAACAGTCAATGGTCCACTTCCATTTTTTTTAAGTATGCCTATCCAAGCCCCTACTGTAGACAGCCTTAGAAAATATTGTGGAATAAGATGCAAAATTTAATGCTAATTACAAGCAGCTGCTTCTGTTTCCACAACATTTTCCTTACCTTTGACAAAAATTCATGTCATTCCCTTAAAAGATTTCCTCGTTTTGCTTCATGTTACATGTATTTTTCAGATTCATGCATTATACATGTGACCAAATTCTGACAATGTACAACGTGTATATGTCAAAAAATAAATGTTAGTTCAGTTCACTTTGTGTAATGGGTAGGCAAATATTAGGTACAGAGGTTAATGAACATGTGAAGTGCCTTTGCCAACTATTTTTGAGCCATACTCTGTGAAAAGGGGGCTTAATGCATCTGCGAAAAGTATCGACCCAGGTCAGCCTGAGCAGTCCACTCAGGCTGACCTGGGCCGAAACTTTTCACTATTGGTCAATTTTCTGTATGTCCAAGGACCAGTCTACCTCATGATTCAGTCAGTTGTTAAGAAAGTGGCTATTATGGATCCATAATTATGAGATGGCTTGACTGGTGTCATGCATTACGGAGATGCATTAAGCCCCCTTTTGCCACAGCATGGCTCATTTATATATTGGATCATCTGGTAAATTACAAACTCTTTAATCAAAGGACAACATTTTAGACAAGAATGCATTTCAAGTTGACATATAAAATGTAGCAAAGATGACGAGCAGCATTTTCTCATTATCCCACAGCGTTTTCAAAACCCTTCCTCATCATGTTTGCTAATTTTAGACTGGTCCAAATTAAAAGCATTTTCAGACGACATATTAAATGTGATTCAAAACTTGAAATTTGCTTTTGGAAGATAAAAAAACTTTGTTGGGAAAGGAGAAAATGCTGGTTACCAGCATTTTCTCCTATTCCCACAGTGTTTTCAAAGGCCTTTCTCCTCAAGGTTGCTAAAACTGGGGATTGTGTGGTAAAGGGTTAAAAGACACCATACCTTTAACGATCGATCGAAGAAATTAAACACTGTGGCTTGAAGAATGACTTGTTCATAGCGAATGACAGAGTATGGTAACTCTAATCGGATGAAAAAGTTAAGGAACGATCTCAGCTGAAACAAATGATACAATTTATGGGTTATCTCTTTATCAAACAACAACATTTTAGACCAATCCAAATTGAAAGGAATTGCAGACGACAAAATAAATGTGACTCAAAAATTGGAAATTGTTTTGGGAAGTGTAGAAACATTGTGGGAAAAGGAGAAAATGCTGGTTACCAACATTTTCTCCTTTTCCCACAATGTTTTTAAAAGGCTTCTTTCTCAGGGTCGTTAAAAGTTGGGATTGTGTGGCAAATTAAAACATTGAATTGTATACAGTAGATCATTTTTAAAAACCAGAAATTTCTGACAAAATAGTGACTTTGTACCCTAATTGTGCTGTCATTTCTCATTGAAGAATTTTAACCCTTTACAGCACAATCCCGACTTTTAATGACCCTGTGGAAGACAGCTTTTGAAAACATTCCAGAAAAAGGAGAAAATACTGGTAACCAGCATTTTCTCCTTTATTCACAATGTTTTGAAAAGGCTTCTTTCTCACAGTCATTAAAACTGGGGATTGTGTGGTAAAGGGTTAAACCCAGATTATCCATATTTTGGCCTGACAGATATAATTAACCCTTAGTGTACAAAATACATCCAAAAGACATTTTCAATCTAGAAAATTTGATAAGGCCCTATACAGTTGCAGTTTCAAGGTTGCTCAAGAATGTCTCAGCAAATCAGACAGTATGGATCAAAGATCAGATTGCAGGTTTTGTGCAGTCTGATCTTGACCCACACTAGCCACAAAAGCGCTGTAAGGGTTTAGTCATGTATAAATTGTACTTACATTTGCAGCCCGTGGAACAACACCAAGACCTGTCTTATAACTGATAGCAAACGCAGTGGCTACCCAAGTTGTTATTGTATCTGGGGTTGTTGTATTTATAATACACTTTCCATTGGCACTGAAATACATATAGTATCAGTGAGTTTGAAATAGTTTAAACATAATTATATTTGTCATATGCTTTCTATGTATTCAAGAATGCCTTTGAAGTTACTACAACAGAGCAACTAGAATTTAAAATTGTTTTTTTTTTCTTGAGCCAAAAGAGCACTTAACTCTAAGAGTGTCAAATAAACCCAAGCGACATTTTCAGCCCAGAAATAAAATCCAAATTATTGTAATTTTATGGTTGCTTTAGTTCAGATTGTCTGAGGAAAGCTGACAGTGTAGACCAAAGATCAATCTGCATGTTTTGTGATCTTGATCTACACTGACCGCAAAGGCAACTATAGTAGTGAAAGGTGCTTTAAGGGTTTATAAATGAAACAGCCATTTCAGGGAAGAAAACAAGACCAAACAGATATTGCAGTATCATGATGGTTTTGATCAGAATGTTTGAAAAAAAAAAAAGAGACCAAAGACTGAAAATTAGACATTGCCATTATCCATGAAATAACTAGCACCATTTTCTCCTTTTCAAAAAATGTTTTCAAAAAGCATTTTATCCTCAGGGTTGTTTAAACATGGGACTGTTTGGTGAAGGGTTAAATTTTTACTAGACAATGAAATTTTATGCTCATAAATATCGAAAGCATTTGCAGACCACAAATCAAATGTAGCTAAATCGGGGAATTTCTCTGTTACCACAGTTGAATAAAACTTTCAAGCCCATAGTAAATACCCGAATACGTGTGATTTTATTTCAAACTTATTTTTCAGAGAAAAATATCTCCTTATCAGACAGTGTAGATCCAAGATCAGACTGCATCTTCTGCAGCTTATGGGTTAACTTTAGGAAAAAAATGTTTTTAAGACCTTGAGGAAGAGATTTTTTGAGAATATGGTTGGAAACAGAGAAAATAATCATAAACAGCATTTTCTCCTTTTCACACAATGTTGTCTACTCTTTCAGACAACTTCTAACATCCATTTCATATGTGAGCCAAGCTCTGTGAAAAGGGGGCTTAATGACTTCGCAAAAAGTATCAACAGAGGTAAGCCTGCACAGTCCGCGCAGGCTGATCTGGGCCGAAACTTTTTGCTTTTGGTCAATTTTCTGCATGTCAAAAGACCATTGCACCTCATGATTCAGAAAGTTGTTATACAAACAGATTTCAGGATCGTACGAGTATAATACGGAGACCACTTTTTCAGCATCACGCATTACGGAGATGCATTGAGCCCCCTTTTGCCAGAGCATGGTTTATTTAATTTTTTTTTTTGTGTGTGCAAAAATTTTCTATTTTGAAAGATCTAAAATTTTTATGTTTGCTACAGAGTCAAAATGTAAGGCACACAGAAGGATAGACTTAGTTCCTGTCTTTCCTCATGTTTTCAAAGTCTTCATCCAAAGGGTGATAAAAACCGGGAATCAGTTGGAAAATGGCATGACAGGAATACATACTCCGCAACTTCATTGGAAAACAGCCATGTCTCTGGAAAGATCTGTCGTACACGTGGTTCAGACCCAGACCGGACAGCAGTAGCACTTTTTAAAATTGGCCCTGCGTCCAAGTTTTTTCTTAAAAATATCGGTGGAAATGGTCCTCCTGTTGTGATATTTTTTTCAAAATTGAAAACTTCAAGCTTTTACTCACAGTGTGCATCATAGATAAAAATGGATCTTTTCAATCAGTAAACACTCTGGAGTGATTATTCAATTTTATGGTTGTTTAGGTCTGAATATGTCCCGAATGTCAAAAAAGTGTAGATCTGAAAGACTGCACATCATGTGCTGTTTGATCTTGATCTGCACTATTTTGCAAAAGCACTCAAGGATGTATCAGAATTAGTAACTAATTTGTAAAGTAACTAATTTGTAATTATGTAATACTTTTTTGGTCATGAAACATGAAACATAGACAGGAAGGTTTCCATAAATACATACTCTGCAACCTCATTGGAAAACAGCCATGTCTCAGGGAAGATCTGTCGAACACGTGGTCCAGATCCTGACTCGACTACAGCACCACTTTTTAACGCTGGCATGGCAACCATAGCATTCTCCAGCATTATTGGTGGAAATGGTCCCCCTGTCATATTTTTCAAATAGCTACTTTTCATATTTATATATGTGAGTTCTGTATGTGTGTGTGTGGTTTTTTTTTTTTTTTTTTCCCATTCATTTACATCTACTTTTACAGCTGCAAGCTCAGGTTGCTCAATGACAACATGAAGGACTGGTAACCCAAGAGTTATGAGTTTGAATTTCACTTAGGCAGAAACTCTTTCAAAAGGACTGAAAGTCCTTTTGACAGGATTCATGCTCCTTCCATTCTTAAAGATAGTCTAACTTTGTTTATATAGGAAAGAAGCCAGTGGCTTTGGAAGAGTGTTGTGTGTGAAGTTCTGATTTCAGAAATTCCAGGAATGCATTTAAATGTGCACTTGCTGCAGTGACATCACTAAAAAACTGTTAAAAAGTGTTTTAAAAAGTGTTTATACCTTTTACCAAGTGATCCCATGTTCAACCGAACCTGATGATCAAATCTTTTAAAAACATTGTGGAGAACATACTGGTAAAACATACTCTCTCCTTTTCCAACAATATTTTCTACCATTTTATCAACCTAATCCATGATATGAGTGTCAGTTATTTTGTCATCAGCAAATGCTTTTAATTTTGCCCAGCCTATGATATTATAATTTGTTAAATGGTTAACTCTTTCGGCGCCAAATAAATAAACTCGACTTCTTTTGGTGGCTGTAAATGCAATCCACAGAGACCGAGAAAGATTTTTATCGTGGGGGCTTGACTAGTTAAGCGGACGGTACAGATCAAAGATCAGACTGCACATTCTGTGCAGTCTGATCTTGATCTGTACCATCCGCAAAAGTCCCTGTTTTCGCCTATGGTGCTGAAAGGGTTAAAGCCAATAAAATCTAATAGTGCCAAGCAAATAAAATAAACATTTGCACCATGGCAAAGGGGGATTTAATGCATCCCTGTGATGCAATATAACAACTAAGTCATCACATAATTATGGATCCATAAAATCCATATTTGTCTTACAACTGATTGAATCAAAAGGTAGATAGTCCTTTGACATGCAGAAAATTTACAAACAGCAAAAAGTTTAGAACCATATCTGCCTGCACAGGACTGGTGCTGATGCATTAACTCTTTACCACACAATCACAGGTTTTGATGACCCTGAACAAAAAGACTTTTGAAAACATTGTGGGAAAAGGAGAAAATGATGGTAACCAGCATTTTCTCCATTTCCCACAATGTTTTCTATCCTTCCCAAAACAAACTTCAATTTTTGAGCCATATTTAATTTGTCGTCTGCAAATGCTTTCAATTTGGACAAGTCTGAAATTTCGTTGTGTGGTAAAGAGTTAACTCTTTACCGCACAATGCTGAATTTTAACCACCCTGAAGAAGAAGGCTTTTGAACACATTGTGGGAAAAGGAGAAAATGCTGGTAAGCAGCATTTTCTCCTTTTCCCACCATGTTCTCTACCCTATCGAAGTCGAAAATACTTATTTGAGCAACATTTATTTTGTCGCCTGCAAATCCTTTTAACCCTTTACCAAACAATCCAGGGTTTTCACGACCTTGAAAGAGAAGCCTTTTGAAAACATTGTGGAAAAAGGAGAAAATGGTGGTAACCAGCATTTTCTCCTTTTCCCACAATCTTTCCTACCATTCCCAAAACAAATTTAAATTTTTGAGTCACATTAATTTTGTCGTCTGCAAATGCTTTCAATTTGCACAAGTGTAAAATGTTGTTGTCTGGTAAAGAGTTAAGTTGGTCAAGTCCAAAATTTTTTCGTTTGGTAGACAAGTTAAGACCTCTTTCCACAAAGCATGACTCACATGTAACGATACTAGTTAAAAAGGCAAATGGTTTATTACAGAGACAAAAGTTTATAATATTATCAATGTCCTCATGTCCCCCGCATACCAGAAGCAAAATGGAAAAGTACTTTATGATTGCAAAAAATAGAGAAGAGAAAATTTTTGGCTTACTCCAAATAGGTCTTGCTTCGTGTAAATATGCATCTGTCATGACAACTAGACCTGCCTCCTGAAGAAGAAGAAGAAAACGTCTATAATTTTTGTGCGACAATTTAATGTCTGATTGTGTTTTTTTTCTTAATGCTTTTCAGCAGTTTACAGAAATCTAACAGTGAATTATATATCCTTATAATTGGCCGGTGAATGTTATAATTCACCAGTGAATGTTATAACTTTTATAATTTTGACATGCCGAGGATACTTATAGAACATAAATTAATTTTTAGCGGGTGAATGTCAGATTTTATGACTTTGTCAACATCACTGATGACGTCATTATTACAGATAGTCCATATCCGACTGTAGATTGAATAGGCTATTTTGCTTATATTTTTCACAATGAGCAAAAAATTAAACGTGAAAGGAAAGGTTAAAGTGAAGAGCATCAATTGTTTGTTTCAGTGTATGACTGAAATTTCTTTCATCTTGTGAAAAGCAAAGGCCATATCTTCACTTGTGGCTTTGCCACTTGCACAAATATAGCCTTTGCTTTTCACTCAATTTAAGAAAGTTTGATCTTGCACTGAAAAAGACAATTATCCTCTCTATTTTGGATAAAAATAGGAGTGTTTAGTGTAAATATAAAGATCTGCTGTTCTTCTGATTTCTTTCATCTGCCTAACCCTTTGCCAAACGATTCCCTGTTTTAATGAGCCTGAGAAAGATGCCTTTTGAAAGTATTGTGCAAAAGGAGAAAATGCCCGTAAATAGGATTTTCTCCTTCCCCACAATGTATTTTACCCTTTTAAAATCATCTTTTGAGCTACTTTTTATATGTTGTCTGCAATGTTTTCAATTTGGTCAAGTCTAAAACTTTACCATTTGGTAAAAAGTTAAAATTTTGCATCAGGAAGCAATTAGTTAGAGTGTTCTAACATTAATTTTAGCTACTTTGCTGACAGTAAAGATCATGACCAGAATCCAGTCTGCTCCTGGATCTATACTCTTTGTAAATTCTTGACACATTTCACCTAAAACAGTATTGAAATTACAATACCTGCTTGTTTTTCATTAGTTTTGTTTTAAGGGTTAAATCATTGAGCAGTTAACTTAAGTACATAATTACATGTATTATCATACATTATATTTATAATATTATAATTATCATTAATTATTGAAATGGAAGTATAATCCAAGACAAGGTGTGAATGGGGTCCTTTTTGGTAGATTTGTATGCCAAGTCAACTCTCTGTGTTTCTTTTGATCTGAACCATATTGCCTATCAGTATATTGTTTGTGGATAAGTTTTTGTATCTTTTGCGGACTCTAATTTTCGTAACTTTTGCAGATAATTCATAATACCAAACCTGTTCCGCTTGGTTATATCTTCCGTTGCTTTTCGCTTCACCAAAACATGCAGCTGATGTCACTTAATGTGGCGTTCATTTGATGTATGGTTTTGATAAGAATTTTCTAGAACTATAGTCTTACACTGAACATCAGTAGATACAGCAGCCTTGCAGGTTTTCCAAGTACACCACCGTTCAGAATAAGCTTGTTACTACTACCTGATTTAAATCTACCTGGTTTTATTCAAGGCTCATCAGTTGATCCGCAATCGATACAAACATTTTATCCGTATTCGTAGGAATGAAATTATAGTCATAATCCTCAAATGCAATCTGCCCAACCATAAAGCATGAGTAAGCATGCGTTCTTTGCATTCCACTTTAAGATTTTGCTTTAACCCTTCACCAAACAATCCCGTGTTTCAGGACCCTGGTAAACAAGGCTTTTGAAAACATTGTGGGAAAAGGAGTAAATGCTGGTAACCAGCATTTTCTCCTTTTCCCACAATGTTTTCTACCTTACTGGAGACCTATAAGCTCATTTGTACCACTACTGAATTTATTATCTGCAGGTATTCTGAATTCGAGGCAATCTAAAATTTATTGTTTGGGAAATGGTTAACAAAACACTCTGTTATAGTTGCTACTGTATTTATACCTATCTGTCTAGAACCAACAGAAAAAAGATCAGACTGATGTAATGGCTTGTCATTTTCTATATATAGATATATATATATACAGGATCTATAAACTACTCATAAGCAACAGAATCATGCATAGCCTACTTGACTAACCAACTAATTTTTCTTGTCCCTGCCTGTGCCATTGAGTAAATCCATACAAATGAATATTCACTTCTCCATATCATTGCTAAGTAAATACTGCCCTACAAATCAGCTTTTTCGGACTTTAAGAGTACCTTTACAGTCCTGAAATAAGGAAAGTTTATGTGTTCTTCCCAAAACTGAAAAAAAAATTGGATACAATAAATAAATTGAAATTACAGATGAAAAGTCATTGTGACCCATTACTGATATTTACCCTAAAGACAGACGCTGCATCCTTCCCTCTGTTTGGCACTGGGAAGAACCATCTCAGACATGGTCCAAACCGTGAACATGGTGAAGGTGGCACACTATCATACTTGGCTAACTCATCTTCAACCTAAAGTGCATGAATTCTAATTCTATAATCATAAAATGCAGAAATATTTAATCATTTTATTCATAAATACTTTACTTATTTGTTCAGTTCTATGTTCAAGCCCCAATGGCCAACATTCTCTAAAAATCTAAGAAGTAATCAAACAAAAGATATCATCTAGCACCGTAATGTGTTTTCATAGTACATGTAACAGTATCCAATGGCTTCACACCAATGAGCTTAACACTTTACCACACAATCCTGACTTTTAACAACCCTGAGAAAGAAATCTTTTGAAAACATTGTGGAAAAAGGAGAAAATGCTGGTAATCAGCATTTTCTCTTTTTCCCACAATGTTTTCTACCCTTTCAAAAACAAATTTCAGTTTTTTCTTTTTGAGTCACATTTATTTTGTCGCCCGCAAATGCTTTCAATTTGGACATGTCTAAAATTTTTGCTGTTTGGTTAAGAGTTAATCAACTCTCTACCAAATGACAAAACTTTGGGACTTATCCAAATCCAAGTACTTCAAAATTAAAGTTACATGTGGTTAAAATAGTGAAGATTGTTCTTGAAAGGGTAGAAAACACTGTGGGAAAAGGAGAAGATGCTGGTCACCAGCATTTTCTCCTTTCCACCACAATGTTTTCAAAAGCCTTTTTCCGCAACATAAAAGGAATTACAGCAATTATAAGCTTGATTTTGATAAATCTAAAACAGAAAAAGTTGATAAAGTTTTAGACTCAACCAAATTGAAAGCATTTGTAGACGAGGGTGGAAAACACACCCAATTCTAATTGTTTGGTAAAGGGTCAAATACCTATTATCTTTTCTAACTTGAATTTTGAGCTTGGTTTGTCCAAAAAGTAGCTTTTTTTTTAATCCTTAACCCTTTACCACATAATCCTGAGTTTTAATGACCCAGAGAAAGAAGCCTTGGGAAAACATTGTGGGGAAAGGAGAAAATGGTGGTAACCAGCATTTTCTCCTTTTCCTACAATGTTTTCTATCCTGTCAAAGAGAAATGCCATCATTTGAGCCACATTTAAATTGTGGACTACAAATACTTTCAATTTGGACAAGTCTAAAATTTTGTTGCATGGTAAAGATTTGTATTGGAATTGGATGCCGTTTGTAACAGCTTAGGTCATATCACGGCTGTCAGTGCACTTATGCATGTATTTCCTGGCTTTCTTACACCAGTACTGACACAACTTTCACTGACTACTTTTCTCATATGCATCAGAGGTGAGAGGCAAAAAAATCGTCTTAAAGAAAGTTTGCCTCAACCACATATCAAACTCATAACCACCAGGTCACAAGTTGGATTCACTAGCCATAATGAGCTACCCAACCGGGTAAAGAGTTAAAGTGCTGAATATATCTGAAAAATGTCTTATAAGCATATCATAAGTATTACATATACATGTAGTAGTTTTACCATTTCTTGTGTAATATCATTGCCAGTTTTCAACAACAGCACACTCTTGTCAACTGCCAGTACACTGCATTGAGAACCTGGATCAGCCCTCACAATCAAAGATACTGGTATGCCAGGTTTGGAAGACCTTAAAGAGTATCCTATCTTAACCTGCACATAGAAAATATGAAAATTATTTGAGCCATGCTCTGTAAAAGAGGGTTTAATGCATCTGCAAAAAGTATTGAAATGACCCATCTCAGCCAGCACAACCCACACAAGCTGAAATGGGTCAAAACTTCCCCATTTGTAAATTTTCTGCTCATCCAAGGACCATTCTACCACAAGATCCAGATGGCTGTTTGACTAAATGGACTTTATGGATCCATTGTTATGTGATGAATTGCTTGGTACGATGCACTTCGAAAATACTTAAACCCCCTATTCCCAGAGAGCACCTTGTATGAATTAACTCTTTACCAGACGACAAAATTCTAGCCTTGTCAAAAGTGAAAGCATTTGCAGACGTCAATTTCAATGTGGCTCAAATGGTGCAACTTTTCTTTGATAGGGTAGAAAACATTGTGGGAAAAGGAGAAAATGCTGGTTACCACAATGTTTTCAAAAGGCTTTTTCTTCAGGGTCGTTAAAACACGTGATTGTGTGGTAAAGAGTTAATTACAAGAGGTATATACCTTCAAAAATGTTTTCAAAAGGCTTCTTTCCCAGGGGCGTCAAAAGGCGACATTGTGCAGTTAAGGGTTAACCCTCTGCATGTTACATCTGTAGCTGATTTTGCAGACAGTATAGATCCAAGACCACACTGAACAGAATATGAAGCACTATCTCAAATGTTAGGTGGGATATTCCAACAAAAGTAGCGAATGGCAGTTAACTCTTTACCAAACAACAAAATTTTTGACTGGTCCAGATTGAAAGAAATTGGAGACGACAAATTAAATGTGACTCAAAAATTGAAATTTGTTTTGGGAAAGGTGGAAAACATTGTGGGAAAAGGAGAAAATCCTGGTCACCAGCATTTTCTCCTTTTCCCACAATATTTTCAAAAGACTTCTTTCTCAGGGTCCTGAAGAGTCGGGATTGTGTGGTAAAAAGTTAAATGATTAGTGATCTTTTTTTATGCATTGCTTTCAAAAGACATCAACAAAATAGGCATTAAAAATCATGTTTTTAAGGCACTCTGACACTGTTGCTATGCACAGCTTTTCAATATGCAAATGTAAATAAAAATGGTTCAATGTATTACAGTATTTAGATGAAGGCAACAGTTGGAGATTACAGCATGTCTACTGAAATGGCAGAATATACTTTCTGTGTCTGAATTCAATGTCCAAGTGAGGCAATGTTGTTGTGTTGGGTCAGTCACGTTCTTCAACTAAAAATTCATTGCAAAGATTGCTTATCAAGGATGGACAAAAAGATGTTAAAAGAAAGGGACTTTGTAAATACCTAAACAGGCTAAGCATCATAATATAAAACTCAACCCTTTACCACACAGTGCTGCTGTTTAATGACCCTGATGAAGAAGGCTTTTGAAAACATTATGGGATAAGAAAACAAGAGCGGCAAATTGTCGCAAAATACGCCCGTCTTACCCCAAGTTGTAAAGTTGGGGCATAATAATGATAAAGGGGAGGTATAGAAAAATAGTAGTGCAGAATATTTTTTTTACTGTTGATTGAAGATAATGGCAGTGTATTTGTGTTGACGGTACTCTTGTTTATACACTTTATGTTGATATCCATAGATACGATAGTGTTGAATTTAAGCCTGAAAAATGACTAAGGACAATAAGAAAAAGTTAAGGAAGCAATAGTTATGTTTCTAATAATCTGAGATGTATGCATCACTGAAATTTCATATACATAGGTAGTGTAGTAAGAGAGATATGCTGCTGACAAAATTTAAGTATGAAAAAGAAGAAAGGGCAATTACTCATAAGGAAGGAAGATTTATTCTTTGTGTACACTGCACCCCATATGATTGCAACAAACACAACTGTCAAATTTAAAGTTAATAGGTTTTAAGATGTGTAAGTTATGCTACCTGGATGCCTGTACGCCATGGCTGATCCCATAATACATCCTGTCTTGAAAGGGTGCATAAAAAATAAGCAATTTATATTTCATGTGCACTGCACTACCCCTTGATGAGATGTATCCAGCCCTAAAATTTCATAACCCGAGGTAGTATAGTTTGAGAGATATGCATCATATAAAATTCAAGTTCGAAAAAAAACCAAGAAAGGGCAATAACTGAAAAATTAAGCAAGCAAGAGTTGAAATTTATATGCACAGCACTTCCCGTTGATGGAATGTATCCACGCATGAAATTTCATATCCTTAGCTAGTATAGTTCTGAAGATATGCACTGGACAAAATTAAAGTTTCAAAATAAAGAAAGAGCAATAAGTAAAAAATTAAGCAAGAGTTATGGTTCATGTGCACTGCACTCCCAGTTGATGAGATCTATCTACGCATGAAATTTCATAGCCATAGGTAGTATAGTTTTGGAGATATGCTCGAGACAAAATTCAAGTATGAAAATAAGTCAAAAATTAAGGAAGGAAGAGTTATGATTCCTGTGCACTGCACTCCCCGTTAATAAGATGTATGCAGGCATGAAATTTCATAACCCTAGGAAGTATAGTTTTGGAGATATTCACCGGAGAAAATGCAAGTATGAAAAAGAAGAAAGGGCAATAACTGAAAAATTGAGGAAGCAAGAGTTATGATTCCTGTGCACTGCACTCCCCCTTAATGAGATGTATGCAGACATGAAATTTCATAACCGTAGGTAGTATAGTATTGGAGATATTCACTGGACAAAATTCAAATATGAAAAACAAGAAAGGGCAATAACTGAAAAATTAAGGAAGCAAGAGTTATGATTCCTGTGCACTGCACTCCCCCTTGATGAGATCTATCCATGCATGAAATTTCATAACCGTAGGTAGTATAGTTTTGGAGATATGCTCCGGACAAAATTCAAGTATGAAAAACAACAAAGGGCAATAAGTCAAAATTAAGGAAGCAAGAGTTATGATTCCTGTGCACTGCACTCCCCCTTGATGAGATCTATCCACTCATGAAATTTCATAACCCTAGGTAGTATAGTATTGGAGATATTCACCGGACAAAATTCAAGTATGAAAAACAAGAAAGGGTAATAACTGAAAAATTAAGGAAGCAAGAGTTATGATTCCTGTGCACTGCACTCCCCCTTGATGAGATCTATCCACTCATGAAATTTCATAACCGTAGGTAGTATAGTTTTGGAGATATTCACCGGACAAAATTCAAGTATGAAAAACAAGAAAGGGCAATAAGTCAAAAATTAAGGAAGCAAGAGTTATGATTCCTGTGCACTGCACTCCCCCTTGATGAGATCTATCCACGCATGAAATTTCATAACCGTAGGTAGTATAGTTTTGGAGATATGCTCCGGACAAAGAACTGGACGCCGCCCGCCCGCCCGCCAACCACGGGTGATCCCATAATACGTCCCGTCTTCGACGGGCGTATAAAAATGCTGGTAACCAGTATTTTCTCCTTTTCCACAATATTTTCTGTCCTTCCAAATACAATTTTCAGTTTTTGAGTCATCAGTCATATTTTTTTGTCGCTTGCAAATGCTTTGAATTTGGAAATGTCTAAAATTTTGCCATGTGGTAAAGGGTTAACAACATGTTTGAAGAGGGGAAGTGTAAAAGTCTGTTCTCCTACTTCCTCTTGCTGCACTGTTCTTCAAATGCAAATTAACTCTCTACCAGACGAAAACATTTTAGATATGTCAAAACTGAAGACACAAGTTATATGTTGTTCAAATGGTGTGAATTTTCCATGAAAGATTAGAAAACATTGTGGGAAAAGAAGAAAAGGCTGGTTACCAGCATTTTATTTCTTTCTAAAAATACTTCCAAAAGGCCTCTTTCTCAGGGTCGTTAAATCTTTCATTTGTTGGGTAAAGAGTTAACCCTTTACCACGCGACAAAATTTGAGACCTGTCTAAATCCAAAGGCGTATGCAGATGCCAAATTAAATGTGCCTAAAATTGTCAAAATTGTCTTTGATAAGGAAGAAAACATTGTGGGAAAAGGAGAAAATGCTGGTTACCAGTATTTTTTTCTTTTCCCACAATGTTTTCAAAAGTCCTGTTTTTCAAGGTCGTCAAAAGTTGGCATTGTGCGGTAAAGGGTTAACCATTTACCAAATAATCCCAACTTCTAATGACCTCCAGAAAGAAAGCTTTAGACAAGAGGGCTAGTGGCCCTAAGTGCTCACCCGAGTAAGGTCATCTAGGAAAGATAAGGCTGAAAAGATCCTGGTCATGTTGATGTAAAACGCACAAGTGTAAGAAACATACTTTTTGACTGTTTAGCCTATTTTTGAATTTCTAACCTGGCTCAAAATGTGGCCTCTAGAGTCACACAAGGTTTCTCTAAGATTTGGCCCCATGACCTACATTTTGACTTAATGTGACTTGATATCATTCTGTTCCGAGATTTCATCCATACAAACATTCTAAACCAAGTTTCATGAGTATAAGGCTGAAAATGTCTAAGTTTTGGCCCCTTGACCTACTTTTTGACCTGACGTGACCCAATTTCAAACTCGTCCAAGATGTTATCCAGACAAACATTCTGACCAAATTTCATGAGTATCGAGCTGAAAATGTGGCCTCTAGAATGCACACAAGGTTATTCTATGATTTGGCCCAGTGACCTACTTTATGACTTGACATGACCCAATTTTCTATGTGTCCAAGATTTTATCAAATCAAACATTCCAACCAAGTTTCATGAGTATCAGGCTGAAAATGTGGCCTCTAGAGTGTACACAAGGTTTTTCTAAGATTTGGCCCCGTGACCTACTTTTAGACCCGATAACACCCAATTTCACATATGTCCGAGATTTCATCCAGACAATCACTTTGACCAAGTTTCATGTGTTTCAGTTTGAAAATGTGGCCTCTAGAGTGCACACAAGGTTTTTCTAAGATTTGGCCCAGTGACCTACTTTTTGACCCGACATAACCCACTTTCAAACCAGTCCGAGATTTTATCCAGAAAAACATTCTGACAAAGTTTCATGCGTATCAGGCTGAAAATGTGGCCTCTAGAGTGTACACAGACTTTTTCTTAGATTTGGCCCTGTGACCTACTTTTTGACCCAATTTCAAACATGTCCGAGATATTATCAAGACAAACATTCTGACTAAGTTTCCTGAGTATCAGGCTGAAAATGTGGCCTCTAGAGTGCACCCAAGGTTTTTCTAAGATCTGACCCTGTGACCTACTTTTTGACCCCACATAACCCAATTTCAAACTTGTCCGAGATTTTAGCCAGACAAACATTCTGACCAAGTTTCATGAGGATCTGGCTGAAAATGTGGCCTCTAGAGTGCACACAAGGTAATGTTGACGACCGCACGAAGGACGACGGACACAGCACGATCACAAAAGCTCACCTTGAGCACTTCATGCTCAGGTGAGCCAAAAACATCTTGGGGAAAGGAGAAAATGCTGGTAACCAGTATTTTTTCTTTTTCCACAATATTTCCTAACCTTTCACAGACACATCAAATTATTTTTGCCACGTTTAGTATATTCTCTGCAAATGCTTTCATTTTGGACCAGTCTAAAATTTTGTTATGTAGTAATGAGTTAAATGAACTGCCTTCAAGCATTAGAGTATTTGGATCCAGATAAAAGCTGGCAGTCAACACATTTGAACCATGCTCTGGTAAACAAGGGCTTAGTGCATCTCCATGATGTATGATACCAAGCAAGTTATCACATGATCATGGATCCATAAAATCCATTTTGTATAACAACCGACCGAATTATGAGGTATACTGGTCCTTTGAGCTGCAGAAAACTGACCAGTAGCAAAAAGTTTCAGCCAAGGTCAGCCTCTGCTGACCTGAGTCAAAACTTTTCGCAGAAGCACTAACCCTTTACCGCACAATGCCACCTTTTAACGCCCCTGGGAAAGAAGCCTTTTGAAAACATTGTGGGAAAAGGAGAAAATGCTGGTAACCAGCATTTTCTCCTTTTCTCACAATGTTTTCTACCCTATCATAGAAAAACTGCACAATTTTAGCCACATTAAAATTGTCGTCTGCAAATGCTTTCAATTTGGACAAGGCTAAAACTTTATCGTCTGGTAAAGGGTTAAGCCCACTTTTCGCAAAGCACAGCTTATTTATTTCTAGCTGGACAATGTCATTTGTACTGGGACAATTAATTTCCTCAGCTACACATTTGTTGATACGCTTGGTCCTCAGATGTGTAAACATTTCAAGAAAATCTTGTTGTGGGAACCACAATAAATATTAAACTTACATCATTTTCGAATATTCCTTCAACATTGAAGGAGATAGAATCTACAATGATTTCCGCATTCTTCTTTACAAAATACACAATGATTCTCGCTGTCGGCGCCATCTCTGCTGTCATCATTAATTTCAAAAGAAGCCATCTGTTCTCCATATGGATTTTATTGCACAAAACAATGCTCCCTCGAGATATGATCTGGTAATATAGAATATATGAGTATTTAGTCACTGAAATAAATAAAGATATGAATAATACCCTTGTTTTAACTCTTTATCAATTGTAGACTTGCCCAAATTAACCCTTTACCAAACAACAAAAATTTTAGACTGGTCCAAACTGAAAGCATTTGCAGACGCCATCATAAATATTACCGAAAAATGGAAGTTTTTTTGGGGAAGGGCAGAATATATTGTGGGAAAAGGAGAAAATGCTGGTTACCAGCATTTTCTCCTTTTTCCACAATGTTTTCCAATAGTTTCTTTCTCAGGGTCGCTAAAAGTCGGGATTGTGTGGTAAAGGGTTAAATGCTTTTCAGATGACAAAATGAACGTGACAAATTGAAATTTGTCATTGGAAGGATAGAAAACTTCGTGGGAAAAGGAGAAAATGCAGCAATGTTTCTATTTATTGGTCTTTATTGATCATTGATTCAAGGTTATTATCAATATTTGGACCATGCTCCGTGAAAACTGGGCTTAATGCATTTGCAAAAAGTATCGACCCAGGTCACCCCGTGCAGCCCATGCAGGCTTGACCTGGGCCGCAACTTTTTGCAATTGTTAAATTTTCTGCATGTCAAAGGACCTTTCTACCTCCAGGTCCAATGGGTTGTTAGACAAAATAGATTTTATGGATCCGTAATTATGTGATGACTTGCTTAGTATCATGCATCACGGAGATACACTTACCTCCCCTTTTGCCAGAGCACTGCTCATTTAACTCTTTACCACACAATCCCTCGTTTTAACGACCCTGAGAAAGAAGCCTTTTGAAAACATTGTGGGTAAAGGAGAAAATTCTAGTAACCAGCGTTTTCTACCTTTCCCACAATGTTTTCTACCCTTTCAAAAGCAAATTTAAGGTTTTTCAGTCTCTTTTACTTTGTCGTCATATTTATTTTGCGGTCTAAAATTTTGTTGTTTGGTAAAGAGTTATACAGTGCTGTTTGAAAGTTGTCTGCTGTAACTTTGTTTCAGAAGCTGATGATTCAGTGATACCACAGCAGGCTGCACAACAATCCATAATAAGTATGTTCTTTGTGATATGTTACCTCTTTAACTCCTTACCAAACGACAAATTTTCAGGCTAATCCAAATTGAAAGCATTTGCAGACGACAAAATAAATTTGAATGAAAAATTGAAACCTGTTTTGGGAAGGGTAGAAAACGTTGTGGGAAAAGGAGAAAATGCTGGTTACCAGCATTTTCTCCTTTTCCCACATTGTTTTCAAAAGGCCACTTTCTCAGGGTCGTTAAAAGTCGGGATTGTGTGGTAAAGGGTTAACTCTTTACCACACAAACAAAATATGGACTTGTCCAAATTTAACCCTTTACCGCACAATGCCGCCTTTTGACGACCCTAGGAAAGAAGCCTTTTTAAAACATTGTAGGAAAAGGAGAAAATGCTGGTAACCAGCATTTTCTCCTTTTCCCACAGTGTTTTATACCCTGATGAAGACAGAAACAATAATTTACATTGTCTGCAAATGCTTTCAATTTGGTCAGATCCAAAATATTGTGGTATGGTTTAGGGTTAAAGCATTTGCAGACTACAATTTAACTGTTGTTCAAATGATGGAATTTGTCCTGCATAGGGTAGAAAATAATGTGGGAAATGGAGAAAATGCTGGTTACCAGCATTTCCTCCTTTTCCCACAATGTTTTCAAAAGGCTTTTTTCCCCAGGGTCATTAAAAGTTGGGATTGTGTGGTAAAGGGTTAACAAAAGACAAAATTTCAGACCATTACATTGTAGAAACATTTGCAAAATAGAAATCAAGTAAGGTTCAAACGATGGAATTGTCTTTGACAGGTCATGAAACATTGCGGAAAAAGGAAAAAAGAAATTTCAAAAGCTTATGGGAGCCAACACTCCACTGCAGTTGCTTGATTTTCAGAAAAAATTCTAAGTAAAAAAGGGGGCATAACTGCGTCAAAAATATCTTGATAGTTATCTAACACTCTTGTATGGGTTCCCCTTCTAATAGTTAACAACTTATCCGAGTTTGAAGTAAGTGTCTTCAGTAATAACAGAGGAATTATAAAATATCAAAGTTTTTGCATGACAACAATGCAGACAACGACGCCAGAGCTATGGCAGTAACTCAACGTTTCCTTAAAAAAAAAGACAGGTTAAAAAGGGCATAACTGTGTCAAAAATATTTTGAGGGTTACCTGCCAAATTTGTATTGGTTTCCCTTTTTATAGGCAATGAGGAGGCTATGACAACGAGGTTAGCACCATGTTTTGATCATGGGAGATATAGAGGATATTTGGTTTTTTTTTTCGGTGAAAGACCGAAATTCATTTCATTGAGTGAACATCATTGGTAATTTTTTCACTCGTGGCAGCCACAAGTGAAAATATTACCAATGATGTTCAGACATTGAAATAACTTTTGATTTTTCAGCGAAAAAAACAAATTTCTATTTATTTCATGCTTCTAACCCTTATTTTGTTGGAACTTTCATCGAAATCCAGTACAGTTGTTTTTGGTAATTCCCCATGGCGTACCCCCTTCACATAACAATGCATTACAATATCACGTAAAGTGCTAGAAATATAGTGTAAATTAAGTCATATTTCCCTCCATTTGAATGGCATGCGCTGATTTCCTAGGTAACCAGTGTGCAAGAACTACTATTTCCGCCTTCAGTTGAAGAGTTAGACAATATAAAATTGGTATTTTCACTGGTCATAACCATGAAATATCAAACCATAATCCACCATTATTTCTTAGTTAACTACCGAAAAGCATGGAATAAAGTATGGTAAACTGGGTCAAAAAGTTTTTACCAGAATATGGTCATAAAAAGATTGGGACACACAGCCCCTGAATCACAAGTCTTCTGTTACGGTGAGCAAGCTTTTGAGGCTTGGCAATATGTCAATAAAGAGGGTGTAGGCAGCTGAAGTGGCCTCAGGCTTGGGTCTTTGAGCTGATGATGACGATCATCATCATCATCATCATCATCATAGCCGTAGAGGTGAGTTGATTATTAAGGTGGGAATAATAACAGATTATCGTAATAATAAAAACAAGAGGACCATGATGGTCCTAAATCGCTCACCTGAAATGCAACTCAGCTGTCATTGTTATGGCCACTTGCCTCTTGTTTTTTTGCTCTGCATATAAGCCATCGTTCACAGATATGGCCTTCATATTCAGTCTCAATATTGTGATTATACCTTTTTTATGAGTAGGTCCAAAAATAAATTAGATATGCAATGACCTTTTGATAGACAGGCAACTGAAAATTTGACAACAATTAGACAATAATTGCAGAAAGCAGTTAAAAGACTCAGTGTTTCCCAATAGTGGCACATACCTGGTACAGGTTGACATCTGCGACAGCCCAAAATAGGGTTCCACTTATAATGATACTCAGGGGACCGAAGAAATCATAGCGTTTTACCTGAATATCGTTTTAATTGATGTATATTCTTATAAAAAGAGACCCTGTTGGGACCAAGGGATTAACGTCATTATAAGCAATATATCGTATTAAGCAATATAGTAGTAAGCAAAGTTTAATGTAATTGTTGCAGAGATGCTCAAGAAATTAATTAATATTTCAGCAGATCAGTACTGAGTTGACTCTTTTCAAGATGTAATGGTGATCAACCTCTTTCCCACAACCAAGTGCAAGAAGACTCAACACCATAATGCTATATGCCAAATATGAAAGCTCTAGCCCTTACAGTTTGGGACAAGAAGATTTTTAAAGATTTCCCTCTTCATCTCTATGTGAAATCCGAGACCAACAAAATATGGCTAATTTTCACACCAGGGCCATAATTTTAAGTGTTTTGGTAGAAGGCTACTAGATGATGCTACATGACAAATATGAAAGCTCTAGTCCTTACGGTTTGGGACAAGAAGATTTTTAAAGATTTCCTTCTTTATCTCTATGTGAAATCCGAGAACCCACAACATAGGGCCAATTTTTAACACCAGGGCCATAATTCGAAGTATTTTGGTAGAGGGTCACTAGATGATGCTACATGCCATATATGAAAGCTCTAGCCCTTACGGTTTGGGACAAGAAGATTTTTAAAGATTTCCTTCTTTATCTCTATGTGAAATCAGAGAACCCACAACATAGGGCCAATTTCCACACTAGGGCCATCATTTGAAGTATTTTGGTAGAGGGCCACTAGATGATACTACATGCCATATATGAAAGCTCTAGCCCTTACAGTTTGGGACAAGAGGATTTTTAAAGATTTCCTTCTTTATCTCTATGTGAAATCCGAGAACCCACAACATAGGGCCATTTTCAAACTAGGGCCATAATTTGAAGTATGTTGGTAGAGGGTCACTAGATGATGCTACATGCCAAATATGAACGCTCTAGCCCTTACGGTTTGGGACAAGAAGATTTTTAAAGATTTCCTTCTTTATCTCTATGTGAAATCAGAGAACCCACAACATAGGGCCAATTTCCATACTAGGGCCATAATTTGAAGTATTTTGGTAGAGGGGCACTAGATGATGCTACGTGCCATATATGAAAGCTCCAGCCCTTACAGTTTGGGACAAGAAGATTTTTAAAGGTTTTTCTTTCGGTTGCCATGGCAACCAGAGTTCTTCATGGAATTCAATTCTTTGAAGTATTTTGAAAGAGCATGACCTAAGGATCATTTCTGTGAAGTTTGATTGAAATCTAATCGTTAGTTTAGGAGGAGAAGATTTTTTTTGTAATTGTGAACGGACGGACGGACAGACGGACGACGGACATTGACCGATCACAATAGCTCACCTCGAGCACTTCGTGCTCAGGTGAGCTAAAAACCCCAAAAAGTCTGAATGACAGAATGCTTTCATCTGAAAATGAAATACACCCTGATAAAATGAGCTGTCATAGTTACCATATATGTTAAGCACTTATTCCGAGCTGTACTTGTGATTCGAAAAGTTGCATATTTACCAGCCTGTAAAAAAAAAAAAAAAAAAATTATGAATATATTCAATTCAAAAAGAGTATGTATATACATACGGAATATTATGTTGTAGTAACTTTCCTGGTGGTTGTATTTAATGCGAGCAGGGTGAGAAAATTTGAGATCACACACGGCTGAAAGTCAAGCGAGATGTCAAAATTTTCTTGCACAGCGAGAAGTAAATACAAGCAACAGGAAATTTACTACAACATAATATTCCCTCTATTGTATACCTACCACTTTCAAAGACAGAATTTTGCAATCACTGACATTTTATTCCATACCAGTAAACAGCATAAAAGAAATAATGGTAAAGTGGCTAGTAACTTTGTTTTTATGAATGACGGATAAATATTGTAGAGTAACATTTTGACCAATCAAATCATGAACAATGCATATGTATTCCACGAGTGAGTTATGTCATCATACTATACATGTATTTGGAACCATATTTCACAGTGTGTAGATACACATTTTTTTTTCTGTGTGTGTGTTATTTTATTGGCATGCGACACATGTATTTGAACTGGAAAAATTTCAGGTATATAATAAACAGATATACACTGGATAATCAGCCAAAATATTTCAAAACCAAGGTTGTTTTGGCCTGAATATGCTGAGTAGGCAGTGAGGCATGTTCTCCTTTTCCCCACAGTGTTTTCTACCCTTTCAAGGACAAGTAGCATAATATGAGCAACATTTAATTTGTTGACTGCAAATGCTTTCAGTTTTGACAAGTTTAAAACCTTCATCTTCTTGTTAAGAATAAAATCAAGTTTATGAAACATAGATATAGGAGAACAGCTGACTGTGGGGGCCAATAAAGGTTTTTGGACACCCCTTCCCCATTTTGTCTTGTTTTGCAAATACGCTCAAGAAGCACATAGATATCCTGTATATTTACTTCTACTCTAACATGTCATTTTCTGCACATCAAAAAAAAGCCCTAAAACAGTGAGGCACAGGCAATGAGAGACAGAATATGGAAGATCCAGAGAGAAAGGTAACTTTATGGTACATGTATATATGTCCTAAAACAAGTTTCTTACCTGTGGTGATTTAGTCAATAAGGACACTTGTACGTAGGTTTTGGATGGAGACTGAAATTGCTGCAAATATTTGGTCGCTTTGAGATCCTTATCATACTCTGCCTGTCAAATCATAAAGAGTCCAATATATTGTCATATATAAATATATATGTGAGCCATGCTCTGTGAAGAGGGGGATAAAATTGACCAAGGTCAGCCTGCACAGTCCGCGCAGGCTGACCTGGGTCAAAACTTTTTGCTATATTTATTTTTTTTTTTGCATGTCTAAGGACCATTCTACCTCAAGGTTCAGTCTGTCATTAGAAAATATGGATTTAATGGGGCAACAATCATGGAATGGTTTGCTTGGTATAATCCATCGCGGAGATGCATTAAACCCCCTTCTGCCAGAGAATGTTGCAGATGACTTCATGTCCTTGCACATGAAAGCTTACTAAAACATCTTGGGCAAAGCAGAACATATTGAAGGAAAGACAAACATTTCCTTCATTTTCTATAACCCTTTACAACACAATCCAAAGGTGTAAAGACCCTGAGAATGAAGGTTTTTGAAAACATTGTGGAAAAAGTAGAAAATGCTGGTAACCAGCATTTTCTCCACTTCTGACAATGTTTCCTACCCTTCCAAAAACAAATTCAATTTTTGAGTTGCATTCATTTTGCTTGCAAATGCTTTCAATTCAGACAAGCCTTAACTCTTTTTCACATGACAAAAATGAAGACATGATCAAATTGAAAACATTTGCAGACAACAATTTAAATTTGTCTCAAATGATGGAATTTGTCTTTGATATGGTAGGAAACATTGAAGAAAAAGGAGAAAATGCTGGTTACAAGTATTTTCTCCTTTTCCCACAGTAATTTTCAAAAGCCCTCCTTCTCTGCGCCAATAAAAGTGGGCACTGTGTGGTACGGGATTAAATTCAGTTGTTTGGTAAAGAGTTAAAAGGTATGGAAAAGCTTTCAGGAAAAGAAGCAGTTCTTCCCTTTCCTATAATGTTTCTAAATCACCCAAAACATAGTTTTGCTTCCTTCAAATTTTACTTGGCCTGAGGCTTTTTGTGAAGATAGTACATGTATAGTGCAAAAGGACATCATTATGTAAAGTACATGTACAGGATGACAAATACATGAACCATGCTCTGTGAAAAGTGGGCTTAATGCATCTGCAAAAAAGTGTCTACCCAGGTCAACCTTTTCCTGTCCACACAGGCTGACTTAGGTCAAAGCTTTTTGCTATCAGCCAATTTTCTGCATGTCCAAGGCCCAGTCTACCTCATGATTCAGTCTGTTGTTAGACAAAATGGGTTTTATGTTTCCATAATTATGTGATTGATTGATTGATTGTATGGTGTTTAACGCCGTTTTCAACATTATTTCAGTTATATCGCGGCGGCCAGTGCACCTATCCATGCTTTCCTGGAGTTTCTTTTACCAGTACTTCGCACAATATTCTTTCCAAGCCACTGGCTGCTTTCCCACATAACCATTGTCGAAACAACGGTCAGCGGTGAGAGAGGAATGAATCCTGTCGCAATGACTATCATCAATCCTCGGAAAGAAATTGGCCAAGCCGGGGATTGAACCAGCGACCTCCTGTTCTCAAGTCCTGTACGCTACCGACTGAGCTACGGGGGCTTGGCTAATTATGTCTTGCTTGGTATTACACATCACAGACATGGCTCATGTATGTTAGAAAATGTGAACACAGGAAACATTAATAAGCTGCAATATTGCATGCACCTTCAACTAAGCTATATCATAGTAACCACTATGACAGGGGCTTTGCTAGCCCTTTATTCACATGCATTTCAGTTACATGGACCGGTGTTTGGTGATGTTGCCCCCTCACCCAGAATAATGTGAAAACAATTGGGCTGTCTAGTGCAAACAAGGCATTCTGATGTGCATCATATATTTCTTGTCTGCGGATGTCATTCGGTTGAAGGATGGATTCATCGGGAAGGATCCAGTATATATCCTGAATGGTGTATAGGGGAGGCTGAGCACTTTGTGATTGCAGAAGAGGGTGACATTGCTGAAGTACTCAGCTTTGTATTCTCAAGAGCATTTAAGATGTTTTGATACATGGAAGAATCTAAGATATATTGCAAGGATATCAGTGTGTATGATCAGAGATCAGACTGCATGCATTCTCTGTGTAACCTAAGATCTTGATCAGCAAAAAGTATTACATGGTATGCTCAATAATGCCCAGTAACAGTTTACCAAGCAACAAGATTTAAAACCTATCCCTATTCAAATCATTTGCAATTCATAGATTGGAAGTGGCTCAAACGATATGATTTGTCTATTAGATGGTGGAAAACATTGTGGGAAAAAGAGAAAAAAAGATGACTTACTAAAACTGAAGCACTTGTTACATTCAGTAAAACTCTGAACGAGAAAGATGCGATTCCATTTTTTGGTATAGTGATTGTTGTTGGCCCGATTTTTGTTCCATTAATTTCTTCATCGAATGTGGACATCAAGGTGATTGTGATATTTATGACCTGTTCCGATGTCCCCAATGGCTGGTCATTTTGGTCTGACAGGAACACCTAGGTTTCAAAAAACAAACAAGAGGGTCACCACCTTGCTTTATTGCTCACCTGAGTGCATCTAGAAATGAATTTGAAAGTCTTGCCAATTCTTTAACCCTTTACCAGATGACAAAATTTCAGCCTTGTCCAAATTGAAAGTATTTGCAGACAACAATTTCAATGTGGCTCAAAGGGTGCAAGTTTTCTCTGATAGGGTAGAAAACACTGTGGTTACCACCATTTTCTCCTTTTCCCACAATGCTTTCAAGAGTTTTTTCTTTCCCAGGGTTGTTAAAAGTCGGCATTGTGAGGTAAAGGGTTAAACCTTTGGCACAAAATCTGAACATGTTTGATAAAGGACCCACAGCTGAAAAAATTCACAAAACAACTTGTGAGCAAAGAATGATAAACATTGGAGACAAAGGCATAGTTTCTGTTTGAATAATATGGAAAACGTATGGAAAATGGAACATTCGCTTGTTACAAGTATTTGGGCCATGTTCTTGCAAAAGGGGGCTTAAGTCTTTTGAAAACACTGTGGGAAAAGGAGAAATTGCTCGTAACGAGCAATTTCTCCTTTTCCTACAGTGTTTTCTACCCTTTTGGAGAACTTTCTGTCATTTTCATCAAATTTAAAATTGTCGTCTGCAAACTCTTTCAATTTGGACCTGTCTAAATTTTATCGTTTGGGAAAGGGTTAATGTATCTCCATGATGCATTATACTATCTAAGTCATCATATAATTTTGGATCCATTACATCCATTTTCTCTAACAAATGACTGAATCCTGAGGTAAAATGGTCCTTGGACATGCAGAAAATTGACCTAAAGCAAAAAGTTTCGGTCCAGGTCAGCCTGCACAGATTGCGCAGGCTAAGCTGGGTCGATACTTTTTGCAGATGCATTAAGCCCCCTTTTCACAGAGTATGGTTCATTTATTTCTTTTTACTTTTCAAATCCCAAGCTTGGCGAGCTCAGTCAGTAATATACAAGGCTTCTAATGTTGGGGATGAGCCATAATTCCAAGCTTGCCTAACTACTTTTCCAGGTTTAATGAAAGTTATTGAAACAGGATATATTTTTCTCATAACTAAAATTTTTTCCAGAAAGTTTTGGATGGAAACCTGCCAGTGGCTGGGAATACAGTGGTGTGTGACATATGTATAAAAAAAATCCAGGAATGCATGGATGGGTATACTGGCCAGCCACCTGATATAAAGGAGATAATGTTGCAAACAGTGCTAAAAAATGAAACAGGAACAGGAGTAATTCCATTCATTTCCTTCACACTTTTTATTTCATTACTACACCAGCTAATTTTAGGCATACCATTTACTAGCATGTGCATTATGAAAAGGAGGAAAAAGTGACAAAAATGAGAATATCTCACTTAAATGACTTGGAAAACACTGCAGAAAAACAAGCAACTGCCTGTGACAGTGGCTTGGAAAGAGTGTGGTGTAGAGTAATGGTAAAAGAAACTTCAGAAATACATGAGATAGATGTACTGGCCTCCATGATATAATTGAAATACTATTGAAAATGACATATAACTCTTTAATCACACTTCAAAAATGTAGACTTGTCCAAACTGAACACATTTGCAGACAACAATTTAAATGAGGCTCAAATAATTGATTTGTCTTTGATAGGGTAGAAAACACAGTAGGATAAGGAGAAAATGCTGTTTACTGGCATTTTCTCTTTTCCTCACAATGTTTTCAACAGGCTATTCTCAATAGGGATTGTGTGGTAAAGGGTTAAACACCTAAGAAAAAAGCAATCCCTATTGAGAATAACCTATTGAAAACATTGTGAGGAAAAGAGAAAATGCCGTTAAAGGGTATTTTCTCTTTTCCTCACAATGTTTTCAATATGCTTTTCTCTCAATAGGAATTGTGTGGTAAAGGGTTAAACACTTAAGAAAAAAGCAAATACACCCAAGAGGCACATACATATCCTGTATATTTCAGGCCAGGTTTGAAGTTGTCAGCACCCTCTAGGAAGACAAGTTTCTCCTCTCTGTTAAAGTACTGTATTTCCTCCACATTTGATAATGTTTTACCAGTTAGGGCTTCAGTCACCTCTGCTTCAACTTCCAGTGTGGTAGGATAAGTTATACCAAGTTTTTCGAAGAGTTCTTTTCGGTCAATTTTGAAACTGTACTCTCCATTTATCTGCAGAGAAATTACACAAAACATTCCAATGTACATTATTTAAAAACCTAGATCAAACAATCCCATGTTTTAGCAACTCTGAAGAAGAGGGTTTCTTGTGTGAATAGGAATATTCTGGTAACCATTATTTTCTCCTTTTTCCCAAAATGTTTTATATCCTTTGAAAGACAAACCTATCAATTCAGGTGCTTTACCACACAATGCCTCCTTTTAGTGACCCTGGGAGAGAAGCCGTTTGAAAACATTGTGGGAAAAAGAGAAAATGCTAGTAACCAGCATTTTCTCCTTTTCCAACAATTATCAAAGAAAAATTGCACCATTTGAGCCTCATTGAAATTGTCATCTGCAAATGCTTTGAATTTGGACAAGGCTAAAATTCTGTAGACGGTTAAAGGGTTAAGATTTGTTGCCTCCAAATGCTTTCAACATGGACCTGTTGAAATTTTAATATCTGGTAGAGAAACAGTTAAGTAGAAAGCAAAGTGAATTAGATAAAAAAAAGAGCGCTAGCATGCCAGTGCCAATGCTCGGCTGCAGTTGCTTGATTTTCAGTGAAGATTCTAAGTCAAAAAAAGGGGCTTAACTGTGTCAAAAATACTATGATAGTTATCTGCCTCTGTTGTTTGGGCCTTGCTTTTAATAGTGTACAACTCACCAGAGTTTGAAGTAAATATCTTCAGTAATAACCAAGATGTTATAAAAATATCAGTTTTTGCACGGAAACGTAGACAATGACACCAGGGCTACCACAATAACTCGTCATTTTCTTCAGAAACAGCCAAGCTAACTAGAAATACATCTTTACTTACATCAAATTCTTCAACATACTCATTAGACTTTTCGGGGAAACCTCTAAACTTTTTTCGTATTGTCAGCTTTCCAGTCCCCTCCACTCCTTTGTTGAAAGTATACCTAGATAGCAATAAGGACTGATATATAATTGAGTTGTGCTCTGTGAAAATGGAGCTTAACACATATGCAAAAAGTATTGACCCAGGCTGACCTGGGCCAAAACATTTTGCTTTCGGTCAATTTTCTGCATGTCAAAGGACCATTCTACCTCACCATTTAATCTGTTTTTATATGAAATGAATTTTATGGATCCATAGCTATGTGATTACTTATTAATTATAATGCATCATAGAGATACATTAAACCCACTTTTGCCAGAGCATTGCTCATATATTTATGAAATTTCTTTAACCAGACAATAATATATTTGTTTAAAACCCTGAGAAAGAGGTCTATTATTTCCTGTCTCAAATAAGCCCATCTGATTGGGCATGACCTGGCCAATCCAGTTGCTGATTTTGGACTAAATGCATTTGGATTATGGTAGTTATGTTAAACTTTGGTTTTGATGGATTGAAGAAACCTGTAGAATGTAGATAAATTGAAAGAGTTATAACATATAGTCTGGTTACATTTCATGCCTCAGCAACATCATCATTACATATATCTACATGTTAACCCTTTACCACACAATCCCAACTTTTAATGACTCTGAGAAAAACAGCTTTTGAAACATTATGGGAAAAAGAGAAAATGCTGTTAACCAGCATTTTCTCCTTTTCCAACACTGTTTTCTACCCCTCCCAACACAAATTTCAATTTTTGAGCCACATTCATTTTGTTATCTGCAAATGCTTTCAATGTGGACAAGTCTAAAATTTTGTCATTTGGTAAAGAGTTAAATGTACATGGAATCCTCCACAAACTTTACAATTCATTTTTCAATGACTCTAAAGAAGCAGACTTTTCAATGAAAACATCATGGGAAATGGAGAAAATGCTAGTAACTAGCATTTTCTCTTTTTCCTTCAATATTTCCAACCTATCAAAAATAAAACCCAACATTACAATTGTCATCTGCAAATGCTTTCAAATTTGACGTCTAAAATTTTATTGTTTGATAAAGGATTAAATGTTGGAGCAAATTCTTTTTTAAAACAAAAATGCTATATCATTACCAATAAAGTGCTTGACCCTTTACCACACACAGTATAATGACCCTGATGGAAATTTTTTTAAACATTGTGGGAAAAGGAGAAAATGCCGGTAACCAGCATTTTCTTCTTTTTACACAACATTTCTAAACTTTTACATACAAATGCTACATTTTGTGCAGCTTTTAATTTGACTTCTGTACATGTTCAATACAGATCAGAGCTCCAGACAGAGGGAGTGATTTTGATTTAAAATTAAAAATATTAATCACTCTTCAGTAAACCCTATGTTATGGGTACTCATTAGAATCATCTCATCGAGACGATTCTATTGAGTACCCACAGTAAAGGGCTTGGAAGAGAAACAATGGATTTAGAATACTATCACTCCCTTTTATCTGGAGGTCTGACTGATGATTATAAAATGTTGCCATTGATCAATCAAAAGATCAATCGGAGAAAGAAAGTGAGGGCGAAGCAGAGACACACAGAGAGAGGCAGACAGACACAGAGAGACAGGCAGAGAGAGAACAAAAAGCTTGTTTTCTGTGCCAAAGTTAACACATGAAATCTTCATTCATACTTAGCAGTAACTGTCCCAGCTAGATACTTGTCTGTCATTACACCAAAATCAGGGAGGGAGATGGAAACTTCAAACTTCGGTAAAACTGCAATTAAAGTGATAATAAATATAATACATGTAAATAACTTGCTTAGTCCAAAATTTAAAATTAAACTGGTGACTTTTATTTCTGCTTGTATATATTTACAAAATAAAAGTGTGTGATGTTGTAAAGGAGGCTTTTGCACTTTTTTTTAAAGTTTTTGATTGAAAGTTTTAAGATTTAGGTATCTCACCCCAGTTTCTATGCAACAACAACCAACACAAGAAGTCCATGCCCTACCTAAGGGTTTCTGCTTTCTTTAAAAATCTTTACAAGTGGCAAAATTTTAGACTTGTCCAAATTGAAAGCAATTGCAACCAATAGATTAGAAGTAGCCTAAATGACAATTTCTATCTTTAACCCTTTACCATACAATCCAAACTTTAAATGGGCCTGAGAAAAAAAAAAAAAAAAAAGCTTTTGGAAACATTTTGAGAAAAGGAGAAAATGCTGGTAACCAGAATTTCTCCTTTTTCCACAATGTTTTCTATCCTTCCTAAAACAAATTTCCACTTTTGAGTCACATTTATTTCCTTGTCTGCAAATGCTTTTAATTTGGACTAGTCTAGAATTTTGTTGCTTGGTAAAGGGTTAAAAGGGTAGAATGTGTTACGGGAAAGTGAGATAATGCTGATTACCATCCTTTCCTCCTTTTCCCACTATGTTTTCAAAATGTTTCTTCCTCAGAATTTTTTAAAATACAGGATTGTTTGTTACAGGGTTAATCCCTGTAATGCACTCCCATTACCAACCTGCTTGTAGAAGACTTTCCCTCCTAAATTTAAAGTACAATTACCGGTACATCTTTTAAGACCTGCAGCTGATGTCTTTGAAAAATGAGAAACTACTCCTTTTACAATGAAATGCCATCCAAAATACCAAGCACTTTTGGCTTTTAGTAGTACATGGGTCTCATTGGTGTTCAAAGAAAGATGATGTAATACTATATAAAAGGTGGCCATTTTATCACTATAATTTTAGTAATTATTTTAAAATTCATCACCTTTGCAAGTATCTAATCTAGCAGTGGTTACAGGATTACAGTTTGAACTGATCAGATGTAACATGATTTTCCTTTATCTTTAAAAAGAATCATGCTCTGTGAAAAAGGTACAGACCCTATCTCAGCTTGTTCAGTTTGTACAGGCTGACACTGGTAGAAACTCTTTGCTATTTGTAAATTTTCTGCATGTCCAAGGACCGTTCCGCCTCCAGCTTCAGTCATTTATCAGACATAACTGATTTTATGGATCAATAATTATGTGATGATTTGCCTGGTATAACGCATACTGGATATGCACTGAACCCCTTTTCCTAGAGCACTGCTCAAATACAACTGGAAAGTCTGAAATGAGGTTAAGGGGGAAACAAAACATGATTCTTACCATATTCTTCGACTGTGAACACTTGCTTTTTTGTTTCTGCATCCTACAAAATGTTAACAAATTATAAAGACAAGACATAACACACCATAGATAGCAATTTGTTTTTGAATTCATTTGATTAAATAATTAAAGAATATCAATAATAGCTGTTACGCCAATATGGGTTCCACAGTGATTATAATGTTCCTAGCAATCGTTCTTCCCACTCCTGATTTTGCTACATGTAGGTACATTTAGATATTATATGTTACATGTATCAACCATCCATCTATGTCATCCCATCCCTCCCTATCCAAATTCATCCCATCCTTCTAGCCCCATCCGATCCCAACTGATCCTATCCAATTTCATCCATCATAAGCTTTGGATTGTGTTGTAAAAGTTTGTGCTTTTTCATTCCTCATGCACAGCATGTTTGACGACTCTAACGTTATTGAGGCCATTCCTCTCTCTGACTATCCTTCCAAGATGGTCCCAGAGTTGTAAAATTGGCAGAATATCCATTGACCAGACTGGCCTGTCTAGCAAATTCACGTTATTTGCCTGCAGAAAGTTGTTTGTGATTGTGTTTAGCACAACATGAGGTTCTGAGTTATTCTGCTGGAAAATAGCCACATCCCTTGTATTATGAACAGTCTACAACTGGCCAGCTTTTTTTTTTTTTCCTAGCAAAAATGCAAGCTTTTAAAGTTCCTTGAACAGTTACTAAGTCAGATTTGGCACAGTTCAAAATTCCATCCAAACCATAACACTACAGTCTATATAATGGTCATGCTGAATGACATTAGTTGGATCCATCAGTTCTCCATCTCACCTCCAAACATGTACTCTTCCATCTGCAAATTTGAAATTGAAACCCGATTCATCCATAAATACAACTTGATTCCCTGTTGTCTCTCCCATGGATGATGTGCCCTTGCCTAATCTAATCTAGCCTGCCTGTACTTTCGTGTTAATGGAACGCCAAAGTATGGACATCCACGTAGCCGCGCAGCTTGTAGTCTGTTCATCAGAGCCCCAGCACAAAACCCTGTTCCTGCTGCATCGCTAACCAAAGCAGTGATTCTTGTGCTGCTTAAAAAGCTATTACGTCGTGATGATGTCACAATGTAATTGTCCTCAGGTTGTGTTGCTTTGCACAGGCTTCAAAAACATGGTCTGTTTTTAATGGTGTCTTTTTGATGGCATTGTGTTCCGAGTCCTCAAATGGCACGTTTACTCACATGAAAATGTTGACTGTCTTCTTGAAACGTCATGCTTCTAGTAAGCTTGCTGACTGCCACATTACGCTTGTCTAAGGTCAATTTAAAAAAAACATTCCACCTTGAAACTTTTACAATTTTTTGACAATTTCTTTGTTTGTGGATGTTTACCACTAAAACGGAGTTGTTATTGACACTGACTGCACATGCATGTAGGTGTACGTATGCGGCCAGACTACTGCCAGGAACCAGTGTTAGTAGAAAAAACTTTGGAAAAAAGTACAAAATTAGTGAATTTGTTCTCAGGACTGATGTATAAGATGCGCTTAATTAAGTTTACACCCCAGAGTTTGAAAAAATAATGTGGGCCTTAAATATTTGCAATGAACTTTAACTCTTTCACTACCAATGTAGCCTTGGACAGCTTTTGCGGATGGCATAGATCAAGATGAGACTGCATAAAACATGCAGTCTGATCTTGGATCTACACCATCCATTAGCAAATGATGATCTTTGATAGGAATCATGTCCAAATGCAACAAAAAATATACTTATAAACCTCAAGAAATGTCGAATCCAATCATTCGGTAGCGAAAGAGTTCATGAACTTAGAACAAAAAGGTAAACGACTTCAGCATATGCTAGAGAATATCAAAATAATTCCGTGTTCTGGCATACACTGGGTAAATTCATTATAGTGCAAAGGCACATTATTAACCGACTGAAATAGATGAAGTAAATGTAAAGCAATTAAATTTATTATAAACTGAAAAAAATAAACCATTACTTGACAGGCTATCAGTACAAATTGGATTTTTTTAAGGAAATGAGGGCATTGTTTTTAAGGAATATAAAAGACATTATGTAACAAACAATTGCTCCTTATCCCACTGTTTTCTGAATCAGTAAACCTAAAGCTGTAAACTCCAGGAATGTAAAAGATCATAATTTAACCCTTTACCACACAATCTTGACTTCTAACGACCCTGAGGAAGAAAGCTTTTGAAAACATTGTGGGAAAAGGAGATGATGCTGGTATACAGTAGTTTCTCCTTTTCCTACAATGTTTTCTATCTTTAGAAGATAAATTATCTTCTGAATCACTTGTCGTCTGCAAATGCTGTCAATTTGGACTAGGTTAAAATTTTGTCATGGGGGTAAAGACCTTACAATAATAGGTAAATAAATAATTGAGCCATGCTCTGTGAAAAAGGGGCTTAATACATCTGCAAAAAGTATCGACCCAGGTCAGCCTGCACAAAACGCATAGGCTGACCTGGGCCAAAGCTTTTTTGCTATCGGTCAATTTTCTGCATGTCTAAGGACAAGTCTACCTCATGACTCAGACGGTCGTTACACAAAATTAATTTTATGGATCCATAGCCATGTGATGACCTGCTTGGTATAATCATAGGCCACTGAAACACCATTGGTACCGGACAACGAAATTTTCCTTATCGGACACCGTTACTATAAATAGCACACTGGCAACTGCCTCTATATTGCATATAATAAGATTTATTATATACAACATAGAAGCAGTCGCCAATGTGCTATTCATAGTAACAGTGTAAGTGAGACTTTGAGTATTTCTAGGTATACAGGCGATGCACCAATTCGCAAGTATTCGATGATCAACCAAGAAAAATGTTAGTGTTCCATAACAGATCAATAGAGCTTCAAAGGCCTGTGGTATAATGCATCAGGAAGATGTTTGAGCCCTCTTTTGCCAGAGCATTTTTCATATATAAACTTCTATTTTACATTGACTGTGCATTCCAAAGTCCAATCTCCTAGTGGAGGTGCCTCAGACAGTTGTAATTGATCTTGATATACACTGTATGGACCATCAACATCAAGCCACTGTGCAATCTTGTTCCCAAGTGGGTCCTGAAAGATATGGGCTTCACTCTTACATCTCTAATGAAATGGATTCTACTAGCCTGTTGGAAGACCTTAACCCTTTACTTCACAATCTCCGACTTTTAATGACCCCAAGGAAGAAAATTTTTGAAAACATTGTGGGAAAAGGAGAAAATGCTGATAAACAGCATTTTCTCCTTTTCCCACAATATTTTCTACCCTTTCAAAGACAGAGAACATCATTTGAGTTTCTTTCAATATGTTGTCTGCAAATGCTTTCAGGTTGGATAATTATTAAATTTTGTTGTTAGGTAAAGAGTTGAAGTGCCTTTCACAACTGTAGTTGCTTTTTCAGTCAGTGAAGATCAAGATTAGACGGCACAAAGTGTGCAGTCTGATTTTTTATCTACAGGGTCTGCTGCCTAGAGATATTCTACTGAAAAGCAACCTTAAAACCCCCATATTTGCCATTTCTAGTCAGAAAATTTCCATTCTGTTTTTCCGTGCACAAAAGGTTAAGATTAGAACTGAATTTCGAATAACTTGCAAAAAGGGCACCGGGACCAGTTTCACGAAAAAACCTTGGTCTCCTATTTTACTCAAATCTACTAATGGTCCCAAGTTCTGACTTAAGTTGAGTTTGTTATTCCAAACACATTTCAGCAACATTAATAGACTGTAGAAATGTTCTCAAATCCTGAGTTGACACCATGTTTCAGACTCAACTAAGCAGAACAAATGGACTTAAGCCAACTAAAAGACTAAAGTCGATTACTTTGCTGAGTTGAGTCCGAACCTTTGTGTCGACACGGGACTTGAGAATGTTACGCAAGTCTGTTGATGTGAAATGCATCTGGAATAATAAACGCAGCTTAAGTCAGGAAAATAGGTCTGTCTCCCGATTTAAGGAAAAGAAGAGACTTATGTTTGTTCATGAAACTGGGCCCAGATCTTAACCCTTTCCCAAACGACCAATCCTTGGACTCTTCCAAACTGAAAGACATCTGAACGCAACAAATTTAAAAGTCATCAAAATGAACGTAACTTTTTTGACAGGGTACAAAACATTGTGGGAAAAGAAGAAAATGCTGGTTGCCAGCATTTTCTTCTTTTCCTAAAATGTTTTCAACAGGTTTCTTTCTCAGAGTTGTTACAAAGTTAGAATAGTGTGGTATAGGGTTAAATCATAAAGGCTAGCATATTATCTACTCCTAAACTGCTAAATGCATTATTTAATCTCTTACCAAGCAATCCTTTATTCTATAAATCCTAAACTGCTGCTGAAAACATTGTGCAAAAAGACAAAATCTTGGTAACAAGCATTTTTCTCCTTTTTTCACAATGTTTCCTACCCTTTCAAAGACAAATCCCATCATTTGAGTAGCACTAGATTTCTAGTCTGCAAATGGTTTCAACGTGGACAAGGCTATAGTTGTGTTGTCCGGTAAAAAGCTTGATAAACATTAGAGTCATGCTCTATGAAAAGGAGTTTTAATACATCTGCAAAGGGTTTTGACCCATGTCAGCCTGTGCAGTTCACGCAGGCTGACATAGGTTGCAACATCTTTGCTATGTGTAAATTTTCTGCATGTCCAAGAACTATTCTACTAGTACCTCATGATTCAGTCCGTTGTTAGGCAAAATATAATTATGTGATGATATGCTTAGTATAATGTATCATGGAGATGCATTAACTCTTTACCACATAATCCCAACTTTTAACAACCCTGAACGAGAAGGCTTTTGAAAACATTGTGGGAAAAGGAGAAAATGCTGGTAACCAGCATTTTCTCCTTTTCCCACTATGTTTTCTACTCTATCATAGACAGAAATCCTTAATTAAGTTTCATTTACTTTGTTGTCTGCAAATGCTTTCAGTTGGACCAGTCTAAAATTTTGTCGTTTGATATAGACTTAAGTCCCCTTTTGCCAAAGTGCCACTCATTCTTAGCATTAAGTAAAACCCCAAATATTGCAATTTCAGAGCCTTTTCTACAGAAAAATTCCAAACATATCAGACAGTGTGGATCAAAAGTCAGACCAAAATGTTCTATACAATCCAATCTTAAATTGGTCTACAATGTTTGTATTAGTATAAAATTATATAGCAGACTAGTGTTAACATGCTGATGTTTTGTCTAAAGCCGATGAAATGGATCTTAGAGCACACAGATAGTTGCACTGACTACCATGACATAACTAATATACTGTTAAATGGCACTCAGTACCACACAGACCAGATCTACTTACAAAAATATCGATGTTTTTTGTACCATTGATAACCTGAAGCTTGGAGTTCACGGCAAAACATCGGAATTGAACTGTGGGAAAAACACAAGATAAATCTGTATGAAGATATGTATACGATAAATCTGTATGAGCCATGCTCTGTGAAAAGGATGCTGAAAGAATTTGCAAAAAGTATCGACCCAGTTGGGCCTGCTCAGTGCGCACAGGCTGACCTGGGCTGAAACTTTTGCTACCTGTCAATTTTCTGCCGGTCAATTTTCTGCATGTCTAAGGACAACTCTACTTCAAGATTCAGCTGGTTGTTAAACAAAGTGGATTTTATGGATCCCTAATTATGTGATGTCTTGCTTGGTACAGTGGATTATGGAGATGCACTAAGCCCCCTTTCCACAGAGCATAGCTCATATACATGTATTCATAACTCTGCCTGAATTCGAAGCTCTGACAGTACCAAAATACATGTATATACATGCTGAAAATGAAAATAAATTGACACATTTCTTAACTAATAAATGAACAAATATGACCTTTCACATCCTGTCAAAAAGTGCCTTTCACAACTGTAGTTCCTTTTTCAGTCAGTGAAAAAAAAAAAAAAAAAAGAAAACAGCTACAGCTTATAAGATGCCATTGCTTCTTTTCCAACAATGATAAAAAAGACATTTTTCTCTCTTTCATCTGCTCCTTTGTGGCCATCATAACAGTTTTCAATGTGTCCAACTCTTTCAGCGCCAAATATGTCAACTCAACCTCTTTTGACGGCTCAAAATACTATCCACTGAAACTCATAATAAGAGCTAGCATTGCGAATGCCAATGCTCGGCTGCAGGTGCTTGATTTTAAGTGAATTTCTAAGTTGAAAATGGGGCAGCACTGTGTCAAAAGTTCTTTGATGGTTACCTGCAATTGTTGTATGGGTTCCCCTATAGATAGCTAACAACTTGTCCCAGTCTGAAGAACGTATCTTCAGTAATAACAGAGATATTGTAAAATGTCAAAGTTTTTGTACAATGACAATGCCGACAGTGACAAGGCTATGGCAATAATTCGACAGTTGAGCTAAAAATGTGGCTTATATAATATGATCTGTCTTTGAAAGAAGTTCCCTGTATTTGAAAAAATTATGCCAAAATCATGGGAAAAGGAGAAAATGTTATCTAACAGGATTTTTTCCTTTTCACACGTTTTCTAAAGGCTTCTCACCTGGAGATATTTTGGTGAAGGGTCAAGGCACAGATAAGGATCAGATTTAAAAACAATGAGAAAACAGAAACACCTCACGCGAGTACAATCTCTTTGCTGCAGTTGTTTGATTTTCAGTGGAAATTCAAAGTCAAAAACGGGGCATAACTGTGTAAAATATACATGTACTTTGATGGTTACCTGACCTTGTTGTATGGGTTTCTCTTTTGATAGTGAACTTGTCCAAGTTTCAGATAAATATCTTCAGTAATGACAGAGATATAAAATGTCAATTCTTTTGAAAATATCATTGCACAACCACTCAGATGACACCAGGGCTAGGAAAATACGGTGACATTTTCTTCAAAATCAGCCAAACTAAAAATGCTATAAATTCATTAATCCTGCATGGTTAGGGTTAAAACCTGAAATACACTGACAGAAAACTAAAAAATAATGATGAAAATGATGATTATGTTGATGATAGTGCCAATGATGATGAACCCAATGATGGCAATATTGATGATGTCTATAATGATGATGTTTATGATGAGGATATTGCTATGCTAACTATCTTTTTATCATTCTTATGCCATACCTACCTAACTGACCCGGTTTATACATGGCTTTATCAGTTTGTATGAGGGTCGACATACTTTTGTCCATAAAGATCAACGATGCATTGTTCTTGAATTGTACTACACCCCTACGGTTGAAAGCTGTGATGAATACTTTGTAGTCATTTTGTATTGGCATATTGGGAGGCAGCACTAGGGTGATGAGTTTTATTATGCCAGCTATAAATATGCAAATAGAAAATATAGTATTACAACTGTCATTATCGTTCAAGGGCATCAGAACAGTCCTGACTTGAGAAGGCAACTCTGACAGGCACCTAATATGAGAGAGGTGGGGGGAATAGAGCAATAGAGGGGGATGTCACAGGGATAATGGGTGTGGCCATTGGTAAGGTTTCCAAGAATCTCCTACTCTAAAAAATTGAAATTACATTGAGCCATTGCTGGGAAAAAAGTACCTCTTCTTCATTATGAATTTATTGCACTTGATGCATGAAAAACACATCCAAAATCCAATTAAATAACAGTTGTAAAATATATACTTACGGTGTGACTCTTTTTAACCCTTTACCACACAAACCCAAGTTTTAACTACCCTGAAGAAGACTTTTTTCAAAACATTGTGGGAATAGGAGAAAATGCTGGTAACCAGCATTTTTTTCCTTTTCCTGCAATGTTTTCTACCCTATCAAATACAGGAAACTTCCTTTAAACTACATGTATATTCATTTCATTGTCTACAAATGCTTTCAGTTTGGTGCAGACCAAAATTTTGTTGTATGGTAAAGAGTTAATGTTTATATGGGAAAATACTTGGTGATTTCGAAATAGTGAGTTAAGAAACAGAAGGAAAGCATAGATAGGCAGACAGGCTATCGTGATGCAATTGAAATGTTGGTATGACGTTAAAGTCAAATTCTATATGTCATTTTACTTTCCAGATCCATCTTTTATCTTTCATTGCATTTGTAATACATGTGCATGTAGATTTAGTTCTACTTTCCTTCATCCAGTTACATAATCAAAGCATTGAAAACACTGGTGTAGCATTTGTCAAGGGAGCCATTGTGTGGAATTAATAATTTGAAAAATAAACAACAGAAACAGTTTCAAAATATTCGCTTGAAAGTCAACCTACTCAGAAATCCAATAGAGAAGGGTGCAATCTTGTGGGATGAACAAGTCCAGGCGAACAAGCCCTGGGATTATTAAGCCCAGGAACGAACTGGTTTTGGGACAAACAAGCAAGGTATGTGTGTATCATTACGCCAAGCTATTTTCAATAAAAAGGAAGTATTTCCACGATCAATGGCCTAATCCAATTTATTGTAATATGCCATTTTCAAATTCATATCTGAGTGCAATCAAAACACTTATTTGTCTCAGAAAAATTTATTTTAATCTGGTTTACTTCCTTTGGTTTTGCACAAACTACGATACATGATTTTCAAAATGCCGAATTGAACTCACAGTGGCATTGTCTTCAACAAATGCCACAAAAATATCATATGAAAATTGCAAGTAAATCTGTGCTAACACATGACATAACTTACCCTGCAATACCTTTGATTATGAAAGTATCTTGCATAGAATCTCAATTATGATAGGCCTATAAATACATGTGCAGTCTGCTAATCTTGCAGGCTACTCTCTCTGCTTTGCTAATAATGGCCTAACTCTTTACAATACAGTCCTGTGTTTTAATGCCACAAAATTTTTGGAGAAACAGTTTTAATGAGGCTGAAGAAGACAACTTTTGGAAAGTCAGTAGGAAAAGGAAAAAAAAAAAAGAGCTGGTAACCAGCATTTTCTCCTCTTGCTTTAATGCTTTCTACCTTTTCAGAGACAAATCTCATCACTGGAGCATCTTTATTTTTGTGTGTGCAATTCTTTCAATTTTGGCAAGTCTAAAGCTTTGTACTTTGGTAAAGAGGTCAGTCTTAAAATTCTCATCAAATGTAATGAGCCTAATAAAAAATATAACTTTGCATCAGACTAGGTTAATATTAACAACACAAAAAGTCTACAAGATATGGGCTAATTTCAAATGATTAGATCTATCCAAATTTTATCATTTCATAGTTTAGTAAAGATAAATGGCCTCGAATAGAATTTTAGTTTTTGATGGGTTGCATCCGATGTTACTGTGCAAAATAAATGCTCAAATATGATAAGAAGCATCGTAAATTTGTGTCTCTTTATTGAGGCTAACCTCATATGCAATATAATTAATCATCAACTGTTTACCAGACAGCGATGTTTTAGACTTATCCAGATTGAAAGCATTTGCAGATGACAAATTTGATCTGGCTCGAAACTGGATTGTCTAATAAATGATTAGAAAACATTTTGGGAAAAGGAGAAAATGGTCGTTACTAGCACTTTCTACTTTTCCAACAATGTTTTCAAAGCCTTCATTACACCATAGATCTAGATCTAAATCAAAAATGGATCAGTTGGTGCCACATGCAACGGGGCATAATCGAATGCTAAATTCTAAATTTCCTTTTGAAAGAGACTAGATCTAGATCTTGATCAATATTGTGGGTACTCATCTTCAGACAATTGAGTTTGAAAAGCCTTGACGGATGCCCGCCATTTTCAACCTGCAAACAACCATGGTATTCCGGCACAATTTATGCCGGAACTACTTTAACTCAAACTCTTTCGAGTGCTTTCAACTCAAACGCTTTCTACTTTTAGATTCACGCAATTTGAACCTCTCTTAACCCTACTGGCTGCTTACCTTTTGCGGACAATGTAGATCTATCAGAATGTGCGGTCTGATGTTGGATCTACATAGTCCGATAAGCACAGTTTTTTTGTTTTTTTTCCCCTAAATATAAGTTTGAAATAGATCTAGCATAATTCGGCTTTTTACTACCGGTTTGAAAATTTCTTTTTAATACTTATATAGCAGGATAAAGGTTAATGCGGGCACCATTTTGATTCTCATAGCTACTCTCTACAAAGGAGAATGTCGTAAAATTACGAATTTGAAATTTACTCGAAAATTGACGTGAATATCGAGCGGTTAACCGTGTAATTGTCAGTCATTCTCTATGAATATAATAGAATTTTAAAAACATTTAATTCGCCCTACTCACAGGTTAAAAACAAATGGGTGACAAAATTGACAAACTCTGCCAGTTAGCTCAAGTTCGAAACAGTATGAAGTTAAAAACGACGGGGGCCATTATCTAGTCTGGATTACCTGCCCCTATCACTACGTTATACCATTCCGCATACCTCGGGTGATCCGTTGATGAAATCCCTCGGCTGTATCACGTAGCTTGATATGCACCTACATGGTACATTTCGCACATCTCCGGAAGCACACTGCTTTACCGTTATTGAAATTGTAAGGCTCCTCTTTAGAAAGAACGCATGAGTAAATTATCTATCGTTATCTTTCTAAGAGTATTTCAGTCGGCAAACAGTTTGTACATTCAATTTTTAGCGTGGTTTATCAATTCCGTTGGGAGCTTTCATCGACAGATCGATAGAAGTGAATAACTTCACAGTGGTTGTTCATGTCGTTGCTAAGCGATCTACAGGGGCGCCGCCATGTTTAAGATCATTTAATTGGTAATTCAAAATGGAAGCCTCCCTTATACAGACGAGGTTAGATGTAGGTACGGAATCGGCCGAGTTGTGACGAGTGTACGTTATACTTTTGTAGTACGGCGGGGCACCAGACTAGCCATTATCTTCCGCTAGGTGGCATTTTTCAAATACATCACCTCACTTGTCACAACTCGGCCGAGGTATGCCGAATGACATCACCTATCACTCCACTCGTCACAACTCGGCCGATTTCGTACCTACATCTAACCGGATCACCGGATCACCCGAGGTATGCCGAATGCATCACCTATCTGATCAATCTCCGAGCAGAGTTGTCGTTCGTTACTCTCACCATACATCTCTGCAACGGGCTAAATGACAAGAATCTTGTCAAACTGAGGAAAACATGTTTTGTTACTGTTTAACTGTTTCATGCGAAACATAATAAAGTAGACAAAGGAAATATGATTCCAGATACATTATAGGTGCATTCAAACTGATGAATTTACCTGTATACAATGGAACTATTTTTTCAAGCTTCTGTACTGATCAGAATCTTACGCCCATGAATGATGACAACTTAAACAAAATTAAAAAAACAAGTTATCGTCCTTTAAAAGACATTTAAGCTTTTCAGAAAATCCCTCTTTTTCACATTTTCTACCACTAAGTCTGATAGGCCGTATGCTGTTTGAACAGCACACAAAACAATCGATTGGTATTTCTTTCACCGGCGTTTGTGTCGCCATTTTGAGTTATGGTCATGTGACGAAAATATCACGTGATGGCGGACTACTTTCTGAGCCAACTACAGAGGTGATTGGGAATGATCCGTAGTGCAAGAGAGTGCTATCTGATATAGGCATTCTGAGTATAGAGAACCGGACTATTTTTTTAAAGGCGGGAATCAACGCAACGAATTTCAAAATAAATTATACGTTTACTTTCTAAAACCTACCTTTTAAGATTTATCCAGCCATGGTTAGCTAGCATATAAGCTATGTTCCAGTCATTTATAAACATAAGCTCCTATAAGCTTGGGGAAAAGCCCCGGTATAAGCCCAGCAAGCTGGGGACGTTATTTTTGTTCTCAGTCTGTTGCACAAATCCCGGTTTTCCCCTTGTCTATATTTAGAAACTGTTGACAGAGATTCATAGTAAACAGTTGGTATTCTAAAAAAAATATTTCCCCGTTTGAAATCATGTCGTCATCTAAGAAACTTATAGTGAAAGACTGGCTTGAATTTCCCGCAGGCATATTATTTATTGCCATTTTCGTCTGCACTTTTTAAGCAGCAATTTACACACAGCGTATTGATATATGTCCATTTGTTTAGCAAGTGATGTGTCATAGCAGACAGGTTAATCTTAGAAGAATATGACATGCGCAGACAACGCGACGGGGGCGAAAGCGGGGCGATCCCATAGTCCCATAATCAAAGTACTGTAAGCGCTGTTTGAGGTTAAAGAATCCCGGCACGGACCTTACGGGTGCCACTTGGCGAGTTTCAGGTGCATTTGCGGTTGGTGTAGACTAAGATCAAACTACATCATGTTATCAAATCTTAATATATATCATCGTATAATTGATAACGGTTGTTAGGGCGAAGGTAATACCCGTTAATTGGGCAAAACCGTTGCAAATTTAATTTGAAGGTAGAAGGATCGGTGGTTGAAAATATGCAAAAACAAAACTGATCTAGATCTATATCTAGATCTTCTTCTATTCATTTATAGATACAATGTTTACACTGTTTACACTGCTTTCGCGATCTAGTTAGGCGTTGGCCTCTTGGAACCGTTTGTATCAACCTCTCTTACCGACTGTTGTTCCAGTCCATAGCACTCGGCTTCAAACTTGACTGATAGTCTTTTCCTAAATTCATTTGATTTGAGTTTAAAACTATTTACAGTTTCGCATAAGATTAGATCCTCTGGCAGGCTATTCCAGTCTTCAACATTTAACAACTCTCTGAGAAAATGACAATGTCAATTTTGTCAAATCCTTGGTGAATCTTATAGACTTCAATGATGTCTGGTTTTTTTTTTTCCCTTCTATATTCTAGTGTAGGTAGACCTAGGATTCTTAAGCGATTGTGTAGGGCAGATCTTTAATTTCTGGGACTAATATTGGTGCTCTTCGTTGAACTTTTTCAATTTTGACTTTTTCTTTTTGAAATTTTAAATATTTCATTTTTTCCAACAGTGCTAATACCATTACGCATGTCTGACCTTAAATGCAGAATGTTATCGATCAAAATACATTTTTCAGGCATCCTCTATGAAAAGGGAGTTCAATGCATCTCCGAGACGCAAGTCGTCACATAATTATGGTTCCGTAAAAAGCATTTTGACCAAAACTGACTAATTCATGAGGTAAGATGGTCCTTGGAAATGCAGAAAATTTACAAAAAGCAAAAAGTTTCAACCCACGTCAACCCACTGCGTAGGCTGACATGGGTCGATACTTTTTGCACGTGCATTCATGAAACCCTTTTTTCACACAGCATGGCTCATTTAGAATTACTACCGATACATAAGCATGGGAGCACTGTACATTTTAAAAAACGATTGTTCCTTCCATGCTAATGGTAGATTAAAGAAATTTCTTGGTGAAAACTGAAACGATCCCATTTTCTTTTATACAACTGTTTTCAAGTTCTTATCTGAGACTGATCCCATACCAAAACCGTACTCCTACAACCAAATATGGAATGTTTTTAGAATTACCTCTCTGAATGGTGAAGTTCTTTGACTCTTCAAATTTCCCCGCCTCACTCTTGACCTGTGCCATGATCTTCAGCCTCGTAAAAGATCTTAACAAGGTCACTTTACAACTGAATTCACCCCCAGGTCGGATAGCTTTCGGACAGACTACCATATAGGAGCTGGCAAAGAAAAAAACCCGATCATACGCATAATCACATTAATCACATAACAGTTAGTATAGTTAGCTCAGGATTAACCCTTTACCACATAATCCCGAGTTTTAAATAACGACCCGAAGACAAAAACCTCTTGAAAAAATCTTGGGGAAAAGAGAAAATGCTGGTTACTAGCATTTTCTCCTCTTTCAACAATGTTTTCTACCCTGTCAGAGAAATTCAGCTCATCTATACCAGTTTTGCATTTAACGTCTGGAGATGTTTTGAATTTGAAAGTGTTGAAATTCCTGTGTTTGAAAGGGTTGAAAGTGAACGCGAAATAAACATGGTATGATCCACAACATGCGAATCAAAATGACGCATTGAAATTAAGCGTTTACCAGACGACAAAATTTTAGCCTTGTCCAACTTCAAAGCATTTGCAGACGACATTTTCAATGTGGCCCAAATGGTGCAATTTTTCTTTGATAGGGTAAAAAACATTGTGGGAAAAGGAGAAAAATGCTGGTTACTAGCATTTTCTCCTTTTTCCAAAATGTTTTCTAAAGGCTTCTTTTCCAAGGTCGTCAAAAGGCGACATTTTGCAGTAAAGGATTAACTCAGTAGACAGAATCAGTTTTATGATCACCTTACTCTCTGCGGAACACTGCCTCCATACAACTATTAATGAAAACATTGTGGTTAAAAGAGAACCTCGATCATAATGACAGCCTTAGATCTTTTTGCCACATTTCACCTGTTTCAGGAACAAGTACGTGGTTTCACTATAGATCACTAACCATTTAGCACACAATCCCGACTCTTAACGACCCTGAAAGAGAAGGCATTCGAAAAAAATTGTTGGTAACCAGCATTTCCTTCTTTTCCCACACTGTTTTCTACCCTTTCAAAAACATCTTACGCCATTTGGACATTTAATTTGTCGTCTGCTCTGAAATTAGAATGGTCCGACATTTTGCCGTGTGGCAAAAAGTTAACACTCCCTCACAATACATGTATTTACTTACACAAAGTTATCCTGGGCTTATTATAGTTGTTGTCGTTGTTGCTATTACTTTTTTTGATGTTCTGCGCCATTTCCATAGCTTAGGTTCCAGTCCATTCATTTTTTTTTTGAATATATATATTCCGACCTTAGTTTGTCAAAAATGTTAATTACCAAACCGATCAGTTAACACTTTTGCCACAGATTTGTAGAGAAAGAAAAAACAACTTACTTGTATGCCCATGTCAGTGGGATTGAAGAAATAAACACACAACAGAACCAGTTCTTGATAGACAACATGGTTACACACTGTAACCAACCTTGGACATTTACTGTAAATGTAGAACTAAAACATCGTTACCCATCTAAGCATCAAAACTGACTATAAAAGAACCGGAAACTCCTCTTGCCAAACTCCATTCGGCCGTTCAGTTGTACACAGCTTATTTCATAGGTGGTGAGATCGAATCCAGACTCGGTCAACCCACTGTCAAATGTAGCTGAATATAGTTTCGACTATGCCGGTAAAGGACGGCAGTCAGAAAGCTAAAGAAGGTGTCGCGCTTTAAACAAAAGCTCTGAACGCAAGGAAAGGTGCACAAACTACCTTCAGATAACTGACATTCTGACAAAATTGTGTTAGCCCTTAAGCTGCTAAATAGACTAGACGAAAATTTTCACCCAGTATTTAAAATCTTAATATTGAGATTTCAAAGTTGATTTCACAGGAAAAAAAATACTGTATCGGACAGTGTAGATCAAGATCATACTGCACGTTTTTTGCAGTCTGATCTTGATCTAAATTGTCCGCAAAAGCGCCTGAGACGCGCTTGGCAGCCTAAGTTTAAACATTAGAAGAACCGAAAAAGAAAAGCCCGTTCATATTTTGGTAAGATTCAGGTGTTTCATTCTTTTGGCTTCTCTTATTATTTCACATTGTCCATCTATTTACCTATCAGATGATTTTCTAAGGTTTTTGTTTTTCACATCACTTTTGTTTCAACATACCAGCCACAAATTTAGTCAAAACCGAAATACTCCACGGGTTGGTCTGAATAGCCTGCGCTTTTATGAACTTTGTCAAAATTTTTTTGGTAAATGATGCAGTCACATTTTTGATAAAAAGGTGTCTTAAAACTCTTTACCAAACGACAAAATTTCAGACTCGTCCAAATTGAAAGCATTTGCAGACGACAAATCAAAACTGAAATTTGTTTTGTAAAGAGTAGAAAACATTGTGGGAAAAGGAGAAAATGCTGGTTACCAGCATTTTCTCCTTTTCGCACAATGTTTTCAAAAGAGTTTTTCTACAGGGTCGTTAAAAGTCGGGATTATGTGGTAAAGGGTTAAAGGACACATGCCAGTTTTTTCCCAAGGAATAAAATTTTTCATACCCCTTTTTCCTAAGGAATAAATTTTTTCATACCTGCTCAGACGGTTATTATATTATAATGTATGCAGAGTATAAAAAAAAAAAAAAAAAATGAAAGAAAACCATATGTTGCGAGTAAAATACAAAGATACAGTTCTTCAAAGGAAATAAATCTGGTCAAAACAAAAGGCTTTAATTTCAAACCTAAAATAAGGTTTTCAAAGTAACAACTACTGATCAGATAAATGATTATTTTTAGACATGTGATGTTTGCTAATAGTAAAAAAAGATTAACTCTTTACCACACGACAAAATTTTAGCGGCCTTTCCAAATTGAAAGCATTTGCAGACGACAATTTCATTGTGACTCAAATGAAGCGATTTGTTTTTAATAGGGTAGAAAACATGTGGGAAAAGGTAACCAGCATTTTCTCCTTTTCCCACAATGTTTTCAAATGATTTCTTTCAGAGGGTCGTTAAAAGTCGGGATTGTGTAGTAAAAGGGTTAACGAAAGAATTAAGGCACTAGACAGATCAAAGTAGCAATTAGGAATGTTCTGACTTGTCAACAAGATTCTGATCATTTTTCTGCATAAAAAAAAGCAGACAGATTTTTTTTTTAAATTCTGCACAGATATACAGTACTTTCTAATATCTTGTTAAAAAAAATATTTCAAGCGGGGCATTCTAAAGAGATACGGTGCATTTTAAGAGTTTTTGACAAAATGAATTGGCTCCCTTTATACTATATTTTTATCTAGGCGTGATTTAGCATCCCGATCATTTATAAAACTCCTGTTTTTCTTCTGCATGTGTGATTTCCAGATATTTAAAAGGCAACCGACATATTACAGATAAAAATTTACTATCTAACTGTTATAGTAATCCAGTCGGATATAATATGAGTTACAAAAAGGAAACATTCGCACACTGGTGAACAGAGAAAACTGTGGCATGTCCTAAAGAGGTAAAGAAAGAAAAACTGGCAGACGCCATATTTCAAAAATTCCTTTCTGCACAGTGGGCAATGCGATTTTACGTGCTGTTGTGGACATTTTGATTAGGCAGCGCAAAACATAAGCTGGATACGATACCTCGGTTGTCTTGATTTCGATATTTTATCGGATATTATGACATAAAAAAAAAACTGCCTTAACTTTTTACCATATAATCCAGACTTTTAACGACCCTGAGAAAGAAGCCTTTTGAAAACATTTCCCACAATGCTTTCTACCCTTCCTGAAACAAATTTTAATTTTTCAGTCACATTTATTTTGTCGTCTGCAACTGCTTTCAATTTGGACTAGTACAAAACTTTGTCGTTTGGTAGAGTTAAACTAGAACAGCTTTTTATATAGCCTTCCAGAGCTAAATGCCAAAGGTAGATAAACACTTTACCAAACGAAAATAATTCAGATTTAATCAAATTGAAAGAATTTTCATACAACAAATTGAATGCGCCTCAAATGTTGCGTTTTGTTTCTGAAAGGGTAGAAAACGTTGTGGGAAAAGGAGAAAATGATGGTGACCAGCATTATCTCCTTTTCCCACACAATGTTTTCAAAAGCCTTTTCTGTAAGGGTCGTCAAAACTCGAGATTGTGTGGTACAGGGTTAACAATTTGCTGATTGCAGATGACTTGTACTAGTATTTTTTGTATCTGATATTATATTTTAAAAACAATATGGCCAAGGAGAAACAGCTCGTAAACTCTAAGAAGTTTCTCCTTTCCCGAAAAAGCCGGTTACACATGCATTCATGTACTTATTCTAAATTCACATTATCATCCCTATTTAATTCGAAAAGGGTGTTTTATATCTTTACCAAACGACAAGATGTTATAGACTTGTTCAAACTGACAGCATCTGCAGACGAAAAAAAAATGTGGCGGGGGGGGGGGGGTAGAAAACATTGTTGGAAAAAAAAAACATGTTTTCGAATGTTTTCGAAAGCTTTCGTCCTCAGTGTCGTTAAAAAATGGGTTGTCTGTTAACGGGTTAAAGACAAATCAAAGTCTAATGGTTTGCTACTTTGCTAAAATTATTCTAATAAACACCCAAATATGGATCGACTTACTTTAAGTCAAAACACCAGCACAACTATACAAGCAATATTTTCCTTTGTAATACAAAGTGTTTGCGATATCCCCGACTTGTGTTTTCGATCTAATGTTGTTTGACTGCAATATCCACAGGCCTGTAGGTGCGCTATATATAGGAAAATGGCAACAGTTGTTTGGTACATCAAAGGATTAACTTTTAGCAGACGGTAATACATTAGGCGCGTCCATATTGAATGCATTTGCAGACGACAAATAAAATGTGGCTTAACTGCTGCAATTTCTCTTCCATAGGGTAGAAGAGACTGTGGGAAAGGAAGAAAATGCTGGGAACCAACATTTTCGTTTTTTCCCACAATGTTGCAAAAGCCGTCTTTTTCAGGACAGTAAAATGCACGAGATCGTTGGGTGAAGGATGAGCTGTAAACGTGAGCGTTTTAATCAATTCGGTTTATGATGCTGCTGGTTTTTTTTTGTTCGGCCTGATAAAAGTTTTGCAATGAAAGATTTTTTTAATTATGGCTGGATAAAGTACGACAGATGTAACTGCAACGGTCAAAATGCTTGATTTGAAAAGGCTTGGAAGAATCTATACTGTAAAGCCATAATTATTAAAGAATAGTTAAAGTATTAGTGTGAATATACGCAGTTAGATGTTGGCTTCAATTGTTCATTTTAGGCAACTTCTTTATTTCTCAGAATCTGTTAGTTACGACCATTAGAAGTAGATTTTTACTGATTGAAAGCAGGTGCAGATAAAAGAGGCTCAAATGATTGGGAATTGTTTGTGAAAAGGTAGAAAACTTTACGGGAGAATGAAATGAACCATGCTCTATGAAAAGGGTGCTTAATGTATTTGCGAAAAGTATCGATCCAGGTCAGCCTGCGCAGGCCGAAATTTTTCGCTACTGGTAAATTTTCTGTATGTCAAAGGGCCAGTCTACCCCATGATTCAGTCGATTGTTAAAAAAAAGTGGTTATTATGGATCCATAATTATGTAATGGCTTGATGAGTACAATGCGTCACGGAGATGCATTTGGCCCCCTTTTGCCAGAGCATGGATAAAACATTTTCATCTTTTCCAACAATGTTAACGTTTTCAAAAGCTTTCCTGAGGTTTTTAAAGGGGGCTATTGAAATGTTTATGATCTCGCCAAACTTCAAAAATGATTCATCACCGAATTAACCCTTACCCTGCTGAATAAGTGAAATGAAAATTTCAAACCGACTGTAAAAACCCGAATAATGCCATTTCAACCTTATTTTTTTGGGGGAAAAATATCCTCTTATCGGACAGTGTAGATCCAAGATCAGACTGCACTTTCTGTGCAGTCTGATCTTGATCTACACTGTCCGCTAAAGGTCAGTGAGTGGCGCTTAGCAGCCCAAGGGGTTAAGGAAGCCGATAACTGGCAAGGCATCGGTAAAGAAGGTAGACAAAAGTAGGGAAAAAAAATTCAATGTTATTTTTTTTAACGGGCTACGTAGCCTCTTCAAGTATTTTCAGATTCCGTGTCAGAATTTTACAAAGACTTGCGGGAATGTTACATGATCAACAACAAACCTTTATTACCAGGATTCAAATTCACATCAAAATAGTTTAAACATATTTTATTTCATACGTTGAAATGGGGTTGGGCCACAAGTTCTCTCAACTTAGAATTGGCCCTTCCCCTACAGCACAAATTATAAAGTTCTAACAACGGTATGTACAAATACAACAACATTGAAGTATGAAAAAGAAAAGAAACGCAGTAAGAGAGAGCTAAAAGTTGAAATAGAAAGATTACAAAGAATAACAAAAAAGAAACAAAAAGAAAAGTTGAAAACAGGAAAAAGAAAAAAAGATGGTGTTCTCTGTGATTGCCTAAAACTTTATAAAGTTGTCATTAACAGTTACAAAAATAGACTGAAAATTACGAAAAACGTTTAGATTCTTTAGTGTACAACTGAACTGCTTCAAATAGTCAACAATTTTGGTCGTGACTTAGGTCAGCACTGCCGAAAAGAAGTTTTAAAGTATTTAGAGGATGAAATAATCTTGTTGCTTGGAAAAGTGAGATTCTTATGTCTGTAAAGCGAGAGCACTTGAAAAAATAGTGTTCAGCATTTTCAATGCCATTACCACAGTCACATGTAGGGTCTGGTTTCAAGTGATTCTGAAAAAGGTCCCCGTTTAAATTACTACAATTGTTCCTTAATCGAGCATGAATTACTGATATATATCTATTACCAATACAGTAGAGACTTAAAACTCTCGCGGGCCCGGTATGTATTCTTAATTTTGATTTAAAAGAATGGTATGTTGTACTACATCGTATTTCTTGTTCGAGATTATTCCATAGAGAAATTGAGGATGGGATACATGACTTTTGTAACAAACTTGTTCTGGTGCGAACGTTTTCATAATTTTGGCTGTCTCTCAACTGGTATTGAGATATATTTCCAACTAATGGAGGAATTAATTCTTCTATGTAATGAGGAACAATATTGTTTGACACTTTATACATAAAACAGAGCTTAGAATTTTTCCTTCTAAATGATAAGGTTTCCCATCCACATTCTTTGTAAAGATTTTCAGGAGTTACTGATCTTGTGAGGCCTGTTACAATACGTGCAGCTTCATTTTGTAATTTTTCAATGGAATCCGAACATGAAATGGAGCAACCGTCCCATACAATAGATGAATATTCGAGAATAGGTCTTACATGTGATAGATAAATTTGATTTAATGCTGCGCGAGTAAGAATAAACTGAAGTCTCCGCATAATTTGAATTATTTTGGATGCAGCCTCCAAATTATTATTAATGTGATCGTTCCATTGGCCTGAACTACTAAAAGTTAAACCCAGATGTTTATGTTGATCTACAATTTTAATTTTAGTATTATCAGAAAAAAAGAGCTGGTTTGCCGTGGTCTTTTTTCGTTGAAAATATAACAGCTTCAGTTTTGTCTGGGTTGAAATCAACTAACCATTGTTTTGCCCATTTTGAAACGTTTCTTAGGTCATAGTTAATTATACCCTCTATATCACGTACCGAAGAAGCGGAATAATATAAAGAGCTGTCATCGGCGTACTATCTTGTAAGACTCAAAAGAGATTCAGCAATATCGTTAACATAGATTAGGAACAAAAGAGGCCCTAGAACAGAGCCCTGTGGTACCCCTGCTCTTAGGGGTAGGAGAGTAGATTCTGTGGCTTGGATTACTACTTTCTGCTTTCTATTCTTGAGATAACTAGTCAGCCAAGTAAGAAGACTATCACTAATGCCATGTTCTTTAAGTTTAAACAAAAGACCTTTGTGCCACACTCTGTCAAATGCTTTTGAAATATCACGGAATACAATACAACAAAGTTGGCCATGATCAATAGCTTGGCATATATGGTGATATACGTCTATTAACTGGTAAGTGGTAGAATGTTTTGGTAAAAAACCAGATTGGTATTTATATATGAGGTCGTTGGACATAAGGAAATTATACATATGTTTAAAAATAATTCGTTCAAGAAGTTTTCCACAACAACTTAATAACGAAACAGGTCTGTAGTTAGAAGGTAAGGACTTGTCTCCTTTTTTTATAAATAGGTGTAACAATTGCTTTTTTCCAAGATTCAGGGAAAACCCCTTCTGACAATGATCGATTGAATATGATGTGCAATGGGTTACAGATCATGTTGATGCATTCTTTGAGCATTCTATGACTTATATCGTCTGGACCGCTGGCCTTGTTGATATTGATAGAATGAATGGCATCCTTAATTTCCGAAACTGTAACTTCGTTAATTACCAGTTTATTTAGAGTTTTGAGTTGACAGCTAGGTAATATGCTATTTTTGTCATCAACCGTTGAAATGGATGCAAAATAGTTGTTTAAGCAATTTGCTTTTTCTTGGGAAGATGTGAACCAAATTTTATCTCCATTAGGTTGAATTTCACTCAAAGGTGGAAAGCATGATTTGGAATTTTGTTTTTTTTCGAAAGTGCCTAATAATTTTCCAAAAACTTTTTTTATGGTTACTTTGTAGTTCTGTCAATGTTGTTTCCAAATTTCTGAAAAATATTTCTTTCGCATGTTTTTTCATATTATCAACAGTATTACGTAAATTCTTATATTTTTGCCGATCGGTCGATTTGCATGAGTATTTGGCAATGGTTTTCATTCTATCTCTTTTTCGCGATAACCTTCTAATTGCACTATCGTACCAGGGTTGGTCGTCGGGACGAATACACTCTGTTTTCCACGGAATACATTGCTTAGCTAGCTCAGTAAAGATTTTGGTAAATACGTCGCATGATTCATCAACAGAACCATTGTGCAAAATATTCCAATTAAAGTTTAATATTTTGTGATTAAGCAGTTCATAATTAGCTTTACTGTATAACCAAATATTTCTTTTGTAACACGGTTGGATCTGATATGTAAAGGGTATAGACACATAGGTAGCAGAGTGATCACTGGCCTCCGGGGGCATTACGATAGTACCACTGTCTGAATATTCCATGTCATTAGAAATTAAAATAGGATCAAGAAGAGCATTTTGACGTGTTGGTGTATTTTAATTATATTAATCATAGAGTTCAATATCAGTATATCCTTTAAATTATGGAAATGTCATTTAACCCTTTCCCAAACAAGCCCTGGTTTTCACGTGTCTGCAGTACAAGTCTTTTGAAAACACTGTAGGAAAAGGAGAAATTGCTCGTAACGAGCAATTTCTCCTTTTCCCACAGTGTTTTCTACCCTTTTTGATAACTTTCTGCCGTTTTCATCAAATTTAAAATTGTCGTCTGCAAACTCTTTCAATTTGGACCAGTTCAAAACTTGCCGTTGGGGAAAGGGTTAATAAGTCCTCGTTCAAGTCGCCTGATATAATTACATTTTTTGAAATGTTAAAAGCCGCCTCGATGTTCAAATGAAGGTTTGTAAAAAAGTCGTCATCTGCAGTTTTAGGGCTATAGAAAGTTCCAATCAAAATAATTTCGGAGTTGAGAGAAATTTTTACCCATATCGATTCACTGCAATATCCTTCAAGATCAGTAACTCTGGAATGTATAAGGTCTTTGTTTAAATATACAAGAATCCCACCGCCGTGATTTGTTCTATCTTTTCTGTAAGGTATGTCAAATGAGTCTGATAAACACAGAAAGTCGTCTGTAATTATATCATTCAGATGGGTTTCTGTAAAACATAGTATGTTAAAATCTAGAAAATTATCTCTTATAAAGCTTAACTTGTTTCTTATACTTCTTATGTTACAATGTAATAATGATAGTAAAAACTTTTTTTCAGATGTAACAGGCCCTGGGTTGAGTTCAACGTCCCCAGCTTGAAGAATGATTAGCCAAATAAAAATACAATATGTTGAAAAAAATGTTGTATGTCATGAGACATTTTGCTGTGGATAAGATCAGATTCACGCCCTTAACCAATTTTATGAGAATATATGATAGTAAGGTGTACAGATTCAGTCGTATATGCTGCTTAAGTACTTTGTAAAGGACATATAATTTGCCATGAAACAGACCAATGGATGCTCTCCATGCATTCAGATCACATCAAAATGATGACGTCAAATCTGATGTAATTAAAATAAACGGAGATACCGATTGAAAACGGCCATCCTGTCATCTAAAAGCCAAAAAATGGTACCTTTAAATTGAATGTAACCATATTGTTTACATAATTAAAAAAAAAAAAAAAAAATGTAATATAGTTGTCTTCATCAGTATCTTACAGGAATTTTTTATTACCGCATAAGACCTAAGTAGTCCCCCTTAAAGCATTGCATTGTTTAGTACAGGATTAATTAACCCTTAGGCTGTTAGCCGCGACTCACTGACCTTTTGCAGACAGCGTGGATCAAGATCAGACTGCACAGAACGCACAGTCTAGTCTTGGACCTACACTGTCCGATAAGGAGATATTTTTCTCTAAAAATACTTTTAAAATGGCAATATTCGGATTTTTACTATCGGCTTGAAAGTTTCATTTCACTTATTTAGCAGGTTAAGGATTAAATATCATTTTATGCAAGTTGTACCAAACTTCCGACGCAGTCGATTAGGTGAAATAGAGTAAAAATGGAGAGATCGTTTATATGCCTATTTCCTGGTGCAAATAATAAATATCTTGCTTCTTGAACTTAAAAATCCACTGTACACTTGACGAACATGACAAGTCACCATTTGTGAAACTGTACAGTACATCATGATATCTATTTCAGCAAAGCAGCATGATGAAATATATAGTCAAACTGTGGTAAAATTTTCAAACTCCTGAGAAATCTTAAATATTCACCAGCTTGATCAATACGATTCAAAAATAGACGTCAAAACAGGTTTCGAAATTATTTAGATTAACAACAACAACGACAATAATGACAACAACAAGTTGGATTATTTAAAAAAGAAGCCAGGAGAGGTCGGCATCAATGTTTTCAAATAGTTTATTGGCTTTTGATTTCAATATATTTTGGTAGATGTAAACAAACAAGTTAGGCATTAAATGAATGAGAAAAAACATGTTTGTTTTTTTCAGTTTTGCAGTTGTATAGGCACAAAACAGTACGTGTTCCACATGGTTATAATATTCTAGAAACAACTGGCCTATAAGGGCTAAAAACAGCTCTACTTGCATTTATATACAGACTCGGGTTTTCACAAAGAGTTGTGGAGGTATAATGAAAGTGAGAGCTCATATGAGCAAAGCTATTCTTTTTCATGTTAGTTTCCAAAAATACATGCAGTAAGCTCTTGACAAGCTCAAAATGCATTTTTTAAATTTAAGGGCAAGGAATTTCTGACCCAGTAATCCGACGGTTTGCAAAAGAATCCAGCTCCCATGAATATCTATAAACTGTGTGGGTTTTGTGAAGACTGAAAGTAAAATGAAGGCTGTAAGCTGTTCACAAGCTAAAAAATGTATTTTATTTTAAATTCAAGAGCATGTAATTTGTGACTCCATGACCCGACTTTGCACAATTTTGAAAGGAACTAAGCTCTCATAAATATCTAACAACGCGAGTTTGGTAAAGATATGAAGAAATTGTAGGCAATATGCTATTAACATGCTCAGAAATGCATCTTTTTTTAAAAAATTCAAGGACACAAAACTCAAAATGATGATCCAATTTGGCTCATTTTCAAAAGGAACAAACCTCTAAAGAATGTTTGTAATGTGTGCTCAGATAAGCCAAAATATTTCTGGAAAGGAGAAATCGTTCAATTAAGATTAAATACAATTTGCTAATTCCACTGAAAAGGCAAGAATCTTACTCGATGACAGTAAATAAAGGTGGCAAAATACTAGTACAAGACATGTTAAAAATAAATGTAACTTTTTAAAATTTTGACAAAAAGCAATTTTTGGACTGTTCCAAACAGAAAGAGCTTGCAGACGACAATTCAAACTTTGATAATTAATGTGGAAGATGGTGATTTATGTGATGGAAACCATTGTGACAAAAGGAGAAATTGCAGTAACTAGCAGCTTCTCCTCTTCCCACAATATTTTGAAAAGTTGTCTGCTGCAGACATGTAAAATGAAGAGGCTGTTTGTCTAAACGTTAAAAATTTAAGAAAGTAGATAAATGAGCCATGCTCTGAGAAAAGGGCGCTTAATGCATCTGCAAAAAATATCTACCCATGACAGCCAGCGCAATCCGCCCAAAACCAAAGGACCAAAGGACTCTTTTGAGGTGTGTGGTACGTACTGTAGGGCGAAGAGGCACGACTTTTTTTTTGCGCCCATAAGTTAATTTTCGCGGGATTCTCGCAATCCCGCATCCTAGAAGCAACTCTGTGTGTCATTTCATCAAATCTATATCATTATAAAACCATAGAAATTTTGTATAAAACTGAGAAAAATGCTAGAGTCTAGTCAGTTTTGAAAAATAAAACTTGAAAACATACTGATCAACCTATTTATATCTATTAATGGGGTACGAGTTCTCCAGAGAACTCGTGCTCTCGAGATTAGGGTATGAGTTCTCCAGGGTACGAATTCTCCAGATTGTATCAAGTCACGTGATCTTTTCCCGGGTGGTCTTTCTCTTTTTTTAACGAAATTTTTCTTTTTGCTTAGATTTATTTGTTTAATGAAAAACCCCAATTATTGGAGAGGTCATTTACAATCAATATAGTATAATAAATCTTTTTGGAAATCCGTCATATAAAAAAAAACCACGTTTATTTCCTATTTCAGTTTTTTGATTTCGGTTTGTTTATAAAACCATGACGAAATAGACTGTGTATCCGAACAATTTCGCAAAAACAAATGGATTTAGACAGCGATTTCTGTGGCAGTCTGCCTTTTAAACTCACCACTGTTGGAGAGGTCTGATGACCTCTCCAATGATAGTAGTCGTAGTTGTAATAACAGTAGCAGTAGTAATGATAGTTCATTCATGCTCTTTAATTCCTTCCGTGGAGATTAAGTAACCATCATTTTTTATACAATCATGGCGTTGTACAAGAAATTAAAAAGAAGAGAAACAAGAAATATCTTTGAAAAAGATATACGTACCTGGAAGGCGTAAATTTGCGGGCAAATAGGCAGGGGCCCTTAGAATAAACATGTCTACATTTTTTACCACAGGGGCCCTTAGAATAAGCATGTCTGCATTTTTTTACCAATGGAAATTTGTCTATTTATTCATTTTTTATCAATGTCAAAATATAGATCAGCTACGCCGAAAAATTTTAACTGGAAATAAAATGTGAATTGCATCTACAGACAGCACTGGTCTGAAAACTGTTTCTTATATCTGCCACATTGTAGATATTCCAGACTGTGACTTTTGTGTTACTCGCACATGGTTCGTGAAAACATCTACAAAAGAATTTGACGGTTTTCAACCTAAAAACGATGTTGTTAGTAATGACTGACGAAGGATCTGCGCCTAAAATCATTATTAGAAAATCTTCGTTAGACGGGAGCTCTAATTCAGTGCAGATTTCTGTACTGACGTTCTTCCAGGATTTTAGCGATCCATACGTTGATTCGCACTCGACCAGTCTACGCAATGAGAGAGGAATCAGTTCTGTCGCAATGGCTATCATCAACCTTCGAAAAGAAATTGGCCGACCCAGGGATTTGAATCGGCGATCTTCTTGTTTCAAGCCCTTTATGCTACCCACTGAGCTACCGGGCTCGGCAAGAATCTAAACTGTGGTGGAATAATACATACTTCCATCCTCTATGATTTTGTATCCGTCCATGTGTCTACAGAAGCGAAGACTTCGGCCTACCCATTTCAATATTAATCTTTACCAAATGACAAAATTTTAGAATTGTCCAAATTGAAAGCATTTGCAGACGACAAAATTGATGTGACTCAAAAAGTGAAATTGTCTTGGGAGGGATAGAAAACATTGTGGGAAAGAGAGAAAATGCTGGTTACCAGCATTTTCTCCTTTTCCCACAAGGTTTTCAAAAGGCTTTTTTCTCAGGGTCGTGAAAATCGGGGATTTTTTGGTAAAGGGTTAACTCTTTCATTGCCATTGGCGATTTGAATAGGCTTTGCGGACGGCGTTGATTCAGATCGGGTCGCACAGACCGTACAATCTGATTTGAATTTACACCCACTGCTTCCTGTGGTCTGAGAAAAGAGTAAAGAGAATGAGCAGATCATCCTAATTCAATTAACTAAACAATCCCCAAGTTTAAAGACCTTTAGGAAGAAGCCTTTTGAAAACATTTTGGGAAAAGGAGAAAATGCTGGTAACCAGCATTTTTTGTCCTTTTCCCACAATGTTTTTCACTCTGTCAAGGACCAGTTCCATCATTTGAGCCACATTTGAATTGTCGTCTGCAAATGCTTTCATTTTGGTCAAGTCTACATTTTTGTCGTGTGATAAAGAGTTAATGGGAAGCCTGCTGCAACTTCCATTACGTTGTTAAGCCTGTTGGAGCGTTTGATACCTTGTTTGTGCTGAAATGCAAGCACAACGTATGCTGGAACTATACACTTTTATTGGTGTTGCGCATTTCGATACATACTTTTTGTAATGTTTATGGCAAATTTCACGAACATGGAATTTGCGCAGTAGTGGAGTCCTGGTATGCGACTTATTATTGATATAATCGGATTAAAGTGCGTGCTTATCTTCTTGCACCTCCTAATCCCCTGAATGTGGTGGTAATAACTATGACATGATCGTATGATTTATTTATGATATGTAAATATAGGCCATGTCAGTATACTGACGTTTAGTTTCATTTAAGTATTTATTTTTGTACCGTAAGCGTCAGGTGTTATTCTTTTTGAGGACGTGGTCGGCTCTACTCGCAGTGAAACGTAAATACACGCGTAATTTCGACGTTATTTTGCATTGACGCGCGCTAGTTTCTTAACTTTGCGACTGTAGGGTCACATTTTGTGTGTTTACACGCAAGAGTAAACAGGAAACGCTAAAGAACTGCAACAGATGCTACTAGAGGATCGCAGACTAACTTTGAGAGAAGAACACTATAATTGCATGACGTAATACAGATGACTGTCTCGAATTCGATTTAGTTTTTGTGGCATTTGTCGAAAACAATGCCACTGTGAGTTCAATACGGCATTTTGAGAATCATGTATCGTAACTTGTGTAAAACCGAAGGAAGTTAACCCAATTAAACTCAATTTTTCTAGACAAATAAGTGTTTCAATTGCACTCAGGTATAAAATTGAAAATAGCGTATTAAAAGGAATTGAATAAGGCTATCGATCGTGGAAATACTTCTTCTTATCGAAAATAGCTTTATTCGCTATATAGACTTCTATTGGCGTAATGATACACACGATCTTTGTCTCTTGACCAATCGATTCCGTGCTTGTTCGTCCCAAAACCAGTTCGTTCCTGGTCTTATTCGTCCCTGGGCTTGTTTTCCATGGCTTGTTCGTCCCACAAGATTACACCTACTCTATCGGATTGTGCATGACTATATAGTAGGTTGACTTCAAGCAAATATACTGAAACTATTTCTGTTGTTTATTTTTCAAATTATTAATTCAATACAATGGCTTTCTTGACAAACGCCACACCAGTGCTTTCAACGCTTTGATTGTTGGGTCGCATCGGGTACAGAGATGATCGCAAAAAAAAAAAATAGTTGAAAACTTCGCATAGATTTTGTCTGCAGTGCACATTTCTAGACTCTCCCATATTTTGACAAATTAAAGACAAAACTAGAATTCGAACTTAGAATACCTGTTGCTTGCGTTTTCAACAATCCGTCGTTCGTCAAGTACAAGTATTTTCTATTGAAACGGTAAACATAAAAGCGTTCGTCAAATACAAATGTTTTCTATTTAAACGGTAAACATAAAAGCGTTTGTCAGATACAAATGTTTTCTATTTAAACGGTAAACATAAAACTAGAGGTCCTTGAGGGCCAGAATCGCTCTACTGCCAGAGATTTTGTTTATTTTCCAGCATACATCATTAATTCACGATGCAAAAAGGTAAAAGACAAACACAAATACACACAAAAAAATGGGGGGGGGGGTTGTTGCAACTGTACTTGAACCCATTTAGGCAGCATAATAAGTACGCATAGGGAATTAAACAAATAGTGAAATAAGTGATGTACAATTTCTCAAAACCAATAGTTTGGAATCCAGTCAAATTCGATATACTTTCAGAACTCATTGTATTAAACAATCCCTGCAAGTTTCAAAGAAATGTGACCGATAGTATGGACTGTGCTGAGTAACGAAGACTTTGTCATCAAATGGCTGCTTTTCCTAGAATGATAGCTGGATTTTGTTCATTCTTGATAGGGTTCACTCCCTCGATGATATAAATAATATGTGCAAGTTTCAAAAGAACTGGCAGAAAAAGCCGAGTTTATCACGTAAAATCATGAAGAATCGTAAATTTTCAACTTAGAATGGCTACTCTTCCCTTATTGATTGTGGGATTTTTTTTTCCCCAAATTGATAAGGTTCAAGCTATTAATGATTAAAAAAAAAAACTTTAACAAAAATCGAATCACGAATTCGGACTCAATTGCTTATATAAGAAATGTAAACTCTCAACTTTAAATGGCTACTTTTTTTAATGCTGATTGTCAGATTTTTTTCAAAATCAATATGCTTCAAGCTATTGATGTTATAAACAAACGATGGGCAAGTTCCACAAAAAGTCCGACCACAAATGCAGACATTATCGTACAACCTCGGAGGCACTTCTCAAGGCGCTTGATCAAATCGTTATACATTTGAGCCATGCTCCGTTGTGAAAAGGAGGCATAATGCATCTGCAAAAAGTATCGACTCAGGTCAACCTGGGCCGACACTTTTCACTTTTGGGGAATTTTCTGCATGTCAAAGGACCAATCTATCTCATGATTCAGTCGGTTGTTTTACAAAATGGATTTTATGGATCCATAATTATATAATGACTTGCTTGTTATCATGGATCACGGAGATGCATCAAGCCCCCTTTTGTCAGAGTATGGTTCATTTATATTTTTGTATACATGGAGGCTTAATAAGGACTTTGAAAAAGATTTTACTGAACCTTGGGTTGATTTTTTTGTTATTTGGCACACTTAGATTTTTCTCGATCATATTATAATTATATGTTGGTTATTTGGTCATCAAGTACATGTGCACAGTTATCGAAAACGAAAAAATTTGTTTCTGTTGCAGTTTTTGAAGATCAAAGTACCAGGTGACTTGACTGATAACAGATTTTGAAATAACATTTGCTTCGGTGTGTTCCTTTTTTTCTTAAGCTACACAATGATGCATAAATCGTTTTGCTGGGCTTAAAGCCTAGGAAAGGAGGGCGACTCGGGCCCGTTGATAATTCTTGATTTCTTTAGGGTCAGGCTTAACTAAATGGGCGGAAAAATACATTTTTTTTTTTTGTATTTGTACACTGGTGTGGCTAGGCTTGATCCTCGATGATTTTATCTAGATAGGTGACCTACAAATTTGGTGCTTTTGAAATCCATACTATTTTTTGGAGTATTTGTAAAAGATATATAGGTATTTTTAGAGCGTGTTTCGACTGCTGAATGGAAAAGTGACAAATGACAATTTTCATATATCAAATATAAGAATTGGCATTTGTCACTGTTACATTTGTCACTTGGAATACATCGATAAAGACCCCCTCCCTCCCCCCCCCCAAAAAAAAATGATTGTAGAAAACATAAGTTTACATCTTATATTGTTTATTAAGTGATGATCAGAATTCGTACGCTAGAGATTACTAATATGCTAACATAATTATGGTATTATTAAGGTTATAATGTTTTTTCACTTTTCAATGGTCAATAAGTAAGAGTTGTTTATTCTAACTTTTTTAAAAGTTTGGAGATAGTTATTTTTTTCATTGGTCAGTCATTAATTTTCGTTAATTATCGGTCTGTAAATCGGATTGAGATCGGACGTCCGATCTTGAGTAAGAAGATTACAAGATCACAATGAAAATTTTGAACTGATATTTCACTGTTTTTCATTCATAGTAAATATCAAGATCAGATTGCCTAAAGAAGTGCTTCGAGCCCCCAAAAAAATGCATTTCATAGGGTGGATCATTTATTTTTCGAGTCTCTAAAGGAGTGTGCGGAATTTCCTGACCCTGCTTGGGATTCATATTTTGAAGTTTGCTGAGCGCCGAATTACTCGCTCCTGCATGGGTTTTTAGAGCGGACTTTTTTCCTTTCGATTCTTTTTTTAAATTTCTGCGGCAATGGGTAGGTTTTCCTGCTTTAGAATTTCCGAGGATAAGTTCAGACCAGGCCTATTTGGGAAAATTTCATTGTCAGTGCGCAGAACTACGTTGCTATTATAATTTTCGGCTTGTATACGCAGATCTCCCTGTATTGGAACATCTGCGCAAATCTTACCGCTTTTGAGCTTTTTCTCCTAGTCGCCTATTCTGATATTGCGTACCGTGTAGATTTTGGTGTAGGGCCTACTCATCTGGTCGGCCGGTTTTTGCGGTCATGTGATATATCTAGTGCGTTTAATATATAGTGCGCGAATCATCTGTTTTCGGAGTCTTCGTGGTCGTACGCTCAAACTCCGTTTTAGGATGTAGATCTAGATCCAGTTTTACCTGGCTAGTTCGTTGGGACCAAAATATGGTTTTGCATGGATGAAAGCTGTTGAATGCAGTCTGATGTGACACACTTTAAAAATAGGGTGAGGTAAAGGGAGAAATTTACGCAAGTGCTTCTTTAAAGTCTTTGAAGATTTTTATGTCGACCGAGGTATTCGTGATTCTTGTCATCCGGGTACTTTCGCTAAATCGCAATATCTCGCACTCAGAAATTTTTACTCTGTGATAAGGTGTCACACCACTGGTTTTTTGCCATATTAAAAATAGAGTGAAATTGACCATCTTTGAAGCTTCACAAATCGCTTAATGGTAAAACTTTGGCTTTACCGTCTCTTGCTCTCAAAAGTACAGTCATAGTCCTTCAAAAAAAAAAAAAAAAAAATGCATAAAAAACAACATGTCAACCGATTGCGTTTTTCGCTAAATCCCAATCAATACAGGCACCCTAGAAATTGTCCTCTCAAAAATGCCTTTTCACCGCCATGACCCTAAGTTTTTGGCCCTCCACTGACATAAAATATTCCAATCAATACATGATAAAATCACATCTAAATGGTCCCCCACTACCTAAATTTGAAGCAAATCTAAATTATATACCACCAAGTCCTCTCAGCTCCACGAAACAGTGCAACAAAAGTGCTACTGCAAAATTTCACATCGGACTACTTTTGACTACTACGACCCGGAAGCAAACTCGCAGTGGTGCGACACCTTTATAAAACGGAATTTGACTTTCCAGTCGGGTTTTTTATGTCTTTTGGCTGAATCCGAGTATTGCGACAAGGAAAAAATGAGCCAGAGAGAAATCAGGGCCATTTTCAAAGAGAAAACCCATTTTTCTTAACATGGCTGTTTTTGCGGCCAAGACTTAAAAAAAAAAATGGAAATTTTAAACCCAATGACCACTCTTACAAAATCAAACATATCTCAGCCAAAACCCAATGGATTTACATGAAATAAAAAGTATACTCTTCTGGATTCTTTTGTCTATCTTTTTAACCCATTTTCATTTATATAAATTGAAAACATTGCATGAAAAGTAGCCTTTTGACAAAAAAAACCCCATTCTGATGGCTAAAGTTCAGGGTTTTCTTCATTTTTTATCTCTAAATTCTTCCATGTGACCAGCCAAATGCACATTTCTAAGCTTTTTATTCTATAGTCAAACATTATCAGTCAAAACAAGGGAGGAATATATGAAAGAAGGAAAGCAAAGCCTTTATTGAACATGACGGACATGAACCCGAATCTTCATGAAATACCAGTACTGCAAAATTTAACTACACATGGCTCCTTTTGTCACAATGTTTTCATCTATGACAAATGATGAATAATATCTACAGACCAGACTATCTATGATGTAATCAGCTCAAAACTCTGATATAGAAGCAAACATCCTGACAGCCAGAATTCATTATGTAGGCCCAGCTGGGCTTATCGGTACCTGTCCGATCGGATTAGAGTATTGGGTAAGTAGGTCATTGGGTGCATAGATTTGAGAGAATGACAGAAAGGAAAGTATGAAAGACCATACAAATCCAGAATCACTCATTATGTAAGAAGAAAACATCTAGAGCAAAGAACAAAGAAAATAGAATGGGCCAGATACAGACAGAATATAGGGAAAAAATGAACAGGTAAGACAGAAAAAAAGAAAGAGAAGCCATTAATCTTAAGCTTGTTCTAGAAAGAGAATTTATTCTCAAAGAAAGAAGAAATTACCTGAATATTCACAGCATGAAATTAGTGCAGCATCTCCAGTCGGCTCAACAAACATTGGTGATGTCACAGCCACAGGGAAGCGGTGCGAACTTCAGTCACAGCATCTGAAAGAGATATAAAAATGAGTACCTCATGATCCAGAACCTATGTACAAGGGACCTTAGATCATAACATTCAAACATATGCCTGGAGACCAAAACAACATAACCCAAGACAGAGATATGATAATAAGGAAGTAAACAAGAAATAAGAGAACAAGGGGAGTAACTCTGTCTAGTGCATAGCAGCTCTACTGACGAGGCCTGATGCTGGCCGAAACAGAGAGACGGAGAGAGAAGGGGGGGCAGTCCTATATATGATTAAGAACTGCTGCTGCAATGTTTTCAGAGAAAAAAACAGGAGAGAGAGAGAGAGGGGGTAAAGGAAGGAAGAGAGAGAGAAAGAGAGACAAAGTGTGAAAGATAGAGAGTGAAAGAGAGACAGCAATTGATTTGGGGAAGGGTCTTGTATAAAATACTTTCTCCTTCTGCCACACAGTTTTCAGAAAAAAGGGGGTGGGGTAGGGGGGCAGACAAACACAGGTTTGGGATAGAAGCTGGACAAACAGTTGGTTAGGAAAAAATATGCAAAGAGGCTTACAGGTATTAAAATGGTACTTACAGACACCAAGATCCAAAATGCAGTCTGGCTCCTTTTGCTTTTGTTGCAATGAAGAGAGAGAGAGAGAGAGAGGGGCAGTCATATATATATATGATTAAGAATTGCTGCTGCAATGTTTTCAGTAGAAGAAAAACAGGAGAGAGAGAGAGAGAGAGAGAGGAGAGGAAGAGAGAGAAAGAGAGAGTGAGACTGAGAAAGATACAGAGTACAGGTGAGGGAAAGCGGTCGATTCGGGGGAGGGTCCTACATATAATTCTGGCTCCTTCTGCCACAATGTTTTCATATAAAAGGGGGGGAGAGACAAACAGGTTTGGGGATAGTAGAGACAGCTGGACAAACAATGAAATGGGACAAAACATGTAAAGAGGATTATAGGTATTAAATGGTACTTACAGCCCGACTAAGTCCAAAGGGGGTCAGACTCCTTTTGCCGCAATGAATTTACACAGCCAATGGAAATGCCCCTGTCAAAATAACATTTCATACCCTTATTAAGGAAACTTTCCTTCAAGTTAATATGCTCTGTATTCACACAAAGCTTGAAAATTACAGAGGTGGCTTGCATGAAACTTTGGTCGATAATTTAGAAATTTCGATTGACCATAACTGCTATTATGTAGGCTCTGTGGTTCGAAACCCGGACCCAGCAGGATCGCTTGGATCCTTGGATCTGAATTGCCCATATCCGGTCTTACTTACACTACAAATCCAAAACAAGCATTTTCAATTTGCATGCAATTCAGATGCATTTTCAAGTTTTTCCTGGCATTTCGTGAAAAATAATCCAATTCTAAATTCTAAAGTAAAAGAATTTAAATTAGAATTAAATAGTTTAAAATGACAATTAAATCAAATATCTGAACAGGTATTCAACTGCTTGGCATTAGAAAACTTGCTGACGAAGTGTCCATAGATTTCATCCGGTGCAAAGAATTTTTTGACAAAATTCTCGACATGCCGGTCCGAAAACTTTGAAATTCCGCTAATTTAAATTCTAAATTCAATTCAAAAATTAAAGTCTAAATACCCGAGCCCAACCTTTGATAGAATCCTGTTTCAAGGCCCCTCAGCTACTTGTCTGCCAAATTTCAGCCGGTTCTGCCTGAAAATGAAAACACCAGACTGGTTCCCGTTTTTTCACTACCTGCTCATATATAAAAACGGAATTTGACTTTCCAGTCGGGTTTTTTATGTCTTTTGGCTGAATCCGAGTACTGCAACAAGGAAAAAATGAGCCAGAGAGAAATCAGGGCCATTTTCAAAGAGAAAACCCATTTTTCTTAACATGGCTGTTTTTGCAGCCAAGACCTAAAAAAAAATGGAAATTTTAAACCCAATGACCACTCTTACAAAATCAAACCTATCTCAGCCAAAACCCAATGGATTTACATGAAATAAAAAGTATACTCTTCTGGATTCTTTTGTCTATCTTTTTAACCCATTTTCATTTATATAAATTGAAAACATTGCATGAAAAGTAGCCTTTTGACAAAAAAAAAAAAAAAAAAACCTACTACGACCCGGAAGCAAACTCGCTGTGGTGCGACACCGTTACACCATAAACTTAGTGTGTTCACATCTAATCGGACACTGCATGTAATCGGACACTTTCAGCGTCATATTTTTTCGGTAAAGTTCTGTTGGATTTCTCGGGCAATTGTGATAAAGATTTCTAAAACCTTTTTCCAGTTATGAATACTATCACTTTCGAAGAGACAAAAAAGAAATGTCATATTATCAATATCACGGTATATAGCCTACAGAAAGAGGAGTCATATACAAGTTTAAGACAAGCCCTGTCTCCTGTTGGGCGGTATGAAAAAAGTTTTCGTGTGCAGACTACATTATTATGGAGTCAAAATGAAGCATCCAGATAGAAGCATTAAACATAACGGCATACTGCCTTGGTTGTACAGGGCAAGAATTGAGAAAAATATTGAAACCCAGTTATCCATACCTTTGCATTTGAAAGAAAAAAGTGTTCGGACAAAAAAAAAAAAAAAAGAAATGCATCTTTAACTTTCGGGTCAGAAATTAAAATGGACTTACCCTCAGTAACAGATTTTAATAATTCCAGATCCTATTTTTGCAAATGATCATAATTCGATCGAACAGGATAGAAACTTTACCATGACACGTGTGTATTAATCTGCCCCTAGCAAGTACATCACAGCGCTTCTACATGTCGCCCACTTTGGCAGTGAAATACCGAGATCAAAAGAACACTCGGCTAACCCTTTATCAGCTTTTCAACGAAAACAACTATAGCAGATATTTCCCGACTCAAAATGAAGCTGACATTACATTTTTTGGAGGATGAAAGGAAGGTTTTTAATTTGACCTGACCTTCATTTTTTTTTTTACGATCGTCATCTTAAGGTAGTTTAAACAGGAACGTGACAAAAAAGATATTTTTGGGTCGGGATTTTCTCTATAATATGGTGTTAAAGTTTTTTTTTTTTGTAAAATGGACTGTCCGTTTTTTTGCAGACACTGACATTTAAAAAAAAAAAAAGAAAGCTATCATATCGATAGCTTTATATAGGCCTAAATAAATTGAACCAACGATCACATGGTATCAAGACCTACAGGTGCGTTACCGACTTAGCTACCAGGTTCGCCCTTTTTTCACGACGTTGGATTTTATAATTTAAACAGTAAAAGTGAGAGCTTATTCGATTAAAACCTTTTACCAAATGGCCAAATTAGGACTCGTCCAAATCCAAAGAATGTTAAGCCGACAGATTAAATGTGGGTGAAATGGAGGAAATTGTCTTTGAAAAGGTAGAAAGTATTGTGGGAAAAGGTAAAAACTCTAGTTACAAACATTTCCTCTTTTTCCAATATATTTTAACACCTTCTTTCTTAGGGTCATTAAAACTCGTGACTGTTTAGCTTCTCAACTAAACTTACAGCACTATATGCATATTATAACAATTTCCACCATTTCACCCACATTCTTTGGATATGGACGAGTCCTAATTTGGCCTTTAAGAAAATTCCGATCTAAAAAAAAAAAGAACCTTCTTTGTTGCAACTTTAGTCATGTTCCTACAGACGAATAGCTGTAATAGAGTCTAGATCATGAACATAAGAAAAGAAGCCTGAGCTCAAATTTTAAACCTTCCATTCCAAGATATTTATATTCTATCTATATCTTTCAGAAACATGTATAAAGGAAACATGTGTCAAATTATTTTTCATGAAAATTGGATGACGGGTTAACTCGGTGCTCCTTTGATCTCGGTATCGCACAGCTGGGTGGCAGACCTTACAGCTGTAATGTGGTTGACTGATTCACACAATTTAACGCACACGTGTCACTTTAAATTGTTACTTCTTATCAGTTCTTGATCTTAATTCACCCTTATGTTGATTATTTGTGGATAGGATTTGGAATTTTACACAAGTCACAGAGGTATGTTCGTTCTTATTCTCCGTAGATCTACCAAATTTAGTGTCGATTGTCGATCTATTTGATTATGACCCCCTAAAGTGATTCTCGAAAATGTTCGGATACCCGACGTTGCTCTTGTAATAATTTCTATGGTTTTGGCTTTGATATAAATCTGAAGTAGTTTAGAGAAATATCAGTGAAACCTTTGATTATTCAGAGGGTAGACAATAGAGTTATTCATTTACAGTCATCAAATTCAGTTACACCGCGCTTGAACTACATCCGGAAGACGGCCACGATAATCGTACATCATGTTCAAATAAAATTTTGACTCGCAAATAACGATTTGCTGTCGAATATAGCTTCTTTTTTTACAGTAGCAAATTGTCCATTTCGGGTAGCGTCCACCGAGTAACGCGTTGCTCAGGCGTTACTAAGCAGAAATAGAATCCGTGGTATTCCGACATGACGTAGGGCAAGAATCACGAATAGAAACCACTCGTCACAACTCGGCCGATTCCGTACCTACATCTAACCTCGTCTGTATTTTGAACTACCAATCACATGATCTTAAACATGGCGGCGCCCCTGTAGATCGCTTAGCAACTACATGAACAACCACGGTGAAGTTATTCACTTCTAGCGATCTGTCGATGAAAGCTCCCAACGGAATTGATAAACCACGCTAAAACTTGAATGTACAAACTGTTTGCCGACTGAAGTATTCTTAGAAAGATAACGATAGAAAATTTACTCATGTTTTCTTTTTTAAGAGGAACCTTACGATTACAATAACGGTGAATGGGCGTGCTTCCGGAGATATGCGAAATGTACCGTGTAGGTGCATATCAAGCTACGTGATACAGCCGAGGGATTTGTAAACTGGCAGCCTGTTATCGATCTTCGTATCAACAACAGGTAACACCCAATGCTTACAAGTCGAGTTTCTGCCCGGTTCGAGATTTCATGAGATAACGCGAGACTTGGAAATTTAAATCATAATCTTATTTATGCACAGAAATAGACATTATCGATAAAGATTAAATTCTTTAATGATTTTGATAAATTGATTGTGGTCAGAAAAATCTTTGTTTATCATGATAATCTTAGCCAAAGATAGAATATTGCTCGGTTATTTTAAAACAAAATAAGGCATTCTGCTACGAGCTGTCTGATTGGTGGATTTGGTACATGTGACAACCAATAACTGCCGTCGATAAATCGGGTGTTGCCTGTTGTCTATCGGACGGTTACGGGAGATATAACGGGTACCAGTTTAAGGGATTTGATCACCGGATACATTCGGCATACCTCGGGTGATCTGGTGATCAAATCCATCGGCTGTATCACGTAGCTTGATATGCACCTACACGGTACATTTCGCACATCTCCGGAAGCACGCCCCTTTACCGTTATTGAAATTGTAAGGCCACGTTTAAGATCATGTGATTGGTAGTTCAAAATGGAAGCCTCCTTTATACAGACGAGGTTAGATGTAGGTACGGAATCGGCCGAGTTGTGACGAGTGCACCGGATAACCCGAGGTATGCCGAATGGAATAGAAACGAGAGTAGATGTATTAGTACCGGTTGTCTTTATGTTGATTCATTCCATGTTATAAACAGAAGAATAATAGGAAAATGACCGGAACAGTTGTAGGCTACAATTCTTCTGGAAAAAGTGAAATAAAAGAAATTTACTTTCAATAGATAGATCTACGAGAAGATACGTCTGCGACCGATGAAGAACATAGAGTGCCGAGCTGCGAACGGTATTAGTAAAAAAAAGCGGCAAATAAAACAGCTGGAAAGAAAAACACCACTAAGGGCGACTTGCGAGCAGTAGCATAGTCTACTTGTCTCACAAGCATACCAGGACCGGTCACACTAAATCTCATATTTGTATGATAATGGGTTAGACACCAATTATTACATGCCTGTAGAAGACGAAAAATAGATCCATCCCCTTCTTTTTCATTACAAACTATGGGTATCGATTAATTGTAGCAACCCGGAAAAAGGCCCGCATAATAAACTTGTTCTATATAAACAAACAAACTTGATACCGGTCACGTACATGTAGGTTGCGTTAAGCATTTGGGTGGTCAAATTTCTATTACTGGATACAACAACTGAATCCGAAACTTTTTTTTTGGTCATACTAAAATACGCCCTACAGGAAAATTCGCCCTACGACGCCCTACGGATAATTTATCGCCCTACGGGTATATGATCTGTATTGGATTCAATTGATTATTTACATCTATCAAAATATACTCTGTGTAACATATCCTAAAATATCATGACTTTATTTTGTATAATTTTGGAGATATTTGATCGATAGTTTTCATATTGACGATGAGTGACAGGTGCTCTGTAAGCCCTGCCACTTCATTGCTCACCCTACTTGTTTTCGGGGAATATTTTCACCAATTAATACTATCTGTAGCTAAAATAATGTATTCATTAACGTTTTTTTTTATTTGTAGTTTATTTCGAGGTTTTACATATGTTCCAGACGAAAACGTCCAGACAATCAGCGATTCAAAGGGAGATAATTTGATAAACAGAATTTCCTAACGATAGAGTTACCTTCTGAGATCGATACAATCCTAAGTTATAACGCCCTGAAGGAAGAAAGCTGATGAAAACATTGTGGGAAACACAGAAAATACTGGTATCCAGCATTTTCTTCTTTTCCCAGGATGTTTCCTACCCTCTCTTCGAGATCATACCACTTCGCCCATCAACACAGGAAAACTCAGGTTTTTACACGTCTACAGAACTTCCGAGAAGTCTTTTGAAAACATTGTGCGAAAAGGAGAAAGTGCTTGTAACGAGCTATTTCTCAAATACCCACTATCAGTAAACTTTCCCAAATTTTTAACGCCTTCGTGTTGTCGTCTGCAAACTCTTTGCATTTGAGACAGCCCAAATGTATCCTCTCTTTCTCTGCCCAGTTGTGGAAAAAGAAGAAAATGCTTGTTTCCTGTATTTTCTGCTGTTCCCACGATGTTTTATAAAGCTTTCTTCCTCAAGGGCGTTATGACTTAGGGATCGTATCGATCTCAGAAGGGATTGATGGAAGTTTCGGTAACAGACGAGTTCAGTAAATTGGACTTATAGAGTAAATCGATTGGATGTTTCGGTAACAAGGCAGTAATGATATAGTGCCGTGACGTTTTTCACACCCAAGGCTTCCGTTTGTGCAAACTTTTTTTCTTTTAATTTGCAATTGCTACTCGTTTTCTGACATAATCATATTTGTTACTTACTTACTCCTTGCATGCTGTATACATAAATACCTGAAATAAGTAAATTTTGATCACCATATCTTAGGAGGGGAGACAGAGAGAGAGAGGGGGGCCTTAACAATGCTTTTGTGCATACTTCATGTGATTCTGAACATGTATACATTTGTGCTCTTCTAAAAAAAAGAAAAAGATATTTGTTCTGTTTTGTTCCTCTCCTTTTTCCACAATGTTTTCAAATCTGGTCTGATGCACAAAAATCGACGTCTGGTGGTTTTAAAGTGCGTTCATCAATACAACACTGCATAAAAAAAAATCATATACACACTATGTGAGAGTGAAGGGAGTACTGTATATTGTATATTGACTCGTTTACAGTCGTTTTCACACCTCCCATTTCCAACAAGATAGAGAAGTTTCCCATAAATCTTAAAGATTTACCTCGGTTTATGAAAAACCTGAAACACCAATGGACAAGAAGAAACTCCCAGATCAGACTGCACACGTAATAGTTAAGGGGATAGGGCATGTCCAGATTACACACTGTTCATGCAGTTAGAAAAAAAAAAAGTATTTGTCACTATCTATCTCTCGCATTCACTCTCTTCTTTTGCCACAATATTACCTGTGCTTCTGAACTCAATTAAATTATCCTTTATTTTAAATCTAAGAGCCCCGAATAAACTCAACGGTCATTTTCACTCTAGAAATAAAACCCTAATTTTAGCAATGCCAATGTTATTCTTGTTCAGAATGTCTTTAAAAAGTGACAAATGTAAGTCAAAGACCAAACTCTGGTGTAGTCTGATCTCAATCTGCACCAGCCGCAATGACAACAAAAGTAATGACGGACGCTCAAAGGTTTAATGGCTGGTTTGAAATTCTGTCAGTAAGAAAATATTTTCACATTGAAATGTTCATGAAACTTTGATTTAAAAGGAGATACAACGGGTTTCAAGTTTAGGATTTGGTATTATCCATTACCTCAACTATGGTTGAAATGATCGAAAATAAGACAAAGTGATTTCCGGTATTAATTTACATACAGCATGACAGTAGCAACATAATGAAAATATTATGTCTTAAAGTCTGTGGAAAGAAAGAAAGATTGAACGAATCAGACCCAAAACTTTATTTGGCGTGAAAAACGTCACAGTGCATTAGGCCTACCATTATACCTTGTTACAGAAACATCCAATCGATTTATATTACGGTCCAATTTACCGAACTCGTCTGTTACCGATATATGTGTCACCCCCCTCAGACGGGTAACTCATCTCTAGGAAATTCTGTTTATCAAATTATCTCCCTTTGAATCGCTGCATTTCTGGACGTTTTCGTCTGGAACATCCGTAAAACCTCGAAATAAACTACAAATAAAGAAATATAATTAAATTAATACATTATTCTAGCTACAGATCGTATTAATTGGTGAAAATATTCCCCGAAAACAAGTATGGCGAGCAATGAAGTGGTAGGGCTTCAAGAGCACCTGTCACTCATCGTCGGTATGAAAACTATCGATCAAATATCTCCAAAATAAAGTCATGATATTTTAGGATATGTAAGATAAAGTATATTTTGATAGATGTAATTTTATAATCAATTCAATCCGACACAGTTCATATACCCGTAGGGCAATAAATTATTCGTAGGGCGTCGTAGGGGTCTCCCTTATCAGCGTCAGGAAATGTCAGGAAGTGTCAGGCAATGTCGGGAAGCGTCACAGACCAAAATATTCCATTTTTCATGTTGTTTTTGTTATATTGATGGAATACATAAAATATTTTATCAAAATATCTTATACTATAATGTATTTTGACCCAAATAACGGATAAATCCACCTGCCAACTCAGCGTCACGAAATATGGCTGATAACTAGGAGTGTCAAGAGGTGTGAAGTCAATTACTACATAGAGAATTAGCGTCACGAAATGTGGCGGATAAATGAAGGAGCGTGAGGGAATAAAACGGCTATGTTAGGGAAACATCCGGTGGCTTGTGGAGAAAACTGTGCGAAGTCCTTGCGAAAGAAACTCCAGGGAAGCATAAATAGGAGCACTGGTTGCCCTTATATAACTGAAAAAAATGTTGTTTGTATTGGAGTGTAACGCCGTTTTAACAGCTAAGGTCATATCACGGCGGTCGGGGAAACATAAACAGGAGCACTGGTGGCCGTTATATAACTGAAAAAATGTTTGTATTGGAGTGTAACGCCGTTTTAACAGCTTAGGTCATATCACGGCAGTCAGTATACCTACACGTGTTTCCTGGCTTTCTTTCCAAGTCACTGACTACTTTTCTCACGTGCATCAGACGTGAGGGGCGAACAATCGCCGGGAAGAAACTGAAGTTTCTCTCAACTGCGTATCGAACCTGCAACCAGCAGGTCACGAGTCAGGTACATTAACACCATAGAAAACAGTAATAACCATTAAGTCATGTAATGACAATAAAAAAAAAAAAAAATGCTGACGGACATTTCGATATTGAGAGCATTTGCTTAAAAAAAATCAAAAGTGGCTCTACCGCAAGAATTTTAATCACAACTCAACACTTAGCTAAATTACTAGAACATCTGGACACAACATTATAAAATACATAGAACCCATGGTCTGTGAAAACGGGGTTTAGTGCATCATCAAAAAATTTCAAGCGAGGTCAGCCTGCACAGTCCGCGCAAGCTGACCTGAGTCGAAGGTGTTTGCTTTTGGTCAATCTTCTGCAGGTACAAAGACCATTCTACCCAAGGACTCAGTCATTTGTTAGACATTTGGAATGGTTGAATCTGCGTTATTTTATCGTCGCTATCGGTTGCCCATATGGGCGACGTCCCGTGAAGGCTGTTAGTTTTGTACGCGGGATAATGTAAGATACAGGACGAAACCCATCTTAAGTTAAGCCTGGTTCTTTAAAGTGCTCGCTGTATAGCACCATCACACAGGACCTCGGTTTTTATGTCTCATCCGAGAGTTTCACTGACTAATAGTAATTTTAGATGGTCAGCCGTGGAAATCGAGTCCACACCCTCAAATGGCCCCCAAACTTGAGACTTACGAATCCTACGCTATAGCCTACGCGAGATCACGAGCTACTTGGGCTGGTCAGACAAAATGGTTGGTTGGTTTGGTTATTTCCGTTTATTTATCGTCGCTACCGGTTGCCCATCTGAGCGACGCCCCCAGAAGACGGTTAGTTGTTACGGGGGATAGTGCAAGGATACAGGTCGAAACTACTGAGAGCTTCGCCTGGTTCTTTAACGGCGTATAGCACCGTCACACGGGACCTCGGTTTAATGTCTCATCCGAAAGACTATTAGTAATTTTTAGTTGGCCAGCCGGGGATACGAACCCACAATCTGTAGGACATTGTGTTCACGAGTCCTACGCTCTACCTACTGAGCTATATCGGCCGGTAAGACAAAATGGATTTCATGGATCCATTATTATATGATGACTTGCAACTGAAAAGCAATGATGAATTCATGAGCAAAGAACAGAATATTTCTTGATGTCAAACCGAGAAATGAATTACTAACTGTATGCTCGCAAAATGTTCCGTGCAGTACATGTATATACTTTCAATTTAGACATGTTCTCAACACCTCATTATCTTTTCTGTTTGTTGCCAGGAACAATAAGCACAGGTGAACTTTAATTATTATAAATCTAGATAATTAATCTTTTTGATAGTTATTTGATAAATGCGTCAGTTTCTGATAAAAAAAAAAGGTGTGAAAAAGCACGCTCGCATTAATTGGTATTGGTATTGCATGCAAGTGTGTATTACATGTATAGTGACAGTGTATAGCAGAAGGAGAATATTCATCTTATCACTTGATCAAGAAAAAAAAAAAAAAAAAAATTAAACTCTTAAACAAAAACACTATTCGATAAACGAGCTTTTTATCATATTCCCACAATGTTTAGTTGCATCTCGTGACACTTAATACATTTTCTCTTGGCTGTACATCCATACTTGTGACCTTGTAATCTGTTGTAAAACAGCACTGAATCTTGTTCTATTGATAGCAGTTTTCTGATTGTAGAGAAAACTTTTTGGGAAAAGAAGACCTTACAGTTTGTGAAAAGCAAGTTGTCTATCCTATTCCCACAATGTTTCTAAAAGACTTTTTTTTAACCTCCTGACGCTGAGTATTATCTTAACGCTTATCCATAATATAGTTATTAATCTCGTGACGCTGAATACATGTTGTTACTGGTCTGTAATACAGTGGTAATAGGTTGGTTCTCGTGACGCTGAATACCTCTTGTGGCTAATCCCTAATACAGTGGTTGGATCTCGTGACATTAAATTTTTCGTGCCGCTAACTAGCCCGTAATACAGTGGTTGGATCTTGTGACGCTAAATACGCCTTCATTAGGATTATGGAATTTGCATTATTTGGAAAGGTAAGTTAATTGATATTTCTTGTTTCTGTTTTTTTGTCACTTATAATGTCGAAACTCATTATAATACTCATTTGTTGTAATTGTTATATTCTCTGACGCTCCTCATTTATCCGCCATATTTCGTGACGCTAATTCTCTACTGACTTCACACCTCTCGACGCTCGTACAGTTATCGTGACGCTAAGTCGGTAGGTGGATTTATCCCATATTTGGATCAAAATACATACTAATAAAGGCTTTTTTGATAGAATATCTCATATGTTCCATTATTATTTCAAAAACAACATGAAAAGTGGAATATTTAGGCCCGTGACGCTTCCTGACATTTCCTAGCACTTCCTGACATTTCCGGACGCTGATTAGGGAGACCGGGCGTCGTAGGGCGAATTTTCCTTTAGTTCTGTTAGTTTTGTCCAGTTGTTGAGAAGATTTGACTCTTTAAGATTAAAAAGATATGGCTCCTTTGCCTTTGAAGTTTAAGTTGGACATTTCGTTTAGATTATTTATTTATATTGTTTCTTTTCCCTAATATGACTACTGGTATGCATATTTATCAAGATTAATGAGAGTGTGAGAAAGTTGTATGTTGGGTCACAGTAAAATACACCACAGCAGAAAGTTACATCACATGTAGGCAACAGGAGAAAATGATTACACCACAACACATTTATAACTTTCAGTACATAATTTTTTTGTTTAAATGCTGTAATTAAGTTGTAATCTTAATACTTTTGAAGTATATATAGCTTTCAAATTTTGGTAGAAATTTGATCTTGAAAGATAGCCATAATTTGTGTTGTACTACGCGATCTTGGCAACACCATGGATGTATAAAACGTTAATTTCTAGAAGACGTGCGTTTGTGCAACTCTCGTTTGTTTTCATCTCTTTATGGCTTAAGCGTTTGAATCATTCCATATTCCTCCTAGGGACCCCATTGTTGTGGGCCCCTATTAGAAATATCACAATGTGACAATCTCATAAGGTACTAACAACAAAGGTAGCCCATTCCAGAGGAAAATTTAGTTGAAAAAGCAAGTAAATGTTCTTCGAGCTCTGATATGAATACTCAAGGTACAATAGGTTGTCCATAGGTTGTAGTTTGTCCAATATATTTTTTTTTTTTGCATAAAGATCATCTAACTATTTTTCTGGTGACTGAATTGAGATTTTAGTTCCTTCATTATTTTCTGAGTGTTGTTTGTGCAATTCAGCTGTTTAAAGTCATTATCACAGTGTAGGACCGGAAGTATGCATTGTATGTGACTTGGGATTCTGTACAGTGACGATCTGTCACTTGGTGTTAAAAATTGTGTTCACACGGTGAGTCAAGCTGGTGATTTCTCATTTATTTTGATAGTTATTGTAAACTATTCATATCTATTTATTTGCTTGTTTTGTGTAGATCATATCAGAAACGCGAATGTGCATTGTAAACTTTCCGTATAGCAAAAGCGATGCCGTAATCAGTTGACCGTTCTAAAAATACAGATGATTTTGTCCCAAAAAGACACCGTTTTCATTCGATTACTCAACGTTAAAACCCCGTGTCTCAACGGAAAATGTATAAACAGTCTTTTTATTCATATCTTTGAGAAGACATGTCAAGGTTTGGTAACAAAGTCGACTACAATTTTCATTATCCTCTGTTTAAAATGGCACGTTGAGAAATTTTCGGCTGTACAGTCACCTGAGATCTATTAACAGCTTGCAAGTGACTGTACAAATTTCTTTTCTCAACATGTCGTTTTAAAAGATGGATAAGGAATATTGCAATCGACTTTGTGACCAAACTTTGACATGTTTTAACAAAAATATAAACAAAGAATCTCTTTATACGTTTTTCGTTGAGAAAACGGGTTTTTAACGCTGAGTAATCGAGAAAAAACGGCGATGTTTTGGGATAAAATCATCTGTATTTCTAGCATGGTCAATGATCAAGGCATACCCATTGCTCGAAGGAAGGTTCTCAGCGCACTTACGTGTTCCTGACATGGTCTATACATAACAGACTTATAACTGGATATGAATATTTTATAATAACTATCAAAATAAATGAAAAATCACCAGCTTTACTCACCTTGTGAACACAATTTTTACCACCAAGTGACTGATCGTCACTGTACAGAATCCCAAGTCACATACAATGCATACTTCCGGTCCTACACTGTGATTATCAAGGCTTTAAAGCCAGTTTTAAGGGTCTTTGATCGGATGAGGTCAATTACACATTTGTCATGGATTTTACTGTTTTTTCCTATGACAATTAAACCTTGAAAAATATTTGCTGTGTTTTTTGACATAAATGGAAAGATACGAAAATCATCATTTTCTGTAGTAAACCTAATATAGTATTCAAAAAACCCAGTCTAAAAAGGAATTTTGGAGAGGAAACTTCGTAATAGACTTTTGTGTCATACAAGTTGGAAAATGATCGTCAGTATAGGCTATCACATAAGGTATGGCATTGTTTTTAGCTCACCTGAGCACAAAGTGCTCAAGGTGAGCTTTTGTGATCGTGCTGTGGCTGCTGTGCGTCGTCCGTTGTCCAGGCGTCAACAATTACCTTGTGTGCACTCTAGAGGCTACATTTTCAATCATATACTCATAAAACTTGGTCAGAATGCTTGTCTTGATAATATCTCGGACAAGTTTGAAATTGGGTCATGTCGGGTCTAAAAGTAGGTCACTGGGCTAAATCTAAGAAAAACCTTGTGTGCACTCTAGAGGCCATATTTTTAGCCTGATACTCTTGAATCTTGGTTAGAATGTTTGTCTTCATAATATCTTGGACAATTTCGAAATTGGATCATTTCGGGTCAAAAACTAGGTCACTGGGCCAAATCTCAAAAACCTTGTATGCACTTTAGAGGACACATTTTCAGCCTGAAACTTATGAAACTTCGTCATAATGTTTGTCTTGATAATATCTTGGACAAGTTTGAAATTTGGTCATGCTGGGTCAAAAAGAAGGTCACTGGGCCAAATCTTAGAAAAACCTAGGTCAGATTGCCTGTCTTGATGATATCTCAGACAAGTTTGAAATTGGGTCGCGTCGGCTGAAAAAGTAGGTCACTGGGCCACATCTTAGGAAAACCTTGGGTGCTCCATAGAGGCCACCTTTTCAGCCTTATACTGATGAAGATTGGTCAGAATGATTATCTTGTTGATATCTTAGACAAGTTTGAAAGTGGGTCATGTCGGGGCAAAAAGTAGGTCACATGGTCAAATCTTAGATAAACCTTGTGTGCACTCTAGAGGCCACATTTTCAGCCTGATTCTCATGAAGCTTGGTTAGAAAGTTTGCCTTGATGATATCTTGGATAAGTTTCAAAGTGGGTCACATCTGGTCAAAAAGTAGGTCACTGAACCGAATCTTAGAAAAACTTTGTGTGCACTGTAGAGGCCACATTTTCAGGCTGATACTCATGAAACTTGGTGAGAATGTTTGTTTTAATGATATCTTGCACAAGTTTGGAATTTAGTCACATTGGTTAAAAAAGTATGTCACTTACACTCATGTGTTTTACATAATTAAAACCAGGATCTCTTCAGCTTTATCAACTGTAGATGACGTTCCTCAGGTGAGCGCTTTAGGGCCAATGGCCCTCTTGTTTGTACAGTACCATCTTAAGTAATTAGCATAATCCATCTTTACCCCTTTCCTGCCATTGTAATTGGTTGTCATGGAGATTGGATTTACAAAATCTGATTTTCACTCTTAGACAATTTAGCAAGTCCAGGTGGACCAGGGTTTTCCCTGACCCCCTTTTCCTTTCAATTTGGACCCCCAAAATTTGAATGTTTGCCTTCTTTTATTCATTTTGAGGGCGTCAAATGACCCCCATATAAGACAGTCAAGGGAAAAGCCTGGTGGATGCACTTGTTTTTAGTGTGCATCTGAGACACGTTTTTGAATCTCAGACACAAAATTCTGTGTCAGGGAAAACCCTGCACATAGCAATATTAGTGTGATCTAGGAGATTTTATTGTGAATGGCACAATTGCCCCTGTCTAGAATTAAACACTTGGCTGCAGCACTTAGGCTTTGAGCGGTTTTTTTTTTGTATTTGATTATGAGTCAGCCAGGTTTTTGTTTCTATAACTTTTGAATTGCTAAATAAACTGAAGAACATTTCCAGTCAACAGTAAAATCCCATGATCCATTTTAAAGTTCTTTTTGTTGAAAAAGGCTGTTGGACAGTGTAGATCCAAGATCAGGCGACATGTTCTGTGCATTCTGATCTTAATCTCTACTATAATCCACAATACTGCACTGAATTCCCCAGCCTAAGAAGTAAAATTGCTTTTACCTTTAACTCTTTACCAAACGACAAAATTTTAGACTGTACCAAATTGAAAGCATTTGCAGACAACAAATTTAGTGTAGCTTAAATAGTGATTTATGTATTGGATAGGTTAGAAAACATTGTGGGAAAAGGAGAAAATGCTGGTTACCAAAAGGCTTCTTCCTCAGGGTCGTTAAAAGTCAGGATTGTGTGGTAAAGGGTTAACCAAGCAATCCTGAATTTTAATGACCATGAAGAAAAAAGCTTTTGAAAATGCTGTGAGAAAAGGACAAAATACTGATAACCACAATGTTTTCAACCCCTTCAAACTCACAACCAGTCATTTTGGGCAAGTCTTATACTTTGTAGTTTGATAAAGGGATACTGGGTCTGACGTACTGTTTCCTCATACTGTCATTTCTTGACATTATTATTTCTATTTCCAGGGATGTGAACAGCTTTACTGCAGAAAAGCAAAGCAAAACCTCAGACTTAAAAATGGGTAATTTTGGTGGCCATGCCCTTCCGGGGTCATTTTTCATAATATTTGCCCTGTGGTGGGCAATACAGATGTTCAACAGATATTATTATAGTCGACACAAAAATAAGCCCTTTACATCATCAGCTACGTTTAAATGCCAGTGTCTTTGTGGACAGTTGAAAAACTTACCTGTAGAAGCATTTATCAAACTGTTTTTCGTAAGTGTTGGCTTTGGATTAGAAATCTACACTGCATTTGTAGGTGGAAAGTTTGTTGATATTGGCAATGGGCAGCATGCAACAATGTTCTTTTACTTTGGATTTACAGGTGTCATGGACACCTTAATCCATTACAAAGCCCCGCTTCCGCCTGATATGGACTATATTTCAATGGTATTTGCATTGATGTGTGAGTTTGTGTTATTTCGCTTTCATTTACATGGCAGGACAGACTTAGATGTATTACTGTATACCCTTCTGTTATATGCAATTGCTGGGTCTATTCTGTCAGTTGTGCTAGAGATGCGGTACAGAACTAACATCCTATGTTCCCTAGCTCGACCCTACTTCATACTGCTGCAAGGTACCTGGTTCTGGCAAGTTGGCTGGATTCTTTACCCTCCCTTTCAAAGTTCTTTTCATTGGAATGAAGAGGATCATGAACAAATGATGATAGCAACAATGATCTTTGCCTGGCATGCGACAGGGAGTGTTCTTGTCATTTTAGTGGTTGGGGGTGTGATAGCTTATATTCATCGTAGATTTGTTTCATACCGGAGAGGGGATGACATGGCAATGAAGAGCCTGGTGAATAATGGAGAAACTGTGATCAGACTAGGAGATGACAGTGATAGTGATCTTTGAAATCTTGAGCAACTATTTGCAAAAAGCCTTCTACGCCACATTCCAACTGAAAGTTATATATCAAGCTTTTTTTTTTTTTTTTTTTTTTTTTTTTTTTTTTTTTTTTTTTTTTAAGTACATGAAGGAAAGGGTAAATGCAAAAGAATTTGTTGAATTTTTTTTTATATATTTTCCAAAGTCAAGACATCAGGTATTATGACTGTATACTTCATTACCATTACCAAATATTTGAGCAGCCCTCTGGCAAAGGAAAGTTTAACTCTTTACCACACAAAAAATTTTCACACGGATCCAAATTGAAAGCATTTGCAGACGACAAATTCATTGTGGCTCAAATGATGGAATCTGTCTTTGATAGAGTAGAAAACATTGTGAAAAAAGGAGAAAAAGGTTTCTTTTTCAGGGTTTTCAAAACTTGGGATTGTTTGGTAAAGGGTTAATGCATGCCTGTGATGCTCTATACCAAGCAAGTCAACACATAAATAAGGATCCATAAGTCCATCATGTTTTGCAACTAACTGAATTATTAGGTAGAACGGTCCTTGGACATGCAGAAAATCAACCAATAGCAAAAAGTTTCGATCCAAGTCAGCCTGCGCAGACTGCGCAGGCTGACTTGGGTTGATACTTTTTTTACAAATGCATTAAAGCCCCATTTCACAGACTCATTTTTATTTTTTATATATTTCCTAAGGATTACATATGGCACAAAGGAAAATGTGATGTTTGAAGAAACAGAAAATACGGATTTTGAATGATTACCAAAAGCATTGTTGAAAAAGGTTGCTTGAAACAGGAAAATTCTTTTTTAGTCACATTTGGTTTAACAGCTGTCTAATGCAGGGGCATAGAGATTTGACTCTTCATTGAATTTCAAAATTTTATACTTGTTCAAAATGAAAGACAATTAATTGAATATAGATCAGATGATGGGATTTGTCTTTGAAAGGGAAGAAAACATTGTGGGAAGAGGAGAAAATGCTGGTTACCAGCATTTTCTCCTTTTCCCATAATGCTTTCTACCCTTTCAGTAACAAATCACATCATTTGAACCGTGTTTACTTTCTCAACAAAATGCTTTCATTGTTGATGAATCAAAAAAATTTGTTGTGTGGTAAAGGGTTAATGATCAAATAACTTTGTGAACCTATAGAGAGGGCTTGGAAACTCTGGAATGGATCTTCAGAGACACCTTGTGTTTCCAACCAAACTGGAGATGAACTGGCAAGGAACCAAGGGATATCCTTGCATGCATCAGTGCTTTTCAGAGTGTACTGATAAGAACTAATTTGTTATCTAACAAACTTGAGTTTTCATTACCATGGAGGAAGAAGGCTTTAAGAAATATATTGGGAAAAAGGAGAAAAGGCTGGTAATCAGCATTTTCTCCTTTTCCCACACTGTTTGCTACCAAATCAGAGAATATCAGCTCAGATGCACCAATTTTTCCGTCGTCTGTGGGTGCTTTCAATATGGTCAGCATGGGGGAGTGAATTGAGTCATTTGAGAAAGGGTTATTCCCTTGCCAAACAATCCTGTTTTTTAACAACCCTGAAGAAAAAGGCTTTTGAACACTTTGTGGAAAAAGAAGAAAATGCTGGTAACCAACATTTTCTCCTTTACCTACAATGTTTTCTATCCTGTGACTGTCATTTCCCACCAATTATCCAACTTCATTTTTTGTCTGCAAAAGTTTCCACTATGGATAAGTCTAAAATTCTGTCTGGTAAGCAGTTTACCCTTTTAACACACAATCAGGAGTTTTAACGACCCTTAGGGAGAATAATTTATTGTAGGCAAAGAAGAAAACACAAGAAACCGGCATTTATCCTTTTCTCACAATATTTTCTCACCTTTCCAAAGACGAGTCCAATTATTTTTAGCTACATTGCGTTTGTCGTCTGCAAATGCTTTCAGTTTGGGCAAGTCTAAGATTTTGTCATCTGGTAAACAGTTGAAGGGCTAAGTAGTCAGTCAGTAGAAAGCAAGGGTGTTGTACTTTGACTTGCAGACTTTTTCTTTGTTATTGTCTGTAGCATATTTCATACGAGCTTTGAAATCACCATCATCCTAGATCCTGGTAGTTATTTGTAAAGTGTGGAGTTTTACTTGTCTGTCACTGCTGTTACCCGTTTCCCTACAGTCCCGAGTTTTAACGACCTTGAGGAAGAAGGCTTTTGAAAACATTGTGGATAAAGGGGAAAAACAGTGAGCACTAAAACCCTATCAAATTTGACTGGATTCCAAACAATTGGTTTTGAGAAATTGTACTTCAGTTTTTTTTTTTTTTTACTATTAAGTTTTGTTCAATTCACCATACCTACTTGTGCTATTTCAGTGGGTTCAAGACCAGTTGCAACAAACCCTTTCCCCCCCTTTTTATTTATTTATTTATTTTTTTTTTTTTGTGTTTGCTTTTTTCCCTTTTTGCATCATGAATTCATAGCGTATACTAAAAAAAAAAAAACAAAAAAACAAAAAAAAAAAAAAAACAGCCCAGTCATGCCAGTGGAGCGATTCAGGTCCTCAAGGGCCCCTAGTATTTCCTTCAAGTGTTTTTTTGACAGTTTTGGGTATGTTTAGTCTGGCAAGTAGCCTATACAGTTACAGGTCAACTGTTTTACAAATAACACAAGTTTAGATTCGACCAGATAAAAAGCCCCTACAGATGACAAATCAGATGCACCAGTGGCTCAAAAGATGATTTCTATCCTTCTGTAGAAAATATTGGAAAAGGAGAAAATTCCTGTTTCCAGCATTTCCTCTGAAAAGGAGATATAACGCTTCTGCTAAAAGTATTGACCCAGGTCAGCCTACGCAGTCAGCCCATGTTGACATGGATCAAATCTTTTTTGCCTTTGGTCAATGTTTGATAGGTCAATGGACCAGTCTGCCTCATGATTCAGTAGGTAGGTGTACAAAATTGATTTTTATGGATCCATGGCCATATAATGTTTTGTTAGGTACAATACATTATGGAGATGCGTTAACCCTTTACCAAACAATCCCAGGTTTTAATGACCCTAGGAGAAAGGCCTTTTGAAATCATTGTAGGAAAAGGAGAAAATCCTGGTAACCAGCATTTTCTCCTTTTCCCACAATGTTTTCTAACCTTTCAGACACAAATGCAATCATTCTAGCCACATTTAATTTGTCGTCTGAAAATGCTTTCAATTTGGACCAGCCGGAAATACTGTCGTTTTGGTAAAGCGTTAAACCCCAGGCCCTACATTTACATCTGTATTATACATCCAGGCCCATAAACAAAATGATAGGTACTATATTGAAATCAAGTCTATCAGTAGATGCCATTTTGTGTCCTCTCCTCAGCAGTTTTCAACCAATTTGGCAGACACCTTAACGCAAGCCTTCCCACCATGTGAACTTGTACACCTGCAATTTTCAATATGATTGGTCAACTATTACAGCGATGAAGTTGGAGGGGGAGGGAGTTGTTGGCCTGCAATAGTTCTATTTTAATCCCAGGATGAGGGGTGGCTTTATCAAACAATCCCATGTTTTTATGACCATGAGGATATATTTGAAAACATATTGGAAAAAGGAGACAGTGCTGAAAATAATCATTTTCTCCTTTTCCCACAATTTATTCTCATCCCATTTAACTCTGTACCATGTGAGCAAAATTTTAGACTGGTCCAAATTCAAACCATTTGCAGACGACAAAATGAATGTGCCTGAAAAATTGAAATTTGTTTTGGAAAGGGTAGAAAACATTGTGGGAAAAGTAGAAAATGCTGGTTACCAGCATTTTCTCCTTTTCCCACAATGTTTTCAAAAGTCTTCTCTCACAGGGTTGTTGAAAGTCAGGATTGTTTGTAAAGGGTTAACCCTTTCCCAAACAGGCCCTGGTTTTCACGTTTAACTGCTCGTAACGAGCAATTTCTCCTTTTGCCTCGGTGTTTTCTACCCTTTTTGAGGCCTTTCTGCCATTTTCATCAAATTTAAAATTGTTGTCTACAAGCTCTTGCAATTTGGACCAGTCCAAAATTTGTCGTTTGGGAAAGAGCTAATCCAATCTATTGAGCACCATTTGCTTTTTCATCTGCAAATTCTATCAGTATTGACAAGTCTAAAAAAATCTGTCGTCTGGTAAAGAGTTACTGTTCCATGTGATGATGATACATTTGAGCCATACTCTGGCAAAAGTGGGTTTAATACATCTCACTGATGTATTATACCAAGCAAGACATCACATAGTTAAGGATCCATAAAATCCATTTTGTCTAACAACTGACTGAATCATGAGGTAGGCTGGTCCTTGGGTATGCAGAAAATTTACAGATAGCAAAACAATTTGACCCATGTAAGCTTGCGTGGACTGCACAGGCTGACATTGGTCAATACTTTATGCAGATGCATTAACCCTTTACTGCACAATTCCACCTTTTAACGACCTTTAAGAAGAAGCCTTTTGAAAACACTGTGGAAAAAGGAGAAAATGCTGGTAACCAGCATTTTCTCCCTTTCCCACATTGTTTTCTGCCCTATCAAAGAAAAATTGCACCATTTGAACCACATTGACAATGTTGTCTGCAAATGCTTTCAGTTTGGACAAGGCCAAAATTTTGTCATCTGGTAAAGGGTTAATTACCCTTATCACAGAGCATGACTCATTTGTTGCTATGTATTTCAGGTGCAACGGACTTGAGGCAGATATATCCAATGATGCAAACACTCTTAGAGTAGAGGACAACAAAATCTACTTTCAGATTGAACCTTTTAGGCTTCTGGCCATCAGGCTGATACTAACTTGAAAGACTTACATTATAAACACGGGAAAGTCTCCTTGACAACCATTAGAAATTCCTTACGTCATAATAGATAGTAGCCAGTTTTAGCTTAGCTGTTCTCAAAGAGTCATTTTCGTAGCCTTGGAGTCATCTTCTTGCAAAAACTTTGACATTTTATAATATCTCTGTTATTAATGAATTTAATTAATTTTAACTTAGAAAAGTTGTTAACTATCAAAAAGGGAATCTATACAGCAAGGGCAGGTAACTATCAAAGTATTTTTGACACAGTTATGCCCCTTTTTCAACTTACTATTTTAACTGAAAATCAAGCAGTTGCAGCCAAGCTTTGGTACCTCTCTAAATCCAAAGCATTTGCAGATAACATATTAAATCTTGCTCAAAAGATGGAAATTGTCTTCTACAAGGTTGAAAACATTGTGTGAAAAGGAAAAGATGCTGGTTACAAGCTTTTTTTCCTTTTCACACAATGTTTCAAAAGGCTTCTTCCTAAGGGTTGTTGAAAATCAGGATTGTGTGATAAATGTATGGATGGATGGGTAAATGTGTGTGTGACTTTGTGGGTAGTTGGATGGAATAGTATGTGGATAAAGAACTTTGTAATACATAATCACTGGTGGTATTTTTATAGTTCTGTTGATAGAAAGCAGGAAACAGTATTTGAATTAACCCTTTACCTAACCAGCATGACTTTTAATGACCCTAAGAAAGCTTTTTTTAAAACATTAGGGTAGAAGGAGATCAAGCTGGTTACTATTATTTTCTCCTTTTCCATAAATGTTTTTTTCTTTCCACCTTTCAATGACAAATGCAAGCATGCGAGCCAAAATGAATTTGTTGTCTGCAATTGCTTTCAATTTTGACCGTTATAAAATTTTGTTGTCTGGTAAAGTCTTAGTAGACAGAAAAGGTAAGAAATATCAGAAAGTGACAGAAAAAGCATTGCAGGAAAGTGACCTTGTACCAAACGCCATAATTTTGGACTTGACCAAACTGAAAACATTGCAGATGACAAATTGAATACAGCGCAAATGATGAGTTGTTTCTTTGACAGGGTAAAAAACTGTGGGAAGAGGAGAAAATGTTGGTTACCAGCATTTTCTCCTTTTCCCATAATGTTTTCAAAAGCCTTTTTCTTCGGGGTCGTTAAAACTCGGGATTGTGTGGTAAAGGGGTGTTAAGTAAGCGCAAATGCGTCTTTCCCCACAATGTTTTCAAAATGTGCAAACTGTGAGGCATGGAAACCACCGGTCCTTGTATACCAACATAGAAATAGATTGTTGGGCCTTGAGTCACTCTAGGGCGTTATCTTTGTAGACTTCTTGTTGGTTTTTGAAGCATATATTTACAAATGTAGCACAGAGTATTTTGTGAATGTCTTTACACTGTACATATCAGTATTGCAAGTAATCTTTTATGTAACACATTTTGTTTTCTGGATTACTTGTCTTTTCAAAGATATATATAATCACAGACCATTTTTCTTTTTATACCTAACCTGAGCACAATATGCAATGTTCTTTTGTGATGGTCCAGTGTCTACTGTACATCTGGGTCCGTATTGATAAACCATTGTTATGAACATTCTTAGTCTTATTCTCCAGAATTTTCTAAATTTGAAAGCAACATAACTTCTGATTGGCTGAACCATTTGGTTTAGCCAATCAGAAGTTGTGTTACTTTTAAATTTAGAAAACCATGAAGAGTAAGACTAAGAAGATTCTTAAGAATGGTTGGTTGATACGGACCCCATTGACAATAACCTTTTCAAGACTTCCTGAGATACTAACAGACCAACATAATTTAGTTATCTTTAGGATGGGGAAAGTATTCTTCAAATTATTTAATTCATAATGATTAAGATGGCTGCTATTATTATTAACAGATCAAAAACCTAAGATTTTTTTTTTCTAAGTAAAATGGGTAAAGTTTTTTATTTAAACATTTACCGTAATTTACATCAATTGAAAAATAAGTTCAAGGAACTTAACCAATGCCTCTCGATTTTGCTTCCTGGAAACCACACTAGTACTTGTGCCGAATGTCAATGAAGTCCCAAAGTTGACATCCGATCCATAGGTGAACGGTGAGCGACAGTGTAAATCCTATATTACACACTAATATACTGAAAGGTAAACAACTCGTAATGTATTTTCATTACCCCAGTCACGAATTCCATGCTGTTTACTAGTTATTTTACTACCAATATTAACATATTAGTGTTTAATATAGGATTTACATTGTCGCTCGCCGTTCACCTGTGATCCGATCCTGGGAAGTGATTCAGGACCTTACCCTTGCAAGGCCAACACTCTACATCATGATCGGGAGTTATTGCTACAAGATGACAAAAGTACAGACTTGTCCGTATTCGAAGAGTTTTGCAGAGGACAAATTCTGTGTTATTCAAATGATGGTATTTGTCTTTGACAGGATAGGAAGTAATGTTGGAAAAGAAGAAATGCTGGTTACCAGTATTTTCTCCTGTTCCTTTGTTTTCTAAAGCTTTCTTCTCTAGGGTCATTTACAAATGGAACTATTTGGTAAAGGGTTAAACAAGCCCCCGTCTAGGGCCACATGTTTCACTTAGTTACAAAGAAAAGCTAAAAAGACCTTGTCTAGAACGACTATGAAACTTTATACAGAGTATCATCTTCGCAAGCCAAGGATAATAACTCCACTTTGTTCTTTACGTACTACCTTAGTATCCTTGGCTTGCGAAGATGACAGAGTATTGTCCTGTGGACTTCTGCAAAGATAGTGTTATACATAGTTGTGGGGTCAAAAATGGTTTGGTGGGGGGGGGCAAGATGTTTGATAGAGACTTACAAAAGAAAAGTTTCAAAATCTTCCTTTCCAAACCATAAAGGGTTTAGCTTTGATGTGGGACATAATTATGAATTGTCATCTACTGGATTTTTTCCCAGATTTTTTCAAAGTTCAGCCCCAAAATTATCGACAAACTTGGGTATTTGACTATACATATGTTAAATATGTAAAGTTACAAAGCTAAACTTTGAAAATGTTGTCACAACCCATAGACTTACAGCTGCAATACTTGCTATGGTCTGAATCCAATGAATTTCTATCGATTTTTTCCCAACATGATAACTCTAGAGCAGGAAGTAGCTCCTCCCCAGGGTAAGGCTTTTCATGTAAGTTTAATGTTGAATATCAGATGCTGAAATTTTTGGACCATCATTACTCTCTTGTTTTATATGATACAAGTGAATACATGGATCCATGGAAATCGACATTTGACCAATCAGGTCATCGCATTTATTTGGCCCGATATGCAGCCTTACTTGTAATTTAGTGTAATTTATTATCGAATACGATGTTGAGACAACCTAACAAGCCTTACAAAAAATATTAATCATCTTTAATACTATTATTTTTAAGCAAAACTGAGGTTTATGATGTGTTTCATTCTTTCTCGTAGAAGTTCAAAACTTTGCTGGAAGAGTATTACATTGTCCGTAGCCCCTGATATTCACACTTTTTGTACAAATCCTTGTGTAAATAAGTTCAAGTATCCATATATTTCTTACCTAGAATCCATCATCGGCAGAAACACATGAAAAGGAATATTTCCGGAGTTTCAACGATAGAAACAGCCATGACAGCATGATTTAAGTAGCCTTTCTGCTATACTATATATGTATTTACTGCGGTTGTTTGTGAGCCCTTTGCGACGGTAACCAAGGAAGTCGATTTATCTCATCGCCACGGATCCATGTATTTGTATTGTTTCACCCAATCATTATACAGACAATCAGTATTACTTCGTCTTGATAATTTGTCAATGTAAAAGATGTCATTAAGTGGAAAAAAAGATGCAGCATTTGTTTAATTACAATGTGCTTGTAAGGGGAATGCATAATGTAGGCAATCAAGGACCACCATGATTCAGTTGTTATATGTGATATATCAGTATTTGTATGTCTGTATTGTAATATGGGCAACCAGTATTTGTATAAATCTGGGTAACATGTCATCATTAAATGAAAAATTCAGAGCATTTTTAACCAGTTACCACACTATCCCAAGTTTTAGCAACCATGAGCAAAAGGCCTTTTGAAAATATTGTGGGAAAGAGAGAAAATGCTGGTAACAACATTTTCTCCTTTTCCTGCAGTGTTTTCTACCCAATCAAGCTCTCCATCATTTGAGCCACATTTAAATTGTCATGATCTGCAAATGCTTGCAGTTTGGACAAGTCTGCATCTTTGTCATGTTGCCAAGATTTCGAGAAAAGGCACAGCATTAGTTTTAATTACTTGTAAGGGGAACCAGTACTGCATGCAATTTCAGGACCACCTTGACTCTTTTGTTATATCTAATGTACCTACCATATTTAACCCAGTGTTTTACATGTTTTTGTTTTCACATAGATAATTTGTAATGGGACTAAGGGGGAAAATGTGCAGCATTTGTTTTCAATTACTTGTAAGGGGAACCAGAGCTGCATGCAATTTTAGGACTACCATCATGGCTCCCTTGTTATATCTGATGTACCTACAATATTTTACCCAGCATTTTACATGCTTTTGTTTTCACATAGATAATTTGTCATCCTTCACATGGCAATGGGAATAATATAAGGGGGAAAATGTGCAGCATTAGTTTAAACCAGTTGTAAGAGGAACCAGTGCTGCATGAAATTTCAGGACCACCATGGCTCTTTCGTTATATCTGATGTATCTACAATATTTAAAGCAGTATTTTACATGTTTTTGTTTTTACATAGATAATTTCTCATCCTTCAGCCGGCAATGGGAAGAATACAAGGGGGAAAATGTGCAGCATTAGTTCAGTCACTTATAAGGGGAACCAGTACTGCATGCAATTTCAGGACCACCATGGCGCTTTTGTGATATCTGCTGTATCTACAATATTTAACCCTGTATTTTACATGTTTTTGTTTTCACATAGATAATTTGTCATCCTTCACATGGCAATGGGAATAACATAAAAGGAAGAAATGTGTGGCATTAGTTCCAATACTTCTCATTTTAATTAGCGGAACTCTTCAAGTTAAAGGCATGTTTAGATGTCCTATAATGACCACACGTTAACAATGGCATCACACATGAAGTACGATCAGATGCAACCATCGACACAAACCAAGGCACATTTCATTGCGATGCAGTATGTAATAAGCATATTTAGGCTTCATTTCTTTTTTAGCTTACCTGAGCACAAAGTGCTCAAGGTGAGCTTTTGTGATAGTGCTGTGTCTGTCTTCCGTCATGCGTCGTGCTGTCGTCAACATTCATCTTGTGTGCACTCCTGGGGCTACATTTTCAGTCTGACACTCATGAAACTTGGTCAGAATGTTTGTCTTGATGAAATCTCGGACGAGTTTGCAACTGGATCATGTGGGATCAAAAAGTAGGTCACTGGGCCAAACCTTATAAAATGCTTGTGTGCACTCTAGAGACCACATTTTCAGCCTGATATGCATGAAACTTGGTCAGAATGTTGATTTTATAAAATCTTGGACAAGTTCGAAATTCAACTCACGTCGGTTCAAAAAGGACGTCACAGGGCCAAATCTAAGGAAAAGCTTGTGTGCTCTCTAGATGCCACAATTTCAGCCTGATAAGCACGAAACTTGGTCAGAATGTTTGTCTTGATAAAATCTATGATAATTACAAAATTGGGTCACGTGGGGTCAAAAGGTAGGTCACGGGGCCAAATCTTAGAAAAACCTTGAACCCTAGAAAAACTCTAGAGGCCACATTTTCAGCCTGTTACATATGAAACTTGGTCAGAATGTTTGTCTTGATAAAATGTTGGACAGGTTTGAAATTGGGTCACGTCAAGTCAAAAAGTAGGTCAGAGGGCAAAATCTTAGAAAAAGATGGTGTGCACTCTAAGGGCCACATTTTCAACTTATACCCATGAAACTTGCTCAGAATGTTTGTCTGGATGAAATCTCGGAAAAGAATGATAGCAAGTCACGTCAGGTAAAAAAGTAGGTCATGGGGCCAAATCTTAGAAAACCTCATGTGACTCTAGAGGCCACACTTTGAGCCAGATTAGAAATTCAAAAAAAGGCTAAACCAATCAAAAAGTAGATCACTTACACTCGTGTTTTACATCATTGAGACCAGGATCTTTTCAGCCTTATCAATCCTTGATGACCTTACTCGATGGCCCTCTTGTCTTGTAATGGCTTAGTTAAGTTTTGTCTATGTTACAGCACTGGTTATGTCATTAATATCATGCTGTGTGGCAGATTTGTTCACTTTCACACCAAATATGCCCAAGAGTCTTTCCTACTGGGGAAAATAAATATTCTGATCCAGAACTGCATGCAACTTCAGGACTTTCATGGCTCTTGTTATGATGTGAAGTACACATATGAGCCATGATCTGTGAAAAGGGGGCTTAATGCATCTGCGAAAAGTATCTATCCAGGTCAGCCTGCGCAGTCTGTGCAGGCTGACCTTGGCCGAAACTTTTTGCTATCGGTCAATTTTCTGTATGTCCAAGGGCTATTCTACCTCATGATACAGTCGGTTGTTTAAAAGAGTGGCTATTATGGGTCCATAAGTAACTGATGTTTTGCTCGGTATAATGCATCACGGAGAAGCATTAAGCCCCCTTTTGTCAGAGCATGGCTCATATTGTTTAGCCAGTATTTTAGAGGCAATCAATACATTTGTATTTTAGCCATGCTCTGGCAAAAGGGGGCTTAATGCATCTCTGCGATGAATTATACCAATCATTTAATCATGGATCCATAAACAACCGACTGAATCATCAGGTAGACCGGTCCTTTGACATGCACAAAATTGACCAACAACAAAAAGTTTTGACTCAGATCAGCCTGCACAGTCTGTGCAGGCTGACCTGGGTCAGTACTTTTTGCAGATGCAATAATCTTCCTTTATAAAGAGCATGGCTCGTTTGTATTCATCCAGATAAAATGTCATCACCCAACTAGAAATAATGTAAAAGTTCCCATTAGCATTAGTTCCAGTCTCATAACCCTTTACCACACAATCCCAACTTTTTTACGACCCTTAGGAAAAGTCTCTTTCGAAAACATTGAGGGAAAAGGAGAAAATGCTGGTAACCAGCATTTTCTCCTTTTCCCACAATGTTTTCTACCATATCAAGGACGAATTCCATCATTCCAGCCACACTGAAATTGTCATCTGCAAATGCTTCAGATTTGGATGTCTAAAATTTTTGTCATTTGATCAAGAGTTAAATGGGAAACCAAAAGTGTAAGCAATTTCAGGACTGCCGTTGCTCTCTTGTTATATATGATAGTTGTATGTTGTTTAATCCAGACTTAAAGCCTTTACCAAACTATAAAAATTTGGACTTGTCCAAATTTAAAGCATTTGCAGATTACTAAATTAAAGGTAGCCAAAATGAATGTCATTATCTGTGACAGGGTGGAAAACCTTATAACAAAAGGAGAAAATGCTGATTACCAGCATTTTCTCCTTTTCCCACAAGGTTTTCAAAAGGTTATTTCCTCAGGGACGTTAAAGTGTCTGAGTGGTAAAGGGTTAACTGCCAATTAGTATTTGTGTTCAGAGGTTCCTCAGATAATCTGTCATCATTCAAATGGTACTGTGACTAATACAGGGAAATATAAGGTGTTGCAAAAGATCCAATTTCAAATGATGGAATTTGTCTGTGAAAGAGTCAAAAACATTGCGGAAACAGAAGACAATACTGATTACCAACTTAATCTCCTTTTTATTTATTAACCCTTTAACACCCAATCCTGAGTTATAAGGATCCAAAGAAAGAATTCTTTTGGAAAACATTGTGTGAAAAGCAGAAATCGCTGGTCACAAGCATTTTTTTTCTTTTCCCACAATGTTTTTTGTCCTTTCAAAAACATTTTCTACTATTTGTGCCACATTTTATTTGTCATCTGCAGATGCTTTAAGTTTAGAAAAGTCCAAAATTTTTTGGTTTGGTAAGGGTTAATTTTTTAACAGCCACAATCTTCAGGGGCCTGAAAACATGGAGTGTTCTCATAAAGGTTTAAAATATATATAAAAAAATTGTTGAGATATATATATATATATATATATTTTGTATGAAATCCTTCAAATTCTGATTGTTTTCTGTTCTACACAAATGATGCCAAGAAAACTTATTAATCTGAATGAAAATAACATTTTATTGTGTATGTTAGTTTTTAATTAGGACGAGTCATACAGACTACAATAGAATCTCTCGTCTTCACCATGCTTCTTTCCTTCACTCATCCCTCACAGCCTCCAATATCGCAGATATCAGTGTCTTTTAGAATCCTGGGCTGATACAGAGTTGACACACGCTTGTCTGAAATAGATGTACTTTGCAGTTTTCTTTTAAAGTTTAACCCTTAACTCTTTACCACACAACAAAATTTTACATTGTACGAAAAGTGGAAAATGCCAATACCAGCATATTCTCCTTTTCCTACAGTTTTCACAAGCCCTCTTCCTCGTCCAAGTCTGGGAACTCCAAAATTAAATGATTACATGCAAAAGATTAAAAGGAACACGCCCAACAAACAAAGCATTGAAGATTTCAGCCTTTATCCTGCTATACTTCATTAAAGATGTATTTTGGAATGTGTAAATTAAGATCGGCCTGCATATGTGCACTCTGATCTTGGTTTACACTCAATACTTCTAAATCAATGCTGCATTATCTCGCCACAATCCCATGTGTTTACATCCCTGAAGAAGAAAGCATTTGATTGCCACAATTTTCGTCTTTTCTCACACCAATCTTAACTTTCAAAGACAAATAACATTATGATACCTCCCATCTACAAAGTGGAGGGGGGTATAATGGTTTCACCATGTCTGTCTGTCCATTCATCTGTCTGTCAAATTGTCCGGCTTGTTTCATTTCCATGTTCTAAGTAAAAAGCGGTTTGACTTAGAACCCTGAAACTTTATACAAGTGTTGCTCATCATCCAAGGAAGAGCCCTGTTGGTTTTGGGTCACAGGTGAACTTTGTTTGACTATTGTTTCCATGCTGTAACTCATGAATTTTCTTTAAAAAATCGTTTCCATGCTCTAGCTCAATAGCTGTTTCACCTAGAACTTAATAGAAGCGTTGCTCGTGACCAAAGGAGGTGTCCTATTGTTCTGGGGTCACATGGGTCAAAGGTCAAGGTCACTGGTGATCTTTGTTTCGAAAATCATTTCCTTTCTTTGATCGTGCTGCTTCAGTGACAAGGTGGCGGTGGCTATTTGTCCGCTTTGCGACAGTTTTAGTTTTAGCGCAGTTAGTCCTTTACCAAACAATCCTGAGTTTTAGTGACCCTGTAGAAAGAGACTAACAGTTGAAAACACTGCAGCAAAGGAGAAAATGCTTCTTATCTTTGAAATACGAATTCCATCATTTAATTTGCATTTGTATTGCCATTTGCTAATGCTTTAAACCTTTACCACACAATTCAGAGTTTTAACGACCCTGAGGAAGAAGCCATTTGAAAACAATGGGTGAAAAAGAGAAAATGCTTGGAACCAGCATTTTCATCTTTTTCCACAATGTTTTCTTTCCTTTCAGAGACATACCATAATTAAAGGCAAATTTATGTTGTTGTCAGCAAATGCTTAAAATTTGGACAAGTCTACATTTTTTAAAATGCACATATCTAAAATTTTGACGTCTGATGAAGCGTTTGTACATACCAGGCTCATAGTAATCATACAAGCTGATCTCCGCAGGTTGCGACCCAGTGACGAGGCCTTGTCTTTCCATCCTCACTGAAATGCATTCCCTCCTAGTGGTTATCTACAAAATAACTGTGGATTTTTAGCTCACCTGAGCACAAAGTGCTAAAGGTGAGCTTTTGTGATCACCCAATGTCCGTCGTGCGTCGTGCGACATGCGTCATGCGTCGTCCGTCGTCCACAATTTCTTTAAACATCTACTCCTAAACCACTGGGCCAATCTTGATGAAACTTGGCAGGGATGTTCCTCGGGTGAAGCTCTACCAAATTTGTTCAAGAGATTGAATTCCACCCATAACTCTAGTTGACATGTCAACCAAAAGGGAAAAAATAGCAAAATCTTTGAAAATCTTCTTCTCTGAAACTAGAAGGCGTAGAGCCTTGATATTTGGTATGTAGCATCTCCTAGTGCACCTCTACCAAGTTTTTTCATATGATGCACCTGGGGTCAAAACTGGCCCCGCCCCTGGGGTCACAAGCTCGAGCGTAGTAACAAAGAAGGAAAATTTTAAAAATCTTCTCTGAAACTTGAAGGAGTAGAACTTAGATATTTGGTATGTAGCATCTCCTAGTGGTCCTCTACCAAGTTTGTTCATATGATGTCCCTGGGGTCAAAGCTGGCCCCGCCCCGGGGGTCACAAGTTTGAACAAAGGAACAAAGAAGGAAAATTTTAAAAACCTTCTCTAAAACTAGAAGGCATAGAGCTTTGATATTTGGTATGTAGCATCTCCTAATGAACCTCTACCAAGTTTGTTCATATGATGCCCTTGGGGTAAAAACTGGCCCTGCCCCGGGGGTCACAATTTCGAACATAGGAACAAAGAGGGAAAACTTTAAAAATCATCTTCTCTGAAACTGGAAGGCATAGAGCTTTGATATTTGGCATGTAGCATCTCCTAGTGTACCTCTACCAAGTTTGTTCATATGATGCTCTTGGGGTCAAAACTGGCCCTGCCCCAGGGGTCACAATTTCGAAAATAGGAACAAAGAAGGAAAACTTTAAAAATCTTCTCTAAAACTAGTAGGCATAGAGTTTTGATATTTGGTATGTAGCATCTCCTAGTAGACCTCTACCAAGTTTGTTCATATGATGCCCCTGGGGTCAAAACTGGCCCTGCCCCGGGGGTCACAAGTTCGAACATAGGAACAAAGAGGGAAAACTTTAAAAATCATCTTCTCTGAAACTGGAAGGCGTAGAACTTTGATATTTGGTATGTAGCATCTCCTAGTAGACCTCTACCAAGTTTGTTCATATGATGCCCCTGGGGTCAAAACTGGCTCTGCCCCGGGGGTCATAAGTTCGAACATAGGAACAAAGAAGGAAAACTTTAAAAATCTTTTTCTCTGGAACAGGAAGGCGTAGAGCTTTGATATTTAGTATGTAGCATCTTCTAGTGGTCCTCTACCAAGTTTGTTCATATGATGCCCTTGGGGTAAAAACTGGCCCAGCCCCGGGGGTCACAACTTCGAACATAGGAACAAAGAGGGAAAACTTTAAAAATCATCTTCTCTGAAACTGGAAGGTGTAGAGCTTTGATATTTGGTATGTAGCATCTCCTAGTAGACCTCTACCAAGTTTGTTCATATGGTGCCCTTGGGGTCAAAACTGGCTCTGCTCCGGGGGTCACAAGTTCGAACATAGGAACAAAGAAGGAAAACTTTAAAAATCTTCTTCTCCGAAACGGGAAGGCGTAGAGCTTTGATATTTAGTACGTAGCATCTTCTAGTGGACCTCTACCAAGTTTGTTCATATGATGCCCTTGGGGTCAAAACTGGCCCAGCCCTGGGGGTCACAAGTTCGAACATAGGAACAGAAAAGGAAAACTAAAAAAATTCTTCTTCTCTGAAATTGGAAGGCGTAGATCTTTGATATTTGGTATGTTGCATCTCCTAGTGGACCTCTACCAAGTTTGTTCATATGATGCCCTTGGGGTCAAAACTGGCCCTGCCCCGGGGGTCACAAGTTCGAAGATAGAAACAAAGAAGGAAGACTTCAAAAATCTGCCTCTCTGAACAGCAAGGCGTGGAGCTTTGATATTTGGTATGTAGCATCTTCTAGTCGACTTCTACCAGTTTTGTTCATATGATGCCCTTGGGGTCAAAACTGGCGCAGCCCTGGGGGTCACAAGTTCGAACATAGGAACAAAGAAGGAAAACTTTAAAATTCTTCTTTTCTGAAACCGAAAGGCGTGGAGCTTTGATATTTGGTATGTTGCATCTCAGAGTGGACCTCTATCATGTTTGTTCATATGATGCCTCTGGGGTCAAAACTGGCCCCGCCCTAGGGGTCACAAGTTAGAACATAGGAACAAGGAAGGAAAACTTTAGATTTCTTTTTCTCTAAAACGGGAAGGTGTAGAGCTTTGATATTTGGTATGTAGCATCTCCTAGCGGACCTCTACCAAGTTTGTTCTAAGGATGCTGCTTGGGTCAAAATTGGCCCAGCCCGGGGGGTCACAAGTTCGAACATAGGAACAAAGAAGGAAAACTTTTAAAATTCTTCTTTGAAACTGGAAGGCGTAGAGCTTTAATATTTGGTATGTAGTGATTCTCTTTTAAGTTTGTTTGCCCATCTAAGCACAACGAGTTCATTGAGTTCAAAATTGGGTCATCTTGGGGCATAAACTCGGTCACTGGGTCAAATTAAAGAAATACCTTGTTGGCACTCTCGAGGCCACATTATTTGCTCAATTGCCTTGAAAATTGGTCAGAAAGTTTGTCTCTGTAAAATCTCACATAAGTCTGAATCTGGGTCAACTGGGGTCATAAACTAGGTCACTGGGTCAAATTAAAGAAATACTTTGTTTGCACTCTGGAGGCCACATTTATTGCTCAAATGACCTGAAATTTAGCCAGAATGTTTGTCTTGATGAAATATCAGATGAGTTTGGATTTGGGTCATCTGGAACCATAAACTAGGTCTCTAGGTCAAATTAAAGAAATACCTTTAGGGCACTGTAGAGGCCACATTATTTGCTCAATTGAAAACTGGTCAGAATGTTTGTCTTTATAAAATTTCACATGAGTCTAAATTTGGGTCAACTGGGGTCATAAACTAGGTCACTTGGTCAAATTAAAGAAATACCTAGTGGGCACTCTATAGGCCACATTTATTATTCAGCTGATTTGAAAACTGGTTAAAATGTTTCTTTTGATAAAGTCCAAGACCAGGTCAAATGGGTCACCTGGGGTCATAATCTAGGTCACTAGGTCAAAATAAAGAAATACTTTTAGGGCACTCTAGAGGCTACATTTTTTGCTCAATTGACTTGAAAATTGGTCAGAATGTTTGTCTTTGTGAAATATAAGTTTGAAATTGGGTCACCTGGGGTCATAAACTAGGTCACTTGGTCAAATTAAAGAAATACCTTTAAGGCACTCTACTCAGGTGAGTGATCCAGGGCCATCATGGCCATCTTGTTTTAAAACTCTTTACCAAATGACAAAATTCTAGACTTGTCCAAATAGACAGCATTTGCAGATGTCAATTCAGATGTGGTTCAAATGAACTTGCGTTTTCCAGCATTTTCTCCTTTTCCCATCATGACTGCAATAGACTTATCTTGCATGGTCATTAAAACTGGATTATATGGTAGAGGGTTAATCTTTCAGACAGCTTGTCTTTGAAATAAGAATCAAAATAGTACATACCGAATCACATTATTCATATTTTATTGTTTTTTTATGCAGTTGCATTAGTCTTACATATGTACCTTCATTTATTTGCAAGAATGTTTTCCAGTCCAACTGATGTATAGCTGTTTGCAACATTATCTATTAGCTTTTTTAGTTATACCCTAAAATGGCCTCAGCATGGGGCCAAATTTCCTATGGCGTATAACCTTTACAAGCTGAATAAACAACATTTACAGTCTTGAAATAAAACCAAAATAAGTGCAATTTCCACTTTGCTTTTGAATATATATCTCGGCAAAGCTGACAATGTAGTTCAAAGATCAGACTGCAAGTTTAATGCAGTCTGATCTTGATATACAGCAGCTACAAAGGCAACTGAAGTTGAAGAGGAACTATGTAAGCTTTTATGCTTCTGTTCTAATCTTTTTCACAATGCTTTGTTGTATTCGATAATTATTATAATACATGCAAATACCAGGAGTGTCCAAATATGACTGCACCTAAGCACCTAAAATTTGATTCTTCACAGGTTGCACTGAAATTTTTATTTTGTTCCCTGAAAGTATTCACTTCTAATAGTTATACAAATTTTCAGTATCAAGATCCAATCTTTGAAGGCATTTTTATAGTCTCTTTTCGGTATAGTATGAAGACACTGGAATACTGCAGAACCGATAATGTTTTCTACCTTTCACAAAAACGATTTTCAATTTTTGAGTCGCATGTATTTTGTTACTTGCCAATGCTTTCTATTTGAACAAATCTAAGACTTTCTCCTGTGGTAAGGAGTTAAGGGTTAACATCTGCAGACAATTTCCTTGCAGCAGATTGTGCTTTAACTCTTTACCAAACAACAAAATGTTAGGCTTGTCCAAATTGAAAGCATTTAGATACAAGAAGAAAAAATGTGATTCAAAAATTGAATTTCGTGATTGGAAAGGAAGAGAGCATTGTGGGGAAAAAAAGAAAATGCTGGTTACCAGCATTTTCTCCTTTTCGCCTAATGTTTTCAAAAGGCTTTTTTTCACAAGGTTGTAAAAAATGGCATTGTGAGGTAATGGGTTAAAACAAAACGAATTCCATCATCTGGAACACAATTCATTTGTTGTCTGCAAAGACTTTAAATGTGGACAAGTTTGGTAAAGATGTTTAACCCTTATAATTCATTTTGATAAAACACATTTTGAGCACATGTGTGTTTCATTGATTTTTCATTGTCTAGTACAAAATTATTGCAGTAGTAATGAGATTAAAAAACAAGAGCACTGCATGCGGGTGCCAACACTTTGCTGCTGTTTTCATTGACAACTCTAGTCGAAATAAGGGCATAACTGTATCAAAATACTTTGATAGTTATCTGCCCTGTTTAATGGGTTCCCCTTTTGATAGTTAAAACTTGTCTGAGGTTTAAGTAAATATCTTCAGCGTTAATACAGGTATTATAAAATGTCAAAGTTTTAGCATGACAATGATGCAGACAACGATCCAGATGCAAACAACGACACCTGGGCCATTACAATAACTAAACGAAGACAACAGAGCTAAAAAAATAACTGCAATACCTCATCAAAATAGAGCACAAGCTGGTTTACAGTTTCTTCCACACGTTTCAGTATCCCTAAGTCTGTAACAGAGAATCGGTCTGCCGCAAAACCAGATAAAAGGTTGATCTCCATCACAGCCATAGAGCTTTTATCTACGCCAAGCCACCTGAGATTCAAAGCATTTTAACTCTTTACCTAACGGCAAAATTTTGGACTTAACCAAATTGAAAGCATTTGCAGACGACATACAAATGTAGATCAAACATGATTTTTGTCTTTGAAAGGGTAGAAAACATTGTCAGAAATGGAGAAAATGCAGGTCCCACAATGTTTTCAAAAGGCTTTTTTCTCGGGGTCATTAAAAGTCAGGATCATGTGGTAAAGGGTTAACACTTGATTAAAAGGGCTCGTTTTTAGATTTTTCTTAAAAAGATTTCAAATTACAAATGTGGTAACATTCTCTGGAACTATCTAAAATTAGCAGTAAACAAACCAAAACCCACAGACCTTGATATGCTGTTAGAATACATCAAGCTGTTAACCCATAACCACCCAATACCGACTTTTAACTCTTTACCATACAACAATATTTTAGACTTTTCCAAACTGAAAGCATTTGCAGACGACAAAATAAATGTGGCTCAAATGAGTTGTTTCTTAAATGTTAGAAAACATTATGGGAAAAGGAGAAAATGCTGGTAACCTTCTTTTCCAACAATGGTTTCGAAAGTCTCATTCCAAATGGTCATTAAAGCTCGGGATTGTGTGGTAAAGGGTTAATTACCCTGAGGAAGAAAGCTTTTGAATACATTGTTGGAAAAGAAAACAAGAGGGCCATGATGGCCCTGCATCGCTCACCTGAGTCAATAGGCGAAATTCACTCAACATGCATAATTCAATTTCTGACCAATTGTCAGGTCAATTGAGCTTAAAATGTGGCCCCTAGAGCTTCCACAAGGAATTTCCGTAAGTTGACCTAGTGAACTAATTTATCACCCCACGTGACCCAATTTAGAACTCATGAAAAAAATTATCAAAACAAACATTCTGAACAGTTTTCAAGTTAATTGAGCAATAAATGTGGCCTCTAGAGTGCCCACAAAGTGTTTCTTAAATTTGACCCAGTAACCTAGTTTATGACCCCAGCTGACCCAATTTCAAACTCACCCAATATTTCATCAAGACAAACATTCTGACCAACTTTCAACTCAATTGAGCAAGAAATGTGACCTCTAGAGTGCCCTAAAGGTATTTCTTTAATTAGACCTAGTGACCTAGATTATGAGCCCAGGTGACCCAGTTTTGAAGTCATCCTAGATTTCATCAAGACAAACATTTTGACCAATTTTCAAATCAATTGAATGATAAATGTGGCCTCTAGAGTGCACACAAGGTATTTCTTTAATTTGACCTAGTGACCTAATTTAAGACCCCACATGACCCAAATTCAGACTCATGTGAGATTTTATCAAGACAAACATTCTGACCAATTTTCAAGTCAAACTGAGCCAAAAATGTGGCCTCTAGAGTGCCCACAAGGTATTATTTTAATTTGAACTAGTGACCTACATGTAGTTTATGATCCCAGGTGACCCAAATCCAAACTCATCCGAGATTTTATCAAGACAAACATTCTGACCAAATTTCAGGTCATTTGAGCAATAAATGTGGCCTCTAGAGTGCCCACAAGATATTTCTTCAATTTGACCTAGTGACCTATTTTATGACCCCAGGTGACCCAATTTCGAACTGACTGAACATATTGTGCTCAGGTGGGCTAAGAAACTTAGAACAGGTTCTCTACATACCAATAACAAAGCTCTATGCCTTCAAGGTTTAGAAAAAAAGAATTTTAAAGTTTTCCTTCTTTGTTCCTATGTTAGAATTTGTGACCCCCGGGGCAGGGCCAGTTTTGATCCCAAGGGCATCGTATGTTCAAACTTGGTAGAGGTCCACTAGGAGATGCTACATACCAAATATCAAAGCTCTACGCCTTCCAGTTTCAGAGAAGATTTTAAAGTTTTCCTTCTTTGTTCCTAGGTTAGAACTTGTGACCCCCGGGACGGGGCCTGTTTTGACCCCAGGGGGATCATATGAACAAACTTGGTAGAGGTCCACTGGGAGATGCTAGATGCCAAATATCAAAGCTCCACTCCTTCCGGTTTCAGAGAAGAAGATTTTTAAAGTTTTCCTTCTTTGTTCCTATGTTCGAAAACTTGTGATCCCCGGGGCGGGGCCAGTTTTGACCCCAGGAGCATCGTATGAACAAACTAGGTAGAGGTCCACTAGGAGATGCTAGATGCCAAATATCAAAGCTCCACGCCTTCCAGTTTTAGAGAAGAAGAATTTTAACGTTTTCCTTCTTTGTTCTATGTTCGAACTTGTGACCCCGCAGGGCGGGGCCAGTTTTGACCCCAGGGGGATCATATGGACAAACTTGGTAGAGGTCCACTAGGAGGTACTACATACCAAATATCAAAGCTCTATGCCATCTAGAATCGGAGAAGAAGATTTTAAAATTTTCCTTCTTTGTTCCTTTGTTCAAAACTTGTTACCCCCGGGGCGGTGCCAGTTTTGACCCCAGGGGCATCATATGAACAAACTTAGTAGAGGTTTACTAGGAGATACTAGATGACAAATATCAAAGCTCCACGCTTTCCAGTTTCAGAGAAAAAGAATTTTAACGTTTTCCTTCTTTGTTCCTATCTTTGAACTTGTGACCCCCGGGGCAGGGCCAGTTTTGACCCCAGGGGCATCATATGAACAAACTTGGTAGAGGTCCACTAGGAGATGCTACATACTAAATATCAAAGCTCTACGCCTTGTAGAATCAGAGAAGATTTTTAAAATTTTCCTTCATTGTTCCTATGTTCAAAACTTGTGACCCCCGGGTTGGGGCCAGTTTTGGCCCCAGAGACATCATATGAACAAACTTGGTAGAGGTCCACTAGGAGATGCTAGGTGCCAAATATCAAAGCTTCACGCCTTCCAGTTTCAGAGAAGAAGAATTTTAAAGTTTTCCTTCTTTGTTCCTATGTTTGAACTTGTGACCTCCGGGGCGGGGTCAGTTTTGATCCCAGGAGAATCATATGAACAAACTTGGTAGAGGTCCACTAGGAGATGCTACATACCAAATATCAAAGCTATACGCCTTCTAGAATCAGAGAAGAAGATTTTCAAAGATTTTCCTATTTTTTCTTTTCTGTTGCCATGGCAACCAGAGTTTTCGGTGGAATTCAATCTCTAGAACAACTTTGGTAGAGCTTCACCCAAGGAAATTCCCTGCCAAGTTTCATCAAGATTGGCCCAGCGGTTTAGGAGGAGAGGATGTTTAAAGGAATTGTTGACAGACAGACAGACGGACAGATGGACGCTGGACAACGACCCATCACAATACCTCACCTTAGCACTTCGTGCTCAGGTGAGCTAAAAATGCAGCTAACCAGCATTTTCTCCTTTTCCACAGTGTTTCTACCTTATGTTAGGCAGGCTTCATATTTTAAGTTATATACACTTTGTAGTCTGCAAATGCTTACAACTTGGACAAGTTGATTTTTCTTTTTTTCGTGTGGTAAACAGTTAATGAAATTAGTAAATAAATGTGTGGTCACACTAACCCTTTACCAGATGACACACTTTAAGACTGATCCAAATTTAAAGTATTTGCAGATAACAAATCTACGACCCTTTAAAACATTGTGGGAAAAGGAGAAAATGCTGCTAACCAGCATTTTCTCCCTTTTTTCCCACAAAGTTTTCAACCCTAAAAACTCAAATTCCACCTTTTGAGCTTCATTTAATTTGTCCTCTGCAAGTTCTTTCAATTTGGACAAGTCTAAAATTTTTTGTTGTGGTTAACAGTTAGGTTATACCATTACTTTTCAAGTTAGTCATAACATGGAGGTCAGGGTTCGTATTCACCAACCATTATTAAGAACGTTCTTAGTCTTATTCTGTAAGATTTTCTAAACTTGAAAGTAACACAACTTCTGATTGGCTAAACCAAATGATTTAGCCAATCAGAAGTTGTGCTACTTTCAAATTTAGAAAATCCTGGATAATAAGACTGAGCATGTTCCTAAGAATGGCTGGTGAATACAGACCCAGAGTATTTCTGACCCTTCGGATGCCACATAACCCCTACTGAAATTTTCTTCTTATAGATAAGACCTAAATAAGACTTTCTTGTCTAGGATATCTCTGCAAAGCACACAATTTAGATCAAAGATCACAGGCCAGTCTGATTTTGAACTACGCTAGCTGCACAAGCAACTATAGTTGTGAGAGGAGCTTCAAGCATGAACTCTTTACCAAACGAAAAAATTTTAGACTTGTCCAAATTAAGAGCATTTGCAGATGACAATTTACATGTAACTTAAACGATCGAAAACATGGTGCGAAAAGGAGGAAATGCTGGTTACCAGCATTTTCTTCTTTTGCCACCATGTCTTTAAAAGGCTTCTTTCTAAAGGTCATAAAAACTCGGGATTGTGTGGTAAAGGGTTAACGCTTTGACACTTACCTGAAACAGACTCTCAGTTTAAAACCATTGAGAGTTTCATCAGTGAAGGAGACAGTGAGACTGAACAAAGGTATAATGGGCTCCTTCTCAACATTGTAGCTTACAGCATTCTGAAAGTAAGTAAGTCATGCACTGAGAAAAGGGGGTTTAATGCATCTCCGCGTTTGCATAAGGCCACGAAAGTCATAAGACAATTACGGATCCATGAAATCTATTTTGTCAAAGAACCAACTGAATCATGAGGTAGAATGGTCCTTGGACATGCAGAAAATTGACAAATAGCAAAAAGTTTTAACCAAGGTCAACCTGCACATACTGTGCAGACTGACCTGGGTCAATACTTTTTATAGATGCATCAAATCACCTTTTCACACATCATGCCTCCAACGCTGTTGGGTTGGTATGTATCTTCCACCATAATTTACTCCATTAAACCTTTACCAAACAATCCCGGGTTTTAAAGACCCTGAAGAAAACAGCTTTTGAAAACACTGTGGGAAAAGGAGAAAATGCTGGTAACCAGCATTTTCTCCTTTTCGCACAATATTTTCTTCCCTTTTAAACACTTGTCCCATCATTTGGACCACATTTAATTTGTCGTCTGCAAATGCTTTTTTTAATTTGGACAAGTTTAAAATTTTATCGTTTGGTAAAGAGTTAAAGTTAGACAGCAGCACTTTACTAATTCCTTATTCTTGGACCATTCTAACTCTTCACCAGATGACAATATTTTGGACTCTTCCAAATTGATGGCATTTTCAGGTGATAAATATGGCTCAAATTATGGAACTTATATGTGAACGAGTAGAAAACATTGTGAGAAAAGGAGATGCTGGTTACCAGCATCATCTCCATTTCCCACAATGCTTTCAAAAGCCTTTTTTCTGAGGGTTGTTACAACTTGCGGTTGTTTGGAAATGGGTTGATCCTTTACTAAATGACAAAATTTTGTAAACTCCCCCAGATTGAAAGCATTTGCAGATGTTAAATTGAATGTAGCTCAAATGATGATTTCTGTCTGTGATAAGGCAGAAATCACTATGGAAAAACAAGATAATGCTCATTACCAGTATTCCCTCCTTTTTTTCACAAGATTTTCAAAAGCCTTCATCTTCTGGGCTGTTAAAACTTGGGATTGTATTGTAAAGGGTTAACCCTTCACCACGTGATCCCGAGTTTTAAACACCCTGAGGAAGAAACACCCTGAGGAAGAAGCCTTTTGAAAACATTGTGGGAAAACAAGAAAATGTTAACCAGCATTTTCGCCTTTTCCCACTATTTTCTCTCCCCTTCAAAGAGACAAATTACATAATTTGAGCCACATATAGTTTGTTGTCTGCAAAAGCTTTCAATTTTGACGAGTCTAAAATTTTGTCATTAGTTAAAGACTTAAATCAGTAGTCCATCACTTACATTACCCTTATGCTAGCTGATATAATGTTGAAAGATATTCTGGTCAAAAATAGCCTCGGAATTTCAACCTGGTATGTCAAAAAACTCGGCCATAAAAACTGATTTTTGCTGATTATCCATATTTTAACCCTTAACTCTTTACCAAACAACAAAATTTTAGACTGGTTGAAATTGGAAGTATTTGCAGACAACAAATTAAAGGTAACCCATATGACAAAGTATGTCCTTAAAAGGATAGAAAACATTGTAGGAAAAGGAGAAAATGGTGATTACCAGCATTTTCTCCTTTTCCCACAATGTTTTCAAAAAGCCTCTTCCTCTGGGTCGTTAAAACGCGGGATTGTGTGGTAAGGGTTAAAGCATCTAATAAACCCAATGGACATTTTCATTCTAGAATAGGTTCCAGATAATAGCAATTTAGTGGATGTGTTTTGTCTGTTGTGTTTCAGTCAAGCGGACAATGTAGATCAAAGATCAAACTGCAGTTTTGTGCAGTCGGATCTTCATCTACATTAGCCGTAAAGGTAACTGTAGGAGTAAAAGGCGCTTTAATAATTAGGATGATTCCAAAATCTTCTGCTGCAGATTTCACTACTATAAGGCTGGAGCTCTGTAAAAATAAAACAATACCCTACATATCCATTAAAACATGTCTGATCCCTACCTCCACAAGAGCCGTTCCATTACCTTGTGCAGTGACTGTTATCAAAGTAGTGTCCACTGGTACCTACATGAAATACAATGAAATCTGGATGAATCTAATTATTCAAATAAAAATAAGAGCAATGCTCTGTGAAAAGGGGGCTTCATGCATCTGCGAAAATTATAGACCCACGTCAGCAGTCCGCGCAGGCTGACGTGGGCCGAAACTTTTGGCCATTGGTCAATTTTCTGCATTTCAAAGGACTAATGCACCTCATGAATTAGTCAGTTGTTACACAAAATGGATTTTATTGATCCATAATTATGTGATGACTTGCTTGGTATCACGCATCACAGAGATACATTATGCCCCCTTTTGCCAAAGCATGATTCATATGTAAATTTGAAGTACTGCCTGGAATTGAGATGTCTTAACTCTTTACCAGATGACAAATTTTAGACTCTTTTTTTCTTAAAATTCACAAAACAAAGTCATTTGCAACCCATTTGTTGCCTGCTATTAATACTTTCAAATTGGACAAGTCTACAATTTTGTTGTTTGGCAAAGAAATAAGACATCATCTTTCTAGGCATTATTGCCCATCCAGGTAGCATATCTGACTCGTGACCTGATGGTTGTGAGTTTGATACAAGGCTGAGGCAAACTTTTGGCAATTTTTCGCCTCTCACCTTTGTTACATGTGAGAAAAGTAGTCAGTGACTTGGAAAGAAAGTTATGTCAGTACTGGTGTGAGAAAGCCAGGAAAACCATGCGTAGGTGCACTGACTGCTGTGATATGACCTCAGCTGTTAAAATGGCGTTAAACTCCAATACAAGCAAACCAGGCGTTACTGAAATGTTTACATTAACTCTATCACTGCCAGTGTTGCCGTAGACAGCTTTTGCGGATGGTGCAGATGTTTTGTGCAGTCTGATCTTGGATCTACACCATCTGCTGATACTCATTTCTGACCAAAAGCAGCTTTAAATGCAACAAAAAATAAACCTCAAGAAACGTCAATTCCACTTATTTGGAAGCGAAAGAGTAAATGAAAAAAAAAAAAATGACACTTAAACACTCATATAAGACCCTTTGGAGATAAAACAAGGCATACGTTTTCAAGTTTTTTGTATCAAAGTACAAAATCAGTCTACATAGTAAAATAGCACAATGTCCTATTTGTAAATATTCCTTACATAAACACTTTGGAACAACAAGGCATTGGTTTCGTTGATCTTGAATGTATATCCAAACCCAGCTGGCTCGCACAGGATATTAATTGTAAGGTTGAAATACGGATTGTACACCAAAGCAGAAAACTCAGACAGGGCCTGAAGGGCAATGATTGTATCCTGAAAAATAAAACATACACACAGGTTCTGTCTTTTTATCACATAAAACCTCCTCCAGCACTGTATTAACCATTTAGCACACAATTCCGCCCTTTTAATGACACTGGGTAAGAAGCCTTTCGAAAACATTGCGGGAAAAGAAGAAAATGCTGGTAACCAGCATTTTCTCCTTTTCCCACAATGTTTTCTACCCTATCAAAGAAAAATTGCACCATTTGAGCCACAGTAAAATTGCCGTCTGCAAATGCTTTCGGTGTGGAAAAGGCTAAAATTGTTGTCTGGTAAAGGGTTAAACCCATGACTTATTTTTGATAATACACAAGTGTATTTTTGTGGTCATGGGTGAGTGAAGCCTGCTAGACCAACTACCATATGTGCCGGAATTTGTACTATTTTGCAATTTCAAAATCTTCTCCCTTTTCAACAATGTTTTCTACTATTTCAAGAACAAACTTTGTCATTTGGGCCACCTTTAACTCTTTACCACACAACCACATTTTATACTTGTCCAAATTTAAAGCATTTGCAGACAACAGAATAAATATGACTGAAAAATTGAAATTTGTTTTGGGGAAGCTAGAAAACATTGTGGGAAAAGGAGAAAATGCTGGTTACCAGCATTTTCTCCTTTTCCCACAATGTTTTAAAAGGCCTCTTTCTCAGGGTCGTTAAAACTCGGGATCGTGTGGTAAAGAGTTAATGTGGAGTTTGCAAATACTTCAATTTGAATCAGTCTAAAATTATGTGGTATGGTAAAGGGTTAAAAAAAAAAAAAAAAAAACAGCAAGTAATTGCCTGAAAAAAAGAACACGGGCAGGGAACTGGCTGAAAACTATAGGTAAACAGGGGTAAACTGATGGAAAAAATGCTAATGGTTGAAGAATTTTCCTCCTAGAAAAGCAATGAAAAACCTTAAAAAAAACTTCTTAACTTTGACATTTATGCATACCAGTAAATTATGTATTCTACATTTCTAAGCATTACAGACCACTGACTGAGTGACTGAGATCATTTTAGAACGTTTAGTCTGATCTAGGATCTCCTCTGTTCACTATGTTAGGATATTCTAGCTAACAGTAGCCCATGTATGCGCTATTTCACCCTTTACCAAACCTTTGATTTTAATGACCCGAAGGAAGGTTTATTAAACCTTTTGTTTTAATGACCTGAAGGAAGACAGCTTCTGAAAAAATTGTGGAAAAAGGAGAAAATGCTGGTAACCAGCATTTTCTCTTTTTCCAACATTCAAAAAAGAGAAATCAACTTTTGAGCTACACTAAACTTGTCATCTGCAAATACTTTCAATTTGGTCTGGTCCAGAATTCATTCTTTAGTGAGCAGCTGAGTCATTTTTGAGTCGCCTGTTTGCATAGCAACCAGGCTCTCATTGTTATCATCCTGATCTATGGGGTGACGTAAGCATACCTCCGGCCTTGTACTGCTTCCTGTCCCAAGTTCCGGTTTACGAGATAAAACATACTTTTCCAATTATTCGGTAAACAATCCAGTTTTTTTCTGTTGTTAATATATATTACAACTGTGCCTTTGTGATAATGAATTCATTTGTCCATAAAGTCTAACTTATTTAACAGTTCAAATCTTTGAAACAATCATTTCGTCCACAAGGGTACACGATAGCCAATCGCTTACACAGACATCGTCTCTAAAAATAACGCATTATGTATGTATCTAAAAATAGGCGTCGTGACACGCTGAAAGATACTCTTCGACGATAAGCGTCTCTACTACGACATGCTTCTATTTGTGGACAATTCTCAGTGAAAATGGTTTGATAATCACCCATTAGAAGTACACTCTAAATCTTACAATCTGTCCTTAATTGTAAGTATTATTTCAATTCAACACTCAACCTAAGATGGGAAAGAGAAAGGCGATACCGAGTTAACATGGAAGGTTTCAATGGAGATTTTTCCCAACAGTAGGCTAATTTTTTTTAAAACAAATTTATAACGAGTTGGAATGGTTGCGTTGCCTTCTTAGACATTCTTACATATTGCTTCTTCAGAGCTTTTTTATTCTAGACTTTAAATATTCTGCACACCCATATTCTAGGTGCACAAGCAGAGATCGTACATAGCGTATGTATTGAACACAGTACTAGGCTGTACCAAGTCGGTGTTTTCTGGAATGTAGCTGCACGACAAATATAGATCTTATAATCACGTGACGGATAAACGTCATTTGCACCACGGAATTCTTTATAAATTTACATATTTATGAATCAGTCGCTGAACTGGCCTTTACTGTCAGCGTACACCGACCTAGCGCTACACCGATCCATGCAGAGAGAGTGTTTTAAAGTTTACTGTGTTTAATTAATTGTTTTTCGTTTTTAAAGAGGTGAATTGTCAAAGTCTGCTGTTTTTTTTTTTTTTTTTTTCAATGTGCGATTAACCTAGATCTAGTATTTATGAAACAACAATTTATTGGTGCGGGTGTCAGAACGCAAGGTGCCAAAATCTGAATTCACACAGGAATTCAAGTTGAAACTACGCAGTTCTAACAACCAGCAATCTGAGAACTTGACTTTTTACACCACTATATTTCAAATGTAATAAAACATATCAGTGTTGACCCACTCGAACAACAAGTTCTTTATTGGACCGTTTGTAATCTTGTAAAGGGTTGTTGTAAAGGGTAATAGAGCGAATCGCAAACATTTAGTTTACACCAAAGCAATATACATGTAGATCGCTACAATTTTCAATTGGTGTGAAAGCAGTACTACTTCCTGGGAAGTTATGGAGTCCACTGTGGGCAAAACTTTAACTCGGACAATAACAAAAACAAATTATTTCCAAAGGACAAGTAGATTACTGAATCAAATATTTGTGTGTGCTCCAGAGGCTACATTTCAGTCCAATGATCATGGAATTGCCCGGATGTTTGTCTCAATAATATTTTTGACGAAATTGAATGTATGTCAACTGGGATTAAAAGAAAAAGGTTGCCACTAGGTCAAATCAGACAAAACTGTAATAGATCTAGTGCTTTACAATCCATTTATGTTCAGTCTAATACTCGCGGAACTTTGTCAGACTGCTTAGATTAGATATGGGTGAGTTGCAAAAGGGCATTTTTGGTCTAAAAGTATGTCACTAGATCCTATACCAGAAGACAAAGTTCAATTGAGTTATATACTAATGTTGCCTAAATGGTCTTCTTGTAAAATTGTTCAAGAGGTTCTACTCTGTTTCTATAAACTTCACAGAAGCTTCAGTACAGAGTAGCAACATTTCAAAATCAACGCCTCTGAAACTATAAGCAATTTGACCAAATTTCATGTCTAGCATCCTGTATTTGGAAAGGACAATTATTCAAATTAACTGATATTTGTATAACCATATGGTCCAGTTTTAGAAAATTTGTGTCATACAAAAACAACTTGTTCTAAATCTGGAGAGAAAATGTATGCCCTAATCTACTGAAATTATTTAGAATATTTATTTTAGCAATATGTGAAAGAATTAAGATATACCTGTAAGTGAAGTCACCCAGATTCTGCGCTAGAAAAACATTTTTATCAACCTAGAAGCCTAATTTTTGTCCACATTCTTGCATGCATCATTAAGCTAGGGAGGAACTGTAAATATTGATGGAACTTTGACATTTATTATTCCCCACCAAATTTCGAGGTGGGGGGAGATATAGTTTTAATGTTGTCTGTCCGCTCTTCCGTCCGATCTTCGGTCCATCCAGACAGATATATTCTAAAATCGTTGACGAAATTTTATGAAACTTCATACATGTGTTCCTCATGATAGTCTGCCAATATACTTTTTTTTTATGTAATGCCTTGTCATGGAAAAAGGAGGCTTGATGTCTTCTGGTCTGCTTTTTTATTTATCTTTTTTTTTGTCTTTATTGCGGTGTCAAGGAAAAAGGGGGCCTGATGTATATTTCCATTATGGACCAATATCTCTTTAACTACCGGACAAAATTTTATGAAACTTCATATTTACATTGTTTATCATAATCCACAGACAATCAGCATTTGTTATTATTTAATGAAATACCATGTCATGGAAAAAGGGGGCTTAATGTATATTTTCATCAATAACATAAAAGGCCATTTACATGCACAACACAATACCTCCAATAATTATGTTTCTATAAAAAAGTTTTTTTTTTTTTGGCGGTGGATATCATTTCAACAAAATGACTTGTTTTATATTGATTGTAACTTTTGAAAACCATTTTTTTAAATGACGCCACCCGGGGAAAGAGATTCTGAACTTTCTAAACCTGTTCCTGGTGCCTAAATTTTAATTCTCACCACATATACTTTTTTTTCATGTAGATTTTAATATTAATGTTTGTAATTATAGGATGACAAGTGAGAAATATGCTTGCATGTAATACTGTCTTATGATTAAGTAATTTTGTACCTTGAATGCTGTTAATAGATTTGAACAAAAAAGGGTGAAAACTTCTAACCAATTACCCTCCAGGCAACTCTCAGGACTATCAGTCCTTTGATTATATCTGAAAATACCCATTTGATGTATTTCACAATTTAAAGGTCAAGTTTGAGTAACTTCTTACTTGTGTTGACCCAAAACCTCCGTTTGGATTCCTCTGCTTGACGAGCCACTTTATAACTGGGAGTCCACTTGTAACATTGTTTATGGTAGCATAAGTGAGGAGAACATATGACGTAGCTTCTATATTCCTTGTCTTGGCTTGAACGTTTGGTGGCTTCCATCGTAGTTTTGAGTCGTCAAGTGGTTGTGTTGCCTCCCAGTACTTCATGCCACCTGAGGTGTTAATAGAGAGGTATGTCAATATGCTTTCAACTGTATTTCAATAATATTATGAGGATAACTCACTTATCCCTGACTTTCCTGTGTTTCAACAGTACAAGAGTAGGACTCTGAAATATCTTGCAAAGAGACACTCTGACACAATTATGGAATCAACAAAATGATTTTATGTGGAACCAAATTGCCCTTCAAGCCAAAGGTATGATTTATAGTACGCTATTTTTGAATATACTCCTTTAACCCTTTACCGCACAATACTGCCTTTTAACGACCCTGGGAAGAAAGCCTTTTGAAAACATTGTGGGAAAAGGAGAAAATGCTGGTAATCAGCATTTTCTCCTTTTTCCACCATGTTTTCTTCCCTATCAAAGAAAAATTCCACCATTTGAGCCACATAGAAAAAGTTATCTGTAAATACTTTCAATTTTGACATGGCTTAAATTTTGTCATCTGGTAAAGGGTTAAAGCACTGGGGGCTTTTCCGTTTAACAAATTACCACCAAAATAACCTTTGTTTTGCAGCTCATAATAATACATGTATTTCCACTTGTAGTAGTGACAGAGGTGAAGGGTAGAGTATTGACCTCTCTCATCAATGGTTCCAGGTTTAAATTCTGTGATAAGCTGGATCATCCTTTGGAACCACCCACCTCACTGTGTGAGAATTAGTTAAGGTTTCCAGGTAAAAACCATCCACAGGGATTGATCTAAGTTGTAAGAGCTTGTTTCAGAATCGAGATAAACTTAACAGGTTAAACTCCCACCACACAACTAAATTTTAGACTGGTCCAAATTTAAGCATTTACAGACCCTTTTAAGGACAAATGCCTTCATTCTAATCACATTTAATTTGTCAACTGTTAACACTTTCTAGTTGTACAGGTCTGCAATCATTTTAATGGTAAAGGTTTAACCCTTTCCCACACAATCTGGAGTTTTAACGACCCTGAGGAAAAAGCTTTTTGAAAACATTGTGGGAAAAGGAGAAAATGCTGATAACCAGCATTTTCTCCTTTTCCCACAATGTTTTCTACACTTCCCAAATCAAATTTCAATTTTCGAGTAACATTTCTTTTGTCGTCTGCAAAAGCTTTCAATTTGGACTGGTCTAAAATTTTGTCGTTTGGTAAAAAGTCAAATACAAGAGGTATATACCTTCATATGTTGCCTCCCCATCCAGCATTTCCAGTAGAGTATCTAATTTATTACTTTCAGTAAGTGCCAGAGCATAGCTAATGATGCACATTTCATAAACATTTGTCAAATCATCCACAGAATCTTCCAGTGCTGTTGTTGCTCTGTTAATGATGTTAATGAGCAAGGTCTGGTTGCTGGCAGTAAACTGTAAATAAATGCAGTAAAACCTGTCTTAGTGACCACTTCTATCAAGCAAACAACTGGTAATAACTCTTCATCAAGCAAAATTGAGACTAAATTGAAAGCATTTGCAGACAACAAAATAAATGTGACTCAAAAATTGAAATTTGCTTTGTGAAGGGAGAAAACATTGGGGGAAAAGGAGAAAATGATGGTTACCAGCATTCTCTCTTTTTTCCACATTGTTTTCAAAAGGTCTCTTCCTCAGGGTTGTTAAAACTCTGGATTGTTTGGTAAAGAGTTACGAAATGACAGTTTTTGTACTTGACCAAATTGAAAAAAATTGCAGACAACAACATGAATGCAGCCCAAGTGATGATTTATGTCTGATACGGTAGAAAACATTGTGGGAAAAGGAGAAAATGCTGGTTACTAGCATTTTCTCCTATTCCCATGATGTTCTCAAAGGCATGTTCCTCAGGGTCATTAAACTCGAGACTGTGTGGTAAAGGATTAAGCAAGCATATACATGAGGCATGCTTTGTGAAAAGGGGATTTAATGTATCTGCAAAAAGTATCGACCCAGGTCAGCCTGTGCAGTCAGTGCAGGCTGACATGGGTTGATCCTTTTTGCCATCTGTAAATTTTCTGCATATCCAAGGACCATTCTACTTCTTGATTCCATCTGTTGTTAGACAAAATGGGTTTTATGGATCCATAATTATATGATGATTCGGTTGGCATATTGTATCACAGAGATGCATTACAACCCCTTTTCACAGAGAATAGCTCAAATGTAATGAATTCTAAAAGCAGGCAAAAATGTTGAAATCTACCTGTACTGACTCTGTTCCAGATGACAGAATGTTAGACTTATCTGTTCTGATGATGAAATGATGAAATATGACTTTGGTTACCAGCACTTTCTCTTTTTCCCACAATGTTTTCAAAAGCTTTTGTCCTTGAGGATTTAAACACCAGATTGTTTGGTAATGGCTAAAGCAAGCACCTGTCTTAACCCTTTGCCACACAATTCCGAGTCACAATGACCTTGAGAAAGAGGTGTGGGAAACAAGCATTTTTTCCTTTCCCACAATGTTTTCTATCCTTTCAAAAACGACAAATGTGTTGTCTGCAAATGCTTTCAAACTGGTCCGTCTAAAATTTTGTTGTCTGGTAAAGTGTAAAAACCGCTTTAACCTGTCATTTAATGAATGTTCCGTCTTTTTACGTGAACTATTTATAGATCTACAATAAATTCGTGATTTAAAGGAAGTTTACTTTGGGATAGTGTGTCCATGTATTTCACCTGTACACGACGGACACGGCGACAAGATTATACAAACATATTAACTCCTATCCTGGTAAATGAGTTAAATGAAACCTTCAAGCCAATAGTAAAAAACAGAATAATGCTATTTCAAATATTTTTTGTAGAAAAATATCTTCTTATCAGACAGAGTAGATCCAAGATCAGACTGCACGTTCTGTGCAGTCTGATCTTGATCTACACTGTCTGCAAAAGGTCAGTGACTCACACTTAGCAGCCTAAAGGTTTTAAACATTTGAACTACGTTAAGAAGGAACCTCGGCAAATATCGGAAAAAAAACAAACACGGTCACAGAAACAAAGTAGTGACAAGTCAAAGCGGTTTCACAATATTCATAATCTTGATCAATACATAAGTGCCATACAAACATACCCCATTTTCAACGGCCTCCAAGAGAGCTATCAGGGTATAGGCAGTCAAACTTCTCTCTCCAGATGCTGATCCACCCTGCAGAGGAAAAGGTAAAATGATATGTAAAAACTTTCCTGCTAAATAAATTAACTGTTTACCACACAATCCCGACTTTTAATGACCCTGAGAAAGAAGCCTTTTGAAAACATTGGGTGAAAAATAGAAAATGCTGGTAACCAGCATTTTCTTCTTTTCCAACAATGTTTTCTGCCCTCTCAAAAACAAAGTCAAATTTATCAATCACATTTATTTTGTCGTCTGCAAATGCTTTCAGTTTGAACAAGTCTAAAATTTTCACGTTTGGTAAAGAGTTAACGCTTTACCACACAATCCCGACTTTTAACGACCCTGAGAAAGAAGACTTTTGAAAAGATTGTGGGAAAAGGAGAAAATGATGGTAACCAGCATTTTCTCCATTTCCCACGATGTTTTCTACCCTTCCCAAAACAATTTTCAAATTTTCAGTTGCATTTATTTTGTTGTCTGCAACTCCTTTCAGTTTGGACTAGTCTAAAATTTTATTGTTTGGTAAAGAGTTAAATGAATTTTATTAAGCCCAAATTAAAAACCCAAATTCTGCCATTTCAAATTTATTATTTGGAGAAAAATATCTCCTTATCAGACACTGTAGATCCAAGATCAGACTGCATATTCTGTGTAGTCTGATCTGATCTAGACTGTCTGCAAATGGTCACTGAGTCAAGCTTAGCAGCCTAAGGGTTATTTCAGCACATGCATACTCTGATCCCAAACATCTGAGATTTCCCTGGTGGAACACTGTTACCAAAAATAGCATAGGGGAAGAATACGGTATTGTTTCTCTCTTGTATAAAATAATGATACAGACACAACACGTTATTCTTACAATCTGATTTAGTAACAGTGTTCAACTAATGACATTTCAGATGTCTCTGGTCTGATCTTGAGCAAGACACTGCACAAAACAGTCAAGTTGTCCCCGTCATTTTCAAAGGTTAACAAATGACTAAACAATTGAAACTCTACCTAACATCCCATGTTTTAATTGCCCTGGTGAAAAGAGATTTTGAAAACATTGTGGAACAAGGAAAAAATGCCAATAACCACCATTTTCTCCATTTTCCCCACATTATGTTGTACCCTTTCCAAGGCAAATCCCATCATTTAAGCCATGTTCTAAGATCTGTCTGTAAGTGCTTCCAACAAGGACAAGTCTAAATTTTGCCATCTGGTAAAGAGTTACCTTTCATTCTACCTATATACTTTACAAGCACAAAACACCAACTGGGATCATCTGTGATCACAAATAGTAAGCAGAAATTCTTATCGGATTGATGGACTGATATTTGACACTTTTTTTTTGTTATTGTTTACAGACTGATGACACTTTGCTTAACTCTTTACCAAACAACAAAATTTTAGACTTGTCCAAATTGAAAGCACTTGCAGACGACAAATTAAAGGCGGCTCAAATTATGAAATTTGTCATTGATAGGTTAGAAAACATTGTGGGAAAAGGAGAAAATGCTGGTTACCAGCATTTTCTCCTTTTTCCACAATGTTTTCAAAAGGCCGCTTTCTAGGGGTCTTTAAAGGTCAGGATTGTGTGGTAAAGGGTTAACTTTGGAACACTTTGTCATTACAGTCACACACAGGTTTTCTCACTAAGAATTTCTGAAAACTTTGATTGTGATACTTTTTTTCTTTAACAAATGGTTTTCACATGTGACACTGAACAACTTGTAAGGTAAGGAATATGTCCAAGTGTTCCCAGAAATGATTGTCTGCAAGATGAATATGTAATAAACTATGTGCATATAAAAAGAGAAAGTTGTATGTAGGAGATACTGTGTTAACTCTTTATCAGACAACAAAATTTTAGACTGACCCAAATTCAAAGCATTTGCAGACAACAAACTGAATGTGGCTCAGATGATAGCATTTGTTTCTGAAAGGTTAGAAAACATTGTGGGAAAAAGAGAAAATGCCGGTTACCAGCATTTTCTCCTTTTCTCACAATGTTTTCAAAAGTCTAATTTCCCAGAGGCGTTAAAACTCATCATTGTGTGGTAAAAAATTTAAGACTTTCAGCCCCACTGATTTTACAAGTAAAACACAAACCTGCATTTCTGTGTGAATAACTCGACCTGGCTCATCAAACAGATCAAGTTCTGTATTGTATCTTTCGAGCAACCAGTTAATTGCCCTTCTCATCACAGACCGGTCAATGAATATGTAGGGTTTTGCCTCAGCAAATGATTTCACAACAAATGCAGTCAGCCATGTACTACCTGAGGGGTCATTGTTACCAAAGGCACTAAAAGATCCATCAACATGCTGGAATGTCAACTGTCTTTGATACCCTGTAGGTTGCAAAACAAAGTTGAGCCATACTCTGTGAAAAGCTGGCTTAATGCACCTGTGAAAAGTATTGACCCAGGTCAGCCTGTGCAGTCCGCACAGGCTGACCTGTGCCGAAACTTTTCGCTATCGGTCAGTTCTCTGTATGTCCAAGGACCAGTCTACCTCATGATTCAGTCGGTTGTTAAAAAAAGTGGCTATTATGGATTCATAAATATGTGATGGCTTCATTTGTTCATTGCAAAGATGCATTCAGCCCCTTTTGCCAGAGCATGGCTCATTTCTATTTGTTACACTCCAGACTCTTATAATATGTACTTCAATCTTAGACATGATAACAAGTATACAGAGTTACTTATATTTGGATGTGTACAAGTCTTGGTAAAAGTATTACTAATAAATTGCTAAGACAGGAAGCTCAGTGGGTAACATAAACTAGGGCCTACAATCAAGGCATTGCAGATTTGATTCACATCTTGGCCAAGCTCTTTTTGAGGACTGATGATGGTCATTACAACAACTATCACTCCTCCCTCACTGCTGGTTACCAGTGTATTCTTCTTCTAAAAAAGGTTTTTCCAAATCCTTCTTCCTTAACTCTTTACCAAACGACAAAATTTAGGACTACTCCAAATTGAAAGCCTTTGCAGACGACAAATTAAATCTTGCTAAAATGATGATTTCTCTCTTTGATAGAGTAGCAAACATTGTTTGAAAAGGAGAAAATGTTGGTTACCAGCATTTTCTCCTTTTTCCACAATGTTTTCAAAAGCCTTCCTACTTAGGGTTGTTAAAAGTCGGGATTGTGTGGTAAAGAGTTAAAGTCACAAAAAACCAACTGTTTGGTAAAGGCTTAAACCTTTAATCCTTATCCTCCTAAATAAGTTAAATAAAACTTTCAAGCCAATAGTAAAAATCCAAATAATGCTATTTCAAATTTATTTTTTGAAGAAGAATATCTCCTTATCAGACAGTGTAGATCCAATATCAGACTGCACATTATGTGCAGTCTGATCTTGATCTACATTGTCAGCAAAATGTCAGTGAGTCGTGGTTAGGAGCTTTAAGGGTGAAAAGCACAAAATTACTTCCTCACACTCAAAAAAGAAGAAAACATTGTACAAAAGTTTATAATGTTGTCTACCATTTAACATGAATGACTGTCCTTTTGAAAGATCGTCTGGTTTAAGGTTATTAATGGCATCCAGATAATTGATGACATAAACATTAGGTGTAAACGTGATCATGTTCTGTTCCCCGCAGCCATATGGCATCTGGAGCAGGTTTGTAAGTCCATTGATGGAGGGTCCCATCAAATCACCTGTAATTGGAGAAACGAACATACATGTGAGCCATGCTCTGTGAAAGGGGGCTTAATGCACTTGCAAAAGGTATCGACCCAGATCAGCCTGCAGAGTTCATGCAGGCTGACCTGGGCTGAAACTTTTTTGCTTTTGGTCAATTTTCTGCATGTCAAAGGACCAGTGCACCTCATGATTCAGTAGGCTGTCACACAAATTTTAGGAATGTATGATACTGTGATGACATGCGTGGCATCATGCATCCAAAGATGCGATAAGCCCCCTTTTGCCAGATCATGGCTCATGGAAATATTTACCACAGGGACAGTTCATATTCCCCTCGAAAAATTGAGATGGGGTGTACATATTCATACAGCCGATACCAATATTTTCCACCTACCACTGAGTTTTTTTTTTTTTTTTTCGCAACATATTCTTGTTGTACCTTCCAAACAATCCCCTGTTCTCAGGACATGAGCACTGCATGCCTGTGCTACCATCTGACTGCAGTTGCTTTTAGATTTAGAAATGAGTGGCACTCAAACAAAAAGGGGTTTAATGCATTCTACCAAGCAGGTCATCCCATAATTATGAATCCATAAAATCAATTTTGTCCAACAACCTACTGAATCATGAAGTGGAGTGGTCTTTGGACATGCAGAAAATTAACATTAGCACAGAGTTTCAATTTATGTCAGCCTGCATGGACCGCACTGGACAACATGAGTCAATCCTCTTTGCAAACACATTTAACCGCTTTTTCACAGTGTATGGCTCAAGTTTATATAGGCATATTTGATTCCAGGCAACTGTATTTTCTAAATTAAAAAAAGGGGCATAACTGTCTCAAAATCATTTTGAAGCTTACCTGCCTTATTCTCGTGGGTTCCCCTTTTGATAGTTAACAAATAGCCAGAATTGAACCAAATATCTTCTGTATTGACAGAGGTATCAGAAAATGTCAGTTTTTTTGCAAAATGGCCATGACACAGACGACAGCAGGGCTGTGTCAATACTAAACAGCTGAGCTAAGAAGGAGCATTTACTTCTCACAAGGTTTTCAGCATAATTCAAACAAGTCAATTTCAAGTCAATTTCTTTTTCTTAACCCTTAAAGCTCCTTTCACAACTATAGTTGACTATAGTTGTGGTCAGTGTAGATCAAGATCGGGTTGCACAAAACATGCAGCCTGATCTTTGATCTACGCTGTCCACTTTGCTCAAACACTGCAGACAAAAGCAACCTTGCAATTGTAGTCATTTTTCTAGGCTGAATATGTCTGATTGGTTTATTCAGCACTCTAATGGTTTACAATATATGAGTTGTGCTCTTGCAAAAGGAAGCTTAATGCATCTACGTAATGTATAATACAAATCAAGCCATAACATAGTTATGGATCCAAAAGAGCCACTTTTTTTCACAACTGACTTAATCATAAGGTAGACCGGTCCTAGAACATACAGAAAATTGACTAATAACGAAAAGTGTTGGCCCAGGTCAGCCTGCGCGGTCCACGCAGGCTGACCTGGTTCAATACGTTTCGCAGATGCATTAAGCCCCTTTTCACAGGGCATGGCTCATATGTATTTCTAACTAGCACTAATAGGAGGAATGTTTCTGGAAAACAGCCTGTATGATAAACATGTTAGAACAGGGCAAAGTATGGAAAAAAAAAAAACAAAGAATTAAAATAGATTTCACTTTGAGTCCAAAATCATGAATATGCAGGAACCTACGATAACATGAAAGTGCTTATCACTTACCTATTGCCGAGACTCGTATTCTCTTCGAATCTGGGACTACATTGTCTGGATAGGTTATTTCCTCGGTGACATTGAAAACTTGCCATGGTCGAATTTGTACAAGAATTGGAATGTTGTAACTCTCTGGAATACCTTCAGCCTTAACAATAGATAGATAATTAATTCTTTACCAAACAACAAATTGAAAGCATCTGCAGACGACAAAATAAATGTAACTCAAAAATTGAAATTTGTTTACGAAAGGCTAGAAAACAGCGTGGGAAAAGGAGAAAATGCTGGTTACCAGCATTTTCTCTTTTTCCCACAATGTTTTCAAAAGCTGTCCTTCTCAGGGTCATTAAACTCGGGATTGTGTGGTAAAGGGTTAACAATAAGTCTTTACCAAATGACAATTTTTTACTGAAAGAATTTGCAGACAAAAAATTAATTGTGCCTCAAATGAAAGTAAATTTTTTTTTTTAAAAAGTACAAATTATTGCAGGTAAAGGAGAAAATGCTACTGACTGCATTTTCTTCTTTTTCAATTTTCTTTATTTTAAAAAAAAAAAAAGCATTCTTCTGCAGGATTGTAAAGACATTGGATGATTCAATCCCGGTTTAACCCTGTACCAAACAATCCTAAGTTTTTATCACCCTGAGGAAAATGGAATTTGAAAAAATTGTTGGAAAAGGAGGAAATCCTGGTAACCAGCATTTTGTCCTTTCCCAACTTTTTCAAAGACAAACTCAAAGCATTTGATCCACAGTTCATTTGTCATCTGCAAATGCTTCCAATTTGGGCAAGCCTACAATTTCATTGTCAGGTCAAGGGTTAAAGCAAATAATGTAGATTTCAAATAGGAAGGAACAGACCTAAAACTTGCAAATCAAGGCTGCTGAAATATTTGTCAATCTAGCAGAGTGTGTAGACCCAAGGTCAGAAGGCACATCTGTGGAGCCTGATTTTTTCATCAACCCTGCCTTTGGTTTGTATTTGAGTTTAATGCCAAATCATGGTGGTCAGTGACACAGCCATGTGTTTTCTGGCTTTCTCACAGCAGCACTGACACAACTTTCTTTCAAAAGCCACAGACTACTTTTCTCACATGCATCAGAGGTGAGAGGCGAAAAATTGCCAGAAAGAAAGCTTGCCTTAACAGGGCATCAAACTCACAATCACCAGGTAACAAGTCAGATATGCTAAAAACTGAGCTACACTGTTCAGAAAGGCCTCTTGAGTTGTTTCAGGTGAGTTATGAGGTTAGGATAAATCCTGTTCTCAATGGGTTAGATCCTGCAATGTTAACTCTTTACCATACAATGCCGCCTTTTGACGCCCCTGGGAAAGGAGCCTTTTGAAAACATTGTGGGAAAAGGAGAAAATGCTGGGAACCAGCATTTTCTCCTTTTCCCACAATGTTTTCTACCCTATCTAAGAAAAGTTGCACCATTTGAGCCACATCAAAATTGTCGTCTACAAATGCTTTCAGTTCGGACAAGGCTAAAATTTTGTCATCTGGTAAAGGGTTAAAGGTAACAATATGCAAAAAACACTGTATTTCATCACATGACCTCCCTTGTATTCAGTGTCATATAGCCACTATGAATTTTCTTATCTTACACAGGTTTGAGATCAGATTTTGTGACATCATACAGGGGGTCATGTGATGTCATTTATCAAAACATTATATATATTCTTGCCCGTTATTCCCAAAACCATGTCTGACACAAGTTTCCCGGTCAATTCAATGGTGAAATTGATGATTGTGATAAAGCCAATGTCAGAACTTTTTACAGATCTAAGATTGAGTATTAATATGTTGTGTTCTTTAGAACTATTTGAGGATCTGAAAATATACATATGCAGTGAGTCGGTCTCGTTCATGAACATGCAGGTTTCTTATCAGGATCTAATGATTTAGATAGTAAATCTAGAGAAACAGGTGATAAAAAGAATGAGACATTTGTTGGCGTTTGAAATGCAATTTATGAAACTTTTCAAGAAAAACATTTTTAAGCGTGCTCAGTTGATAACATTTTTCCCAGACTCATTTAACTCTTTACCACACAATCCCAAGTTTAAACCACCCTGAGAAAGCAGCCTGTTGAAAACACTTAAAGTAAAACGGAAAATGCTGGTAACCAGCATTTTCTCCTTTTCCCAAAATGTACTTCACCATATTAAAGATAAATTCCATCATTTGAGCCACACTGTAACTTTCATCTGCCAACGCTTTCAATCTGGACAAGCCTACATTTTTGTTGTGTGCTCAGTTGATAACATTTTTCCCAGACTCATTTAACTCTTTACCACACAATCCCAAGTTTAAACCACCCTGAGAAAGCAGCCTGTTGAAAACACTTAAAGTAAAACGGAAAATGCTGGTAACCAGCATTTTCTCCTTTTCCCAAAATGTACTTCACCATATTAAAGATAAATTCCATCATTTGAGCCACACTGTAACTGTCATCTGCCAATGCTTTCAATCTGGACAAGCCTACATTTTTGTTGTGTGGTAAAGAATGATAAGATTTTATCTCAAAAGCCAATCAGATACTATTTAGTGTGGCCACTGTGAACAATATGCACAAAGGGTGGCTGTTGAGGACAGTGTATGGTAAGATCAGGGCATGTTTTCACCAACCATTCTTACCTCTTTACCAAACGAGAAAAAATTTTATGCACAAAGGGTGGCTGTTGAGGACAGTGTATAGTAAGATCAGAGCATGTTTTCACCAACCATTCTTACCTCTTTACCAAACGAGAAAAAAATTTAGACTGGCTCAATATAAAAATGTGCAGATGACAAATTAAATGTGGCTCAAATTATGTGATTTGCCTGTGAAAGGATAGAAAACGTTGTGGAAAAAGGAGAAACTGCTGGTTATAAGCATTTTCTGCTTTTCCCATAATGTGTTCAAAGTCTTCCCAACTCAGGTTGTCAAAAGTAGGAATTGTTTGGTAATGTGTAAGTAACATTCTTAGTCTAATTCTTAAGACTTCTCTAAATTTGAAAGTAACACAATTTTCGATTGGCTAAACTAAATGCCAATCAGAAATAGCTTTACTTTCTAAATCTAGAATAAGACTAAGATTGTTATTTAGAACAGTTGTTGAATACTGGCCCAAACTGCATAATATGCAACTTGAGATAATCTTGACCAAAACAGCAATGAAGTTGTGATACTTAGATAAGCTCTGTGATAAAGGAGCTTCATGCATCTACAAAAATATTAACCCATGTCAGTCTGCAGAGTCCATACAGGCTGACCTAGGTCAATACTTTTTGCTATTGATCAAGTTTCTGTATGCCCAAAGACCAGTCAACCTCATGATTCAATCTGTTGATAGACAAACTAGACTTTATGAATCCATGATGACTTGCTTGGTATACTGCATCATGGAGATGCATTAAACACCCTTTTGCCACAGCATGGCTCATTCACTTTGGACGTGACACTATTAGTCTAAAAACGCCAAAGCACTCACCTCTACAAGTAATTGACGTTTTACAGCATCTTTGGCCCTGGAAGATATGGCTGTCACCAAAATATCTATATTACCAACATCCACAGGTTTTATAGGAAAGTTTATCGAAATACCGCTGTTCGCTGGAATCTAAACATAATTTTTCTTACGTCTGGATACTCATTTGCCTAGTTATCCAATCTTTTAACTCTTTACCAAATGACACATTCATATATATGTTCAAATTCAAAGCATTTGCAGACAACAAAATATATGTCTGAAATTCGTTTTAGGAAGGGTAGAAAAAATTGTGGGAAAAGGAGAAAATGCTGGACTCCAGCATTTTCTCCTTTTCCCACAATGTTTCCAAAAGCCTTCTTACCAAGGGTTTTTAAAACTCAGGATTATGTGGAAAAGGGTTAAACACGATGACAGTCCACGTTTTCCTTATTTTTCTACAAATGCTTTATCCTGTTTGTGACAGATTGTTGATATCCCAGCTCGATTTATAAATACATTTCAACCCTATCCAAGACAACAAAATACTTGGACTGTCAAAATTAACTGCATTTGAAGACAACAGATTAACCCTTTACCACACAATCCCAAGTTTTAACGACCCTGAGAAAGAGGTCTTTTGAAAACATTAAGGGAAAAGGAGAAAATGCTGGTAACTACCATTTCCTCCTTTTCCCACAGTGTTTTCCAGTATATCTATTACAAATCCAATCATTTGTGCAACACTTATTTGTCGTCTGCAAGTGCTTTCAACTTGGACCAGTATAAAATTTTGTCATTTAGCAAAGAGTTACATGCAGCTAAAATAATAGATTTATTTATGGAAGGATGGAAAACATTGTGAAGAAAGGCAAAAATACTGGTTAACAGTATTTTCTCCTTTTCCCACTATGTTTTTCAAACGTTTTATTCTTGAGGGTCGTTAAAACACAGTATTATTTGGTAAAGGGTTAAGCCATTCAATAATTACATTGTGTAATTTTGTCAGTCGATAGAGATGCGGACACAACATTTAAGCTGATGTCAATTTGCAGAAAGTTTATGGAAAGGATGTGCTAAAGCCCAACTTCTAAATAGGTTCAACATTTTAAAGGTGGTCAGGAGACAAATGACCCTAGGGGCCAACCTCACTCTGTCATGACAGAAAGAAAAAAAATGTTGCCGTTATAAAAATCATTAATTGATGCAGATGCACGATATAGAATGCAAGAGACAGCTGATATAACAGGCATTCATTCATCAAGTATTCTTAGGATATCACGCAAACACCTTCAGCTTCAGAAGGTCTGTGAGAACTGCATCCCTCATTGGCTCACTGGTAAGTAGAAACAAACTAGGTTTAGGATGGCATCAAAAGTAATCAAAAAGTATGATAAAAGTGATTCATGTCGTTTGGAAGAAATAGTTACAGATGATGAAACCTGGATCTGCCATTCTGAATTCAAGTCTAAGCCTCAAAATAAGGTTTAGAATACTTCTGATATTGAAAGACCTATTATTGCTCTTCAGAATAAGACCTCAAATCACATATAATATGAGATTTTCTTTGATTTAAAGGGCCATGTTCTTCAAATACCAGTTCTCAAAGGTAGTTTTGTTACTAGGAAGTTTTAAAGAGAAAACATTGTCATAAAAAGTTGTTGATTTCTATCAGAAACACAAACTGTCCACTGGCATCTGCAGCATAAAGTTGCTGCAATATAATGCACTGGCACATAAATCCACCACAGTACACAAGTTTTTAAAAGAATCTAGTCTTGATGCTTTAGATCATGCTCCATACAGCCTTGACCCGTTACTTTGTGACTTTTGGTTGTTCCCATGGCCAAAGGAAATGCTATCAAGAAGCTACTTCCAATCCCATAGCAGTATTGGAAGTACAGTCTACAGTGTTTTCAACATATAACTGAAGAAGAGTATTGCACGGCATTCTGTAGGTAGATAGATGATTGTAAAAAGTGTGTGGAGAAATATGGGGCAAACTTTGAAGGACTCAAATAAATAAACTAAATTTTAATATCGCAAACATAATTGGAAAAACTGCCCTACTCTACAAACATAAACAAGGGGGCCATATTGGCCCTGGATCGCTCACCTGAGTCAATAGGCCAAACATTCTGACCAAATTTCACAAGTATCTGACTGAAAATGTGGCCTCTATAGCGTACACAAGGTTTTTCGAAGATTTGACCTAGTGACCTAGTTTTTGATCCCACATGACCCAATTTCAAACTCGTGTGAGATTTTATTAAGCAAAAAATTCTGACCAAGTTTCATAAGTATTTGACTGAAAATGTGGCCTCTAATGCGTACGAAGCATGTGAAAAAAGTAGTCGGTGGCTTTGGAAAGAAAGTTGTGTTAGTACTGGTGTGAGAAAGCCAGGAAACACATGTGCGTCACCGACCGCCATGATATGACCTTAGCTGTTAAAGTGGCGTTAAACCCCAATACAACCAACCAACCAACCAATCTAATGCGTACACAAGGTTTTTCGAAGATTTGACCTAGTGACCTAGTTTTTGACCCCACATGACCCAATTTCAAACTCGTCCGAGATTTTATCAAGACAAACATTTTGACCAAGTTTCATGAGGATCGGACTGAAAATGTGGCCTCTAGAGCACACACAAGGTTTTTCGAAGATTTGACCTAGTGACCTAGTTTTTGACCCCACATGACCCAATTTCAAAGTCATCCGAGATTTTATCAAGACAAACATTCTGACAAAGTTTCATGAGTATCTGACTGAAAATGTGGCCTCTAGAGCGTACACAAGGTTTTTCAAAGATTTGACCTAGTGACCTAGTTTTTGACCCCACATGACCCAATTTCAAACTCGTCTGAGATTTTATCAAGACAAACTTTCTGATCACATTTCACAAGCATCTGACTGAAAATGCGGCCTCTAGAGCGTACACAAGGTTTTTCAAAGATTTGACCTAGTGACCTAGTTTTTGACCCCACATGACCCAATTTCAAACTCGTCCGAGATTTTATCAAGACAAACATTCTGACCAAGCTTCATGAGGATTGGACTGAAAATGTGGCCTCTAGAGCGTACACAAGGTAAAAAGTTGACGACGGACGACACACGACGGACACAGCACGATCACAATAGCTCACCATGAGCACTTTGTGCTCAGGTGAGCTAAAAAGGCCCTCATATTTCTAATTTGCACCAACTTACAGTAAAAAGTCATGTACTAAACCTAAATCTGTAAAAAGGGGTATAGCTGTGTCAAAAATATTTTGATGGTTACCTGCCCTTGTTGTATGGGTGCTCTTTTTGATAGTTAACAAATTGTTCTTAGTCTGAAGTAAACATCTTCAGTAATAACAGAGATATTATAAAATGTTAAAGTTTTTTTTCACTGAGACAACACAGATGACAAAGCAAACAATGACAGGGAAATGACAATACCTTGATATTTTCTTTGAAAACAGCCAAGCTAAAAATACTTATTGCAAAGTTCTATTAAGAGAAATAAATCAATGTCATACTTACAATAACTAGTCTTGTAATGGTTCTCTTTCTGAATAGGAGCTCAGTTTGATTCCTTTCATTCCGAACAACTAGTATATTTTGAAAATGATCTGATTTTTCTAGGGTAACTCTAGCCTGTCAAGTACAGTCATACAATTGTTATACGTCACTAGTATCATATACATTTACTCACCTGTATATTGACTCTTTACCAAACTACAAAATGTTGCACTCAACCAAAATGAAAGAAGAAAAATGTATCTAAATAGATGATTTGTGTCTTTAACCCTTTACCAAATGACAAAACTTTCAACTCAACTGCATTGAAAGCATCTGGAGATAACAAAATAATTGCAGTTCAGATGATGATTTCTGTCTTTGATAGGGTCGAAAATACTGTTGGAAACTGAGAAAATTCTGGTTTCCAGCATTTTCTCTTTTCCCCACAATGTTTTCAAAAGGTTTCATCCTCAGAGTCGTTGAAAGCTTGGGACTGGGTGTTAAAGGGTTAACAGGGTGGAAAACATTATGGAAAAAGGAGAAAATGCTGGTTATCAGCATTTTCTCCTTTTCCCATAATGTTTTCAAAGCTTTCTTCTTCAGGGTTGTTAAAAGCCAGCATTGTGTGGTAAAGAGATAATCAATTATCCATCTTTATTCTTTATATCTTTATTTATCTGTTTTTGAATGCATTACTCTCTGTACTGCCCAACACTTTACTAAATGACATAATCCTAGACTCAATTAATTTGAAAGCATTTGCACGTCACATCCAATGCGACAATAAAAGATTACATATTCCTTGTAAGGAGTAGTTTTTTGTTCTGACACAATATTTTTCTATGTATATCTACATTAACCCTTTACCACACAATCCCAAGTTTTAACGACCCTGAGAAACACAGCTTTTGAAAACATTGTATGAAAAGGAGAAAATGCTGGTAACCAGCATTTTTTCCTTTTCTACAATGTTTTCTACCCTTCCCAAAACAAATTTTAATTTTTCAACCAGATTTTCTGTCATCTGCAAAATGCTTTCAATTTGGAAAAGTCTAGAATTTTGTCAAGAGTTAACCCTTTCCCAAACAAGCCCTGGTTTTCATGTGTCTGCAGTACAAGTCTTTTGAAAACACTGTGGGAAAAGGAGAAATTGTTCGTAAGGAGCAATTTCTCCTTTTCCCACAGTGTTTTCTACCCTTTTGGGGAACTTTCTGTCATTTTCATCAAATTTAAAATTGTCGTCTGCAAACTCTTTCAATTTGGACCCATCTAAAATTCATCGTTTGGGAAAGGGTTAAACCTTAGATTGCGCTGGTCAATCATATTTTACAAGGTTGCTTTCACAGTCATGCGCTGCAAAGAATGAATGAATTAACTCCTTACCAAACAACAATTTTTTTGACTCTACTAAATTGAAAGCATTTGCAGATGACAAAATAATTATAGCTCAAACGATCACTTCTGCCTTTGATAGGGTTGAAAACATTCTGGGAAAAGGAGAAGATGTTCATTCCGGCATTTTCTCCTTTTCCCACAATGATTTTTTTCCCATGTTTTAAGAATGCCTTCTTATTCAGAGTCATTGAAACTCTGGATTGTGTGGTAAAGGGTTAAACAGTCAATGGTCCACTTCCATTTTTTTTAAGTATGCCTATCCAAGCCCCTACTGTAGACAGCCTTAGAAAATATTGTGGAATAAGATGCAAAATTTAATGCTAATTACAAGCAGCTGCTTCTGTTTCCACAACATTTTCCTTACCTTTGACAAAAATTCATGTCATTCCCTTAAAAGATTTCCTCGTTTTGCTTCATGTTACATGTATTTTTCAGATTCATGCATTATACATGTGACTAAATTCTGACAATGTACAACTTGTATATGTCAAAAAATAAATGTCAGTTCAGTTCACTTTGTGTAATGGGTAGGCAAATATTAGGTGCAGAGGTTAATGAACATGTGAAGTGCCTTTGCCAACTATATTAGAGCCATGCTCTGTGAAAAGGAGGCTTAATGCATCTGCGAAAAGTATCGACCCAGGTCAGCCTGAGCAGTCCACTCAGGCTGACCTGGGCCGAAACTTTTCACTATTGGTCAATTTTCTGTATGTCCAAGGACCAGTCTACCTCGTGATTCAGTCAGTTGTTAAGAAAGTGGCTATTATGGATCCATAATTATGAGATGACTTGACTGGTGTCATGCATTACGGAGATGCATTAAGCCCCCTTTTGCCACAGCATGGCTAATTTATATATTGGATCATCTGGTAAATTACAAACTCTTTAATCAAAGGACAACATTTTAGACAAGACTGCATTTCAAGTAGACAAATTAAATGTAGCAAAGATGACGAGCAGCATTTTCTCGTTATCCCACAGTGTTTTCAAAACCCTTCCTCATCATGTTTGCTAATTTTAGACTGGTCCAAATTAAAAGCATTTTCAGACGACATATTAAATGTGACTCAAAACTTGAAATTTGCCTTTGGAAGAGTAAAAAACTTTGTTGGGAAAGGAGAAAATGCTGGTTACCAGCATTTTCTCCTATTCCCACAGTGTTTTCAAAGGCCTTTCTCCTCAAGGTTGCTAAAACTGGGGATTCTGTGGTAAAGGGTTAAAAGACACCATACCTTTAACGATCGATCGAAGAAATTAAACACTGTGGCTTGCAGAATGACTTGTTCATAGCGAATGACAGAGTATGGTAACTCTAATCGGATGAAAAAGTTAAGGAACGATCTCAGCTGAAACAAATGATACAATTTATGGGTTATCTCTTTATCAAACAACAACATTTTAGACCAATCCAAATTGAAAGGAATTGCAGACAACAAAATAAATGGGACTCAAAAATTGGAAATTGTTTTGGGAAGGGTAGAAACATTGTGGGAAAAGGAGAAAATGCTGGTTACCAACATTTTCTCCTTTTCCCACAATGTTTTTAAAAGGCTTCTTTCTCAGGGTCGTTAAAAGTTGGGATTGTGTGGCAAATTAAAACATTGAATTGTATACAGGAGATCATTTTTAAAAACCAGAAATTTCTGACAAAATAGTGACTTTGTACCCTAATTGTGCTGTCCTTTCTCATTGAAGAATTTTAACCCTTTACAGCACAATCCCGACTTTTAATGACCCTGTGGAAGACAGCTTTTGAAAACATTCCAGAAAAAGGAGAAAATACTGGTAACCAGCATTTTCTCCTTTATTCACAATGTTTTTAAAAGGCTTCTTTCTCACAGTCATTAAAACCGGGGATTGTGTGGTAAAGGGTTAAACCCAAATTATCCATATTTTGGCCTGACAGATATAATTAACCCTTAGTGTACAAAATACATCCAATAGACATTTTCAATCTAGAAAATTTGATAAGGCCCTATACAATTGCAGTTTCAAGGTTGCTCAAGAATGTCTCAGCAAATCAGACAGTATGGATCAAAGATCAGATTGCAGGTTTTGTGCAGTCTGATCTTGACCCACACTAGCCACAAAAGTGCTGTAAGGGTTTAGTCATGTATAAATTGTACTTACATTTGCAGCCCGTGGAACAACACCAAGACCTGTCTTATAACTGATAGCAAATGCAGTGGCTACCCAAGTTGTTATTGTATCTGGGGTTGTTGTATTTATAATACACTTTCCACTGGCACTGAAATACATATATAGTATCAGTGAGTTTGAAATAGTTTAAACATAATTATACTTGTCATATGCTTTCTATGTATTCAAGAATGCCTTTGAAGTTACTACAACAGAGCAACTAGAATTTAAAATTGTATTTTTTTTTTCTTGAGCCAAAAGAGCACTTAACTCTAAGAGTGCCAAATAAACCCAAGGGACATTTTCAGCCCAGAAATAAAATCCAAATTATTGTAATTTTATGGTTGCTTTAGTTCAGATTGTCTGAGGAAAGCTGACAGTGTAGACCAAAGATCAATCTGCACGTTTTGCGATCTTGATCTACACTGACCGCAAAGGCAACTATAGTAGTGAAAGGTGCTTTAAGGGTTTATAAATGAAACAGCCATTTCAGGCAAGAGAACAAGACCAAACAGATATTGCAGTATCATGATGGTTTTGATCAGAATTTTTGAAAAAAAAAAATAAGAGACCAAAGACTGAAAATTAGACATTGCCATTATCCATGAAATAACTAGCACCATTTTCTCCTTTTCAAACAATGTTTTCAAAAAGTATTTTATCATCAGGGTTGTTTAAACATGGGATTGTTTGGTGAAGGGTTAAATATTTACTAGACAATGAAATCTTATGCTCATAAATATCGAAAGCATTTGCAGACCACAAATCAAATGTAGCTAAATCGGGGAATTTCTCTTTTACTACAGTTGAATAAAACTTTCAAGCCCATAGTAAATACCCGAATACGTGTGATTTTATTTCAAACTTATTTTTCAGAGAAAAATATCTCCTTATCAGACAGTGTAGATCCAAGATCAGACTGCATCTTCTGCAGCTTATGGGTTAACTTTAGGAAAAAAATGTTTTTAAGACCTTGAGGAAGAGATTTTTTGAGAATATGGTTGGAAACAGAGAAAATAATCATAAACAGCATTTTCTCCTTTTCACACAATGTTGTCTACTCTTTCAGACAACTTCCAACATCCATTTCATATGTGAGCTCTGTGAAAAGGGGGCTTAATGACTTTGCAAAAAGTATCAACCCAGGTGAGCCTGCACAGTCTGCACAGGCTGATCTGGGCCGGAACTTTTTGCTTTTGGTCAATTTTCTGCATGTCAAAAGACCATTGTACCTCATGATTCAGAAAGTTGTTATACAAACAGATTTCAGGATCGTACGAGTATAATACGGAGACGACTTTTTCAGCATCACGCATTACGGAGATGCATTGAGCCCCCTTTTGCGAGAGGATGGTTTATTTATTTTTTTTTTTGTGTGCAAAAATTTTCTATTTTGAAAGATCTAAAATTTTTATGTTTGCTACAGAGTCAAAATGTAAGGCACACTGAAGGATAGACTTAGTTCCTGTCTTTCCTCATGTTTTCAAACTGTTCATCCAAAGGGTGATAAAAACCGGGAATCAGTTGGAAAATGGCATGACAGGAATACATACTCCGCAACTTCATTGGAAAACAGCCATGTCTCAGGAAAGATCTGTCGTACACGTGGTTCAGACCCAGACCGGACAGCAGTAGCGCTTTTTAAAATTGGCCCTGCGTCCAAGTTTTTCCTTAAAAATATCGGTGGAAATGGTCCTCCTGTTGTAATATTTTTTCAAAATTGAAAACTTCAAGCTTCTACTCACAGTGTGCATCATAGATAAAAATGGATCTTTTCAATCAGTAAACACTCCTGAGTGATTATTCAATTTTATGGTTGTTTAGGTCTGAATATGTCCCGAATGTCAAAAAAGTGTAGATCTGGAAGACTGCACATCATGTGCTGTTTGATCTTGATCTGCACTATTTTGCAAAAGCACTCAAGGATGTATCAGAATTAGTAACTAATTCGTAAAGTAACTAATTTGTAATTATGTAATATTTTTTTGGTCATCAAACATGAAACATTGACAGGAAGGTTTCCATAAATACATACTCTGCAACCTCATTGGAAAACAGCCATGTCTCAGGGAAGATCTGTCGAACACGTGGTCCAGATCCTGACTCAACTACAGCACCACTTTTTAACGCTGGCATGGCAACCATAGCATCCTCCAGCATTATTGGTGGAAATGGTCCCCCTGTCATATTTTTCAAATAGCTACTTTTCATATTTATATATGTGAGTTCTGTATGTGTTTTTTTTTTTTTTTTTCCATTCATTTACATCTACTTTTACAGCTGCAAGCTCAGGTTGCTCAATGACAACATGAAGGACTGGAAACCCAAGAGTTATGAGTTTGAATTTCACTTAGGCAGAAACTCTTTCAAAGGACTGAAAGTCCTTTTGACAGGATTCATGCTCCTTCCAACCTTAAAGATAGTCTAACTTTGTTTACATAGGAAAGAAGCCAGTGGCTTTGGAGGAGTGTTGTGTGTGAAGTACTGATTTCAGAAATTCCAGGAATGCATTTAAATGTGCACTTGCTGCAGTGACATCACTAAAAAAACTGTTAAAAAGTGTTTTAAAAAGTGTTTATACCTTTTACCAAGTGATCCCATGTTCAACCGAACCTGATGATCAAATCTTTTAAAAACATTGTGGAGAACATACTAGTAAAACATACTCTCTCCTTTTCCAACAATGTTTTCTACCATTTTATCAACCTATTCCATGATATGAGTGTCAGTTATTTTGTCATCAGCAAATGCTTTTAATTTTGCCCAGCCTATGATATTATAATTTGTTAAATGGTTAACTCTTTCGGCGCCAAATAAATAAACTCGACTTCTTTTGGTGGCTGTAAATGCAATCCACAGAGACCAAGAAAGATTTTTATCGTGGGGGCTTGACTAATTAAGCGGACGGTACAGATCAAAGATCAGACTGCACGTTCTGTGCAGTCTGATCTTGATCTGTACCATCCGCAAAAGTCCCTGTTTTTGCCTACAGTGCTGAAAGGGTTAAAGCCAATAAAATCTAATAGTGCCAAGCAAATAAAATAAATATTTGCACCATTCTATGGCAAAGGGGGATTTAATGCATCCCTGTGATGCAATATAACAACTAAGTCATCACATAATTATGGATCCATAAAATCCATCTTTGTCTTACAACTGATTGAATCAAAAGGTAGATAGTCCTTTGACATGCAGAAAATTTACAAACAGCAAAAAGTTTAGAACCATATCTGCCTGCACAGGACTGGTGCTGATGCATTAACTCTTTACCACACAATCACAGGTTTTGACGACCCTGAACAAAAAGACTTTTGAAAACATTGTGGGAAAAGGAGAAAATGATGGTAACCAGCATTTTCTCCATTTCCCACAATGTTTTCTACCCTTCCCAAAACAAACTTCAATTTTTGAGCCATATTTAATTTATCGTCTGCAAATGCTTTCAATTTGGACAAGTCTGAAATTTCGTTGTGTCGTAAAGAGTTAACTCTGTACCACACAATGCTGAATTTAAACCACCCTGAAGAAAAAGGCTTTTGAACATATTGTGGGAAAAGGAGAAAATGCTGGTAAGCAGCATTTTCTCCTTTTCCCACAATGTTCTCTACCCTATCGAAGTCGAAAATACTTATTTGAGCAACATTTATTTTGTCGCCTGCAAATCCTTTTAACCCTTTACCAAACAATCCCGGGTTTTCACGACCTTGAAAGAGAAGCCTTTTGAAAACATTGTGGGAAAAGGAGAAAATGCTGGTAACCAGCGTTTTCTCCTTTTCCCACAATCTTTCCTACCATTCCCAAAACAAATTTAAATTTTTGAGTCACATTAATTTTGTCATCTGCAAATGCTTTCAATTTGCACAAGTGTAAAATGTTGTTGTCTGGTAAAGAGTTAAGTTGGTCAAGTCCAAATTTTTTTCTTTTGGTAGACAAGTTAAGACCTCTTTCCACAAAGCATGACTCACATGTAATGATACTAGTTAAAAAGGCAAATGGTTTATTACAGAGACAAAAGTTTATAATATTATCAATGTCCTCATGTCCCCCGCATACCAGAAGCAAAATAGAAAAGTACTTTTTGATTGCAAAAAATAGAGAAGAGAAAATTTTTGGCTTACTCCAAATAGGTCTTGCTTCGTGTAAATATGCATCTGTCATGACAACTAGACCTGCCTCCTGAAGAAGAAGAAGAAAACATCTATAATTTTTGTGCGACAATTTAATGTCTGATTGTGTTTTTTTTTCTTTATGCTTTTCAGCAGTTTATAGAAATCTAACAGTGAATTATATATCCTTATAATTGGCCGGTGAATGTTATAATTCACCAGTGAATGTTATAACTTTTATAATTTTGACATGCCGAGGATACTTATAGAACATAAATTAATTTTTAGCAGGTGAATGTCAGATTTTATGACTTTGTCAACCATCACTGATGACGTCATTATTACAGATAGTCCATATCCGACTGTAGATTGAATAGGCTATTTTGCTTATATTTTTCACAATGAGCAAAAAATTAGACGTGAAAGGAAAGGTTAAAGTGAAGAGCATCAATTGTTTGTTTCAGTGTATGACCGAAATTTCTTTCATCTTGTGAAAAGCAAAGGCCATATCTTCACTTGTGGCTTTGCCACTTGCACAAATATAGCCTTCGCTTTTCACTCAATTTAAGAAATTTTGATCATGCACTGAAAAAGACAATTATCCTCTCTATTTTGGATAACAATAGGAGTGTTAAGTGTAAATATGAAGTTCTGCTGTTCTTCTGATTTCTTTCATCTGCCTAACCCTTTGCCAAACGATTCCCTGTTTTAATGACCCTGAGAAAGATGCCTTTTGAAAGTATTGTGCAAAAGGAGAAAATGCCGGTAAATAGGATTTTCTCTTTCCCCACAATGTATTTTACCCTTTCAAAATCATCTTTTGAGCTACTTTTTATATGTTGTCTGCAATGTTTTCAATTTGGTCAAGTCTAAAACTTTACCGTTTGGTAAAAAGTTAAAATTTTGCATCAGGAAGCAATTAGTTAGAGTGTTCTAACATTAATTTTAGCTACTTTGCTGACAGTGAAGATCATGACCAGAATCCAGTCTGCTCTTGGATCTATACTCTTTGTAAATTCTTGACACATTTCACCTAAAACAGTATTGAAATTACAATACCTGCTTGTTTTTCATTAGTTTTGTTTTAAGGGTTAAATCATTGAGCAGTTAATTTAAGTACATAATTACATGTATTATCATACAATATATTTATAATATTATAATTATCATTAATTATTGAAATGGAAGTATAATCCAAGACAAGGTGTGAATGGGGTCCTTTTTGGTAGATTTGTATGCCAAGTCAACTCTCTGTGTTTCTTTTGATCTGAACCATATTGCCTATCAGTATATTGTTTGTGGATTTTTTTTAGGTATGATTGCAGATAGTTTTTGTATCTTTTGCGGACTCTATTTTCGTAACTTTTGTAGATAATTTGTAATATCAAACTTGTTCCGCTTGGTTATATCTTCCGTTGCTTTTCGCTTCACCAAAACATGCAGCTGATGTCACTTAATGTGGCGTTCATTTTCTAGAACTATAGTCTTACACTGAACATCAGTAGATACAGCAGCCTTGCAGGTTTTCCAAGTACACCACCGTTCAGAATAAGCTTGTTACTACTACCTGATTTAAATCTACCTGGTTTTATTCAAGGCTCATCAGTTGATCCGCAATCGATACAAACATTTTATCCGTATTCGTAGGAATGAAATTATAGTCATAATCCTCAAATGCAATCTGCCCAACCATATAGCATGAGTAAGCATGTGTTCTGTGCATTCCACTTTAAGATTTTGCTTTAACCCTTCACCAAACAATCCCGTGTTTCACGACCCTGGTAAAAAAGGCTTTTGAAAACATTGTGGGAAAAGGAGTAAATGCTGGTAACCAGCATTTTCTCCTTTTCCCACAATGTTTTCTACCTTACTGGAGACCTATAAGCTCATTTGTACCACTACTGAATTTATTATCTGCAGGTATTCTGAATTCGAGGCAATCTAAAATTTATTGTTTGGGAAATGGTTAACAAAACACTCTGTTATAGTTGCTACTGTATTTATACCTATCTGTCTAGAACCAACAGAAAAAAGATCAGACTGATGTAATGGCTTGTCATTTTCTATATATAGATATATATATACAGGATCTATAAACTACTCATAAGCAACAGAATCATGCATAGCCTACTTGACTAACCAACTAATTTTTCTTGTCCCTGCTTGTACCATTGAGTAAATCCATACAAATGAATATTCACTTCTCCATATCATTGCTAAGTAAATACTGCCCTACAAATCAGCTTTTTCGGACTTTCAGAGTCCCTTTACAGTCCTGAAATAAGGAAAGTTTATGTGTTCTTCCCAAAACTGAAAAAAAAATTGGATACAATAAATAAATTGAAATTATAGATGAAAAGTCATTGTGACCTATTACTGATATTTACCCTAAAGACAGACGCTGCATCCTTCCCTCTGTTTGGCACTGGGAAGAACCGTCTCAGACATGGTCCAAACCGTGAACATGGTGAAGGTGGCACACTATCATACTTGGCTAACTCATCTTCAACCTAAAGTCCATGAATTCTAATTCTATAATCATGAAATGCAGAAATATTTAATCATTTTATTCATAAATACTTTACTTATTTGTTCAGTTCTATGTTCAAGCCCCAGTGGCCAACATTCTCTAAAAATCTAAGAAGTAATCAAACAAAAGATACCATCTAGCACCCTAATGTGTTTTCATAGTACATGTAACAGTATCCAATGGCTTCACATCAATAAGCTTAACACTTTACCACACAATCCTGACTTTTAACAACCCTGAGAAAGAAATCTTTTGAAAACATTGTGGAAAAAGGAGAAAATGCTGGTAATCAGCATTTTCTCTTTTTCCCACAATATTTTCTACCCTTTCAAAAACAAATTTCCATTTTTTTTTGAGTCACATTTATTTTGTCGTCCGCAAATGCTTTCAATTTGGACATGTCTAAAATTTTGCTGTTTGGTAAAGAGTTAATCAACTTTCTACCAAATGACAAAACTTTGGGACTTATCCAAATCCAAGTACTTCAAAATTAAAGTTACATGTGGTTAAAATAGTGAAGATTGTTCTTGAAAGGGTAGAAAACACTGTGGGAAAAGGAGAAGATGCTGGTCACCAGCATTTTCTCCTTTGCCCACAATGTTTTCAAAAGCCTTTTTCCGCAACATAAAAGGAATTACAGCAATTATAAGCTTGATTTTGATAAATCTAAAACAGAAAAAGTTGATAAAGTTTTAGACTCAACCAAAGTGAAAGCATTTGTAGACGAGGGTGGAAAACACACCCAATTCTAATTGTTTGGTAAAGGGTCAAATACCTATTATCTTTTCTAACTTGAATTTTGAGCTTGGTTTGTCCAAAAAGTAGCTTTTTTTTTAATCCTTAACCCTTTACCACATAATCCTGAGTTTTAATGACCCAGAGAAAGAAGCCTTGGGAAAACATTGTGGGGAAAGGAGAAAATGGTGGTAACCAGCATTTTCTCCTTTTCCTACAATGTTTTCTATCCTGTCAAAGAGAAATGCCATCATTTGAGCCACATTTAAATTGTGGACTACAAATACTTTCAATTTGGACAAGTCTAAAATTTTGTTGCATGGTAAAGATTTGTATTGGAGTTGGACGCCGTTTGTAACAGCTTAGGTCATATAACGGCTGTCAGTGCACTTATGCATGTATTTCCTGGCTTTCTTACACCAGTACTGACACAATTTTCACTGACTACTTTTCTCACATGCATCAGAGGTGAGAGGCAAAAAATCGCCATAAAGAAAGTTTGCCTCAACCATGTATCAAACTCATAACCACCAGGTCACAAGTTGGATTCATTAGCCATAATGAGCTACTTCACCGGGTAAAGAGTTAAAGTGCTGAATATACCTGAAAAATGTCTTATAAGCATATCATAAGTATTACATATACATGTAGTAGTTTTACCATTTCTTGTGTAATATCATTGCCAGTTTTCAACAACAGCACACTCTTGTCAACTGCCAGTACACTGCATTGAGAACCTGGATCAGCCCTCACAATCAAAGATACTGGTATGCCAGGTTTGGAAGACCTTAAGGAGTATCCTATCTTAACCTGCACATAGAAAATGTGAAAATTATATGAGCCATGCTCTGTAAAAGAGGGTTTAATGCATCTGCAAAAAGTGTTGAAATGACCCATCTCAGCCAGCACAACCCACACAAGCTGAAATGGGTCAAAACTTCCCCATTTGTAAATTTTCTGCTCATCCAAGGACCATTCTACCACAAGATCCAGATGGCTGTTTGACTAAATGGACTTTATGGATCCATTGTTATGTGATGACTTGCTTGGTACGATGCACTTCGAAAATACTTAAACCCCCTATTCCCAGAGAGCACCTTGTATGAATTAACCCTTTACCAGACGACAAAATTCTAGCCTTGTCAAAAGTGAAAGCATTTGCAGACGTCAATTTCAATGTGGCTCAAATGGTGCAACTTTTCTTTGATAGGGTAGAAAACATTGTGGAAAAAGGAGAAAATGCTGGTTACCACAATGTTTTCAAAAGGCTTTTTCTTCAGGGTCGTTAAAACACGTGATTGTGTGGTAAAGAGTTAATTACAAGAGGTATATACCTTCAAAAATGTTTTCAAAAGGCTTCTTTCCCAGGGGCGTCAAAAGGCGACATTGTGCGGTTAAGGGTTAACCCTCTGCATGTTACATCTGTAGCTGATTTTGCAGACAGTATAGATCCAAGACCACATTGAACAGAATATGAAGCACAATCTCAAATGTTAGGTGGGATATTCCAACAAAAGTAGCGAATGGCAGTTAACTCTTTACCAAACAACAAAATTTTTGACTGGTCCAGATTGAAAGAAATTGGAGACGACAAATTAAATGTGACTCAAAAATTGAAATTTGTTTTGGGAAAGGTGGAAAACATTGTGGGAAAAGGAGAAAATCCTGGTCACCAGCATTTTCTCCTTTTCCCACAATATTTTCAAAAGACTTCTTTCTCAGGGTCCTGAAGAGTCGGGATTGTGTGGTAAAAAGTTAAATGATTAGTGATTTTTTTTTTATGCATTGCTTTCAAAAGACATCAACAAAATAGGCATTAAAAATCATGTTTTTAAGGCACTCTGACACTGTTGCTATGCACAGCTTTTCAATATGCAAATGTAAAAAAAAAATGGTTCAATGTATTACAGTATTTAGATGAAGGCAACAGTTGCAGATTACAGCATGTCTACTGAAATGGCAGAATATACTTTCTGTCTCTGAATTCAATGTCCAAGTGGGGCAATGTTGTTGTGTTGGGTCAGTCATGTTCTTCAACAAAAAATTCATTGCAAAGATTGCTTATCAAGGTTGGACAAAAAGATGTTAAAAGAAAGGGACTTTGTAAATACCTAAACAGGCTAAGCATCATAATATAAAACTCAACCCTTTACCACACAGTGCTGCTGTTTAATGACCCTGATGAAGAAGGCTTTTGAAAACATTATGGGATAAGAAAAAAATGCTGGTAACCAGTATTTTCTCCTTTTCCACAATATTTTCTGTCCTTCCAAATACAATTTTCAGTTTTTGAGTCATCAGTCATATTTTTTTTGTCGCTTGCAAATGCTTTGAATTTGGAAATGTCTAAAATTTTGCCATGTGGTAAAGGGTTAACAACATGTTTGAAGAGGGGAAGTGTAAAAGTCTGTTCTCCTACTTCCTCTTGCTGCACTGTTCTTCAAATGCAAATTAACTCTCTACCAGACGAAAACATTTTAGATATGTCAAAACTGAAGACAACAAGTTATATGTTGTTCAAATGGGGTGAATTTTCCATGAAAGGTTAGAAAACATTGTGGGAAAAGAAGAAAAGGCTGGTTACCAGCATTTCATTTCTTTCTAAAAATACTTCCAAAAGGCCTCTTTCTCAGGGTCGTTAAATCTTTCATTTGTTGGGTAAAGAGTTAACCCTTTACCACGCGACAAAATTTGAGACCTGTCTAAATCCAAAGGCGTATGCAGATGCCAAATTAAATGTGTCTAAAATTGTCAAAATTGTCTTTGATAAGGAAGAAAACATTGTGGGAAAAGGAGAAAATGCTGGTTACCAGTATTTTTTTCTTTTCCCACAATGTTTTCAAAAGTCCTGTTTTTCAAGGTCGTCAAAAGTTGGCATTGTGTGGTAAAGGGTTAACCATTTACCAAATAATCCCAACTTCTAATGACCTCCAGAAAGAAAGCTTTAGACAAGAGGGCTAGTGGCCCTAAGTGCTCACCCGAGTAAGGTCATCTAGGAAAGATAAAGCTGAAAAGATCCTGGTCATGTTGATGTAAAATGCACAAGTGTAAGAGACATATTTTTTGACTGTTTAGCCTATTTTTGAATTTCTAACCTGGCTCAAAATGTGGCCTCTAGAGTCACACAAGGTTTCTCTAAGATTTGGCCCCATGACCTACGTTTTGACTTAATGTGACTTGATATCATTCTGTTCCGAGATTTCATCCATACAAACATTCTAAACCAAGTTTCATGAGTATAGGGCTGAAAATGTCTAAGATTTGGCCCCTTGACCTACTTTTTGACCTGACGTGACCCAATTTCAAACTCGTCCAAGATGTTATCCAGACAAACATTCTGACCAAATTTCATGAGTATCAAGCTGAAAATGTGGCCTCTAGAGTGCACACAAGGTTATTCTATGATTTGGCCCAGTGACCTACTTTATGACTTGACATGACCCAATTTTCTATGTGTCCAAGATTTTATCAAATCAAACATTCTAACCAAGTTTCATGAGTATCAGGCTGAAAATGTGACCTCTAGAGTGTACACAAGGTTTTTCTAAGATTTGGCCCCGTGACCTACTTTCTGACTCGATAACACCCAATTTCACATATGTCCGAGATTTCATCCAGACAATCGCTTTGACCAAGTTTCATGAGTTTCAGTTTGAAAATGTGGCCTCTAGAGTGAACACAAGGTTTTTCTAAGATTTGGCCCAGTGACCTAATTTTTGACCCGACATAACCCACTTTCAAACCAGTCCGAGATTTTATCCAGAAAAACATTCTGACAAAGTTTCATGCATATCAGGCTGCAAATGTGGCCTCTAGAGTGCACACAAGCTTTTTCTTAGATTTGGCCCTGTGACCTACTTTTTGACTCCACGTGACCCAATTTCAAACTTGTCCGAGATATTATCAAAGACAAACATTCTGACCAAGTTTCCTGAGTATCAGGCTGAAAATGTGGCCTCTAGAGTGCACCCAAGGTTTTTCTAAGATCTGACCCTGTGACCTACTTTTTGACCCCACATAACCCAATTTCAAACTTGTCCGAGATTTTATCCAGACAAACATTCTGACCAAGTTTCATGAGGATCTTGCTGAAAATGTGGCCTCTAGAGTGCACGACGACCGCACGAACGACGACGGACACAGCACGATCACAAAAGCTCACCTTGAGCACTTCGTGCTCAGGTGAGCCAAAAACATCTTGGGGAAAGGAGAAAATGCTGGTAACCAGTATTTTTTCTTTTTCCACAATATTTCCTAACCTTTCACAGACACATCAAATTATTTTTGCCACGTTTAGTATATTCTCTGCAAATGCTTTCATTTTGGACTAGTCTAAAATTTTGTTATGTAGTAATGAGTTAAATGAACTGCTTCCAAGCATTAGAGTATTTGGATCCAGATAAAAGCTGGCAGTCAACACATTTGAACCATGCACTGGTAAACAAGGGCTTAGTGCATCTCCATGATGTATGATACCAAGCAAGTTATCACATGATCATGGATCCATAAAATCCATTTGTATAACAACCGACTGAATTATGAGGTATACTGGTCCTTTGAGCTGCAGAAAACTGACCAGTAGCAAAAAGTTTCAGCCAAGGTCAGCCTCTGCTGACCTGAGTCAAAACTTTTCGCAGAAGCACTAACCCTTTACCGCACAATGCCGCCTTTTAACACCCCTGGGAAAGAAGCCTTTTGAAAACATTGTGGTAACCAGCATTTTCTCCTTTTCTCACAATTTTTTCTACCCTATCATAGAAAAACTGCACAATTTTAGCCACATTGAAATTGTCGTCTGCAAATGCTTTCAATTTGGACAAGGCTAAAATTTTATCGTCTGGTAAAGGGTTAAGCCCACAGCTTATTTATTTCTAGCTGGACAATGTCATTTGTACTGGGACAATTAATTTCCTCAGCTACACATTTGTTGATACGCTTGGTCCTCAGATGTGTAAACATTTCAAGAAAATCTTGTTGTGGGAACCACAATAAACATTAAACTTACATCATTTTCGAATATTCCTTCAACATTGAAGGAGATAGAATCTACAATGATTTCCGCATTCTTCTTTACAAAATACACAATGATTCTCGCTGTCGGCGCCATCTCTGCTGTCATCATTAATTTCAAAAGAAGCCATCTGTTCTCCATATGGATTTTATTGCACAAAACAATGCTCCCTCGAGATATGATCTGGTAATATAGAATATATGAGTATTTAGTCACTGAAATAAATAACGATATGAATAATACCCTGGTTTTAACTCTTTATCAATTGTAGACTTGCCCAAATTAACCCTTTACCAAACAACAAAAATTTTAGACTGGTCCAAACTGAAAGCATTTGCAGACGACATCATAAATATTACCGAAAAATGGAAGTTTGTTTTGGGAAGGGCAGAAAATATTGTGGGAAAAGGAGAAAATGCTGGTTACCAGCATTTTCTCCTTTTTCCACAATGTTTTCCAATAGTTTCTTTCTCAGGGTAGCTAAAAGTCGGGATTGTGTGGTAAAGGGTTAAATGCTTTTCAGATGACAAAATGAATGTGACAAATTGAAATTTGTCATTGGAAGGATAGAAAACTTCGTGGGAAAAGGAGAAAATGCAGCAATGTTTCTATTTATTGGTCTTTATTGATCATTGATTCAAGGTTATTATCAATATTTGGACCATGCTCTGTGAAAACGGGGCTTAATGCATTTGCAAAAAGTATCGACCCAGGTCACCCCGTGCAGTCCATGCAGGCTTGACCTGGGCCGCAACTTTTTGCAATTGTTAAATTTTCTGCATGTCAAAGGACCTTTCTACCTCCAGGTCCAATGGGTTGTTAGACAAAATAGATTTTATGGATCTGTAATTATGTGATGACTTGTTTAGTATCATGCATCACGGAGATACACTGACCCCCCCTTTTGCCAGAGCACTGCTCATTTAACTCTTTACCACACAATCCCTCGTTTTAATGACCCTGAGAAAGAAGCCTTTTGAAAACATTGTGGGTAAAGTAGAAAATTCTAGTAACCAGCGTTTTCTACCTTTCCCACAATGTTTTCTACCCTTTCAAAAGCAAATTTAAGGTTTTTCAGTCTCTTTTATTTTGTCGTCTCATTTATTTTGCGGTCTAAAATTTTGTTGTTAGGTAAAGAATTATACAGTGCTGTTTGAAAGTTGTCTGCTGTAACTTTGTTTGAGAAGCTGATGATTCTGTGATACAACAGCAGGCTGCACAACAATCCATAATAAGTATGTTCTTTGTGATATGTTACCTCTTTAACTCCTTACCAAACGACAAATTTTCAGGCTAATCCAAATTGAAAGCATTTGCAGACGACAAAATAAATTTGAATGAAAAATTGAAACCTGTTTTGGGAAGGGTAGAAAACGTTGTGGGAAAAGCAGAAAATGCTGGTTACCAGCATTTTCTCCTTTTCCCACATTGTTTTCAAAAGGCCACTTTCTCAGGGTCGTTAAGAGTCGGGATTGTGTGGTAAAGGGTTAACTCTTTATCACACAAACAAAATATGGACTTGTCCAAATTTAACCCTTTACCGCACAATGCCGCCTTTTGACGACCCTAGGAAAGAAGCCTTTTTAAAACATTGTAGGAAAAGGAGAAAATGCTGGTAACCAGCATTTTCTCCTTTTCCCACAATGTTTTATACCCTAATGAAGACAGAAACAATAATTTACATTGTCTGCAAATGCTTTCAATTTGGTCAGATCCAAAATATTGTGGTATGGTTTAGGGTTAAAGCATTTGCAGACTACAATTTAACTGTTGTTCAAATGATGGAATTTGTCCTGGATAGGGTAGAAAATATTGTGGGAAATGGAGAAAATGCTGGTTACCAGCATTTCCTCCTTTTCCCACAATGTTTTCAAAAGGCTTTTTTTCCCCAGGGTCATTAAAAGTTGGGATTGTGTGGTAAAGGGTTAACAAAAGACAAAATTTCAGACCAGTACATTGTAGAAACATTTGCAAAATAGAAATCAAGTATGGTTCAAATGATGGAATTGTCTTTGACAGGTCATGAATCATTGCGGAAAAAGGAAAAAAGAAATTTCAAAAGCTTATGGGAGCCAACACTCCACTGCAGTTGCTTGATTTCCAGAAAAATTCTAAGTAAACAAGGGGGCATGACTGTGTCAAAAATATCTTGATAGTTATCTAACACTCTTGTATGGGTTCCCCTTCTGATAGTTAACAACTTATCTGAGTTTGAAGTAAAGGTCTTCAGTAATAACAGAGGAATTATAAAATATCAAAGTTTTTGCATGACAACAACGCAGACAACGACGCCAGAGCTATGGCAGTAACTCAATGTTTCCTTAAAAAAAAGAAAGATAGGTTAAAAAGGGCATAACTGTGTCAAAAATATTTTGAGGGTTACCTGCCAAATTTGTATTGGTTTCCCTTTTTATAGGCAATGAGGAGGCTATGACAATGAGGTTAGCACCATGTTTTGATCATGGCAGATATAGAGGATATTTGTTTTTTTTCGGTGAAATACCGAAATTCATTTCATTGGGTGAACATCATTGGTAATTTTTTCACTTGTGGCAGCCACAAGTGAAAATATTACCAATGATGTTCACTCATTGAAATAACTTTTGATTTTTCAGCGAAAAAAACAAATTTCTATTTATTTCATGCTTCTAACCCTTATTTTGTTGGAACTTTCATCGAAATCCAGTACAGTTGTTTTTGGTAATTCCCCATGGCGTACCCCCTTCACATAACAATGCATTACAATATCACGTAAAGTGCTAGAAATATAGTGTAAATTAAGTCATATTTCCCTCCATTTGAATGGCATGCGCTGATTTCCTAGGTAACCAGTGTGCAAGAAGTACTATTTCCGCCTTCAGTTGAAGAGTTAGACAATATAAAATTGGTATTTTCACTGGTCGTAACCATGAAATATCAAACCATAATCCACCATTATTTCTTAGTTAACTACCGAAAAGCATGGAATAAAGTATGGTAAACTAGGTCAAAAAGTTTTTACCAGAATATGGTCATAAAAAGATTGGGACACACAGCCCCTGAATGACAAGTCTTCTGTTACGGTGAGCAAGCTTTTGAGCCTTGGCAATATGCTAATAAAGAGGGTGTAGGCAGCTGAAGTGGCCTCAGGCTTGGTCTTTGAGCTGATGATGACGATCATCATCATCATCATCATCATAGCCTTAGAGGTGAGTTGATTATTAAGGTGGGAATAATAACAGATTATCATAATAATAAAAAACAAGAGGACCATGATGGTCCTAAATCGCTCACCTGAAATGCAACTCAGCTGTCATTGTTATGGCCACTTGCCTCTTGGTTTTTGCTCTGCATATAAGCCATCGTTCACAGATATGGCCTTCATATTCAGTCTCAATATTGTGATTATACCTTTTTTATGAGTAGGTCCAAAAATAAATTAGATATGCAATGACCTTTTGATAAACAGGCAACTGAAAAGTTGACAACAATTAGACAATAATTGCAGAAAGCAGGTTGACATCTGCGACAGCCCAAAATAGGGTTCCACTTATAATGATACTCAGGGGACCGAAGAAATCATAGCGTTTTATCTGAATATCGTTTTAACTGATGTATATTCTTATAAAAAGAGACCCTGTTGGGACCAAGGGATTAACGTCATTATAAGCAATATATCGTATTAAGCAATATAGTAATAAGCAAAGTTTAATGTAATTGTTGCAGAGATGCTCAAGAAATTAATTAATATTTTAGCAGATCAGTATTGAGTTGACTCTTTTCAAGATATAATGGTGATCAACCTCTTTCCCACAACCACGTGCAAGAAGACTCAACACCATAATGCTATATGCCAAATATGAAAGCTCTAGCCCTTACGGTTTGGGACAAGAAGATTTTTAAAGATTTCCCTCTTCATCTCTATGTGAAATCCGAGACCAACAAAATATGGCTAATTTTCACACCAGGGCCATAATTTTAAGTGTTTTGGTAGAAGGCCAGTAGATGATGCTAAATGCCAAATATGAAAGCTCTAGCCCTTATGGTTTGGGACAAGAAGATTTTTAAAGATTTCCTTCTTTATTTCTATGTGAAATCCGAGAACCCACAACATAGGGCCAATTTTTAACACCAGGGCCATAATTCGAAGTATTTTGGTAGAGGGTCACTAGAAGATGCTACATGCCATATATGAAAGCTCTAGCCCTTACGGTTTGGGACAAGAAGATTTTTAAAGATTTCCTTCTTTATCTCTATGTGAAATCCGAGAACCAACAACATAGGGCCAATTTCCACACTAGGGCCATTATTTGAAGTATTTTGGTAGAGGGCCACTAGATGATACTACATGCCATATATGAGAGCTCTAGCCCTTACAGTTTGGGACAAGAAGATTTTTAAAGATTTCCTTCTTTATCTCAATGTGAAATCCGAGAACCCACAACATAGGGCCATTTTCAACACTAGGGCCATAATTTGAAGTATGTTGGTAGAGGGCCACTAGATGATGCTACATGCCAAACATGAAAGCTCTAGCCCTTACGATTTGGGACAAGAAGATTTTTAAAGATTTCCTTCTTTATCTCTATGTGAAATCCGAGAACCCACAACATAGGGCCAATTTCCATACTAGGGCCATAATTTGAAGTATTTTGGTCGAGGGCCACTAGATGATGCTACGTGCCATATATGAAAGCTCTAGCCCTTACAGTTTGGGACAAGAAGATTTTTAAAGTTTTTTCTTTCAGTTGCCATGGCAACTAGAGTTCTTCATGGAATTCAATTCTTTGAAGTATTTTGAAAGAGCATGACCTAAGGATCATTTCTGTGAAGTTTGATTGAAATCTGATTGTTAGTTTAGGAGGAGAAGATTTTTTTTTTTTAATTGTGAACGGACGGATGGGCGGACGGACGGACAGACGGACGACTGACATTGACCGATCACAATAGCTCACCTCGAGCACTTCGTGCTCAGGTGAGCTAAAAACCCCAAAAAGTCTGAATGACAGAATGCTTTCATCTGAAAATGAAATACACCCTGATAAAATAAGCTGTCATAGTTACCATATATGTTAAGCACTTATTCCGAGCTGTACTTGTGATTCGAAAAGTTGCATATTTACCAGCCTTTAAAAAAAAAAAAAAAAAACAAGATTATGAATATATTCAATTCAAAAAGAGTATGTATATACATACGGAAAATTATGTTGTAGTAACTTTCCTGGTGGTTGTATTTAATGCGAGCAGGGTGAGAAAATTTGAGATCACACACGGCTGAAGGTCAAGCGAGATGTTAAAATTTTCTTGCACAGCGAGAAGTAAATACAAGCATCAGGAAATTTACTACAACATAATATTCCCTCTGTTGTATACCTACCACTTTCAAAGACAGAATTTTGCAATTACTGACATTTTATTCCATACCAGTAAACAGCATAAAAGAAATAATGGTAAAGTGGCTAGTAACTTTATTTTCATGAATGACGGATAAATATTGTAGAGTAACATTTTGACCAATCAAATCATGAACAATGCATATATATTCCACGAGTGAGGTATGTCATCATACTATACATGTATTTGGAACCATATTTCACAGTGTGTAGATACACATTTTTTTTTTCTGTGTGTGTGTTATTTTATTGGCATGCGACACATGTATTTGAACTGGAAAAATTTCAGGTATATAATAAACAGATATACACTGGATAATCAGCCAAAACATTTCAAAACCAAGGTTGTTTTGGCCTGAATATGCTGAGTAGGCAGTGAGGCATGTTCTCCTTTTCCCACAGTGTTTTCTACCCTTTCAAGGACAAGTAGCATAATATGAGCAACATTTAATTTGTTGACTGCAAATGCTTTCAGTTTTGACAAGTTTAAAACCTTCATCTTCTTGTTAAGAATAAAATCAAGTTTATGAAACATAGATATAGGAGAACAGCTGACTGTGGGGGCCAATAAAGGTTTTTGGACACCCCCTTCCCCATTTTGTCTTGTTTTGCAAATACGCTCAAGAAGCACATAGATATCCTGTATATTTACTTCTACTCTAACATGTCATTTTCTGCACATCAAAAAAAGCCCTAAAACAGTGAGGCACAGGCAATGAGAGACAGAATATGGAAGATCCAGAGAGAAAGGTAACTTTATGGTACATGTATACATGTCCTAAAACAAGTTTCTTACCTGTGGTGATTTAGTCAATAAGGACACTTGTACATAGGTTTTGGATGGAGACTGAAATTGCTGCAAATATTTGGTCGCTTTGAGATCCTTATCATACTCTGCCTGTCAAATCATAAAGATTCCAATATATTGTCATATATAAATATATATGTGAGCCATGCTCTGTGAAGAGGGGGATAAAATTGACCAAGGTCAGCCTGCACAGTCCGCACAGGCTGACCTGGGTCAAAACTTTTTGCTATATTTATTTTTTTTTTGCATGTCTAAGGACCATTCTACCTCAAGGTTCAGTCTGTCATTAGAAAATATGGATTTAATGGGGCAACAATCATGGAATGGTTTGCTTGGTATAATCCATCGTGGAGATGCATTAAACCCCCTTTTGCCAGAGAATGTTGCAGGTGACTTCATGTCCTTGCACATGAAAGCTTACTAAAACATCTTGGGCAAAGCAGAACATATTGAAGGAAAGACAAACATTTCCTTCATTTTCTATAACCCTTTACAACACAATCCAAAGGTGTAAAGACCCTGAGAATGAAGGCTTTTGAAAACATTGTGGAAAAAGTAGAAAATGCTGGTAACCAGCATTTTCTCCACTTCTGACAATGTTTCCTACCCTTCCAAAAACAAATTCAATTTTTGAGTTGCATTCATTTTGCTTGCAAATGCTTTCATTTCAGACAAGCCTTAACTCTTTTTCACATGACAAAAATGAAGACATGATCAAATTGAAAACATTTGCAGACAACAATTTAAATTTGTCTCAAATGATGGAATTTGTCTTTGATATGGTAGGAAACATTGAAGAAAAAGGAGAAAATGCTGGTTACAAGTATTTTCTCCTTTTCCCACAGTAATTTTCAAAAGCCCTCCTCTGCGCCAATAAAAGTGGGCACTGTGTGGTACGGGATTAAATTCAGTTGTTTGGTAAAGAGTTAAAAGGTATGGAAAAGCTTTCAGGAAAAGAAGCAGTTCTTCCCTTTCCTATAATGTTTCTAAATCACCCAAAACATAGTTTTGCTTCCTTCAAATTTTACTTGGCCTGAGGCTCTTTGTGAAGATAGTACATGTATAGTGCAAAAGGACATCATTATGTAAAGTACATGTACAGGATAACGAATACATGAACCATGCTCTGTGAAAAGTGGGCTTAATGCATCTGCAAAAAAGTGTCTACCCAGGTCAACCTTTTCCTGTCCACACAGGCTGACTTAGGTCAAAGCTTTTTGCTATCAGCCAATTTTCTGCATGTCCAAGGCCCAGCCTACCTCATGATTCAGTCTGTTGTTAGACAAAATGGGTTTTACTTTTCCATAATTATGTGATGTCTTGCTTGGTATTACACATCACAGACATGGCTCACGTATGTTAGAAAATGTGTACACAGGAAACATTAATAAGCTGCAATATTGCATGCACCTTCAACTAAGCTATATCATAGTAACCACTATGACAGGGGCTTTGCTAGCCCTTTATTCACATGCATTTCAGTTACATGGACCGGTGTTGGGTGATGTTGCCCCCTCACCCAAAATACTGTGAAAACAATTGGGCTATCTAGTGCAAACTGGGCATTCTGATGTGCATCATACATTTCTTGTCTGCGGATGTCATTCGGTTGAAGGATGGATTCATCGGGAAGGATCCAGTATATATCCTGAATGGTGTATAGGGGAGGCTGAGCACTTTGTGATCGCAGAAGAGGGTGACATTGCTGAAGTACTCAGCTTTGTATTCTCAAGAGCATTTAAAATGTTTTGATACATGGAAGAATCTAAGATATATTGCAAGGATATCAGTGTGTATGATCAGAGATCAGACTGCATGCATTCTCTGTGTAACCTAAGATCTTGATCAGCAAAAAGTATTACATGGTATGCTCAATAATGTCCAGTAACAGTTTACCAAGCAACAAGATTTAAAACCTATCCCTATTCAAATCATTTGCAATTCATAGATTGGAAGTGGCTCAAACGATATGATTTGTCTATTAGATGGTGGTAAACATTGTGGGAAAAAGAGAAAAAAAGATGACTTACTAAAACTGAAGCACTTGTTACATTCAGTAAAACTCTGAACGAGAAAGATGCGATTCCATTTTTTGGTATAGTGATTGTTGTTGGCCCGATTTTTGTTCCATTAATTTCTTCATCGAATGTGGACATCAAGGTGATTGTGATATTTATGACCTGTTCTGATGTCCCCAATGGCTGGTCATTTTGGTCTGACAGGAACACCTAGGTTTCAAAAAACAAACAAGAGGGTCACCTTGCTTTATTGCTCACCTGAGTGCATCTAGAAATGAATTTGAAAGTCTTGCCAATTCTTTAACCCTTTACCAGATGACAAAATTTCAGCCTTGTCCAAATTGAAAGTATTTGCAGACAACAATTTCAATGTGGCTCAAAGGGTGCAAGTTTTCTCTGATAGGGTAGAAAACACTGTGGTTACCACCATTTTCTCCTTTTCCCACAATGCTTTCAAGAGTTTTTTCTTTCCCAGGGTTGTTAAAAGTCGACATTGTGAGGTAAAGGGTTAAACCTTTGGCACAAAATCTGAACATGTTTGATAAAGGACCCACAGCTGAAACAATTCACAAAACAACTTGAGAGCAAAGAATGATAAACATTGGAGACAAAGGCATAGTTTCTGTTTGAATAATATGGAAAACGTATGGAAAATGGAATATTCGCTTGTTACAAGTATTTGGGCCATGTTCTTGCAAAAGGGGGCTTAAGTCTTTTGAAAACACTGTGGGAAAAGGAGAAATTGCTCGTAACGAGCAATTTCTCCTTTTCCTACAGTGTTTTTTACCCTTTTGGAGAACTTTCTGTCATTTTCATCAAATTTAAAATTGTCGTCTGCAAACTCTTTCAATTTGGACCAGTCTAAATTTTATCGTTTGGGAAAGGGTTAATGTATCTCCATGATGCATTATACTATCTAAGTCATCATATAATTTTGGATCCATTACATCCATTTTCTCTAACAAATGACTGAATCCTGAGGTAAAATGGTCCTTGGACATGCAGAAAATTGACCTAAAGCAAAAAGTTTCGGTCCAGGTCAGCCTGCACAGATTGCGCAGGCTAAGCTGGGTCGATACTTTTTGCAGATGCATTAAGCCCCCTTTTCACAGAGTATGGTTCATTTATTTCTTTTTACTTTTCAAATCCCAAGCTTGGCGAGCTCAGTCAGTAATATACAAGGCTTCTAATGTTGGGGATGAGCCATAATTCCAAGCTTGCCTAACTACTTTTCCAGGTTTAATGAAAGTTATTGAAACAGGATATATTTTTCTCATAACTAAAATTTTTTCCAGAAAGTTTTGGATGGAAACCTGCCAGTGGCTGGGAATACAGTGGTGTGTGACATATGTATAAAAAAAAATCCAGGAATGCATGGATGGGTATACTGGCCAGCCACCTGATATAAAGGAGATAATGTTGCAAACAGTGCTAAAAAATGAAACAGGAACAGGAGTAATTCCATTCATTTCCTTCACACTTTTTATTTCATTACTACACCAGCTAATTTTAGGCATACCATTTACTAGCATGTCCATTATGAAAAGGAGGAAAAAAGTGAAGAAAATGAGAATATCTCACTTAAATGACTTGGAAAACACTGCAGAAAAACAAGCAACTGCCTGTGACAGTGGCTTGGAAAGAGTGTGGTGTAGAGTAATGGTAAAAGAAACTTCAGAAATACATGAGATAGATGTACTGGCCTCCATGATATAATTGAAATACTATTGAAAATGACATATAACTCTTTAATCACACTTCAAAAATGTAGACTTGTCCAAACTGAACACATTTGCAGACAACAATTTAAATGAGGCTCAAATAATTGATTTGTCTTTGATAGGGTAGAAAACACAGTAGGATAAGGAGAAAATGCTGTTTACTGGCATTTTCTCTTTTCCTCACAATGTTTTCAACAGGCTATTCTCAATAGGGATTGTGTGGTAAAGGGTTAAACACCTAAGAAAAAAGCAATCCCTATTGAGAATAACCTATTGAAAACATTGTGAGGAAAAGAGAAAATGCCGTTAAAGGGTATTTTCTCTTTTCCTCACAATGTTTTCAATATGCTTTTCTCTCAATAGGAATTGTGTGGTAAAGGGTTAAACACTTAAGAAAAAAGCAAATACACCCAAGAGGCACATACATATCCTGTATATTTCAGGCCAGGTTTGAAGTTGTCAGCACCCTCTAGGAAGACAAGTTTCTCCTCTCTGTTAAAGTACTGTATTTCCTCCACATTTGATAATGTTTTACCAGTTAGGGCTTCAGTCACCTCTGCTTCAACTTCCAGTGTGGTAGGATAAGTTATACCAAGTTTTTCGAAGAGTTCTTTTCGGTCAATTTTGAAACTGTACTCTCCATTTATCTGCAGAGAAATTACACAAAACATTCCAATGTACATTATTTAAAAACCTAGATCAAACAATCCCATGTTTTAGCAACTCTGAAGAAGAGGGTTTCTTGTGTGAATAGGAATATTCTGGTAACCATTATTTTCTCCTTTTTCCCAAAATGTTTTATATCCTTTGAAAGACAAACCTATCAATTCAGGTGCTTTACCACACAATGCCTCCTTTTAGTGACCCTGGGAGAGAAGCCGTTTGAAAACATTGTGGGAAAAAGAGAAAATGCTAGTAACCAGCATTTTCTCCTTTTCCAACAATTATCAAAGAAAAATTGCACCATTTGAGCCTCATTGAAATTGTCATCTGCAAATGCTTTGAATTTGGACAAGGCTAAAATTCTGTAGACGGTTAAAGGGTTAAGATTTGTTGCCTCCAAATGCTTTCAACATGGACCTGTTGAAATTTTAATATCTGGTAGAGAAACAGTTAAGTAGAAAGCAAAGTGAATTAGATAAAAAAAAGAGCGCTAGCATGCCAGTGCCAATGCTCGGCTGCAGTTGCTTGATTTTCAGTGAAGATTCTAAGTCAAAAAAAGGGGCTTAACTGTGTCAAAAATACTATGATAGTTATCTGCCTCTGTTGTTTGGGCCTTGCTTTTAATAGTGTACAACTCACCAGAGTTTGAAGTAAATATCTTCAGTAATAACCAAGATGTTATAAAAATATCAGTTTTTGCACGGAAACGTAGACAATGACACCAGGGCTACCACAATAACTCGTCATTTTCTTCAGAAACAGCCAAGCTAACTAGAAATACATCTTTACTTACATCAAATTCTTCAACATACTCATTAGACTTTTCGGGGAAACCTCTAAACTTTTTTCGTATTGTCAGCTTTCCAGTCCCCTCCACTCCTTTGTTGAAAGTATACCTAGATAGCAATAAGGACTGATATATAATTGAGTTGTGCTCTGTGAAAATGGAGCTTAACACATATGCAAAAAGTATTGACCCAGGCTGACCTGGGCCAAAACATTTTGCTTTCGGTCAATTTTCTGCATGTCAAAGGACCATTCTACCTCACCATTTAATCTGTTTTTATATGAAATGAATTTTATGGATCCATAGCTATGTGATTACTTATTAATTATAATGCATCATAGAGATACATTAAACCCACTTTTGCCAGAGCATTGCTCATATATTTATGAAATTTCTTTAACCAGACAATAATATATTTGTTTAAAACCCTGAGAAAGAGGTCTATTATTTCCTGTCTCAAATAAGCCCATCTGATTGGGCATGACCTGACCAATCCAGTTGCTGATTTTGGACTAAATGCATTTGGATTATGGTAGTTATGTTAAACTTTGGTTTTGATGGATTGAAGAAACCTGTAGAATGTAGATAAATTGAAAGAGTTATAACATATAGTCTGGTTACATTTCATGCCTCAGCAACATCATCATTACATATATCTACATGTTAACCCTTTACCACACAATCCCAACTTTTAATGACTCTGAGAAAAACAGCTTTTGAAACATTATGGGAAAAAGAGAAAATGCTGTTAACCAGCATTTTCTCCTTTTCCAACACTGTTTTCTACCCCTCCCAACACAAATTTCAATTTTTGAGCCACATTCATTTTGTTATCTGCAAATGCTTTCAATGTGGACAAGTCTAAAATTTTGTCATTTGGTAAAGAGTTAAATGTACATGGAATCCTCCACAAACTTTACAATTCATTTTTCAATGACTCTAAAGAAGCAGACTTTTCAATGAAAACATCATGGGAAATGGAGAAAATGCTAGTAACTAGCATTTTCTCTTTTTCCTTCAATATTTCCAACCTATCAAAAATAAAACCCAACATTACAATTGTCATCTGCAAATGCTTTCAAATTTGACGTCTAAAATTTTATTGTTTGATAAAGGATTAAATGTTGGAGCAAATTCTTTTTTAAAACAAAAATGCTATATCATTACCAATAAAGTGCTTGACCCTTTACCACACACAGTATAATGACCCTGATGGAAATTTTTTTAAACATTGTGGGAAAAGGAGAAAATGCCGGTAACCAGCATTTTCTTCTTTTTACACAACATTTCTAAACTTTTACATACAAATGCTACATTTTGTGCAGCTTTTAATTTGACTTCTGTACATGTTCAATACAGATCAGAGCTCCAGACAGAGGGAGTGATTTTGATTTAAAATTAAAAATATTAATCACTCTTCAGTAAACCCTATGTTATGGGTACTCATTAGAATCATCTCATCGAGACGATTCTATTGAGTACCCACAGTAAAGGGCTTGGAAGAGAAACAATGGATTTAGAATACTATCACTCCCTTTTATCTGGAGGTCTGACTGATGATTATAAAATGTTGCCATTGATCAATCAAAAGATCAATCGGAGAAAGAAAGTGAGGGCGAAGCAGAGACACACAGAGAGAGGCAGACAGACACAGAGAGACAGGCAGAGAGAGAACAAAAAGCTTGTTTTCTGTGCCAAAGTTAACACATGAAATCTTCATTCATACTTAGCAGTAACTGTCCCAGCTAGATACTTGTCTGTCATTACACCAAAATCAGGGAGGGAGATGGAAACTTCAAACTTCGGTAAAACTGCAATTAAAGTGATAATAAATATAATACATGTAAATAACTTGCTTAGTCCAAAATTTAAAATTAAACTGGTGACTTTTATTTCTGCTTGTATATATTTACAAAATAAAAGTGTGTGATGTTGTAAAGGAGGCTTTTGCACTTTTTTTTAAAGTTTTTGATTGAAAGTTTTAAGATTTAGGTATCTCACCCCAGTTTCTATGCAACAACAACCAACACAAGAAGTCCATGCCCTACCTAAGGGTTTCTGCTTTCTTTAAAAATCTTTACAAGTGGCAAAATTTTAGACTTGTCCAAATTGAAAGCAATTGCAACCAATAGATTAGAAGTAGCCTAAATGACAATTTCTATCTTTAACCCTTTACCATACAATCCAAACTTTAAATGGGCCTGAGAAAAAAAAAAAAAAAAAAAAGCTTTTGGAAACATTTTGAGAAAAGGAGAAAATGCTGGTAACCAGAATTTCTCCTTTTTCCACAATGTTTTCTATCCTTCCTAAAACAAATTTCCACTTTTGAGTCACATTTATTTCCTTGTCTGCAAATGCTTTTAATTTGGACTAGTCTAGAATTTTGTTGCTTGGTAAAGGGTTAAAAGGGTAGAATGTGTTACGGGAAAGTGAGATAATGCTGATTACCATCCTTTCCTCCTTTTCCCACTATGTTTTCAAAATGTTTCTTCCTCAGAATTTTTTAAAATACAGGATTGTTTGTTACAGGGTTAATCCCTGTAATGCACTCCCATTACCAACCTGCTTGTAGAAGACTTTCCCTCCTAAATTTAAAGTACAATTACCGGTACATCTTTTAAGACCTGCAGCTGATGTCTTTGAAAAATGAGAAACTACTCCTTTTACAATGAAATGCCATCCAAAATACCAAGCACTTTTGGCTTTTAGTAGTACATGGGTCTCATTGGTGTTCAAAGAAAGATGATGTAATACTATATAAAAGGTGGCCATTTTATCACTATAATTTTAGTAATTATTTTAAAATTCATCACCTTTGCAAGTATCTAATCTAGCACAGTGGTTACAGGATTACAGTTTGAACTGATCAGATGTAACATGATTTTCCTTTATCTTTAAAAAGAATCATGCTCTGTGAAAAAGGTACAGACCCTATCTCAGCTTGTTCAGTTTGTACAGGCTGACACTGGTAGAAACTCTTTGCTATTTGTAAATTTTCTGCATGTCCAAGGACCGTTCTGCCTCCAGCTTCAGTCATTTATCAGACATAACTGATTTTATGGATCAATAATTATGTGATGATTTGCCTGGTATAACGCATACTGGATATGCACTGAACCCCTTTTCCTAGAGCACTGCTCAAATACAACTGGAAAGTCTGAAATGAGGTTAAGGGGGAAACAAAACATGATTCTTACCATATTCTTCGACTGTGAACACTTGCTTTTTTGTTTCTGCATCCTACAAAATGTTAACAAATTATAAAGACAAGACATAACACACCATAGATAGCAATTTGTTTTTGAATTCATTTGATTAAATAATTAAAGAATATCAATAATAGCTGTTACGCCAATATGGGTTCCACAGTGATTATAATGATCCTAGCAATCGTTCTTCCCACTCCTGATTTTGCTACATGTAGGTACATTTAGATATTATATGTTACATGTATCAACCATCCATCTATGTCATCCCATCCCTCCCTATCCAAATTCATCCCATCCTTCTAGCCCCATCCGATCCCAACTGATCCTATCCAATTTCATCCATCATAAGCTTTGGATTGTGTTGTAAAAGTTTGTGCTTTTTCATTCCTCATGCACAGCATGTTTGACGACTCTAACGTTATTGAGGCCATTCCTCTCTCTGACTATCCTTCCAAGATGGTCCCAGAGTTGTAAAATTGGCAGAATATCCATTGACCAGACTGGCCTGTCTAGCAAATTCACGTTATTTGCCTGCAGAAAGTTGTTTGTGATTGTGTTTAGCACAACATGAGGTTCTGAGTTATTCTGCTGGAAAATAGCCACATCCCTTGTATTATGAACAGTCTACAACTGGCCAGCTTTTTTTTTTTTTCCTAGCAAAAATGCAAGCTTTTAAAGTTCCTTGAACAGTTACTAAGTCAGATTTGGCACAGTTCAAAATTCCATCCAAACCATAACACTACAGTCTATATAATGGTCATGCTGAATGACATTAGTTGGATCCATCAGTTCTCCATCTCACCTCCAAACATGTACTCTTCCATCTGCAAATTTGAAATTGAAACCCGATTCATCCATAAATACAACTTGATTCCCTGTTGTCTCTCCCATGGATGATGTGCCCTTGCCTAATCTAATCTAGCCTGCCTGTACTTTCGTGTTAATGGAACGCCAAAGTATGGACATCCACGTAGCCGCGCAGCTTGTAGTCTGTTCATCAGAGCCCCAGCACAAAACCCTGTTCCTGCTGCATCGCTAACCAAAGCAGTGATTCTTGTGCTGCTTAAAAAGCTATTACGTCGTGATGATGTCACAATGTAATTGTCCTCAGGTTGTGTTGCTTTGCACAGGCTTCAAAAACATGGTCTGTTTTTAATGGTGTCTTTTTGATGGCATTGTGTTCCGAGTCCTCAAATGGCACGTTTACTCACATGAAAATGTTGACTGTCTTCTTGAAACGTCATGCTTCTAGTAAGCTTGCTGACTGCCACATTACGCTTGTCTAAGGTCAATTTAAAAAAAACATTCCACCTTGAAACTTTTACAATTTTTTGACAATTTCTTTGTTTGTGGATGTTTACCACTAAAACGGAGTTGTTATTGACACTGACTGCACATGCATGTAGGTGTACGTATGCGGCCAGACTACTGCCAGGAACCAGTGTTAGTAGAAAAAACTTTGGAAAAAAGTACAAAATTAGTGAATTTGTTCTCAGGACTGATGTATAAGATGCGCTTAATTAAGTTTACACCCCAGAGTTTGAAAAAATAATGTGGGCCTTAAATATTTGCAATGAACTTTAACTCTTTCACTACCAATGTAGCCTTGGACAGCTTTTGCGGATGGCATAGATCAAGATGAGACTGCATAAAACATGCAGTCTGATCTTGGATCTACACCATCCATTAGCAAATGATGATCTTTGATAGGAATCATGTCCAAATGCAACAAAAAATATACTTATAAACCTCAAGAAATGTCGAATCCAATCATTCGGTAGCGAAAGAGTTCATGAACTTAGAACAAAAAGGTAAACGACTTCAGCATATGCTAGAGAATATCAAAATAATTCCGTGTTCTGGCATACACTGGGTAAATTCATTATAGTGCAAAGGCACATTATTAACCGACTGAAATAGATGAAGTAAATGTAAAGCAATTAAATTTATTATAAACTGAAAAAAATAAACCATTACTTGACAGGCTATCAGTACAAATTGGATTTTTTTAAGGAAATGAGGGCATTGTTTTTAAGGAATATAAAAGACATTATGTAACAAACAATTGCTCCTTATCCCACTGTTTTCTGAATCAGTAAACCTAAAGCTGTGAACTCCAGGAATGTAAAAGATCATAATTTAACCCTTTACCACACAATCTTGACTTCTAACGACCCTGAGGAAGAAAGCTTTTGAAAACATTGTGGGAAAAGGAGATGATGCTGGTATACAGTAGTTTCTCCTTTTCCTACAATGTTTTCTATCTTTAGAAGATAAATTATCTTCTGAATCACTTGTCGTCTGCAAATGCTGTCAATTTGGACTAGGTTAAAATTTTGTCATGGGGGTAAAGACCTTACAATAATAGGTAAATAAATAATTGAGCCATGCTCTGTGAAAAAGGGGCTTAATACATCTGCAAAAAGTATCGACCCAGGTCAGCCTGCACAAAACGCATAGGCTGACCTGGGCCAAAGCTTTTTTGCTATCGGTCAATTTTCTGCATGTCTAAGGACAAGTCTACCTCATGACTCAGACGGTCGTTACACAAAATTAATTTTATGGATCCATAGCCATGTGATGACCTGCTTGGTATAATCATAGGCCACTGAAACACCATTGGTACCGGACAACGAAATTTTCCTTATCGGACACCGTTACTATAAATAGCACACTGGCAACTGCCTCTATATTGCATATAATAAGATTTATTATATACAACATAGAAGCAGACGCCAATGTGCTATTCATAGTAACAGTGTAAGTGAGACTTTGAGTATTTCTAGGTATACAGGCGATGCACCAATTCGCAAGTATTCGATGATCAACCAAGAAAAATGTTAGTGTTCCATAACAGATCAATAGAGCTTCAAAGGCCTGTGGTATAATGCATCAGGAAGATGTTTGAGCCCTCTTTTGCCAGAGCATTTTTCATATATAAACTTCTATTTTACATTGACTGTGCATTCCAAAGTCCAATCTCCTAGTGGAGGTGCCTCAGACAGTTGTAATTGATCTTGATATACACTGTATGGACCATCAACATCAAGCCACTGTGCAATCTTGTTCCCAAGTGGGTCCTGAAAGATATGGGCTTCACTCTTACATCTCTAATGAAATGGATTCTACTAGCCTGTTGGAAGACCTTAACCCTTTACTTCACAATCTCCGACTTTTAATGACCCCAAGGAAGAAAATTTTTGAAAACATTGTGGGAAAAGGAGAAAATGCTGATAAACAGCATTTTCTCCTTTTCCCACAATATTTTCTACCCTTTCAAAGACAGAGAACATCATTTGAGTTTCTTTCAATATGTTGTCTGCAAATGCTTTCAGGTTGGATAATTATTAAATTTTGTTGTTAGGTAAAGAGTTGAAGTGCCTTTCACAACTGTAGTTGCTTTTTCAGTCAGTGAAGATCAAGATTAGACGGCACAAAGTGTGCAGTCTGATTTTTTATCTACAGGGTCTGCTGCCTAGAGATATTCTACTGAAAAGCAACCTTAAAACCCCCATATTTGCCATTTCTAGTCAGAAAATTTCCATTCTGTTTTTCCGTGCACAAAAGGTTAAGATTAGAACTGAATTTCGAATAACTTGCAAAAAGGGCACCGGGACCAGTTTCACGAAAAAACCTTGGTCTCCTATTTTACTCAAATCTACTAATGGTCCCAAGTTCTGACTTAAGTTGAGTTTGTTATTCCAAACACATTTCAGCAACATTAATAGACTGTAGAAATGTTCTCAAATCCTGAGTTGACACCATGTTTCAGACTCAACTAAGCAGAACAAATGGACTTAAGCCAACTAAAAGACTAAAGTCGATTACTTTGCTGAGTTGAGTCCGAACCTTTGTGTCGACACGGGACTTGAGAATGTTACGCAAGTCTGTTGATGTGAAATGCATCTGGAATAATAAACGCAGCTTAAGTCAGGAAAATAGGTCTGTCTCCCGATTTAAGGAAAAGAAGAGACTTATGTTTGTTCATGAAACTGGGCCCAGATCTTAACCCTTTCCCAAACGACCAATCCTTGGACTCTTCCAAACTGAAAGACATCTGAACGCAACAAATTTAAAAGTCATCAAAATGAACGTAACTTTTTTGACAGGGTACAAAACATTGTGGGAAAAGAAGAAAATGCTGGTTGCCAGCATTTTCTTCTTTTCCTAAAATGTTTTCAACAGGTTTCTTTCTCAGAGTTGTTACAAAGTTAGAATAGTGTGGTATAGGGTTAAATCATAAAGGCTAGCATATTATCTACTCCTAAACTGCTAAATGCATTATTTAATCTCTTACCAAGCAATCCTTTATTCTATAAATCCTAAACTGCTGCTGAAAACATTGTGCAAAAAGACAAAATCTTGGTAACAAGCATTTTTCTCCTTTTTTCACAATGTTTCCTACCCTTTCAAAGACAAATCCCATCATTTGAGTAGCACTAGATTTCTAGTCTGCAAATGGTTTCAACGTGGACAAGGCTATAGTTGTGTTGTCCGGTAAAAAGCTTGATAAACATTAGAGTCATGCTCTATGAAAAGGAGTTTTAATACATCTGCAAAGGGTTTTGACCCATGTCAGCCTGTGCAGTTCACGCAGGCTGACATAGGTTGCAACATCTTTGCTATGTGTAAATTTTCTGCATGTCCAAGAACTATTCTACTAGTACCTCATGATTCAGTCCGTTGTTAGGCAAAATATAATTATGTGATGATATGCTTAGTATAATGTATCATGGAGATGCATTAACTCTTTACCACATAATCCCAACTTTTAACAACCCTGAACGAGAAGGCTTTTGAAAACATTGTGGGAAAAGGAGAAAATGCTGGTAACCAGCATTTTCTCCTTTTCCCACAATGTTTTCTACTCTATCATAGACAGAAATCATTAATTAAGCTACATTTACTTTGTTGTCTGCAAATGCTTTCAGTTTGGACCAGTCAAAAATTTTGTCGTTTGATATAGACTTAAGTCCCTTTTGCCAAAGTGCCACTCATTCTTAGCATTAAGTAAAACCCCAAATATTGCAATTTCAGAGCTTTTTCTACAGAAAAATTCCAAACATATCAGACAGTGTGGATCAAAAGTCAGACCAAAATGTTCTATACAATCCAATCTTAAATTGGTCTACAATGTTTGTATTTGTATAAAATTATATAGCAGACTAGTGTTAACATGCTGATGTTTTGTCTAAAGCTGATGAAATGGATCTTAGAGCACATAGATAGTTGCACTGACTACCATGACATAACTAATATACTGTTAAATGGCACTCAGTACCACACAGACCAGATCTACTTACAAAAATATCGATGTTTTTTGTACCATTGATAACCTGAAGCTTGGAGTTCACGGCAAAACATCGGAATTGAACTGTGGGAAAAACACAAGATAAATCTGTATGAAGATATGTATACGATAAATCTGTATGAGCCATGCTCTGTGAAAAGGAGGCTTAAGAATTTGCAAAAAGTATCAACCCAGTTGGGCCTGCTCAGTCCGCACAGGCTGACCTGGGCTGAAACTTGTGCTACCTGTCAATTTTCTGCCGGTCAATTTTCTGCATGTCTAAGGACAACTCTACTTCAAGATTCAGCTGGTTGTTAAACAAAGTGGATTTTATGGATCCCTAATTATGTGATGTCTTGCTTGGTACAGTGGATTATGGAGATGCACTAAGCCCCCTTTCCACAGAGCATAGCTCATATACATGTATTCATAACTCTGCCTGAATTCGAAGCTCTGACAGTACCAAAATACATGTATATACATGCTGAAAATGAAAATAAATTGACACATTTCTTAACTAATAAGTGAACAAATATGACCTTTCACATCCTGTCAAAAAGTGCCTTTCACAACTGTAGTTCCTTTTTCAGTCAGTGAAAAAAAAAAGAAAACAGCTACAGCTTATAAGATGCCATTGCTTCTTTTCCAACAATGATAAAAAAGACATTTTTCTCTCTTTCATCTGCTCCTTTGTGGCCATCATAACAGTTTTCAATGTGTCCAACTCTTTCAGCGCCAAATATGTCAACTCAACCTCTTTTGATGGCTCAAAATACTATCCACTGAAACTCATAATAAGAGCTAGCATTGCAAATGCCAATGCTCGGCTGCAGGTGCTTGATTTTAAGTGAATTTCTAAGTTGAAAATGGGGCAGCACTGTGTCAAAAGTACTTTGATGGTTACCTGCAATTGTTGTATGGGTTCCCCTATAGATAGCTAACAACTTGTCCCAGTCTGAAGAACGTATCTTCAGTAATAACAGAGATACTGTAAAATGTCAAAGTTTTTGTACAATGACAATGCCGACAGTGACAAGGCTATGGCAATAATTCGACAGTTGAGCTAAAAATGTGGCTTATATAATATGATCTGTCTTTGAAAGAAGTTCCCTGTATTTGAAAAAATTATGCCAAAATCATGGGAAAAGGAGAAAATGTTATCTAACAGGATTTTTTCCTTTTCACACGTTTTCTAAAGGCTTCTCACCTGGAGATATTTTGGTGAAGGGTCAAAGCATTGATAAGGATCAGATTTAAAAACAATGAGAAAACAGAAACACCTCACGCGAGTACAATCTCTTTGCTGCAGTTGTTTGATTTTCAGTGGAAATTCAAAGTCAAAAACGGGGCATAACTGTGTAAAATATACATGTACTTTGATGGTTACCTGACCTTGTTGTATGGGTTTCTCTTTTGGTAGTGAACTTGTCCAAGTTTCAGATAAATATCTTCAGTAATGACAGAGATATAAAATGTCAATTTTTTTGAAAATATCATTGCACAACCACTCAGATGACACCAGGGCTAGGAAAATACGGTGACATTTTCTTCAAAATCAGCCAAACTAAAAATGCTATAAATTCATTAATCCTGTATGGTTAGGGTTAAAACCTGAAATACACTGACAGAAAACTAAAAAATAATGATGAAAATGATGATCATGTTGATGATAGTGCCAATGATGATGAACCCAATGATGGCAATATTGATGATGTCTATAATGATGATGTTGATGATGAGGATATTGCTATGCTAACTATCTTTTTATCATTCTTATGCCATACCTACCTAACTGACCCGGTTTATACATGGCTTTATCAGTTTGTATGAGGGTCGACATACTTTTGTCCATAAAGATCAACGATGCATTGTTCTTGAATTGTACTACACCCCTACGGTTGAAAGCTGTGATGAATACTTTGTAGTCATTTTGTATTGGCATACTGGGAGGCAGCACTAGGGTGATGAGTTTTATTATGCCAGCTATAAATATGCAAATAGAAAATATAGTATTACAACTGTCATTATCGTTCAAGGGCATCAGAACAGCTCTGACTTGAGAAGGCAACTCTGACAGGCACCTAATATGAGAGAGGTGGGGGGAATAGAGCAATAGAGGGGGATGTAACAGGTATAGTGGGTGTGGCCATTGGTAAGGTTTCCAAGAATCTCCTACTCTAAAAATTTGAAATTACATTGAGCCATTGCTGGGAAAAAAGTACCTCTTCTTCATTATGAATTTATTGCACTTGATGCATGAAAAACACATCCAAAATCCAAGTAAATAACAGTTGTAAAATATATACTTACGGTGTGACTCTTTTTAACCCTTTACCACACAAACCCAAGTTTTAACTACCCTGAAGAAGACTTTTTTTCAAAACATTGTGGGAATAGGAGAAAATGCTGGTAACCAGCATTTTTTTTTTCCTTTTCCTGCAATGTTTTCTACCTTATCAAATACAGGAAACTTCCTTTAAACTATATGTATATTCATTTCATTGTCTACAAATGCTTTCAGTTTGGTGCAGACCAAAATTTTGTTGTATGGTAAAGAGTTAATGTTTATATGGGAAAATACTTGGTGATTTCGAAATAGTGAGTTAAGAAACAGAAGGAAAGCATAGATAGGCAGACAGGCTATCGTGATGCAATTGAAATGTTGGTATGACGTTAAAGTCAAATTCTATATGTCATTTTACTTTCCAGATCCATCTTTTATCTTTCATTGCATTTGTAATACATGTGCATGTAGATTTAGTTCTACTTTCCTTCATCCAGTTACATAATCAAAGCATTGAAAACACTGGTGTAGCATTTGTCAAGGGAGCCATTGTGTGGAATTAATAATTTGAAAAATAAACAACAGAAATAGTTTCAAAATATTCGCTTGAAAGTCAACCTACTCAGAAATCCAATATAGAAGGGTGCAATCTTGTGGGATGAACAAGTCCAGGCAAACAAGCCCTGGGATTATTAAGCCCAGGAATGAACTGGTTTTGGGACAAACAAGCAAGGTATGTGTGTATCATTACGCCAAGCTATTTTCAATAAAAAGGAAGTATTTCCACAATCAATGGCCTAATCCAATTTATTGTAATATGCCATTTTCAAATTCATATCTGAGTGCAATCAAAACACTTATTTGTCTCAGAAAAATTTATTTTAATCTAGTTTACTTCCTTTGGTTTTGCACAAACTACGATACATGATTTTCAAAATGCCGAATTGAACTCACAGTGGCATTGTCTTCAACAAATGCCACAAAAATATCATATAAGAATTGCAAGTAAATCTGTGCTAATACATGACATAACTTACCCTGCAATACCTTTGATTATGAAAGTATCTTGCATAGAGTCTCAATTATGATAGGCCTATAAATACATGTGCAGTCTGCTAATCTTGCAGGCTACTCTCTCTGCTTTGCTAATAATGGCCTAACTCTTTACAATACAGTCCTGTGTTTTAATGCCACAAAATTTTTGGAGAAACAGTTTTAATGAGGCTGAAGAAGACAACTTTTGGAAAGTCAGTAGGAAAAGGAAAAAAAAAAAAAAAAAAGAGCTGGTAACCAGCATTTTCTCCTCTTGCTTTAATGCTTTCTACCTTTTCAGAGACAAATCTCATCACTGGAGCATCTTTATTTTTGTGTGTGCAATTCTTTCAATTTTGGCAAGTCTAAAGCTTTGTACTTTGGTAAAGAGGTCAGTCTTAAAATTCTCATCAAATGTAATGAGCCTAATAAAAAATATAGCTTTGCATCAGACTAGGTTAATATTAACAACACAAAAAGTCTACAAGATATGGGCTAATTTCAAATGATTAGATCTATCCAAATTTTATCATTTCATAGTTAAGTAAAGATAAATGGCCTCGAATAGAATTTTAGTTTTTGATGGGTTGCATCCGATGTTACTGTGCACAATAAATGCTCAAATATGATAAGAAGCATCGTAAATTTGTGTCTCTTTATTGAGGCTAACCTCATATGCAATATAATTAATCATCAACTGTTTACCAGACAGCGATGTTTTAGACTTATCCAGATTGAAAGCATTTGCAAATGACAAATTTGATCTGGCTCGAAACTGGATTGTCTAATAAATGATTAGAAAACATTTTGGGAAAAGGAGAAAATGGTCGTTACTAGCACTTTCTACTTTTCCAACAATGTTTTCAAAGCCTTCATTACACCATAGATCTAGATCTAAATAAAAAATGAATCAGTTGGTGCTACATGCAACGGGGCATAATCGAATGCTAAATTCTAAATTTCCTTTTGAAAGAGACTATATCTAGATCTAGATCAATAGTGTGGGTACTCATCTTCAGACAATTGAGTTTGAAAAGCCTTGACGGATGCCCGCCATTTTCAACCTGCAAACAACCATGGTATTCCGGCAGAATTTATGCCGGAACTACTTTAACTCAAACTCTTTCGAGTGCTTTCAACTCAAACGCTTTCTACTTTTAGATTCACGCAATTTGAACCTCTCTTAACCCTACTGGCTGCTTACCTTTTGCGGACAATGTAGATCTATCAGAATGTGCGGTCTGATGTTGGATCTACATAGTCCGATAAGCACAGGGTTTTTTTTTCCCCCCTAAATATAAGTTTGAAATAGATCTAGCATAATTCGGCTTTTTACTACCGGTTTGAAAATTTCTTTTTAATACTTATATAGCAGGATAAAGGTTAATGCGGGCACCATTTTGATTCTCATAGCTACTCTCTACAAAAAAGAATGTCGTAAAATTACGAATTTGAAATTTACTCGAAAATTGACGTGAATATCGAGCGGTTAACCGTGTACTTGTCAGTCATTCTCTATGAATATAATAGAATTTTAAAAACATTTAATTCGCCCTACTCACAGGTTAAAAACAAATGGGTGACAAAATTGACAAACTCTGCCAGTTAGCTCAAGTTCGAAACAGTATGAAGTTAAAAACGACGGGGGCCATTATCTAGTCTGGATTACCTGCCCCTATCACTACGTTATACCATTCCGCATACCTCAGGTGATCCGTTGATGAAATCCCTCGGCTGTCATTCGGCATACCTCGGGCGATCCGGTGATCAAATCCCTCGGCTGTATCACGTAGCTTGATATGCACCTACACGGTACATTTCGCACATCTCCGGAAGCACACCGCTTTACCGTTATTGAAATTGTAAGGTTCCTCTTTAGAAAGAACGCATGAGTAAATTTTCTATCGTTATCTTTCTAAGAGTATTTCAGTCGGCAATCAGTTTGTACACTCAATTTTTAGCGTGGTTTATCAATTCCGTTAGGAGCTTTCATCGACAGTTCGATAGAAGTGAATAACTTCACAGTGGTTGTTCATGTCGTTGCTAAGCGATCTACAGGGGCGCCGCCATGTTTAAGATCATGTGATTGGTAGTTCAAAATGGAAACCTCCCTTATACAGACGAGGTTAGATGTAGGTACGGAATCGGCCGAGTTGTGACGAGTGCCTCGGCTGTATCACGTAGCTTGATATGCATCTACATGGTACATTTCGCACATCTCCGGAAGCACACCGCTTTACCGTTATTGAAATTGTAAAGCTCCTCTTTAGAAAGAACGCATGAGTAAATTATCTATCGTTATCTTTCTAAGAGTATTTCAGTCGGCAAACAGTTTGTACATTCAATTTTTAGCGTGGTTTATCAATTCCGTCAGGAGCTTTCATCGACAGATCGATAGAGGTGAATAACTTCACAGTGGTTGTTCATGTCGTTGCTAAGCGATCTACAGGGGCGCCGCCATGTTTAAGATCATGTAATTGGTAGTTCAAAATGGAAGCCTCCCTTATACAGACGAGGTTAGATGTAGGTACGGAATCGGCCGAGTTGTGACGAGTGTACGTTATACTTTTGTAGTACGGCGGGGCACCAGACTAGCCATTATCTTCCGCTAGGTGGCATTTTTCAAATACATCACCTCACTCGTCACAACTCGGCCGATTCCGTACCTACATCTAACCTCGTCTGTATAAAGGAGGCTTCCATTTTGAGCTACCTATCACATGATCTTAAACATGGCGGCGCCCCTGTAGATCGCTTAGCAACGACATGAACAACCACGGTGAAGGTATTCGCTTCTATCGATCTGTCGATGAAAGCACCCGACGGAATTGATAAACCACGCTAAAAATCGAATGTACAAACTTTTTGCCGACTGAAATATTCTTAGAAAGATAACTACAGAAAATTTACTCATGTTTTCTTTTTTAAGAGGAGCCTTACAATTTCAATAACGGTAAAGGGACGTGCTTCTGGAGATGTGCGAAATGTACCGTGTAGGTGCATATCAAGCTACGTGATACAGCCGAGGGATTTGATCACCAAATCACCCGAGGTATGCCGAATGACATCACCTATCACTCCACTCGTCACAACTCGGCCGATTTCGTACCTACATCTAACCGGATCACCGGATCACCCGAGGTATGCCGAATGCATCACCTATCTGATCAGTCTCCGAGCAGAGTTGTCGTTCGTTACTCTCACCATACATCTCTGCAACGGGCTAAATGACAAGAATCTTGTCAAACTGAGGAAAACATGTTTTGTTACTGTTTAACTGTTTCATGCGAAACATAATAAAGTAGACAAAGGAAATATGATTCCGTATACATTATAGGTGCATTCAAACTGATGAATTTACCTGTATACAATGGAACTATTTTTTCAAGCTTCTTTACTGATCAGAATCTTACGCCCATGAATGATGACAACTTAAACAAAATTAAAAAAACAAGTTATCGTCCTTTAAAAGACATTTAAGCTTTTCAGAAAATCCCTCTTTTTCACATTTTCTACCACTAAGTCTGATAGGCCGTATGCTGTTTGAACAGCATACAAAACAATCGATTGGTCTTTCTTTCACCGGCGTTTGTGTCGCCATTTTGAGTTATGGTCATGTGACGAAAATATCACGTGATGGCGGACTACTTTCTGAGCCAACTACAGAGGTGATTGGGAATGATCCGTAGTGCAAGAGAGTGCTATCTGATATAGGCATTCTGAGTATAGAGAACCGGACTATTTTTTTAAAGGCGGGAATCAACGCAACGAATTTCAAAATAAATTATACATTTACTTTCTAAAACCTACCTTGTAAGATTTATCCAGCCATGGTTAGCTAGCATATAAGCTATGCTCCAGTCATTTATAAACATAAGCCCCTATAAGCTTGGGGAAAAGCCCCGGTATAAGCCCAGCAAGCTGGGGACGTTATTTTTGTTCTCAGTCTGTTGCACAAATCCCGGTTTTCCCCTTGTCTATATTTAAAAACTGTTGACAGAGATTCATAGTAAACAGTTGGTATTCTAAAAAAAATATTTCCCCGTTTGAAATCATGTCGTCATCTAAGAAACTTATAGTGAAAGACTGGCTTGAATTTCCCGCAGGCATATTATTTATTGCCATTTTCGTCTGCACTTTTTAAGCGGCAATTTACGCAGAGCGTATTGATATATGTCCATTTTTTTAGCAAGTGATGTGTCATAGCAGACAGGTTAATCTTAGAAGAATATGACATGCGCAGACAACGCGACGGGGGCGAATCGGGGCGATCCCATAGTCCCATAATCAAAGTACTGTAAGCGCTGTTTGAGGTTAAAGAATCCCGGCACGGACCTTACGGGTGCCACTTGGCGAGTTTCAGGTGCATTTGCGGTTGGTGTAGACTAAGATCAAACTACAACATGTTATCAAATCTTAATATATATCATCGTATAATTGATAACGGTTGTTAGGGCGAAGGTAATACCCGTTAATTGGACAAAACCGTTGCAAATTTAATTTGAAGGTAGAAGGATCAGTGGTTGAAAATATGCAAAAACAAAACTGATCTAGATCTATATCTAGATCTTCTTCTATTCATTTATATATACAATGTTTACACTGTTTACACTGCTTTCGCGATCTAGTTAGGCGTTGGCCTCTTGGAACCGTTTGTATCAACCTCTCTTACCGACTGTTGTTCCAGTCCATAGCACTCGGCTTCAAACTTGACTGATAGTCTTTTCCTAAATTCATTTGATTTGAGTTTAAAACTATTTACAGTTTCGCATAAGATTAGATCCTCTGGCAGGCTATTCCAGTCTTCAACATTTAACAACTCTCTGAGAAAATGACAATGTCAATTTTGTCAAATCCTTGGTGAATCTTATAGACTTCAATGATGTCTGGTTTTTTTTTTTCCCTTCTATATTCTAGTGTAGGTAGACCTAGGATTCTTAAGCGATTGTGTAGGGCAGATCTTTAATTTCTGGGACTAATATTGGTGCTCTTCGTTGAACTTTTTCAATTTTGACTTTTTCTTTTTGAAATTTTAAATATTTCATTTTTTCCAACAGTTCTAATACCATTACGCATGTCTGACCTTAAATCCAGAATGTTATCGATCAAAATACATTTTTCAGGCATCCTCTATGAAAAGGGAGTTTAATGCATCTCCGAGACGCAAGTCGTCACAAAATTATGGTTCCGTAAAATGCATTTTGACCAAAACTGACTGATTCATGAGGTAAGATGGTCCTTGGAAATGCAGAAAATTTACAAAAAGCAAAAAGTTTCAACCCACGTCAACCCACGTGTGGACTGCGTAGACTGACATGGGTCGATACTTTTTGCACGTGCATTCATGAAACCCTTTTTTCACACAGCATGGCTAATTTAGAATTACTACCGATACATAAGCATGGGAGCACTGTACATTTTAAAAAACGATTGTTCCTTCCATGCTAATGGTAGATTAAAGAAATTTCTTGGTGAAAACTGAAACGATCCCATTTTCTTTTATACAACTGTTTTCAAGTTCTTATCTGAGACTGATCCCATACCAAAACCGTACTCCTACAACCAAATATGGAATGTTTTTAGAATTACCTCTCTGAATGGTGAAGTTCTTTGACTCTTCAAATTTCCCCGCCTCACTCTTGACCTGTGCCATGATCTTCAGCCTCGTAAAAGATCTTAACAAGGTCACTTTACAACTGAATTCACCCCCAGGTCGGATAGCTTTCGGACAGACTACCATATAGGAGCTGGTAAAGAAAAAAAACGATCATACGCATAATCACATTAATCACATAACAGTTACTATAGTTAGCTCAGGATTAACCCTTTACCACATAATCCCGAGTTTTAAATAACGACCCGAAGACAAAAACCTCTTGAAAACATCGTGGGGCAAAAGAGAAAATGCTGGTTACTAGCATTTTCTCCTTTTCCAACAATGTTTTCTACCCTGTCAGAGAAATTCAGCTCATCTATACCAATTTTGCATTTAACGTCTGGAGATGTTTTGAATTTGAAAGTGTTGAAATTCCTGTGTTTGAAAGGGTTGAAAGTGAACGCGAAATAAACATGGTATGATCCACAACATGCGACTCAGAATGACGCATTGAAATTAAGCGTTTACCAGACGACAAAATTTTAGCCTTGTTCAACTTGAAAGCATTTGCAGACGACATTTTCAATGTGGCCCAAATGGTGCAATTTTTCTTTGATAGGGTAAAAAACATTGTGGGAAAAGGAGAAAAATGCTGGTTACTAGCATTTTCTCCTTTTCCCAAAATGTTTTCTAAAGGCTTCTTTTCCAAGGTCGTCAAAAGGCGACATTTTGCAGTAAAGGATTAACTCAGTAGACAGAATCAGTTTTATGATCACCTTACTCTCTGCGGAACACTGCCTCCATACAACTATTAATGAAAACATTGTGGTTAAAAGAGAACCTCGATCATAATGACAGCCTTAGATCTTTTTGCCACATTTCACCTGTTTCAGGAACAAGTACGTGGTTTCACTATAGATCACTAACCATTTAGCACACAATCCCGACTCTTAACGACCCTGAAAAAGAAGGCATTCGAAAAAATTGTTGGTAACCAGCATTTCCTTCTTTTCCCACACTGTTTTCTACCCTTTCAAAAACATCTTACGCCATTTGGACATTTAATTTGTCGTCTGCTCTGAAATTAGAATGGTCCGACATTTTGCCGTGTGGCAAAAAGTTAACACTCCCTCACAATACATGTATTTACTTACACAAAGTTATCCTGGGCTTATTATAGTTGTTGTTGTCGTTGTTGCTATTACTTTTTTTGATGGGTTCTGCGCCATTTCCATAGCTTAGGTTCCAGTCCAATCATTTTTTTTTTTTTTAATATATATATTCCGACCTTAGTTTGTCAAAAATGTTAATTACCAAACCGATCAGTTAACACTTTTGCCACAGATCTGTAGAGAAAGAAAAAACAACTTACTTGTATGCCCATGTCAGTGGGATTGAAGAAATAAACACACACCAGAACCAGTTCTTGATAGACAACATGGTTACACACTGTAACCAACCTTGGACATTTACTGTAAATGTAGAACCGAAACATCGTTACCCATCTAAGCATCAAAACTGACTATAAAAGAACCGGAAACTCCTCTTGCCAAACTCCATTCGGCCGTTCAGTTGTACACAGCTTATTTCATAGGTGGTGAGATCGAATCCAGACTCGGTCAACCCACTGTCAAATGTAGCTGAATATAGTTTCGACTATGCCGGTAAAGGACGGCAGTCAGAAAGCTAAAGAAGGTGTCGCGCTTTAAACAAAAGCTCTGAACGCAAGGAAAGGTGCACAAACTACCTTCAGATAACTGACATTCTGACAAAATTGTGTTAGCCCTTAAGCTGCTAAATAGACAAGACGAAAATTTTCACTCAGTATTTAAAATCTTAATATTGAGATTTCAAAGTTGATTTCACAGGAAAAGGAATATAGTGTCGGACAGTGTAGATCAAGATCATACTGCACGCTTTTTGCAGTCTGATCTTGATCTAAATTGTCCGCAAAAGCGCCTGAGACGCGCTTGGCAGCCTAAGTTTAAACATTAGACGAACCGAAAAAAAAAAAGCACGTTCATATTTTGGTAAGATTCAGGTGTTTCATTCTTTTGGCTTCTCTTATTATTTCACATTGTCCATCTATTTACCTATCAGATGATTTTCTAAGGCTTTTGTTTTTCACATCACTTTTGTTTCAACATACCAGCCACAAATTTAGTCAAAACCGAAATACTCCACGGGTTGGTCTGAATAGCCTGCGCTTTTATGAACTTTGTCAAAATTTTTTTGGTAAATGATGCAGTCACATTTTTGATAAAAAGGTGTCTTAAAACTCTTTACCAAACGACAAAATTTCAGACTCGTCCAAATTGAAAGCATTTGCAGACGACAAATCAAAACTGAAATTTGTTTTGTAAAGAGTAGAAAACATTGTGGGAAAAGGAGAAAATGCTGGTTACCAGCATTTTCTCCTTTTCGCACAATGTTTTCAAAAGAGTTTTTCTACAGGGTCGTTAAAAGTCGGGATTATGTGGTAAAGGGTTAAAGGACACATGCCAGTTTTTTCCCAAGGAATAAAATTTTTCATACCCCTTTTTCCTAAGGAATAAATTTTTTCATACCCGCTCAGACGGTTATTATATTATAATGTATGCAGAGTATAAAAAAAAATGAAAGAAAACCATATGTTGCGAGTAAAATACAAAGATACAGTTCTTCAAAGGAAATAAATCTGGTCAAAACAAAAGGCTTTAATTTCAAACCTAAAATAAGGTTTTCAAAGTAACAACTACTGATCAGATAAATGATTATCTTTAGACATGTGATGTTTGCTAATAGTAAAAAAAGATTAACTCTTTACCACACGACAAAATTTTAGCGGCCTTTCCAAATTGAAAGCATTTGCAGACGACAATTTCATTGTGACTCAAATGAAGCGATTTGTTTTTAATAGGGTAGAAAACATGTGGGAAAAGGTAACCAGCATTTTCTCCTTTTCCCACAATGTTTTCAAATGATTTCTTTCAGAGGGTCGTTAAAAGTCGGGATTGTGTAGTAAAAGGGTTAACGAAAGAATTAAGGCACTAGACAGATCAAAGTAGCAATTAGGAATGTTCTAACTTGTCAACAAGATTCTGATCATTTTTCTGCATAAAAAAAAAGCAGACAGATTTTTTTTTAAATTCTGCACAGATATACAGTACTTTCTAATATCTTGTTAAAAAAAATATTTCAAGCGGGGCATTCTAAAGAGATACGGTGCATTTTAAGAGTTTTTGACAAAATGAATTGGCTCCCTTTATACTATATTTTTATCTAGGCGTGATTTAGCATCCCGATCATTTATAAAACTCCAGTTTTTCTTCTGCATGTGTGATTTCCAGATATTTAAAAGGCAACCGACATATTACAGATAAAAATTTACTATCTAACTGTTATAGTAATCCAGTCGGATATAATATGAGTTACAAAAAGGAAACATTCGCACACTGGTGAACAGAGAAAACTGTGGCATGTCCTAAAGAGGTAAAGAAAGAAAAACTGGCAGACGCCATATTTCAAAAATTCCTTTCTGCACAATGGGCAATGCGATTTTACGTGCTGTTGCGGACATTTTGATTAGGCAGCGCAAAACATAAGCTGGATACGATACCTCGGTTGTCTTGATTTCGATATTTTATCGGATATTATGACATAAAAAAAAAACTGCCTTAACTTTTTACCATATAATCCCGACTTTTAACGACCCTGAGAAAGAAGCCTTTTGAAAACATTTCCCACAATGCTTTCTACCCTTCCTGAAACAAATTTTAATTTTTCAGTCACATTTATTTTGTCGTCTGCAACTGCTTTCAATTTGGACTAGTACAAAACTTTGTCGTTTGGTAGAGTTAAACTAGAACAGCTTTTTATATAGCCTTCCAGAGCTAAATGCCAAAGGTAGATAAACACTTTACCAAACGAAAATAATTCAGATTTAATCAAATTGAAAGAATTTTCATACAACAAATTGAATGCGCCTCAAATGTTGCGTTTTGTTTCTGAAAGGGTAGAAAACGTTGTGGGAAAAGGAGAAAATGATGGTGACCAGCATTATCTCCTTTTCCCACACAATGTTTTCAAAAGCCTTTTCTGTAAGGGTCGTCAAAACTCGAGATTGTGTGGTACAGGGTTAACAATTTGCTGATTGCAGATGACTTGTACTAGTATTTTTTGTATCTGATATTATATTTTAAAAACAATATGGCCAAGGAGAAACAGCTCGTAAACTCTAAGAAGTTTCTCCTTTCCCGAAAAAGCCGGTTACACATGCATTCATGTACTTATTCTAAATTCACATTATCATCCCTATTTAATTCGAAAAGGGTGTTTTATATCTTTACCAAACGACAAGATGTTATAGACTTGTTCAAACTGACAGCCTCTGCAGACGAAAAAAAAAAAAAAATGTGGCGGGGGGGGGGGTAGAAAACATTGTTGGAAAAAAAAAACATGTTTTCGAATGTTTTCGAAAGCTTTCGTCCTCAGTGTCGTTAAAAAATGGGTTGTCTGTTAACGGGTTAAAGACAAATCAAAGTCTAATGGTTTGCTACTTTGCTAAAATTATTCTAATAAACACCCAAATATGGATCGACTTACTTTAAGTCAAAACACCAGCACAACTATACAAGCAATATTTTCCTTTGTAATACAAAGTGTTTGCGATATCCCCGACTTGTGTTTTCGATCTAATGTTGTTTCACTGCAATATCCACAGGCCTGTAGGTGCGCTATATATAGGAAAATGGCAACAGTTGTTTGGTACATCAGAGGATTAACTTTTAGCAGACGGTAATACATTAGGCGCGTCCATATTGAATGCATTTGCAGACGACAAATAAAATGTGGCTTAACTGCTGCAATTTCTCTTCCATAGGGTAGAAGAGACTGTGGGAAAGGAAGAAAATGCTGGGAACCAACATTTTCGTTTTTTCCCACAATGTTGCAAAAGCCGTCTTTTTCAGGACAGTAAAATGCACGAGATCGTTGGGTGAAGGATGAGCTGTAAACGTGAGCGTTTTAATCAATTCGGTTTATGATGCTGCTGTTTTTTTTTTGTTCGGCCTGATAAAAGTTTTGCAATGAAAGATTTTCTTTTTAATTATGGCTGGATAAAGTACGACAGATGTAACTGCAACGGTCAAAATGCTTGATTTGAAAAGGCTTGGAAGAATCTATACTGTAAAGCCATAATTATTAAAGAATAGTTAAAGTATTAGTGTGAATATACGCGGTTAGATGTTGGCTTCAATTGTTCATTTTAGGCAACTTCTTTATTTCTCAGAATCTGTTAGTTACGACCATTAGAAGTAGATTTTTACTGATTGAAAGCAGGTGCAGATAAAAGAGGCTCAAATGATTGGGAATTGTTTGTGAAAAGGTAGAAAACTTTACGGGAGAATGAAATGAACCATGCTCTATGAAAAGGGTGCTTAATGTATTTGCGAAAAGTATCGACCAGGTCAGCCTGCGCAGGCCGAAATTTTTCGCTACTGGTAAATTTTCTGTATGTCAAAGGGCCAGTCTACCCCATGATTCAGTCGATTGTTAAAAAAAAAGTGGTTATTATGGATCCATAATTATGTAATGGCTTGATGAGTACAATGCGTCACGGAGATGCATTTGGCCCCCTTTTGCCAGAGCATGGATAAAACATTTTCATCTTTTCCAACAATGTTAACGTTTTCAAAAGCTTTCCTGAGGTTTTTAAAGGGCGCTATTGAAATGTTTATGATCTCGCCAAACTTCAAAAATGATTCATCACCGAATTAACCCTTACCCTGCTGAATAAGTGAAATGAAAATTTCAAACCGACTGTAAAAACCCGAATAATGCCATTTCAACCTTATTTTTTTGGGGGAAAAATATCCTCTTATCGGACAGTGTAGATCCAAGATCAGACTGCACTTTCTGTGCAGTCTGATCTTGATCTACACTGTCCGCTAAAGGTCAGTGAGTGGCGCTTAGCAGCCCAAGGGGTTAAGGAAGCCGATAACTGGCAAGGCATCGGTAAAGAAGGTAGACAAAAGTAGGAAAAAAAAAATTCAATGTTATTTTCTTAACGGGCTACGTAGCCTCTTCAAGTATTTTCAGATTTCGTGTCAGAATTTTACAAAGACTTGCGGGAATGTCACATGATCAACAACAAACCTTTATTACCGGGATTCAAATTCACATCAAAATAGTTTAAACATATTTTATTTCATACGTTGAAATGGGGTTGGGCCACAAGTTCTCTCAACTTAGAATTGGCCCTTCCCCTACAGCACAAATTATAAAGTTCTAACAACGGTATGTACAAATACAACAACATTGAAGTATGAAAAAGAAAAGAAACGCAGTAAGAGAGAGCTAAAAGTTGAAATAGAAAGATTACAAAGAATAACAAAAAAGAAACAAAAAGAAAAGTTCAAAACAGGAAAAAGAAAAAAAGATGGTGTTCTCTGTGATTGCCTAAAACTTTATAAAGTTGTCATTAACAGTTACAAAAATAGACTGAAAATTACGAAAAACGTTTAGATTCTTTAGTGTACAACTGAACTGCTTCAAATAGTCAACAATTTTGGTCGTGACTTAGGTCAGCACTGCCGAAAAGAAGTTTTAAAGTATTTAGAGGATGAAATAATCTTGTTGCTTGGAAAAGTGAGATTCTTATGTCTGTAAAGCGAGAGCACTTGAAAAAATAGTGTTCAGCATTTTCAATGCCATTACCACAGTCACATGTAGGGTCTGGTTTCAAGTGATTCTGAAAAAGGTCCCCGTTTAAATTACTACAATTGTTCCTTAATCGAGCATGAATTACTGATATATATCTATTACCAATACAGTAGAGACTTAAAACTCTCGCGGGCCCGGTATGTATTCTTAATTTTGATTTAAAAGAATGGTATGTTGTACTACATCGTATTTCTTGTTCGAGATTATTCCATAGAGAAATTGAGGATGGGATACATGACTTTTGTAACAAACTTGTTCTGGTGCGAACGTTTTCATAATTTTGGCTGTCTCTCAACTGGTATTGAGATATATTTCCAACTAATGGAGGAATTAATTCTTCTATGTAATGAGGAACAATATTGTTTGACACTTTATACATAAAACAGAGCTTAGAATTTTTCCTTCTAGATGATAAGGTTTCCCATCCACATTCTTTGTAAAGATTTTCAGGAGTTACTGATCTTGTGAGGCCTGTTACAATACGTGCAGCTTCATTTTGTAATTTTTCAATGGAATCCGAACATGAAATGGAGCAACCGTCCCATACAATAGATGAATATTCGAGAATAGGTCTTACATGTGATAGATAAATTTGATTTAATGCTGCGCGAGTAAGAATAAACTGAAGTCTCCGCATAATTTGAATTATTTTGGATGCAGCCTCCAAATTATTATTAATGTGATCGTTCCATTGGCCTGAACTACTAAAAGTTAAACCAGATGTTTATGTTGATCTACAATTTTAATTTTAGTATTATCAGAAAAAAAGAGCTGGTTTGCCGTGGTCTTTTTTCGTTGAAAATATAACAGCTTCAGTTTTGTCTGGGTTGAAATCAACTAACCATTGTTTTGCCCATTTTGAAACGTTTCTTAGGTCATAGTTAATTATACCCTCTCTATCACGTACCGAAGAAGCGGAATAATATAAAGAGCTGTCATCGGCGTACTATCTTGTAAGACTCAAAAGAGATTCAGCAATATCGTTAACATAGATTAGGAACAAAAGAGGCCCTAGAACAGAGCCCTGTGGTACCCCTGCTCTTAGGGGTAGGAGAGTAGATTCTGTGGCTTGGATTACTACTTTCTGCTTTCTATTCTTGAGATAACTAGTCAGCCAAGTAAGAAGACTATCACTAATGCCATGTTCTTTAAGTTTAAACAAAAGACCTTTGTGCCACACTCTGTCAAATGCTTTTGAAATATCACGGAATACAATACAACAAAGTTGGCCATGATCAATAGCTTGGCATATATGGTGATATACGTCTATTAACTGGTAAGTGGTAGAATGTTTTGGTAAAAAACCAGATTGGTATTTATATATGAGGTCGTTGGACATAAGGAAATTATACATATGTTTAAAAATAATTCGTTCAAGAAGTTTTCCACAACAACTTAATAACGAAACAGGTCTGTAGTTAGAAGGTAAGGACTTGTCTCCTTTTTTTATGAATAGGTGTAACAATTGCTTTTTTCCAAGATTCAGGGAAAACCCCTTCTGACAATGATCGATTGAATATGATGTGCAATGGGTTACAGATCATGTTGATGCATTCTTTGAGCATTCTATGACTTACATCGTCTGGACCGCTGGCCTTGTTGATATTGATAGAATGAATGGCATCCTTAATTTCCGAAACTGTAACTTCGTTAATTACCAGTTTATTTAGAGTTTTGAGTTGACAGCTAGGTAATATGCTATTTTTGTCATCAACCGTTGAAATGGATGCAAAATAGTTGTTTAAGCAATTTGCTTTTTCTTGGGAAGATGTGAACCAAATTTTATCTCCATTAGGTTGAATTTCACTCAAAGGTGGAAAGCATGATTTGGAATTTTGTTTTTTTTTCGAAAGTGCCTCATAATTTTCCAAAAACTTTTTTTATCGTTACTTTGTAGTTCTGTCAATGTTGTTTCCAAATTTCTGAAAAATATTTCTTTCGCATGTTTTTTCATATTATCAACAGTATTACGTAAATTCTTATATTTTTGCCGATCGGTCGATTTGCATGAGTATTTGGCAATGGTTTTCATTCTATCTCTTTTTCGCGATAACCTTCTAATTGCACTATCGTACCAGGGTTGGTCGTCGGGACGAATACACTCTGTTTTCCACGGAATACATTGCTTAGCTAGCTCGGTAAAGATTTTGGTAAATACGTCGCATGATTCATCAACAGAACCATTGTGCAAAATATTCCAATTAAAGTTTAATATTTTGTGATTAAGCAGTTCATAATTAGCTTTACTGTATAACCAAATATTTCTTTTGTAACACGGTTGGATCTGATATGTAAAGGGTATAGACACATAGGTAGCAGAGTGATCACTGGCCTCCGGGGGCATTACGATAGTACCACTGTCTGAATATTCCATGTCATTAGAAATTAAAATAGGATCAAGAAGAGCATTTTGACGTGTTGGTGTATTTTAATTATATTAATCATAGAGTTCAGTATCAGTATATCCTTTAAATTATGGAAATTGTCATTTAACCCTTTCCCAAACAAGCCCTGGTTTTCACGTGTCTGCAGTACAAGTCTTTTGAAAACACTGTAGGAAAAGGAGAAATTGCTCGTAACGAGCAATTTCTCCTTTTCCCACAGTGTTTTCTACCCTTTTTGATAACTTTCAGCCGTTTTCATCAAATTTAAAATTGTCGTCTGCAAACTCTTTCAATTTGGACCAGTTCAAAACTTGCCGTTGGTGAAAGGGTTAATAAGTCCTCGTTCAAGTCGCCTGATATAATTACATTTTTTGAAATGTTAAAAGCCGCCTCGATGTTCAAATGAAGGTTTGTAAAAAAGTCGTCATCTGCAGTTTTAGGGCTTTAGAAAGTTCCAATCAAAATAATTTCGGAGTTGAGAGAAATTTTTACCCATATCGATTCACTGCAATATCCTTCAAGATCAGTAACTCTGGAATGTATAAGGTCTTTGTTTAAATATACAAGAATCCCACCGCCGTGATTTGTTCTATCTTTTCTGTAAGGTATGTCAAATGAGTCTGATAAACACAGAAAGTCGTCTGTAATTATATCATTCAGATGGGTTTCTGTAAAACATAGTATGTTAAAATCTAGAAAATTATCTCTTATAAAGCTTAACTTGTTTCTTATACTTCTTATGTTACAATGTACTAATGATAGTAAAAACTTTTTTTCAGATGTAACAGGCCCTGGGTTGAGTTCAACGTCCCCAGCTTGAAGAATGATTAGCCAAATAAAAATACAATATGTTGAAAAAAATGTTGTATGTCATGAGACATTTTGCTGTGGATAAGATCAGATTCACGCCCTTAACCAATTTTATGAGAATATATGATAGTAAGGTGTACAGATTCAGTCGTATATGCTGCTTAAGTACTTTGTAAAGGACATATAATTTGCCATGAAACAGACCAATGAATGCTCTCCATGCATTCAGATCACATCAAAATGATGACGTCAAATCTGATGTAATTAAAATAAACGGAGATACCGATTGAAAACGGCCATCCTGTCATCTAAAAGCCAAAAAATGGTACCTTTAAATTGAATGTAACCATATTGTTTACATAATTAAAAAAAAAATGTAATATAGTTGTCTTCATCAGTATCTTACAAGAATTTTTTATTACCGCATAAGACCTAAGTAGTCCCCCTTAAAGCATTGCATTGTTTAGTATAGGATTAATTAACCCTTAGGCTGTTAGCCGCGACTCACTGACCTTTTGCAGACAGCGTGGATCAAGATCAGACTGCACAGAACGCACAGTCTAGTCTTGGACCTACACTGTCCGATAAGGAGATATTTTTCTCTAAAAATACTTTTAAAATGGCAATATTCGGATTTTTACTATCGGCTTGAAAGTTTCATTTCAATTATTTAGCAGGTTAAGGATTAAATATCATTTTATGCAAGTTGTACCAAACTTCCGACGCAGTCGATTAGGTGAAATAGAGTAAAAATGGAGAGATCGTTTATATGCCTATTTCCTGGTGCAAATAATAAATATCTTGCTTCTTGAACTTAAAAATCCACTGTACACTTGACGAACATGACAAGTCACCATTTGTGAAACTGTACAGTACATCATGATATCTATTTCAGCAAAGCAGCATGATGAAATATATAGTCAAACTGTGGTAAAATTTCCAAACTCCTGAGAAATCTTAAATATTCATCAGCTTGATCAATACGATTCAAAAATAGACGTCAAAGCAAGTTTCGAAATTATTTAGATTAACAACAACAACGACAATAATGACAACAACAAGTTGGATTCTTTAAAAAAGAAGCCAGGAGAGGTCGGCATCAATGTTTTCAAATAGTTTATTGGCTTTTGATTTCAATATATTTTGGTAGATGTAAACAAACAAGTTAGGCATTAAATGAATGAGAAAAAACATGTTTGTTTTTTTCAGTTTTGCAGTTGTATAGGCACAAAACAGTACGTGTTCCACATGGTTATAATATTCTAGGAACAACTGGCCTATAAGGGCTAAAAACAGCTCTACTTGCATTTATATACAGACTCGGGTTTTCACAAAGAGTTGTGGAGGTATAATGAAAGTGAGAGCTCATATGAGCAAAGCTATTCTTTTTCATGTTAGTTCCCAAAAATACATGCAGTAAGCTCTTGACAAGCTCAAAATGCATTTTTTAAATTTAAGGGCAAGGAATTTCTGACCCAGTAATCCGACGGTTTGCAAAAGAATCCAGCTCCCATGAATATCTATAAACTGTGTGGGTTTTGTGAAGACTGAAAGTAAAATGAAGGCTGTAAGCTGTTCACAAGCTAAAAAATGTATTTTATTTTAAATTCAAGAGCATGTAATTTGTGACTCCATGACCCGACTTTGCTCAATTTTGAAAGGAACTAAGCTCTCATAAATATCTAACAACGCGAGTTTGGTAAAGATATGAAGAAATTGTAGGCAATATGCTATTAACATGCTCAGAAATGCATCTTTTTTTAAAAAATTCAAGGACACAAAACTCAAAATGATGATCCAATTTGGCTCATTTTCAAAAGGAACAAACCTCTAAAGAATGTTTGTAATGTGTGCTCAGATAAGCCAAAATATTTTTGGAAAGGAGAAATCGTTCAATTAAGATTAAATACAATTTGCTAATTCCACTGAAAAGGCAAGAATCTTACTCGATGACAGTAAATAAAGGTGGCATAATACTAGTACAAGACATGTTAAAAATAAATGTAACATTTTAAAATGTTGACAAAAAGCAATTTTTGGACTGTTCCAAACAGAAAGAGCTTGCAGACGACAATTCAAACTTTGATAATTAATGTGGAAGATGGTGATTTATGTGATGGAAACCATTGTGACAAAAGGAGAAATTGCAGTAACTAGCAGCTTCTCCTCTTCCCACAATATTTTGAAAAGTTGTCTGCTGTAGACATGTAAAATGAAGAGGCTGTTTGTCTAAACGTTAAAAATTTAAGAAAGTAGATAAATGAGCCATGCTCTGAGAAAAGGGCGCTTAATGCATCTGCAAAAAATATCTACTCATGACAGCCAGCGCAATCCGCCCAAAACCAAAGGACCAAAGGACTCTTTTGAGGTGTCTGGTACGTACTGTAGGGCGAAGAGGCACGACTTCTTTTTTGCGCCCACAAGTTAATTTTCGCGGGATTCTCGCAATCCCGCATCCTAGAAGCAACTCTGTGTGTCATTTCATCAAATCTATATCATTATAAAACCATAGAAATTTTGTATAAAACTGAGAAAAATGCAAGAGTCTAGTCAGTTTTGAAAAATAAAACTTGAAAACATACTGATCAACCTATTTATATCTATTAATGGGGTACGAGTTCTCCAGAGAACTCGTGCTCTCGAGATTAGGGTATGAGTTCTCCAGGGTACGAATTCTCCAGATAGTATCAAGTCACGTGATCTTTTCCCGGGTGGTCTTTCTCTTTTTTTAACGAAATTTTTCTTTTTGCTTAGATTTATTTGTTTAATGAAAAACCCCAATTATTGGAGAGGTCATTTACAATCAATATAGTATAATAAATCTTTTTGGAAATCCGTCATATAAAAAAAAACACGTTTATTTCCTATTTCAGTTTTTGAGTCGCCTGGTTGCGTAGCAACCAGGCTCTCATTGTTATCATCTTGATCTATGGGGTGACGTAGGCATACCTCCGGCCTTGTACTGCTTCCTGGCCGAGTTCTGGTTTACGAGATAAAACATAGTTTTCTAATTATTCGGTAAACAACCCAGTTTCTGTCGTAAATAACTTACAGTTGTGCCTTTGTGATAATGACTATGTCTATAAAGACTGAGCTATTTAACGGTTCAAACATTTGAAACAATCATTTCGTCCATATAGGTACACGATAGCCTATCGCTTACACAAACGTCATGTCTAAATATAGCGCATTATGTATGTATCTAAAAATAGTCGTCGTGACCTAAACAATTTTGCGGACACGCTGAAAAATACTCTTCGACGACAACCGTCTTTACTACGGCACGCTTCTATTTGTGGACAATTCTCAGTGAAAATGGTTTGATAATTACCCATTGGAAGTACACTCTACATCTCTGTCCTTAATTGTTGCAAGTCTTATTACAATTCAACACTCAACCTATGGTCGTTAAGAGAAAAGCGATACCGAGTTGACATGGAAGCTTTCAATGGAGATTTTTCCCAACAGTAGACTATTTTTTTAAATAAATTTATAACGACTTGGAATGGTTGCGTTGCCTTCTTAGACATTCTTACACGTTGCTTCTTCAGAGCTTTTTATTCTAGACTTTAAATACTTTGCACACAAACATTCTAGGTGCACTGAGATCGTACATAGCGTATGTAATGCACACAGTTCTAGGCTGTACCAAGTCATCGCTTAGCAGGTGCTTTCTGGAATGTAGCTGTGCGACAAATATAGATCTTATAATCACGTGACGTATAGCGTCATTTGCACCATGGAATTCTTTATAACTTTACATATTTATGAATCAGTCGCTGAAGCGGCCCCTATTTTCAGCGTACACAGACCTATCGCTTCACCGATCTATGCAGAGCGAGTGTTTAAAGTATACTGTGTTTGATTGATTGTCTTTCGTTTTTAAAGAGGTAAATTTGTAAAAGTCTGCTTTGTTTTTTAGCTCACCTTAGCACAACGTGCTAAAGGTGAGCTATTGTGATCGCCCTATGTCCGGCGTCCGTCGTCCGTCGTCTGTCGTCCGTCGTCCGTCAACAATTTCTTTAAACATCTTCTTCTCCTAAACCACTGGGCCAATCTTGATGAAACTTGGCAGGGATGTTCCTTGGGTGAAGCTCTACCAAAATTGTTCAAAGAATTAAATTCCACCCACAACTCTGGTTGCCATGGCAACAAAAAGGAAAAAAAAGCAAAATCTTTGAAAATCTTCTTCTCTGAAACTAGAAGGCGCAGAGCTTTGATATTTGGTATGTAGCATCTCCTAGTGGACCTCTACCAAGTTTGTTCATTTGATGCCCCTGGGGTCAAAAATGGCCCCGCCCCAGGGGTCACAAGTTTGAGCATAGTAACAAAGAAGGAAAACTTTAAAAATCTTCTTCTCTGAAACTTGAAGGCATAGAGCTTTGATATTTGGCATGTTGCATCTCCTAGTGGACCTCTACCAAATTTGTTCATATAATGTCCCTGGGGTCAGAACTGGCCCCGCCCCGGGGGTCACAATTTCCAACATAGGAACAAAGAAGGAAAACTTTAAAAATCTTCTTCTGTAAAACTAGAAGGCATAGAGCTTTGATATTTGGCATGAAGCATCTCCTAGTGGATCTCTACCAAGTTTGTTCATATGATGCCCTTGGGGTTAAAACTGGCCCTGCCCCGGGGGTCACAAGTTCGAACATAGGAACAAAGAGGGGAAACTTTAAAAATCATCCTCTCTGAACTGGAAGGCGTAGAGCTTTGATATTTGGTATGTAGCATTGCCTAGTGGACCTCTACCAAGTTTGTTCATATGATGCCCCTGGGGTCAAAACTGGCCCCACCCCGGGGGTCACAAGTTTGAGCATATTAACAAAGGAGAAAAACTTTAAAAATGTTCTTCTCTGAAACTTGAAGGCGTAGAGCTTTGATATTTGGCATGTAGCATCTCCTAGTGGACCTCTACCAAGTTTGTTCATATGATGTCCCTGGGGTCAAAACTGGCCCCGCCCCGGGGGTCACAATTTCCAACATAGGAACAAAGAAGGAAAACTTTAAAAATCTTCTTCTGTAAAACTAGAAGGCATAGAGCTTTGATATTTGGCATGAAGCATCTCCTAGTGGACTTCTACCAAATTTGTTCATATGATGCCCCTGGGGTCAAAACTGGCCCCACCCCGGGGGTCACAAGTTTGAGCATAGTAACAAAGAAGGAAAACTTTAAAAATGTTCTTCTCTGAAACTTGAAGGCGTAGAGCTTTGATATTTGGCATGTAGCATCTCCTAGTGGACCTCTACCAAGTTTGTTCATATGATGTCCCTGGGGTCAAAACTGGCCCCGCCCCGGGGGTCACAATTTCCAACATAGGCATAGAGCTTTGATATTTGGTATGTAGCATCGCCTAGTAGACCTCTACTAAGTTTGTTCATATGATGCCCTTGGGGTCAAAACTGGCCCTGCCCCGGGGGTCACAAGTTCAAACATAGGAACAAAGAAGGAAAACTTTAATTTTTAGCTCACCTGAGCACATAGTGCTCAGGGTGAGCTATTGTGATCGATCGTTGTCCGGCGTCCGTCCGTCCGTGTGTCCGTCCGTCCGTCCGTCTGTCCGTCCGTCCGTCCGTCCGTCCGTGAACAATTACTTAAAAAATCTTCTCCTCTGAAACCGCCCAACAGATTTCAGTGAAACTTCACAGAAATGATCCTTAGGTGATGCACTTTCAAAATACTTCAAAGATTTGAATTCCATGAAGAACTCTGGTTGCCATGGCAACCGAGAGAAAAAACTTTAAAAATCTTCTTGTCCCAAACCGTAAGGGCTAGAGCTCTCATATTTGGCATGTAGCATCATCTAGTGGCCCTCTACCAAAATACTTCAAATTATGGCCCTAGTGTGGAAAATGGCCCTATGTTGTGGGTTCTCGGATTTCACATAGAGATAAAGAAGGAAATCTTTAAAAATCTTCTTGTCCCAAACCATAAGGGCTAGAGCTCTCATATATGGCATGTAGTATCATCTAGTGGCCCTCTACCAAAATACTTCAAATAATGGCCGTAGTGTGGAAATTGGCCCTATGTTGTGGGTTCTCGGATTTCACATAGAGATAAAGAAGGAAATCTGTAAAAATCTTCTTGTCCCAAACCGTAAGGGCCAGAGCTTTCATATTTGGCATGTAGCATCATGTAGTAGCCCTCTACCAAAATACTTCAAATAATGGCCATAGTGTTGAAAATGGCCCTATGTTGTGGGTTCTCGGATTTCACATAGAGATAAAGAAGGAAATCTGTAAAAATCTTCTTGTCCCAAACCATAAGGGCTAGAGCTCTCATATATGGCATGTAGTATCATCTAGTGGCCCTCTACCAAAATACTTGAAATTATGGCCCTAGTGTTGAAAATGGCCCTATGTTGTGGGTTCTCGGATTTCACATAGAGATAAAGAAGGAAATCTTTAAAAATCTTCTTGTCCCAAACCTTAAGGGCTAGAGCTTTCATATTTGGCATTTAGCATCATCTAGTGACCCTCTACCAAAATACTTCAAATTATGGCCGTAGTGTTGAAAATGACCCTATGTTGTGGGTTCTCGGATTTCACATAGAGATAAAGAAGGAAATCTTTAAAAATCTTCTTGTCCCAAACCATAAGGGCTAGAGCTCTCATATTTGGCATGTAGTATCATCTAGTGGCCCTCTACCAAAATACTTCAAATAATGGCCGTAGTGTGGAAATTGGCCCTATGTTGTGGGTTCTCGGATTTCACATAGAGATAAAGAAGGAAATCTGTAAAAATCTTCTTGTCCCAAACCTTAAGGGCTAGAGCGTTCATATTTGGCATGTAGCATCATCTAGTGACCCTCTACCAAAATACTTCAAATTATGGCCCTAGTGTTGAAAATGGCCCTATGTTGTGGGTTCTCGGATTTCACATAGAGATAAAGAAGGAAATCTTTAAAAATCTTCTTGTCCAAAACCTTAAGGGCTAGAGCTCTCATGTATGGCATGTAGCATCATCTAGTGGCCCTCTACCAAAATACTTCAAATTATGGCCGTAGTGTGGAAATTGGCCCTATGTTGTGGGTTCTCGGATTTCACATAGAGATAAAGAAGGAAATCTGTAAAAATCTTCTTGTCCCAAACCTTAAGGGCTAGAGCTTTCATATTTGGCATGTAGCATCATCTAGTGGCCCTCTACCAAAATACTTCAAATTATGGCCCTATGTTATGGGTTCTCGGATTTCACATAGAGATAAAGAAGGAAATCTGTAAAAATCTTCTTGTCCCAAACCTTAAGGGCTAGAGCGTTCATATTTGGCATGTAGCATCATCTAGTGACCCACTACCAAAATACTTCAAATAATGGCCCTAGTGTTGAAAATGGCCCTATGTTGTGGGTTCTCGGGTTTCACATAGAGATAAAGAAGGAAATCTTTAAAAATCTTCTTGTCCCAAACCTTAAGGGCTAGAGCTCTCATATATGGCATGTAGTATCATCTAGTGGCCCTCTACCAAAATACTTCAAATAATGGCCCTAGTGTGGAAAATGGCCCTATGTTGTGGGTTCTTGGATTTCGCATAGAGATAAAGATGGAAATCTTTAAAAATCTTCTTGTCCCAAATCATAAGGGCTACAGCTCTCATATATGGCATGTAGTATCATCTAGTGACCCTCTAGCAAAATACTTCAAATAATGGCCCTAGTGTAGAAATTGGCCCTATGTTGTGGGTTCTCGGATTTCACATAGAGATAAAGAAGGAAATCTGTAAAAATCTTCGTGTCCCAAACCGTAAGGGCTAGGGCTTTCATATTTGGCATGTAGCATCATCTAGTGGCCTTCTACCAAAATACTTCAAATTATGGCCCTAGTTTAAAAATGGCCCTATGTTGTGGGTTCTCGGATTTCACATAGAGATAAAGAAGGAAATCTTTAAAAATCTTCTTGTCCCAAACCATAAGGGCTAGAGCTTTCATATATGGCATGTAGTATCATCTAGTGGCCCTCTACCAAAATACTTCAAATAATGGCCCTAGTGTGGAAAATGGCCCTATGTTGTGGGGTCTCAGATTTCACATAGAGATAAAGAAGGAAATCTTTAAAAACCTCTAGTCCCAAATCATAAGGGCTACAGCTCTCATATATGGCATGTAGTATCATCTAGTGGCCCTCTACCAAAACGCTTCAAATTATGGCCCTAGTGTTGAAAATGGCCCTATGTTGTGGGTTCTCGGATTTCACATAGAGATAAAGAAGGAAATCTGTAAAAATCTTCTTGTCCCAAACCATAAGGGCTAGAGCTCTCATATATGGCATGTAGTATCATCTAGTGGCCCTCTACCAAAATACTTCAAATAATGGCCCTAGTGTTGAAAATGGCCCTATGTTGTGGGTTCTCGGATTTCACATAGAGATAAAGAAGGAAATCTTTAAAAATCTTCTTGTCCCAAATCATAAGGGCTAGAGCTCTCATATATGGCATGTAGTATCATCTAGTGGCCCTCTACTAAAATACGTCAAATTATGGCCCTAGTGTTGAAAATGGTCCTATGTTGTGGGTTCTTCGATTTCACATAGAGATGCATGTAAAGAAGGAAATCTTTAAAAATCTTCTTGTCCCAAATCATAAGGCCTAGAGCTCTCATATATGGCATGTAGTATCATCTAGTGGCCCTCTACCAAAATACTTCAAATAATGGCCCTAGTGTTGAAAATGGCCCTATGTTGTGGGTTCTCGGATTTCACATAGAGATAAAGAAGGAAATCTGTAAAAATCTTCTTGTCCCAAACTGTAAGGGCTAGAGCTTTCATATTTGGCATGTAGCATCATCTAGTGGCCCTCTACCAAAATACTTCAAATAATGGCCCTAGTGTGGAAATTGGCCCTATGTTGTGGGTTCTCGGATTTCACATAGAGATAAAGAAGGAAATCTTTAAAAATCTTCTTGTCCCAAACCATAAGGGCTAGAGCTTTCATATTTGGCATGTAGCATCATCTAGTGGCCCTCTACCAAAATACTTCAAATTATGGCCCTAGTTTGAAAATGGCCCTATGTTGTGGGTTCTCGGATTTCACATAGAGATAAAGAAGGAAATCTTTAAAAGTCTTCTTGTCCCAAACCATAAAGGCTAGAGCTCTCATATATGGCGTGTAGTATCATCTAGTGGCCCTCTACCAAAATACTTCAAATAATGGCCCTAGTTTGGAAATTGGCCCTATGTTGTGTGTTCTCGGATTTCACATAGAGATAAAGAAGGAAATCTGTAAAAATCTTCTTGTCCCAAACCGTAAGGGCTAGAGCTTTCATATTTGGCATGTAGCATCATCTAGTGGCCCTCTACCAAAATACTTCAAATTATGGCCCTAGTGTTGAAAATGGCCCTATGTTGTGGGTTCTCGTATTTCACATATAGATATAGAAGGAAATCTTCAAAAATCTTCTTGTCCCAAACCGTAAGGGTAGAGCTTTCATATATGGCATGTGGCATCATCTAGTGACCCTCTACCAAAATACTTCAAATTATGGCCCTGGTGTTAAAAGTTGACCCTATGTTGTGGGTTCTCGGATTTCACATAGAGATAAAGAAGGAAATCTGTAAAAATCTTTTTGTCCCAAACCATAAGGGCTAGAGCTTTGATATTTGGCATGTAGCATTATGGTGTTGAGCTGAGTTGCATTTCAGGTGAGCGATTTAGGACCATCATGGTCCTCTTGTTTTGTTCTCTTAAATGGGAAGGCATAGCGCTTTGATATTTGGTATATAGCATCTCCTAGTGGACTTCTACCAAGTTTGTTCCAAGGATGCTGCTTGGGTCAAAACTGGCCCATCCCCTGGGGTCACAAGTTTGAACATAGGAACAAAGAAGGAAAACTTTAAAATTCTTCTTTTCTGAAACCGAAAGGTGTGGCGCTTTGATATTTGGTATGTTGCATCTCAGAGTGGACCTCTACCAATTTTTAGCTCCACTGGCCGAAGGCCAGCGAGCTATTGTCATGGCGTTGTGTCCGTCGTGCGTCCGTCCGTTCGTCCGTTCGTCCGTGCGTGCGTCCGTAAACTTTTTCTTTAAAAAACTTCTCCTCAGAAACTATTGACTGGATTTTTACCAAATTTCACAGGAATGTTCCTTTGGTGGTCCTCTTTCAAATTCCTTCAAATAATTGTGTTCCATGAAGAATTCTGGTTGCCATGGCAACCAAAGTAAAAAACCTTTAAAAATCTTCTCCTCCCAAACCGCTATTTGGATAGCATTATTATTTTGCAGGAATGTTCCTTAGATACAGGTTTACAGAATTCCTTTAAAAAAAAATGATCTGTCAAAAAACATGGCTTTTATGGGAGACTCATTTTCCTTTTATGGTATAAAGTAAAATCTTTGAAAAATTTCTTCTCTAAAACTATTCATTGGATTTCATTGTTGTTTTGCAGGTAAGTTCCTATGGTGGTTGTCTGCCAAATTGTTTCTATGGTGGTTGTATACCAAATTCCTTTTAAAAAAATGATACACCTAAAAACACATTTTTTTTATAGACAAGGCTTATATTTCAAAAAAATGTTCTTCTCCAAAACTATTTATTGTGTTAGTTTTATCGACTAACAAAGAAAAAGGAAGAAAATTGGATTGACTTGACCTAGTCAGGGCTGTCCTATTTAAGCCCACACATTTTCCTTGGTATTAAGATCACAATTTACTCCAATGATATGCTATTAGTTAGTACTAGTAATGAAATATCACTGGCCATAAATAAGATAAAAGCTTGAGCACCTTTCACAACTTGAGCTTTTCAATTTTGCCTTATTACTAAGCCTGAGTAACCATGCCAAGATAAAAAAGAAAAAGTATTTTAATAACAAAACCCCCATGTTGTAGGTACTTTATAGTCCTTTTGATATAGAACAAGAGAACCTCTGCACTTTTATTAGTTCTGGTAAAGGTTTGTTGACCTACTAATGAGTAAATGCAGAGTGGACAGAGAAGGGGTGTAAATCCTGGTGACCTGGTACACAGTGGGACAGGGCTTTACATTTGTGATAAGGCATTAATGTTACCCAGTCAAACTGATCCCGCAACTTCAGTACACCAGAATTAATCTGTGCCCTGGAGCAGGATATTTGATTTATGTAAATGCATTTGTAGACCATTTTGTGTTGTTTGCCACAGAAGACATTCTAACTGTGAAAAGTTGATTATTAGGGATTAGGTGTTCATTGTATGCCAGCATATTTCATTCTATCTGGTGTATTGATGTAAGTTGATCTATATTGCTATAACATTCATTCATTTGCCCTCCTAGCTGTTCTTTTAGATTACCCCTTTACCACACAATCACAACTTTTAACGACCCTGAGAAAGACATATTTTCTATATTTTGATGTTTCCCCACCCAAAATGGTTTGTGAAAGGACCTGTTGCAGACAACATATCTTCAAATTAGTAAGACATATATAAAAAAGGATAGAAATTATTGTGGGAAACTAAGAAAATGCTGGTTACCATTTTTTTCTTCTTTTCTCACAAGTTTTTTCCATACCTTTTTTCTTTAGTGAGCTAAAATGCAGGATTGAATGGTAATTGTTAAAAACTTCTTTTCGCCATTATAGAAATATCAGGCCTGTGGAGCGATACAGGCGCTCAAGCGCCTCTAGTTTTTTTCACATGATGCCCCTGGGTCAAAACTGGCCCTGCCCCGGGGGTCACAAGTTCGAAGATAGGAACAAAGAAGGAAAACTTTAAAATTTCTTTTTCTCTTAAACGGGAAGGTGTAGAGCTTTGATATTTGGTATGTAGCATCTCCTAGTGGACCTCTACCAAGTTTGTTCATATGATGCCCCTGGGTCAAAACTGGCCCAGCCCCGGGGATCACAAGTTCGAACATAGGAACAAAGAAGGAAAACTATAAAATTCTTCTTTAAAACTGGAAGGCATAGAGCTTTGATATTTGGTATGTAGTGATTCTCTTCTAAGTTTGTTTGCCCATCTAAGCGCAACAAGTTCATTGAGTTCAAATTTGGGTCATCTTGGGTCATAAACTAGGTCACTAGGTCAAATTAAAGAAATACCTTGTTGACACTCTCAAGGCCACATTATTTGCTCACTTGCCTTGAAAATTAGTTAGAAAGTTTGTCCTTATAAAGTCTCACATAAGATTAATTTGGGTCAACTTGGGTCATAAACTAGTTCACTGAGTCAAATTAAAGAAATACCTTGTTTGCACTCTGGAGGCCACATTTATTGCTCAAATGACCTGAAATTTGGCCAGAATGTTTGTCTTGATAAAATACCAGATGAGTTTGGATTTGGGTCACCTGGAACCATAAACTAGGTCACTAGGTCAACATAAAGAAATACCTTGTGGGCACTCTAGAGGCCACATTCTTTGCTTAATTGCCTTGAAAATTGATCAGAATGTTTGTCTTTGTAAAATCTCAAATGAGTCTGAATTTGGGTCAACTGGGGTCATAAACTAGGTCATTTGGTCAAATTAAAGAAATAGCTAGTGGGCACTCTAGAGGCCACATTTATTATTCATATGATTTGAAAATTGGTTAAAATGTTTCTTTTGATATAGTCAAAGACCAGTTCAAATTTGGGTCACCTGGGTTCATAATCTAGGTCACTAGGTCAAATTAAAGAAATATCTTTAGGGCACTCGAGGCCACATTTTTTGCTCAATTGACTTGAAAATTGGTCAGAATGTTTGTCTTCATGAAATATGAGTTTGAAATTAGGTCACCTGCGGTCAAAAACTAGGTCACATGGTCAAATTAAAGAAAAACCTTAAAGGCACTCTACTAAGGTGAGCGACCCAGGGCCATCATGGCCCTCTTGTTTAATGTGCGATTAACCTAGATCTAGTATTTATGAAACAACAATTTATTAGTGCGGGTGTCAGAACACAAGGTGCTTTCGTAACTGCCAAAATCTGAATCCTCACGGGAATTCTTGAAACTACACAGTTCTAACAACCAGCAATCTGAGAACTTGACTTTTTACTCCACTATATTTTAAATATAATAGAGCAGATCAATGTTAACTCACTCGAATAACAAGTTCTTTATTGGAGTGTTTGTAATCTTGTAAAGGGTTGTTGTAAAGGGTAATTTTGAGCGAATCGCAAACATTTTGTTTAAGCCAAAGCAATATACATGTAGATCTCTAAAATTTTCAATTGGTGCGGAAGCAGTACTAATTCCTGGGACGTTATAAAACAGAGACAAAGTTAAAAGGCTGATGATCATGCTATTGGGTTATATTGTTTTTCTTGAGCTGTAGCAGCCACATTCTTAGAGTCCACTGTGAACAAAACTTGAACCCGGATAGCAACAAATACAAATTATTTCCAAAGGACAAGTAGACTTCTGAGTCTAATATTTGTGTGTGCTCCAGAGGCTACATTTCAGTCCAATGATCATGAAGTTGCCAGGCTGTTTGTCTCAATAATAACTTTTGACAAAACTGAAAGTAGGTCATCGGGGGTTGTCACTAGGTCAAATCAGACGGAACCGTAATAGATCTAGTGCTTTAGAATCCATTTATGTTCAGTCCAATACTCACGGAACTTTGTCAGACTGCTTAGATTAGATATGGGTGAGTTGCAAAAGGGTATTTTTGGTCTAAAAGTGTGTCACTAGATCCAATACCAGGAGACAAAGTTCAACTGAGTTCCATACTAATGTTGCCTAAATGGTCCTATTGTAAAATTGTTCAAGTCGTTCAGCTCTGTTTCTATAAACTTCACAGAAGCTTGAGAAATGAGTAGTAACATTTCAAAATAACCACCTGTGAAACTGTATAAGCAATTATACCCAAATTTCATATCTAGCATCCTGTATTTGGAAAGGACAGTTATTGAAATTAAACGATATATGTATAACCATTTTAGAAAATTTTTATCATATAAAAACAACTTGCTCTAAATCTGGAGAAAATGTATGCCGTTTTTTAGCTCACCTGAGCACATAGTGCTCAGGGTGAGCTATTGTGATCGATCGTTGTCCGGCGTCCGTCCGTCCGTCCGTGTGTTCGTCCGTCCGTCCGTGAACAATCACTTAAAAAATCTTCTCCTCTGAAACCGCCCAACAGATTTCAGTGAAACTTCACAGAAATGATCCTTAGGTGATGCACTTTCAAAATACTTCAAAGATTTGAATTCCATGAAGAACTCTGGTTGCCATGGCAACCGAGAGAAAAAACTTTAAAAATCTTCTTGTCTCAAACCGTAAGGGCTAGAGCTCTCATATTTGGCATGTAGCATCATCTAGTGGCCCTCTACCAAAATACTTCAAATTATGGCCCTAGTGTTGAAAATGGCCCTATGTTGTGGGTTCTCGGATTTCACATAGAGATAAAGAAGGAAATCTTTAAAAATCTTCTTGTCCCAAACCATAAGGGCTAGAGCTCTCATATATGGCATGTAGTATCATCTAGTGGCCCTCTACCAAAATACTTCAAATAATGGCCCTAGTGTTGAAATTGGCCCTATGTTGTGGGTTCTCGGTTTTCACATAGAGATAAAGAAGGAAATCTGTAAAAATCTTCTTGTCCCAAACCGTAAGGGCTAGAGCTTTCATATTTGGCATGTAGCATCATCTAGTGGCCCTCTACCAAAATACTTCAAATTATGGCCCTAGTGTTGAAAATGGCCCTATGTTGTGGGTTCTCGGATTTCACATAGAGATAAAGAAGGAAATCTTTAAAAATCTTCTTGTCCCAAACCGTAAGGGCTAGAGCTTTCATATTTGGCATGTAGCATCATCTAGTGGCCCTCTACCAAAATACTTCAAATTATGGCCCTAGTGTTGAAAATGGCCCTATGTTGTGGGTTCTTGGATTTCACATAGAGATAAAGAAGGAAATCTGTAAAAATCTTCTTGTCCCAAACCTTAAGGGCTAGAGCGTTCATATTTGGCATGTAGAATCATCTAGTGACCCTCTACCAAAATACTTCAAATTATGGCCCTAGTGTTGAAAATGGCCCTATGTTGTGGGTTCTTGGATTTCACATAGAGATAAAGAAGGAAATCTGTAAAAATCTTCTTGTCCCAAACCTTAAGGGCTAGAGCGTTCATATTTGGCATGTAGCATCATCTAGTGGCCCTCTACCAAAATACTTCAAATTATGGCCCTAGTGTTGAAAATGGCCCAATGTTGTGGGTTCTCGGATTTCACATAGAGATAAAGAAGGAAATCTTTAAAAATCTTCTTGTCCCAAACCTTAAGGGCTAGAGCTCTCATGTATGGCATGTAGCATCATCTAGTGGCCCTCTACCAAAATACTTCAAATTATGGCCGTAGTGTGGAAATTGGCCCTATGTTGTGGGTTCTCGGATTTCACATAGAGATAAAGAAGGAAATCTGTAAAAATCTTCTTGTCCCAAACCTTAAGGGCTAGAGCTTTCATATTTGGCATGTAGCATCATCTAGTGGCCCTCTACCAAAATACTTCAAATTATGGCCCTATGTTATGGGTTCTCGGATTTCACATAGAGATAAAGAAGGAAATCTGTAAAAATCTTCTTGTCCCAAACCTTAAGGGCTAGAGCGTTCATATTTGGCATGTAGCATCATCTAGTGACCCACTACCAAAATACTTCAAATAATGGCCCTAGTGTTGAAAATGGCCCTATGTTGTGGGTTCTCGGATTTCACATAGAGATAAAGAAGGAAATCTTTAAAAATCTTCTTGTCCCAAACCATAAGGGCTAGAGCTCTCATATATGGCATGTAGTATCATCTAGTGGCCCTCTACCAAAATACTTCAAATAATGGCCCTAGTGTGGAAAATGGCCCTATGTTGTGGGTTCTCGGATTTCACATAGAGATAAAGAAGGAAATCTGTAAAAATCTTCTTGTCCCAAATCATAAGGGCTAGAGTTCTCATATATGGCATGTAGTATCATCTAGCGGCCCTCTACCAAAATACTTCAAATTATGGCCCTAGTGTTGAAAATGGCCCTATGTTGTGGGTTCTCGGATTTCACATAGAGATAAAGAAGGAAATCTGTAAAAATCTTCTTGTCCCAAACCTTAAGGGCTAGAGCGTTCATATTTGGCATGTAGCATCATCTAGTGATCCTCTACCAAAATACTTCAAATTATGGCCCTAGTGTTGAAAATGGCCCTATGTTGTGGGTTCTCGGATTTCACATAGAGATAAAGAAGGAAATCTTTAAAAATCTTCTTGTCCCAAACCATAAGGGCTAGAGCTCTCATATGGCATGTAGTATCATCTAGTGACCCTCTACCAAAATACTTCAAATTATGGCCCTAGTGTTGAAATTGGCCCTATGTTGTGGGTTCTCGGATTTCACATAGAGATAAAGAAGGAAATCTGTAAAAATCTTCTTGTCCCAAACCTTAAGGGCTAGAGCTTTCATATTTGGCATGTAGCATGATCTAGTGGCCCTCTACCAAAATACTTCAAATTATGGCCCTAGTGTTGAAAATGGCCCTATGTTGTGGGTTCTCGGATTTCACATAGAGATAAAGAAGGAAATCTGTAAAAATCTTCTTGTCCCAAACCTTAAGGGCTAGAGCTTTCATATATGGCATGTAGCATCATCTAGTGACCCTCTACCAAAATACTTCAAATTATGGTCGTAGTGTGGAAAATGGCCCTATGTTGTGGGTTCTCGGATTTCACATAGAGATAAAGAAGGAAATCTTTAAAAATCTTCTTGTCCCAAACCATAAGGGCTAGAGCTCTCATATATGGCATGTAGTATCATCTAGTGGCCCTCTACCAAAATACTTCAAATTATGGCCCTAGTGTGGAAATTGGCCCTATGTTGTGGGTTCTCGGATTTCACATAGAGATAAAGAAGGAAATCTGTAAAAATCTTCTTGTCCCAAACCGTAAGGGCTAGAGCTTTCACATTTGGCATGTAGCATCATCTAGTGGCCCTCTACCAAAATACTTCAAATTATGGCCCTAGTGTTGAAAATGGCCCTATGTTGTGGGTTCTCGGATTTCACATAGAGATAAAGAAGGAAATCTTTAAAAATCTTGTCCCAAACCTTAAGGGCTAGAGCTCTCATATATGGCATGTAGTATCATCTAGTGACCCTCTACCAAAATACTTCAAATTATGGCCCTAGTGTTGAAATTGGCCCTATGTTGTGGGTTCTCGGATTTCACATAGAGATAAAGAAGGAAATCTGTAAAAATCTTCTTGTCCCAAACCTTAAGGGCTAGAGCTTTCATATTTGGCATGTAGCATCATCTAGTGGCCCTCTACCAAAATACTTCAAATTATGGCCCTAGTTTGAAAATGGCCCTATGTTGTGGGTTCTCGGATTTCACATAGAGATAAAGAAGGAAATCTTTAAAAATCTTCTAGTCCCAAACCTTACGGGCTAGAGCTTTCATATTTGGCATGTAGCATCATCTAGTGACCCTCTACCAAAATACTTCTAATTATGGCCCTAGTGTTGAAAATGGCCCTATGTTGTGGGTTCTCGGATTTCACATAGAGATAAAGAAGGAAATCTTTAAAAATCTTCTTGTCCCAAACCATAAGGATTAGAGCTCTCATATATGGCATGTAGTATCATCTAGTGGCCCTCTACCAAAATACTTTAAATAATGGCCCTAGTTTGGAAATTGGCCCTATGTTGTGGGTTCTCGGATTTCACATAGAGGTAAAGAAGGAAATCTGTAAAAATCTTCTTGGCCCAAATCGTAAGGGCTAGAGCTTTCATATTTGGCATGTAGCATCATCTAGTGGCCCTCTACCAAAATACTTCAAATTATGGCCCTAGTGTTGAAAATGGCCCTATGTTGTGGGTTCTCGGATTTCACATAGAGATAAAGAAGAAAATCTTTAAAAATCTTCTTGTCCCAAACCATAAGGGCTAGAGCTCTCATATATGGCATGTAGCATCATCTAGTGGCCCTCTACCAAAATACTTGAAATAATGGCCCTAGTGTTGAAATTGGCCCTATGTTGTGGGTTCTCGGATTTCACATAGAGATAAAGAAGGAAATCTGTAAAAATCTTTTTGTCCCAAACCGTAAGGGCTAGAGCTTTCATATAGGGCATGTAGCATCATCTAGTGACCCTCTACCAAAATACTTTAAATTATGGCCCTGGTGTTAAAAGTTGACCCTATGTTGTGGGTTCTCGGATTTCACATAGAGATAAAGAAGGAAATCTTTAAAAAATCTTCTTGTCCCAAACCATAAGGGCTAGAGCTTTCATATTTGGCATGTAGCATTATGGTGTTGAGCTGAGTTGCATTTCAGGTGAGCGATTTAGGACCATCGTGGTCCTCTTGTTACTGAAAGTATTTAGAATGCTTGTTTTAGAAATATGTGTAAGAATTAAGATACACATGTAAGTGAAGTCACCCAGATTCTGTGCCAGAAAAACATTTTTATCAACCTAGAAGCCTAATTTTTGTCCACACTCTTTACAGGCATTATTAAGCTAGGTAGGAGCTGTAAATATTGATATTACTTCGACAGTTATTACGCCCCGCTGAATTTCGGGGTCGGGGGGGGAGAGATATGGTTTTCATGTTGTCTGTCAGTTCGTCCGTCCGATCTTCCGGCCATCCAGACAGATATGTTCTAAAATCGTTGACGAAAGTTACTGAAACTTCATACATGTAGTCCTCATAACAGTCCGCCGATATACTTTTTTTAATGTAATGCCTTGTCATGGAAAAAGGGGGCTTGATGTCTTTCGGTTTTATTTTGTTTTTGTTTTTAATGCGGTGTCAAGGGGGTTTGATGTATATTTCCATTCTGGACCAATCTGTTTAACTACTGGACAAAATTTTATGAAACTTCATATTTATATAGTTTATCGTAAGCCACAGACAATCAGTATTTGTTTTTATTTAATGAAATGCCGTATCATGGAAAAAGGGGGATTAATGTATACTTTCACCGATAACAAAAAAGGCCATTTACATGCAAAACAAAATACCTCTTATAATTATGTTTCTATAAAAAAAAAAAAGTTTTTTTTTTCGGCGGTGGATATCATTTCAACCAAATGACTTGTTTTATATTGATTGTACCCTTTGAAAACCAATTTTTAAATGTAGTCACCCGGGGTAAGAGACTTTGAACTTTTTAAACCTGTTCCTGGTGCCTAAATTTTAATTCTCACCACAAATTAATGTTTGTAATTTTAGGATGACAACTTTGAAATTTGCTTGCATATAATACCGTCTTATGGTTGAGTTATTTTGTATCTCGAATGCTTTTAATAGATTTGAACAAAAAAGGGTGAAAACTTCTAACCCATTACCATCCAGGCGACTCTCAGGACTATCAGTCCTTTGATTTTATTTCGGTTTGTTTATAAAACCATGACGAAATAGACTGTGTATCCGAACAATTTCGCAAAAACAAATGGATTTAGACAGCGATTTCTGTGGCAGTCTGCCTTTTAAACTCACCACTGTTGGAGAGGTCTGATGACCTCTCCAATGATAGTAGTCGTAGTTGTAATAACAGTAGCAGTAGTAATGATAGTTCATTCATGCTCTTTAATTCCTTCCGTGGAGATTAAGTAAACATCATTTTTTATACAATCATGGCGTTGTACAAGAAATTAAAAAGAAGAGAAACAAGAAATATCTTTGAAAAAGATATACGTACCTGGAAGGCGTAAATTTGCGGGCAAATAGGCAGGGGCCCTTAGAATAAACATGTCTACATTTTTTACCACAGGGGCCCTTAGAATAAGCATGTCTACATTTCTTTACCAATGGAAATTTGTCTATTTATTCATTTTTTATCAATGTCAAAATATAGATCAGCTACGCCGAAAAATTTTAACTGGATATAAAATGTGAATTGCATCTACAGACAGCACTGGTCTGAAAACTGTTTCTTATATCTGCCACATTGTAGATATTCCAGACTGTGACCTTTGTGTTACTCGCACATGGTTCGGGAAAACATCTACAAAAGAATTTGACGGTTTTCAACCTAAAAACGATGTTGTTAGTAATGACTGACGAAGGGTCTGCGCCTAAAATCATTATTAGAAAATCTTCGTTAGACGGGAGCTCTAATTCAGTGCAGATTTCTGTACTGACGTTCTTCCAGGATTTTAGCGATCCATACGTTGATTCGCACTCGACCAGTCTACGCAATGAGAGAGGAATCAGTTCTGTCGCAATGGCTATCATCAACCTTCGAGAAGAAATTGGCCGACCCAGGGATTTGAATCGGCGATCTTCTTGTTTCAAGCCCTTTATGCTACCCACTGAGCTACCGGGCTCGGCAAGAATCTAAATTGTGGTGGAATAATACATACTTCCATCCTCTATGATTTTGTATCCGTCCATGTGTCTACAGAAGCGAAGACTTCGGCCTACCCATTTCAATATTAATCTTTACCAAATGACAAAATTTTAGACTTGCCCAAATTGAAAATATTTGCAGACGACAAAATTGATGTGACTCAAAAAGTGAAATTGTCTTGGGAGGGATAGAAAACATTGTGGGAAAGAGAGAAAATGCTGGTTACCAGCATTTTCTCCTTTTCCCACAAGGTTTTCAAAAGGCTTTTTTCTCAGGGTCGTGAAAATTGGGGATTTTTTGGTAAAGGGTTAACTCTTTCATTGCCATTGGCAATTTGAATAGGCTTTGCGGACGGCGTTGATTCAGATCAGGTCGCACAGACCGTACAATCTGATTTGAATTTACACCCACTGCTTCCTGTGGTCTGAGTAAAGAGTAAAGAGAATGAGCAGATTATCCTAATTCAATTAACTAAACAATCCCCAAGTTTAAGACCTTTAGGAAGAAGCCTTTTGAAAACATTTTGGGAAAAGGAGACAATGCTGGTAACCAGCATTTTTTGTCCTTTTCCCACAATGTTTTTCACTCTGTCAAGGACCAGTTCCATCATTTGAGCCACATTTGAATTGTCGTCTGCAAATGCTTTCATTTTGGTCAAGTCTACATTTTTGTCGTGTGATAAAGAGTTAATGGGAAGCCTGCTGCAACTTCCATTACGTTGTTAAGCCTGTTGGAGCGTTTGATACCTTGTTTATGCTGAAATGCAAGCACAACGTATGTTGGAGCATACACTTTTATTGGTGTTGCGCATTTCGATACATACTTTTTGTAATGTTTATGGCAAATTTCACGAACATGGAATTTGCGCAGTAGTGGAGTCCTGGTATGCGACTTATTATTGATATAATCGGATTAAAGTGCGTGCTTATCTTCTTGCACCTCCTAATCCCCTGAATGTGGTGGTGGTAACTATGACATGATCGTATGATTTATTTATGATATGTAAATATAGGCCATGTCAGTATACTGACGTTTAGTTTCATTTAAATATTTATTTTTGTACCGTAAGCGTCAGGTGTTATTCTTTTTGAGGACGTGGTCGGCTCTACTCGCAGTGAAACGTAAATACACGCGTAGTTTCGACGTTATTTTGCATTGACGCGCGCTAGTTTCTTAACTTTGCGACTGTAGGGTCACATTTTGTGTGTTTACACGCAAGAGTAAACAGGAAACGCTAAAGAACTGCAACAGATGCTACTAGAGGATCGCAGACTAACTTTGAGAGAAGGACACTATAATTGCATGACGTAATACAGATGACTGTCTCGAATTCGATTTAGTTTTTGTGGCATTTGTCGAAGACAATGCCACTATGAGTTCAATACGGCATCTTGAAAATCATGTATCGTAATGTGTGTAAAACCGAAGGAACTTAACCCAATTAAACTCAATTTTTCTAGACAAATAAGTGTTTCAATTGCACTCAGATATAAAATTGAAAATAGCGTATTAAAAGGAATTGAATAAGGCTATCGATCGTGGAAATACTTCTTCTTATCGAAAATAGCTTTATTCGCTATATAGACTTCTATTGGCGTAATGATTCACACGATCTTTGTCTCTTGACCAATCGATTCCGTGCTTGTTCGTCCCAAAACCAGTTCGTTCCTGGTCTTATTCGTCCCTGGGCTTGTTTTCCATGGCTTGTTCGTCCCACAAGATTACACCTACTCTATCGGATTGTGCATGACTATATAGTAGGTTGACTTCAAGCAAATATATTGAAACTATTTCTGTTGTTTATTTTTCAAATCATTAATTCAATACAATGGCTTCCTTGACAAATGCCACACCAGTGCTTTAAACGCTTTGATTGTTGGGTCGCATCGGGTACAGAGACGATCGCGAAAAAAAAAAAAATAGTTGAAAACTTCGCATAGATTTTGTCTGCAGTGCACATTTCTAGACTCTCCCATATTTTGACAAATTAAAGACAAAACTAGAATTCGAACTTAGAATACCTGTTGCTTGCGTTTTCAACAATCCGTCGTTCGTCAAGTACAAGTATTTTCTATTGAAACGGTAAACATAAAAGCGTTCGTCAAATACAAATATTTTCTATTTAAACGGTAAACATAACAGCGTTCGTCAGATACAAATATTTTCTATTTAAACGGTAAACATAAAACTAGAGGTCCTTGAGGGCCAGAATCGCTCTACTTCTAGAGATTTTGTTTATTTCCCAGCATACATCATTAATTCACGATGCAAAAAGGTAAAAGACAAACACAAATACACACAAAAAAATGGGGGTGGGGTTGTTGCAACTGTACTTGAACCCATTTAGGCAGCATAATAAGTACGCATAGGGAATTAAACAAATAGTGAAATAAGTGATGTACAATTTCTCAAAACCAATAGTTTGGAATCCAGTCAAATTCGATATACTTTCAGAACTCATTGTATTAAACAATCCCTGCAAGTTTCAAAGAAATGTGACCGATATTATGGACTGTGGTGAGTAACGAAGACTTTGTCATCAAATGGCTGCTTTTCCTAGAATGATAGCTGGATTTTGTTCATTCTTGATAGGGTTCAATCCCTCGATGATATAAATAATATGTGCAAGTTTCAAAAGAACTGGCAGAAAAAGCCGAGTTTATCACGTAAAATAAGAATCGTAAATTTTCAACTTAGAATGGCTACTCTTCCCTTATTGATTGTGGGATTTTTTTCCCCAAATTGATAAGGTTCAAGCTATTAATGATTAAAAAAAAAAAAAAAAAAACTTTAACAAAAATCGAATCACGAATTCGGACTCAATTGCTTAAATAAGAAATGTAAACTCTCAACTTTAAATGGCTACTTTTTTTAATGCTGATTGTCAGATTTTTTCAAAATCAATATGCTTCAAGCTATTGATGTTATAAACAAACGATGGGCAAGTTCCACAAAAAATCCGACCGCAAATGCAGACATTATCGTACAACCTCGGAGGCACTTCTCAAAGCGCTTGATCAAATCGTTATACATTTGAGCCATGCTCCGTTGTGAAAAGGAGGCATAATGCATCTGCAAAAAGTATCGACTCAGGTCAACCTGGGTCGACACTTTTCACTTTTGGGGAATTTTCTGCATGTCAAAGGACCAATCTATCTCATGATTCAGTCGGTTGTTTTACAAAATGGATTTTATGGATCCATAATTATATAATGACTTGCTTGTTATCATGGATCACGGAGATGCATCAAGCCCCCTTTTGTCAGAGCATGGTTCATTTATATTTTTGTATACATGGAGGCTTAATAAGGACTTTGAAAAAGATTTTACTGAACCCTGGGTTGATTTTTTTGTTATTTGGCACACTTAGATTTTTCTCGATCATATTATAATTATATGTTGGTTATTTGGTCATCAAGTACATGTGCACAGTTATCGAAAACGAAAAAATTTGTTTCTGTTGCAGTTTTTGAAGATCAAAGTACCAGGTGACTTGACTGATAACAGATTTTGAAATAACATTTGCTTCGGTGTGTTCCTTTTTTTCTTAAGCTACACAATGATGCATAAATCGTTATGCTGGGCTTAAAGCCTAGGAAAGGAGGGCGACTCGGGCCCGTTGATAATTCTTGATTTCTTTAGGGTCAGGCTTAACTAAATGGGCGGAAAAATACATTTTTTTTTTTGTATTTGTACACCGGTGTGGCTAGGCTTGATCCTCGATGATTTTATCTAGATAGGTGACCTACAAATTTGGTGCTTTTGAAATCCATACTATTTTTTGGAGTATTTGTAAAAGATATATAGGTATTTTTAGAGCATGTTTCGACTGCTGAATGGAAAAGTGACAAATGACAATTTTCATATATCAAATATAAGAATTGGCATTTGTCACTGTTACATTTGTCACTTGGAATACATCGATAAAGACCCCCCCCCCCCCCTAAAAAAAAAAATGATTGTAGAAAACATAAGTTTACATCTTATATCGTTTATTAAGTGATGATCAGAATTCGCACGCTAGAGATTACTAATACGCTAACATAATTACGGTATTATTAAGGTTTTAATGTTTTTCACTTTTCAATGGTCAATAAGTAAGAGTTGTTTATTCTCACTTTTTTAAAAGTTTGGTGATAGTTATTTTTTTCATTGGTCAGTCATTAATTTTGGTTAATTATCGGTCTGTAAATCGGATTGAGATCGGACGTCCGATCTTGAGTAAGAAGATTACAAGATCGCAATGAAAATTTTGAACTGATATTTCACTGTTTTTCATTCATAGTAAATATCAAGATCAGATTGCCTAAAGAAGTGCTTCGAGCCCCCCCCCCCCCCCCCCAAAAAAAAATGCATTTCATAGGGTGGATCATTTATTTTTCGAGTCTCTAAAGGAGTGTGCGGAATTTCGTGACCCTGCTTGGGATTCATATTTTAGAGTTTGCTGAGCGCCGAATTACTCGCTCCTGCATGGGTTTTTCGAGCGTACTTTTTTCTTTTCGATTCTTTTTTTAAATTTCTGCGGCAATGGGTAGCTTTTCCTGCTTTAGAATTTCTGAGGATAAGTTCAGATCAGGCCTATTTGGGAAAATTTCATCGTCAGTGCGCAGAACTACGTCGCTACTATAATTTTCGGCTTGTATATGCAGATCTTCCTGTATTGGAACATCTGCGCAAATCTTACCGCTTTTGACCTTTTTCTCCTAGTCGCCTATTCTGATATTGCGTACCGTGTAGATTTTGGTGTAGGGCCTACTCATCTGGTCGGCCGGTTTTTGCGGTCATGTGATATATCTAGTGCGTTTAATATATAGTGCGCGAATCATCTGTTTTCGGAGTCTTCGTGGTCGTACGCTCAAACTCCGTTTTAGGATGTAGAACTAGATCCGATATTATCTGGCTAGTTCGTTGGGACCAAAATATGGTTTTGATGGAGGCTGTTGAATGCAGTCTGATGTGACACACTTTAAAAATAGGGTGAGGTAAAGGGAGAAATTTACGCAAGTGCTCCTTTAAAGTCTTTGAAGATTTTTATGTCGATCGGGGTATAGAAACGAGAGTAGATGTATTAGTACCGGTTGTCTTTATGCTGATTCATTCCATGTTATAAACAAAAAATAATAGGAAAATGACCGGAACAGTTGTAGGCTACATTTCTTCTGGAAAAAGTGAAATAAAAGAAATTTACTTTCAATAGATAGATCTACGAGAAGATACGTCAGTAGTATAGGAGGGTAGACCTCGGACAAAACGCGTTTTGTCCGAGGTCTACCCTCCCTGAGTGCCATTTTGTCCGAGGTCTACCCTCCCTGAGTGCCATTTTTGTCCGAGGTCTACCCTCCCGAGCAGAAAAAATGCCGCATCGCTGCAATTTTGGCGTGATTCGGTTTCCGCGACATATGAATACAATAATAAATAGTCCGTTACTAGTCTCGGGAGGGTAGACCTCGGACAAAAGTAGTTCCGGCAGTTGGTTCAGGTAGAAACCCTCGTTGGACTTAGTCTTTTTTGGAGGATTGATCTTTCTCTCTCTATTACCGTCGGACTTAGTCTTTTTTCCACAATTGGATTAAAAAAGTAGTTCCGACTAATGTAAACAAGTAGTTCCGACTGATGTAAACAAACGTAAACAAACGTTTTGATTGGTCGAGACGTTTTCCCGCCAAAATTCGATGGGTTATTTCCCCTTTTCAGCTTGGATCAAGGCAAAGACCCTTGTTGGACTTAGTCTTTTTCACAATTGTATTAAAAAAGTAGTTCCGCCTAATGTAAACAAACAGGTTGGTTCAGGCAGAGCCTATCGTTGGACTTAGTCTTTTTCCACGATATGGACTATATTCTCTACTTACGCTGGGTCAGGCAGAGAGCATCGTTGGACTTAGTCTTTTTTTCCGTCTTTATTCGCCTCAATCTTTCTCTATCACCGTGTTGGACTTAGGCTTTTTCTCTGTCATCGTTGGACTTAGTCTTTTTTCTCCGTCTTTGTTCGTCTTATCCTTTCTCTATCAACGTTGGACTTAGTCTTTTTTCACCACGATATGGATTATTTTCCCCTCCTCAGCTTGGTTCAGCCAGAGATCATCGTTGAACTTAGACTTTTTCCGTCTTTGTTCGTCTATCTTTCTCTACCACCGTTGGACTTAGTCTTTTCTTTGGCTCCTAGCAATATGATCTTTAGACATTACCTAACTATATGATCTGAGTGTGGATTTTTTCCGACATTTACCGGAAACCACTTCGTCTAGACTTACCCAATCTTAGGTTTTATTCGTCCCTAGTTTTATTCGTCCCTAGTTTTAATCTGCAGAACTTTTTTAAAATTGTAAAAATTTTTATCCGAAAATTTTTATCCGAAATTTTTAAGCGTAAAAATTTTTTCTTTCGGTAAATTTTTCTCTAAGATTTTTTGAAAAATTTTTCTCTACAAGATTTTTTATTTGAAAATTTTTTCTATCGATAAAAAAGTTTTTTTCTCTCTGCAAGATTTTTTAATCTAAAAGTTTTTCTCTCTGCAAAAAGTACAACAACACATCTACAAAATTGACAATTGTTAAAGATAGATTTTAAAGGTTTTGGTTAGTCCTGAAAAGGACTGTTTTTTGGAGATTAGACTGCCTTTTTTCCTCGTCTAATGACAGCAACCAAAATTTGCATGACAGATGGGACAACTTCCAGTTCTTCTTGTGATTGTCATTGTACCATCCTTCGTGGTGATCTTTCTCCCGAGTTCAACGTCAACTAATATGAGCTCTGGAGTTGTTGTCTGCATAAACAGCTCAAGTAATTTTTCTCCGAGCTCTCTGTATGGTTGTGTTATCTGCTCTAGATGTCTTTGAACTGCTATGAGTTGTCTTCTTAATACCAACAGATCTTCACCAGCATTTAAATAGTCTTGGAGAGCATCAATTATTTGATGGTTTATCTGTTCCATATTTTGAATTCTTTTTTCGCTTTGGTTACTTTATGATTTATTCGTCTTACTCGAGAGAACGAGAGTCGAATGACTATAGAAGAAGTTCACTGATTTTATAGCTTGGTAGAGGGATTGACCTACTTTGACTTGGAATTAACGTTAACCAATCGTTAGTTTCGTTACATTTTTTTTTGGAACTGATACTCTTAGACATTGTAGATAGATCATATAGTACATTATGTTCTATCTACATGCTCTCGCCCACGTTCGCGCTTTTAATTCTAACGCGAAGTAGGTCAATCCCCCTGTCAAGCTATAAAAGAGGCAGCATTTTTTATTCTTGTATTAACTCATTTCACAATGAAGTTATCGAAATTCTGCTGTGGGTTGTTTGGTAGTAAGAAGAAGAATAAGAAAGAAATGAAAGAGAAATGGGAGCAAGAGGCCATGGAAAAGAAAGAAGACGAGGCAGAAGAAAGAAAGAGACTAAAGCATAAAGCTCTTCGCGAGTTCTTTGCAAGACGAGGGTATGAGTTTTATACTCGTACCCCAATCGTTAAGATGGGTAATATTTACCCAGACTTATCAGAACTGATACCGCCAACAGAGCATCGCGGTTGGCAGAATAAATTAATGAGAATGTATCCTTCATTGAAATGGTGAAGAATACGTTCTCTTTAATTTTAAAAACAGCCCTTTTCAGGGCTACCCAATACCAAGAAAGTTTTTACTTTCTTCAAATTGTCAAAAACAAAAAAAGTCAAGTCCTATATGTTTTTATATCTTTTATTTAAAACTTTTTATTTAAAACTTTTGTACAATAATCATTACAATGAAATTTTTATTTAAAACAATAAACTGGTAAAATATATACAATGAAACATTGAACTGTAGAAATATTTGAATCGTTTTTTGAAAACAGTTCTTTGAAACAGTTCTTTGAAAATGTTAGCACATTTTTACAGACACGTTTTTCTTTTTTTCTTCGGAATGTCAGGCTCACATTCACTCTTGCGTTTCTTTTCATTATTTTTCAACACAATATCTGGACAGATTTTTGCGCCATGTTTTTTTGTTTTGCAGAAGAAACAGTTCTTCTTTTTCTTTTCTCTTTTCTCGTTGATTTTCTTTTCTTCAGATCCTGAAGATTTCTGAGACATCTGTTCGTTGTTTTGCTCCTCTCCAGACAGCGAAGAGGGTTCATTGTTTTGATCGAGTATAAGAGTATCCTCTGAAGAAAGTTTATTTTTTTGCGAACTTTGTTGCGGCTTATCATGTATTTCTACTTGAATTCTACAGATTTCTGTGTCGTTGATTTCTGTGTTATCATGCTCCATATTTTCGATCTCCTGCTCGATCTGATTTCCTGGCAATGAAGTTGTAGTCTGTGACGATCTTGTCTTCCATTTATTCTCGTCTACTTTATAGGATAATAGAGCCCCAACGTATTTCATATGTTGGAATTCTCTCCCGGTTTCCATTGTTGGCGAAATTTTAACATCGTGACTGTAGGGGTCCACGAAGACAGAGACGAATCTCCACATCATTTTTTCTTTTTCTGGACATTGTCTAGCCCAATGTCCTGATCTGTTGCATGTAAAACAGATATTCGTTGTCATATCACTCACTCCATGGCGCTTGTCGAATGTTGCTTGATCCAGGACTCTGGTGATACGATAGACATCTTTTTCTGCAAAATGTTGGTGGGATAGAAATGATCCCACGTAGTTCCCAGTATGGTAGACTTGATATCTTGACGGTATATTGGTGATCTCATAGTCGTGAGTGTATGGGTTAACATACAGGTACATTCTCTTTGGTGTTGTACTTTGTAGCTTGAACCCACTCATTTTTCTACCAGTTGTCCTGTTTGAAATCTTTCCGAAGAATGATGAAGATTTCAGTCGTAACGCCTCTTTTTATACACTCTTGGTCTGAAAAAAGATATAAAAAAGCTAGGATTTTTTGAGTTCTGGGACATTACTTGACTCGCAATCAGTCATAAAACCATGTCTAAAAGGTTAGTACCGTATTCAGACAGTACAAGTGACGATGAGACAATTCAGCCGATGTCGAAGAAGAGAAAAAAATTACTACCGGCAAAGAAAAGAAAAAGAATCCTAGTCTATCCAGATAGTAGCAGTAATGATGAAAGCGATGATGAGAAATTTTCACCGTCAACCAAAAAGAGAAAAAGTTTACCATTGAAAAAAGAAAACGACGGTGAAGTCAAAAAATCTTTGAAAGAAGAAAACGATGAGAAATTTCCACCGTCAACCAAAAAGAGAAAAAATTTGAAAGAAGATAAAAAATCTTTGAAAGAAGAAAGTCATGCTGGGCTATTTTTACCCAAGAAAGAAGAAAGTGGAGACAAAAAAATCTTTGGATATGAAAAGTCTATACGCCTTAAAAGAAGTGGGAAAAAAGAAGTCAAGAAAATTCAATACAGATTCCCGTGTGCTGGAGGCGTGCTTTAAGAAATTCGATGAGTTACAACCCCAGCAACTGACTGCCTTATTCGACGATGTTATCCAACAAATCGTTCAAAAGTTAAAGGCTGAATCGAGGGATATGATCAGAATTACCATCAATCACCGTTCATTGGATATGGGGATTCATATACCCTTTCTATATGTGGAGGAGTTGGAGAGTCATACTATATTGGACGAGATTGAAAAAGTTCTACAGTCGAATGAGGAATTCGTCTTGAACGATGGTCACATGACATTCGATATCACACATACGGTACCCCCAAGTGGAAGTGGTAAAAGAGTTAGGGGTACAGAAATATTGGATTCAAAAGTTTTCGCAAAGAAGAAACAATCGATTATTGAAATTAATAATGAAGATCATCTATGTTTTGCAAGAGCTGTTGTTGTGGGGATTTATCACCATGAACGTGAAAACACCCAAGAATGGAATCGAAGATGGGATATCATCAAAAGATCAAACAGACCACTTCAAAAGATTGAAGCCGAGAAATTGATGAATGAAGCTGGAGTTTCGTCAACGCAACCTGTAGGACCTGAAGAATACAAAAAAATTCAAGATTTCTTGTATGAAAAAGACTATGTTATTAAAGTCCATCAACAGCAATCGAGAATGGAGAAAGTGTTTGAACATCCAAAAGTGAAAGATAATAGTAAAATCATACATTTGTACTTTCATCAAAAACACTATGACTACATCAAATCCATTACATCATTTCTTGACTGTGGTTATTATTGTGAGTTCTGTGATATACGTTACAGGAATCGGGAAGACCATGTTTGCTCAAAGATCTGTAAAGGTTGCTTTCGTACTGGAAAATGTCCATCGAAATCAAAAGAGTATGTCTGCTCCAAGTGTCATAGATGTTTTTTCAGTGCAGAATGCTTGGAAAAACACAAAACACTTCAAGGTAAAGAGAAGAAGACCATTTGTGAATTAGTGAAACTCTGTTCAAAATGTGGAGGCCAGTTTTTTGTCAGAAAGAAAAATCATGTCTGTAAGGGAAAGAAAAAGTGTCATCTCTGCAAGAAAATAGTTGACTTCTCTCATCGCTGTTTTATTCAACCTTACCAGAGTAAGATGAAGCATGACAGTGACGATGAGACGAGTTCTTCTGTAGTCAAAAAACCTTTGTTCATTTTCTTTGATTTTGAATGTCAGCAAGATACAGGGATACATATTCCTAATTACTGTATTGCACACCGAGCCTGTGCTGAATGTATCGATAAACCACTTGATTTTCATTGTTCCACATGTAGTGAATTCGAAGAAGGAAGAGAAGTTATTTTTCAAGGAAAAGAAACTTTGAGTCAATTCTGTAGCTGGCTCTTTACAAAGCATCATAAAGGAATCATAGCTATTGCCCATAATCTCAAAGGTTATGATGGTCAATTTATTCTCAATCATATTATCAATGTTGGGATGAAAGAACCAGAACTGACTATGAATGGGAATAATATTTTGAAGTTAGAATTGAATGGTGTGTGTTTGATTGACTCCTTCAGTTTTATGAACTTTGGTCTGGCAAAATTTCCGACTACATTTGGACTTCAAGAAATGAAAAAAGGCTACTTTCCTCACTGGGCAAATACAGACGAATTCTGGGATTACGTTGGGCCATACTTGGATATGTCTTATTACAAACCCGATTCAATGTCTGAAGAGGCTCGATCGAAATTCATAGTCTGGTATAATGATAAAGTTCAAAATGGTGAGGAATTCAATTTTCAAAAAGAGATGGAGATGTACTGTCGATCGGATGTTGATATCCTAAGACGAGGATGTGGTGAATTCAGAAAATTGTTCATCGAACAGAGTGGAATTTGTCCATTCACAGAGGCGTTTACTATCGCCGGCGCGTGTAACAAGATTTGGCGAAAAGATTATTTACCAAAAAATCAGATAGCCATCATTTCAAGCAAAGACCCAGTCAGACGCCGGTTTTCTATGAAAGCAATACGATGGATTCAAAGTATTGCTAGGGAAAAAGGGATTCATATTCAACACGGTAAAAATGGTGGTGAATTTCAAATAGGAAGATATACTGTAGACGGTTTTCACCGTCAATCAAACACCGTCTATGAATTCCTCGGGGATTTATTTCATGGCTGCCAGACATGTTTCAAGGATCGAAAATATATCAATCCCATCAATGGAAAAACAATGGATGAATTGTACAACAATACCATTGAACGATTAGAAACCATCAAAAGAATGGGATATAACATAGTGACCATATGGGAGCATGAATTCGATACCAAGATGAAGAAGGACAAAGAGTACAAAAAAACCATTGAAAGTCTATATCCGAACTGTGACCCCATCGAACCAAGAGAGGGTCTGGCTGGAGGCAGATGCAATGCAATAAAAATTGCTTATGATGTTGAGGAAAGCAGTGAGAAGGAAATCAAGTATATCGACATCTGCTCTCTGTATCCTTACGTCTGCAAACATAAATTCTATCCTGTAGGTCATCCCACAATCTTGACTGCTGAGAGTATTGATATGAAGAATATTCGTCAGTATGAAGGGCTCATTAAATGCAAAGTTCTACCCCCAATTGATTTGTTTCATCCTGTTCTTCCAGTTCACTGTAACAACAAGATGATGTTTCCACTCTGTATGAAATGTGCACAAGAAAGCTCAAACGTTTGTAACCATAAAAAAGAAGAGAGATCATTGGTTGGAACTTGGGTTACATTTGAACTGTTCAAAGCTCTCGACTGTGGTTATCAGCTAATGCAAGTGTATGAAATCTGGCATTTCCACTCTGTTTCGGATCAATTCTTTAAAGGCTATGTGGATAATTTCTTGAAAATTAAGCAAGAAGCCAGTGGATATCCCAGTTGGTGTCAGACAGACTCGGAAAAGAATCAATTCATTCGCGAGTATGAGGAAGCTGAAGGGATTCGTCTCGATCCCAAATGTATTCAAAAAAATCCTGGTAAAAGATCGTTTGCTAAGATTATGCTGAACTGCCTTTGGGGGAAATTAGCACAGCGTGAAAACATGAGCAAGACGAAATACGTCAGAGAACCATCTAAATATTTTGACTTGATTACCGATCCGAAATATACGGTAAAGCATGTGGAAATTTTTGACAATGAGTGTCCATTCATTTTAGTCAACTATGAAGAAAAGATGGACTTTGTCGAAACGCATGCAACAGCCAATGTTATTGTAGCATCCTACGTAACAGCTTATGCAAGGTTGGAACTGTACAGTGTTCTTGAAAGATTGGGGGATAGAGTTCTATATTTCGATACAGATAGTTGTATGTACATTCATGATCCTGAATTGTGGAACCCTCCCATCATTAACAGTAGGCTAGGAAAATGGACCGATGAAGAGCCTGATTGTAGAATAACTCATTTCAGAGGATTAGGCCCCAAGAATTACGCTTACAAAATGAGAACAAAAGATGGAAAAGAAAAAAGCAAATGTAAAGTCAAGGGAATTACTTTGGATTACAATACAAATCAGATGGTAAATTTCGACACCTATTCAAAATGTGCTTTGGATCGTACAATAGAAATCAAAGTTCAGTATGACTGTAGAATCAAAAGGCATAAAGACAGAACAGTGACCAGTGAACCACAGACAAAAACCTTTCGCTCTGTATACACCAAAAGAGTGATTGTAAACGATACTGATACTGTTCCCTATGGTCATAAAAGTTTAAGGGTATAAATATCTGTAAGAAACAATATCGTGTTACACTGTTTTGAAGTGAGCGATCGAAGTAAGACGTTTTTAAAAAACAGTGAAAACTATCAAAAAGTGAGAAATCATGTCAAGCGAAATGCTACCTTTACCGATAGAACTACGTGAAAAAGTTTATAGAGATTTTATCCAGCAGCACACGCTCGATAAACAAGTACAGTTGGATATTAAATTCGCCTGTGTGAAACTTTGGATAAACAAATTGCATAAGGGAGTTGCAAAAGGAGAAAGATCGTGCAAGTTGTATAGAATGCACAGCTTTATTGTAATGATAGGGGATGATACAGATTTTGATTTTCCTCTCAAAGCTTATTTAGCATTTTGTTTGTTGAAAGACAACTATATTGCTAAACAGATGGATTCCACAAGTCGGTGGCAATTCATTATCGTAGGAAGAACAGAAGAAAGTTTTCTGAACGTCCTGAAAATGAAATCAGTTCTGTTTAACTTTTACTTACGCTACAAAAAAGGATCCATTCAAGATGGTGAGGAAATAGTGGATACCATGGAAGGGTATATTCTTTTTGATAGAGATGTCACAGAAGAAATCGTATATTCAACTCTTTCGACAAAAGATATTTCAAAACATGTTTTTCCATTTAGTGGAGTACGTGAATATAGTGAAATGGATAGCAAATTTCCATTGTTTTTGGGTAATGATCAGTTGCACAAAGTTATTGTGGAACATGAAGACAAGTGGAAAAATCGAGGTATCTGTGAATTTGCATTGTAACGATACTGCACTCTATGACCTATAAGATTTGAGGGTATAAATAACTGTAAGGGACAACACCATGTTACACTGGCTTGAAGTGAACAATCAAAGTAAGACGGTTCTATCGAAAAGTGGAAATCATGTCAAGTGAAATGCTACCTTTGCCAATAGAACTACGTGAAAAAGTTTATAGAGATTTCATCCATCTGCACACACTCGATGAAGGAACACAATTCAACCTTAAATTCAGATGTGTGAAATTTTGGATAGATAAATTGCACAAGGGAGTTGCAAAAGGAGAGACATCCTGCAAAATGTATAGCATGCACGACTTTATTGCAATGTTGGTGACTGAGTCAGGCTTCGATACCACCATCAAAGGCTATTTGACAGCTTGTTTGTGGAAAAGTGACTATTTCGCTAAGAAGTTGCAAGCCACAAGCCGATGGCGATTCATTATCATAGGAAGACCAGAAGAAAGTTATCTGATCATGCTGAAAATGAAATCACTCCTGTTTAACTTTTACTTACGGTATACAAAATCAAGAGATAATGCAGAAGGAGTGGATATCATGGAAGGCTATCTCCTATTTGATAGAGATGTCACAGAAAAAATCGTACTTTCAACTCTTTCGGCAAAAGCAGTATTCAAAAACGTCTTTGAAATTAGAGGAACGTGTGAATATAGTGGATTGGACAGTGTATATAGTTTGTTTTTGGGCAATGAACAATTGCACAAAACTGTTGTGGAACATGAAGACAAGTGGAAAAATCGAGGTATCTGTGAATTTGCATTGTAAAAATGTTCTGTCATTGTTGTAAATAAGAACTGCATTGTCAATGCTTTGTATATAAAAATGTACCTTCATTGTTTTTTGTATATAAATTGTCTTTGTATATATAAAATATAGTGTTAGAACGTTTGGTTTGTTTTAAACGTTACTGTTTTTCATGATATTGTTAAGAACTTTTGAATGAATAAAGAAATGATTTTAAAAAGGTCGTCTGTTTTGATTTCTTCCCAAAACTTGAATAAAGAAAAGTTCAGACTTAGAAAAATGTAGCTAGATCATTACATTCTATGTGAGATCATATAGTACGTTATGTTCTATCTACATGCTCTCGCCCCCGTTCGTGCTCTTAATTCTATTGCAAAAGTAGGTCAATCCCCCTACCAAGCTATAAAATGTTGGCAAAAATTTTCCTATCTTTTATTCTTTCTCTATCTTTTTTATCCTAGCGATATGTCTGTGAGACAGGGTTTTGGCACACCGCCTCAATCTTATTATAGTGGGCAATATTTACGCTATAAGAAGTACTTCAATCATGAACATTTCATTAGAAAGCATTATTTCGATGCAGAACGATACTTGGATGAATCTCAGCCTAGTTTGTTCTCTAGAAGGTTTTCCGTTTCAGAAATTTATGAAATGGTAAAATCTACTGTAGAACATAGCGATAGTATTAAATTGCAAGGTTTCAACAAGATAATTTTTGAAATGAAATTTCCTGTTGAAATCGGAAAAGATGCAGATGGTAAAGAGGCGTATGTTTGTAAAGTCGTCGCCTGCTATGATGGATTTGAGTTGCCGGATGTAGTCAAGTATAAAGATCTTTCTGTCATCACGGCATATCCTGTATAATGGATAAAAAAACAATGGTTCTTTTTAAGAACCACTCTCTCCTTCTTTTTAGGATTGAGGGCTCTTTTCAGAGCCAACCAATACCCAGGAAGTCTGCTTCTTCGAATTGTCAAAACAAAACGTATTTCTCAGATCTAAAGATTGGTTGTATCAGACTCAAAAAAAGACTAAGTCCTATCCGAAGAATCGTCGTTCCCCCCCCCCCCAAACACCCGCCAAGATCAACCGTTTTTCCCACTCCCGCCATTCCTTTTCTACAAAAGAATATAACAAGTCTGACGATTGGTCTACGTTAATTCTGAGTCAGAAAAAAAGTAGGTCAATCCCTCCACTAAGTTATAAAAATTCAGTGAACTTTTCCTATAACCATTCGACTCTCGTTTCTCTCGAGTAGCACGAATAAGAAATCGTAAAAGTATACCAAGACGAGAAAAATGCTTATATTTTTTCCTTATTGTCCACAGTGTGATAGACCATGTGCAATAGAGTGCGGAAAATGCTTTCATATCCTACAACATCTTGGAGAAAAACACAATTGTCCAGAACCAGATGAGGGATTCTATGACTATGATGAAGACTATGGTGTAGTGATTTGGTGTTATCATTGCTGTCAAGCTTTCATCGTGGTCCAGTTTGAAGAAGAAGAAGAACATCTCGATCGCAACCAGTGAAGAATGAATCTTCATAAAAACAGCCCTTTTCAGGGCTAACATGCAACAAGAAAGTTTTCTACTTTTCTTCAAATTGTCACTTCAACTCAATTCTGAATTAAGAAATATAACGAAACTAACGATTGGATAACATTAATTCCGAGTCAAAGTAGGTCAATTCCTCTACCATCCTATAAAAGACGGGGCTCTTTTTCTTTTTAATCAGTTTTTCCCTCTCAGAACTCAAAAATGAAGACCCTCGACAAACGGTTCAAATTGATTGAAGCAGAGCGACGATTTAGAAAGGGATGCAAACAGATCGAATTGCTTAAAATTCGTCTGAGTGGGATAGAAAAACGATATGATAAGTGTAAAAGCAGAGCTGTGCAATATAATCTGAAAATTCAACTTTGTTCAATCAAAGGAGTACTCATTATGTATAATGAGTATGTCCAAGGCAAAGTTGAAGAAATCAATGAACTTCGGCGTGAGCTATTCCCCGAAGATTCAGATGAGGAGGTTTAGAGTCCTCGATCTTTTCTCTAGTTTTGAAATTAAGTTAACCGATAGTTAAATTAATTTCATTACAGAGAATAGTGAAAAACAGCCCTTTTCAGGGCTAACATACACCAAGAAAGTTTTATCTCTCTTCAAATTGTCAGACCAAATCAATTCTGATTTTAAGAAAAGGTTAATTTTTACTTCAACTTATCAAAAAAAGACTAAGTTTATCAGAAAACCTTATTCCCTACCACAACGTATAGACTTGTTTTCATCTATCTTTTTACTTATTCAAAAGAGAATATAACAAAACTAACGATTGGCTAACGTTAATTCATAGTCGAGGTAGGTCAATTCATCTGTAAAACGTATAAAGAAAGTCGGTCAAGTTCTCATTTAATCATTTTTTACCTCTCAATACTCGAGAATAAAAAATGTTTTGCATGTTCATGTTTGGATCAGTGGTATATTATTCGATACTGAACTGGTTAGAAGATTGGTTTCGTCGACGACAGATACGTCATAACCTAGCACTACTTATTATGTTACTTGATGAGTTAGAGGCTGCGAGAGATAGACGAAGAGGTTAAAAAATACAAATCTTCGAAAAAACAGTCCTTTTCAGGACTATCAAACGTTAAGAAAAGTTCTATCTTTTCAAATTTTGTCAAGCAAAATTCTGCATAACTCTAAGAAAAAACCTCATCCCAAATAATATTTTCTAATATAGTATAGTTCATTCTTTTTGCAAGTAAGCAGTATAACTATGTAAAAACCGAAAGATTATCATTTCTGCTTGACTAGAATTCAGTTGTTTTCGTTCAATCATAGGATATGTTACATTCGCAATAGAGCTCAGATCAATCGGGTAGCCAGTACCCCAGATTTCTATCATTTCTCTCTGTAAGTGTTATAATCATTCGTGGCTGCTTCCGACCGGGTCCGCGCTCTTAATTCTGTATCAAAGTAGGTCAATCCCCCTACCAACCTATAAAACGTTGACGATATTTCTCTACAATCATTCGACTCTCGATCTTCGAGTAGTACGAGTAAAAACACACTGTTAACGGGAAAGATGAATCTCAACTTAGCCGATTACAACTTAGCCGACTACATCTTAGACAACTCCTTACCACAGAGTGGAAACAGTGGAGATATTCTAGCGTCAGCCATGAATTCGACATTCATTGAGCCAATGGCAGCACCAGTTAACAAATTCGAGGAAGAGATGCGACAGATGATCTCAAAACAAGATGCTACAATAACTCAGATTTTAGAGGAGTTGAAAACATTGAACAGAAACATCGAGACAATATGTCAGCAAAGACAGTCAACTACACCTGTTATTGTGAAGATTCCGGTGGAGTTCGACTTTGATAAAACCAGCCTTCGAAGACTAACAGACTCCCTTGTATCAGTTGTAAAAAAGAAAGATCAGAAGTCAAAGGAAAATCAGTCGAAGGAAAACCAACACTCAAAGGAAACACAATCAGAGAAAGATCATCAGCCAAAGGAAGAGAAGATAAAAAATAAAAAACGAAAAATAGAGAAAGACGATGATGAACAACTTCACAAAAAACAACGATACGATCCCACCTATGTATCACCGTCAAAAATAGGACTGGGAAAACATGGGAAAAATATCGACAACTTCAAAGACTTCAAGATCCCAAAGATTCCAAAACTCAAACTCAAAAAGATACCCAAAGAAACAAAGAAAAGTTCTCAATAGAGAAAAAAGACAAAAAAAGACAGTTCAATTTCCAAAAACAGTCCTTTTCAGGACTAACCATTCCCCAAGAAAAATCTATCTTCAACAATTGTCAATAAGTAAGTCAAGCCGCCTCCAAGCGTATAAAAGACGATGATATTTCCAGTACATTAATCATTCGGTTCCCGAATAGATGACAGCTAAAGAAATGGTGATGGACTATAGTGTACAATTTCTACTTCTCTCGATGACAAAATGGTATCTGACAACCTTTCTACTGGCCATGATGCATGACTCCACTTTGCCTATGCATAAAATAAACAAAATAAGAAGGTTAATAGCAGATCGAAGAAGAGTCGTGGAGTGCCCTATCTGTCAGACAAATTTTGGATACTGTCATTAGAGGAGGATGAGAAAAAACAAACTCCAAAACAGCCCTTTTCAGGGCTAACCATTCCCCAAGAAAAGTCTATCTTTCTCAAATTGTCAATATCGCTAAGACCAATAGAAGAGTCTTTTATCTTGGGAACCATATCGTGGTGAAAAAAGACTAAGTCCAACGATAGGCTCTGCCTGAACCAACCTGTTTGTTTACATTAGGCGGAACTACTTTTTTAATACAATTGTGAAAAAGACTAAGTCCAACAAGGGTCTTTGCCTTGATCCAAGCTGAAAAGGGGAAATAACCCATCGAATTTTGGCGGGAAAACGTCTCGACCAATCAAAACGTTTGTTTACATCAGTCGGAACTACTTGTTTACATCAGTCGGAACTACTTTTTTAATCCAATTGTGGAAAAAAGACTAAGTCCGACGGTAATAGAGAGAGAGAGAGAAAGATCAATCCTCCAAAAAAGACTAAGTCCAACGAGGGTTTCTACCTGAACCAACTGCCGGAACTACTTTTGTCCGAGGTCTACCCTCCCGAGACTAGTAACGGACTATTTATTATTGTATTCATATGTCGCGGAAACCGAATCACGCCAAAATTGCAGTGATGCGGCATTTTTTCTGCTCGGGAGGGTAGACCTCGGACAAAAATGGCACTCAGGGAGGGTAGACCTCGGACAAAATGGCACTCAGGGAGGGTAGACCTCGGACAAAACGCGTTTTGTCCGAGGTCTACCCTCCTATACTACTTACGTCTGCGACCGATGAAGAACGGTGTTTGGGGGGAAAGAGCGGCAAATAAAACAGCTAGAAAGAAAAAAACACCACTAAGGGCGACTTGCGAGCAGTAGCATAGTCTACTTGTCTCACAAGCATACCAGGACCGGTCACACTAAATCTCATATTTTCGTGATAATGGGTTAGACACCAATTATTACATGCCTGCAGAAGACGAAAAATAGACCCATCCCCTTCTTTTTCCATTCGGCATACCTCGGGTGATCCGGTGATCAAAGTACGGAATCGGCCGAGTTGTGACGAGTGCTTCTTTTTCATTACAAAACTATGGGTATCGATTAATTGTAGCAATCCGGAAATGGGAACAAGACAGTTCCCCGACAAGACAGTTCCCCGACACAAGTTTTCGAGACAGTTCCCCGACAGATTTGAAGACAGTTCCCCGACACATTTGTTCTACGTCAAACGGAAATTAACTCTGTAAAAGTGGTCGATGAAGGATTGTATGGATCAATGATGTTTTGTGATTGATTGAAAGGTTTGTACCCGTGATTGATGAGTACATTTAGTCACCCTGACATTGTCCGTCATTTTCTATGATTGCAATGTGAAATGTCAATAATTTTCTATAACTCAGCTTTGTTTGACGGGACCATTCGATAACATTTTGTTGTCAAATACCAAACAATTATCAAAATACACTACATTTTTCGTAATGCTAGATAAAATATACAGGTATGTTAAAAACAGCAAGATTATCGACAGAGTTTACAAGATAAACGGAAAATTACTTCACTCAGGTGAAACCCCCCCCCCCCCGCCCCCCACGCTCTTTCCAGGGATCGTGAATGATACAATCCCAGCTCCTTCCAGTGTAATTCCAAAACACACAAAGAAATACGCACACAAAAACATAAAAGTTATCAAAATAATTCAGAGGATTAACTGGCGAACAGTCCCCCTTTTTTTAAAGTTTTGTTTTTATAACAATCGTTAATAATCGTGAATTCTCCCATGACAGAATAAGTGCCCGTCATTGTATAGTAGAATTCCTTATTACAACGTAGAGAATCCCATCACAATACATAAGTTATACGAAAATATTTCCAATTTTCCATGATTATCAATCATAAATATCAGTAACAGGTTATCTGGCATGAATCAAAAGTGTCGGGGAACTGTCTTCAAATTTGTCGGGGAACTGTCTTCAAATCTGTCGGGGAACTGTCTCGAAAGGGATAGGGTCAAAACGGCCCACTTCCAGAACGGCCCGGTCCAAAACGGCCCACTTTACCATAACGGCCCACTAATATGGGTACCAAAAAGGCCCACTTTTAAATAGGATCCTTATCGTATTTTATTCGGAACACATGAAAGCATTAGATAATCTAGCGGAAGAAGAAACATTTCTAACAGACGCTCAAAGTAAATAGACCAAAGCCTAAAACATATTTTTGTCCATCTTTCTTTTAATGAGGAACGGTCTATATGCAAGTGTCATCATTTGCTGCAACCATCGACGTAACCAGGGTTTAAAATGATTACACATTCCGGACTGACTGAACAAGTATTAAACTTTAAAGCATAAAGCATTGGTGCTTAAACCATTTACCACTTTTTACCAACTCTTAATGATCATGAAGAAAAATAATTTGGAAACATCGTGGGAAAAGTAGATGATGGTAACAGGGGTCGTAATTACATGTTATATACGATCCTTGCTGGTGAGCGGCATTTTCTCCGTTTTCCACAATGTTTTCTACAACATTTTCCCTCAATGTTTTCTGTAAACAGCATTTTCTCCGTTTCCGATCATTTTTGCTACCCTTTAAAGAAAATAAACGTTATTTGAGCTACATTCAATTTGTCGTCTGCAAATGCTTCAATTTGGAACTGTCTAAAATTTTGTCGTTTGGTAAAGAGTTAAGGGTTAAATTTTAATCAGTTTGCAAAATCACTTTAGCGCATCGATATTTAAAAAGAGGTTGGTTAATAAAATATGTAAATTTATTTCAGACTATACGTTTCTTGTCATTCACGGAAAGTTTAAATTATCCACCTTACTCAATACTTAAAACTGGCCAGAAAACATCTGTATGAGATAAAAAATGAACAAAAGAACAAACGACAAAAAAAACCCCACCTACGTGATGAATATGAAGATGACGAGAAAATTCCATCACGAATAAGGTATGACAAAAAAAAGTGGGCCGTTTCGGTATTGGGCCGTTTTGGTCATGGTCCGTTTTGGTACTGGGCCGTTTTGGAAGTGGGCCGTTTTGACCCCAATCCGTCTCGAAAACTTGTGTCGAGGAATTGTCTTGTCGGGGAACTGTCTTGATACCTCCGGTATTTTCGTTCTGTCAATTTATTTTCGAAGTTAAACAGAAAAATAAATAAATTGCTCAATGAAATTAATCCTGTCTAGAAATGAGAAAATAGGGATATTTTTTAATATTTTAGTATTCTATTCAATAAATATGCAACGAAAATGGTCTTCGATACACGACCATGCCACACGAAAAGCTATTTTCGTAGAGGGAAAGCTATTTTCGCGAAAATAGGCTATATGTGCACGGTCCGGTCATATAAAACTATATAAAAATAGCTCATATAAAAATTAAGGTCGATTAATTTCAATTCACCCCTTTTCAGCCCGTTATCAATATATACTATGAAAGACAGTACATGAAAATGACAAATAAAAGCAATATATTTAAACATGTATCCATTTATCAATTAGTGGGAGCTATTTTCGTAGAGGGGAAGCTATTTTCGCGAAAATAGGCTATTTTCGCGAAAATAGGCTATTTTCGGTATCCAGTCATACCGTCCGGAAATAGGCCCGCATAATAAACTTGTTCTATATAAACAAACAAACATGATACCGGTCACGTAGGTTGCGCTTAGCATTTGGGTGGTCAAATTTCTATTACTGGATACAACAACTGAATCCGAAACTTTTTTTTTGTGCGTGTAACAATTTCTTGAAATTGATGTGTTGTCGTAGACAGAATAGAATTCGAGAACTTTCTACTTTTCATACGCGTAAGTAGCATTTACAAGTAAACACTCATTAGCCAAATTAGTGGACTCGAAATTTTGGGGTGCTACACGATTCGCTCACAGTCACAGGAAGATTCGGCCCAAGGCTGACCAACGATTTTAGAGAAGTTTTGTCCGAAAGTTGAGAAAATTCTGCCCCCGAAAATGAAATGATGTAGCCGAGGTTGGTTTAAACTATACTGTATATTTGAGCCATGCTTAATGCATCCCCGTGATCCATGATGCCAAGCAAGTCATCACTTAATTATGGATCCATATTCCATAGAATTAATTTTGTCTAAAAACGGACTGTTTCTTGAGGTACACTGATCCTTTGGCATACAGAAAACTAGCCAATACCAAAAAGTTTCGACCCAAGTTGACCAGAGTCGATACTTTCCGCAGATTCATTAAGCCCCCTTTCACTGAGCATGGCTCATTTGTAAGTGGATGATTTACGTACATGTAATACTTATAATATATATGAGGGAGGTATTGGCCGTGTGCACCTGGTCGAACACAGTTTGTCGATATCAGTGACCATTGCAGTATTCTCTTTAAGGCGTTTGCCTTTAGTTCTGTCAGTTTTGTCCAGTTGTTGAGAAGATTTGACTCTTAAGATTAAAAAGATTTGGCTCCTTTGCCTTTGAAGTTTAAGTTGGACATTTCCTTTAGATTTTTTATTTATATTGTTTCTTTTCCCTAATATGACTACTGGTATGCATATTTGTCAAGATTAATAAGAGTTTGAGAAAGTTGTATGTTGGGTCACAGTAAAATACGGGCCGGTAAAATACACCACAGCAGAAAGTTACATCACACATAGGCTACAGGAGAAAATGATACACCACAACACATTTATAACTTTCAATACATAATTTCTTTGTTTAAATGCTGTAATTAAGTTGTAATCTTAATACTTTTGAAGTATATATATAGCTATGAAATTTTGGTAGAAATTTGATCTTGAAAGATAGCCATAATTTGCGTTGTACTACGTGATCTTGGCAACACCATGGATGTATAAAACGTTAATTTCTAGAAGATGTGCGTTTGTGCAACTCTCGTTTGTTTTCATCTCTTTATGGCTTAAGCATTTGAATCATTCCATATTCCTCCTAGGGACCCCATTGTTGTGGGCCCCTATTAGAAATATCACTATGGGACAATTTCATAAGGTACTAACAACAAAGGTAGCCCATTCCAGAGGAAAATTTAGTTGAATAAGCAAGTAAATGTTCCTCGGGCTCTGATATGAATACTCAAAGTAAAATAGGTTGTCCATAGGTTGTAGTTTGTCCAATATCTTTTTTTTTCTGCATAAAGATCACCTAACTATTTTTCTGGTGACTGAATTGAGATTTTAGTTCCTTTGTTATTTTCTGAGTGTTGTTTGTGCAATTCAGCTGTTTAAAGTCATTATCAAGGCTTTAAAGACAGTTTTAAGGGTCTTTGATCGGATGAGGTCAATTACACATTTGTCATGGATTTTACTGTTTTTTCCTATGACAATTAAACCTTGAAAAATATTTGCTGTGTTTTTTGACATAAATGGAAAGATAGGAAAATCATCATTTTTTGTAGTAAACCTAATACAGTATTGAAAAAGCCCAGTTTAAAAAAGGAATTTATGAGAGGAAACTTCGTAATAGACTTTTGTGTCTTACAAGTTGGAAAATGATTGTCAGTATAGGCTATCACATAAGGTATGGCATTGTTTTTAGATCACCTGAGCACAAAGTGTTCAAGGTGAGCTTTTATGATCGTGCTGTGTCTGGTGTGCATCGTCCGTTGTCCAGGCATCAACAATTGCCTTGTGTGCACCCTAGAGGCTACATTTTCAATCATATACTCATAAAACTTGGTCAGAATGCTTGTCTTGATAATATCTCGGACAAGTTTGAAATTGGGTCATGTCGGGTCTAAAAGTAGGTCACTGGGCTAAATCTAAGAAAAACCTTGTGTGCACTCTAGAGGCCATATTTTTAGTCTGATACTCTTGAATCTTGGTTAGAATGTTTGTCTTCATAATATCTTGGACAATTTCGAAATTGGATCATTTCGGGTCAAAAACTAGGTCACTGGGCCAAATCTCAAAAACCTTGTATGCACTCTAGAGGCCACATTTTCATCCTGAAACTTATGAAACTTGGTCATAATGTTTGTCTTGATAATATCTTGGACAAGTTTGAAATTTGGTCATGCTGGGTCAAAAAGAAGGTCACTGGGCCAAATCTTAGAAAAACTTAGGTCAGATTGCCTGTCTTATGATATCTCAGACTAGTTTGAAATTGGGTCGCATCGGCTGAAAAAGTAGGTCACTGGGCCACATCTTAGGAAAACCTTGGGTGCTCCATAGAGGCCACCTTTTCAGCCTTATACTGATGAAGATCGGTCAGAATGATTATCTTGTTGATATCTTAGACAAGCTTGAAAGTGGGTCATGTCAGGGCAAAAAGTAGGTCACATGTTCACATCTTAGATAAACCTTGTGTGCACTCTAGAGGCCACATTTTCAGCCTGATTCTCATGAAGCTTGGTCAGAAAGTTTGCCTTGATGATATCTTGGATAAGTTTCAAAGTGGGTCACATCTGGTCAAAAAGTAGGTCACTGAACCGAATCTTAGAAAAACTTTGTGTGCACTGTAGAGGCCACATTTTCAGGCTGATACTCATGAAACTTGGTCAGAATGTTTGTTTTAATGATATCTTGCACAAGTTTGGAATTTAGTCACATTGGTTAAAAAAACATGTCACTTACACTCATGTGTTTTACATAATTAAAACCAGGATCTCTTCAGCTTTATCAACTGTAGATGACTTTCCTCAGGTGAGCGCTTTAGGGCCAATGGCCCTCTTGTTTGTACAGTACCATCTTAAGTAATTAGCATAATCCATTTTTACCCCTTTCCTGCCATTGTAATTGGTTGTCATGGAGATTGGATTTACAAAATCTGATTTTCACTCTTAGACAATTTAGCAAGTCCAGGTGGACCAGGGTTTTCCCTGACCCCCTGTTTCTTTCAATTTGGACCCCCAAATTTTCTAAATGACCCCCAAAATTTGAATGTTTGCCTTCTTTTATTCATTTTGAGGGCATCAAATGACCCCCATATAAGACAATCAAGGGAAAAGCCTGGTGGATGCACTTGTTTTTAGTGTGCATCTGAGACACGTTTTTGAATCTCAGACACAAAATTCTGTGTCGGGGAAAACCCTGCACATAGCAATATTAGTGTGATCTAGGAGATTTTATTGTGAATGGCACAATTGCCCCTGTCTAGAATTAAACACTTGGCTGCAGCACTTTGGCTTTGAGCGTTTTTTTCTTTTCTGTATTTGATTATGAGTCGGCCAGGTTTTTGTTTCTATAACTTTTGAATTGCTAAATAAACTGAAGAACATTTCCAGTCAACAGTAAAATCCCATAATCCATTTTAAGGTTCTTTTTGTTGAAAAAGGCTGTTGGACAGTGTAGATCCAAGATCAGGTGATATGTTCTGCGCATTCTGATCTTAATCTCTACTATAATCCACAATACAGCACTGAATTCCCCAGCCTAAGAAGTAAGATTGCTTTTACCTTTAACTCTTTACCAAACAACAAAATTTTAGACTGGACCAAATTGAAAGCATTTGCAGACAACAAATTTAGTGTAGCTTAAATAGTGATTTATGTATTGGATAGGTTAGAAAACATTGTGGGAAAAGGAGAAAATGCTGGTTACCAAAAGGCTTCTTCCTCAGGGTCGTTAAAAGTCAGGATTGTGTGGTAAAGGGTTAACCAAGCAATCCTGAATTTTAATGATCATGAAGAAAATAGCTTTTGAAAATGCTGTGAGAAAAGGACAAAATACCGATAACCACAATGTTTTCAACCCCTTCAAACTCACAACCAGTCATTTTGGGCAAGTCTTATACTTTGTAGTTTGATAAAGGGATACTGGGTCTGATGTACTGTTTCCTCATACTGTCAGTTCTTGACATTATTATTTCTATTTCCAGGGATGTGAACAGCTTTACTGCAGAAAAGCAAAGCAAAGCCTCAGACTTAAAAATGGGTAATTTTGGTGGCCATGCCCTTCCGGGGTCATTTTTCATAATATTTGCCCTGTGGTGGGCAGTACAGATATTCAACAGATATTATTATAGTCGACACAAAAATAAGCCTTTTACATCATCAGCTACGTTCAAATGCCAGTGTCTTTGTGGACAGTTAAAAAACTTACCTTTAGAAGCATTTATCAAACTGTTTTTCGTAAGTGTTGGCTTTGGATTAGAAATCTACACTGCATTTGTAGGTGGAAAGTTTGTTCATATTGGCAATGGGCAGCATGCAACAATGTTCTTTTACTTTGGATTTACAGGTGTCATGGACATCTTAATCCATTACAAAGCCCCGCTTCCACCTGATATGGACTATATTTCAATGGTATTTGCATTGATGTGTGAGTTTGTTCTGTTTCGCTTTCATTTACATGGCAGGACAGACTTAGATGTATTACTGCATACCCTTCTGTTATATGCAATTGCTGGGTCTATTCTGTCAGTTGTGCTAGAGATGCGGTACAGAACTAACATCCTGTGTTCCCTTGCTCGACCCTACTTCATACTGCTGCAAGGTACCTGGTTCTGGCAAGTTGGCTGGATTCTTTACCCTCCCTTTCAAAGTTCTTTTCGTTGGAATGAAGAGGATCATGAACAAATGATGATAGCAACAATGATCTTTGCCTGGCATGCGGCAGGGAGTGTTCTTGTTATTTTAGTGATTGGGGGTGTGATAGCTTATATTCATCGTAGATTTGTTTCATACCGGAGAGGGGATGACATGGCAATGAAGAGCCTGGTGAATAATGGAGAAACTGTGATCAGACTAGGAGATGACAGTGATAGTGATCTTTGAAATCTTGAGCAACTATTTGCAAAAAGCCTTCTACGCCACATTCCAACTGAAAGTTATATATCAAGCTTTTTTTTTTTTTTTTTTTTTTTTTTTAAGTACATGAAGGAAAGGGTAAATGCAAAAGAATTTGTTGATTTTTTTTTATATATTTTCCAAAGTCAAGACATCAGGTATTACGACCGTATACCTCATTACCATTACCAAATATTTTAGCGGCCCTCTGGCAAAAGAGAGTTAAATTTCAGACGGATCCAAATTGAAAGCATTTGCAGATGACAAATTCATTGTGGCTCAAATGATGGAATCTGTCTGTGATAGAATAGAAAACATTGTGGAAAAAGGAGAAAATGCTGGTTACCAGCATTTTCTCCTTTTTCCACAATGCTTTCAAAAGGTTTCTTTTTCAGGGTCATTAAATCTTGGGATTGTTTGGTAAAAGGTTAATGCATGCCTGTGATGCTCTATACCAAGCAAGTCAACACATAAATAAGGATCTGGAAGTCCATTATGTCTTGCAACTAACTGAATTATTAGGTAGAATGGTCCTTGGACATGCAGAATATCAACCAATAGCAAAAGGTTTTGATCCAAGTCAGCCTGCGCAGACTACGCAGGCTGACCTGGATGGTACTTTTCTATAAATGCATTAAAGCCCCTTTTCACAGACTCATTTCTATTTTTTATATATTCCCTAAGGATTACATATATGGCACAAAGGAAGATGTGTTGTTTGAAGAAACAGAAAATACAGATTTTGAATGATTACCAAAAGCTTTGTTGAAAAAGGTTGCTTGAAACAGGAAATTTCTTCTTTTGTCACAATTGGTTTAACAGCTGTCTAGTGCAGGGGCACGAGAGATTTGACTCTTCATTGAATTTCGAAATTTTATACTTGTTCATATTGAAAGACAATTAATTGAATATAGATCAGATGATGGGATTTGTCTTTGAAAGGAAAGAATACATTGTGGGAAATGGAGAAAATGCAGGTTGCCAGCATTTTTACTTTTCCCATAATGCTTTCTACCCTTTCAGTAACAAATCACATCATTTGAACCGTGTTTAGTTTCTCAAGAAAATGCTTTCATTGTTGATGAATCAAAATTTTGTTGTGTGGTAAAGGGTTAATGATCAAATAACTTTATGAACCTGTAAAGAGGGCTTGGAAACCCTTGAATGGATCTTCAGACACCTTGTGTTTCCAACCAAACTGGAGATGAGCTGGCAAGGAACCAAGGGATATCCTTGCATGCATCAGTGCTTTTCACGGTGTACTGATAAGAACTAATTTGTTATCTAACAAACTTGAGTTTTCATGACCATGGAGGAAGAAGGCTTTAAGAAATATATTGGGAAAAAGGAGAAAAGGCTGGTAATCAGCATTTTCTCCTTTTCCCACACTGTTTGCTACCAAATCAGAGAATATCAGCTCAGATGCACCAATTTTTCTGTCGTCTGTGGGTGCTTTCAATATGGTCAGTATGGGGGAGTGAATTGAGTCATTTGAGAAAGGGTTATTCCCTTGCCAAACAATCCTGTTTTTTAACAACCCTGAAGAAAAAGGCTTTTGAACACTTTGTGGAAAAAGAACCAACATTTTCTCCTTTACCTACAATGTTTTCTAACCTGTGTGTCATTTTCCATCAATTATCCAATTTCATTTTTGTCTACAAAAGCTTCCACTATGGATGAGTCTAAAATTCTGTCTGGTAAGCAGTTTACCCTTTTACCACACAATCTGGAGTTTTAACGACCCTTAGGGAGAACGCTTTTGAAAACACGTGTATTGTAGACAAAGAAGAAAACACCAGAAACCGGCATTTAGCCTTTCCTCACAATGTTTTCTCACCTTTCCAAAGACGAGTCCAATTATTTTTAGCTACATTGCATTTGTCGTCTGCAAATGCTTTCAGTTTGGACAAGTCTAAGATTTTGTCATCTGGTAAACAGTTGAAGGGCTAAGTAGTCAGTCAGTAGAAAGCCAGGGTGTTGTACTTTGACTTGCAGACTTCTTCTCTTTTATTGTCTGTCGCATATTTTATATGAGCTTTGAAATTACCGTCATCCTAGATCCTGTTAGTTATTTGTAAAGTGTGGAGTTGTACTTGTCTGTCACTGCTTACCCGTTTCCCTACAGTCCCGAGTTTTAACGACCTTGAGGAAGAAGGCTTTTGAAAACATTGTGGATAAAGGGGAAAATGCTTGTGACCAGTACTTTCTCCTTTTTCCCACAGTGTTTTCAAGCCTTTCAAGGATAAACCCTATCATTAAAGCCACATTCATAATATTGTTTGGAAATGCTCTCAATATGGACCATTCTAAAATTTTGTCATCTCGTGAAAGGTTAATTTGTGATGACCCTATAATGATATAGCTAGGCGTTTATTTTGTTCTGATAGTTATGCAATCTCATGTGTCCTCTGTGTACATGTACTATGTTTTACATGATATCTTCCATAGCTATATTATATTCAGGATGTCTTTGTCTCTGTTAACCCTTTGCCACACAATCCCGACTTTTAATGACCCTCAGAAAGAAGCCTTTTGAAAACATTGAGGGAAAAGGAGAAAATGCTGGTAAGCAGCATTTTCTCCTTTTCCCACAATGTTTTCTACCCTTCCAAAGACAAATTTCAATTTTTCAGTCACATTTATTTTGTCGTCTGCAACTACTTTCAATTTGGACCAGTCCAAAATTTTGTCATTTGGTAAAGGGTTAAACAATAAAGCAGCTTTAAGCTTTTTACTTTCATTATCTTGGATAGTTTTATACATAAACTAGAGTTTCTATTGTTATTACAATTTTTTTTTTTTGCCTAGAGTATGACAGTATGATTATAATGGCTCAGAATCAATATTTTGTGTATATTTAATATTCTGTTATTCTTTACTTGTTATATGCCTGGCATGCTGCAGGAGGTACATGTATTGTATTAACTCAAAAATGGAAATTTATTTTGGGAAGGGTGGAAAACATTGTTCGAAAAAGGGAAAATGCTAGTTACCAGCATTTTCTTCTTTTCCCACAATGTTTTCAAAAGGCCTGTAATCTCGGGGTCATTAAACATCGGGATTGTGTGGTAAAGGGCTAAGTGATCCTACCTGATGTACCCTAGAGTATTCATTGATTGTGTCCTATTGCCTAGACTTTGTCTGCTTGGATCCACTGGTCAGTTTCTTTCCTAGGATTGATGATAGTCTGTGAAACAGGATTAATTCCACTCTCACCACTGATCATTGTTTTGATGATGGTTATGTGAGAAAGCAGCTAGTTGCCTGAGAACAACATTGTTCTAAGCACTTTACAAGAAACTCCAGGAGAAGCATGGATAAGTGCACTGGTGACTGCAATAGTTGAAATAATTTTGAAAATAGCATTGAACACCATACAAACAAACATACCAGTCAGGCATGGATGACATCATACATGAGTTACAAGTATGACATGAAGTTCAGCCCTGTAGCAGCATGTCTGTCTGTGATGAGTATATGTAGAGTGTGCTTCTTTTTTGTATTAACCCTTTCCTAAATGACAAGTTTTAGACATTTCGAAAAATTCAATAAACACCTAGGGATTGAAAATTCAAAATGAGTACAAAGACACTCAAGTTTTCTGACAAGTTAGAAAACAATGTTGGAAAAGGAGAAAATGCTGGTTACCAGCATTTTCTCCTTTTTCGCAATGTTTTCAAAAGGCTTTTCCTCCGGGTTGTTAAGACATGGGATTGTTTGGTAAAGGATTAAAGATGCTATTTTTTACTTTACCGCTCTTCTTCTCTTAAACCCCAAAACACAGACACACACAAAAAACTATATTCTGTGGTTAGGGAGGAATGAATTGTGCCGCAATAACTTCTATTCATTCAGATAGAATTTTGGCACAGCCAGGATCTGGACTCACAACTCCTGTATTACTAGTAGTAGCCATTTATTTTAGGGCCTTGAACTTAACAATATGTAAATGTTTTTGCTGGTTTGTCAATTAATGGAAAATATTTTATTTGTAACTCAACCAAAAATTTGTTAGTTTATGGAGATATTTTCTTTTATCTATAGTTATTTTACATACCTGACTCATCAAATATATATCTAACATTATTTTTTTTAATATCTATGTTGTTGTTTCTACAGTATTTTGTAGGAAAGATTTATGAAAATATTTCTATTGTTGTACGTTCTTTCTTTCTTCAAGTCTGTAATCTCTGCCCCCACCTCTTTTGTGCAATGTATTGAAAGAAACTAAATTATCAGCATTTCTTTCTGTTAACCCTTTACCGCACAATGCTACCTTGTAACAACCCTGGGAAAGAAACCTTTTGAAAACATTGTGAGAAAAGGAGAGAATGCTGGTGACCAGCTTTTTTGCCCTTTCCCACAATGTTTTCTACCCTATCAAAGAAAAATTGCACCATTTGAGCCACATTGAAATTGTCGTCTGCAAATGCTTTCAATTTGGACAAGACTAAAATTTTGTTGTCTGGTAAAGGGTTAAGTTAAACTAGTTTTGGCGCTGACCCTATCAAAACTAAAAATAGAAGTTAAATCAGTAGATTTCAAATTTTTTTGCTTTATTCAAGGAATAAAGGCATGGGGTATTACTGTCTGTGAGATGCTAGTCGAAGTTTAAATTGTATTACCCCATCAATCATTGTCCTTGTATATCTGTTTCGATCTGTGTCAAAACTTTGATTTTACTGTAGGAAAAGAAATTCCAATATTTGGCATCAAACACCAGATATTTAGAGAGAAGTCATTTCTATGTGGTAACAAACTACATGTACCAGTACGCTGTGCTACATTTTTTCAAACAAGGCTTAGGCAGTGCTGTAGGTGCAAAAATATAATGTTATGCATTGCTTTGTTTACCTTTTCAGTTTGTTCCTGTCCCTGGCTTTATATCAAAATTTGCATTATTTCATTTTGAGCATATTTTCTTATAATTTTACCTTTTACTGTGTTCAAGAAATTTTCATATACATACACATGTAAATGCACTGTGCTCTGGAAAAAGGGGGCTTGATGCACCTCTGTGATCCATGATACCGAGCAAATCATCACATAATAAGGGACCCTTAAAATCCAGTATGTCTAACAACCGACTGTATCATAAGGTAGACTGGTCCTTTGACATACAGAAAATTGTCTAATAGTGAAAAGTTTCGGCCTAGGTCAGCCTGTGCAGACTGCCCAGGCTGACCTGGGTCGATACTTTTTGCAGATGCAGTAAGCCCCGTTTTCACAGAGCATGGCTCAAATATATGTAGCTCACATATTTCTGTAACTACATACAGGAGTATGGTTCTGTGCAGGGATTACCCCTTGAAATGTAAAATGAATGAGGGTTAAAGCATCTCCATTATGCATAATACCAAGCAAATCATCACTCTCATGATCCATAAACTCCATTTTGTCTGATAATCAACTGAATCATGAGATAAACTGATCCTTGATCATGCAGAAAATTGACCAAACAGATAGCAAAAAGTTTCTGTGCAGGTCAGCTCATCGCAGGTTGACCTAGGTCAATACTGTTTGAAGATGCCCCCTTTTGAGAGAGTGCAGCTCAAATGAATTGATCTTTCATAAAACAATTCTGTGTCTAAACTACCCAATGGAAGAAGGCTCTTGAATACATTGTGGGAAAAGGAGAGAATGCTGGTAACCAACTTTCATTTCTTTTTTCCAGTAAATTTTCTACCTTAACAAAGAAAAATCCCATTGTTTTTGCCACAAATAATTTTGTCATCTGAGACTGCTTTCAGTATGAATGATTCTAAAAAATTGTATTGCTTGCTTAACTCTTTACTAAATGACAAAATTTTGGACCATTCCAAATTTAAAGCATTTGTAGATAACAATTTAAATTTGACTGAAATGACAGAATTTATTTTGGATAGAGTAGAAAATATAGCGGGTAAAGGAGAAAATGCTGGTTACCAGCATTTTCTTCTTTTCCCACTATATTTACAAAAGCTATCTTTGTTTGGGTTGTTTTAACTCGGGACTGTGTGGTACATTGTTAATTCTACGAGGTGACAAAATTTTAGACTTGTCTAAATTCAAAGCATTTGTTAGAAAAATTCAGTTACATGTATTTGAGCTACACTTGATATGTCATCTTCACAAGCTCACAATATATGGGTAAGATTTTGTTAAAGTTTTAGAATATTTCTCTATTTAGAGCAGTTTTATCTTGGATCTATAACATGTGCTTGTGTAGTCAAGAGTATGACCCTTTGGAGCACCAAAAAAACCCAACATTTTCATTTTTTTGCATGGTTTTTAACCCTTTACCAAACAATCCCTAGTTTTACCGACTGTACGAAAGAAGCCTTTTGAAAAGGTGGGAATAGGAGAAAAAAGCTGGTAACCAACATTTTCTACCCCTTCATAGACAGAAATCATTCTTTGAACTACATTTTATTTGTCATCTGCAAATGCTTTCCATTTGGTCGAGTCTAAAATTTTGTCATTTAGTAAAGGGTTAACAGTGTTTTCAACATTAAGTCATATCGTGGCAGGTAGCGCACCTATCCATGCTTTCCAAGGTTTTGAATATCTCAGGAAAGCAGATCAAAGACCAGACTGCATGTTTTGTTGAGTCGGATCTTTATCTACACTGGCCCGAAAAGCAACTATAGTTGTGAAAAGTGCTTCAAGGGTTTGATAAAAATCTTTTTTAGTTTCAGAAGTTGCATTTTTAGCTTAGCAAAGAGATTCACTTCATGTATTTGGAAGTGATAGAGTTGAAGTGTAATCCGAAATTGTGATGTGTTTTTTTTTCTTGTGCAAATATTGTGCCAGAATATTGAAAGATCAATACTTATAAAATTCTATTGAAGAAAGGAATTAGGCTTATAATTATGTTATGTCACTGTAATATGTCCAGGATGAACATGTGTAGGACAACAGAAAACAGCGTGAGACATGGAGAAATTCTTTATCAAAGGCAGTTTGCCTATGTATAACTAAGTTTCAGTGATTATGGAATTCCAGTTTGATCAAAGTGTTATTTGTACAAAATTGATCTTTCTTTTCAGAATATCTGAAATATGATACATGTATATCCTAAAATTGCATCATGGGTTCAGAGCTTAGCCACAATGACATGAAAGGATTTGTTTATACAGCTTTAAGTAAAATATTTATTTTATATTGGTGATGTTTACAAGGACCTGTCATCTCCGTCTTCATTTTTCATATCATTACATCCTTTTCATTGTTTCAACTTGGTTTAACCCTAAGGCTGCTAAATGGGACTCACTGACCTTTTGTGGACAGTGTAGATCAAGATCAGACTGCACAGAATGTGCAGTCTGATTTTGGATCTCTACTGTCTGATAAGTAGATATTTTTCTCCAAAAACTAAGTTTGAAACAGCATTATTCTGATTTTTCTTTTATTATCGGCTTGAAAGTTTCATGTAATTTATTTAGCAGGATAGGGATTAACCCTTTACAAAGGAACTCTGAGAGAGAAGGCATTTTGAAAAGATCTTGGCAAAAGGAGAAAATGCTGGTAACCAGCATTTTCTCCTTTACCAACAATGTTTTCTGTCCTCTCAGAAAAAAAAAAAATCCCATTTTTTGAGCCAAATTTAATTTGTTTTCTGCAAATGCTTTCAAAATGGATGAGTCTTAAATTTTGTCCTTTGGCAAAGAGTTAACCCTGTACCACACAATGTTGACTTTCAACAACCTACATGAAGAAGGCTTTCAAAAACATATTGGGAAAGAATAAATGCTTGAAACCAACATTTTCTCTTTTTCCCACAATGCTTCTACCCTTTCAAGGACAGTTTTCCCCATTTGAACCATGTTGAATTTATTATCTGCAAGTGCTTTAAATATAGACCAGTCTGAGATTTTGTTGTATGGTAAAGAGTTAACCCTTTTCCTGCTAAATAAGTTTAATAAAACTGTCAAGCCAATAGTAGAAACCCTGAATAATATTTCAAACTTATTTTTGGGGGAAAAATATAAAAATATGTATCCATATTGGACATTATAGATCCAAGATGAGTCTGCATGGTCTGTTCAATCTGATCTTGATCTACATTGTCCGCAAAAGGTCAGTGAGTCTAGCTTAGCAGCTTAAGGGTTAAAAGGGTTAACAATGATCACTTTACATCATCATGCACTTTGTACTTCATTTGTATCATCTTTTTTGATGTTGAAAATCCAGCTAGTTTTGTACAAGAAAACCAATTGTCCATGGTAGTATAGTCTTCCTGTCTATTTGCCTGGTTGTTAATCCCTTTCCCATTACAAACAATAGATGCTCCGTAACCCTGTACGATCTGGAGTTTTAAGACCTTGAAAAATAAGGCTTATGAAAAAATCATGGGAAAAGGAGGAATTTCTGGTTACCAACATTTTCTCCTTTTCCATGATGTTTTCTACCCTTTCAAGACAAATCTAATCATACAAGTCACATTGAATTTGTCATCTACAACATGTCTAAATTTTTGTTGTGTGGTAAAGAGTTAATTAATGCTTTACCAGACGACAAAATTTTAAACTCATCTAAATTGAAAGCATTTGGAGATTACAAATCCAATGTGACCCAAATGTTGACATTGGTCTTGGAAAGGGTAGTAAACTGTACAAAAAAAAGAGAAAATGCCATTTAGCAGCATTTTCTCCCTTTTCCCTGATGTTTTCAAAAGTCCTCTTTGATCTGGGTCATTTAACTCTTTACCACACGACAAAATTTTAGACTGGTTTAAATTGAAAGCATTTGCAGACTACAAAATAAAGGTGATTGAAAAATTGAAATTCAATCTGGGAAGAGTAGAAAACACTGTGGGAAAAGGAGAAAATGCTGGTTACCAGCATTTTCTCCTTTTCCTACAGTGTTTTCAAAAAGCTTCTTTCACAGGGGCGTCAAAAGTAGGGATTGTGTGGTAATGGGTTAAACTTGTGTTTGGTAAGCAAAGGGTTAATCCTTTGCCAGAATACAAAATTTTAGACTTGTTTGAATTGTAAGCATTTGCAGACTACAGATCAAATGTGGCACAAGAGATAGGATTTGTCTTTAAAAGGGAAGAAAATAATTTTAGTGGGAAAAGGGGAAAATGCTGGTTACCAGCATTTTCTCCTTTTCCCACAATCTTTTCATAAGTTATTCCCTTTATGGTCATTAACTCCTTACCACATGTCAAAATTTTGGCCCAGTCCAAATTTAAGCATTTGTAGATGACACACTAAATATTACACAAAACATAAAATTTGTCTTCCAAAAGGTTAAAAACATTGTGGGAAAAGAAGAAAATGCTGGTTACCAGCATTTTCTTCTTTTCTCACAGTGTTTTCAAAAGCCTTCTTCCACAGGTTTGTTAAAAGTCGGGATAGTATTGTAAGCATTAAAACATTGGAATGTTTGGTAAAGGGTCAGCCTGAAGAACAAGTTTGACCCTTTACAACATATTACCGAGTTTTAACGACTCATTTTCTCCTTTTCCCAAATGTTTTCTACCCTACCCATAACAAATGTCAGTTTTTGATTCACATTTATTGTCATCTGCAAATGCTTCAAATTTGGACAAGTCCAAAATTTTGTCTTGTGGTAAAAAGTTAAAATAAACAGATTAACCCTCTTGATCTATAAATGCAACATACAACACTCCTATAAAATTTAGTTAGGTGGTTAGGGATTACAGTAAATAATGTACATGTAGTTGTTAAATTGTTAAAAATTTACGTAAGGGGGAAATGGGATAGAAAACTTGGTCACAAAATCTGTGGTATACATGTATTCCAGTTGTTAAATAAAACATACTATTTTCAATAAAATTTTTTTGTTATTCCAATACCAAAAGATCCTGATGTTTTTTTTTATAAAAGCTTAATGAAGGACACATTTGAAAACAGTGAAGCCAATGCTGCTTACCAGCTTTTTCTCATTTTCTTACAATATTCATGAACAGGGGATTGCTGGTTTGAATCCCCAGCTGAACCAATTTCTTTCTGAGGATCAATAACTGTCATTGTGGCAGGTTTCATTTCTCTCTCACTGCTGATCATTGTTTCGGCAATGTGGGAAAGCAGCCAGTGGCTTGGGAAGAATATTGTGTGAAGTACTGGTACAGAAACTACAGGAAAGCATTATAGAAGAACTTGCTGCCACATTATAACTGCATTAATGTTGAAAATGGCGTTCAACAACATACAATCAAATCATACAATATTTTCTACCCTTTTGAAGACACATCCCATATGTAAACCACACATTTGTTTTAAGCTCAACTGAGAGATGTATAAATAGGGGTTGTAGAACAATTTTCTGGATTTTTCTCGATTCGTCATTCGTACGTTTTAATTAATAATCGTTCGAGGGAATTAATTTCCGTCGCAAGGTTTCATCGCTAGTTTTTCCCTTTGTTTCTCCTTATTTTTTCTCTCTTTAAAATTCGTCTACTTCATAGCCCAGTTTTCGATTTTTTCGTTTAAATTTTCTTTTCTATATATTTTCGTTTAATTTTCGTTTCTTTTAATATATTTTTCGTATCGTATTTCCCCTAGGGTATCCCCTGCGCTCCCTTCGGTTCGCAGTCCTTTCAGGACGTACTCGTTGTACCCCCTACAATCGCTGTATCCCCACAATCGCTGTAGTCTCTCTAGTCTTTCTATCTCTCTGGTCTTTCTATCTCTAGACGGGCCCGTGTAGTTTCGCAAAGATCGTAAGATTTGAAAGGATTCCGAGGTCGTAGAGGTTGTCGAGTCTAGGGACTCGTATGGGTTCGTACGGATACGGAGTATCCCCACGAAACGTAGTTTCGTAGACGCCGTCTCCCCTTTCGGGTCGACGATGTTTTTGAGGCTGTTGTTGGGAGACAAGGGACTTGTATGGGAGACGAGGGAAAAGAAAGGAAACTAAGGAAACTAAGGGAAAACGAAAAAAAAATAGCTTTATTAATTAAAACGTATGAATGACGAATCGAGAAAATCGGGAAAAATCCGGAAAATTGTTCTACAACCCCTATTTATACATCTCTCTCGAAATTTTTCTAGCGATAGTCCAAAGGGGGAAAAATGGTTACGTATCTTTAGTAAAGATATGTAACTTCATTTTTAATTTATATTTTAAAGATTAATCTATCTGCTATTTTGGCCTTCGGATGTTGTATTTTTTCCCCTATTCTAATACGTATAGGGCTTATTAGGTTTTTCAAGTCCATTTTCTCGAATTCGTCTTGTAAAAAGTATCCCCAAACTGGAAATTGGTTTTCTTTCTCGTCTTTCGTAAGATATAGTAAAGTCTTTACCCTACCTCTGAATTCTTTTCTCGAATAGGCGTAACAGTCGTAGTCCCCCTCATCTAATTTTCTAGTTTCCGTAAATTAACCGAATATTCTTTTTCTTCTAAAGTAGGTATTCTTTTTTCTTCGATTTTTCTTTTCGTTTCTTCTTTTCGTATATTCTCTTTTACGTATTTCGCTAACCGTCAATTTATACTATCTATGTCAATTTCGTCGGGAAACGAAACTAATTTTAATCCTCGTAAGTCTTTCTTAAGATCCGTACTAATGACTTCGATCGCTCCTCGCGGTATATAGGAAACGGGACAATCATTTCTATATTTAGTATCTTCTTTCGGAAGACTCGTAAAGATTTTTTCTCCTTCGTTTTCCAAGATTTTATTGAAAAGCGTGGTCGAAAAACATACGTTTTTTTCTTTCTTTGCGTCTTCCCCATCACCATTGTAATAGTAAGCTAAACGTATACAACCGGTTTTGTTCATTTTACTAGGAGGGTATTCCTTGTACGCTTATACGTATATTTTTCCTATTTTTCTTAATATGTCGTCCAATTCCATCGGGGACGGGCAGCATTTAAGATCCCCTAATCCTACCGATTTTTTTCTTTCTTCCAGTTCTTTCACGTTCGTTTTCATTCTTTCCAAATGACCAGGAAGTCTTTCCAATTCTTTTCGTTCGATTTCTTTCCTTTTTTCGGATTCTTTCTCGATTTCTTCTTTCGTTAATATATCGTTACGCTTTCGCGTATGGTACCAGACTAATTTTCGCTCGGTATTTTCGTAGTATAAAGGATTATTTATTTTTTTATATCCCGGACTACTCAGATCTCGATTCGTTTCCCGGCGAAATGTCCAACGAATATAATTAGTATCGGGTAATGCCTCGTTCAGTTCTTCTATCTTTTCGTCATATACTTTCTGAGGAGCGCTCGTAGGCGTTAATATCGTCTTTCCTTCTCGTCTCGCGACATAGATCGGTTTAGATTTGACGAACTTCTGACCTTTATCATCTTCAGCGATTTCGATTTCGCAAATATAGATCGGCAATCGATCGAAACCGAAATACAACGAATGATGTTACGAAATTCTTCTTCCGTAAGATCGCGAGTTTTCCCTTTCTTGCGAACGATAGGATCTCTAGGTTTGATAGAGATTCTTTTCGAGTCTTTCTTTTCCTTTTTCTCCAGGGTATCCCCTATAGGTTTTTCGGACGATTTTTTCGAATCTTTCTTTTCCTTTTTCTCCAGGGTATCCCCTATAGGTTTTTCGGACGATTTCTTCGAATCTTTCTTTTCCTTTTTCTCCAGGGTATCCCCTAGGAATTCTTTCTTCTTTCTTTTAGATTTAGTCCCTCGATATTTTTTATCTAAATTAGTCGTAACACCCGCGAATCTCCCCGTTAGTTTTGACGCGTACCATACGTGAGTGACCGTATTAGTCGTTTTGTTCGCGATGATGAAACTTTTATTAATGAACGTGGCTAATCTTTTCCATTGTTCCGCGCCCGGTTGTATATGGAATATCTTTAAATTCTTGACTAAGTCGAATTCCTCTCGAAGAAGTTTTAAATAGTTTACGTTACAATCGAATCCGAAGATAGAAATTTCCAATCTCGTTAATCCTTTCTCTAAGACGTTCGGATGGCGAAACGTTTTCTCGAGATGGGGGAGATAGCAATGCGCGTATTCCGCCAGATGACTACCTTCTTTATTTTGTACGTTTCCCGCTTCGAAATTAGCCACGATTTTATTATAATATTTAACCGCGTATCTGACGCTTCCCGAATGTTTTAGATATTTAACGATATTTTTTCCGGCTTTACGATCCGTGTTCAGTAAAATAGGCATCTCGTTAAATTCTTTAATTTCTCGGGGATTAGAGACGTCCCCTTCTTCGCGAAATTCCGAACGTTTAAAATGCGAATACAAGGCTTTTCTTTCCAATGTCCCCGAAAAGTCTCTAGTATAGTCTATGGAGACTAATCCGAAACCCCTTTGATTAAGTTTGTTCTCTAGGTTACTCAAAGAATTTAATACGATTCTAATAGGCAATTCGGAAGTATCTATTTTATATTTAAAAATCGCTCCGGGAGTTAAGACTTCTTGACCCGGATTGTTGAGATGATGATATTGTTTATAATCTTTTAACGCTCTGTAATCTGTTTTCTTTTCGATTTCTTTAATATCGTTAGCGATGTCCCCGCTCGAGCTCCTATTTAACGTGAAGACTATTTTTTGCTCGATTTTACGGTTCAGATGGCTGAAAAGTTCCGTCGTAATCGATTTAATGAGCATGACTAGGGATTTTGCCGGACTATTCTCTCCGGTTATAAAATTAACGGTTTTTCCTTTTCGTACCACTTCTTTTTCGTGAAGATATCCGAATACGTATAAATCGTCTATGAAAGGGGGTAATCCTTTTAACGGTTCTAAACAGCATAATCCTTTCGAATCGGACGTATAGTCTACTTTAGATATATCCAAAACGAGGTTGGAATTCAAAGTATTGTCTACGATTAAATGGGGAATGACGCGATCTAATGACGTACATCCCAATTCTTTTAACGGAAATTTGATCGTATCCGGCGGATTCTCGACGCTCCTATTCATTTTACAGAACGTACTAAAACGCTTAAGCCAAATACTTTTCCTATAGAAATCGGAGTTTATATATCTAAATTTAGATATGTAAACTTTTTAAAATACGGGCATGAATTTGCTTCCGTCGGCTTTTAGCGAAAATATTTTGTCCGATATTAATACCGCGTACGCCGTCGTATTTGCATCGACTGGTTCTCCGAAGACAAAATCGGCTTGAACCGTAACTGTACCGGCTTTTAAAATATCGTCTTGTTTAGACATATCGAAAACGAATATTGGGTAGATTTCTTTAAAATCTATATAATTAATACCTATGTTCGACACCTCGCTATTTATACTATCTATTTTAGTTCTAAATTTGTCAGCGTCACGATACGCTCTAGCGTATTGATTAGTTCTAAAATTCATACTTCTATCGTCTTGAGGGTATCGCCTATCGTTAAGGGTAACGACGGCATTCGTTACTAATAAATGATCGAAAATGGAAGGATTTCGTTTTTGATCTTCTCTATTTTTTTTTTTTTGAAAACCTACGATTAAGTATCTAGGTCGCTCGTTTATAGCTTTCGCGGCAAAAATCCATGACCAACTCGTAGAATTTTGCGCTATGGTTACCGAATCGCAACGTCTATGAGCAAATCCTATTTTTATTTCGGTTCTATTCGCGACGTCGTTTAATATCGCAGTTTCTCGTTGAAGCAAAGGTTTTACGTGAGGATTAAACCAGGATAATTTTCTCAAAATTACTTTCCCATTTGCGCATATGTCATTACCACCAACTATCCTATTAGTTTTAAATCTCGCTTCATCGCCACCCTTTCTCGTAATTTTTAATTGTTGTTTAACTCTGTATAAGATTTCACGGTAGTATTCGCAAAACCCGAAAATATGCGTGAGCGGAATATTGAATGAAAAAGTTCCTTTACCCGCATCTTCAGAATTTTTTATGACGTATTCTTGCCTTTTTTTGAAACCTTCACTTTCAATCGTTCCTTTTTTCGTATCTTTTACCCAGCATTGAAGTAGACCGGGGCTCTCGAGTAATCTTCCTGATAGTTTAGCATTCCTAACATCGTCGTCGCTTGTCCGGGGTATTGAATGTTTTCGATTTCTCTACCCGAAATTTCGTACGTGATATTACGGAATAGATTCATGATGCCGTTATGTGCGAAAGTAATTTGATCGCCATCGGCGAAAAGGGTTTCATCAGCTTTCATGATTTGTCCTTCTATATTTAAAAAACTTTCATGCAGATGGGTATAGACGCTTTGTGCTTCCAAAGTTATATAAATATCTCCTTGGTTATTTAACGCATTTCCTCCTACTGATGGTACGTGCTCGACGTATTCGTATTTTTCGGTATCTTCATCGACGTAAATCTCGTTTTTCCATTCGTAAATTTTGGCCGACATGTTTAACTTAGAGTAGATTAAATTATTTTAATTCCCGCCCCGTTTTTCTTTTTCGCTATTAAGTCGTCGATTCTTTTACTTACTATTCCCGAGACTTTTTCGCTTCCTTTTTGTAAAGCCGCTTTTCCGATGTCAGTAGTGACTTTTTTAACCGCGTGCTTAGCCATATCTTGAGCGGCTTTCGACGTTACGGTAGATATTGCTTTAGAACCCGCTTTACCTAATGTTTTACCTACTAGGTCTACTATCGGTCCGAAAAAATTGGTGCCCCCGTAAATGTATTGTTTTTCGTAACCTCTTTGATTTTGCTTTACGATCATTTTCATTAGGGGGCAAAAAAATGTCTAGAGGTCGTGAGCTAACGAATCGTATTGCGTTCTGTCTATTTCTTTTTGTCTGAGTAATTCGTCTAAAATCGAGATAATTTCGTTTCTTAACCCGGTATTACCCACGTGTCTGCTTCCTAGTAAAAGCGTTAATCTATCGACTAAAGCCTGAGGATCGCTCGGAAGGATTATAGTTCCTTGTCCAACAGTAGGTTCCACTTTTTTTTTTTTTTTCTTTTTCCCGGTTTGGACGTATTCCTAAGCTATTTCGTAATTTTAGGAGATTCTCTTCATCTTTTTTCGTTCCGTAATGACTTTTCCAGTTACCGACGACACTTTGTAGTTGCTTTTGAATTTCCGGATCTTTTAATTTTTCCTCGTCCATACTAAGAAATCTAGTATACCATTGTCTTCGATGAAACTTAGCCCATTTTTTTCTTAATTGATCGGAACCGGATGAAATTTTGGTATTGGGACTTTTTGCTCCAAATTTCTTGCCTTTGAAAAGAACGTTAGAATCATGCATGATCCGATCAAAGTCTCCTCGCTTCCGAATTTTTTGCACTATCTTCCGAAGGATTCAAAGAGAATAATAAGTCCATTAATTCTGGTGTTCTATCGTATTTCTTTTTATTGTAAATTATTGTATCTTTTTTGAAAGTAATAGGGTTATCTCCTAATTTAAGTTTCTGATCTTCTATTTTAAATAATGGCCCGAAATTTTTTGATTCACTGACGATATTTTGCATTATTTCACCTAGTTCCGAATCTCCGATTATACTAATTTTTCCTTCCGAGTCCGTTACGGGGATGAGATCTTCTTCCGTTGATTCTATCATAGGGGGAAGCGATTCTCCGGCTTTTTTCGCGATTTGTTCGGGTAAATATTTCAGAATGTCGGGAATACCTTTTACTTTTTCTTCGACTTTTTCTATCCGCGAAGTAATGGGTTTAAAAGTTTTCTCCATTTCTTCCGCCTTGAGATAATCCGCCGTATTTAATTCTCTATCCATTTGCCGGATTCTTCCTTTCATAGCTAGATAGTCTCTAACTAAGGAATTCCGTTTGGAGTGGTCGGTAATTCGTAAAAATGACATTTTTTTAATATTTAAAAAAATTCTCTCTCGCGGACAATCGGAAATTGGGAAATCGTAAAAAATTGGACATCGTAAAAATCGGACATCGTAAAAATCGGACAATCGTAAAAAATCAGTCAATCGTAAAAAATCGGACAATCGTCTCTAAACTAGGATAAGTTTTTCGATCTAAATCCGTCATTTTTTTAAGCGTTTAATTTTTAAAATATCGCAATTCGCAGAATGGATTACCATCGGGAATGGTTACTTTGTTCGAGTTAAAATTGTAAAGGTAGGCGACGATATCTTTCATTTCGTCGGAAGAATACAACCCGTTTAAGATCGTTAGAGAATCTTTCCAAGGCGTAGAAATAGACGCGATTAATATTCCTCGAGACATACTATATCCGAAACCCAAAGACAGTCTTTTTCCTTCTTTCGGGGAAATCACGATTTTTTCATGAGAATAAATATCCCACGTCGTATGATCGATTTCTTCCGACGCGAACGAAGCTTTTATTCTTCTTTTCGAAGGGGGGAACGAAACGTTAAAAGCCGGCTTCCAATGTATAGTCTTAGGTTGAGAATTAAAATCGGGACGTTTTCTTTTAATATTCATTTTCTATACAAAAAAATATTTTATAATAAAATATTTAAGAGAGGAATATTATTAAACGGGGAATTGTCCCCTAATAGTAATCCGGTTCCGTCCTGTATTCCTTTCCCGTCGGATAGGTATAACCCGTTTCAGTAATGTTCTAATCCTCTACCGGTATAAGGTTTAAGATACAGTCCTTCTCCGTCCGTTTGTATTTGGGCTGCAAGGGGACCCTTTTTCAAATACAGACCTTTTCCCATGATTTTATTCATTAAATTGGCCCCGGCCAACCCTAAAATTCCCTTCGCTAACGGCTTAAGAATTTTCGGCGCGGCACTCGATAGAAACGGAAGCGCTCTACTAGCTATTCCCATTAAAGCCCCGAGAAATCCTCCTATTTGTTCGCGGTTACGGTTCAATTGGGCTTTCGATAGAGTAATCTGAGTCCAGCAACCTTTCGATCTCGCTTTTTCCATTTTCGCTAATTGCGTCTTCGTAAAATATAATTCGTCGGGTCCTTCCATTTGGGAAGGGGATAGTCTTACGGTCGCGGAACTGCGATCTCTAATAGCTTTCGCTATAGTTTTCTTTTGTCCGTTCGTAAATGAAACGCCTTTTAACGTATATTCAGTTACCATTTTTAAATATATAGATTTTTTAAAAATTTTCTAAGATGAAAACGTATCGTAATTTCTTCTCCCCTAAAATCTAATATATTACCGTTTTGATCGGTGATCGTTACTTCTAAACTATCAATTTTATCGGCGTAAATGATAGGAAGGTAAATAGGATGCGGGGGATTTTCGACGATTTTATAGCCCGGAGCGACTTTAGGAAAAAACTATAGATTGTGCTAGATAGGCGTTCTCCGAGGTAACTTCCGCCGATGATATCGACGTTGACGATGATCAAATTTACCAGAAGAATTTGCACTATACGGTCGCTTACGTGATAGCTGCCTTCTAAAATTTTTTCGCTAAATCCCAATAATTTTCCTAACGAATTAGGTATACTGAAATCTATCCTGTATCCATCGTTAATAGTTACGGAAGATTTAAGGGTATGTTCTTCCGGATCTAACCTAATAGGATATTCATCGTTCGTAGGATCGTAGTCCCCGTTTTCTTTCAAGTGTCTTTTTAGTTCTTTATAAATATTATCTATATCGTAGCTACCTTTAGGAAGAGTAAATTCCTTATACCCAGTAGGATTCCAATAAGCGAACGTATTATTACCCGCGTGAATATTAGGAATACTATAATACGTTTCGAGATTAACGAGAGCCATTTCCCAATAAGAATTTCCTAGATCGATATGGGGGAAAAAATTCGTCCTAAACTTCGTCGTTTGATCCGTGACTATGATTTGTTTAGATATCATTTTTAAAAAGATTTAAAATATTTTTTCTTACGTATTTTAAAAATGGAGAACGTAATAAAACCCGTAGTAAAAATAGTAAGAAGAAAATCGATTACGGAAGAAGAAATAGTAGTAGTCAAGGACGAAGAAATGGGTGAGGAAACGACGACTATAACGGAGTCGACGATTACGACGATAGAAAAGGAAGAAACGGAGGCAGAGATTTAAAAAATATATAATATCTATTTTTTAAATTTTTTTCTAGGATTAATTTTAAGATTATGTTTGATAACGATCCGCTATTCTTACTAAAATTTCGACGTAAGCGGATATAATACCGGGATTATTTGTAAGCTGCGTAATATCCATATAGCAACAAGACATGTCTATTACTTCATCGATGAAAGAAAAATCAATTACTTCAATTTGCGGTCTTAAAACCTCAAGTGGGGTTATTTTATATCTTCATAAACTTTACAAGTAAAAATTCTTGAATCTGAGGATACATTGGGTTCAATAGAAAAATCTCTATAATTTTCGTCACCTACTCGCAAAATTATTTCCTTATCATCATCTTTTAAATCCGGATTATCCAGCCTACTTCCCTCTTTAACTTTACAATTATTTATCGCTATTTCTAGTCTGCACAATAAAGGTTTAGAATTTATTTCTGCAAATATATTCAAGTTAATAGCTCGGATTTGCCCGTACATAGGCGAAAAGAAAAATTTTGTGTCCCCGTTAAAAAAATTGAATTTTTTTCCTTTACTAAACTCTCCCATACTATTAGCGTTAATTACGGTTAAAGCGGGGTTTTTCGGAATATTTAAATTTTCGATCTTACTAGTATTTTCGTCCGTTAATCATTTAACTTTTTCGACCTCTTGATCGACGTATTCTTTAGAAGCCAGTTCATTTTTGTTTCTAGGCATTCGTACCCTTCCTATTTTATTTCCCCCGAAGTATATTTTATCTTTCGCTATAAATCCCCCATTTCTAAATTCGAAAGCATTCGCGGAATCGACGTATTCTTTCGTCGCGGCATCTTCGGGATTAGACGGTAAAGGTATATTTTTTACCGTATTACCCCCCCATATCTAAATTGCCGCTCATGGTACTGCTACCGTCTTGTCTTACGTATTTGTCGGCTATATACGCGAGAGATACTCTGAAACGATTCTCGGATCGTCGCCGTAGTCTTCTTGAATATAAGGTTGTACTAACTTGTTGATAGGCATTTTATTAAAAATATATATTTTTACGTAAAATATATATTTAATTTAGAGACCTTTAGGTCTCCGGGGAGGAACTGAAAGACCTCCCCTCTATTTTTCTTTTCGTTAAATATGAAACGATAGGTTGTAAACCGTACCCTCGAGAAAGATTTTCCAAAACGAAAATGCAGAGATGACCGCAGATACAAGAATTTACATCTTGGATCTGATCAGACGAATAGTACATCGGGGATCGTAAATAGACCTGCAATTCTAACGGCGGTTCAACTCCGTAGCTATCGAAACAGTACTTTGTCCCTTTATTCCTATACCACGTGACCCAATGCGTTCCCGATCCTTCCGCGTCGTCGAGATTTAAAATACCGCAATCTTTTTGCTCGTTAGATCTTTTGGGAAGGGAATCTCTGGAAAAAATACCTCTCCAACCTTCGAGATCTTTACAAACTTTTTCCAGATTGATATTCGAAAGTATTCGATTAGGAAGTTTAGAAGTTAACGTATTAGACAGACCCGATCCTTCGGAGAGATTCGAAAAATCTCCGGGATCCGAAAGACCCTTAAGTCCTTCTCCGATCTGAAAAGTCTCTATTTCTTCTTCTTGTCCTTTTAGTTTTCCTCTCCTTTTTACGTCTTTTTGTCTCTCGGCTTTTTTCTTAATGGCTTCGTGACCTCTACAAGCGTCTTCTTTCTTTCTAGTTCTCCCGAAATCTTTTAGGTTAGAATTCATAGGGCGTTGGGTCTTTTGAAGTTCTTGCTTGTAAAATATTCCGTCTACTTTATGGCCGTGAACGTCTTCAACGTGATACGTTATAGGGTCGGTTTTTCCTATTTTATAAACTTTATAAATTTCGCGCATCCAATTTTGTTCGTACCCTTTCTCCATATTCGCTTTAATTTTCGCTAATCTTACCTTGTCTCCTACGGCAATATTGTTTTTCTTAATCTTCTTTTTGATTTCTTTTTCCGATTTTCTTTTCCTCGCGAAAGCTTTTTCGTAAACGATATCTTCGTTTTCGGGACGACTCGCTTCTACGGGCGTCATTCCTATCGTACTATGTACGGTATTGTTATATTCTTCGACTAAAGACGGTATGACGTCGAGAATTCCTTCTTTACCGTGATCGGTCATATATTTCCAAATTTTTTCTTCGATCGTTTTTACAAATCTTTCGGCAACGGCGGCTTTACTTCGACCGTCGGTATGATATAGGCTGATATCTTTGAAAACGGAAGCTCCCCCTCTCGGATCCGCAGTCGGTCTAAAAGGACATTCCTTTTCTTCGTGACGTTTTAAATTACCTTTCGTCGAAAAATATCTTTTGCAATATTGACATTGAAATTTAGTGACGAGAACTTCTTGAGCATCGCTATCTTTTTGGTTTCTTCGTAAAAGGCCTATGAATTCCAAACCCCGATTGGTCCAAAACTTTTTAGGTTTTTTTCCCGACGATTCGAATATATCGAGTAAAGCGTCTTTGACGTTGGTAGCCGTTTTTCTATCTCCTTTCATACGTACGACCCAAGCGTATTTCGAAAAAACGTCTAATACGACCAGAAAAGTAGGTTTAAGCGTACTCCCTTTAGTATATTCTTTTAATTTTTCTTTTTCTTCGTATTCCTTCGGTATAAACATTAAATCCGCGGTCCAAGTATCATCTATACCGGGAACAGCTACCTTTTTGGTAGGAAAGTTCCTTCTGACATTCCGATGCAATTCGTCGCCCAAGGTTTTTTCAACGGCGACTTTTTTTTTTTTAATAAACCTCGCCTTTTTCGAACCGCAAACGGCACAAGTACCTTTTAGCATTCTTTTGGAATTTTTCTTCATTTCTTCCGTTGGAGAATTCGTTCGAGTTTTACGTCGGCATTTTGAGCCATAGATCTCGGGGGGAAAACGTCGACTTCGGGATCCACCCCTTCTGCCCCATCTCCCATCCCCCATTTAGCTTTAGTACTTATAATAGGTCTAACGAACGCTCTATCTATTTTTTCTCGAAGAGTAGGTTTAACGATATGATCCAAAGTTTTTACCATATCGGCGTCGCAAATCACGTTTCTCATTTTTGTATCCGGATATTTTCTGTAGCAAATATCGTGAAACATAGACGCCTGATCGACCCTATTAATCGGACGATATTTCGCTTTCGGGGTTCCGTCGGGATTTAACCTTTTCTTCAAATCCGTTCCCGGTCCCGTAAAGTTATGACCTGGCAAATGCAATTCGATAGGAATATTTTCGATGATCTTGTTTACTATCCCGCCGCCATTTTTTTTTTTTTTTTAGAAACATCGTCTTTTTCGTACCGCAATCGGCGCAGGTCCCTTTTAGGATTCTTTAAGAATTTCTCGTCATTTCTTCCCTCAGAGAATTCGTTCGAGTTTTACGTTTGCATTTTACGCAATAGATTTCCGTCATCTTTTTATATTAATATTAAAAAAAATATGGAAATAGACGACTATTCGTGGAATATGAATACTAGCGTTAGAAACAATAGCACCATGTTTCCTAGTAGTATCAGGGGACTGATCATAGGAAGTTCGGGCTGCGGGAAAACGACGCTATTGTTTAATCTATTGTTAAAACCTGGTTGGTTAGACTACAATAAACTATTCATTTTCGGGAAAAATTTATTCGAACAAGACGAATATAGGATACTCAGGGAAGGATTAGAAGCGGGACTTACGAAAGAAGAACTGAACGAATTTTTTTACGTAAAGACGATATACGAGAATTGGGAAAACCTCTCAAAGAGCTATTTAAAGAAGTCGCAGAAGGAACTACGACGAATGGAGGACCGTCATCGTTCCTAGTTTTCACAACAACAGAAAAGACGTACCCAAACCGGGAGACTTAAATCGTAAAGACAAAAATTTAATGATCTTCGACGACTTAATGCTAGAAAAACAAAATAAATGCGAGCAATACTATACGAGGGGAAGACATAGTAACGTCGATTGTTTTTACCTATCGCAAAACTTTTTCGCTTTGCCGAGACAGACGATTTGAGAAAACGTGAATTTTATATGCTTCTATCCTCAAGACGATAGAAACTTAAGTATCCTTTATAATACGTACGCGTCTCAAGATATAGACGTCAACGCGTTTAAAAAATTCTGCAGAGATTGCTGGGATTTTCCTTACGGTTTCGTAGTCATAGATAGGACCAGTCCTAGGGACGGGGGAAAATATCGCTGCGGATTCAATCGGTTCTATATACCGCACGAATTGTAGAGATTCGTAAAATTTGCCCAGGAGGCTATACGTATAAAAATTACGTTACTCTCCAAAGAAAAGTAACGTAATTCTGAAAGAATCGGAGATTCAAAGAATCTCTAATCGCGAGAAAAAACGAAAAAAATGGCTAGGAGAAGAACCGGATATGACCTAAATTTCCAAAAGAACAGTAACGTAGTCGTAAAGACCCTGAGAGGATTTGAAAGAACCTCTCTTGGGGCTCGGGCTCCTATTTTTAGAAAGGCGCGAATTTTCTTTAATTCAAAATTTATTTGCCATTGTCGTCGTCATCGATAGTTCTAACCGACATAAGTTGTTTGTATTCGTAATCTTCGTCTTCTTCGGGTTTGCGATATTTTTCAATTTCTTTGACTAAAACAGCTAAAACTCTGATAGATATTCCGGATTCGGGAGAATTACGTTTTCTCCATATTCCCCCTACTTTAATGGTATAAACGCCGCTAAGAATACGATCTCTAAAGACATCTTCGTAATTTAGATTTTTAAAGCCTTTACCTGTAGGATCCTGACATTGGAAGAAAGTCGCGCCGAATTTCTTGGTATCAACCTTCACTTTGACGAAACCGTCCGATTCATATTTTTCTGAAAGTCCGCTTAATAGAAAATCTTCTAGTAACTTGTTGTACGATTCATCGTCGAAACTTTCGATGATCGCTTCTAAAAAATCTTTAAGTATATCGTTGTAAGCGATATTAATATAGATTGTTCTTTTCTGGTAATCGGTGATCGTTGGTCTATTAGGAGGACCCGACGTGTGTAGATTCAGGTAAACCCCTCGTCTTCCTTTCTTAAGAAAATCGCGATAGACTATTTCTTCTGATTTCTTCGAACCCCGAATCGTATTTTCTTCTCCCAACGTAAATATCGCGTTCTTCGACGTATTTTCGACGGCACTCATATTTTTTTTATATATAACTTAAATCATTTAAATTATATATAAAATATAAAAAATGAAACGTTATTCTTTCGTTTTCAACGAGAATTGTAATATCGCGGCGCCAAGGAAGCTGACATCTACGAATTTACGATTCGCGGGAGATCGGAGATCTCCTAAGGCGTCAACTACCCATCGGGTAAAATCGAAAAAAGAAAAACCTATAGAAACGAAGACTAAAAAATCCGCGTTAAACGGATATTTCAAGGAAACGCAATTTACTATCCCCGAAGGAAACGACGTCGATATAGAAGGCTATTTAAACAAGACGAGGTCTCGCATATTAAACGAATTCGAGAAGAATTCAGGTACGAAAGCGATCATGACTTTAGTCATGCAAATGAGAAAAGACGAACAAGTCGTTTACAAATATTTTAATTCGAAACCGCACGCCGTTTACCCTTGGAGCAACAAAGAAAAAATATACGAAAAACTATACAAAGAAGTCTTAGAATCTTTCGCAGGAAAAGAATACAAAGGTAGCGGATGGCGATTAATAGGAAACGAATGCATTTCTCTGAGTTTCGGGAAATACGTTCCTTTTATGGGCGGTTGTTCCCGGGTAGATTTACCCGAATGGCTTAAAGGAAAGAAAGCGTTAGTATCCATGCATACTACTGATCAAAAATGTTTCTATTGGAGTATATTACGATTTTTTAATCCGGTCGAAAAAAACAAACGAAGAGTCGGTCAAGAATTAAAGAAAATTGCTCGGGAAGATCCCAATCGATACGCGGATTTTAGTGACGTAAACTATCCTACGACGAGCGACGATATAGAAAAATTTCAGGAGAAAAACCCCCATATACATCTCGTCATTTACGGCGTCGACGACGAAAATGAAAGAACGCCCGTCATATACGATGGAAAAGACTCTGTTAGATCTCTGAAAGACCCGAAGGCGAAAGTCCCGAGAATATAACTCTATTACGAAGAACATTTTTATTTAGTCGAAAATATTTCCAGATTGCTATATAGCCAAATTTCCAAATCTAAAGTCCGAAAAGAAGTTTGTTATAAATGCCAAAAAGTATTTTCTTCACCCGAAAAATTAGAATGTCACAAAAAGACGTGTAACGACGCTACTTTGTTAGAACTTCCTAAAGCTCCCAATCATATAGTCTCTTTCAAGGAAAAGAAAAATGGGGTATCTCAGGCTTTCTGCGTATACGCGGATCTCGAATCTTTTCTAATTTCGAATGACGAGGACAAGAAATTTCAGAAGCATAAACCTTCATGTTTTTCCTTTTTCGTAAAATCGTCCGACGAAGAGGTTTGCAAATCGACTATCTGTACGTATACCGCGAAAAACGACAAAGACGACGTCGGAAAGGTATTCGTAAAAAAATTAATGGCCGCCGTACACTAGCACGTTAGAAAATGGTACCAAAAAAAGGGGGAAATCACGAAGTTTACTCCGGTTTTCTTTCATAACTTAGGAGGATACGACGCCCATCTTTTCATCAAACAATTAGCCGCCTATAGTACCGGAAGAATGACCGTTTTGCCTTCGAACGAACAAAAATATATTTCTTTCTCGAAATATTTGACTGTTCGAGGTAAAAATCACGAAGTACGCTTTCTGGATTCCTATCGATTCTAGCGTCGAACAATTAGTGGGAGAATTGGGGATAGACGAACTGATAGAAACCGACAAACGTTTTACGGGGATACCCTCGCGTATTCTTCGGGGAAAAGGTATATATCCGTACGAATGGATGGATAGTATCTCTAAATTAAATAGTCCCAGTCTTCCTCCGATAGAAAACTTTTATTCTCAACTTCGCGGGAAAGGTATTTCTAGAGAAGAATACGACTCGGCGCTCGAAAGTTGGGAAGTATTTGGTTGTAAAACGATGAAAGATTTCCAGGAAATATACTGCGAACAAGACGTCCTTCTACTAGCCGATATTTTCGAGAATTTTAGGAAACTTAATATCAGAGAATACCGTACAGATCCTATCGAATGCTATACCCTTCTGGGCACGTCCTGGCAAAACATGTTAAGATATACGGGAAAGGAAATAGAATTAATTATGGATAGGGAAACGTACGAAGATTTCGAAAAAAGGAATTCAAGGGGGCGTCTCGATGTCTATCACTCGTCACGCAAAAGCAAACAATCGATACCTGTCCGATTATGATCCGAACGTCGAAAGTTCTTTCTTGTTTTACGTCGACAAAAATAACCTTTACGGAGACGCTATGAGCGAAGAATTACCGTACGCGATCGATAGGAAAATGAAAGACTGCGAATTAAAAGACTGGGAAAATTTCCCTTGCGCGGTCGTCGTAGACTTGGAAATACCTGACAGTTTGCACGATTTTCTAAACGAATATCCTATCGCGCCCGAACATATTACGAAAAACGGCGTCAAAAAACTCGTTCCGAACTTGAGAAATCGCGAAGAATATCTTTGCTATGGAGAACTGTTAAAGTTTTACGTCAAGATGGGAGCTAAGATTACGAAAATGTATAGGGGCTATATTTTTCGCGTCGAGAAATGACTCGAGCCTTATATCGAGAACAATACGAAGAAAAGGATGGAAGCGACGAAAGAGAAAAAATCTAGCGCAGTTTCGTTTTACAAGAAAGCTAACAATAGTATCTACGGAAAAACGATAGAAAATCCTAGAAAAAGGTGTAATGTAGAACTTACGAATAGGAAAGAATGAGCGGAAAAACTAGTAAGAAGTCCCGAATATACCAAATTTACGATATTTTCGGACAGCCTCGTCGCGGTTCATAAGAAAAAGACTATCATCAAATGTACCAAACCTATATACGTCGGTTTCGCGACTTTAGAATTGTCTAAACTTAAGATGTATCGAACGTATTACGACTATTTACTTCCCAAATTCGAGAATCGTCCGTCATTACTGTATACGGTTACGAACAGTTTTATCTTTCGCGTTCTCAGCGAGGATATTTACGAAGAATTTTCGAAAGATCTCGATACGAATTTCGACACGAGTAACTATCCGGAAAATCACCCTTTGCATAGTAAGAAAAACACGAATCGATTAGGATTTTTTAAAGACGAATGCAAAGGAAGACCGATTAAAGAATTCGCGAGCACCTGCGCGAAAATATATTGTATTAGAATGGGAGATACCGAAGACGAAAAAGAAAATATCGTCAAATGCAAAGGAATAGGCAATACCATGAAAAATGAACTTACGATGGAAGACTTTCTTTTTTGCGTCTACGACGGAAAAGAAAAAATGATAGACTTTAACGTCATAAGCAGTAAAAACGACCGTTAAGAAGATAGCGTTAACGCCTACGCAAGATGTTCGATACGTTTTAGACGACAAAGTGCATACCCTATCGGCGGGACATTATAAGTTAAAGGGGATAGATTTTAAAAAAAAATGACGATGAGCGCGATAAAATGCGTCAATCCTTTTTTACTCGAATGCGCGGTCAGCGAAACGGACCCGGAAAAAAGGAGAAAAATACTCGACTCGGAACGAATGGCTATTGTTCGCGGAAAACTACTATTTACGAAATACTGGACTATAGAGATCTCGAAGATCCATACTAGTCCGAAGAGATTTATAGAATTGTTAGAACGTAAAAATTCGGACGTCGAAGATATTAAAAACGAGATTAAAGAATACGAAAAAACGATGGGACGAAGAAAAACGGAAAAGGCGCGTTTCCTAGACCGTTGCATCGTCAATTTAGATCTTTCTTGGGACGAAAAAATTTACCTAAAATGTATCGTTTCGATCGGATTAATCTTTAATCTTTTCAAGGGGAAAATGGACGACGAAATATCCGATTTCGCCAGTCTTTTAAAAACGATGAAGGAACGAGGATATATATCTTAAAGAAGATATATATCTCTATATATCCCTATATACCCCCACAAATATTTTAACTCTTAACTGAAGATGGTATACAATATATCGGTTCCAGAGATCCGTACCATTGTTTTCTAGCTGCGATTAATCGTTCGATCGTTGTCCGTAATATCCGAAGTTGATGATTCTTTAGTTTATATAGTCTATACTTCTGTACGTATTGTTCTCTCATTTTGCTCCTTTTAAAATAATCGCTAGTAATACTGTATGTTCTCTCGGGTTTCGGGTCTACTTCGTTTAATAGACTATCTCGATAATTCGCTATTCTTACTTCGCATAGCCAGCTAATCGCGTACGTAAGCTCCCTTAGTTCCCCGTACGTACAATTCCATAAACCATATTCGCAATAATATTCCGTAAAAATATTACCTAAATTTTTATATATATATAATCTAAATCTCTCAGCCTTGTAAAAGAAAAACCCTTTTTTTCTTCTTCATCGGAAATATCGCTGTCATAAAAGATATCGCTATTTTCCAATTCCATTTTTCTATAACGATATTTTCCTTTAAATCGGAAACTATATTTCCCGCGTAATTTTTTAAAAAATCCTAACTTTTTTTGGGCGGACAACACCGGTCCGGTTCGGTAGAAAGGCTCCATCGGTATCTAGCTTCGAGTAAATCATTAATCGCTTTCTCTATTTCGCAAAAATCTCTATGATCTAAATTTTTTAGGTCGTATTTTCTCGCGAAAAAATTAAATGGCCTCTGCTCCCCTTTTAATAAAGTAATATCAAGCTTGTATCTGGGTCTGCGTCTCGGGAAATCTGCGCCATATAGGCCTTTACAATAATCGTAATACCTTTTTTTATGTAGGTATCTTATCGCGATTACAAGTCCCCATAATTTGTCGTACGATTTATCCCAAAAATCATATCTCGAGCAAACGTCTAAAAATTCGTGACCAAATTTTTTAGCCATAAAAATACGAAACTTCTCGAAATTGCCAAGTTCATCGCGATTTTCCAACTCCATTTTTCTATAGCGCCTTTTTTCTTTAAGCCAGTGTCAAAAATTCTCCAAAAAAAAAAAGTATTATAATTCGCCGGAATCGAATAGAATTTTTACTCGAATAAAATCTTCTACCGTCTTCATTAATTTTTTATGTAGCGGAGGTTTACGTATACCGTGTTCGATTAAATAATAATCTATCAAGTTTTCTTTAAAATAATCGTCGGTAATCCGATACGTTTTTTCGGGTATGGGGGTTCCTTCGTATAAATGACAAACGCAAAAACCTTCGTACAGTATTTCGAATGACCAACGTATCGCTAATGTAAGTTCCCTTAATTCTTTGTAATTTAATTTCCATAACCGATGACGATTGCAATCTTTATAAAAAAAGATTCCAAATTTCTCGAGCACTTCATTTCGGAAAACCCGTTCTTCGTTCGTCATTTGTTCGTCTTCAAAGTCAGAATCTGCTTCTTCGAAAGGTAAGTCTTCAAAACCAGAATCTATTTCTTCGTTAGGCGAGTCTTCCACTATCAAAGCTATATCCATTTTTTATAGAATATTTTTTCTTTAATCCAGATTAATATTTTTTTGATGTATAAATAGGGGTTGTAGAACAATTTTCCGGATTTTTCCCAATTTTCTCGATTCGTCATTCGTACGTTTTAATTAATAAAGCTATTTTTTTCGTTTTCCCTTAGTTTCCTTTCTTTTCCCTCGTCTCCCATACGAGTCCCTTGTCTCCCAACAACAGCCTCAAAAACGTCGTCGACCCGAAAGGGGAGACGGCGTCTACGAAACTATGTTTCGCGGGGATACTCTGTATCCGTACCAACCCATACGAGTCCCTAGACTCGACAACCTCTACGACCTCGGAATCCTTTCAAATCTTACGATCTTTGCGAGACTACACGGGCCCGTCTAGAGATAGAAAGACTAGAGAGATAGAAAGACTAGAGAGACTACAGCGATTGCGGGGATACAGCGATTGTAGGGGGTACAACGAGTACGTCCTGAAAGGACCGCGAACCGAAGGGAGCGCAGGGGGTACCCTAGGGGAAATACAATACGAAAAATATATTAAAAGAAACGAAAATTGAACGAAAATATATAGAAAAGAAAATTTAAACGAAAAAATCGAAAACTGGGCTATGAAGTAGACGAATTTTAAAGAGAGAAAAAATAAGGAGAAACAAAGGGAAAAACTAGCGATGAAACCTTGCGACGGAAATTAATTCCCTCCAACGATTATTAAAACGTACGAATGACGAATCGAGAAAATCGGGAAAAATCCGGAAAATTGTTCTACAACCCCTATTTATACATCTCTCACCTGATCACAAAGCATTAGTGTTATTCATACACTTTTGATCAAATGAGAAATATAGGGCCATTTTGGCCCTCTTGGTTGCAAATCCTGTTGTGAGTAATTCTAGAATTTTGTTATCATATAAAAAGTTTAGTCCATGACCCAAAGTTAAAGATACCAATAACACTGCAGTTTTCTGCTCTGCACAGTGGTTGATCACAGAACAATACATGTACATGTATTAACTCTTTACCAAACAACAAATTTCTGGACTGGACCAAATTAAAAGTATTTGTAGACAACAAATTAAATGTTGCTAAAATGACGATTTCTGTCTTTGATAGGATAGAAAAAATTGGGGAAAAAGGAGAAAATGCTGGTTACCAGCATTTTCTCCTTCTCCCACAATGTTTTCAAAAGGCCTCTTTCCCAGTCGTTAAAACCTGGGATTGTGTGGTAAAGGGTTAAACAACTGATATTTTCGCTAGATCTAAAATGTCTATAAAGGTATTGGAGAAACTACACCCTTAGTTCTTGACCACACAAAGAAAATGGAATCTGGTCAAAATTGAAAGTTTTTGCAGACAACAAGTTAAGTGTGGCTTAAATGATCAAATTTGTCTTTCATAGGGTAGAAAAACATTGTGGGTAATAGAGAAAATGCTGGGTACCAGCATTTTCTCCATTTCCCAATGTTGTCAAAAAGACTTCTCTCTCAGGGTCATTAAAACACTGGATTGTGTAGTAAGGTTTAACCCTTTCCCAAACAAGCCCTGGTTTTCACGTGTCTGCAGTACAAGTCTTGAAAACACTGTGGGAAAAGGAGAAATTGCTCGTTACGAGCAATTTCTCCTTTTCCCACAGTGTTTTCTACCCTTTTGGAGAACTTTGTGTCATTTTCATCAAATTTAAAATTGTCGTCTGCAAACTCTTTCAATTTGGACTAGTCTAAAATTTATCGTTTGGGAAAGGGTTAAATGAGAGTATCATGTTGCCTGTTTAACACTTTACTCAAGAATCCTGTGTTTTCCAGACCCTGGGTAATGCTTTTGAAATTATTTTTGGAAAAGGAGACAATGCTGGTTAATGGCGTTTTATCCATTTCCAACAATGTTTTCTCCTCTTTAAAAGACAAATCTCAATTTGAGTCACATTTGATATGTTGTCTGCAAATGCATTCAACAAGGATGCGACTAAAATTATGATTTTTGACAAAGACTAAATCTGTACCAAATGGCAAAATTTTGGACTGGACCAAATTGAAAGCATTTGCAGACAACAAATTAGATGCAGTTTAAATGGTAACTGTGTATTTGAAAGTGTTGAAAACAATATGGAAAAGCAGCCTTCTCTTTCAGGGTCTTTAACCCTTTTCCACACAATCCCTGGTTTTAACAATCCTGCAGAAAAAACCTTTTGAAAACATTGCAGGAAAAGGAGAAAATGCTGGTAACCAGCATTTTCTCTCTTTTCCTGCAATGTTTTCTACCCTTTCAAAAACAAATTTCAATTTTTGAGTCACATTTATTTTTGTCGTCTGCAAGTGCCTTTCATTTTGGACTGGTCTAAAATTTTGTCATTTGGTAAAGGGTTAAAACTGGGGATTGTGTGGTACCAAGTTAACACAAAAAACTCAGAAGACAACTGGTATTTTTTCTTGTATCTCACCACTTTCATCTGTATAATTTCTCCTCTGTAACATTGTATTATGTATTCATGTATTAAATTTGACTTCATGTTGGTATTTCATGGTTTACAAGGATGTTTACAAAGATGCCTGATGCAATGATTGAACCAATACATCATGTGTTTGAATTATTACATGCACAAAAAAAAAAATCAAGATTGTATTTTACTTTCATTTGGGTTTGTATTCACCAACCTTTCTTAACCCTTTCCCAAACAAGCCCTGGTTTTTACGGGTCTGCAGTACAAATCTTTTGGAAACACTGTGGGAAAAGGAGAAATTGCTCGTAATGAGCAATTTCTCCTTTTCCCACAGTGTTTTCTACCCGTTTGGAGAACTTTCCGCCATTTTTATGAAATTTAAAATATTCGTCGGCAAACTCTTTCAGTTTGGAAGGGTCTAAACTTTTTCGTCTGGGAAAGGGTTAAGAATGTTTTTAGACTTATTCTCCAGGATTTTCTAAATTTGAAAGTAACACAACTTCTGATTGGCTGAAACATTTCATTTAGCTAATCAGAAGTTGTCTTACTTTCAAATTTAGAAAATTCTAGGGAATAAGACTAAGAAGAATAAAAGAAGAGAAACATATTCAAATTTTGGGGTCTGAATTCCAATAAACTGGGTAAAATTAAAAACCACTGGATCAGAGAAGATTTGGATTTCTCCCATTGGCATTAGTGCTAAGTAAATAAATATTTGCATTGACCTTAAACCCTAGTAGTGCCAAGTAAACAAATACATGTATTTGCATTGGCCTTTAAACCTAGTAGTGCTACGTCTACAAATCTTTGCATTGGTCTTTAACCCTATTAGTGCTAAGTAAACAGGAATTTAGCTTGGCCTTTAACCCTTTACTGCACAGTGTCGCCTTTTAACACCCCTGGGAAAGAAGCCTTTTGAAAACATTGTGGGAAAAGGAGAAAATGCTGGTACCCTATCAAAGAAAAATTGCACCATTTGAGCCAAATTGAAATTGCCGTCTGCAAATGCTTTCAATTTGGACAAGGCTAAAATTTTGTTGTTTGGTTAAGGGTTTAACCTAGTAGTGATAAGTAAACGAATATTTGCATTGGCCTTTAATTAAACCAAGTAGTGCTACATCTACAAGTAACGGTAATCTTTGCACTGGTCTTTGACCCTAGGAGTGCTAAGTAAACAAGTATTTGGATTTGCCTTTAAACCTTTCAGTGCTAAGTAAATGAATACAGCATTAACCTTTAACCCTGTCAGTGCTACATCTACAAATCTTTGCATTGGTCTTTAATCCTAGTTGTGCCATGTAAACAAGTATTTGCATTGGCCTTTAAACCCAGTAGTGTCGAGTAAACAAATGCTTGCATTGGCCTTTAACCCTAGTTGTGCTATGTCTACAAATCTTTGCATTGACTTTTAACCCTAATTAAGCTGAGTAAGCAAATACATGTACTGACTATCTCAGTCCGAACTACCGTACAAATGCAGAAATTTGGGTTTTTTTTGTCAGAATATCCGACAAAGTAGTGGGGAGTGTATATTCAAGATCAGTATGCACAGTCTGAAATCAAGGTTCAGTGCTACAAACATTAAGGTGAAAGAGTAGAACAAAACTAAATGTAGACTTGTAAAATCTGAAATTGAGATTTCTGCAATAAAATTTTTTAATCATTTCTACATTACCATAGTACTAATTCATAAATTCGGGCATTCTCCCCATTCATCTTAAAATGTCCAAGAGTTATCTTGAAGTAAATAAGCTGTATGCTTAACTCTTTACTAAACAATCCCCAGTTTTTACTACCCATAGAGAGAACGCTTTTGAAAACATTGTGGGAAAAGGAAAGCCAGCATTTTCTGCTTTTCCACCATTTTCACAATCCATAAATCATAAGCCCTATGTGTTGTCCACAGAGCTATGAAGCTTTTGGTATATAGCAAGGGCTAACATGCACGTAGTTAAAGTAAATCAAAGGAGAAAAGTTTGCCTGACAGGGGACTCGAACCCATGACCCCCATGAACACTAGTACCGCAGCTCTACCAACTGAGCTAGCCAGGCAACTGGTTGTGAGTCTGCCCAATGTTACCTACAACATAGTTATTATAATCTAGCGTCAAGACAAAGAAACAAAATATGCTGATGATCTTCACAATAATTTATTCTTAAGTGTATTATATGAGAGTGGATAGAAAATATGACACTATAAAAATACAAAAGCGTAAGCATAGTCCCACTCCCATTTTGATTTAAAACAGTATACATGTATAAATATACATCTAAATATTTTGTGCATAGAATATCATTATGACCTGACAGGTTTTTGACAATCAAATGAAATAATTCATATATTTTAGGCACTTTTTTCACAAGCCATATTGCATAATCCCTTTACCAAAAAGTTCTGTGTTCAAACATTCCTTAGAAAGAAGAGTTTTGAAAACATTGCAGGCAAACAAGTGAATGATAACTCGCATTTTATTCATTTCACTACATTTGTTTTCTATTTCTAACCTGAGCCACATTTAATTTTATGCAAATGCTTTCAAAACAGAAAAGTTTCTATCGTCTTGTAATGAGTTAATTCTGTCCAAGTCAAAGAACTGGAATCAAATGGCATATGGTAATGATCTTAACCCTTTACCACACAATCCCGAGTTTAACGACCCTGACCTAGAAGCCTTTTGAAAACATTGTGGGAAAAGGAGAAAATGCTGGTAACCAGCATTTTCTTCTTTTCCCACGACGTTTTCTACTCTGTCAATGACAGCATTCATCATTTCAACAACATGTATTTTGTCGCCTGCAAATGCTTTCAATTTGGTTCAATCCAAAATTTTGTCGTTTGGTAATAAGTCAAAGCAGACTACATGATCTGTGCAGTCCGTTCTTAATGAATGCTATGCTATCCACAGAGGTAGCTTATCTTGCCAAGAGCAATACAACGGTTCTCCATTACCACAAACAAAATTACCTCTATACAAGACTATAAAACTTTAGACTTGATCCATATACAGAGCATTTGCAGCTGAAAACTGTGGCCAAAACAATGGAATTTGTCTTTAAAAGGGTAGCGAACATTGTGACAACTTCCCCAAGATGTTTTCAAAAGCCTTCTCCCTAGAGTGATTAAGACTTAGGTTTGTTCGGTAAAGGGTTAACCATTAGAGTGCCAACTAAGTCCCACAGAAAATTTTAGTAGGGAACAAAGGACCTACATGCTTAGAATTTGCTGCATTTTTATAGGCCGGATATCTCCTCTTTGTGGACAGTGGAAATCCATGATCAGACAGCAAGTTTTGTGCACACTGATCTTGATCTACCTTGGCCACAAAAGCAACTAAATTAGTGGAAGGCACCCCAATGGTTTATTTGGTCCCAACAACAAACTATCAGCATACAAATTGCTCATTTTCAAATCCTTCCAGTAGAATGGACATCTTTTGAAAACAGTGGGAAAAGGGTAATTGCTTTTTACAAGCAGTTGCTCCTCTTTCTGCTTCTGTTTTCTGTACCTAACAAAGCAGGCATTTTCATTCTCTTCAAATGCTTATCCTATGTTTCATTTGTGCTGCCAAAGAAAACAAGCGACCGTTACTTATTTGTATTTACTAATAATGATAGACTGACTTGTTTGCCCTTTTTTCTCTTCTACTATTCATCACACACAGTATGCACATGTATAAAAAGACTACATTGTACATATACAAATAGAAATAATGTTTCTGTACAAAATTCATGGTTATATTTTGATCCCTGTATTCTCATAAAAGGACTTTATCATTATGAAGTTAAATGTCAGACTAACAACTGTTACAACTGTAACATAATATTAATACATGTACATATGTTCTTTGTATATTTTAGCGATTTACATATGTGTATTTACATAATAATCATTTAACAAAACAGTTCCAAATGACAGGTTAATTTGTACAAAAACCAGGTTTTATCACAAGTACAAAATCTCAATTCAGTTCCGATACAAAACAAACTTTTAAACATAGGCTCTCATTGTTCTAAATTCATTACCTACTGAAACTAATTTACAGCAGACACCTTTAAAAACTTACATGTGTAAAGTAATACCGTTGCAAATGACAATCTAAGCATGAGTTTCAGATGCAAAAAATGAAACTCAGGGTTTGTCAACTCAAATTCATCCTTGGAAGAGAAACAAGTATGTTCTGGTGTTCTGATGGGTTGCATGCAAATAATTGAGCCATGATCTGGCTTAAGGGGGCTTAATGCATCTCCGTTATACCAATCAAGCCTTCACATAAATATGGACCCATAATAGGCACTTTTAACAACCAACTCGATCATGAAGTAGACTGGTACTTGGACATACAGGAAATTGACCAATACGAAAAGTTTTGGCCAAGGTCAGCTTGTGGGGACTGCTCAGGCTGACCTGTAACAATACTTTTTGCAGTTGCATTTAGGCCCACTTTTCACACAGCATGGTTCATTTCTAATGAATACCAGCAAAGTTGGTTTATGACCAGGAATTTCAGTGATGGTATCTTTACTCCTTTTCCACGCAATCTAGAGTTCATACAACCTTGAGGAAGAGGGCTTTTGACAATATTCTAGGAAAATGAGAAAATGCTGGCAACGGCATTTTCCCCTTTTCTAAGAATGTTTTCTAATACTCTAAAGCCACATCCCACCATTTGAGCAATATTTAATTTGTCATCTACAAATGCTTTGGATTTGAACTTTTCCCACAATACTTTCTATCCTGGCACAGCCAAATCCCATCCTTTGAGCCACATCTAACTCTTTACCACATCATCCCCAGTTTTTAATGACCCTAAAAAAGAAAGCTTTTGAAAACATTGTAGGAGAAGGGGAAAATGCTGGTAACAAGCATTTTCTCCTTTTCCTACCATATTTTCTACCCTTCCAAAGGCAAATTTGTATTTTTTAAGTCGCCACTATTTTTTCATCTGCAAATGCTTTCAGTCTGGAGAAGTCTCAAGTTTTGTTATTTGGTAACGGATAAATTTGTCGTCTGCAAATGCTTTGAATTTGGACAAGTTTAAGACGCTGTCCTTTGGTAATGAGTCACAGTCTACAAGACCCTTTCACCTTTTACCACACAATCCCGAAATTTAACAATCCTTAGGACAAAGTCTTTTGAAAACATTGTAGGAAAAGGAGAAAATACTGGTAACCAGCATTTTCTCCTTTTCCCACAATGTTTTGTCCTATCAAGAACGAACCTTACCATCTGAGCAGTATTCAATTTGTCGTCTACAAATGCTTTCAATTTAGGCCATTTACCATCTGATTAATATTTGTCGTCTGCAAATGCTTTCAATTTAGACCTGTCTAAAAGTTTGTGTTTTGGTAAAAGACTTTAAACTACCTTTATCTTTACTTCTAAATCTCTATAAATAATACTTATGTGTAATTTTGATTGAGACAATATATAGGATCAGAAAAAGGTCACATCAAAATATCACAATATCACCGAAAAGTCAGTTTATCACATTCATCATGATCACCACAAAAACATCACACAAAATTCTCATCACTGTTAGAGCACATGAGAAAAGAATCCATGAGCTTGGGTTTAATCAGCTGGTGGTAATCCACTGCTGTCATATCAGTGTTGGGGCAAAGGGCAAGAATTTTCCTCAAGGCAGCCTGAAATGCAAACAAGTAGTACAATATTGTTTGTTTTGTTTATACTTCTCAACAGAAAAATTCTTAATTAGATGACAAGGCTTTTGACTTAGCCACATTGAGAGAATTTGTTAAAAAAAAAAAAAAAAAACAGGTAAGATGAGGCTCAAATGATGGGATTTGTTTTCAATCCTTTATCGAACAATCCTGTGCTTTAACGACCCCCAAGGAAAAGGCTTTTTAAAATAATGTGGGAAAAGAAAAAATGCTTGTAACCAGCATTTTCTTCACTTCCCATAATGTTTTCTGCCCTGCCAATGACGAGTCCAATCATTTAACGAGAAAGGCAGATTTAATTTATTGTAGGCAAATGCCTTCAACATGAGGGGTGGGGGTGGGGGGAAGGGGGTGGAGTCTAAAATTTTGTTGTACTGATATAGAGTTAAATAGAGTACAGAACATGTGGGAACAAACTTAAAACTGGTTACCAACATTTCTCCTTTTGCAGCATTGTTTTCAACTGCCTTCAGCAGCATTGCAGTAACAATGAATTGTTTAGTAAATCTGTCACAAATAGCTTTCAAATCATCCATATAGAACAAATATATACAACATTAATTTAATTTCATGAAAACACATGAAAAAAATAGTCACAAAAGGAAAAGTTGCTTCAGATGAGCAATTTCTCATATTTCCTAAATATTTTCAAAAACATTTCCCTGCTAATCAAACAAAATTGTTTGGAGGAGATTAGAGAAAGAAATACTAGTATTCAATATTTTCACATGTAGCTGTCAGTGTTTACTTAGTGAAATTGCATCCTAATACTTAATCAAAACAAACAGTAATAATACTAATCCTCCACATCTCTGTCTGCACTATTTACTTGACAACAAAATTTTAGACTAGTCCATGTTGATAGCATTTGCAGATGACATACATGGCTAAAATCATAGGATTTATCTTTGATAAAGTAGAAACCATTGTGGAAAAAGGAGAAAAGCTGGTTCACCTTTTTCACAACGTTTAACCCTTTACCAAACAACAAAATTTTAGACTGAACCAAATTGAAAGCATTTGCAGAAGACAAATCAAGTGTAGATTAGATGGTGATTTATGGATTGGATAGGGTAGAAAACATTTCGGAAAAAGGAGAAAATGTTGGTTACCAGCATTTTCTCTTTTTCCCCACAATGTTTTCAAAAGGCTTCTTTCTCAGGGTCATTAAAAGTCGGGATTGCGTGGTAAAGAGTTAAAGAAGTCTTTTTCCCAAGTTTTGTTTAGTTACTGGATTATGTGGTAAATGGGTTAAAAGAGTGAAAAAACATGGCAAACTAAATTCCAGTATGTAAAATCAACAAAATATTGTGACAGTTGGAAGTTTCTCATAATGTCACAAATTTTCTGAAATTAAACAACTTTAGATCCATCAAAACTGCACAGGCATCAAATAATATAGGCTGAAATGACACTTACTCAATAAAAGAAATTAGAAGAATATTCAGACAGCAGAATTATGAATATCTTTATCTACAATTTACCATAAACAGACGCTCAATTTGTCTTAGAGTACACTTTTTAGGAACATTGTCACAAAAGGAGAAATCACATATGCAATTTCTTTGTTTAACATTTTTTTTAAGCATGTACCCTAGTTCATATTTGTGATCATTATTTCACAACACGCTTTTAAATCTAACTTTGTTGCAAAGAATATGGGGTTCATACAAGATCAAGATAAATTAATTTTGAACACTAGACAGAAAACATTTTCACTCATTGCGTTAACAATCATGAAATTATCTCTTTTTATGTAAATCAATTCTTTACTTGACAACGAAGTATTCAGACTTTTATCAAATTGAAAGCATTTGCAGATATGCTCAAAAGATTAGATTTGCTTTTGAAAGAACAGAAAACTTAGAGAAAACAAGACAATGCTGGTTGCCAGCTTTTTAACCTTTTTCCACAACATTATTAAAAGCCTTGTTCCACCGGGTTGTTCAAACTTGGGATAACATGGTGAAAAATGAAGTAAAATATCTATATCCCACAACAAGACAAACAAATTCCTCCACTCAATGCACAACAATATTGCAGTGCTGATTTTCCTTTCTATTATGATCTGACTAGTCATACAATTTTTATACGAGTACCAGGGACCTTTTTCTTTCAACTACCATAAAGTTAACATACCAAACTTGCAACCAAAACAGCATCACTGTTGTTCCTTTCTTCCACACTTCTGCATAGCTGGACAAGCCTTGGAATTCCTAAAACACAAGAGATCATTGTGAACCTCTTTAACAGCAAGAAAAACACCTCTAGATTTCACAATAATTTTAAACTTTCTTTAAACATTGTAAAATAAAGAGAACTATAATGTGTCTTTGAAATTAGTAATTTCTCAAAATTCATGTTTTCTTATTTGTATCTACATTTTTTGTTTTGACCTTTTTACCACACAATCCCGACTTTTAACGACCCAGAGAAGGAAGGCTTTCGAAAACATTGTGGGAAAAAGAGATGCTGGTTACCAGCAGTTTCTCTCTTTCCCACAATGTTTTCTACCCTTCCAAAAATACGTTTCAATTCTTGAGTCACATTTATTTTGTCATCTGCAAATGCTTTCAAGTTAAACCAGTCTTAAATTTGGCCGTTTGGTACAGAGTTAAATAGGATCTGACCATTATGTCAGATGTCGTAAGATTTTCGGTTAGAACTGTACCCAGAGTAGATCAAGATCAGACTGCACAGAATGTGTATCTTTATTGCATAACAATTCTGTCAAAACAACCATGCAATTTCAAAATTGAACTGAAAAGGCTCAGCACTTTTTGGGTTGAATCTCATGCCACTGCTCAACACTTCATGTACTGGGAAATAAAATGGTAGTTTAACTATGAAAACATCTGAAAGGATTGAAATCACTGACATTAATGTTGACAAATTTGGGGAATCTGTTTGCAATTAACTCTTTACCAGACAATATTTTAGATTTGTCCCAAGTGAAAGCATTTTGCAGACCATAAATTAAATGTTACTCAAGTATATGAACTTTTCATCCTTGGGCGAAAAATATTGAGGAAATAGGAGAAAAATGCTGGTTACCAGTATTTTCTTCTCTTCCCACAATATTTTCAAAAGCACCCTTTCTCTTAGTAATAAAAACCCAGGGCTGTGTGGTACCAAACAATACCGACTTTTAACAACCTTGAGATAGATTTTTTTTAAAAACATTGTGGGAAAAGGAGAAAATGCTGGCAACCAACATTTTCTCCTTTTCTCACGTTTTCTACCCATTCAAAGACAACTTCCGCAATTTTAGAGCCAAGCCCCCCCCCCCCCCCCCCCCCCCCCCCCCCCCGTCGGTCGGTAGCATACAAGACTTGAAAACAGAAGGTCTCTGGGATTTGATCCCCTGCTTGGCTAATTTCTTTCTTAGGATTGATGACAGTCATTGTGACAGGATTCATTCCTCTTTCAATGCTGACCATTGTTTTGACGATGATCATGTGGAAAAATAGCCAGTGGCTTGGAAAGAATGTTGTGTAGAATACTGGTAAAAGAGACACCAGGAAAGCATGGATAGGTACACTGGCTCCTGTGTTAAAACTGAAATAATGTTCAAAACAGTGAATTTAAGACATGTTTTTTCCATTATTTCAACCAGTTCTCCCTGCATTTGTCAAGGTTTGAGAATGCAGTAAGGTCTTTAAGAACTTTAACTGTGAAGTATCATTAGCAAATTACTGCTTTGCAATGTAAATCTTTAATCCTAACAGGGGCAGAGCATGTTGATGCCAACACTGCTGCCGTTGCTTGACTTTCAGTGAAAATTGTTAAGTTGAAACAGGGGCATAACTGTGTCAAAAATACTTTGATGGTTATCTGCTCTTGTATGGGTTTCTCTTTTGATAGTTAATGAATTGTCCAAGCACATATCTTCAGGAATATCAGATATTGTAAAATGTCCAAGTTTTTGCATAATGCCGACATCGACGCAGACAATAGGAATATGGAATATTCTTCGAAAACAGCTGAGCTAAAATAAAAGGCTTGGCTAATATTGAAATAAGCTTGAAAGTTTTATAAAACAAGTATTGAGCAATTTGGATTTTTTTTCTGTCGTCAACCAGCAGAGCTAAAAAGACGGACTAAACAATACCTCCTTGATCCGCAATTGCTTGCGCAGTACTTTTATCTTTACATATTCTTGTTAGTGCAATGGCTGCCTTCTGCTGCACTCTCTCACAAGCAGACACTTCGGCCTCAAATTTAAACTGAGTGGGTCGCTGCTGCAGGTGATCTATCAACAATGCTATTCCATTAAACTGTATGATATCTTGTCGTGAAGATTCTATCGTTGCCATGTTAGCCAGGACAGTTGCTATCTGAAAGACAAGATGATAATACTTATTACCGCCAGTCTGACAGAGTGATCTCTCTTTGAGAACTCTTGTGCATATATTGTTAGAAAATGAACAAGTCTTAGGAGATGGATCGATTTTATCTGAATCTATATTGTACCTGTAACATAGCCAAATCATTAACTAACCCATAACAGGAATAGAAAATGAGGAATGAAAGGCTTCGTTTTGTTGTACTTCAAACATGATGCCATTGATTTATGTTTACATGTAGTCCCGCTTGTAGGTCTAAACAAGCCTTTAACTTGAAGAGTTCTACATATGGAAGTAAGAAGTATTGCTAAGTATTCAAATAGCACTGAGGCCTCCCTACATTCAGCAACACCACTATCAAATATGTCTGGTTTCAAAAATCTTTTAAACGCAATACCAAGCAACCAAATTTTAAACCTGTCCAAATTGGAACCTTTTGCAGAAGACAAATTAAATTTGGCCTAAATGGTGGCATTGTGGGAAAAGGAGAAACCTTTCCCCACAATATTGTCAAAAGCTTTTTTAGAGTCATTAAAATTTAACTCTGGATTGTGTGGTGAAGGATCAAAACATTCAAGAACCATATGCCTTTTTCTGGCCAAAACCTTTACTTATTTTTCCAACCTATTTCTGCTAATTTGACAGACCTGTACCATTTTGTGAGAGAAAACAGAAGTTCTCTATTACACACATACCTGATCCTTTACAAACAGTGAATTTGATTTTGGAAGTTTTGAGGCCTGTATCAAGAGCCGAGGGGTATCAAACTGCTGCAGGATTTCACAAGCCTGACTGTCCATGAATGTTATGTTTGCAATAGCTGCTGCCGACAGTAGGAAGGTTTCATGAGATTGGGTGTGGTAAAATAAATCTGAAATATATAAAGTTCAAATATTACAGATGGTAGCAGTTCTACGAGGATTACTTCAAGACACTTACTTCAAATATTTTTCACCCTTTACCAAACAATCCAGAGTTTTAATGACCCTGATGAAAAGACTTTTGAACTTTCTACTTTCAGACATGAATTTCATCATTTGAGCAATATTTATTTTCTGCAAATGCTTTCAAATTGGACCAGTCTAAAATTTTGTAGTTTAGTAAAAGGTTTAACCCTGTACCACACAATTCCAAGGAGAAGGCTTCTGAAAACAATGTGGGAAAAGGAGAAAATGCTGGTTATCAGCATTTTCTCCTTTTTCCCACAATGTTTACACACTTGCATGTTCAGATAATTTTTTATCTCTCAAGTAACCAGATATCTATGTAGTAACACCCATGCAATATATTCTTTTTTTATATACCACAGATATTTATAGACTTTTGATATACTACGGATATTTATAGAACAACGATTTCCAGTGACTCCACACCCCCCATCACCATTTATGAATGAAATATATTCCAAAAATAGTAATGATTACTACAAAAAGCCTGCGAAAAAAGAACGATGTCATAGCATGCACTCTACTTTCCGATGATTTGCCTACATAATCCCTGCCTATTATGTCATTTGAATGCTTGTTTACACTTATCAAATAGAATAATCCAAAGCGATCTCAATTGCAATTTTCGGACATTTCATTACTACAATAAAGTACTATGTATGTTGGCAATGCAATTTTAAAATGGGAGTTCCAATATAAATGAACTTTCAACATGTATTTGTCAGCCACATTTTTCACATCTTTTTCACAATAAGTACAAAGTAGACGTTAAAAGATAAATAGAAGACATACATAGTGTTGTCGTATATCAAAAATATCTAACTCAGTTGTGAGAATTGATAATTGTCATGCCAAGGCTCGACAATTATCAATTCTCCCAAACTCGTTAGGTATCTTTGATATATAACAACACTATATACTTATTCTCTATATATACTTACGAATCAGAGCCTGAAGAAGGTCCCCTGCATTATCCAAAAATCCTGCAATATGATGAAAATTGTCTAAACAAGGAGAGGTAATCTGTGCAATCACTCCTGCTGCCTCACCGCGTACAGCCTCAGACATATTTTTATCACAGAGAATTTCGGCAAGAATATCAACACCACCCTCCTTTTCCAGTTCAAGAATGGATTCAGCCACACAGCATATGGTAGCAAGGGCTCTAAGTGACTGGACATGGGCAAATGCTAGAGTATCTGTCCTACAAATCTCAAAGAGAGCTCGAATACAACCCTCCTGTAAAAATGAAAAAAAAAAAAAAAAAAGAAAGTCAACTCTTGTAATCTTGTAATGCTAAATGAATGAAACATTCATTCTCAATCAACACAAAACATACTGACAGTGCAACTTCAAGGCCATTTTTGTCAAGAGTATCTTGCAAAAACACAAACAGTGTAGATCCAAGATCTCACTGAACGTTCTGCAAAGTCAGTGGTGTGAGTGGAATGAATCCTGGATTCATCAATATATATAATCCATCCTCTATTATGGCCGCAAATCCTTGAAAAAAGCTTGGCAAAGTTGGAATTTTAAATCCTTGAAAAAAGCTTGGCAAAGTTGGAATTTTAAATTGTAAAACCCTAGTTTACTAGCTCTCTACGATATGTCAGAGCTATGAGGCTCTGAGTAGGGCGGCTTAATGCATCTGCGAAAAGTATTTTCACAGATTTAATGAATCCCTGATTATATGAAGATTTGCTTGGTATCATGCATAATGGTGATGCATTAAACCCCCATTTTCCAGAGTTGCTCAGATGCAAAGTGTCAACTGTTTTCACTAATTAAACAACTGATTATTTTTTATACACACCACTACTTAGTACAAATTATTCACTGGAGAGCAATTTGAAGGGAAGCAAATTGTCCCCTTGAAGGATATTCGAGGATAATAGAAACATCATAGGAAGGAGCTATAATTGCTTGTAACAATTAACACCTTCTTCTTAAGTACGTATACAAAGCTGCCCACCTAAAAAGCTCATAGCTGTACAGAGACTGGATCAGATGTGGCACACAAAGAGTAAATGACAACTATTATAATTATGAACATGCTCTGTGAAAAGGGGGCTTTATACATCTGCAAAAAGTATCGACTCAGGTCAGCCTGTGCAGACCTGGGCCAAAACTTTTGGCTATAGGTCAATATTCTGTATGTTCAAGGACCTGTCAACCTCATGATTCAGTCCATTGGCTAATATGGATCAATGATTATGTGAAGGATTGGTTGATACAATGCATCACGAAGATGCATTAGCCCGCTTTTGTCTGAGCATGGCTCATACACATGAGCAATGCTTTGTGAAAGGGGCCTTAATGTATCTGCAAAAGTATCTGCAAAAGTATCGACCCGGGTCAACCCGGGCAGGCTGACCTGGGTTGAAACTTTTTGCTATCAATCAATTTCCTGCATGACAAGCGACCACTGTATCTTATGATTCAGTCGGTTGTTACACAAAATGGATTTTATGGATCCAGAATTATATCATAACTTGCTTGGTATCATGCATCGTGGAGATGCATGAAACCCCCTTTTGTCAGATCATGCATCAAACATATAATAAATGACAAAGATCAATACCCTTGAGAGAAGAAAACACATATGCTCTCCCTCTAAGCCCAAACTTATAACAGTGCTTATACAGCTGGTCAAGGTCATCGGGGTGTGGGACTCATCCAGTATTTCAACAAGTTTCTGAAATACATGAACATATTCAATGAATCAATGGAAAATATTATTCAGTAATATAATGCAAATCTGTACTGTAATATGCACATTTTTTTTTTTTATTACATTATCACTAAGCAGTTATTTGATTAATATGATAACCTAAATGAAAATTCTACTTTTTCCATAATATTTTCTGCTCTATTAACCCACATGATCCTGAGTCTTAACAACCCTGATGAAAGGGCTTTTGAAAACATTTTGGAAAAAAGAGAAAATGCTTCTGACCAGCATTTATCCTTTACTCCAAAATGTTTTCTACAGTTTTAGACACAAATGTTATGGTTTGAACTACATTCAATGTGTCATCTGCAAATGCTTTCAATTTGGATAAGTCTAAAATTTTCTCATCTAGTAAAGGGTTAACTCTTTACCAAATGACAAAATTGAAAGCATTTGCAGATGACTTTTGAAACATCGTGTGGGAAAAGGAGAAAATGCTGGTTACAGCATTTTCTCCTTTTCCCACAATATTTTCAAAAGCCTTCCTACTCAGGGTCGTTAAAACTCGGGATTGTGTGGTTAAGGGTTAAATGACAGATTTTGTCTGTGAGAGGATAGAAACCATTGTTGGAAAAGGGGAAAATGCTGGATATCTGTATTTTCTGCTTTCCTATAGTGTTTTCAAAAGGCTTCTTTCTCAGGGTCGTTGAAGTTGGAATTATACAGTAAACGATTAAAGACATATCTCATATATTGAGTCATATTTAATTGTCAGCCAATGCTTTCAATTTGGATGAGTCCAAAATAGCATAGAGACTTAAGGATTTGACTCCACCCCAAACCAACCCAAATCACCAACCTGAATAAGATACCCTAATGCCATGTCTACCAATCTACTGAAAGATTGTCCCAAAAATGTCAGTTGATTCACTAACTGCACTTTCTGCTGCCCTTTTTGATTCACGTGGCTGGAATAGACAGAAAACAAATTACATAGCCCTTAACCCTTTACCACATGACAAAATTTAGGACTTGTCCAAATCGGAAGCCTTTGCAGACTACGAGGTAAATCTGACTCAAATGATGTAATTTGTTTTTGAAAAGGAAGAAAACATTGTGGGAAAAGCAGAAAATGCTGGTTACAAGCATTTTGTCTTTTTCAAACAATGTTATCAAAAGGCTTTTTCCTCAGGGAAAACTTGGGACTGTGTTGTAAAGGGGCTATAATGATTATATATGATGTTTAATGCCGTTTTCAACATTATTTCATTTATATCACAGCGACTAGTGCACCTATCCATGCTTTCCCGTAGTTTTTTTTTTTACCAGTACTCCACACAATATTCTTTCCAAGCCACTGGCTGCTTCCCCACTTGACCATCATCAAAACATTGGTCAGCGGCGAGACAGGAATGAATCCTTTCCCAATGACTACCATCAATACTTGGAAAAAAATCGGCCGAGCTGGGGATCAAATCAGTGACCTCGTGTTCTCAAGTCCTGTACGCTACTGACTGAGCTACTGGGACTTGGCGGTAAAGGGTTAAGCTCAAAAAGTTTTAACAAAAAAATGACTAATCAATATCAATTTGATGCAATTTTCAAGTCACAGAGGCCTACTACACCTGTTCATACTATTGCTTGTGTATCTTCCCCAGAACCACTTTTAACTCTTTACCAAGTGACAAAATTTAAGACTAGTCCAAATTGAAAGCATTTGCAGACGACAAAATAAATGCGACTTAAAAATTGAAATATGCTTTTGGAAGGGTAGAAATCATGGTGGGAAAAGGAGGAAATGCTGGTTACCAGCATTTTCTCCTTTTCCCACAATATTTTCAAAAGGATTCTTTCTCAGGGTCGTTAAAAGTTGGGATTATGTGGTAAAGGGTTAATATTATCTACATGCCAGGGATACCAAAGTTTTAGGAATGTAGAGGTGTGAGAATAGTGACTATTTTTGTAAAATCTACTCAGAAAGCATATCAAGGCATCACATCTGAAAGTCCTTTCACTGAAAGCCATACACTTTACCAACAGTGCTTCCTTTTTGTAGCTTTAGGCCAAAAACATATGAACCATGCTCTAATTTAATGCATTATACCAAGCAAGTCCTCACAAAACTATGGATCCAAAAATCCATTTAGTCTATTAACCGACTGAATCCTGACATATAATGGTGCTCAGATATGCAGAAAATCACTAATTACAAATGGCAAGAAGTATCCCATGTCAGCCAGTGAGGACTGCCCAGGCGGATATGGGTCAACACTTTTTACAGATACATTTGACCCCCTTTTCACTTAGCATGGCTCATCATTATCTTTCATTCAAAATCAAGATAATCTTGACTGACCTCTCGACCAACTGGGCTAATTTGGCACACTCTCCCATCACCACTTCTTGTTGCTGTAAAACAAAGATCAGAAATAACACACTGCCATTATTTTTGAAGAATTAGGTCACTCTTTTTAAAGCATGTTAATTCTTAGCAAGACAACAAAATTTTATACTTGTCCAAATTCAAAGCAGTTGCAGACCACAAATCTTTCAGCACTTTCTCCTTTTCTCACTATGTTTTCAGTAGCTTTCTTTATTAGATTTGTCAACTCAGGATTGTGTGAGAAAGGATTGAAAAATATAATGAGCCATGCTCTTTGAAGGGGGCTCAATGCATCAGCAAACAGTATCTACCTATCTGCCAGGCTGACATGGGTCAAAACCTTTTGCTATTGTATGGTGAAGGGTCCATAGCACTTTACTAATGATATATGAAGTCATGTGATACGATAAACTACAAAGAAATATCGTACAGTATGATGTTACATGGTTTGCTATGATGATACTCCTAAAGAATACATGTACATGATTTCAGTGTATGAAGATTTATTTAGAGAGGGAACAATTGTCCCACTTTCAAAGTGAAACGAGGGCACTTAAAACCACTTCTCAAATAAATATGAAAGTGACAAAGTTCCACCTGTGCATGTTAAGATCAGATATTTTTCCATTTAATAAGGTCAATGTCTCAAAATCTCCCCCTTGTAAGAACATTAAGGTTTGTATGTATTAAACTATAAAACATAACTGAGCAATTCTCTGTGCAAAGGGGGTTTAATGCATTTGGAAAAAGTATTGACCCAGGTCAGTTTGTGTAGTCCATACAGGCAGACCTGGGTCGAAACTTTTTGCTATGGGTAAATTTTCTGCATGTTAAAAGAATAGTCTACCTCACATTTAAGTTGGTTATTAGACTAAGTGGATTTTAGGACCCATAATTATAAGATGACTTGCTTGGTACAATGCATCATGGAGATGCATTAAACCCCCTTTTGCCAGAGCATGGCATTGTAAAAAATTACCTCCATCAAGTAAACAGGGCTTTGATGTATACATCTGTTACATTCTTGTATCAAGGCACGAATGTGGCAAGTCAGCTGGACCGTTAGAGGGTGAACATGTTTCCATTTATCATTCTCTACATACCTGTAATACATCAACACACATAGAAAATATCATGTTGGGAGAAAGAGCAATAACTACCTTTAACCCTTAGGCTGTAAAGCATGACTTAAGGCACGTTTGAGGCCAGTGTAGATCAAGGCCAGACTGCAAAGAATGTGCAGTCTAATCTTGGATCCACACTGTCCGATAAGATATTTTTCCCGAAAAATACTATTAGTTGGAAAGTTTTATTTATCCCTTTACCACACAATCCCGTGTTTCAACGACCCTGAAGAAGAAGCCTTTTGAAAACATTGTGGGAAAAGGAGAAAATGCTGGTAACCAGCATTTTCTCCTTTTCCCACAATGTTTTCTACCCTTCCCACAACAAATTTCAATTTTTCAGTCACATTTATTTTGTTTTCTGCAAATGCTTTCAATTTGGACCAAGATGAAATTTTGTTGTTTGGTAAAGGGTTAACTTAATTAGCAGGTTAAGGGTTAAAAGACAAACTGCCATTTTCCCCTCATGGTTTGAAAATTTGTGTTTTGTTGGGATATTTAAAATTTCTTGTGTAGTAGAGGACTAGATTATTCATCATGTCAATTTAAACAGATAACCCCTTACCACACAATCTCGACTTTTAACGACCTGGTGACCAGCATTTTCATCTTTTCCCACATTATTTTCTACCCTTCTCAAAACAGATTTCAATTTTTGAGTCATGTTTCTTTTGTCTCCCCCAAATGCTTTTAATTTGGAATAGTCTAAAATTTTGTCATTTGGTAAAGAGTTAACCCTTTCCCAAACGACAAATTTTAGCCCCTTCCAAATTCAAAGCATCTGCAGACGATGAATATGAAAGTGGTACAAATGAACTTAAGGTTTTTTGACAGGGTAGGAAACATTGTGGGAAAAGGAGAAAATGCTGGTTACCAGCATTTTCTTCTTTTCCCACAATGTTTTCAAAAGGCCTCTCCCTCAAGGACGTGAAAACCTGGGATTGTGTGGTAAAGAGTTAATACTTAGATCCTGATAAACATAAAGACTTCTTCCAACATCGGCACAAATTTTAAGTCATTATTTTTGTTTCTAAAGAGAATTCTATACAGCAGAGGTTGACAGTATCAGTGTTCTGCAATCCAGAGCACACAATAATCAACCCTTAGGCTGCAAAGGGCGACTCAAGGACCTTTTGCAGACAGAGTAGATCAAGATCAGACTGCACAGAACATGTAGTCTGATCTTGGATCTGCACTGTCCAATAAGGAGATATCTGTCCCCAAAAGTACCTTTGATAAAAAAAAAATCTTGGTTTTTACTTTTGGCTTGAAAGTTTCATTTCAATTATTTAGCAGGATAAGGGTTACGAAAAGGGCACCTGAGATTTAGCCTTTCAAAGACCAAGGTGTCCCAAATTTTGTAAATAATGGCCTCGGGACACCAGCAGGAAAAACTATATCTTCGGATAGCAAGTTTCAGAACTTAGAATGCGAACAATGTTCTAAGTGACTGGTGAATATGTCCTTAGTTCACATTTAACAATAAAGAACTATTTTAGAATGGATCAGACTCTTACCTGAATAATTTAGAAAACTCATCACTAATGCTGTGTGATGTATTTCTAACTGTATCAATACCACCTGAAATTATTTGGTTAAGTGTTTAACAAATGACAAAATTTCAGACCAGTCCAAATTGAAATCTTTTGCAGACCACAAAATAACGCGACTCAAAAAGTGAAATTTGTTTTGGGAAGAGTAGAAAATGTTGTGGGAAAAGGGAGAAGATGCTGGTTACCAGCATTTTCTCCTTTTCCACCAATATTTTCAAAAGGCTTTTCCCTCGGGGTTGTTAAAAGTTGGGATTGTGTGGCAAAGGGTTAAACCTTTAACATACAATCTCGTATTTGAATGAGCCTTATGAAAACAATGTGGGGAAAGGAGAAAATGCTAGTATCCATCATTTTCTCCTTTTCAACAATGTTTTCAGCCTCTTCATACACAAATTCCATCATTTGAGCCACATGAAATCCCTGGCCTGCAAATGCATTGAATCTGGACAAGTTGAAAATTTTGTCAACTGGTAAAACGTTAACAATAATTATATCAATCATTTTCAAAAAGTTACATTCATGCCTAATTCTCTTTCCCTGTCTTTTCACACAGATTGAAACAAAACATTTCATTGCTATGTAGTACCTTTAGTGGTGTTTCACTTCCTGCATTATTTGTCATGTCATAGCAACAGCTTCCTTATTTATGTGCTATTCTAAGTATTTGGCTTTTGGTAGTACAAGACTGGGGCTCTGCGGTGCCTTGCCCAAGGCAAAACAAGAGGGCCACTGGCCCTAAAGCGCTCACCTGAGTAAAGACATCTAGGATTGATTAAGCTGAAGAGATCCTGGTTGTAATGATGTAAAACACATGAGCATTAGTGACCTACTTTTCAACCGACTACAGTGCACACAAGGTTCTTCTTTCAAAGATTTGCCACAAAGATCTATGATTTTTATCTGACATGACCGAATATTGTGCTTGTACTAGATATCATCAAGACAAATATTCTGACCAAGTTTCATGGGCATCAGGATGAAAATACTGTCTCTAGAGTGCACAGAAGGTTTTTCTAAAATTTAGCCCAGTGACCTACTTTTTGACCATACCTGACCCATTTCAAACTTGTTCAAGTTATCATCAAGGCAAACGTTCTAAGTTTCATGAGTATTGGGCTGAAAATGTGGCCTCTAGAGTGCACATGCCATTTATCTAAGATCTGACCGGGTGACCTACCTTTTGACCTAACATGAACAAATTTCAAACTTGTCTGAAATATTATCGAGACAAACAATCTGACTAAGTTTCAAAAGTATTAGAATAAATAAATGGCCTCTAGAGTGCACACAAGGTTTTTTTCTAAAATTTGACCCAGTGACCTACTTTTTGGTCACGATGGATGATGTCCGACAGACACAGCACTATCACAAAAGCTCACCTTGAGCACTTTGTGCTTAGGTTTGCAAAAATAGCACCAAGGATAAAGATCAAAACCCACAGGATCTTGACCACCATTACCACATAGCTACATGGTTACTGAAAGAAAACTAAATGGTGGGAAATGAAACAACCATTTCTGCCATGCTTTGTGAGCAACCATTTCTGCTTTATGAAAAGGGGATTTAATAGATCTGCTAAAAGTATTAACCAATGTCAGCCTGTGCAGTCTGCAAAGGCTGACAAAGGTTGAAACTTTATGCTTTTTGCAGGGTTCTGCAAAACCCAGGATTTTGACTTTTAGAAATTTGAAATGACCCATTTTTGACGCTCAAAAAATATCTGCCTGTGCGTCAATCTGACACATAAGATTATTGAATAAAGCTTCACATAAATTACTAGCTCGCATGCATCGGACAGGAATTAGGGTTTTAACAAACATGATTAGTATCAATTGTGAAGGACGAACCTGGCTTTGTTTATCACAGCTAATCAAGCTGGCGAGTCATTACATGATAAAGGTGTCAATCCACTTATCTAGCGTAAAATGACAGTTTTTATTTAAAGTTAACTGCTACCCTAATCGACAAATTTATGTCAAATCATGCAGCAATATTTCTTCAAAAAATAACTGACATGTACAAAAGATCGCTGGGAAAAAAAAGCAAAAACCCATCATGACAAAACAAAGGTCAGTTTGACATCGTCCGATAAGAGCCAAGCCTCATAGCTCAGTCGGTAGCGTACAGGACTTGAGAACTGGAGGCCACTGGTTCCATTCCTGGCTCGGCCAATATCTTTCCGAGGATTGATGATAGTCGTTGCAACAGGATTCATTCCTCTCTCACTGCTGACCATTGCTTTGACGATGGTTATGTGGGAAAGCAGCCAGTGGCTTGGAAAGAACATTGTGCGGAGTACAGGTAAAAGAAACTCCAGGAAAGCATGGATAGGTACACTGGCCACCGTGATATAATTGAAATAATGTTGAAAACAGCGTTAAACACCATACAATCATACAATCATCCCGTAAGAGGCACTTCAACCTGTCTTTTCATCTTTAACAAGTGAAAGCTGAAATATCTGTTTAATAATGGGGACAAAAACTTTGGTTGTTTTGTGAAACAACCAACAAATCAGATGTGGGGGTGGAGGTAAGGCCTTCTTCAGTTACAGTGTTAGCAATGGAATAAGTCACTTTGTTACAGAAGATATTAGACATTTGTCCGAAGAAAGAAGACTGAAGTAAAAAAAAACAAGTGCTTGTCAAGCACCAGATCCCCCGCCGATTGGGCTTTTTCTAACACAGCACCGAAATAAGAGCTTGAAGTGAAGATAAAAAAACAAGCATATTTTCTTTTTTGAAATACAGGTCCAAGTTATGAAAGTTGGCATTAACATGATATAATAACTACAAAACATTAAAACTTAATCAATATTGAAGTTTCTGAAAAAGAAAAAAAGACACTTTTTCTTTTTAAAATGCATACAAGAGTTATAAAACTTTTTTGTGTTTATGCCATAAGTATGAAACTTGGCCAAGAATGGGAAATGTGCGAACAAAAATCCAAAGTAAAAATTTACAAAGGGCAATAACTCCAAAAATACTGAAGATAGAGTTATGGTTCTTGTGCACTGCACTTCTCCTCAATTAGTTCTATATGTGTGTGAAGTTTCAAGTTCCTAGCTTTTATACTTTTGGAGATATACGCCAGACAGAAATCCAAAGTAAAAATTAACAAAGGGCAATAACTCAAAAATTACTGAAGACAGAGTTTTGGTTTTTGTGAACTGCACTTCTCCTTAATGAATTCTATAAGTGTATACAGTTTGAAGTTCCTAGCCTTTGTACTTTTGGAGATATGCTCCGGACAAAATTCCAAAGTGAAAATTTACAAAGAGCAATAACTCAACAATTACTGAAGATAGAGTTATGATTCTTTAGCACTGCACTTCTCCTTAATTAGTTCTATATGCGTGTGTGATGTTTCAAGTTCCTAGCTTTTATACTTTTGGAGATATGCTCCGGACAAAAATCCAAAGTTAAAATTTACAAAGGGCAATAACTCCAAAAATACTGAAGACAGAGTTATGGTTGTTGTGCACTGCACTTCTCAATGAGTTCTATATATGTGTGAAGTTTCAAGTTCCTAGCTTTTATACTTTTGGAGATATGCTCCGGACAAAAATTCAAAGTAAAAATGTACAAAGGGCAATAACTCCAAAAATACTGAAGACAGAGTAATGGATCTTGTGCACTGCACGCCTCCTCAATGAGTTCTATATGTGTGTGAAGTTTCAAGTTCCTAGCTTTCATACTTTTGGAGATATGCTCCGGACAAAAATTCCAGAAAAAAAATGTACAAAGGGCAATAACTCCAAAAATACTGAAGATAGAGTAATGGTTCTTGTACACTGCATGCCTCCTTAATGAGATCTATCCACTTGTGAAGTTTGAAGTTGATATCTCAAATACTTTTGGAGATATGCTCCGGACAAAAATGTGGGACGGAAGGATGGACGGACGGAATGACGGAAGGACGGACGGAGACTATTACCATATCCCCCGCCGCCTTTTCGGCGGGGGATAAAAAAAAAGCCTTTAATAGATGTGACCTATATTTTCTCCCTTTTCCACAATGCACTAAAGACAAATCCAGTCAATTGAGCCACATTTGAATTGTCCTCTGCAAATGCTCTAAATAGGAATGATTCTAAAATTTTGGTGTTTGTTAGAGAGCTAAAAGATTGTTTGTGTCCATTTATTCATAGTAATGAATTGCATGCTAGGGCTGCAAGTTAAAATTCATCTATCCACTTCATTCCGACATGACACAAGATGACTTTTTTTCTTCTTTAATTTCTGTCCATATATAAAGAACATGATACATGAAAATTTGTGTTTATTTCACCCTTATTTGTCAATAAAAAACAAGTAATTTTGAGCCTTTAACATTTCTCTTCGACTCTTTGAAATTCCATTTTGAGTATTGAAAATTGGGGCCCAAGGGTCAGTGAGAACCCTGGTTTGTAAATTTTGTGCATGTGAAAGGACCAGTCTATCTCATGATTCAGTTGGCTGTTAGGCAAAATGGATTCCATAAATCAATAATTATGTGATGACTTCCTAGGTACAATGCTTCACCGAGATGCATTAAACCCCCCCCCCCCCTTTTTTTTTAATACAGCATGGCTCATTTATAATGAATTCATCTGGTCATTATCATCAAACATCCAATGCAATATTTATATATCAAAGTCCAACATACTGATTGACTGATACATAATACATGTAATAGCTAAGCAAACCTGAGAGAATGTTACAAAGTTAACTTAGGACTGAATGAAATAGTAAGTTTAAAAAAAAAAAAATCCAGTCTTACTTTTTATCAGGGTAGTGGAACACTGCTGTAAGTCTCGACTAAGTGATTTCCCTTGTAAAACAGACATGCATTCTGGTTCTGTCAATAGTCTTATTTCTGTCAACCATCCCTGAACCGAGTCAAAGTCTGCCATCCTGTTGCTCTCATGCTTCCTACAATATATTTCAAAGAACTTAATTTCAGGAAAATCTATTCTTATGCCCTAAAAGATCTCCATGATGTTACGAAAGTTAATATATGGTTGTTTTAATGACCTGTAAAATTTTACTTCTGCAGAAAACACTGCTTCTAAAGAATGAGTCATTCCGACATCAGGTCATTTTGACAACTAGTCATTTTGACACTTTTTGTTCATTTCAACCCCTGGTAATTCTGGGGTTTTTTTTGGCAAAATTCAGTCATTTCGACACCTGATTTTTTTCCCCCCAAGTACTTTTTACATTTGATTTTCTAGAATTAAATTACTTTAAATGATTACTTTGTTGTATTATTGTAATTTTGCTTTAGTGTGTGATCAAAATAACTATTACTGGTATGTGTTAAAGCTTTGTTCAAAGGCAGTTACTCTGGGTACGAGTGTGTTCACACAATCTTCCATATCTAAATTTTGCCATTTTAAATTTATCACACCTTTACCTGTCTTTAACTGTGTCCGACAGCTGTTTTCCTCCATCAGAATAAATCACAGTTAATGACGTTAGGAATATCAAAACTATCCAGAAACAAAATAAAAGAAAATACCTTTGACACATTCAAGGTGACAAGGTATCTTTTGCCAGTCCTGTCATTTACTGAAACTTTCATAAATCCAGCACAGCTGACTTTCTTGCCATGCAGCAGGGTAACATTTGGTACCAACTGTGGCATAGATTTTTTAATACGAGCAAACCCTGATGTGGACTTTCTGAGTCATTTGGACTAAATGAAAAAAGATGGCTTAAAGATTGTTTAATTAACAGGTGAGTGCTTCTAAATTAGGATAGTAATCTTGTTTGTAATTACAGCAATTACAGTGACAGGACAGTTAATGTACCTATCAGATATGCCATTGTCAGCAAAGAATAAGGAAACAAAAAATAAAAGGCCTACCTTGGCTAGAGAAGAAAAAAAAGAATTAAGCATATAATGGTCACGATCTAAGATTCATTTTTTGTCTAGATTCCCAGTTTGACTAATGCGAAAAGGAAATGAGGAATTTCAATCATTTCTAACTTTTTAAAGGTACCCACATACTGTGTTGGATTTACAGAAAATTCGGTATATGAATGCTTAGGTAAAAATGACCTATATGTCCAACCCTTTTTTACCATGAATGTTTCAGTTATATTATTCTTTCACTTTTTCTGAGTAGTTTTGATATCTGCAAGGGAGTCTATTCACTAAGTGTTTTTTTCTGAGGGATGAAAACAGCTGTCCGTCACAGATATTTCAAAGTTAGGCAAAGGTGTGATAAATATTACACTGCATAATCTCTTTTCAAATACAATTCTATCAGAACCTTCAATTAAGTTGCTCTTTTCATCCTTTTCTCTGAACTGAGGAGTATGCATAATATCAAGAATTTTCGATACATGTTTATTGAAATGAACAAACTCCCTAAAACGGAACTATTTTAGCAAAGTTAAAAGTCATTATTTGACCACACACTAAAACAAAATTACGATAATATGATTAGGTAAACATTAAAAACAATTTAATTCTACATCACACAAATATAAGCAGTTGATTTTAACAACCAATAGTTAGATAAAATTTGTGAAAACAAATCAAGAACTTGATCAAATCAATCAAAACAGTTATTACAACCTAACCAACAGTTAGTTCCATAATTAACATTTATGGAAGCAACATAGAATAACATGGAAGTAAATACAGAGATTTCATTATTACTATCAAATAACACATTGTTATCAGTCTTCTATATTTAGCAAACTTGGCCTATAAATTTCTACTGATATAGCAATAAAAATAGTTGTCCATCTGCAATGAAATAATAAAAGCAGTAAACACAAAGATCGGCAAAGGCAACTTTTGTTATTCTGCAAATATACGCCCAAATTAAAAGCATATTGCAAATAAATGACCAGTTTTTCTTTCTCCTTTTTGTGTGCGAAAATCAAAAGGGTTGAGAATGACCTTTTAAAAAAAAAAGAAAAAAAAAATGACTGAGAGTCGAAATGACCAAAAATAGGGGTCGAAATAACGGTTTCCAGTCATTTCATACCTAGGTCATTTCGTACCAAGGTCATTTCGTACGATTTTGGTCATTTCGTACCTAGTGGATTTTTCATTTTGGTCATTTCGTACCCACTTTGGTCATTTCGTACCCACTCTGGTTATTTTGTACCTAGTATCAAATTTTTATTTCGGTCATTTCGTACCTAGTTTTAATTTCCATTTGGCTATGATTTTGTGTTTTCTATGGTAATTTTCCACCGAGTTTTGTCCCTTATTTTGATAAATATGATATTTTTCTTTAAACTTTACACGTCCACAAACTTATATACACGTACTAACTGGCCTACATTGGATCCGTTTGGAGACGAAAAAAATTAATTTGGATCAGGAGACGAGATTGTTCTTGAAAGGCTAGAAAACATTGTCGCCAGCAGTTTTTCCTTGTCCTGAAGAAGCTACTAAGGACTGTGAAAATTAAGGTCAGACTGAAAAGAATGTGCAGTCTGATCTTAAATCACAATTTCCGATAGGTACAGTTACATTTTCCCGGTAAAAGCACTCTTTCTTCACACAGCTTTTGTTTTTAAAAGTTACTGGAAATGTTCATTTAATCATTGCCACTGTCACTTGGTATATAGCGTGGAGAAGGTCTTCAGATAGAGGGTAGCAGATACTTTGTTCTCCCTGTACATGATTCCAATACTGAAACAAGGTCGTTGTCGGCGGTCTGGCAATGGCTGCACCACATTTTCGGCTGAATATGGTATTGAAGTAAATCAGGGGAGAAAAGTGTGCCTGACGTGGGCCTCAAACCCACGACCTCCAAAAAACTAGTACCAGCTCTACCAACTGAGCTAGCCAGGCAACTGGTCGTGAGTCTACCCAACGCCGATTACAACACTGCTCCCCCTCCTGATTTCTTGGGAGTCAACAACTCCCCCCTCAGGTCCCCACGGACCGCCGGTGCCACACACCCACGCTCACAAATTGACCTCGTCGCCAATGAAGTAAATCACGGGAGAAAAGTGTGCCCGACGTGGGACTCGAACCCACGACCCCCGGAACACTAATACCGCAATTCTACCAACTGAGCTAGCCGGGCTATGTACTGGTCGTGAGTCTACCCAACGCCGATTACAACAGTATCGATCGTACCACTTGCAAATGTCTTAGATTAAAAAATCTTTCCACTTAGTGTCTTCTCTGGTATCGTCAAAGCTCCTTTTCAGACACTAATGTGGCTTAAATCTTTATGCCTGCGATTCTTTAATTCTTGATAAAAAACTCATACACTTACAGAAAAAAATCCAATACAGCGCCAATACTCCAAAATGCATGCAATGGGTGAAAAGCAGTACCACTGCCCAACGGAAATACCATGTAATCGTCCAACGTAAATGAAATACATCACCATCTACACCGTGTTTAAGGCACTTGGACAAAGTTAAAAATTTGTGGTTAAAAAAAAAACAATAAAAAAAAAAAAAACATTTTCACAGGGATAATTCGATACCGCCATGAGATAATTCACATAAACTTACTATGAAGATTCAATGAGAACAAAAAGAGAATAAAATGACCGTAGTGCATGTACATAGCTAAGGTGAAAATAGCACCATAGTGTCAACACCTGTGTCCAAAACCATCTTCAACACTTTCCTATTTGATGCAAGACGGTGGCACGCACAAAGGGAATCACAACGCTACATGAATTGACAGATGGATTAAGACTATATATACCATGCGTTTGACATCATCATTTCACACCTGTGTATTTGTTTCTGTATGATCAAATCGGGAATTGAAAAGTAGGTATAAACATTTCTACGGAAAGCAGGCCGATGAAATCAACAACATGGTAAACATAACAGGAAGGTAACTGCTAGAATTTGCACAAAATAAAGAAAAAATATTACACCGGGGGTGGGTGTGGGGAGGACCTTATATAATGATGATAATAGAATTAAAAAATGTTGCAAGTAAAAATCTAATTACTTTGGCCTAAAAAATCAGTAAACTTCTTATGACTACTGAGAAGAGGAAAATTGTAATAAGTTTCGATATAGTAGTCGACGTAAGGGTAGGAAATGCAAGAAGTGTAGACAAAACTAGCAAATACAAAAAAAAGTTAGGTACAGCTGAGTGTCAGATGACCACGGTGCAGTCATAACCATGATAACATATGCTGTATATAAACAGGTGCACAAGATACTTGGAGACATTTAAAGAAAAATCGGAATTTATCAAAAGCATGACAGGGTACGAAATGACCAGATAAAAGTCATTTTGTACCAATTAGAGAGTTCAGAATAGAGAAAAAGCCACATAATGACCTGGGTACGAAATGGTTGCTACTAGGTACGAAATGACCGAAGACGTGGGTACGAAATGACCAAAATCATACGAAATGACCTAGGTACGAAATGACCTAGGTACGAAATGACCGGTTACCGAAATGACCGAGTGTTGAAATGACTGGATACCCTTCAAAAATTATTAGCTATGGTGACCTTTTCAAATTCATCATTGCTTTTAATGCAGGACCTTGCTACTACAAGAAATTCAGAATCAGTAACAGAGAACAATACCTGACTCTGGGACTAAATCTGATGTAAATTTCTCGACAGAAACTTTGAGAAAGTGAGCAACATTGACCGAGTGACAGTGAATTCCCTCTCCCCCGCCTCCCCGAAGAAAATTGTCATTTAACGCATCGAAAAAATTATGTTGAATAAAAATTCTTCCTATTATCAAACATAAGTTCATAAAATACAAAATCATACAAATAATCAAACTTTATCAATATGTCACTGTTGAAATTTGTTAGAAACTGTCGGAAATGGCGACTTTCGTAACGAGGGGAAATAACTCTAACAAAAATTGACGTTTCGTTCGAAATTTTTTCGTTCCAAATTTAAATCATAATAATTACCTAATTTTGGTGTGACCTTTTACGATGCATGATGGTACTGTCAGGGTTTGCAAATTAGTGTGGATTTCTACAACACTAATTTTCACATGTGACGGCCAATATAACTATCTTAGTGTGGAAGAAAATGAAAATAGTCAATATACAGCCTCTCCCATACATGTATACTCAACTATGGGGATTTGGGAACGAATTTTACTGTGTCCGAACTCTTACATCTATGCAAGAACAAGAAGGTAACTGCTAGAATTTGCGCAATAATGTTCTTATTCATGGAGTGCCAGTTCAACGGAAAAGAAAGATAGATCAGTCTGAACATTTCTGTCATAATTTCATGTGAAGCCTCATTACAAAGGGACAGGCAGACAAACTGATTTCAGTATACCCTGTAACTTCATTGTGGGGATATAATAAGTGTAAGAATCGGTGGTATATACGTAGCCATGTTCATATGATAGTAAGGTTGATATTGTCCTTTTTTTAAGAGGAGGATGCGTTTTTTTTTGTTTTTTTTTTTCTGTGTTCTATATGTTACAACTTGTCCGTTGTCAAACTTTGCTTGAAACAACTTATGCCCAGCAACTGTCGTACAGATTTTATACTGTTCACCCATTAAATATCTATAAGTGGTTCCGCTCCTCCCTTGTGGCCGCCAGCTCTGAAAAATCAATTGGGCGCTACACGTTGAACTCAACTCGGCGCCAAACAGGTTTTTTGTCACTTGTTCAGTCAACTGTGACAGAAAATCAATAAAATGTACATGACGAATTTCACACATGCTGGAGGAATTGGTTTTGAAAAGTTTACGGCCTAGAAATTACATTTGAAAAATATATCACGGAATTTCGCTGTTGTGTTGTAAGTTTGGTTTAATACACAAAGGCCCAGTTGATTTTAGAAAGGATTCAGAAAGGATTTAGTATGGTAAAGTGTTTATGTCCGTTTTAAGTGGCTCCGGAACACATTGCAGAATGTTCACTTCAGGTTTCGGACAGTTCCTCAGATGAAATAACGTGACTCATTATCAAATTTGAGAGTAAAGTTTAAATTTAATATGTTGTCGATAGGTACAGTTAAGAACACCAGAAATCCGACACATAGATTGGAAAGGGATCTACCTGCGAAAGACCGAATTGTATTTCCAAAAATATTGGTTTGATTTGTTTTGGAGTTTAACGCCATTTTAATAGGTCAGGTCACTGACTACTTTTCTCACGTGCATCAGAGATGAGAGGCGAAAAATCGCAGGAAAGAAAGTTTGCCTTAACCGGGTATCGAACTCGCAACCACCAGGTCAGGAGTCAGATACGCTAACCACTGAACTACCCGGGCGGACATTTCCAAAAAGAAGACATTGCATGCATACAAAGGTCACAGCTCGTTACGACTTGCTTCTTTTTCCACAATGATTTCATAGGCCAAACGGTACATTTCTATGATGAGAACCTAATAACTAAATATTATATAAAATTATTGATAGAGGCGGGCTGAAAGCGAAAATGTTGGTAATTTAATCCTTATCCTGTCAAGCCTGACCTTTTATGTACATGTATATCGCGGGAGATCTGTAGATCACAGTCGGTATTCACATATGTGCAGACGGATGTGATGTAAGCCCCACTCTCTGTTAAAATCCGATTCTTATAAATAAACTTGGTGGCGTTTCAGATGTACTGTAAGCCTTCACACGGGCAGAATATGGGTTATTTGCAATAAACGTATCATTTAAAAAAAACAAAATTGAACCACAATTGCTTTGAATTCCTTTCGTGAAATCCTTTTTTTCCCCCCAAGGCTTGAAAGCAATATATCCTTATAACGAAAAGGAAAAGGACTCTTTTCGTGAACTCTAAGGGCCCGCATTCATATTCTTATTGCGAAAAGGAGTCCTTTTTGTAAATGGAAGTTTTGTTGTGAAAAGGATTCCTTTTCGTTGAATGAAAAGGAGTAAGCCTAGAGCATGAAAAGGAGTGATAATTTATTTTCGTATAGCCGAACCCGGTAGCGCAATCGGTAGCGTACATGACTTGAGACCAGGGGTTACTGGTTTGGTTACCCAGTTTGGCGAATTTCTCTCCAAGAACTGATGATTAGTTATTACAACAAGAATCTTTCCTCTTCCTCTCTCACCGCTGATTATTATGTCGATAACGTTGTCTGGAAAAGCAGCCGGTGTCTTGGGAAAAATATTGTGCGAAATACTGTTAGAAAGGAACTCCAGGAAAGCATAGCTGATCCCCCATAGCTCAGTCAGTAGCGCACAGAACTTGAGAATAGGAGGTCGGTGGTTCGATCCCCAGCTCGGCCAATTTCTCTCCGAGGATTGATGATATTCATTTCGACATGTTCATTCCTCTCTCACTGCTGACCATTGTTTCGGCGATGGTTATGTGGGGAAGTAGCCAGTGGCTTGGAAAGAATCTCCAGGAAAGCATGGATATGTGCACTGGCCGCCGCGATATAACTGAAATAATGGTGAAAACGGCGTTAAACACCATATAATCAATCAACCAGGAAAACATAGATAGGTGCACTGGCCGCCGCGATATAACTGAAATAATGTTCGAAACACCATACAAACAAATCTTTTCATGAAAAGAAGTCCTAATTTAAGAAGGTTTTTGTGTGTGTGTGTGTGGATTGTAAAGTCCTTTTCGCGAAAAGGACTGAGAGGACTGACTTCTTTTCGTAAAATCTAAAATCCTTTTCGCGAAAAGGAGTCAACTTGACTTCTTTTCGCGAAAAGGAGTCCTTTTCGTATTTTAGACGTACTAGTGCTGCAACGATGCTAGTGCTGCAACGTAGATGTATAACTTTGGCTATACATCAAACTGTATAAATTGAAGTAAAAATAACTGTCAAAAGTAAACAAAGTAGGTGTTAAAATGCATTTAGGTCTAAATCATACCATTTACAAGTATGGAAATTATTGTGCATATGACAATCTGTTATTGTAGTTGCTGGCAGAGAAATTAACTTCAGAACTAGGTTACAGTTGCCAAGTCAATAGATTTTTTGTGTCTATCAAGTTAAAGTTTGCCTTATTTAAAATTTCAATTTTCTGCCTGTGACTTGCACTTAATTTGACTGACCGTACAATAATTTCGTCATATTCATAATACTTTCCATACTTTTAAATGGTATGATTTAAACCTAAATGCATTTTAACACCTGAATTGCTTTTTTGGCTGCTATTGGGCCTTTAATAATTTCATATTCATGTATCCTGGGATCGTTTATGTAATATATGATTCCCGATTTATCAAAGGTGACATATCATGTGCTGCTTAACAATTTCTTGCTGGATACAGATGCATGATAAATGCGGGGCTTGTGAAATAAGAATTCCTCAAATATTACAATAAATACAACATCGTTTAAACTACATGCCTATCAACTTCTGAAACAAAAGTTATTTTGTTACAAATGATAATCTAGATTGAAACACATGGTTCAATTAATGTTTTTTAAAACGTTTTTTTGGTCTAATGCAGAAAACTGTCTTTTTTTTCTTTTTCAGATTCACAAAAAAGAGCGACTACCACTATTGCAACACTTGCTCAGGGCAAATAACAGGAATCAATAATTTTTGAAGACGTGCTAGATCTATGTCATTATTGTTAAAAGTGTGTTGCTATTCAGCCCCAAATATGACACTTTTAACATACCTATTTTTTTTTTCACAGATTTTTTTCCAGAGTATGGGCATATAAATAGAAATAAATGTGTGCAGAAGCACACATATACTTTACATTTACATACAGGTTTTTAATTAAACTAGATCTATTACTATTCAGTGTGAAACTAGTCTCGACACGGCTCATTCTTAAATTTAGCCTTTTTTATTTTTAAATTACCCTCTGGTCTATGGGAAAAAAATCGACTATCTACATCTAGATTCAAATTATTATAATGGAATTTGCATTCGGCATTTCAAAAATTAAAGACGACACAAAACTTATAGTAGTTGCCAAGTCCACGGTGACAGTAGATCTAATTTACCGTAAATTCATTACTTCTTAAACTCTTCCATTTACAATTGTACATGCGGGAAATCATGTATACAAATTAAGAATAAACGATAAAAGGCATGTTTCGAAATACAAAAACAAACAAGACAAACCCAGGGTCATAAGCTTCGTCATACCTATTTTCAGTCGTATCTTACCGACTTCAAATTTTTGGTGGTTGTGAAAGTATGCTAATGTAATGGTTTCGAATTAATTAAACAAGGAAAACTGCATAGTTGTAACTGATCATTTAACATGTCTGCATACTTGAATATTCTTATCTTGAACCGTCCAACGACATCGTACCTCAGAGATTCATGAATTTTAATCTTTTTCGTAGGATTTCATGAGAAATCTAGAAGACTGTTTTCATTATGACCGTCAGTACTTTGGTGATATGCTGCCAAGCCTTCCCCCCCCCATTTTTTTACTTATAAGGGAGGTAACTCTTAAAAAAAAAACGAAGATTGTACGAGTTGTTTCCCTTATACCATAAGTTGCTCTCTTACTCAACATAAACACGGGGGATTTTTTTGTGTGTGTTAGAAAATAAGCCAAATACGCTACAGAAAAAGCAATAAACAACAAAATTACGATCCTCGCATTCATTATTTTGCTTCTTTTTCTTTCGGTCATTCTGTGTGGAGATGATAATTAAAGAATGAACAAAAAGGACCTGAAACCTGCCAATTTTGGAAGCATGTACAGAAGAAAAATAACATGGGACTCAAAAGATGTTGTTGGACAACATCCCATCCGTCTTCCGAAAATGTTTTCAGCTCTTTTCCATAGGACTGTAAAAACAAGACATTGGTCAGTAAATTGCTAATTGCTAGGAAGTCATATTTTCAACAACAGACTCGAGTCTTAATCACACCTAAATGAGAATGTTTTTTTTTACTTTTTTGCCTATCAGATTTGCTTCTTTCTATTTTTGACCATACATGCTATTTCAAGGCATAAGGTATATAGCAAATTTACACATGACTGAACTATAGATAAAAATAAAGATGGATTGTATAGATAACAGTCATGTTAGCAGGCAATAGCTTGTCACATTTCTTTTAACACAATTTCATAAATGGTACCTATTGCAGTGTAAATTAAGTAGTTTTGGCTATGTTGTTTTTGCACGATGTTTCCATGTAGCAGAGCTCCAGATAGAGGGAGTGATTTTGATTTCAAACGTGGAAATATTAATCACTCTCCTAAACCCTATGTTATGGGTGCTTATTAGAATCGTCTCATCGAGACGATTATATTAAGTGCCTACAACATAAGGTTTTGAAGGGAAATAATGGATTTAGAATTAACCAAACGCCAGCTGTCAATCAAAAAAATCAATAAGCCAATCAGCGATCAGCATTTGCCATCCAGAGCGGAAGCCGTCTTGCCGTTGTAAAACCTAGACATTTTGAATCATTAGGAGTTATAACTATATATAAATGTATAGTATATTTATGAGAAAAAACTGATGAATAACTTTAAACCTGATATCCATTATTAATCCTTACGACTGCAATTTCAAGATGCAGAGTTACACCAGGTAAAACTATTGTTGCAGAAGACAAATTCATATTTAAAAGGTGAAAAATAAATGAATACTTCTTGTTAACATGCTTTTTTATTGTCATAAATTTTCCAGAATTTTAATCTTGGCAACAGATTCCTGTTTCTTTACTAAAAGAAATGTATAGATAATATTTTAGACAACTGATTGGATTTTATCATGTTCAGTTATTTATTTCCTTTACCTTATTTTTCATTTGAATATATACTCGGTAATTCATTTTCTTACCAAAATTGAGTTGACTTGTTATTTTGAATGCTGGTTACATCTCATTTGTTGAATATTCCCCCCCCCCCCCTCGCAAATGATCCTTAAATAAAATTTGAGTCGAAATTCGGGTAAAAATACTTTTCATATAATCTTCATAGAAGTCAAACCTAAACAGTCCCCCCCCCCCCCCCTCCGCTTTTAAAGTAAATGCAAAGTAGGCACAATTTTGACATTTGTTTAAATAAAAAATAAATGCCATCTTCCTCCATCAGTAAACCATTAAAAACGTTGTTCCCATTGGTCTCTGTATTTTAACATATCTATGAATGCAAACTTAAAGCCTGTTAAATTAAAGACGATATGCCACCCTATATATATATAACCATCTTTCCCCTCCCTTTATTTTCAATCTTTTAATCTCCCTTAAACTATTATTTATTTATTGAAAATCAGTTAGGTACCAATCAAGCCGTTTTCGTTTGATTTGTTTTACATGTTGCCACTTTTTACGCAAAACGTGGAGCAAGGGTTTATGCGGTATTCCTTTGATATCGGTATACCACCCCAAAAGCGTCTGGTACTGTCCTACTTGTAAAATTACACACACGTGTCATATCAGTCTGACTCTTTGTGACCGTCTATAACCCCTTTCAACGATTATTAGTGCTTGAAATTTGGATTATACATGTTCATTGTGTAAGTCAATTTATTTTTCTATTACTCTTACAGCATAGTATTTACCAGCGAATTCTTAGAAATATATTCATGTTTTTATTCTTCTCCTCGGGTTTTTCCCTCAAACTTGAAAAAATCAATTTGGTAAACCTATCATTTGTTAATGTATCTTCTAATTTCAATTCAAACATCTGGTAATCATATTGCCTTGTTAAAAACATGTATATTTCATTTGGTAATGTAAAAGTCTTGCAATTTGTGGTGAAATTATTGAAGCATATATCACGGACTAAGTAATGGAAAAATCTCTGTAACTTTGAAAAAGCTTATTTTTGTCCAGGTAAAAGATGAATTGCATTTGAAGACCAATGACTTTAAGAAATATTAAGGAAGCACGAGTTACATGTACACATATTGTACCCACATTATCAAACGTAAATGGCGTAAGAGGTGTAAGTCAACTGACTTCGAAATAAACAGTCTCTGTTTCAATTTTCACCTATAAAACTTCGAAAAACCTAAATCCAAAAGATGTAACTACATTTTCTCGAATTGTTCCCATGCTTATTTTATCTTGAACAATTATTTCATGTTAAAGTATCTTCTGGTAACTTGCATATGTCTCCTAGCTAAGCCCTCGTGTCTGGTAATGTTTGTCTAGGTTTTTAGATCCGCGGGTCACGTGACATCAGTGGGAGGAGCGATCTATCGTCTGTCGTTTGTTTAATACCATAACTCCCTCTTATGGTCTGATGTAAGGTGAAACAGTTGTTTTGGCATGGTATTGGTTTGAGATTGTAAGGTCCACATAGTATTATTACCATGCAGCCATTAAAACTTGTAACTAGTATTTTCTTTTTTCCCCGTTTCATAATAAATTCAAATGAGGTCATGTTTATAGTGACTGAAAAGGAAACACCCTTTGGTTCTCAATGTTTTCAGGCGTAATCATACTGTAAAATAAATAAAATGGGAGAAATGAAATTTGTTGTTCACTGGTACATGTACCTGTATACATTATATGGACGTATGTACTATTTGAACTACATTTTCATTGAAGACACATATCTTCTCCCAATAGCTTTGTGACTTTTCTGACTATGTAACAAAAAAGATTCATTACATATAACCCATAACCCATCATGGTGACCTTGACCTTACAAAGGGTATGTAAAGTTTCTGCTCTGCGTATCATTTAAACATGATGCGCATATGTGTGGAATATTCTTAAAATCAGAAAGGGGTTAAGAGGTATGGAAATGACACATTGACGTTTGAAGACCAGCTTTGACCTTGACCTTGGTTATTGGTGTGCAAATCCCCACCCTGCATGTTGTCTGTTTGAGCCAACAGGCATAATATTTCTAAAACCAGTCAAGAGGTTAGAGAGATAAGGAAATGGCATGACTTCAGTATAGATCACCTTGCCGTGACCTTAACCTCATTGACTGGTATGTAAAACCTCCACTCCACATGTTATCATCAAGTTTGACATGTGTGAAATGTTTTCAAAATCATATACATGGTACGTTCAAGATATTGACCCTTGAGACTGGTATAGGAAACATGCTCTGCACCTTTTCTTATCAATTGTGAAAGTTGGACAAGCGGCTCAGGAGATATGGAGTATATGTGGTACTAGTGTATGTGATCTATGACCTTCTGCTGTGACCTTGGCAATGTGAAACCTCTGCTCTGCACATCATCTCATAAAGGTTGACAAGTGTATTGGATCTAAATATATTTAAAATCGGACATGAAATACAAAATGGACGTGACCTTTCACCACTGAAGTAACCTTGACCTTGGTAACTGGTTTGTGAAACCTAAGCTCTGTATGTAATCTCATTAAGGTTCACATGTGATTTTTTTCATCAAAGTGGACCACAGGCTGTGGAGATGATGGGGATAACATGAAATCCTGAAGGATGGTTGGATGCACAGACAGCTCTAAAAAACTAGAAATAGGTGTGTCGGATACACAGATGCCCCCGCTAAATGATCCTGACCTTGAACCATCAGGAGAAAATTCTTGCATGACACTAGTACTCAAAATGGAGAACAAGTTTGCCAAGTTATTTTGAAATTCATTGATAAATGTAGAAGTGGTGCTCCGGACAAGGTCAATTTTATCATTTGACCTTCAACTGTGACCTTGACCTTGGGCGTATCAAAACAAACTTTTCGCATGACACTAGTACTTGTTAAGGAGAACAAGTGTGCAAAGTTTTTTTGAAATCCATTGATAAATGTAGAAGTTATGCTCCGGACAAGGTCAATTTTATCATTTGACCTTCAACTGTGATCTTGACCTTGGGCGTATTGGAAAAAAACTTTTCGCATGACACTAGTACTTGTTAAGGAGAACAAGTGTGCAAAGTTTTTTTGAAATCCATTGATAAATGTAGAAGTTATGCTCCGGACAAGGTCAATTTAAACATTTGACCTTCAACCGTGACCTTGACATTGGGCATATCGAAACAAACTTCTCGCATGACACTAGTACTTGTTAAGGAGAACAAGTGTACGAAGTTATTTTGAAATCCATTGATAAATGTAGACGTTATGCTCCGGACAAGAATGGGACACACACACTAATGCACACACACAGACACACACACAAACACACACTAACACACACAGACGGACACAGGTAACTCTATATGTCCACTCTCTATATGCCCCCTCCCATTTCATGGCGGGGGCATAAAAAGGATGTCTCTCTGAAATAAATACGGGGAGGAGGAATGATATAAAAACAGAACATTGCATTGTAATCAATTTGTTGCGCAAATCAAACTTAAAGGTGCAGTTTTTGGAAATACAACAGAAGAAAAACTTGTTACAGCAATAAAAGATTTATTCATTCACAGTGTTATGGAATTCATTGGAGATCAATGCAAAATAATAAAGCAGAAATTAGGCTTTTCTTCTTCTTTTCTTTAATCTTTTTATCCCTTCACCACTCCCATGTTTTAACAACTCTCTGAAAACATTGTGGGAAAAGAAAAGGAAAATACTGGTAACCATCTTTTTGTCTTTTTCCCACAATGTTTTCGATCCTTTCCAAGACAAAACTCGTCACTGAGAAACATTTAATGTATTGTCTTCCAATTTGAACCAGTCTAAATATCTTTAGTTCAGAATTTAAGAAAATGAAATTGTTTTCTTATAAGACACTCTTTCAATAGAGCTACAACATAACCCTTTACCATGCAATCCCGACTTTAAACGATCCAAAGGAAAAGGACTTATGAAATCATTGTGGGAAAAGGAGAAAATGTTGGTAACCAGCATATTCTCCTTTTCCCACAATGTTTTCTACCCTTACAAAGAAGATCTTCCAAAATTTTGCAACATTTAGTTTGTTGTCTGCAACGGCTTTCAAATTAGTCAAGTGTAAAATTTTGTCATTGGTAAAGAGTTAACTTCTCACCAAATGACAAAATTTAAGACCGGTCCAAATTGAAAGCATTTGCAGATGACAAATTCAATGTGGCCTAAATGAGGCAATTTGTCCTTGTTAGGGTAAAAACATTGAGGGAAAAGGAGAAAATGCTGGTAACCAGCATTTTCTCCTTTTCCTACAATGTTTTTAAAAGCTTTCTCCATCAGGGTCTTTAAAAGTCGGGATTGTGTAGTAAAGGGTTAAGGGGATACTGATAAACTACATGAAAAAGAAATGTGTGACACTCAATAATGCATTCTTTCATTTTATCAAAATAATTATGTACATTCACCTTTTACTTAACCCTGAATAAACAAATCTCATATCTTCACGACAGCCAGGAGGAGGAAAGCTTATGAATATACTATGGAGAAAAATAGAGAAAATGCTGTAAAATTAGCATTTGCTCCTTTTCTCACAATATTTTCTACCCTTTCAGAGAAAATCTTATTGTTTGAGCCACATATACATGTAATATGTCAACTGCAAATGCTTTCAATATGAAATGAGTGTAAAATTTTGTCATCTGGCAAAAAGTTACTGAGCAAACAATCAATAGGTAATATGTGCTTGTGTGCAGGCTCAGAATGAGCAGTCTGATCTTGAATCCCCACCATCTGACACTTCAGCCTTGGAATTGCTATGTTCCAAGTTTTCTTTGCGGCAAAATGTATGCAGTCTCATTTTGGATCCCAACTCTGATATTATGTGAAATACACAGTGAGACCTTTCACGCTGTACCAAAAAATCAAAAGTTTAACTACCTTGAGGAAGCAGGCCTTTGAAAACATGGTGGGAAAAGGAGAAAATGCTGGATACTAGTACTTTCTCCTGTCAAACTATGTCTTTTACCCTTTTAAAGACAAATCCCATCATCTGAGCCACTTTTACTTTATAATCTGCAAATTATTTCAATTTGGAGAAATCTAAAATTTTATTGTATGGTAAAGAGTAAAAATGCAGTATTTTGGGTCTTTTCGACCAACTGCATTGGTCTATTACAATGAGCCATGCTCTGTGAAAAGGGGGTTTAATGCATCTGCAAAAAGTATCAAGCCTGTGCAGTCCATGCAAGCTGACATGGGCCGAAACTTTTTGCTTTTGGTAAATTTTCTGCTTGTCCAAAGACCATCATACCTCCAGATTCAGCTGGTTGTTAGACAAAATGGATTTTATAGATGTATAATCATGTGATGACATGCTTGGTATAATGCATCACGAACATACATTAAGCCCCCTTTTGCCAAAGTATATTATGTTAAGCCCAAAACAACTGAATTGATTTATTTGTACTTTCACACTGTAATATCACCACTCATTGCTCAGTTCTAGAGTCTGTTTGGGCAAAACACATATATGTAGAAAGTTGTCGGGGTGACTCAAATGTTCTGACAACCATGCAAGTTCTGTCTCTAGTGGTGGCTCTATTCCCTGTACTACCACCCGCAAGGCCTGGCAATCATCTGTGTGAATAAATCAAACTGTCAGGAAATCTATCACTCGACATTCTTCTACAAACATCAAATTCTTTAGCTCTGAACTCTACAGTTCTATTGTTTCAGGAAAAGACTTTTGCTGCTCCTAAAATATTTTTATTTATGCCTTGGTGCTCAATTTGGTGCTCAATTTCTTATCAAGGATTCTTTGATAAATATTATACAAGCTAACCTACTAATTTTCATCCAGAATGTCTTCAAACTTTCAGCATAACCCTTTTGCTCAAATTACTCAAACACTGCTTTCTGATTTCATCTAACATACAGTATTATAGAAGCTGTTTTTTTACCTATCTATTTTTACAGAAAAGAAGAAAAAGTTGGAGGAAAGAAAAGTTTTTTGATGAAAAATGCCAGAGGAAATTAGAAAACAAGTAAAATTCATGCTTGATACTGGCCACTGGTCTCTTCCAAACCATCTTTTCAGACACTGTCAATTGCAGGGACCCAAATAGGTGTATTTTTGCATGACTCCATACCAAGCAATCGCATGTTATAAAGACCCTGAAGAATAAAGCTTTTGAAAGCATTATGGGAAAATGAGAAAATGCTGGTAACCAGCATTTTCTCCTTTTCCCACAATGTTTTCTACTCTTATAAAGAAAGATAGCATGACTTGATCAACATTTATTGACTGCAAATGCTTTCAAACCATACAATTCTAAACCTTGGTCATTTGATAAAGAGACAGGTATACTAAGTCTTTACAAAGTTACAGCAAACTACAAGACAAAAGGTTGGTTTTGCCGCACAGTTGATGCTTAACTTGAAGCCCTGCTATTTAACTTGTGAAACTAGCATTTATACTTACTAGTTTATCATTTACCAACAATAGTTGATACAAATTTTCAAAGCATTACCTTGTTCAATTTGTAAAACATATTTGAGTAAATCTAATAATGTATGCTGATGACCCTCCTCAGATGTTGGCTTGAATAATTTCTGTACACATGGTTTCTCTACCTACAACAGAGTGTAAAAGCTCTGAAAAGATTCTGGTATTGTCATTTTTAGAATGCTCATTATAGCTTCAGCTATTTTACAGCCATTGTAGATGAAAATCAGATTGCAAAAAGCATGCATAGTATATACAGACTGATCTTGGATCTTGTCTATAATGTCCAACATTTTATGAGGTACAAAGCTGGTCTTGAATGCGACATATAGGTACTGCTTACAGAAAATGTCAATAATATTTTATTTGACTTCTTTGAAGGTTTAATCTTTCCTAAATTTCAAATCTTTAGTTATGCTATACATTTGGAATATTATGTTGCAGTAACTTTCCTAGTCCTTGTACATGCTCCAAGAAGCATGGAGAAATTTAATATCACCCCCAACTGAGGGTTCAGCAAGATGTCAAAATTTTCCCGTGCAGCTAAAAGCAAATACAAGCACCAGAAAAGTCACTAAAGCAACTTTTATTCTATACCTACAACTTGCAACAATAAAATATTGCAATTATTGACAATTTTATTTGAAAAGGGTAAAAGACAAAACAAGTACTGGTAAAGTGGGTAGTAACTTCATTTTTATGAATAGCTGATGAACATTGTAGCGTAAAATTTTAACCAATCAAAACACAAACCAAAGTGTTCATATTCTGTGCCTAAGATAGGTGATCACACCATTATTTCAAACCATATTTGAAAAGGTGTAGATATAGAATTTTCTCTCCTTCATGTGTGATGCAACACATGTACTGTAGTAAGATAATTAATAGGTATATACCAGGTAATGCGTATTATTTATCAAGCATAGGTAACATTTCAAAAAGCTCCAGGTCCAGGTTGATATAGGGTCATGTTCACTGTCCATTCTATACTTAGTAAGATATATAATTCCAAGACGAGCCATCTCATCGGCTGAGACATTATGTCTCAGATAATGAGATAGCTAGTCTTGGAATTAAGAACAAGAACAATATTGAGAGCTTAGTAAATATGGCCCTTGATAAACACTTCATATCATATTGTTGCACTGTAATATCACAAAACATTTTTTTATTCTTCTTCAAACGATTAATACTGTATGAGTACTATACCACCAAAGCATAAATGATGAGTGATCAAATTACGTAAAAATATCAGAAACCATCTGAAAAGGTAATAAAAACAATTATCTGCCACTTCTCTGTTATTGAAGTGGTTTGAAGATGACACAGCATCATCATGATCATCGTAACAATTGCACCAAAATTTAATCCAACAATGAACGTGAATCAATTGCATCGACTTTCTCCATAAATTATAGATGTCTGTATTTCATATGTTCATCAAAAGTATTTCAAGGCTAGAGATTACTTACCTGGTAAAGTTTAAACGGAATAAATTTGAACACTTCATCTCCGGAATTCTCCATTAACTTTTTATTCACTGGCCAAAACTGATCAAATTTATCTGTAATAAAAAAAAGTGAAATTAATGCCACCATAGTTTTGGATCTAATCAATTTCCAATATTGGAACTTTGATGTACCAAGAGCTTTGTGCTAGGATCATTAACCCTTTGAGCATGTTTCAGAAATTTTGTGAGCCCTAGTAGTGCAGTTGATAGCGTACAGGACTTTAGAACTGGAGGTCACTGTTTCTATCCATGGCTCGGCCAGATTCCTTTCCAAGGATTGATGATAGTCACTGTGACAGGATTCATTCCTCTCTCACTGCTGATCATTGTATTGACAATGGTTATGTGGGAAAGCAACCAGTCGCTTGGAAAGAATATTTTGCTGAGCACTGGTAGAAGAAACTCCAGGAAAAGCATGGATAGGGCACTGGCAGCCGCAATATAACTGAAACAATGTTGAAAAAGGTGTTAAACTCCATACAATCAATCAATCAATCAATTCACTAATTTTGTTACCTTTGCTGCCAGTGTAGATCAAGATCACACTGAACAAAGCGTGCCTTCTGATCTTAGATCTACACTGTCCGATGAGATATTTCTAGTCCAAAAATAACTTTGCAATAGCAACATATGAGTTTTTACTATTGACTTGAAAATATCATTTTACTTATTCAGCAGGATAAGGGTTAACAATACATCAGTCCTAAGATGAAACCTCAAATTTCTTTTTCATTCTTTACCAGGTAAGCACACAGTAGTCCCATCCATATAGAAAGCATCTGCAGATGTCAAATCAAACAAGGCTCAAAAGATGGACTTAGTCTTGGACAGGATAGAAAACACTGTAGTAAAAGAAGAAAATGCTTGTCAACAGCATTTTCTCCATTTTCCATGACATTTTCAAAGACATCTCCTTAAAAGCTTGTTAAAAACAGGATTGTTTGATATAGGGCTTACTAACCATTAGTAATACCAAACCACATTTGCTTGTGATCTTTTTTCTGCATACTGTTGATAATGTGACTTCTGTGTTTTAAAGCATCTGCCTCTTTCACACAGGACATGAAATGTGACTCCACAGCCTCTTTACTAGGACAGTGTAACAACTCATCTTCTGGAAAATTCTGCCAAAACAACAAATGGCACCGTGCTCTGACAAAAGTGGGCTAAATGCATCTCTGTCATGCATGATACCCAGCAAGTCATCTCATAGTTATGGATCCACAAAATCCATATTGTTTAACCCTTTACCACATGACATTATTTTAGACGGTACCAAATTGAAAGAATTTGCAAACGACAAATTAAATGTGGTTCAAATGATTTGATTTGTGTCTGAAAGGTTGAAAAAAAACATAGTGGGAAAAGGACAAAATGCTGATTACGAGCATTTTCTCCCTTTCCTACAATGTTTTCAAAAGTCCAATTTCCTAGGGTCGTTAAAACTTGGTTAATGCTGGTAACCAGCATTTTCTCCTTTTCCCACATTGTTTTCAACCCTCCCAAGAAAAAATTCATCATCTTAACCAGGATGAACTTGTCTTCTGCCAAAGCTTTCAATATGGACCAGTCTAAGATTTTGCAGTTTGGTAAAGATTTTGAAATAAAAAAAAAACCAACATGTTTTCCTTCCCATCTTTTGTTTACTGACTGATAGATAATTGGCATTTTATACTTACATCAACACTATTTCAGTCCTATCACAGCAACAGCTCCTCAAGTGAGGATTGAAGTAAGAGTCTCTTGGTTGTGAATCCTACGCTTTAACTCTTTACCACATAATCCTGACTTTTAAAGACCCTGAGAAAGAAGCCTTTTGAAAACATTGTGGGAAAAGGAGAAAATGTTGGTAACCAGCATTTTCTCCTTTTCCCACAATGTTTTCTATTCTATCAAATACAGAAATCACAATTTTAGCCACATTTAATTTGTTGTCTGCAAGCGCTTTTAATTTGGCCAAGTCCAAAATTTTGTCATTTGGTAAGGAGTTAACTAATAAGCTACACAGGACCCCTGTCATTTGTATTATTTGTAGCAGTTTATGGGCAATACAACAGGAGGGTCTGTTCAGTAATGCACTAAATTTGCTGTCTTTTAAATGATGTAGGACAACCCTTATCTATAGGTCTAATACAAGATCTAATATGAATCATTATTTTTGTGAATGTAATGGTTGTGATTTACCTGAAAGTGGACAGTCAGTTTCCAGGGGAGATCCTCTGATGAACCATACAAATCATACAAAACTCCTATTGGATAGTGCCTGCAAATGTAAGTAAATTAATGTGAACCATGCTCTGTGAAAAGGGGGTTTAATGCATCTGCAAACGGTATAGACCTAGGTCAGCCTGCACAGTCCAGGCAGACTGGCACGGGTCAAAACTTTCTGCTATCAGTCAATTTTCTTCATGTCAAAGTACTATTTTTCCTCATGATTAAGTCTGTTGATGACTTGCTTGGTATAAAACATCACAGAGATGAATTACATCCCCTTTTCTCAGACTGCTGCCCATTTGTAGTGTCACTTGTCCCATCATCACACAATCCCATAATTGTAAGACCCTGTGGAAAAAAGACTTTTGAAAATATTGTGGGATATGGAGAAAATGCTGGTTCCCGTAATGTTTCCTACCTTTAACCGTTTACCACACAATCCCAACCTTTAACAACCCTGAAGAAGACTCCTTTTTGAAAACATTGTGGGAAAAGGAGAAAATGCTGGTAACCAGTCTTTTCTCCTTTTCCCACAATTTTTTCTACTCTTCCAAAAACAAATTTCAATTTTTGATTCACATTTATTTTGTTGTCTGCAAAAATTTTCAATTTGGACAGGTCTAAAATTTTGTCCTTTGGTAAAGAGTTAAAAGATACACATGTATTCAATCATTTGATACACAGTTAATTAGATATCTGCAAATTCTTTTCAATTTTTAAGAGTCTAAATTCTTTTCTTTGGGTAAGGAAATTGTGGTTAGTCTGCCACATGCAAATTCTGATAACTGTTTTTACTATGTCCAACAAAGCCACTGAAATTGTGCTTAGCACTTCTCTTTACTAAATGGCAAAATTTTAGCCAAGTCCAAATTCAGAGCATTTGCAGATGACAGATTAAGTGTGATCATAATGGTTCAATTTGTCTTTGAAAGGGTAGATAACATAGTGGGAAAAGGAGAAAATGATGGTTTCGTGCATTTTCTCCTTTTCCCACCATATTTTCGAAAGACCTTTTCCTTGGGGTCATTAAAAGCCAGGAATGTATGTAAAGGCTTAATGTTTTTGTCTTGTGGTGAAGAGATGTTGGTTAAAAGCTTTTTTGTGTTAACTTTTAACCAGACAACAAAATTCTAGACTTGATTATTTTGAAAGCATGGACAGATGACCAATCAGAAGTTGCTGAAATGACCAGATGTTCCAGGTAAAAGGGTAAAAAACATTGTACATAAAGGACAGTGTCAGAGACTATCCTTGTTATAGCATTTTCTCTTTTACCCCCACAATGTTTTCAAAAGCATTTCTCCTCAGGATTCCAATAAACACAGGATCGTGTAGTACATGTCTAAAACTATTATCATTTGCATGTGCCTACCATTTTAATGGCTGAGCCTCGAAATCCAACCAGAATTCCCCAACATTCTCTTTCTGTACATACTGTGATAATATTTTAGAAACTTTGTCTGTTACCAAAGGGAAATAACTCTGTCTTGGAACTGTCAACTGTAAAGTATTTAAAAAGTGTAAATCCATTTTTTTTTTTTTATCTTTTTCTATTATCTAATAACCTCCTGCAACAAATTTGCAGCACACCACTCCAAAAAAGTTCCTTTCAAAGAAGGGATCACCATCATGATAATGAAATTATTACATGAATACATGTGAAAACATCATGGTAAAAGGAGAAATTAAAGCAAAATGAACAAAAAGTTGCTTGCATGTGTTGTTATTATGTTAGTTGATTTTTCAAGATTTTGTTTTAACAGTGTCCATCCATTGGAAACTGAAAATAGGGGGGATTTCCCCCTCCATCTAAAAATAGGGGGATTTTAATTGAAAATTGTCAGAAACTGCATCTGAATTTATCTGGGATCTGAAAAAAAATTGTCGTGAATCCTGCAACTGTGCATCCTAGAATAGACACTGTTTAAATCAGTAAATTTATATCTGGCAGTGTTGCTTAGCTATAATTTGAAAAATGTTTTACTTATAAATGGAAAAAATCTACAAATCAACATATTGTATGAGCATCATATACACTTCTTCATCAATACTTTGGCTCAGGCCTCCTTCAGGATATTTACAGACTTTTTTTTTTTTAAAAAAACTCATCTAATGGAAATCATTATATGTAAAGTAAAGAAGCACTCTTTTTCACAAAAAAAAAAAAAAAAATGCTTCTTTTTCCGGTGCGTTTTAAATCATTTGTTAACTGCAGGATTTAGAAAAGTTCTCCATATTTTATTATGGTGGACTGTTTGAAACCCGAATGACTTAACTCTTTACCAAACAACAAAATTTTAGACTCTACCAGATTGAAAGCATTTGCAGACAACAAGTAAGACATAGGTCAAAGTACGGTTTCTGTCTTTAAAATGGTAAGAAACATTGTGGGAAAAGGTGAAAATCTTGGCTACCAGCCTTTTCTGCTTTTCCTACAATGTTTTCAAATACATGTATATTCTTCCTTAGGGTTGTTGAAACACCGGATCATGCAGTAAAAGGATGAATTATAAGCGTACATACTATGAGACAATAACAAAAATGATCATTATTAATTAAACAAGAGGGCCATGATGGCCATGGAGTCGCTCACCTGAGCCTTTTGACCAAGCACAACCAATTTCCAATGTCTTGTGAGATATATGTATTACCAAACAATAAAATTTTAAATTCATCAGTCTGAACCTTCTGCATAAAATAAAAAATATGTGGATCAAGCTGTGGAATTGGTCTCTCAAAGGGGTAGAAAACATTGTGAAAAAGGGAAAAAATGCTGGATACTAGCATTTTCTCATTTTCAAACAGTGTTTTCAAAAGGCTTCTTTCTGAGAGTCATTCGTACACTAGGTTTTTCTAAGATTTGACCTAGTGACCTAGTTTTTCAGCCAACATGACACATTTTCAAACTGGTCCAAGATATCATCAGGACAAACATTCTAACCAAATTTCAAGAGTATTGGACTGATAATGTGGCCTCTACAGCATACCCAAGGTTTTTCTAAGATCTGACCTAGTGACCTAGATTTTGACCCAACATGACCCATTTTCAAACTCATCCAAGATATTACCAAGGCAAACATTCTGAGCAACTTTAAAAGAGTATTGAACAAAAAATGTGGCCACAACAGTGTACACATGGTTTTTCTAAGATTTGACCAGGTGACCTAGTTTTTGACCCAACATGACCCATTTTCAAATTCTACTGAGATATCATCGAGACAAACATTCTGACCAACTTTCAAGAGTATCAGACAGAAAATGTGGCTTCTGGAGCTTACACAAGGTTTTTCTAAGATTTGACCTAGTGACCTAGTTTTTCAACCGACATGACCTATTTTCAACCTAGTCAGAGATATTATCAAGGCAAACATTCTGACCAACTTTCAAGAGTACTGGACAGAAAATATGGCCTCTAGAGCATACACAACGTTTTTCTTAGATTTGACGTGGTGACCTAGTTTTTGACCCAACATGGCACATTTTCGTCCTATTTCAAGATATAATCAAGACAAACATTCTGGTCATTTTTCAAGAGTATTGGACTGAAAATGTGGCCTCTATAGTGTACAAAAGGTTTTTCTAAGATTTGACCTAGTGACCTAGTTTTTGACCCCACACGACCCAATTTCAAACTTGTCTGAGATTTTATCAAGACAAACATTCTGACCAAGTTTCATGAGGATTGGACTGAAAATGTGGCCTCTAGAGCGTACACAAGGTTTTTCTAAGATTTGACCTAGTGACCTAGTTTTTGACCCCACATGACCCAATTTGGAACTCATCTGAGATTTTATCAAGACAAACATTCTGACCCAGTTTCACAAGTATCTGACTGAAACTGTGGCCTCTAGAGCATACACAAGGTTTTTCTAAGATTTGACCTAGTGACCTAGTTTTAGACCCCACATGACCCAATTTCGAACTCGTCCAAGATTTTATCAAGACAAACATTCTGACCAAATTTCACAAGTATCTGACCCAAAATGTGGCCTCTAGAGCGTACACAATGTTTTTCTAAGATTTGACCTAGTGACCTAGTTTTTGACCCCACATGACCCAATTTCGAACTCGTCTGAGATTTTATCAAGACAAACATTCTGACCAAATTTCATGAGGATCGGACTGAAAATGTGGCCTCTAGAGCGTACACAAGGTTTTTCTAAGATTTGACCTAGTGACCTAGTTTTTGACCCCACGTGATCCAATTTCAAACTCGTCTGAGATTTTATCAAGACAAACATTCTGACCAAATTTCATGAGGATCGGACTGAAAATGTGGCCTCTAGAGCGTACACAAGGTTTTTCTAAGATTTGACCTCGTGACCTAGTTTTAGACCCAACATGACCCAATTTCGAACTCGTCCAAGATTTTATCAAGACAAACATTCTGACCAAATTTCACAAGTATCTGATAGAAAATGTGGCCTCTAGAGCATACACAAGGTTTTTCTAAGATTTGACCTAGTGACCTAGTTTTTGACCTCACATGACCCAATTTCGAACTCGTCCGAGATTTTATCAAGACAAACATTCTGACCAAGTTTCATGAGGATTGGACAGAAAATGTGGCCTCTAGAGCATACACAAGGTAAACAGTTGACGACCGACGACGGACACCACACGACGGATGACGGACACAGCAAGATCACAATAGCTCACCATGAGCACTTCATGCTCAGGTGAGCTAAAAATAACTATTTTCTTCTTTTTCCCTTTATTATGTGATAAAAAAAACTATACTGTGTAAGTGTAATGTGCATATCCCTTTTTAAATCTGCTTACCCTTGTATTCATGTGTAGCGCCTAAGTCTCACCAAAGCATAAAGTTTAGACCGGCCCAAATTGGAAGCATTTGATGCATTTGCAGATGACAAATCAAGTGTGGCTCAATTGCTGAAATTCGTTTATGAAACACTGTGGAAAAAGACCAAAAAGGAAAAGCTGGGAACAAAAGTGTTAACTGGACAAAATGTTCCAAAACTTTTTTGTGACTACTTACAAAGACAGGTTCAGGTGTCTCTGACTCTATTTCATCTGCAGATAATTTAAAACAAATTGGAATTCTGCCCTCCCACACCTCTCGTAAAGTCTCACGGTCACTAGCCATAGCTTAGGACAGAACTTCACGATCTTGCAATCTAGAAATATACCAGTAAATATTTACAAATAAACCACTGGGAGTACATGAAGAAAGTGGGTTATTGGTAGCAAATATGGTAACCCTTAACCCTTTACCACACAATCCCGAGTTTTAAGATCCTGAGAAGGTAGCTCTTTGAAACATTGTGGGAAAAGGAGACAGGAGGGCCATGATGGCCCTGGAGTCGCTCACCTGAGCCTTTTGACCAAGAACAACCAATTTCCAACGTCTTGTGAGATATATGTATTACCAAACAATAAAATTTTAAATTCATCAGTCTGAACTTTCTGCATAAAACAAATAATATGTGGATCAAGCTGTGGAAATGGTCTCTCAAAGGGGTAGAAAACATTGTGAAAAAGGGAAAAAATGCTGGATACTAGCATTTTCTCATTTTCAAACAGTGTTTTCAAAAGGCTTCTTTCTGAGAGTCATTCGTACACTAGGTTTTTCTAAGATTTGACCTAGTGACCTAGTTTTTCAGCCAACATGACACATTTTCAAACTGGTCCAAGATATCATCAGGACAAACATTCTTACCAAATTTCAAGAGTATTGGACTGAAAATGTGGCCTCTACAGCATACCCAAGGTTTTTCTAAGATCTGACCTAGTGACCTAGATTTTGACCCAACATGACCCATTTTCAAACTCATCCAAGATATTACCAAGGCAAACATTCTGAGCAACTTTAAAAGAGTATTGAACAAAAAATGTGGCCACAACAGTGTACACATGGTTTTTCTACGATTTGACCAGGTGACCTAGTTTTTGACCCAACATGGCACATTTTCAAATTCTATTGAGATATCATCGAGACAAACATTCTGACCAACTTTCAAGAGTATCAGACAGAAAATGTGGCTTCTGGAGCTTACACAAGGTTTTTCTAAGATTTGACCTAGTGACCTAGTTTTTCACCCGACATGACCTATTTTCAAACTAGTCAGAGATATTATCAAGGCAAACATTCTGACCAACTTTCAAGAGTACTAGACAGAAAATATGGCCTCTAGAGCATACACAACGTTTTTCTTAGATTTGACCTGGTGACCTAGTTTTTGACCCAACATGGCACATTTTCGTACAATTTCAAGATATAATCAAGACAAACATTCTGGTCATTTTTCAAGAGTATTGGACTGAAAATGTGGCCTCTATAGTGTACAAAAGGTTTTCCTAAGATTTGACCTAGTGACCTAGTTTTTGACAACACACAACCCAATTTCAAACTTGTCTGAGATTTTATCTAGACAAACATTCTGACCAAGTTTCATGAGGATTGGACTGAAAATGTGGCCTCTAGAGCATACACAAGGTTTTTCTAAGATTTGACCTAGTGACCTAGTTTTTTACCCTACATGACCCAATTTCGAACTTGTCTGAGATTTTATCAAGACAAACATTCTGATCAAGTTTCACAAGTATCTGACTGAAACTGTGGCCTCTAGAGCGTACACAAGGTTTTTCGAAGATTTGACCTAGTGACCTAGTTTTTGACCCCACATGACCCAATTTCAAACTCGTCTGAGATTTTATCAAGACAAACATTCTGAACAAGTTTCACAAGTATCTGACTGAAAATGTGGCCTCTAGAGCATACACAAGGTTTTTCTAAGATTTGACCTAGTGACCTAATTTTTGACCCCACATGACCCAATTTCGAACTCGTCCGAGATTTTATCAAGACAAACATTCTGACCAAGTTTCATGAGGATCGGACTGAAAATGTGGCCTCTAGAGCGTACACAAGGTTTTTCTAAGATTTGACCTAGTGACCTAGTTTTTGACCCCACATGACCCAATTTCAAACTCATCCGAGATTTTATCAAGACAAACATTCTGACCAAATTTCACAAGTATCTGACCGAAAATGTGGCCTCTAGAGCGTACACAATGTATTTCTAAGATTTGACCTAGTGACCTAGTTTTTGACCCCACATAACCCAATTTTGAACACGTCCAAGTTTTTTTAAGACAAACATTCTGACCAAATTTCATGAGGATCGGACTGAAAATGTGGCCTCTAGAGCGTACACAAGGTTTTTCTAAGATTTGACCTAGTGACCTAGTTTTTGACCCCACATGACCCAATTTCAAACTCGTCCGACATTTTATCAAGACAAACATTCTGACCAAATTTTATGAGGATCGGACTGAAAATGTGGCCTCTAGAGTGTACACAAGGTTTTTCTAAAATTTGACCTAGTGACCTAGTTTTTGACCCCACATGACCCAATTTTGAACTCGTCCGAGATTTTATCAAGACAAACATTCTGACCAAATTTCATGAGGATCGGATAGAAAATGTGGCCTCTAGAGCGTACACAAGGTTTTTCTAAGATTTGACCTAGTGACCTAGTTTTTGACCTCACATGACCCAATTTCGAACTCGTCCGAGATTTTATCAAGACAAACATTCTGACCAAGTTTCATGAGGATTGGACTGAAACTGTGGCCTCTAAAGTGTACACAAGGTAAAAAGTTGACGACGGACAACGCACACTGCACGACGGACTACGGACACCGCACGATCACAATAGCTCACCATGAGCACTTCGTGCTCAGGTGAGCTAAAAATACTGGTGACCAGCATTTTCTTCTTCTCCAACGATGTTTTCTACCATATCAAAGCCAAATTCCATCATTTGAGCCACATTTAAATTGTTGTCTGCAAATGCTTTCAATTTAGAGATGTGTATATTTTTGTTGAGTGGTAAAGAGTTAAACACTTAATGGCATTTTTTATTCTTCTGAACAAAGACTTACAAAAATAAAAGTGTATAATTAACATATGTAATGACCGGGGTCTTTTACTTATCTTGTGGTAGACCACTTCACAAAACTTTGTACAGAAAGGAATGTAATGAGCCATCCAGATGCCCCATTTTTTTTTCAACATTGCATTATCTTATCATTCTCCTGAAGCCAGTGTGCGTCCACTGAATTTTGCGAGAAGAAAATAAAACAGGTAGGATTAACCACAGGGACTCGATCCAGTAATTTTTTTGGTATCTTATAGTCTATATTTATGTATAAGATACCAAAAAAATTACTGGACCGAGTCCCTGTGGGATTAACGGTATCAAGACAGTTCCACGACAAGACAGTTCCCCGACACAAGTTTTCAAGACAGTTCCCCAACAGATATGAAGACAGTTAACCAACACTTTTGATTACAGTTCCTGGACCCTTTTGTCTCATGTCAAATAATCTGTTATCGATAATTATTATTGATAATCACGAGAAATCAGAAATACTGTGGATAATTGATGTGATCAGATTACTTGTACCTTTGTTATGAAGAATTCTATTCACACTGACCAGTGCTTCTTATTCTCTCATGTGTGAATGCACAATTATTTACGATTTTCATGAAAATAAGAGAATTTTAAAAAGATTGTTAGCCAGTATAAAAGTTAATAAAACTATCTTTTGGGATTATTTGGAGTTAATTCATCCTTAAGTTCTTTTTGGTTATTTTTGTTGTGTGTATCCCCTTATATTTTGTCAAATTTCGATAGAGTGGGAGAGGGGGGATTTTCGTGAGTGAAATACTTTTTCTGTTTACCTTGTACACTCTGTCAGTAATCCTAATATTTTACATGTATATTGTATACATGTACCATTTCGGAAAATGTAATGTATTTCAATAATTGTTTGGTATTTGACGACGAAAGCCATCAAACTGTTCTGTCAAACAAAGCCGAGTTATCAAAAAGATTATAGACATATCACGAGGCAATCACAGAAAATTACAGGCAATCTCACATGACCAACTATACTCATCAATAACAGGTACAAAGTTTCAATCAATCACAAAAGATCTTTTATCCATAAAATCCTTCATTACCCATCTTTATCCATGGTAATTCTCAGAAAAATTGAACGAGAGTGTCCGGGAACTGTCTCCAAAAGTGTCTGGGAACTGTCTTCAAATCTGTCTGGGAACTGTCACAAAAATTTGTGTCGGGGAACTGTCTTGTCGGGGAAATGTCTTGTTCCCATATTAACCTTCTTGGACTCGTAAAGTTTGACCTTATCAAATGACAATGGGGAGGGGGGGGTGTTGCAAAGACATTCTCCAACTCTTCACAAAATTTTAGACTTATCCATTCACTTGCAGAGAACAAGTCAATGTAGCTCAAACTGTAAGATTTGTCTTTGATTGGGTAGAAAAGCTTCCGGCTTATGATGTTGAAGTTCGCTAAAAGAAAGTATAAATGAACAGATAAGCCCTAACATAAATGATGAATATCATGAATTTCCACATTAAGAATGGTGTCCATAAAGTAACGACCATTAATGTCGTATGAACAAGCTTTGTTACGTACTGGTTTTGGGACGAACAAGCCCGGAATCTTAAACAATTCGTTGCAGAGCTGGTCTGCCTTTTCCGCAATCGGTTTTCTACAAAAAAAAAAATGAAATAATCAATGCAGAGGTGTATTTTCTAAATTTAACTTCAGGTAAGATTTTTTTCAGAAAATAGTTAACTTCTTTAGTCAAGCTATTATTTCAGTATCTCGTTCTTGTAGGGAAGGAGTAGTCCAAATATTTAGACGTATACATGCTTATTTACCTTTCAACATTTATCATCGGACATTTCACATTTGATTTTTCTTATTGCATGTAACGTCTAAATGGGTCCCATTCAGTTCTATGTAGCAAATCCGATCTTCTTTAAAACCAGAATTATAACAAAAGAGAACTTCATTTACCTGTAGGAAGAACTTTTTTTGAAAATATTCAGCCGCTGTCTTGATAAATAATGGGCAGATTCATTCAGAATTCAATAAAATCACTCGCAAGTGGGATTGCCGACAGAGTCGCCGCCATGTTTTTCAGTCATGCAGACGGTTGCATAACAAGTAAGAATTGACTCTAAGTTTATAAACGAAATCTGTTCCAATAATCAAACAAGATCGAAGCGAACAAAATTTCGTTTAAGAAAAAGACATAATACCATTCTGTAAGTTGCATTCACCCGCACATAACGGTTCATTCGGAATAATCATATCTCTTCCACGGCAATTCATAACAAAACAGAGTGGTGTTGAATCGGAATGGATTTTGCTCATAAATAGGCAAGTTTTGGACAAATATCCTTTTTCAATCGAGAAATTATTCATTTATCTTACTTCTGATGTATATTTTTTTGAACAAGTTCACTTAAAAGTATCCAAATTTGCTGTTCAAACAGCGACAAAATTCGATGTCGGAGTTTGCTAAAGAAAACTATGAAGGAGCCGATAAGACCCTACGTACACGATGAATGTCAGAATGAAAAGTTGGTTATTTCCGTTTATTTATCGTCGCTACCGGTTGCCCATCTGAGCGACGCCCCCAGAAGACGGTTAGTTGTTACGGGGGATAGTGCAAGGATACAGGTCGAAACTTCTGAGAGCTTCGCCTGGTTCTTTAACGTGCTCGGCGTATAGCACCGTCACACGGGACCTCGGTTTAATGTCTCATCCGAAAGACTAAGTAAGAATGAAAAGTAACGTACGTAGGGGCTTATAAATAGGACTAGGGAAGGAGGTGTTCCGCCATATTTACAAGTGTATTCAGCGGAGCATTTTGCCCCTTGACCTTGATCTTTACTGGTGATTTGATGAATTCACTATTAGTCGATTCAAATTATCGTCTGCTATTTATTGTCGAGAAATGCGTAAATAATCATCCTGTATAAATGGCAAGGCTATAACGATGAAACAGATCACTATAAACACTGCTTAATAACTTAATATTTCCGCATACGACTTGAGAGTTCGCGCACTGAACAAACACCGTGTAGCACCCGCTAAGGAATTTATCACTGATATATTTATTATATTCGATCATGCAAGCATGTTACACAGTGGTTCAGTTTGAAAGCTTGTAACAACCATTCTAAATGTTTTGGTCCTCAAAGCAAATAATTCAGTGTCGAAGAGATATTGGCTCATTTCCATATTCAAGAAAATAAATAATAAAAAAAAAAAACTTACTTGAACATTTTAGAATCATTATGTATTGACTCCCAGTACCAACATCAAATGATGACTATACAAGTTCATAGTTTTCAAAACAAATGAATATACGTTCTTACTTAAAGATATATTTGAATTTCACAGATAATATTCATTCAACTAGATCTACATGTACTCCGTCAAATCAATTTAAAACTTAAGGTTGACCCAGCTTGCTATGTTCCCAGTAGTAACAGGTGTGAACTAGAGGAAAATGTACAAAAGCATCATCAAAGGCAATTATTGCCTACTTAGATGTCAAAAACAATAACAATAACAATTGAACATGTTTCTGAGTTCGAAATGTCCTTCATCAGTTAACGAGCCATTTTAGTTTATAATACATTTAGCAGAATATCCATTGTCAAATCCAACAGACAAAGTGTGAATGAGTGCCATGTGGTACTTACATAGATATCTTTACTGCATGAAAGCTACCCTCCCCATCAGCAGATTCAGCTGATCCAAGGTTGCAGGGAATATGCTTAAATAAGAAATTGATCTAAATTTTGACCTGAGACAACATTTCATGGGGTATATTTCAGCATTTTAAATTTTTATGTGCATGAACTATTCCCTATGATTTCAGAAATCATTTCATTATTTGGGTTTCGTTTCAGTGAGTCATACTGAGGGAATTTGTTTAATTTCTGACAATTTGTAATACGAATTAAGACAATAAAATTTAGTAATCACATATGCTTTGATTAACATATTTTATCAATCAAAACAGCCCACAGTCATATCGTTTGATCGTCAAAACGTCACATTTAAAAAAAAAATGATCAAAATGTCCCCTGATTTCGATTTTAAGTGTCCACTATTAAAAAAATTAAGGTCGTGAGTTGAAACAATAAGGCATACATTAAAAGGTGCAAATATATAACATGTACTGTAAATGTACTTCCATTTTATGTTGCCGATTTCTCAGAATTTTCACAGGCTTGTTTCAAAAGCCTGATTTGATTATGTGTGTATGTTATACTATAGGCCAAAAGTTTAGTTGAACGGCATTCATTCTATCCAATTATCATTTGAGCATTTTGTGTTTGGATGCTACTTGATAAGGCTGATATATATATAGTGTTTTTATTTATTTATTTATTTATTTTTTTTTTATTCACATTATGCGAGATCGATACATGTTAGATCCAAGATCAGACTGGACATATTGTGTGGCCTGATCTATACTGACAGAAAAAATGCATGTACACGTGCTAAGCAGCCTAAGGGTAAAATTCTTGAACATTTTAACCCATCGTTAAACACGCATCCCGCCTTTATGTTCAGCTGGTTTTGGAGTGTTTCTTTTTTTAAAAGATCTATATTTTGATAATTTAAGCAGAAATTGCATGGATCAACTCTTTTTCTTGAATTTTTTCATGCAAAAAAAAACAAACCTATTTTACTTTTCGTGAAATAGTTCAGCTTTATAAATGTCACTAGCATGAGCTGTCGATAGGTCTAAAATCCCACTTTACACCATAGGTGCATTCCGATCATGTGTACGCCAATGCCAAGTATCGGGTGGATGATACACGGTGAAATTTATAAATATTTCGGTAGACAGAGATACACCCCCGTAAGGAATGCGGATTACATCGGCAGATCCCATTTTCGATTTTCTTCGAAAGAAATGAAAATGTTCATAGTTGCTCGCGTGTTTTAAAGCAAGGTGTGAAAGTGTAAATAGACTATTCGTTGTTAAATCTGCGCCCTAAACTTGACATAAGTTGACCTAGTTAGATGCTGATTGGTCACGTGATTTTACGGAAGGGTGGAAAGGATGAAATGTAAGTTTGTGTCCTAAAACTCTTCCTTTGAGTCATATGAACTGTGACAACCCTCTGTTAAAAGTGATTTTCTTGCATTATCTTATCTACCTATGTAAAGCTGTATCGTTTTTAATTTGAATGAAAAGCCCAATCTGTCTTAAGAAGTTGGATCATCACAGGTCATAAAGTGGGTGGGGTGAGAAATTCTTTTTTTTTTCATAATAAAATTAAAGAGTTTTGTAGGTGTCTATGTGTATGAATGAGATGCATTGCCCAGATTCGATTACATTCTGTGCTTTGCATGCTACACATTATTCCATGAATCTGCGATAGTTATGAAAATAACACAGGGATTTTTAGTGTTTTTTATGTTTTACATGTATATATAATACAAGGGATGCAACTGACATTATCGGCAAAGTCTACTTGTCATCACAAAAACACAAGTTACTTCGTCAATTTTACAGATAATCACATAAGGTCAACTTTATCTAGCTCATTACACATTTTTCTAGCGAAAAATAACGTGGTTTCATGACTAAACGTTCAGTGATTTGTGCTGCAGAAGCCGGTTTCTCGACGAATAGGTCGAAATTGTTTGGTCCGACACGGGTTCGTTCAGTGCGCTTGTCAGAGTAAATCTACTATTCTGTACAAGATCATGGCCAAAATACTTATCGGTTTGATGAAACAAGTAAATATCGTTAACCAACCTTCGTTGTTTAATAATAACACGAAGAATACAGCTCCAAATCGTCCGATGTTTGATCGATTCGCTCAAATTTCAAAGAAGCAGCCATAATTGTTGTCAACTGATCAAAATGTATCGAGGCATTTCATTGGTCGGAACCAAAAATCCGACCAATGAAATGCCTCGATACATTTTGATCAGTTGACAACAATTATGGCTGCTTCTTTGAAATTTGAGCGAATCGATCAAACATCGGACGATTTGGAGCTGTATTCTTCGTGTTATTATTAAACAATGAAGGTTGGTTAACGATATTTACTTGTTTTATCAAACCGATAAGTATTTTGGCCATGATCTTGTACAGAATAGTAGATTTACTCTGACAAGCGCACTGAACGAACCCGTGTCGGACCAAACAATTTCGACCTATTCGTCGAGAAACCAGCTTCTGTAGCACAAATCATTGAACGTTTAGTCATGAAACAACGTTATTTTTCACTAGAAAAATGTGTAATGAGCTAGATAAAGTAGACCTTATGTGATTATCTGTAAAACTGACGAAGTAACTTGTGTTTTTGTGATGACAAGTAGACTTTGCCGATAATGTCAGTTGCATCCCTTGTATTATATATACATGTAAAACATAAAAAACGCTAAAAATCCCTGTGGAAAATAATAGTGATATGCCTAGTAGGTTGCCAGTATTGTCGACGTACCCATTTTCGTGGGGTACCAGTTTTCGAACCCGAAATGTTATCCAAGTTTTCTTGTGAACTAAAAAGTGAATGACGTCACTGTTTTGTGTGAACCGCTCATTTGAATTTAAACAACAGTGTCACTGCAGCTAATTTAAAAAAAATGCAACAAAAGCAAGAAAGTATGCATGTTACTAAAGGAAAGACCGATTTTAGTGTCAAATTTCTTATTACTTTTTTCAACCCTACACATGCCGAATTTAAATTCTCTGTCTGATACTTAATTTTAACCCTGAAAAATTCCCGACATGTGACATAGTCAGTCTCGATGCCAAAAAGTCATGTGACCATACTGGAATAATGTGACAAGAGTCCGGTCTATAATTAGATCAGAGAATTTCGTGACCTAATTTGTTCGGTCGCTTATGAATGAACAATTTTACCAGAACATTCGCTGCTACAGAGAGAAAATGTTTCCAGCCCTTTTATTAAGATAGTCAATATTTTTCAGATGTTTTACGATAAAATAGTGTTTAAAATAATTCCTAATCTGTCCTCATAGGTGCTTATAAATTGATAGAAGGGACCAGAATGCGTTATGTTATTTTAGTATTCTGATGCTGCCGTCACGAGAGGGCAAATGGCCGCCGTGACACTTATCCATCCTTTTCATCGCGCTTCAAAATCTTAGGATAATTGACTCAGAGCTGCTCATTTCCATTGTTCCAAACAGTCCCTCCTTGTGATAGTTAAGGTTTTTAATGAGTTTTGGTGTACATAGTGAACTTTAGTTTTTTATTTATGAGCTGTTCTATAAATATTGAAAGCCACGAAATGAGGTCATGTTTTCCCATGCGCCAATTCAGCTTCCGGCAAAATATTGAAGGGTGAAATATGTTCTTGCCGTTGAATATGCATGATTCAGGCAGAATTTATGTTTTTATATGCAGTTACATTTAATTTTTTTTGTTAATAAAATGTTTTTTGTGATCACTTCTTCATTTAGATATGCTTAAGCTAAAATTGTCAATTTAGTCCCACGAAAATAGGTAAGACCACCATAACTTGCTCAAAATGATAGGATGAATTTTGATGAAAGTGATTTACATGAAAACTTATATATAATAGAAATAGTGACAGAAATCCCAAATAATGACTTGAAAAGTACTCAACTCTTATTCAGACAACAAAATTTTGTACTTGTTCCAGTTGGAAGTATTTGCAGACAACAAATGAGGTGTGACTAAAATGATAAGATTATCTCGAGAAGTGGGGAAAACATTGTGAGAATACATGTATATGGAAAAGATGCTGGTTACCAGCATTTTGACCTTTTGTCATAATGTTCTCAAGAGCTCTTTTCTTCAGGTGGCATTAAAAGTCAGGATTCAGATTGTGCGGTAAAGGGTTGAAGTAAGCCTCAGTGAATGAATGAAAAGGTTCGCTGAAGACAGCATTGCTGTGTTTCTTCGTGTTTCCAACATTTTGCCATGGAAAAATCTATATTTACCAGTAATAAAAAACATAAACACCTGTCTAGGAGTTTGTCTAAAGCCTGTTTGTAGTGAAATACCTTGAGTCAGATATCCCAATATATTAACTCTTTACATAACGACAAAATTTTAGACTGGTCCAAATTCAAACCATTTGCATACAACATAGTAAATGTGACTGAAAAACTGAAATTTGTTTCGAAAAGACTAGAAAACATTGTTTGAAAAGGAGAAAATGCTTGTTACCAGGATTTTCTCCTTTTCCAACAAGGCTTCTTTCACAAGGTTGTTGAAGCAACAAATAACATGCTGGTAACCAGCATTTTCTCCTTTTCTCACAATGTTTTCAACACATTCAAAAATGAATACTATAATTTGAAAAACATTGGAATGGTTGTCTGTAAATTCAATCAATATGGAGGAGTCTCAGTGGTAAACGGTTAAATGTTGTCAGTTTTCTTGATCAGACTGCAACTAGCAGCAGGCAAATGTTGTTCAAGGCCACTAAGCATGCATTTCCTTTGCTGGAAACACAAATTTGAAATACATGGTTTTAAAAGATTTCAAAAGTCATTCTTCTTTCATCAAAAATATTCCTTTCTTGTTCATCATGTATTATATGCCACACATCCTTGCTTTGTACAGTGCAATTTTGAACACCCCTACAATTGACTACTTCGAAAATTATTGTTTTAACACTTTACCACATAATCTCAAGTTTAAACAACCATGAGGAAAATACCTTTTGAAAAAACCAGCATTTTCTCCTTTTCCCACAATGTTTTCTACCCTGTCAAAGACAAATTCAACCATTTAACCCTTTACTGCACAATGCCATCTTTATTGCCCCTGTTAAAGAACCTTTTGAAAACATTGTTGGAAAAGGAGCAAATGCTGATAACTAGCATTTTCTCCTTTTCCCACAATGTTTTCTACCCAACCAAAGAAAAACTGCATCATTTGAGCCACACTGAAATTGTCTTCTGCAAATGCTTTCAATTTGAACAAGGCTAAAATTTTGTTATCTGGTAGAGGGTTAAGCGATATTTAATTTGTCATCTGCAAATGCTTTCAGTTTTGACCAGTCTAAAATGTGGTTGTTTAGTAAAGAGTTAACCCTTTACCGTACAATGCCGCCTTTTGACGCCGCTGGGAAAGAAGCCTTTTGAAAACATTGTGGGAAAAGGAGAAAATGCTGGTAACCAGCATTTTCTCCTTTTCCCACAATGTTTTCTACCCTGTCTAAGACAAGTTGCACTATTTGAGCCACATTGAAATTGTCGTCTGCAAATGCTTTCAATTTGGACAAGGCTAAAATTTTGTCATGTGGTAAAGGGTTAAAAGAAGTAGTTGCTTGAAACAAGCATTTTGTTTCATTACTCATTGTAGAGATCGTTATAATTTTTGGTATTTCTTACAATAGCGAACAGATGCAGTTATAGGTTGAAAATTGTAGTTGTTCAGTTCTTCAAGTAGATCAGCAGTTGTTATCAAGATTGTTGTTTTTTTTCTTTCAATGTTTGTATCACTATGCATTAACTCTTTACCGAACAACAAAATTTTAGACTGGTCCAAATTGAAAGCATTTGCAGATGACAAATCAGCTCAGGCTCGAAAAACTGAAATTTGATTAGGGAAGGGTAGAAAACATTGTGGGAAAAGGAGAAAATGCTGGTTACCAGCATTTTCTCCTTTTCCCACAATGTTTTCAATAGGCTTTTTCTTCAGGGTCGATAAAAGTTGTGATTGTGTGGTAAAGGATTAAATGGTATAAACCAGCAGATGACTTTTTAATTATTTCAGAAAATTCGAATGGTGTTAGACCTGCATAACCAAAAAGATGGTCAAGTGAGATCAAAGTACTAGATATAAGCAGGGTTGAAATGGGTAAGAAATATTGTTCACAGTTTTCTCTTGTCATACAAAAAGATATAGAATTTGCTCATTTTCGCTTGTATGTATTGAATTTTAATGTTCTTTTAACAGGTTAGGATATTGCACAGCGGCCAGTGCACCTATGCATGTGTTTCTTGGCTACCTCACACCAGTACTGACACAACTCTCTTTTCAAGCCCCTGACTACTTTCTCACATGCATCAGAGGTGAGAGGTGAAAAATCACTGGAAAAAAAAAATTGCTGCAACCAGGTATTGAACCCACAACCACCAGGTCATGAGTCAGAATGATCCTTTAAGTTATACCAAAGGGAGAGCTCAGTGCTCTTGTTAGAATGAGATTTTAAAACTTTAATGATTGCCTGCTATTTCTTGAATGACTCTTATAGAACCATAGGCAAAAAGATGGACTGTAGAAGACATTTTTTACCAAGATGAGACTGCATGTAATGTGCAGTTTGACCTTGGATCTTTACTCTCCTCTTGTTAACTCTTTACCAAACGACAAATTTTAAGCCTGGTCCAAATTTAAAGCATTTGCAGACAACAAGTTAAAGATGGCTCGCTGGCGGAATTTGTCCATGATAGAGCAGAAAATGTGGGAAAAGGAGAAAATGCTGGTTACCAGCATTTTCTCCTTTTCTCACAATGCTTTCAAAAGCCTTCTTTCCCTGGGTCTTTCAAACCTGGGATTGTTTGGTAGAGGGTTAAGTCAAGCTTATCCTACATGTTGGTTTATGTAATTGGTACTGATCGAAATACAATGCCAATTATACTTTTGATGCATCATGATGCCCATGATGTGGATCATGATCAGAATATGAAAAAACATTCAGACTGATCTTAACAAAATTGTCAGATTTCTCTAGAGATACCATTATCATAGCACAATGTCAGGGTGTACTCTTTTTTTACTGACAGAAAATTTCTTATTTACTTACCTTTTAATAATGGATTTACCTTTTACCACACAATCTGGAGATTTAAAAACCCTGAGGTAGTAGGCTGTTGAAAACATTGTGGAAAGAGGCTAAAATGCTGGTAAACAGCATTTTTCCTTTCCCACTTTGTTTTTTAACCTTTCTAAGATAAATTTTATTATATTAGTCACATTTAATTTGTTGTCTGCAGATGCTTTCAATTTGGTTGTTAATTAAAGAACCAGCTCTTTACCACAGGACAAAATTCTGGACTAGTTCAAATTCAAAGCATTTGATGGGATAGAAAACATAGTGGGAACAGGAGAAAATGTTGGTTACCAGTGTTTTCTCCTTTTCCCAATATGTTTTCAAAAGTCTTCTGTGTTAGGGTTAGTCAAGACTTGGGATTGTATGGTAAAGAGTTAACAGTGTAAAATTACATCGCCAGATGCCCTCAGTCTAGATGAATATGAAGAACTTCAGAGGGTAGCCAGAGAAAGGCAGGACATTGTCACCAAGTATGACAAGGTAACTATACTTGTTGGGCATAGAAATTGCTCACTACAAGCATTAGTCATTTGCTAAACAGGTTCCTGAAGTCTGATGCAATATGGAGTTTAAATGACACCCCCAAGAAAGAAGGCCCTTAAAAATATTGTGAGAAAAAGAGAAAATGTTGGTAACCAACATTTTCTCCTGTACCCACTATGTTTTCTACCCTTTCTTAGGCTACAAATAACAACATTTTTCGTCTGCAAATGCTGTCTGCACTTGAAGCTGTTTGAAATCTGTGTGATTGACAAAAATTGGTTACCAGAATGAGTAGTTTTGCCAATTACTAGAATATTGTCTTTATTTTCTTCACAACCAAGTTTTATTTGGTATTTTTTTAACTTCTTCCTTTATAAACCAATGAATTATGAAGGTACAAAATTTTCACATGCTTTAAGTTTTTGCCAATTGACAAAATTGTGGACTCGTCCAAATTGAAAGCATTTGGAGACGAAAACATGAATATGACTACAGAATTGTAATTTGTTTGTGGCAGGTTAGAAAATACTGCAGGAAAAGGTGAGAATGTTGGTTGCCAGCATTATCTCTTTTTCCAACAATGTTTTCAAGAGGCTTCTTTCTCAGGGTCATTGCTGAGCCCTGGTAGCTCAGTTGGTTGTGTACAGGACTTGAGAACAGGTCGATCCTCAGCTTAGCCAATTTCTTTCCGAGGATTGATGACAGTCATTGTGACAGGATTCATTCCTCTCTCAACTCTGACCATTGATTCAACAATGGTTATGTGGGAAAGCAGCCAGTGGCTCGGAAAGAATATATGTGCGTAATACTAGTTATAGGAAATCCAGGAAAGCATGGACAGGTGCAATGGCCATTGAAATAATGTTGAAAACAGCATTAAACACCATACAGTCAATCAATTAATCAATCTCAGGGTTGTTAAAACTTGGGATTGTATGGTAAAGGGTAAATGGGTAAAAGTGAGGGCAGAAATGTGTCAGAGTTTAGTCACAATTGTAGTATGTAGGGGTCCTATTTGGCTCCATAGACCTGGCACTAGATTTGTAATTGGGAAACTCTGATTCAGTACTCTGTAGGCACGGTCACACGGGAGTGTCTTCAGGCAAGGCACTGCAGAACTCCAGCCTGGTGTTTAAATATATTTCTTTTTTGAATCAGGGGAGAGAAGAGGGAGCCCAAATTGATCCCTGGGAAGACCCAACGTTTGAGGTATATCATGTAACAGACAGATATGGGTTTATACAGTGAGTATAAAGATATATCTTTAAAGTGCCTTTTACATCTTAAGTTGCCAATGTGACCAGTGCAGATCAAGATCTGACTGCAAAGAAACTGCAGTCTGATCTTTGATCTACACTGTCTGCTTTGGACAAGAACAACATAGAAATTATTATCATTTCTTATATATAGATTGAAAAAAGCTGTTGTGTTTATTTGGCTCTCTGAGTGTGAAGATGAAATAGAAAATGCACTATTCAACTATACATACTGAGAGTGTGCAGACTATTCTGAGGTTGGAATTAGCAATAAATACAAAATTAACCCTTAGGCTGTTAAGTGTGACTCCAGGAGCTTTTGTGGACAGTGTAAATCAAGATCAGACTACACCGAATGTGCAGTCTAATTTTGGATCTACGTTGTCAGATCAGGAGATATTATTCCTACAAAAAACCTTTGAAATAGCAAAATCTTTGATTTTACTATTAGCTTGAAAGTTTCATTTTACTTATTTAGCAGGATAAGGATTAAGGAATGATTAATTGGCTGACAATTAATGATTAATTGGCTATGCATCTTTGTTGGGTGGCGTCCAGATCAATCCAGTAGGTAGAGACATTAATGTAGGTGTAAAGTGCTAGTCTCGAACATCAGAGGTTCTAGGTTTGAATCCAATGATAAGCAGGGTCAACCTTTGAAACCACTCATGTCATCACTCGGGTACCAGTTAGGTTTCCAGGAAGCAATAATTTAGAGTTGTCCATAATATAAATTGTAGAACTTATTTCATTATCGATGTACATAGCTTGAAAAGTAAGGATGAAGCCAGTTCACTATAGTAAACCAATTAACTCTTTACCAAACAACAAAACTTTAGACTTGTCGGAATTGAAAGCAATTGCAGATGATATGCAAACGTGACTCAAAAATTGAAATTTTCTTTTTGGAGAAAACATTGCTGGAAAAGGACAAAATGCTGGCATTCAGAAGGCTTCTTCCTCAAGGTAGAACTTGGGATTGTGTGGTATAGGGTTAAGAATCAATTAGAATAATAGCAATTTTTGCCTTGAAATCTTGCTCTAATTTTGAATTCTATGACCACTCATCAGAGTGATTTTCTGAGTTAGATTGCCTTGGCCAAACATAATGTGAGCCCTGGAAATCAGGATTGAAATGGATTTTAGATTGGTTGACCAGTATGGCCCCAGAACTATTTGTTTATTAATATTTATTGATTTTTAGCTCGGATGATTATGAAGAAAAAAAAACATCCAGGTATTGTTGTAGCCCTGATGTCATTGTCGTCAGCATCTGTGTCTGCACCGTCAGGAGGAAACTTAGATATTTTATAATATCTCTGTTTTTACTGAAGATATTCCCTTCAAATTTGGACAAGCTAGTAATTATCAAAAGCAGAACAGATACAAGGGTGGGTAACCACCAAAGTATTTTTGACACATTTATGTCTCTCTTCCATCTTATGATTTCACTGAAAATCAAGCAACTGCAGCCAGATCTTAGAAAAAACCTGGTGCGCACTTTAGAGGCTACATTTTCAGCCTGATACTCATGAAACTTGGTCAGAATGTTTGTACAGATAAAATCTCAACTAGTTCAAAATTGGGTTATGTTGGGTCAAAAAGTAGGTTATGGGTCCAGATCTTAGAAAAAGCTTGTGTGCACTCTAGAGACCACATTTTCAGCCTAATACGCATGAATCTTGGTTAAAATGTTTGTCTTGATAAAATCTTGGACAAGTTTGAAATTGGGTCATGTCGTGTAAAAAAGTAGGTCATGGGGCCAAATCTTAGAAAAAGCTTGTGTGCACTCTAGAGGCCACATTTTCAGCCTGATACTCATGAAACTTAGATTGTATGTCTAGATAAAATCTGAGACAAGTTTTAAATTGGGTCACATGGGGTCTAAAGGTAGGTCATGGGGCCAAATCTTAGAGAAAGCTTGTGTGCACGCTAGAGGCCACATTTTCAGCCTGATACGCATGAAACTTGGTTAGAATGTATGTCTGAATAAAATCTCGGACAAGTTCGAAAATGGGTTACATCAGGTCAAAAAGTAGGTAACGGGGCCAAATCTTAAAAAAAACCTTGTGTGCTCTCTACAGGCCACATTTTCAGCCTGATACTTATGAAACTTGGTCAGAATGTTTGTCTTGATAAAATCTCGGACTAGTTCAAAATTGGGTCATGACGGGTCAGAAAGTAGGTTACAGGTCCAAATCTTAGAAAAACCTTGTGTGCACTCAAGAGGCCACATTTGCAGCCTAATACTCATGAAACTGGGTCAAAATGATTGTCTGGATGAAATCTCAGACAAGTTTGAAATTGGGTGACATTGGGTCAAAAAGTAGGTCATGGGGCCGAATCTTAGAAAAAGCTTGTGTGCACTCTATAGGCCACATTTTCAGCCTGATACTTGTGAAACTTGGTCAGAATGTTTGTCTGGATAAAATCTGGGACAAGTTTGAAATTGGGTCACATGGGGTCAAAAAGTAGGTCACAAGGCCAAATCTTAGAAAAAGTTGTGTGTACTCTAGAGGACACATTTACAGTCTGATACTCATGAAACTTGGTCAGAATGCTTGTCTGGATAAAATCTTGGACTAGTTTGAAATTGGGTCATGTTGGGTCAAAAAGTAGGTCACTGGGCCAAATCTTAGAAAAACCTTGTGCACACTCTAGAGGCTACATTTTCAGCCTGATACTCGTGAAACTTGGTCAGAATGTTTGGACAGAATCCTGGACAAGTTTGAAATTTGGTCACATGGGGTCAAAAAGTAGGTCACTGGACCAAATCTTAGAAAAACCTTGTGTGCACTCTAACGGCCAGAATGTTTGTCTGGATGAAACCTCGGAAAAGAATGATATAGAGTCACATCAGGTCAAAAAGTGGGTCATGGGGCCAAATCTTAGAAAAACCTAGTGTGATTGTAGAGGCCACATTTTAAGCCAGATTAGAAAGTCAAAAATAGGCTAAACCAGTCAAAAAGTAGATCACTTACACTCGTGCATTTTACATCGTCACGACCAGGATCTTTTCAGCCTTATTAATCCTAGATGACCTTATTCAGTTGAGCGCTTAAGGGCCAAAGGCCCTCTTGTTTCTTTTTCCCACAATGTTTTCTACCATATCAAAGAAAAATTGCACCATTCGAGCCATGCTGAAATTATTGTCTGCAAATGCTTTCAGTTTGGACAAGGCTAAAATTTTGTCATCTTGTAAAGGGTTAAAGTCATTTATGGGGAGAAATAAACAGATGTAACAACTGAACCATGCCCGTTTTAGCTGATATGGTATCATATAATTCACTCTTTTTCTTCCCTGCTGGAGTAAAAAAAATATCAAAACAGAAGGAAGTGTTTGTGACAAGTAAAGTTTTCCATCAAACATTTGTTTTCCTTGTGTAACTTGTTTAACTCTTTTCCAAATGAGAAAATTTAAGACTTGTCCAGCATAAATGCATTTGCAGACAACATTTAAACTGTTACTCAAATTATGAAATTTGTCTTTCAAAGGGTAGAAAATGTTGTGGTGGGAAAAGAAGGAAATACTGGTTACCAGCATTTTCATCTTTTCCCACATTTTCTAAAGCCTCCTTTCTCAGGGTCATTAAAAGTGGGGATTGTTTGGCAAAGGATTAGCCCTTAACCACATGACAATTAAACAAACTTGCTCAAATTGAAAACATTTGCAGACAAATATTCAAATGTGGAATTAGTCTATGGTAGGGTAGAAAATATTTTGGGAAGAGGAGAAAATGCTGGTTACCAGCATTTTCTCCTTTTCGCACAATGCTTTCAAAAGGCAGCTTCCTCAGGGTCGTTATAACTCAGGATTGTGTGGTAAAGGGTTAAATTTATAGTGGGTCCAGCCTGTATGATAATGAGTTAAGACTACTTTTCCTGTCTATTGCAGTGATAAACCATTACCTCACATGTCTGATGCAGCTGAAGCAAAGGTAATTACTCTTTAACTCTTTACTACACAACATATTCTATACTCTTCCAAGTTGAAAGCTTCTGCAGAAAACAGTTTCAAAAATGATATAAATACAAGTTCTTTCACAGGGTAGAAAACATTGTGGGAAAAGGAGAAAATGCTGGTTAAACTTTTACTAGTAGATACTGTGTTTTTAGCTCACCTGAGCACGAAGTGCTCAAGGTGGGCTTTTGTGATCTTGCTGTGTTGGGCATCCTGCGCCCGCCGTGCGGTCATCAAAACTTACCTTGTGTGCACTCTAGAGGCCATATTTTCAGTCAAATACTCATTAAAGTTGATCAGAATGTTAGTCTTGATATAATCTTGGACAAGTTTGAAAGTAGGTCACTTTGGGCCAAAAAGTGGGTCACTGGGCTAAATCTAAGAAAAAATTTGTGTGCACTCTAGAGGATACAATTTCAACTGTATATGCTTGAAACTTGGTTAGAATATTTGTTTTGATGAAATCTCAGACAAGTTTGAAATTGGGTCATGTTGGGTCAAAAAGCAGGTCACTTGGCCATATCTTAGGAAAATCTTGTGTGCACTTTAGAGGCTACATTTTCAGCCTGATACTAATGAAACTTGGTTGTGTTTGCCTTGATGATATCTTGGACATGTTCGAAATTGGGTCATGTCGAGTCAAAAAGTAGGTCACTGGGCCAAATCTTAGAAAAACCTTGTGTGCATTCTTGAGGCCATATTTTCAGCCTGATACTGATGAAACTTGATCAGAATGTTTGTCTAAATGATATCTTGGACAGTTTCGATACAGGGTCATGCCAGGTAAAAAATTAGGTCACTGGGCCAAATCCAAGAAAAACCATGTGTGCACTCTCGAGGCTACATTTTCAGCCTGATACTCATGAAACTTGGTCAGAATGATTGTCTTGATGATAACTTTGACAAATTGGAAATTGGGTCATGTCAGGGCAAAAAGTAGGTTACTTACACCCATCTGTTTTACATCATGTAAACCAGGATCGCTTCAGCTTTATCAACCGTAGATGACATTACTCAGGTGAGCGCTTTTAGGCAAATGGCCCTCTTGTTACAAACCTGGAATGGCCTATGAAAACATTCTTGAAAACAGAGAAATAGAAAAAAATGCTTATCACCAGCATTTTCCCCATTTTCTGTAATTTGTTCATCTCTTTTAAAAACAAATCCAGTCGTTTGAGCCACATTTGTTGTCTGCCAAAAACATTCAATATGGATAAAATGAAATTTTGTAAGATTTAAGATGCATATGTAGGCAGGTGCAGATCAAGATCAGACTGTATGATAGATCAATTTCAGACTGCTTAGAACTTGCAGATATGTTATCAACATTGTCCGCTGTTAGGAGGTATTTCGGTTTTAGAGGTATTCTGGTTAATAATTCCAGTGAAGTGAAATTTTTTGGATTCTTTTTTACTTGACTGAAAATGCGTCATCTAGTTATTTGGTGCTGTATGAGTAAAGTCTAAATCTTTCATAAGATCTTTGTGAATATGCGTTGCAACATACCGGTATTTGTAATTGAATGTGTATGAGGAGATTTTTTTACCATTCTTACATAACACACAAGTCTTCTATCCTATCTGTATCAATTTACTTCACTCATGTAAACCATTGTGCTGAAGTACATATCTGTAAATACTGTTGCAAATGAAGAATTACTCAGAATGAATCAGGAAGAACATGATTTTGATTTCTGTGTCCCTGTTTACGTTATATCTTCACATTTTGCACAGACATGAAAGAGTCTTCAAAACTTTAGAAAGAAAAGGGAGAAATGATTCGAGAATTAGGCATTGGGTAGAAGAACAGGGAGGTAAAATCTTCTGTTTGAGTCACATTTGATAAAGCAACATCACATTCACTGTCATTTTATCCTTGTATTATCTCTCAAGAGGTAGTGTTTTATTTGTCATACTCGTCTTTTTTTTTTTCTTCCCCAAAAGGCAAAGCAGACTGAGCTGGAGAGGACAACAAAATGGGTAAAAATGATGAAGAACTGGAAGAAATATTTCCCTGGAGAAAAGGTAAAAACTTAACATATAGAGCACCAAAATATACCCAACAGACATTTATTTCATACCTTTTGGTAGTTTATTGAGAAATAATGGTGGATTATGATTTGATATTTCATGGTTACAACCGGTGAAAATACCAATTTCATATTTTCTAAATCTTCAATCGAAGGTGGAAACAGTAGTTCCCACACACTAGTTACCTAGGTAAACAGCACATGCCATTCAAATAGAGGGAAATATGATGTAATTTAAGCTGTACTTCACACGCTTTACGTAATATTGTAATGTGTTGTTACGTGAGGGGGGTATGCCACAGACGGAATTACTGAAAACAGCTGTACTGGATTTTGATAAAAGTCCTATCAGAAAAGGGGTTAGAAGCATGAAATAAACAGAATATTTGTTTTTTTGGTGAAAGATCAAAATTTATTTCATCGAGTGAGCATCATCGGTAATATTTTCACTCGTGGCACAGCCACGAGTGAAAATATTACCGATGATGTTCACTCGATGAAATAAATTTCAATCATTCACCGAAAAAAACCCAAATATCCTCCATTTCCATTCTAGCAAAAAAGAGCCTGATATGGGCAGTGTCAGAGTGCTTTTACGTGTATTCAGACTGTTTCATCAAACAGACAGTGGCTTCAGAAGAATATTGTGCAAAGTACTGGTAAAAGAAACTCCAGGAAAGCATGGATAAGAGCGCTGGCTGCCACAATATAACTGAAATAATATTGAAAATGGCATTACACCATACAATCATGCAATCAGTCAAACCCACACATACGTGTGATAGTTTGTATATTTCTTTTTGATGTTAGCATATGGATATCATTGACTTGAGACCGTAATAAGACTCCTAGCTTATTAGTCCCCTACCAGCGAAGCCAAAGGGGACTTTAGGTTTGCACTCCGTCTGTCCGTCTGTCCATCTGTCTGTCTGTCCGTCAGTCCGGCAATTCAGTTTTCCGGACTTTTTTTCTAAACGCTTGTACATATCGATCTCAGATTTGCTGTGTAACTCAACCACCATGACTTACAGATCAAGTTCGACTTTCGTTCCGGTCCACTGGTTTTTCACGGATTTACGGGCCTTGGAGTTACAAAATTTCACTGATAAATCAGTTTTCCGGACTTTTTTTTCTAAATGCTTGTAGATATTCACCTGACTTTTGCTGTGTAAGTCAACCACCATGACTTACAGATCAAGTTCGAGTTTGGTCCCGCTCCACTGCTTTTTCACGCATTTACAGGCCTTGGACTTACAAAATTTCACTGATAAAACATTTTTCTGCACTTTTTTTCTAACCGCTGCTACATATAGAGCTGATGTTTGGTGTGTACATCAACCACCATGACTTACACATCAAGTTCGAGTTTCATCCTGGTCCACTGCTTTTTCACGCATTTACAGGCCATGGACTTACAAAATTTCACTGATAAAACATTTTTCCGCACTTTTTTTCTAAACGCTGCTACATATAGAGCTGATTTTTGGTGTGTACATCAACCACCATGACTTACACATCAAGTTCGAGTTTCGTCCCGCTCTACTGCTTTTTGACGCATTTACAGGTCTTGGACTTAAAAAATTTCACTGACATGCCAGCGATACATACGGCTGGTAGGGGACTGGGTATTGCTGTGCAATACTATCAGAATGCTTGTTTCTCATATGTCCGTTTTACGTATTGTTTTCGAAACTGGTTTGCTGTAAGAGAAAAAAGTAGTTTGCAGATGGTAATGTACTAAGTTGGTAAGGAACAGGTTTGAGGTTGATAGTTGTTTATATTCTGCTGGCTTGGCCTTTTCCCAAAAATGCCTGTGGTATTGTCATAGCCTCCTGAGTATCTGTATTGTTTTACTGAAATTTTGATTTTTTCTAATATCTCTGTCATTATGTAAGATATTTACTTCAAACTGGTGCCAGTTACCAAACATAGCACTAATCAGAAAGGCTGGTAATCCTGAAATAATTTTAACCCATTCATGCTCCTTTTTTGACAGAGGATTTTAGATAACTTTAGAGAGAATGCTTTTGGAAATATTGTGGGAACAGGAGAAAATGCTGGTTGACAGCAATTTCTCCTTATCCCACAATGTTTTCTACTTGTACAAAGATTAATACATTTGATACACCTTAAATTTTTCATCTGCAAATCCTTTCAGTTTGGAATAGTCCAAAATTTCTGTCATTTGGAAAAGAGTTAATATAAGTTTAATGAATGATGGGATGTTTTTATTTGGCAAATCAGAGGAGCAGCCCTATGTAATATAAACAGCCCTTTTTGGACAGGTACTTTTATACTTGTGTAAATTTTGGTGTTTCAGTTGACCAGGAGAGTTTACAAGGGTATTCCTGACAGACTGCGGGGAGAAATCTGGTCTAAAGTACTAGGGATCCATGTAGTTAAAGCAGAGCAAGATGGTGTATACCAAGTGAGTTCTTTAACATGGTTAAGTCTTTTTTGATTGTGGCATTTGATGCAGAGTAGGAACGGCAAAATCGACTGTTACTCAGGTCATTCATTTTCAACTGAACAGATATGATTTAACTTAATATATTAACTCCTGTAGCAAACTTGCTTTGTCTTATATCAGTCTATGAAAACATTGTTTCTGCTTTTACTACCGTGTTTTTCACACATATAAAAGGCGAACTTCACGTTGATTATCCGTATATTTCAAGGATGTTCACTAAGTGGTCTGCTCAAACTTTTTGGAAGAGGTATTGTATGCAAGAGCTACTAATATCAACCATTTGAGAAACGGAATCAATAACAAAAATGAATATTTTCTCCATTTGCCACAGTCTAACCTTGATATTGTTCACATCTTAGCTTTACAAAAGAAACCTTTTCTCGTTAAGTGTTTGTTTAGAGTTGATTAACACTTTACCAGAAGACAAAATTTTAGTCCTAATGGATAGCATCTGCAGACGACAACTTTAGTGTGGCTGAAATGGTGCAATTTTTCTTTGATAGAGTAGAAAACATTGTAGGAAAAGGAGAAAATGCTGGTTACCAGCATTTTCTGCTTTTCCTGAAATGTTTTCAATAGGCTTCTTTCCCAGGGTCGTTAAAAGTCGGCATTGTGTGGTAAAGGGTTAACTCTATACTGGATTTTTGGACACATCATATTGAAAGCATCTGCAGATAACAAATGAGGCTCAAATGATGCAATGTATTTGTGAAAGGATTGAAGGAGGAAAATGAGAAATGTTGGTAAGCAGCACTTATTTCTTTTCTCAACTTATTTCTCAATTATTGTAAAAACATTTAATTAGTGGGTAGATGATTAAAATTTGCAAATGAGGTAATAGTGTAATGGTAAAACCCACTACTCTACGAATATGACTCAAAGCACCCAGTAGCAAACAGCTTTGCTAAACATTGTGGGGAAAGGAGCAGTTTCTTGGAAAACAGCGTAGGGAAAGGGAATACATAATCGCTTTTATGAGCAACTGACCCTCTAAAATCTTTACCACATACATTGTAATATATTTCTTCAAATGTTAGTTCTCTGAGTAAATCGTAATTGTTTTCATTGGTTTGAAAATAGCCCACCCAGTAATTGCTTAACTCTTTACCAAACTGGTCCAAATTGAAAGCATTTGCAGACAACGAATCAACTGTGGCTCAAAAACTGAAATTTGATCAGGGAAGGTTAGAAAACATCGTGGGAAAAGGAGAAAATGCTGGTTACCAACATTTTCTCCTTTTCCCAATGTTTTCAATAGGCTTTTTCTTCAGGGTCCTTAAAAGTCAGGATTGTGTGGTAAAGGGTTAACTATTTCCTTCCTGACAATATTTTAGACTTGTCCAGATAGAAAGGCAGGAAACAAAGTAACAGGGGCTCAGTGATGAAATATCCCTTTGAAAGGGTGAAAAAAACATTGTGAGAAAAGAATAGTTATTAGCATTTTCTTCTTTTCCCTCAGTGTTTTCCAAAGCCTTCTTTCTTAGAGTCACTTAAACTCTGTATTGTGTAGTAGAGGGTCAGTCTTGAATTGTTCATGTTGCAGAGAATGAAGAGTAGGGCCAGATCTATATCACAACATATTCGTCAAATTGATCTCGATGTCAATAGGACATACAGAAACCATATAATGTTTAGGGAGAGATTTGGTGTTAAGTAAGTAACAAAATATACTTTTTACCTATGTTATAGTACAGTTTTGCTTTAGTATTTTATAGAGATTTTGCTATATATCTGTAGATTTTGACTTTTTCCAAGAAGTGTAGATTTTGACTTTTTCCAAGAAATAAAATGGCTTTTGATATTTTGACATGGGAACAAATGTTATAAACTGCTTAAAATTATCTTGATTATTTTTGTGGTTCTGCTGTGGTTTGAAAGTAACTGTGGTAGTTTCACTTTGTTTCTTGCTCTTGTGTTTCAGACAACAAGCACTATTTCATGTTTTAGCAGCATATTCAATGTACAATACAGAAGTGGGTTACTGTCAAGGGATGAGTGAAGTTGCCGCATTGATGTTAATGTATTTAAATGAGGAGGTAAGGAGGGAAAGGATCTGCTTAGTTAACTCTTCACCAAACAATCCTGTGTTTTAATGACCCCAAAGAAAATGGCTTTTAAAAAAACTGTTGGAAAAGGTGAAAATGCTAGTAACCATCATTTTCACCTTTTCACACAATATTTTCTTTACCCTGTCCAAGACAAAACCTTGATTTGAGCCAAACATGATATGCCATCTGTAAATGATTTTGATTTTGATCAAGTCTAAAAATTTTGTTGTGTTGAAAAGAGTTGTGATTTATTTATGATTAATGTACCACACTTCTGTTAGTGCTGCTCTTGATCAATTCAACCATATCCCTGCAGTTGACAAACTTTTGAAAATGCTGATTGAAAAATGTTTATATCTGGACAATGGGCTTTCTTTTTTCGGAAATGTTTTTTAATGCATTTAAGAAAGATATTCCCTCATACTGTGAAACCTTTATCCTTTTGTCGCATGACCTATCTTAAAGAAAGTTGACGGCTTTTGAAAACATGAATGAAAAAGGAGCCATAGCATGTCTGATGCAGTCACTTCTTGTCCCCCGCATTGTTTTCCCTACAATTCAGGAAAGATATTCTGTCATTCTTTAAAACTCCTTTGTGTCACTTGACCTATCTATAACTGTACCAGATGTTAAAATTGTAGGCTGGTACAAACTGAAAACATTTGCAGGTGACAGATCAAGTATGGTTCAAAAGATGGAATTTATCCATAACAGGGAAGAAAACATCATGGGAAAAGGAGAAAATGCTTTTGCCATTATGTTTTCAAAAACCTGCTTCCTTAGGGGATTGTTGTGTAAAGGGTCAGGAAGCTTTAAAAGTTAGCATAAGCAACATTACCAGTTCAAAATCTGTCATCCTTCTATCAGCCATCAGCCATATTGTCCCTTGCTTCCATGCTTGATTATCTTTTTTTTTTTCCACTGTATTTCTTTATGCCTGTTGGGCTCAGTGGTAAAGAGTAGGACTCGTGACCTGGAGGCTTTGGGTTCAAGCCTCACCAGATCCGCAGGGTTTTTAGCTCCACTGGCCGAAGGCCAGCGGGCTTATGTCATGGCCCGGTGTCCGTCGTGCGTCAGTGCGTCCGTCCGTCCGTCTGTCTGTGCGTTAACTTTTATTTCAAACATCTTCTCCTCTGAAACTACCCATCCAATTTTCATGAAACTTCACAGAAATGATCCTGCCATGGTCCTCTTCAGAATTCTTGAAAGAATTTGATTCCTTCAAAAACTCTGGTTGCCATGGCAACAAAACTGAAAAATATTGGAAATCTTTAAAAATCTGCTTGTCTGAAACCATAAGGCATAGGGCTACCAAATTTGGCATGTAGCTTTATGTAGTAGACCTCTATCAAGTTTCTTCAAATTATAGCCCTGGGGTCAAAATTGGCTCTGCCCCAGGGGTCACAAGTTTTACATAGGCTTATATAGAGAAAATTTTAAAAATCTTCCTGTACCTAACCATAAGGCCTAGAGCTACCAAATTTTGCATGTTGCTATATCTAGTGGGCCTCTACCAAGCGGACCAAAATTTTAGCCCTGGGGTCAAAATTGGCCCCACCGCAGGGGTCACAAGTTTTACATGGGCTTACATAGTGACAACTTAAGAAATCTTCCTGTTTTGATTTTTTTTTTGAAATTAGCCTTGCATCAGGGGTCTTATGTTTTACAGAGGCTTCATATGGACAAAACTTGAAAATCACCTCATTTATAACCATACAGCATAGACTTGTATTATTTTGGCATGTGGCTTTATCTTGTGGACCTCTACCAGGGTTCAAGTAATTATAGCTCTGGGATCAAAAAATGGCTTTGCTTTGTGGGTCTCAACTTTCACATGGGCTTTTACAGAGAAAACTTTGTAAGTCTTCATTTTGAAACCATTTGGCTCAGAATTGAAATGTTTAGTATTTATAGTTTATATTTATAAGCCAGTGGAGCGATACAGGGCCATCATGGCCCTCTTGTTTAAGTTAGTGTTCTTTGGCAAGACACTGCAGAGCCCTAGTCTTGTTCGGGTGAAACCAAGGAAGTACATGGATATATGAGCTGGTGCCATGATATGACTGAAATAATGTTGAAAGCGGCGTAAAATGCCATTCAATCAATCAATCTTTTTTTCCAGAGGTAGCATTTTTCGAGGCTATTGGAAAATGCTTCTGAGAATTGATAAAGGTAAAGTCCAGAAAACATTCAGTAACTGGAAACTGTAATTAGTAAGATCCGATTAATGTGTAATGCATTACTTACTTTTATTGTTTTGGTCTTTTTAAAAAATAAATTGTTTTTTTTTTTATAATTCTAGGATGCATTTTGGGCATTATCACAGCTTTTTACCAGCAAAAGACATGGGCTTCATGGTAAATGTTTTTATGATTGTTTGAAACATGCTCTAGCTGGGTAAATGAAAATATCTATTATTGCTTGCTGAGCTTCGGTAGTGCAGTCAGTAGGGTACCGGACTTGAGAATAGGGGATTACTGATTCGAATCCCTAGGTTGGCCAATTTCATTTTGAGGATTAATGATAGTCATTGCGACAGGATTTATCCCTTTCTCACTGCTGATCATTGTTTGGATGATGGTTATGTGGGACAGCAGCCAGTGGGTTTGTAAGAATATTGTGCATAGTAATGGTAACAGTAACTGCACGAAAACATGGATAGGTGCACTGCCTGCTGCAATATAACTGAAATAATGTTGAAAAAGGCATTAAACACCATGCAATCTATCAATCTGTTATTGCTCATTTAGAGTTTAAATTGAAATAGGAAAGCCCACATATTAGATTATTTTCATACTTTGAAATTATGCAAAGGGAAGAAAGTATAGTCATTGGTAGCATTTATTATTTCACTAAAACAGGGATTTACAGGTGACAAATGAAATATGGCTTAAATCGGCTTAAATCATGAGATTTGTCTTTGGCTGGGTAGAAAACATTGTGAGAGATGTAGAAAATGCTGGTTACTAGCATTACCTCCTTTTCCCCACAATGTTTTTAAGGGCTTTCTTCCAAAAGGTCATTAACTCTTTCCTAATTGCAGATGACAGTAAAAGCTTTTGTGAACAGTGTAGATCAAGATCAGACTGCACAGAACGTGCAGTCTGACCTCTGATCTACACTGTCCACTTCTTTATTCTTAATTATGACCAAAGTGGTTCTTTATCTTGCAGTAGAATTGTATCTGGAGCCTTTGAAAAAGGTGTAACTTATTTGAGCAATGCTCTGTGAAAAGGGGGTTTAATGCATTTGCGAAAAAGTATTGACCCAGGTAAGCGTGCGCATTCTGGGTAGGCTGACCTGGGCTGAAACTTTTCGCTGTTGATCAATTTTCTACATGTCAAAGGACCAGTCCACCTAAGGATTCAGCCGGCTGTTCCACAAAATGGATTTTATGGATCCACAATTATTCAATGACTTGCTTGGTATAATGTGACACAGAGATGCATTAAGCCCCCTTTTGCCAGAGTATGGCTCATTTATTTGGTAATGAAAGACATAAAACATCTCTTATTTCCTTAACCATTAGGTTCTTTCACAACCTTGAAAATAATTACGAAAAAAAAAAACACTTTTGCCAATGTTGTAAAGTATCTTGTTGATGTGTGTATGGGAAACTGGCTCAGAATGTTCAGTGTCTGTATTGACTTGTCACTTGACAAAAAAAAAATATCCATCCAAATTGAATGTTGTGCTGACAACAAATTAAACATAGCTCAAATTGTGGAATTTATTAAATGTAGCTCAAATTATGGAATTTGTCATTGAAAGGGTAAAAATCACTGTGGGGGGGGAAAAGTGGAAAAAAAAGCTGGTAATAGTTTTTTTTTCGAAGAAGTTATTTGTCAAGGTCATTTAAACCTGGGATCGTTTGGTACAAGTTTAAATGACTGTATATCACAAGAATTCAAAACTTGTGTCTTTTTCAAAACATTTTGGTCCTCAAAATAGAGATGAAATATTACCCGTCTAGCATTCTTTTAACCCTTTACCGAATGACAAAATTTTAAACTTGTAATTGGAGACATTTTCAGCTGACAAAATAAATGTAAATGAAAAACTGAATTTTGTTTTAGAAAGGTTATAAAACATTGTGGGAAAAGGAGAAAATGCTGTTTATCAGCATTTTTTCCTTTTCCCACAATGTTTTCAAAATTCTTCTTTTTCAGGGTTGTTAAAAGTCAGGATTGTTTGGTAAAGGGTTAATGAATTTTTCATGTTTCTGTTCTATTTCCACAGGATTTTTCATGCCTAAATTCCCAAAACTTTTGCGGTTTCAAGAACATCATGAAGCTATATTGAAAAAATTTCTTCCAAAGATAAGGAGACATATGGTAAGTCTGAGTATGTAGACAAGGTTTTATTGATATTTTAGAGCCTTGTAAATCTTGTTCGAATTTGCCCTTGGTAGGTAAGATTGGACACTGAAAATCAGGTTTTAAAAATTTCAGAGAGTAATTTAGGACCACCATGACCTACCTATTATTTTTTTTCTGAATGACAGGAATTCATTTCAGTCAGGTTTGAAAGTGTAACATATGCATGGATAATATGAAACTTCTTGCTTATCACTGTTCTCAAGTCAATCCTAGCATAAGTCTGGTAGCCTAGTTGGTAAGAGCTTGTGATTTAAGGGTTGTGAGTTTAAACCTACCAAACAATCCTATGTTTTAACAAACCCTCAGGGAGAGTGCTTGTGAAAACCATGTAGAGAAAAAGAGAAAATGCTGGTACACATAAGCATATATAATTTGTTGTCTAGAAATTCTTTTAATTTGGATCAGTGTACCATTTTGTCATCTGCTAAAGAGTTAAGTAACCGATAAAATTCCTCTCTTTGGTTCTGTTACTGTCTTTATTGCGACAGTTTTCATTTCTACGCAAAAGCAGCCAGTTTCTTTATTGTGGGGCTAGTGCAAGTAAAGACTGCATTGATTACTGCACTATCAGCCCTGATGGAACTGAAATGCTTATTAATCCCAACAAACAAATCTTCTTCAAAGTGTTGCAAACACTCCCTTTCTGAATGTAACTCTGTATTCTGTACTCAGGTGTACAGTATATGTTTTATCTGTATTGAGTGTATATGTTTGTGATTTCTATGATTTGCAGGAAAAAGAGGGAATAGATGCAGGCCTATATACCATTAAATACTTTCTTCAATGTTTTCTGGATAGGGTAAGTGTATAGTTAACATCTGTCAATAGTAGTTCTATGTTGGTGCTGTTGAATGTAATCATAACAATCATGCTACATGTAAAAAGTACATATACATGTACACACTGTTTTTGACATCAATTTCTCCATTGTGTTTTGTGGAACAAACTTCCAATTTTTTGACAAAAATTTTAAGGCATATTTTTAACCCTTATCGTGCTGGATAAATTAAATGAAACTTTCAAGCCAGTAGTAAAGATCAGAATCATGCTTTTTCAAATCCCTTTTTTTTTTCTTTCTTTTTGAGAAAAATATCTGGTTATTGGACAGTGTAATTCTAAGATCAGACTTCTCATTCTGTGTTGTCTTCTTGATCTGCACTGTATGCCAAAGGTCAGTGAGTCGCACTAAGCAGCGAAAGGGTTAAGTTGTAGCTTTAACACAATCTTGAATCTAGACTTTGAGATTTGCTACATTTTCAATCAAAGTGCTAGGGAACTAGCATTTTCTTCTATTGCCACAATGTTTTCACAAGCCTTCTTTGGGGTCGATAAAGAGTTAAGAGTATTTCTTTCGAAATTGCATTCTTTGACAGTTTTAGTTGAAAAAAAGTTGGGTTTTTCTCCATAAATTTTACTCCTCACAGAACAGTTTGTTTTGTAGCTTTGAAGTGAATGAATTGTTTGGATCCAAAAAATGGTCTTGTGTAAGTCTGTCTTGGAAGAACATGCATTGGTGATTACGCTGTGTTGAATCATGCAGTTTTCAGTGATATTTTGAAATTTAAGAGGAGAAAAACCCTGAAGATATAATGCAGCCCTTTCAAGTGTCATCTTACGCCAATAAATCAAAGACCTCTTCAACAAGGCAGAAAGTTCTCCCCAATACTATGCAGATGACTTTTAACCCTCCCCCTAACAGAAGATAGATTTTGAAAATATTGTGGAGAAAAAGCTATTGCTTGCAATCACCAGTTGCCCTTTTTTCAGACAATGTTTTCCATTTTATTGACAATTGCCCATGTTCTAACAATATTTTCCATTCTACTGAATGTTTTGTCTTGTGTGATTGGATTTTGTAATAGTTGGATTGGTTTAAAATTAGCCTATACAGAAACAAATGATTTTTGAAAGGTTTAGTAGAATAAAATAATGGAGTAATATTTTGAATATTATTTCAGCTTCCATTTACACTGACGTTGAGATTATGGGATATTTATATCTTGGAGGGTGATAAAATTTTGACAGGAATGAGCTATACCATTATAAAACTCCACAGACGTAAGTAAAGTTATGTAACATGCATGGTGGTAAAATTAGCAAAGCTTACTATGGTGTGGTCAGTGTTGTCACCTCGCTTTATCCCTTTACCAAACAATCCCATCTTATACTGACCCTGAGAAGAAGGCTTTTGAAAACATTGAGGGAAAGAAAGAAGTACTAGTAACAGCATTTGCTCCATTTTACACAGTACTTTCTATTCTATCATGGACATATTTCAGCACTTGAGCCACTTTCAATCAGTCATCTGCAAATACAATCAGGATAAGTCTAAAATGTTGACTGATAAAGAGTTAAGCTTTGTGTTTTATTTTGCAAATTATTTCACTTGGTTTAGAGTGTAGTTGTAGTTGGATGTGGGTACAAGGTGAGTTTGACACATTTGAGCAAGGCTCTGTGAAAAGGGGGCTTAATGCATCTGCGAAAAGTATCAACCTAGGTCAGCCTACGCAGTCTGCACAGGCTGACTTGGCCAAAAGCTCTTCCCTATCTGTCAAATTTTTGTATGTCCAATTACCAGTCCAGCTCATAATTCAGTCAGTTGTTGGACAAAATAGACCATATGGATCCATGATCAGGTGATGACTTGCTTGGTATAATGCATTGCAGAGATGCATTAAGCCCCTTTTGCCAGAGCATGGCTCATTTCCTTTTAAATGACAGATGCCTCATGCTATTATACATATTCAATGCACTAGTGTATGCAATGTTATCTTATTTTGCTGGCTGGGACTATGTATTAGTTGCCATGCATTTTTTGCCACTATTTATTGTTAGGATCATTTCTGGTCATAATGCCTCTATAGTTACACTGTCTGTTGAACATGACAGTAGTCAGTCTGTTAATCCGATATATAGTCCCATTCGGTATCATCATTTGCAAGGAACAAGTTCTTTAACTTTTATTCCTTTGATTGTGTTTATGTTAAACAGAACATGATAGCAAGGAATAGTTGTTATATAGAAAAGGATTAAGAAGGATGATTACAAAGCATAATGAGAGTTGTTTGCCCTCCAACCTAAATTAGCAATCTTGGAATATAGTGTTAGCGTTACAATCAAATCATGGAAATTCATTTGTGTACATCCTCAGTCAACAGCTGTTATAGATACTGCTTACTATAAGTAAAATTTAGCTCTACCAGTGGCCAGAGCTTATCTCTTGATATGCTTTCTGCCTTCACTTTGGTATCTGTCCATCTGTGACACTATTTTTTATTGTTAAAGATAAAGTTTATTTTATATTCAAAATTGCAACTGCCTACTGCACTATTTTCACTGGCAATAAGTCGTTTCTATGTATATGACTGTACAGTTATGAATGAAACGTAAAGCATATGAGCCATGCTCTGTGAAAAGGGCACGTAATGCACCTGCAAAAAGACTGCTAGTGCAGTCTAAAGACCATTCTACCACATGATACTGTTGGATGTTAGACAAAAGAGATTTTATAGATCCATAATTATGTGATTAGTTGCTTTGTATAATGCATCACAGAGATGGATTATACCCCCTTTTACCAGAACATGACTCATATTTAAGTTTTCACAAATTAATTCATTGTCCAACTGATACACTGATTTGTAAGTTGCACATCCTTTAAAAGGCCTATTTTCAAGTAATCTGCTTGAAATTTATGGCTTTACTACTTTTTGAAATTTACATATAAGCACAGGATTCACATGTATAATTATTATTTCCAGGAAAAATCAGGAAACACAAAATGGACACACTGTTACAGTTCTTTCAACAAGACCTGACAGAAGATTTTGGTTATGATGATGATACTGTAATAGATCAGTTACAAGTAGCGATGGATGAGTTACGTAAAGCTAAAATGGACCTTCCACCTAAAGCAACCACAAATGAATTACCGACTCTACCATTTGGTTTAGAGATTCAGCCAAGTGTTAGAGAACTGATTGCAATTAAAGACGAGACATTTGATGAACATTTCAGAAAGAATATGAAAGGTGGCAAGGCTGCTTACTACAGGAAGAAGGCAGGTGGGCATGTCACAACTCCGGAACTTGGCGGGCGTGGAGCAGATACAAGATCAATTCAGTCAAGTCGACTATCAGAATATTCTGTCGGGGATCAGTCATCGTATGATACGGCTGCCAATTCAAGATTATCAATTGCTGACTTCAGTGGCAGAACATCTCCTAAAAGCTCAAGAACTTCATTTGATGGATCAGATATGGAGAGTTTACATCACCTCGGATCACACCACACACCTGTTCCTATAAGCCCTGAAGATATTGAATTTAAAGGTATGGAAGAAACAGCAGAACTGAATGGCATTGAAACCTTGACAAGAGATACAACTATTGAAGATATGTCCAATGACTTGTATGAAAAGAAACCCCCGTCTCAGGCCTCAGATTATGATAATATGCAGGATGAAACTATAACAGCTATTTCTGATGAAGACATTGATTACGACAATGTTCAAGTTAGTGAGAGGACTGATGTCGTAGAATTAAAGGTTGAACACATAAAATCCATACCTGTCAGGTACGAGATCCCAGTCAAACATGAAGTTAATCAGATAAATATGCACAGAAGCGCAGTGGCTGGAATTCAGAACATACAACTCAATTCTGATCAGTATGGAGACAGACACTCGGTGAAAAGGCAAATTGGTGCATCTAATTCTGTACATAATTTTCCCAACAATGTTTTGAATGGCCCCTCAGCACCTTCCAACAGTGCAATGAATGGAGAAGTAAACATTCATGAAGACTCTTCCATAGTTTCAAATAAAGCTCGTGTTCCAGTTGGTTCAGAATCGTTTTCACCCATTAACGTGAAAGTGAACCATCATAACAGTCACAGTAGTCCAAATACACCGACTAATGGAGAAAATTTTAATCGCATTGTACCACCAGCTAAATTTGTCTCGCAACTAGAGGTGCGCCAGCGCCCGGTCATTCAGGAGCATTCAAACAGTTACAGAATGCAAGTGCAATACTCAGAGCAACAAGTCCAAGACAGACAGAGTAGTTCACAAGTAGTGTATTTATAGATGTTGTTTGAAGCATATCTTTTGTTAGTTCTTAAGACTTTTACAGAAGGATCCCATGTTTTTATGACCCTTAGCAAGAGGGCTGCTTAACTCTTTATCAAATGACAAAATTTTGGGCAGGTCCAGATTGAATGGAGTTGCTGACGACATTGTAAATGTGGCGCAAATAACGGCATTTGTCGGTAGAAGGTTAGAAAACATTGCGGAAAAGGAGAAAATGCTGGTTAACTTACCAGAATTTTCTCCTTTTCCCACTATGTTTTCAAAAGCCTACTTCCTTAAGGGCGTGAAAACTTGGAATTGTGTGGATAAAGGGTTAAAATGCTGGAAAATGCTGAAGGAATTTAATGCTGGTAACCAGTATTTTCAATATGGATAAGTCTTCAGAAAAGTTGTTTTGAAATGACTTTACCAAAGTTTAAGTACCTAATATCAATTTGATCAGGAAAGATCCTTAGGTAAAGACATGCATTCACTTAAATGTTTTTTTATGTAGACAAGGGCAGATTGAAACACTTCAATTTTTTATTTGATTTATAATTCTTTAGCTGATTACAAGATTTTAGAATTGTTCCAGATTGAAAAAGTTTGGTGAAGACAAATTAGATATGGCTGAATTGAGTAGATTTTTCTGTGAAAAGGTAGTAAAACATTGTGGTAAAAGGAGAAAATTCTGGTTACTATGTTTTCAGCAGCCTTCTCCCCCAAACTTCATAAAAGCACAAAATTTGTTTGGTAAAAGCTAAACGTATTGATATGTAGATGATTATATTTTAGATTAATACTTGCAAAAAAAAAAGACCAAGTATTACTAGTTTCAAGGCTTTTGTTCAAGATATTAACCCTTTATCACACAGTTCCAAGTTTTAATGACTGAGGAAAAAAGTTTGAAAACATCGTGGAAAAAGACCTATCAAAGATACATTTCATTAGTTTTGCCACAATGAATTCTTTGTCTGCAAATACTTTCAACATGGACAGGTAAAAAAGATTGTCATGTGGTTAAGAGTTTACATATGAAATATTAGTCTGTGTCAATGCAAGGTCAGACTGCATCAAACTGTTCTTGACAGTAAATGAGTTTATTTATGTACTACTTAGAAACAGATACGCAAAAGAAATGTTTTGGTGTTGAATTGTCTATCATCAATATTGTTGTAATGGACACAAAATAGTAGATTTCTATGTATACTGAGTGTGGAAGATTGTTTGGCATAATAATTCTTTGTAATTAATTGTGCCCTGTATGACCAACTCAGTATAACTCTTTACCATACAATCCTGACTTTTAATGACCCTGAGGAAAAATGCTTTTGAAAACATTGTGGGAAAAGGAGAAAATGCTGGTTACCAGCATTTTCTCCTTTTCCCATTATGTTTTCTTCCCTGTGAAAGGCAAATGTCATGTGTTGTGCTGCATTAATTTGTTGTCTGTAGATGCTTTAGTTTGGACAAGTCAAAATTTTTGTCATCTGGTAAGGAGTTATCATGAATTCATTGTCCCATGTAAAAGTCATCACCTATGTTAGTGCTTGGGACCTTCGGAGCCCACCTTTGTCCTGCATGGCTCAGTGGTGTTAATGAAGGATTTTTAAGCCAGAGACTTTGGGTTAAGTCCTCGCTTGAGGGACAGGGTATTTTATGGGATTGTTTTTGGGCATGACACTTTAGAGCCATTGCCTAGTACTGGCCAACCCAGTTCACACATGAATATGTTGGTTGTTGCTTTGATATGACTGAGATATTGAAAGCTGCTTAAAACACCATTCAAATGTTTGATGATTGACTTGTTTTCCCTTGTAAGGTTCTCACATAACATTTTTTGTCCTTTATGTAGGCCTATAGATTGACTCAAATCTTCATTGTAAGGTTTTAAACATAGGTCCCTATAGTGGCCATCATTGTACTAATGTCCCCTTCAAGGGACCTGCCTCCTATATATTAGGACCTATAAACTGACTTAGTCCTGAGCTAAAGTTCTCTCGCATAGATCCCTTCTGTACTTGCTACTGTACATTTTTGCCCTTTATGGGATCTGTAGCCTGTAGAGCCTCTAAATGGGCTTTGAAAATTGCTCTTTTTCTTCCCAAATGTTTTCCAAATAATCAAAAACACAAATTTCCATTAATGCATTACCAGCTGCAGATGACTGTCAGACTTGTAGCAAATCTTTTTTTTGAAAATATCGCTGAAGGATAAACTGCTTGTAACAAGCATGAGTTTGCCACAATGCTTTTGCATGTATTACTTCTATATGTGTTATTCCGTAATTGGAGTTGATTATTCCTGTCTTCAAGTGTGCTTCGAAACTTAAAAGATTTTGAACATACGCAGATTTTAAATCCTTCCCAAAGACAAAATTTTAGACTTGTCAAAATTGAAAGCATTTGCAGAGCATAATATGACAACATGGCTTAAATCGTGGGAATTGTCAGTGAAAAGGTAAAAAACATTGTGGGAAAAGGAGAAAATACTGGAAAGCAATACCCTTATCCTATAATATATTCAGAAGCCACCTACTTGATGGGTGTAGATATACAATATTGTTTGATAAAGTGTTAACCCTTTACCACACAGTGACGAGTTTAACCGTCCCTGAGGAAGAAGTGTTTTGAAAACATTATTGGAAAAGGAGAAAATGCTGGTAAGAAAAGGAGAAAATGCTGGTAACCAGCATTTTCTCCTTTTCCCACAATGTTTTCTACCCTTTCAAAGACAAATTCCATCCTTTGAGCCACATTTATATTGTCATCCGCAAATGCTTTCTACTTGGGCATGTCTACTTTTTGCCCGTGTTTTAAATAGTTAAGTCAGTCAGTATGGTAATGTGTTAATACACATATCAGTAGCCTTTGGCACATATCAGTAAGCTTTTACACATCAGTTCTGTAATAATTACACACACAAAAAAAAAAGACAATTGTGATGAGTTAACAAGTGTCTTCAATCAGAGTTACACTGGTATGTTTTTTATGTGGATTTTTTTGGTTTATTTGTTTTGATAATTTTTTCCTGTATTTTGTTCTTTTGTGAACAATTTTTTTTAGAGGAGCTGAAACACAGTTAAGACTTGATTGTTGAAATTAAAAGGAACCAAGAAATCACATTGAATTAATTAGATGTACAATATCATGGTAAAAGCTACTGGACATTTCAATATGAGAGAATGAGCTTTCATATATTCATGCATTGACTTTTGAGAGTATCAAAATCAAATTCTATTTTGTTTTCATGCAAATAAGGTTTTCAAAAAAGTTGCAGCAGCAACAGCACTCATCTGCAGACAACAAATTCGAAAGTGGTACAAATGAACCAAAGTTCTTTGACCGGGTAGAAAACATTGTGGGAAAAGGAGAAAATGCTAGTTATCAACATTTTTTCCTTTTCCCACAATGTTTTCAAAATCCTTCTCCAGTATGTTAAAATTGTGGATTGTTTGGTAAGGGGTTAATAGTTGATGGACCAATCAGAACACAGTCACTCATTAACTCGGTCAAACTCCTTGTTTTGAAAACATTGTGGCCAAAAGAGAACTTGCTTGTCACAAGAAAATTTTCCTTTTGACACAAGGGTTTTGCATGTATACATGATTGATACTAGTTCTCCGTATTTTTCATTGATGTTTATACTTCTCCATCTACCATGTAATAGCACAATCATCACATTGTTTATGATGCCATGTTGGCAGAGTGGTCTGCTGCAAACTGGGTATAATGAGTTAGAATGAATTACATATCAGAGAATTCTTACAAACCAGGGATGTCTTTATTCAAGTATACAGTCAACTTGGAGTAAACATCACCTGTCTTGAACAACCTACTGTCTTGAAAGACTACTAAGTTGACACAATACGTTCCACAGATGACGAGTCTTGTAGCACATCTCTGTAAAACATTGGTAATTGTGGTTTTTTTATTTTTTTTGCCACAATGATTTTACTTGTACTGATTTATTAACTCTTTACCACATAATCCCAAGTTTAAAGGACCCTGAGAGAGAAAGCTTTTGAAAACATTGAGGGAAAAGGAGAAGATAATGGCAACCAGCATTTTCTCCATATCCCACAATGTCTTCTAACCTTTTAAAAACAAACTGTATCTTTTGAGTTACCTTGAATTTCTGCTCTGTTTAATGCTTTCAATATGGAGGACTCTAGAATCTTGTTATCCGGTAAGAGTAAATTCATGTTCAGTTGATATAAGCTATAGTCTGGGAAAACGGGGTTTGATGTATCTCTGTTATGTGTTACACCAGGTAAGTCATCACATAATTATGGATTCATAAAATCTGTTTTGTCTAACAACTGACCGAATCATGAGGTGGAATGGTCCTTGGACATGCAGAGAAAATAGACCAAAAGCAAAAAGTTTTGACCCAGGTCAACCTGCCCAGCCCATGCAGAAAGTTTTGACCCAGGTCAACCTGCCCAGCCCATGCAGGCTTACCTGGGTCAATACTCTTTGCAGAGCATGGCACATATTCTTTAGAGGATGTTTCCAAATTTGTTTCTGTCGGTAATCAGTTAACTCATTATCACATGACTTAGTATGTCCATGTAGTGGGCAGCTGTTGACACCTGTTGAGAAGTTGAAAAGGATCATGTGTTTATGATAGCGGACTGCCCCTGTGACTCTTTCGCTACCATTGGGGAATTCATTCTTTTTTTGCAAACATTTTAGATCAAGATCAGACTGCATGAAATATCCAGTCTGGTCATGAATCTACAGTCTGCTTTTGTCTAGACAATGTCCCAAAAGTCTCTTTGTTTTGTAACTGTATTCCAGTTGCCATAAAAAGCCAAATTATTTGGCAGCAAAAAAGTTAAGATTTCATTTAAATTTAGACACAAAATTGTATTGAGATAATTATTTGTTACCTGTTAATGCTTTACAACAGTTGGAAGTCTATGATGTTTTCAGATCACAACTAAGGACACAAACTGTAGTACACAAGTAAAGTTTAAAACTAGACTATCCCTTTACCACACAATGCCGGGTTTTAACGACCCTACAGAAAAAAGCCTTTTGAAAACATTGTGGGAAAAGGAGAAAATGCTGGTAACCAGCGTTTTCTTCTTTTCCCACAATGTTTTCTACCCTTTCAAAAACAAAATTTCAATTTTTGAGTCACATTTGTGTTGCCATGCTTTGAATTGATAAGTTTAAAATATTGTCGTTTGGTAAAGAGCTAGTATGGGTTTCCTAATCTCTATCAGTAATTTTGTACTATTCTTGAAATGTTTTCAGGTTTAACTTTTTACCACCTGACAAAAATGTAGACTTGTCAAAATTGAAAGCATTTGTGGTCAACAGTTTAAATGTGGCTCAAATGGTGGGCTTTGTCTTTTATAGGTTAGAAAACATGGTGGGAAAAGGTGAAAATGCTGGTAATCATCATTTTCTCATTTTTCCCACAATGTTTTAAAAAAAAAGGCTTCTTCTTCAGGGTGGTTAAAACTCTGTTAACCCTTTACCACACAATCCTGACTTTTAATGACCCTAACAAAGATGGATTCTGAAAACATAGTGGGAAAAGGAGCATTTTCTCCTTTTCCCACTATGTTTTCTACTCAGTCAAAAACATATTCTACTATTAGAGCCACATGTAAATTGTTGTCTGCAAATACTTTGAATTTGTTCTAGTCCAAAATTTTGTTGTTTGGTAAAGAGTTAAAGGGTTAACAATAAATTAATAATGAGAATGAATAGCATTAGTACATATGTTGCATTTTCAAAATAGTGAAAAACATTTTTAGTCTCTGCACACAATTTTTCTGCTTTGCTTTTAGTTGAGACTTAAATGATAGCGATTGAGTAAGTGCTAGTTTGTTTAAATGTGTTGTCTCCCTTAGTTGATAGATTCTTGTTTTACATATTTTATGAACCCTTTGCAAAATAACACTGAGAAACCGGGGAGTTGAAAACATTGTGGGAAAAGGACAACATGCTGGTAGCCAGTTTTTTCTCCTTTTCTCAGGTTTTTTATTACCTTTTTGAAGATCATTTGAGCCACTTTTAACATGTCCACTGTGTATGCTTCCAATAAAAATGAGATTAAAATTTTTTGGCTGGTAAAGATAATTATTGTGCCAATTTTAAGCCTTAGAACTAATATGTACAAAGGCCCAGAATTTTGCAATTTTAAGATTGATTTGACCAAATACATGCAGTTATCTGATGAAATATAGTACAGTGTACATGTACAGTATATCCCAAGATAAAACTGCATGTCTAGAGATGGAAATGTGTACAGGGTTAACCTTCTCCCTTGTTATAATCATCTAGTCATGTGCTTCATTGAATTGCTCATCTATATAATATAATATACTGTATTGATAAGCCATACTCTCACAAAAGGGGGCTTAATGCATCTCCTTGATGTATGATACCAAGCAAGACATCACATAATTATGGATCCATAAAATCCATTTTGCATAACAACCAACGGAATCATGAGGTAGACTGGTCCTTTGAGCTGCAGAAAATTGACCATTACCAAAAAGTATCGACCCAGGTCAGCCTGCATGGACTGTGCAGGCTGACCTGGGTCGATTCTTTTTGCAGATGCATCAAGCTCCCTTTTCACAGTGCATGGCTCATTTATTTTACAGGCATGTGCCCTGTGTAGGTAGTCACTACCTATTTTAGAAGGACTTTGACATATCTCATTACAAGACAACACAATTTTATAATTGTTCAAATTTAAAGCATTTGCAGTGGGTAAATCTTTGAAAACAAAAAATGGTAGCACAAATGATTTGAATTGTCTGTGAAAAGGTAGAAAACATTATAGAAAAAGGATAAAATTGTTGGTTACCAGACAATTCTCCTTTTCCCACAATATTTTCAAAAGTTTGCTGGCATCACAGTCTCTAAAACAGGGGATTATTTGGTGAAAGATTTAAATAGTTTTCCCTTCTTTATTGGAAAAATATCTTGACAGCTTGGCTTTGAACTGAAATCTGTAAGTGACCAGGGTCGTATTCACTAATTACTGTTACATTAAATTCCATTTCCATTTCCGAGAAGAGCCATCCAGTTGGGTGAGATATTCCACTTGGTTAATTAGATTGCTAATCTTGACATTTAAAATAAGAAAAGTAGAAAAGTATTAAGATCTTGTGAACATGACTCCAACAGCAGTATTTGCCAACCATTATAAAAGCACTTGTAGTCCAATTCTCAAGAATTTTGTAAATTTGAAAGTAAAACCATTTCTGATTGGCTAAACCACTGAACCAATCAGAAATGGCTATAACTTCTATATTTAGACTAAGAATGCATTGTGGAATGGTTGGTAGATACGGGCCATGTCTTGATGTTTAGGAGAAGGAAATAAATTAGCATGCTAAAGAGAAATAAAAGTGTTGAAGCTTGAGCTATGTTATGCTCTGTTATTGTCACCCATCTTGATTCTGCATTTTTTTCGGGGGGGGGGGGGGTAGCAAAAATGATTTTTGTCACATTGGTTTTTAGCTCACCTGAGCACAAAGTGCTAAGGTGAGGTATTGTGATGGGTCATTGTCCGGCGTCCATCTGTCCGTCTGTCCACAATTCCTTTAAACATCTTCTCCTCCTAAACCTCTGGGCCAGTCTTGATGAAACTTGGCAGGGATGTTCCTTGGGTGAAGCTCTACCAAAGTTATCCAAGAGATTGAATTCCACCCATAACTCTGGTTGCCATGGCAACAGAAAGGAAAACAATAGCAGAATCTTTGAAAATCTTCTCTGATTCTAGAAGGCGTAGAGCTTTGATATTTGGTATGTAGCATCTCCTAGTGGACCTCTACCAAGTTTGTTCATATGATGCCCCTGGGGTCAAAACTGGCCCCGCCCCGGGGGTCACAAGTTTCGAACATAGGAACAAAGAAGGAAAACTTTAAAATTCTTCTTCTCTGAAACTGGAAGGCGTGGAGCTTTGATATTTGGCATCTAGCATCTCCTAGTGGACCTCTACCAAGTTTGTTCATATGATGCCCCTGGGGTCAAAACTGGCCCTGCCCTAGGGGTCACAAGTTCGAACGTAGGAACAAAGAAGGAAAACTTTAAAATTCTTCTTTTCTAAACCTTGAAGGCATAGAGCTTCGTTATTTGGTATGTAGTGAACCTGTTCTAAGTTTGTTAGCCCCCCTGAGCACAACATGTTCAGTCAGTTTGAAATTGGGTCACCTGGGATCATAAACTAGGTCACTAGGTCAAATTAAAGAAATACCTTGTGGGCACTCTAGAGGCCACATTTATTGCTCAAATGACCTGAAATTTGGTCAGAATGTTTGTCTTGATAAAATCTTGGATGATTTTTTATTTGGGTCACCTGGGATCATAAACTAGGTCACTGGTTAAAATTAAAGTAATACTTTGTGGGCACTCTAGAGGCCACATTTTTGGCTCAATTGACTCGAAAATTGGTCAGAATGTTTGTCTTGATAAAATCTCGCATGAGTCCGAATTTGGGTCATGTGGGGTCTTAAATAAGGTCACTAGGTCAATTTGAAGAAATACCTTGTGTGCACTTTAGAGGCCACATTTATTGTTCAATTGATTTGAATATTGGTAAAAATGTTTCTCTTGATGAAATCTATGATGAGTTCAAAAGTAGGTCACCTTGGGTCATAATCTAGGTCACTAGGTCAAATTAAAGAAATACCTTGAGGGCACTCTAGAGGCTACATTTCTTGCTCAATTGACTTGAAAATTGGTCAGAATGTTTGTCTTGATGAAATATTTGATGAGTTTGATATTGGATCACCTGGGGTCATAAACTAGGTCACTTTGTCAATTTAAAGAAATACCTTTTGGGCACTGTAGAGGCCAATGACCTGAAATTTGGTCAGAATGTTTGTCTTGATAAAATCTCGAATGGGTTTGGATTTGGGTCACCTGGGATCATAAACTAGGTCACTAGGTAAAATTAAAGAAATACCTTGTGGGCACTCTAGAGGCCAAATTTTTTGCTCAGTTGACTAGAAAATTGGTCAGAATGTTTGTCTTGATATAATCTCACATGAGTCTGAATTTGGGTCAACTGGGATCATAAACTAGGTCACTAGGTCAAATTAAAGAAATACCTTGTGGGAACTCTAGAGGCCACATTTTTTGCTCAATTGACTTGAAAATTGTTCAGAATGCTTGTCTTGATAAAATCTCTTGAAAAAATCTAGGATGAGTTTAAATTTAGGTCACCTGGGGTCATAAACTAGGTCACTTGGTCAAATTAAAGAAATACCTTGTGGTCAGTCTTGAGGCCACATATCTTGCTCAACTGACTTGAAAATTGGTCAGAATCTTTGTCTTGATGAAATATCGGATGAGTTTGAAATTGGGTCACCTGGGGTCATAAACTAGGTCACTTGGTCAAAATAAAGAAATACCTTGTGGGCACTCTAGAGGCCACATTTATTGCACAATTGACTTGAAAATTGGTCAGAGTCTTTGTCTTGATTAAACCCTACATGAATCTGAATTTGGGTCATGTGGGGTCTTAAATTAGGTTACTAGGTCAAATTAAAGAAATACCTTGTGGGCACTCTAGAGGCCACATTTATCGTTCAATTGAGTTGAAAATTGGTCAGAATGTTTGTCTTGATAAAATCTAGGATGAGTTCAAAATTGGGTCACCTGGGGTCATAATCTAGGTCACTAGGTCACATTAAAGAAATACCTTGAGGGCACTCTAGAGGCCACATTTATAGTTCAATTGATTTGAAAATTGCGTAAAATATTTGTCTTGATGAAATCTAGGATTAGTTCAAAATTGGGTCCCCTGGGCTCATAATCTAGGTCACTAGGTCTAATTAAAGAAATACCTTTAGGGCACTCTAGATGTCACATTTCATGGTCAATTGACTTGAAAGTTGGTCAGAATGTTTGTCTTGATGAAATATTGGGTGAGTTGGAAATTGGGTCAGCTGTGGTCATAAACTAGGTTACTGGGTCAAAGTGTTTAAGAAACGCTTTATGGGCACTCTAGAGGCCACATTTATTGCTCAATTAACTTGAAAACTGTTCAGAATGTTTGTCTTGATAAATTTTTTGATGAGTTTTAAATTGGGTCACGTGGGGTGATAAATTAGGTCACTAGGTCAACTTACGGAAATTCCTTGTGGACGCTCTAGAGGCCACATTTTAAGCTCAATTTGCCTGACAATTGGTCAGAAATTGAATTATGCACGTTTAGTGAATTTCGCCTATTGACTCAGGTGAGCGATATAGGGCCATCATGGCCCTCATGTTTTTTTTTTTTTTTTTTTCAAACTCGTATAAATTCTTTCTTTTTTTAATCACTGTCCGCTATAATGGGACTCTTTGTTTTCTTTCGGAAGGGGTGGTGCGCAACAGATTTCTTTGAATCCAAAAACTGCCTATGTGGCATTTGGTAAACACACCTAACTGTATTATTGTATTATTATGCAATCTGGCCTAACAAAACCGTAAATAATACTCTGTGACGATTTAACACAACGTAGTGTGTAGTGATACTACTGTATATATCAATGTACTTTTTAAATTGTATTTATTTGTTGCATTTTATGTGTTCTATATCTTGATTAAATATCAGACCTCGTCTTTTGGTCATTTTCGATGATTTGTTGGCATTTTTTCTGCATCCAGTTCAAATTTCAATGATTATTGTTGTAAAACATTAGTAAAATTTAACTCTCTACCAAACAATAAAATTTTAGACTTTACTGAATTGGAAGCATTTGCAGACGACAAATAACATGTGTCTCAAATGATAGGAATTACCATTTAAGTGGTAGGAAGCAATGTGGGAAAAGGAGATACTAAATTGGAAGCATTTGCAGACGACAAGTAATGTGTGTCTCAAATGATGGGAATTACCATTGAAGTGGTAGAAAACATTGTGGGAAAAGGAAAAAATGCTGGTTACCAGCATTTTCTCCTTTTCCCACAATGTTTTCTAAAACCCTCTTCCTCAGGTTCGTTAAAACATGGAATTGTTTGGTAAAGGATTGACTGCAGTATACTACTGGACACTGGTGCAATTTTAGAGTATATTTCAGTTGCAATGATAATTTGCGTTGTCATACAAACACTTTACAAGGTCAAACAAACAAACTGAATTTTCAACATTCGAATCAAGAGAATTCTATAACACGGAATAACTGCGTTTACTTGTAATGTATTTTGCTGAGATCTCTCACATGAACTAATTTGTCTTCTATTTCTCTCGAGAATATCTTGTTTCTTTTTTCAATACAAGATCTGCAGTATCTCTCTCCGAGAACATCGCAATGCTGTTGCTCGGCAACGCTCTTATAAAATCTTGTATTTTCTCTCGAAACCATTGGTATGGTTTTATGCCGTTTAAATGATCTCTGTCCGAACATATCACTGACATACTGCGACCTACACTCTTTGCACGTGAAAAACTGCCCGTACACATCCGGTAAATACATTTCGTCTCTGGCAAATTTTTCAAGATTACCTGTCCGCATTTTATCTTTCATAATGTACTTTTTTTCTGACAAGTTTGTGGAATCGAATACGTTTTCCTTTGCACGCACAGACGTCTCTATTGGGGGTAATATTACAGTGTTCTCATGCACGAGTCGGCCGTACCATTGCTGAAAATCTTGTTCATACAAGCCACTTATTTTCATTTTTGATCTTGTTTTATCTGCTTCAACTGTAGATGTTGGCAAAACGTTTCTAGAGTAATTTGGAATTTTCCATAAATTTGTTTTCAATCCGAAGTCAGCTTTGTGGCGTTGTTTGTATTCAAATAAGTTCTTATACTTTTGATGTCTTGACGAAACGCTTCTGTCGGAGAGTTTGGTTTCCTGCTCGACATCTTCCTTGTTGCGCTCCTTTGTGCCGGGAAACAAAGGAGTCCATACGTCAGTGACGTCACGATGTAAAGATGGTAACATTGCGCCTGGCTGCACAACTCTTGGAACTAGTTCTTTTTTCTGTATTTCTTGTCTCTGTCTTTTTGGAAGCATTCTCTCCACAGTTAATTCTGTCATCATTGCATCTAGATAAAAAAAACACAATAACAAAGTATTAAAAAAAGATTTATTACATTCTACTATATGCTCTATGATACAACTCATTTTAACCTTTAGGCTGCTAAGCGCAACTCAACGACCTTTTGCGGACAGTTTAGATCAAGATCAGACTGCACAGAACCTGCAGTCTGATCTTTGAACTACATAGTCCGATAAGGAGATATCCCTCCCCCCCCCCAAAAAAAAAAAACCATCTGAAATAGCAACATTCGGGTTTACACTGTCGGCTTGAAAGTTTCTTTTCACGTATTTAGCAGAATAAGGGTTACGAAGCCGCCTTGAGGAAAATCAACATCATGTAAAAACAAATTACCACACTGCAGACAACTTTCTTCCTTCTGCAGCAGACTTCTGACAACATCGTGACAGAACGCTCGTTTTTGGATGTAATGGGTTAACTCTTTACCTGACCATAATATTTATCAAAGCTACTCCATAATGACAGACGACAAATAAAATATGGCCTTAAGAATGATTACAGATAGAAAAACACTGCGAGGAAAAGACCGTGTCTTCAAGTATTCTTTCAGTCGGAGGAAAACCCCACGTTTTGCATTTTTCAAGGCCGATTTAACCCAAGACATATATATTTTAACCCATTACCAAACAATCCTGCTTCTCGATCTAGATTAAGGCATTTGAAAACATCGTGAGAAAAGGAGAAAATAATTGTGACCGGCCGCGTGAATTTTCCATTTCCCACTATGTTTCGGCCCTTTCAAATTCATATCATCCGAGCAGTATTGAATTTGTCGTCCACACATGCTTTCTAGATACACCAGTCCTAAATTCTGTTGTTTGGTAAAGAGTTAATTACACAAGATAGATTCGAGACCAGACGTCAGATTCCATACAGTCTTATCTTGGATCAACACTGTCCACAAAAATCACCTAAAATTGTGCTGAAAATTTTATAGACGCAACGAAAAATAAGTTGCACTAAAAATAAGTTACTCTAAAATGCTACCCTTTCTCATCATGCGTTAAATCCAAACCATCACAATCTTTTCACGTACCTACAACAGAAATCGTACGTCTTTTCCTGCCCAAATTTCCTCCTCCTACTATATTTATCCAAATTTCCGTCTGCTATATTATTCATATCTTGAGCCCAGACTGATAAAGTCCTTACCTCAAACCCTTTCCCCGGTTCGATATTTCTGTAACTCTTAGGCTGCCAAGCGCGACTCACTGACCTTCTGCGGACAGTGTTGATCAAGATCAGACTGCACAGAACGTGCAGTCTGATCATGGACCTACACTGTCCGATAAGGAGATATTTTTCTCCAAAAATGAAATTTGAAATAACATTATCCAGGTTTTTACTTTTGGCTTAACCCTTTACCAGACGACAAAATTTTAGGCTGGTCCAAACTGAAGAGCTTGCAGACGACAATTTTAAATTTGATGAAAGTGGCAGAAAGTTCTCATAAAGGGTAGAAAACACTGTGGGAAAAGGAGAAATTGCTCGTTACGAGCAATTTCTCCTTTTCCCTGTGTTTTCAAAAGACTTGTACTGCAGACACGTGAAAACCAGGGCTTGTTTGGGAAAGGGTTAAAAGTTTCATTTAACTTATTTAGCAGGATAGGGGTTAACACGCTGGCAGTAGAAGACCTTTAAGGATTAAAAAAATCATTATGGCAAATAGAGAAATTGCTAATTTTCCATTTGTCATATCGTTTTTCTTAGTGTTGCATAATAATGTCCATATTTTACATTACAGAACACTAAAGGTTAACAAGGATTTTTTTTATGGAGAAAATGGTTAATCGGTTTTATTTCTTCCTGACCGATTACAAGACAAGTTATCTCGGATTACAGCTATAAGTGGTCCCTTTTCTTTTTTATTTCAATTTCATTTCTTCTCCTGTTACTTAATTCACGTTTCCATTTCACTATTATAGTGCTCGACAGTTTTCAACCCTTCACGCTTTCAATCAAGCCATCTATTTTTTCGTCTTGCAGAATGGTTTCCGGTGGGGATACATGTTAACCCTAAGGCTGCTGAGCGCGACTCACTGACCTTTTGTGCACAGTATAGATCAAGATCAGGGTCCGTATTCACCAACCATTCTTAAGAACATTCTTGGTCTTGCTCTTCAAAATTTTCCAAATTTGAAAGTAACACACCTTCTGATTGGCTAAACCGTACGGTTTAGCCAATCAGAAGGTGCGTTACTTTCAAAATTGGAAAATCTTGAAGAATAAGTCTAAGAACGTTCTTAAGAATGGTTGGTGAATACGGACCCAGGCTGCACAGAACGTGCAGTCTGACCTTGGATCTACAATGTCCGATAAGGAGATAGTTTTCTCCCAAAAAATAAGTTTGAAATGGCATTCTATGGGTTTTTACAATCGGCTTGAAAGTTTCGTGTAACTTATTTAGGAGGTCAAGGGTTCATGTTTTTCCACATTAGCTGCATTTTGAGACCTGTAACGTTCCCCCCGCTTCCCCCATAGGGCATTGTATAGGTTTAGTGTTGAAAATGTAGGATTTGCATTCCGGATGCCCCGAGCTCGATCCTCGCCCATGTAACTCTTTATCAGACAACAAAAATTCAAACTCTCCCAATTCGAAAGCATTTGCAGACGACACTATTAGGTGTAGCTTATATGATGTAACTTGTCTTTGAAAGAGTAGAAAACGTTGTTGGAATGTGAAAAAGTGCTGGTAACCAGCACTTTCTCATTTTCCCACAAGGTTCTCAAAAGTTTATTTTCTCAGAGTCGTTAAAACTCGGCGTTGTGTGGTAACTGGTTAAAATCCTCAAATGGATCTTACGCGGCTCAGTATTTAATACCCCCATGGGATCTCACGTTGCTCAGTGTCTAATATACGCCAGGAAATCTTATTTTGCTCAGTGTCTAATATCCCCCAATGGAATCTAACCTTGCTCAGTGTCTAATATCCCCAAAAAGGATCTTATGTGGCTCAGTGTTCAATACCCCTCATCTTACGTGGCCCAGTCTCTAATAGCCCCATGGGATCTTACGTTGCTCAGTGTCTAATGTCCCCAGATGAGATCTAAAGTTGCTCAGTGTCTCATATCTATCGTAAAATCTTACGCGGCTCAGTGTCTAATATACTCGATGAAATCATATTGACTTAGTGTCTAATATCCCCCAATGGAATCTAACCTTGCTCAGTGTCTTATATCTCCAAATGGGATCTTATGTGGCTCAGTTTTTAAGATTCCCCATCTTACGCTGCTCAGTGTCTAATACTTCCATGGGATCTTACATTGCTCAGTGTTTAATGTCCCCAAGTGGAACCTTACGTGGCCCAGTGTTTAATATCCCCAATCTTACGTTGCTCAGTATTTAATATCCTCCACCTTACGTTACTCAGTGTCTAATACCCTCAATGGGATCTTATGTGGCTCAATGTCTAATATCCCCAGATGGGTTCCAAAGTTGCTCAGTGTCAAATATCTACCATGAAATCTTACACGGCTCGGTGTCTTATATCCCCTAATGGATCTTACGTAGCTCAGTGTCTAATATTCCCACATGGTATCTTACGTGGCTCAGCGTTTAATATCGCCCACCTTACCTCGCTCAGTGTCTAATACCCCTATGAGATCTTATGTGGCTCAATATCTAATATCCTCCATGAAATCTTACATAGCACAGTGCCTAATATCCCCCATGAAATCTTACGTGGCTCAGTCTCTGGTATTCCTCAATGGACTCTTACGTTTCTCAGTGTCTAATATCTCCTATGGGATCTTACGTTGCTCAGTATTTAATAGCCCCCATCTTACGTGCCTCAGTGTCTTTCGGTCTATTTTCTGCATGTCAAAGGACCATTTTACCTCAGGATTCAGTCAGTTGTTATACAAAATGGATTTGGTGAATCTACAAAAATGTGATGCTTTGCTTGGTATAATGCATTAAGCCCCCTTTTGCCAGAGCATGGCTCAAATCTGTAAGACAGTCCTATAAAGCTATAGCTATCTCTATTGACTATTAAACTATAACCAAAGACATCTGTAAAAGCCGCAGAAACCTCAACACTTAAACTGCTGAATAAATGAAATGCAAACTTCTATTCAATACTAAAAGCCCAAACCTTGCGGTTTCAATGTTGATTTCACCGGAAAGAAAATACCGTATCGGACAGTGTAGATCAAAGATCAGACTGCACGTTCTGTGCAGTCTGATCTTGATCTACACTGTCCGCAAAAGGCCAGTGGGTCGCGATTAGCAGCTTAAGGGTTAAAAGCTTTAAAACAGTGAACGTTCTTGAGTTGCTTGTGAAAGAGTTAACTCTTTTACCAGACGGCAAAACTGTAGACTTGCCCAAACTGAAAGCAACTGCAGATGACGAATTAAATGTGGTTCAATTGATTGGAATTATCTATGAAAACGTAGAAAACATTATGGTAAAAGAGGAAACTGCTGGTTACCAACATTTTCTCCCTTTCTCACAATATTTTCGAAAGCTTCCTTTCTCAAGATCGTTGAAACATAGGTAGGTAGGTAGAGAGAGAGAGCGAGAGAGAGAGAGAGAGACGCAAACAGATAGACCCAAAGACAGAAAGACAGGCGGACGAACAGACAGAAATACAGACAGAGATACAGACAGACATACAGACAGACATACAGACAGACAGACAGACCCATTTTGTAGGAGTTGTTTTTATCCATGACTTTATTATATTTATCCATCGCTGGTCTTATTAAACACTCATTTATTCCACGTTAATATTTGCAGTCACTGTGGAGGTATCTAACTTCTGATATAACCAGAGTGGTTATATAGCAAATATTTGCATTAAACATATTTATTAACCTTTCATGCTCTAAATAAATGAAATTTGTCGATTTTAGTTCTAAAAAACCCACCGGAATTGCAAATTTAGGACTGTTTGGGCAGCATATATTATTGAGTAACCCAGCAGTATGAATCAAAGATCAGACCTTATATTCTGTGCGGTCTGATCATTGCTTTCACGATCCACAAGAAAGACCTAAATGGGCTTAACTTTTCAAGAGTCAAACATTTTTGCGTGTGCTCTTTCACCTAGCCTGGAAACAAACCTTTCAGGTCGTTAACCCTTTCAAAGCATAAAATTTTAATACGTGTTTAATTACGCCTCCGAATAGACAAACTGACAAAACCACATTTAAAAAAAAAAGTTGATTGAAATGATTTTTTATGCTGCTTCCAACATCATTTCAGTCACAGTTACACGTATTTCCTGGGTTTAACCAGTACTAGGCTAGGACTCTGAACTGTTTTGCCCAAAGACACTTCCATGAAAAACCCGGTACCCCCAGTGAGGCTCTCATTCATTCATTCATTCATTTACTTTTATTTAGCACAACATAAAACAAATACCGGAAAATACAGCCAGATGCCATTGTGAAGACGTACAATCTGATCTTGTGCCTACACCGTCCACTTGTTTTGATCAAGCTTGTAAAATGAAAAAAAAAAAATCTCTCTCGCTTTCAATAGATTGTTTTCTCAGCCGTCGAAAGATACGAAATCTTTAGAATTTGTCGCTGACAGAGTAAAGATAAATAAGTTGCAGAAAGGGTGAAAGAGGTTTTAACCTTTTCAGCGCATGAGCGAAAACAGCGGCTTTTGCGGGGGTATGGATCAAGATCAGACTGCACAGAACTTGCAGTCTGATCTTTTATCTTTCCGTGCGTTTATATGGTCAAACATATTAGATAGAATTCTGTCTGAGTATCAGTGGATTGTATTTGCCGTCGAAAAGAGCGGGGTGTTAACCCTTAACTTGGTAAATAGGTAACTTTCAAGCCGATAGTAAAAACCCAAATGTTGCTATTTTAAACTAATCTTCAAGGAGAAAAATATCTGCTTATCGGACAGTGTAGATCCAAGATCAGACTATGCGTTCTCTGCAGTCTGATTTTGATCTACACTATCCGCAAAAGGTCCTTGAGTCGTGCTTAGCAGCCTAAGGGTTAATCTATTTGGCTCTCACAGAGTACCAAGTGAGGAGTTTACAATACGTTATCTGATAAATTGTGTTACTGTAGCCTTAAATAGGCGATAACTTAAGCAGTAATGGTCTTTAATCAAAATAAACATACCTTTTAAAATTGACAAAAAGAATTTTAATCTTATTTGCATTTTAACTTTTTTTCAGCCGTTTTCTTATTCAAATCGACCCTGTTTGCCAGTAAACTTTAACACTGTCAGAGTAACAAACGAAATAAAGGGGCTTTTGCGGGCGGCATGGATCGAGATCAGACTGCACAGAACGTGCAGTCCGATCATGGATCTATAGGCCTACCATCCGATTGTTGAGTCTGGCCTATAGATACGATGAAATTCCAAATATCAGTGGATTGTGTTTTCAACCGTCGAAAGAGGTCCTAGTGAACGGTGCGTTATTGAGCAATCTCTAACAAAATTGTTGTACGTGACTTCAATAACAAATTAGGTTGTAACTTCGACATTTGAAAAAAAACACACCTTTTTCTCTTCTTTCTTTCTTTTTCTTTCTTTCTTTCTTTAACAATAGGTTGAAGCTAAGATCTTAAAAACAGTGTTAGATATATTGATTAAAAAAAAAGGACAAAAGATGGATTATGTTCAAATATTGTCTTCTGAATAATAAATGCCATACCACGTGACTTCGAGTGCGATCAATCGACTTCCGTCAGTATCGAGCAGCATCCGGTTAATAGTAAATTGAGGTCGGGGGTTTTAAGGATAGAAAATGGTATCATTATATATCATTTAGTTATATGAGCCATACTCTTTGAAAAGGGGGCTTAATGTATCTCTATGATGCATCGTACCAAAGCAAGTCATCACATAATTATGGATCTGTAAAATCCCTTTTCTATAACAATCGACTGAACCATGCGGTTCACTGGTCCTTTGACAGACAGAAAATTAACCAATAGCAAAAAAGTTTCGACCCATGTCAGCCTATGCAGACTGCACAGGCAGAAATGGGTCGATACTTTTTGCAGATGCATTTAAGCCCCCCTTTCACAGGGTATACCTCATGTATGGAGAGAGTCGAACGTGGACTTATAGGTTTTGTTTAATAATACCATACCGTAAGAAGATGACTTTAAATTAAGTTATACGCACGTAAACGGACATTGTTACAGCAAAGTTTTGACCCCAAAAACTGTTAATGAAATAGATCGATCAAGTCATTTCCCTCCAAAAGAACATTGCAGCTTAACGACTGCCTATCATTACAATATCTTGATATTGTCAGACAGTGTAGGTCAGGATCATACTGTACGTTTTGTGATTTCTCCCTAGATCTACACTGTCCACAAAAGGTTTCCACAGTTTCCCGAGGCGTACAAAATGTTATTACATGTATAATGTTTCGACAACCATTGAAATATTCTATTTGCTTTCATAAAAAGCCGACAAATAAGTTATTCGATACCGTATATTAATCCTTTACCACACAGTCCCGTGTTTTCACAACCCGGAGGAAAATGCCTTTTGAAAACATTGTGGGAAAAGGAGAAAATGCTGGTAACCAGCAATTTCTCACTCTCCCACAACGTTTTCTACCGTTTCAAAAACAAATTACATTATTTGAGACATATTAAATGTGTTGTCCTCAATTAAGACTAGTCTAAGATTTTGTTGTTTGGCAAAAAGTTAATTATTTCTCCCTTTCTTCATAAACTTTCCTACAGAAATTAAAATGAAAACCTTCAGCAACGTGGTTATTGGTTTTTTAAAAAACATTTGAATAAAATAGCATACTCAGCGTGAAGGCTGCGATAAATCAGGCATTGCTCGTTTATTGTCGGGTTATATGTAAGAGATATCTGTATTTGTGATAATGTGTACGAATGCTGTCTTGTACGAATGAGTATGGATCTTATGACAACGTGGAAAGAGTTAGAATGGAAATGGAGCGATTCGGTTACAGTCTGCAGAAGCAAATACATAATAAGCCTATGCTTTACCCCTCAATTCCTGTGTTGTTCTATCTATTGCTTGCTTTTTTCTACTTGCTTTTTTTCTTACCGTGTATGTTCGTCTGACTGTCTGGTCCACAAGTACCGCTGTATAGTAATTGAGCAAAGACTTTTTTTTTTAAATTCTTAGTCGAATGCTCCAGAGCCAGTAAATCTGAGCCAGGTGTCTTTGGTCAAAGTCGGTTTATAAACTATAGAACTAAAAAATATGTACAAAACGTCTTAACTCTTAACCCTTTACCAGACGACAAAATTTTGGCTTTGTCCAAATTGAAAGCATTTGCAGACGACAATTTCAATGTGGCTCAAATGGTGCATTTTTTCTTTGACAGGGTAGAAAACATTGTGGGAAAAGGAGAAAATGCTGGTTACCAGCATTTTCTCCTTTTCGCACAATGTTTTCAAAAGGCTTCTTTCCCAGGGTCGTTAAAAGGCGTCATTGTGTGGTAAAGGGTTAAAGCGGTTTTGTGGACAATGTCATCAAGATCAGACTGCACTGGAAGTGCAGTTTGATCTTTGATTTACACGGTCCGAAACGGAAAGAATTTTCCGTTGTAAAAAACTTTGAATCGCAATGTAGGCCTATGTTTCTTTGATTACAAAAGGCTGGACATTTTCGATTAATGCATCTAAATATTTGTGCAGAGGTCAAGCATTGAATACATTCACATTGTCCTTTTCATCAAAACTCGGACAACTTTGTTGATAATTTATATAACATTGATATTATTGATAATGATCGTGTGAAAAGTCTTTGGGTGCTGTTGTGGAAAGCGTCGATCGAGATCATATTGCACTGAATGTGCACCATAGCGTGTAGTCTGATATTTTGTGAGGGTTTGAACAGACAAAAAAGCTACGATATTGCAACCATTTGGCTCATTCTGCTAAATGAAAAGGCATGTTTCTCCGATGATCGAAACCAAAACCACCGGATCACAAATCCAGCACCTCAAACGCTGGGCAGGGTTCCTACGTGGCTCAGAACCAAGTCTGGTAGCTCAGTCAGTAGCTTGCAAGGCTTGAAACCAGGGGATGACGTCGCGGGTTCGAATCCCCAGCTCGGCAAATTTCTTCCTGACGATTGATGATAAACATATAGCGACAAGATCCAATCTTTTTTCACCACTTATAATTATTTGGACGATAATTATGTTGGAAAGCAGCCAATGGCTTAGGAAGATAATTGTGCGATAAAAGGAAGCATGAATAGGTGCACTGGCCGCCGCGATATAACTGAAATAACGTTGAGAACGGCGTTTAACACCATACAAGCAACCACAATTTAACAGTGAAAGTAGATATAGGCGTATACCATATAGGGCGATCGAAAATATCTGCTACAACTTCAAAACTTTATAATTTAGAAAGCATCAGAATTGACAGAGTATGCTTGTATTCAAAAACAAAATTTATTCCTTGTCTTTACAACAAATCAGTCTCTCGGTACCCCAGTGCAACTGAAGGGGGGCTTTCTATTATCTGTAACAGTTTTCCGCCTTCTTTGTCGTATATTGTAATGCAACTTTCTGAGCCGCATTCGTAATCCATTCTGTGTTTCTGAGGTCAAGGACAAGTCATTATATTGGCTCAGACATTCTTGCTCAGCCGATAAGATGGCAAGTCTTGGAATTTACAATTACAGCTAAATTGATTAACCTATAGGCTGCTAAGTGTGACTCACGGATCTTTCGCGGAAAGTGTAGATCAAGATAAGACTGCACAGAACGTGCAGTCTTATCTTGGATCTACACCGTCCGATAGGGAGATATCGCCCCCCCCCCCCCAAAAAAAAAAAATATATATATATATAAAATAAAAATAAACATAACTTTGAAATAGCAAGATTTGTGTTTTTACTATCGGCTTGAAAGTTTCATTTCATTTATTTAACAGGTTAAGGGTTAAGAATGACGGGTAAATACAGTCTCAGTACTTCATTTATCAACCAGTTAAAATTCCTCTTGCTCTTCATCCCCGTCATCTTCTCCAGTTTCTGCTGAATCAACCCCGACTTCTTCGTAATCTTTCTCTAGAGCTGCCAGGTCTTCTCTTGCCTCGGAGAATTCTCCCTCTTCCATTCCTTCCCCGACGTACCTTAAAGTATGATAGAAGAAAAGAAAATACATAGATATGATCCATGCTCTGGCAAAATGAAGCTTACCGTAAAATCTGTTTGGTTTAACAATGGACTCGATCTGAAAGTAGAATGGTCCTTTGACATGCACAAAAATTTCAATAGCAAAAAGTTTCAACCCATGTCAGCCTGCGCGGACTGCACAGGCTGACATGGATCGATACTTTTTGCAAACGCATTAAGCCCCCTTTTCACAGAGCATGACTCAATATGGGTATAGATGTATTACACTTTGGATTGATACAATCTGTGATACTGAAATTGATTCGAAATCATTTAATTCTTCATAGATCCTACCGATAAACTGTTTGAGAGTTTTTGGTTTCAAAAATTGTGGGTATGACGGGTTTAAAAATGAACTGTAACAAAGTCCTAAAAATTCATCATTTTACAAACATATTAGTTTGCTCGATACCAAACCACTTACAAGCATAGACAATTCCTAAAAAAGCATGCCAGTCCAAGACTTAAAAATATGACTTCGTGGTTTGTTTTCTTTTTTCCTACCTTGTATTGAGTTCATGGCGGAATCGGGGGTCTCTTTTCTTTTACCAAAATCTCGACTTAAGATAATTTTGAGGCAGTCTTATAAAAATATCTAAATTCTATCCGAGAATATTGCAATTTAAGTGAAATTCAAAACTAGACAGATTTTCTTACCAATGAACGAACGCTCTCTTCGCATACATGAGGTCAAACTTGTGATCGAGGCGGGCCCAAGCTTCAGCTATAGCTGTTGTATTACTTAGCATGCAGACTGCTCTTTGTACCTTAGCCAAGTCACCACCTGGTACCACGGTTGGTGGTTGATAGTTTATGCCGACCTTGAAACCTGTTGGGCACCAGTCAACGAACTGGATAGTCCTCTTTGTTTTGATTGTTGCTATGGCAGCGTTAACATCTTTCGGGACAACATCCCCTCTATACAACATACAGCAAGCCATGTACTTGCCGTGACGTGGATCACATTTCACCATCTGATTGGCTGGCTCAAAACAAGCATTTGTAACTTCAGCGACGGAGAGTTGCTCATGGTAAGCTTTCTCCGCAGAAATAACCGGTGCGTATGTTGCAAGAGGAAAATGAATCCTTGGATAGGGCACGAGATTGGTTTGAAATTCTGTAAGGTCGACATTAAGAGCTCCGTCGAATCTCAAGGAAGCGGTGATGGAACTGACAATCTGACCAATCAGACGGTTCAGATTGGTGTAGGTTGGACGCTCGATGTCTAGATTTCGTCTACAGATATCGTATATAGCTTCATTGTCCACCATGAAGGCACAGTCAGAATGTTCTAGCGTGGTGTGGGTGGTTAGAATAGAGTTGTATGGTTCTACGACTGCTGTTGAAACTTGGGGCGCAGGATAGATGGAAAATTCCAACTTCGATTTCTTCCCATAGTCAACACTCAGCCGTTCCATTAAAAGAGATGTGAACCCGGAACCTGTACCTCCCCCAAAACTATGAAAAATGAGGAACCCTTGCAGACCAGTGCACTGGTCGGCCAACTTCCGGATCCGGTCTAGGACAAGGTCAATGATTTCTTTCCCGATAGTGTAATGGCCACGGGCGTAATTATTCGCGGCATCTTCCTTACCGGTGATAAGCTGTTCAGGATGAAACAGTTGTCGATACGTGCCTGTACGAACCTCATCTGAAATGTGTTAGGGAAAGTTTATGAAAACAGACACCGTATTTTACAACCATGCATTACAGTGTTCTCAGTATAATTCTAAAAAGAAAAATCAAAACTTCAACATAACACAAATTCTGATTTGCTAAACCATTTAATTTAGCCAATAAGAAATTAAGTTACTTTCTTAATGTAGAATTCGATGGAGAATGCTATTTAGATTTAAATACTGCTCATCTGTTTTTTGACACAAGACGAAGTTCATAGTGGAACCTTTCGACTTCTATCAGGCCGAGAGAGAGAGAGAGAGAGAGAGAGAGAGATGCTATGGAGTACAATTCGTTATTTCTTTTATCTTTTGGTTCGGATATGCTGTCTTTGTCGTTTGCAAGCGATGAATATTTAATTGCGATAAATTGGAATTCCGGAAATTGGTGAAACTTATTTGATAATTGATAAGTTGCGTGACACAGACGAATCTATATTTACTCCAGTACCGATCTCTTAATTAACTGATAATGCTATCTATAAAACAGTGGGTGCAGCAAACGTACCTTGAAATCTGTACAATCTAAGAAGTGCTTAATTTTGTCCCGAATGAATGTCTTTTATTATCCCTTAAGCTGCTAAAAGCGACCAAAGGACCTTTTGCGACAGTGTAGAGCAAGATCAGACTGCACAGAACGTGCAGTCTGATCTTGGATCTAGACTGACCGCAAAGGAGACATTTATCCACCGAAATAATTTTGAAATAACAATACTTCAGGTTTAGTTGACCTGTCCCTGAAACTCAACATCTGCCTAGTAGATGAATACAAATTGCTTCGACTTACCGACTACAGTTGGTTCCAGATCCACAAATACGGCCCTCGGGACATGCTTCCCTGCTCCTGTCTCACTGAAGAATGTATTGAAAGAGTCGTCACCTCCCCCTATTGTTTTATCACTCGGCATCTGGCCATCAGGCTGGATCCCATGTTCCAGGCAGTACAATTCCCAGCATGCATTGCCAATCTGGACCCCGGCTTGACCGATATGGACGGATATGCATTCACGCTGAAAGAGACGTTGAGTACTGAATTCAGTGCTTTGACTTTTGGATTGAAATACGTGTACTGATACTTTCCAGCACCAGAGAAATTTACATTTAAGTTGTATTTTGCTACATACAACACCTGGTGGTAGTTTCACCTAGTTCAAATCAGTGGAAAAATATAAAGATTTTAAACATTACATTAGTTAAAAATTAATTTGTCCCTGTAATGAAAAACACTATGTCTCTATCTATACCAAAATATTTGGTTTTAACAAATTTTGGTTTTGATCGAAGCAACGAGATATTAACAAATATAGGTGAAATGTTTCATGTAAAGACATAATGGATGTCATTTGATTATTATGAAATTGTTACAAGAACGTCAGAAATAAAAACTCAAATTTCAACGAATAAATAATTCACTTACCATGGTCCCTCTTGTTCATACGAATTAAAGTTTGATTAAACTTTTAAGACTCACTGTTTCAGTGAACTCGGAACGGTGAGAAGTGAAGGTACAATCGGCTTCAAAGCACATTTTATATGATGCTAGGATATAGGTTGCTAAGGACGCTACCTCAAACGGACGTTGCACGGGTGAACAGGGACAGAACGGCGACCGAGATATAGCCATGAGAGTTGGAACAAATTCAGCTCCTCATATACCATTCTAATGAAGCTCTAATTCTTTTTACCAAGACTAGGTACATGTATCTGATTGATTGTGATTGACACGCTGTACCTCTATGCACAAATTAGACTGTTGGTTTTGCACTTAGATTAATAAAAGAATTTAAAATGGTTGGTGAACAAGGCCTGAAGTTTCGTAATAATTGTTAATTTGTTCTCAACTTCTCTACTTAAATGCAGGCATTCCGATTGACCGAAAAGCTCTGCAACTATAGATAAAACGGTCATTCTCGAGCTGAATACCAACAGCTTACTTAACCCAAAGACGGCTTTGATCAAGGAATATCATACTCCCTGTCGACTGATCCCTTGTGTGGCTCTATGGTCTACTTTGTGGCTTTGAACCCTGGTGAGGCTAAACTGTGATATACTCCATCTATAATACAACCAAGCGAAGCTTGCAGGCAAAAGATGATCTATGCATGCCAAATGACTCCCAAAGGACGACAAAGAACAGCTCTCCAGGAGGGACTCGACTTGGGATACTCAGGTTAAACTACAGTCTAATCTTGTAGCTTTTAGATAACTGTATTGAAAGGAGAAACAGAGACATGCAAGAGAGAAGTATAGAAATATCAATAAGAGAGCCGAGGGAAAAATGAAATAGAGGGAGATGGGGGAGAGAATAAGACTTACACGACCCCCTGTGAAGAATAATTAGTACTTTTCGTCAGGGACAAAATCTCTGTTACTTAAAATCCGTTATAAAATATTCATTTCACGCCTTAACCCTTAACCAGCTAAAAATGTGAGACGAAACTTTTAAGCCGATAGTAAAAACCCAAAGTTTGCTATTTCAAAGGTATTCTTTGGGGGAAAGTATCACCTTATCGGACAGTGCAGACTCAAGATGAGACTGCACGTTCTCTGCTGTATAAATTTGATATACACTGTCCCCAAAGGTCTTTAAGTTGCGTCTAGCAGTCTAAGGGCTAATTTCGGAGGGACAAGAACAATAGAAACGCTTTGATCGTAGCATCACGCAATATTGATTAGAACTCACACGAAGGTGATCGAGATCATTTCTTTGATTTCAATCTGTCATTTATTTGTACAGAAACACGTCTTGACACATAAACTGTTGCAAAAGACGTATGGAAACACTCTGCAGACTGGAAAATATATGATGAAGCAATATCTCCGTTTGTCACATTCTTTCTCCGTGCCTTTATGTGATAATTTTAATTTATTCTTTTTAACATATTGATAATCAGAAATGTTGCCCGTTTGAAAAAAACGAAAAGACATCTGAGATAAAGGGTCAATTGCGGGTTACCCTTAACCTGCTAATTGTTAAATAAAACTTATAAGCCGATAATGAAAATCTAAATGTTGCTGTTTTAAAGGTTAATTTTTTTCTCACGAAATATATCTCCTTGTTAGACAGTGTAGATCCAAGATAAGACTGCACGTTCTGTGCAGTCTGATCTTGATCTACACTGTCCGCAAAAGGTCCTCGAGTCGCGCTTAGCAGCCTAAGGGATAATAATTTATAAACTCATTACCACCTGAAACACTTGTGACGTAGATGGGTTTAAGGTAATATTTGTAAAGAAGGGGCATTTCACATGAATCCCTACAAATTCCCGAGTACAGAAGAAAAGATGGTCGCAAATTAACAAAATGATCGTCACGGGTATTTCTACTTTAGCCACAATCATCTGTGCCATGCATTGTGGAAAGGGGGCTTAATGCATCGGCAAAAAGTATCGACTCTATCAGCCTGTGCGGACTGCGCATGTCCAAGCAGCAATCCTCCAGATTCAGTCAGTCGTTAGACTAAATGGATTTTATGGATCCATAGTTATGTGAGGACTTGCTTGGTATAATACATCACGGAGATGCATTAAGCCCCCTTTTGGCTCAAGCATGGCTCATTTATAATTGGTTTGCAGTATGACAAAACGTTCGTGTACAGCAGATGATATGCTAATAGTACAGTCAGTTTGGCAACAAAAGCTATTAAAATATCTGAAAGATCATGACCCATAATAGAAACGTGAAAGGACAAAACTGGTGATAGTGCTTATCATAACGGGGGGGGGGGGAGGAGAGGAGTAGTGGTCTAGCAGATTGTATTCAAATAAAAGATTACAATAACAGGACCATGATGTCCCTAAAATCGCTTCCTGGAGCATCTAAGTATGTAAAGCTAAAGCAGGAGCCATTTTTTGGTTTATCTCGCGGCCTTAAACTGGATTAAGTTTGCTGACCAGTATTATGGACTATTATAACGTGCAACAGTTTGGCAGGTCCTTTGAACACTGACACAGGACTTTATATTCCACGGTAAGGCAACTTCCATTTGAAGCGCATCGTCAGAGTTGCGCGCTGACCAACAAGACTGGTTTCTAATACGTCTTACAAAAGACATCTCTGCCATATTACTTTGCCCTTCGACTGTAAATCTATATAACTCTAGAGAAGCACACAAGCTATGTCAGTCCTCGTAATCTCAATGCTGCTACAAAATGTAATGCTCAACATCTGATACCCATTCAGCTCAGGCACTAAATATAAGGCACCTTACTCTCCACACAGAGACAAGCACCGAATCACATTAATGGAAAAGCTGATCCTTAAAAAAGGTTGAATTAAGGGATTTTATACCAAACCCCACCCCCCGCTTCAATAACAAATGGTCAGGCTATAATTATGACTTGCGTTTGGCACACAGAAGCATGGCTTTATTTTTTTTCCTCCTGGTAATTTCTATGTAAACCATTTAACCTACGAACCGAACTCATGTTTGTTCAAAGGGCTGTAATGTGAGCAATTTTGCTGCATACAAAATATTATCAGTCTATTTTGTGTTGCTCAAGATGTGTGTTAACAGTTTCCCATACCGTGTGTTATAAACATGTGATACTCGAAGTTGGACTATTTTCAACCACAGGGTTGTTTTGTACCTACAAGATGTCAAGGCTATAGGGCGTACAGTTTGGAACAGTAAGGTTTACCATAAAGTTTTCTCTCTATTATCCCAACACCTCCTGGTAGGTTCACGTTTGATCCAAAATTTTAAAATTCTTGGAACAGGTCAATTTGTTGACTACTAAATTAGAAATATATTTCTATCCACCATAATTCCATATTTTGAACATGTATGACTATTACTAAAACATGGCCAATTTTAATACAAAGGGTAGTTTTTAAGATCTGATAATATGCTGCCGAATGTTTCTGGAGAAAAAGATCTTTACAGATCTTTGCTTTACATGTATTCCTATATTTTTCTTATGCCACTATGTAAGCTATACATAAAATGATATAATAGTGGTAAAAAAGTCTCAAACATAGCTAATGATTAATGAACAACAACAACAACAACAAAAAATGAGTACACAAAGAAACATAGATTGGCATAAATCATTTTTTATTACTTTATCATTTGAACCTTGTAGAACTAAAGAATTCATAAATACTTATAAAACAACCATCAGAAACAAACATCCACTTGACACATTACCCCCTGAAACGCGTTTGTAGCAGGTTTTCACATCCTGGCACACATGGGATAATAACCATAAATTCAGCAGTTGTATGTGAGCCATGCTCTGTGAAAAGGGGGCTTAATGCATCTGCAAAAAGCATTGACACATGTCAGCCTGTGCTGTCCACGCAGGCTGACATGGCTTGAAACCTTTTGCAATTTACCAATGTTCTGCTTGTTGAAGGACCATTCTACTTCCAGATTTAGTTGGTTGTTAGACTAAAGGGATTTTGTGGATCCATAATTATGTGATGGCTTGCTTGGTATTACAGGAGGTGTTTTCAGCCCCCTTTTACTAGAGCATGGTTTAGAATATATGTAAAACCATTGTGACAAAAGCAGAAATTGCTTGTGATAAGCAACATCTACTTTTGTTACAATTTTTTTAAAAATGGTTTACTGCAAGGAAAAAAAAGTGTCTGCAGCAGGTAATGCGCCAAGCCTTGGGGTAAAAAACATTTTTCATTTGAGTGAATTACTTCTTTCAGAGCTTCATAGTGACATGAAATAAGTAATACAATGAATAACTACAGGTAAAGTGTTGACATTACCCATCAAAGCACTACCGCCTGTGGACCATTTTTACGCAGTACATCACATTTCAAAAAGATTAATTGCTAAGGAAAAAAAAAAACCTCATAATCAGCAATATTACCTTTTGCCTCACTGTTTTCACATATATTGATGTAATGAATCATATTTCATATTTATTACCAATATTTTACAATAATGTTTTCAAGAGGTCTATTGCAAATTTGTTTTCAGATGTAATGAGTTAATAAAAAATTCTATTTTACTGTCTTTATAGTTTGCAACAGATTTATCTATTGCAAACAAAATGACGTTTTTATTGAGTTAAATGCATGTAATTTTCATTCACTCTAAGACCACAAAAGAATCAAACACTATTGAACTGGAATGTACTATGAATATATGCATAGAAACCTGTTCTTTTATGGACGGAATTCTCCGTAACATGTACATGTGAAAAAAAAATTAAACACAATACTTTGATAATGTGAAAACATGCTTTCATACACATGCATAACAAGTTACAGTTTTAAAACTTTATGTTTTACATGTATACATGTATATTTAATCACTCTTTTGTTTACATGTTTCTTACTAACCTACAAAAAGATGATTCTTGTATCATGTGAATGTTCCTTTTTCAGACTTGTTTCTACTTAATTATTATATATCACAGTCATTAATACCTGCAGACATATTTCTTTGTCTTGTAGGAAGCCACGTTAGAGAACATTGTGGGAAACCTCAAAGATATCACAGACGTTAGAGAACATTGTGGGAAACCTCAAAGATACATCTATACTCGTTTTCAGCCAGTTTTTAGCCCATTTCATGTTCATTTTATCAAACTGTAGTCATTCTTGTATCTTCATGCCAAATGTTGCCCTTGACGGTTGCAAGGTTGTACAGATTACAACCAACAGAAAATGCATCTCATCTGGCTTGGGGGCCATCAAAAAAATCACTGTTTTAACCTTTCCGGTTTTAAATTGAAGATTTCAGATATACAATGGTATATTTATCCTTTACAGCAGATATATCCATAATTTATATGCTTACAGAGCTGACTAAATTTTGGACCATTTTACAGTCTATCAAATTTTTTTAGTGTTTTTTTTTCCCTGGCAGTAAAGATGTATCTTTAATTCTTTACTAGACAACAAAACTGTACACTCTTCCAAATTGAAAGCATTTGCAGAAGACCCATCAAATGTGGTTCAAATGATGGAATATGTCCTAGAGTGTATAGGAAACATTGTGGGAAAAGGAGAAAATGCTGGTTACCAGCATTTTCTCCTTCACTCTCAATGTTTTCAAAAGCCTTTATCCATATGGTCATTAACTCTTTACTGCACAATGCCTCCTTTTAACAACCCTGGGAATGAAGACTTTTGAAAACAATATGGGAAAAGGAGAAAATGCTGGTAACCAGCATTTTCTCCTTTTCCCATAATGTTTTCCACCCTATCAAAGAAAATTTGAAAAATTGCACCATTTGAGCATCACTGAAATTGTCCTCTGCAAATGCTTTCAATTAGGACAAGGTTAAATTTTGTTGTCTGGTAAAGGGTTAAAACTTGGGATTGTTTGGTAAAGAGTTAATTCATATTACGTATCCCTCTTACGAAGATGTTTTACTGCTACAAATTCATTTCTTGAGGTAATGAGTTTTCTCAAGCAATACAAGTGTTAATTTGTATCAGATCTACAAACTCATGTATAAACACCACTCCATAGACTGTTTTTCAGAATATGAGAAACAGTATAAAATGACAATATTTCAATCATATGTATCACTTCAGTCAAAAATTCATGTTTATTCATATTTCATTGCAAGAAAAAACAATACATCTTTCTTATTTGTGGTAGCGTTTTTGATATTTAATGTAATTTTATTGTCTAATCAACATTCTTAAAATGATAAAGTGATAGATAATTTCACTATGAAATCCATGTGGGTGTCGGCTCAATACCCCTTAAAGCAAAGAAAGTTTGTAATTTAGTATCGAAATCTTGAGGTCTTTCTGCAGGCTCTTTGTAGCGCACTGTCATTGTGTCTCCCAGATATTTAATCAAATCACAAGTTTCTTGGAAGCGTTCTAGTTTCTTTTTGTACTTCTTTCTTACATAGTCAGAGCTCTTTGGGTTGAATGCTGAAATGAAAAGAGAAAGACATTTCACAATTTGTAATTTGAGAAACATGAGATGACGGAACCTTTGTACATGTACTTGCCTTGCCTTCTAGCAGCAGAGTTCTTGCCAGTGAGCACATAACTTTGGATAACAGTATTACCTTGACTTTCTGAACAAGTGATAAAAGGACTTAAATCAGTTAAGTCTTTACAAAATTTTTGGACAATTCTAAATTGCATTTGCAGACTGCAAACCAAATTTGACTCAAATAATAAAATTTGTCTTCGAAAGGATAGAAAACATTGTGGGAAGAGGTGAAAATGCTGGCTACCAGCTTTTTCTCCTTTTCCGACAATGTTTTCAAAGGCTTTCTTTCCCAGGGTCATTAAAAGTGTGGATTGTGTGGGAAATAGTTAATGTGGAATATTGCCTGAAAACTACGAAGTTTTAGTTGTACATAATGCACCGTTTACTAAGAAAAAAGCTTGATCATGTACAATATGTATGACACTTAACAACCTGATATTAACATTTCAAAACATTTGTCAAATTATGCTGAATTTTGTCACAATAGTCAGTGGATCTATACATGAATTCTCAATGTTTCATTACAAGCACGTTGCATGTAACCTTATAAAGATACTGCATTCAGATCTAAACATTGCTCTGAGCTGCCTGGTTGATGTGGGCTTTCAGTACTTTACAGTGCATGCTTAACCTTTTTCTAGACTGCAAAATTTCAGATTTTACCATATTTGAATTATTTGTAGACATCAAATCAGATGCGTATCAAATTATAGGATTTGTCCCTGTATGGGTAGAAAACGTTGTGAGAAAAGGAGAAAATGCTGGTTACCAGCATTTTCTGCTCTTCCCACAATGTCTTAAGAAGGCTTCATCGTCAGGATTTTGTAAAACAAGGATATGAGTGGCAAAACAGTTAACTCAAAAGCTGAAACAGATTTGCAGGAGATGATTTTGAAAACATGTCTGTAAATCATGAATAAATACACATTTGGTGTAATTTCCTTTCTTGAAACATTACTTTCAAAGTGGCCTGCTGCAAGGCAAAAAATATTAACTCTTTGCAGAACGACAAAATTTTAGACTTGTCCAAACTGAAAGCTTATGCAGACGACAAAATAAATGTGACTCAAAAATTGAAATTTATAATTGAAAGGTTAGAAAACGTTGTGGGAAAAGGAGAAAATGCTGGTTACCAGCACTTTCTACTTTTCCCACAATGTTTGCAGGGCTTCTGCCTTAGGGTCGTTAAAAGTAGGGATTGTGTAGTAAAGGACAAATTGCATGTACATGGTCATGTTTTAAGCTGGGCCAACTGACAATGCAGGTAAAAAGTCTTCCTGTAAACTTACCTTTCAGATGATAAGCTATAAAGAAGAGAGCTGATCGTGTTGCACTCAGGAATGGATATTTAGGTTTAGCATTCCCACAAGCAGTCAAGGCCTTAACAAGAGCAGTGGCAGATGTTTGTTCCATATAACCCAACATTGGAAGGGAGGTTACAGAGAGAGAATCCTTTGCAGGAGGCAACTTGTGGGGAAGTTTCAAGCTTGCATATTCTTCTGGCAGTCTGAAAAAATTAAAAAAAAAAAAAAATATATATGAATACACAATTTCTTCTGTAGCAACATTGTTTAACTCTTTACCATACAACAAAATTGTAGACTTGTCCAAACTAGCAGTATTTGCAGATGACAACTGAAATATGGCTCAAATGATTGAATTTATCTTTTGAAGTTAAGAAAATATTTTGGAAAAAGGAGAAAATGCTGGATACCAGTATTTTCTCCTTTTCTCACGATGCTTTCAAAAGACTTCTTCCTCAAAGTCATTAGAGCTTGAAAATGTGTGGAAAGGGTTAAATATCGGTAAGTGTTCTGAATCTAGACAAAAAATTATTCACAGGTGATGCATCACTATTTCATATATATGCTGCACAAATTTGACAAGGAAATCAGAATAATCCATAAGAAATACGAGCAAACATATTCAAATATTACTAACAAATTGAAAATTCACTTGATGTATGATTTATGGGTTCCTTTAAGAGGATCAATTTATATACACGATCTGAGAGTAAATACCAGAATACTTGTACTGCATACTGAATTACCTTTATCCCTACCACCAATTTAATACAAAATAAAGAAAGCCTTACTTCATAAATTGCAGGAGTTTTTCCTCCGTTTCACAGTACCAATATTTCTCTGTATATTCGACAATAAACTGTGGGTTACCTGCTTTGATAGCCTCATATCTGTTTGTAAAAAGAAGTGAAACATTGCTTACCTTATAATCAAATGAGAATAGCCATTATTCTTAATTTAACAACACTTTTATCAAGTACATTCTTATGAACATGAAAGTTACTAACAAATGCATAACTCAAATACAAACCACCACTGCTGGGATTCAAACCCAAGTGGGCAAAGATCCTCATATATGGAGGTTTAAAAGACCAATACACTAATCCCTGAGCTAAAGAGAATTCTCCCTAACGCAGTTATCAGGTATTGATTTTATCCAGGAAGAAGCTATGCTGTAAGGAAGAAGTGATCTCCCGTAACACACCCACTCACAAGCGAAGTCATCATTTGATGACAGAAAGCTTTATTAGGCAGGAAGTGTATTATTTAGACAACAAATGGCTCAGTTCGCAACAAATGCATAGCTCAAATATAAACTGCTCAGGCTGGGATTCGAACCTGTGCGGTAAAGATCCTCGTTTGTCAAGGTTTAAAAGACCAATACACTAACCCCTGAGCTGAAGAAAATTCTCCCTAACGCAGTTGTCAGGTATTGATTTTATATGGGAAGAAGCTATGCCGTAAGGAAGGAGTAATCTCCCGTGACAACATGCACAAATGAATTTTATTGGACTTGTTTGAAAAATGTAAGATGACAGAATAACATGCACACAAAAAAAACACATACAACTTAATTTAAAGAATTACTGGCAAATCAGAAAAAAAGGTAAAGTACACAATAGAACCTAAACACATAAAAAAAATCCATGTTCTAGCAATGCATATTGATCTTACAAGACAAAAGATGACTAGTCTTTGAATTTAGAATTAGAACAATATCAGTTAGAATTCTCGGTGAACACTGTCCTTGCATATATTTGGAGTTCTAATGCAACTGTGCAATTTACGTTTCACAAATGATGTATACTCCAACCTATATTAACTCTCTACCAAAGATCGAAATTTTAGACTGGTCCAATTTAAAAGCATTTGCAGATGACAAAATAAATATGGCTCAAATGATGAGATCTGCCTCTTAAAGGATAGAAAACATTGTGGAAAAAGAATAAAATGATGGTTACAAGCATTTTCTTTCTTTTCCAAAAATGTTTTCCAAAGGCTTTTTCTTCAGGGTCCTTAAAACATTGAGTGGTAAAGGGTTAAGCATTCATGTGACAGATACTCAAAATTTGCTTGAACAAGTGCAACCTATGTGCAGCTACTTTTCTAAGAACTCAATATAGAATTACTGTTTAGAGGTTGCTTGTTTAATACAGGTGGACACTAGGACAGGTTTTACTGTTTATGGAAAAAAAAACAAAACTCCCCAATAACACTTACCTGCACTTTCCATCCAAGAATGTAACTGGGCAATATCCACTGAGTTCAACCTTAGCTGTTGCACTGACTTCCTCAGGTTTCCTCCTTCGAGGTAACTTACTTGGTGGTGGTAGTTTTCTTGGGGCCAGTGGTGGGACGTATTTCTCTGGTTCTGCCAGAAACTGACTGAGTTCCTTTTTCCCAGCACATTTGTAATAGTGACCTACAAGAATATAGAGTTGAATGTACTAACCTACAGACTGCTTAATAAAAGAATGAACAGTTCCAGTCAAAAAAATATATCTAACTACAAATGCCTCATGCCACAAAATACCCTGACCAGCGTTGTCTGCACATGTCATATTCTTTGACGATCAACTTATCTTCTTTGATGCATCACTATCCTGTACAGGATAAAATTAATATTAATACCATGCTGGGCTTGTACTGGAGCTATTTCCCAAGCCTGTATGCTGGGCTTGTACTGGAGCTATTTCCCAAGCCTGTAGGGGCTTTGTTTATCTATGCATAGGTTACACGCTTGCTAACCATGGCTGAATGAATCGTACCAGGTAGCACTGTATTTAACTAGAATAACTATCACTAAAGGTGATAAATACCCCCGCCCCTATATTTCATGTCACAGGGGCAATAACTCTGCAATGTCAATTTAGGGGCAATAACTCTGTAATCATTAGGCCAACACTCATGAAATTTGTGCTTTGCACATCTACTGCTCCTAGTGAATATCATGACAAATATCAAGTGAATAAGACTTAAACTGAAGGAATAGTTCTCTGGACAAGAAGTTTTGAGTAAATTCAGGGGTAATTAATTTGGCAAACATTTGAGAAAAATGCATCTTGAACCTCTACTGCTCCTGGTGAATATTTATGCAAAGTATCAATTTAATTGGACACAAAACTAAATGAGTGTAAAAAAGTGTAGACCATGATCTGACAATATGTCTGAGACACAGCGGCTGGTCTGGATCCACGCTTGTTGCAAATGTCCAAAGGTGCCTTTTTGCATAATGTTGGCCAACTATACATATGACAGAAAAGACCTCCTTAAAGTGAATCAGACAGAAACTGTAGGAGGAGTTGTCCGGACAAGCATTTTTAAGTCAAATCAGGGGCAATAACTCAGTAATTCTTGATGGAATTTTTACAAAATGTGTGTCTTGCACATCTACTGCTCCTAATGAACACTTCTGCCAAGTTGCAAGGGAATTGGATTGAAACTGTAGGAGGAGTTGTCCGGACAAGATTTTGCGGACAGACCGACCGCCCGACCGACCGCATGACTGACCGACCGACCGACAGGCTGATTCCAGTATACCCCCCACAAACTTTGTTTGCGGGGGTATAATAAACATATATATTTAGGAATTCACTGCATCAATTGTAATTTTGAAAAGTAGTCCGGTTCTGTACCCAGAATGCCCATATCAGATAGGCATGTATTTGAAAAATGCCAACTAGCTGAAGATGCGTTGTCACTGGTTCATGTCTTTAACTCTTTACCAAACAAAGTCTTTAACAAACAACGAAAGTTTAGACTAGTCCAAATTGAAAGCATTTGCAGATGACAAAATAAATGTAACTGAAAAATTGAAATTTGTTTTGGGAAGGGTAGAAAACATTGTGGGAAAAGGAGAAAATTCTTGTGACCAGCATTTTCTCCTTTTCTCACAATATTTTCAAAAGCCTTCTTACTCAGGGTCGTTAAAACTTGTGACTGTGTGGTAAAGGTTAAAATCCATACCTCTGAATTCTACAGCAAACTCCAAAGTTATGTTTGTAGAACAGTCTATCAGCTCTCCCCTGAGAGCCAAACTGACTGGACAATACTGGTCAAAATCTCCTTTCCTCTGTGAAAACTCGTCAGGAGTGATACACATATCTGCAATTGATGCTGCTTTACCTGCAAGGAAATCAAAATTAAACAAGTATGTTAAATGTGACCAAGTATAGTGAACAGATTTCAGAAAAAAATCCAGACCTTGATGATGAGTTAACAAGAGAATTTATAACAATTTAGAACTCCTCAAAATCAATATGAGTCCATCATTCATTTTGAGACAGTTCTTACATATACAAAAGGTTAGGGAAATGGATAACATAAAAGCTATTGTCTTTCCAATTCACTCACATCCCCCTGAAACAAGTTGGCAGCAACTTTTAAAACAGTCCCTCATTATGTTTCCAGCTGTGAGAAAAAAGGAAGTTGTTTTCTGGATATAAATGTGTTAATATCCACTCTACATGAATGCAGGTGTGATTATTGTTATTATATCCTTGAGAAGATTCTCCATATATTCACCAAGCATTCTAAATATTGTTTTTATCCTGAATTCTAAGACAAGCCATATAATTGGCCGAGGCAGAATGTCTTGGCCAACCAGATGGCTAATCTTGGAAATAAGATTTAAGACCGACTCTAGAATGATTGGTAGATGTGCTTACAGGTGCATATTATCTTACCATCTCCTATCCTCTGTAGGTAACTCTGGATCTGTCTAACACTGTCTCTAGTATGATCTAATGTTGTATTCCAGACCCACCATTTCGACCTCTGTCCGTCTATGTTTAAGTAGTTCATGTGCTCCTTTTGGTACCAGGATCGAACCTCCCCTATGTTCTTACTGTAGGCAGCAAGCTTGACTGCCAGAATCTGGGCACTATCATGTAACACCATGGTTCTGTAAAACAGGAGGACACAGTTAACTCTTTGAAGTTTACTAAAACAGGAAGACAACTTTTGACTCTTTACTAAACAGGAGGAACATGAAATGAGAATTAACAGCAAAATACTTGCCTCTTAATTTAAAACTAACTTATCTAGGTTATAGTGGAAATACATTTATGTATTCTGAATGCTCTGCTGATATCTCACTATTGACAGTATCTTAACCCTTTACCACACAATCCCAACTTTTAACGGTCCTGAAAAAGAAGCCTTTTGAAAAGATTGTGGGAATAGGAGAAAATGATGATAACCAGCATTTTCTCCTTTTCCCACAATGTTTTCTACCCTTCCCAAAACAATTTTAACTTTTGAGTCACATTTATTTTGTCGTCTGCAAATGCTTTCAATTTGGACCAGTCTAAAATTTTGTCATTTGGTAGAGAGTTAACTATTTACCAAATGATAAAAAGTTAGAATTGTCCAAATTGAAAGCATTTGCAGACAACAAATTAGACATGAATCTAAAGCTGAAATTTCTTCCTAGAAATAAAGCAGACATTGTGGGAAAAGAAGAAAATGCTTGTTACCAGCATTTTCTTCTTTTCCCACAATGTTTTCAAAAGTCTTCTTCCTTAGGGTCATTAAAACTTGGGATTGTGTGGTAAAGGGTTAAATCTTGTGAACCACTGATGTACCAATTTAAACAAAATGGATGTTTTTAGCCAGCATATGCAGCATTACATACCTGTTTTTGGCCAAACCATCTCCTATCAGTAGACATTGACATTTAACCCTTTACCAAATGATAAAAATTAAGACTGGTCCTAACTGAAAGCATTTACAGATGACAAAGTTTCAATGTTGCACAATTTATGAAATTTGTCTTCGAAAGGGTAGAATGTATCTCCTTTTCCCACAATGTCTTCAAAAGTCCTCTTCCTTGGGTTGGTTAAAACACAGGATTATGAGGTAAAGCGTTAACATGATTTGCTTTGATCTGATGGGGTATAATTCAGTCATGAATTACCCATGTTCTTGGATTACATTACATGATTCTGAGAATCTGAGGAGTATCAATTCCATGAAATTGCCTGTCATCCTAAATGCACATTTACAGGTACTCTAAACTATACCCTGTAACTGTATCATTTTCCTAAATCATGGTCTTTATTACAATCTAGTGGGAAGGTAAGCACAGTCTAAAAAGGGGGCCATAATCTAGACACTAGACTAACACTAAAAATATGCACATTTCAAAATTCAAACTAGACTAACACCAAAAAATATGCACATTTCAAAATTGAGGGCATCCACAGACAAGACACTGAAACACCGTCACATAATTCCAGGCTTTTTTTCCCCTTTTAACTCTTTACCACATGGGAAAAAAGTAGACATGCTGAAATTGAAAGCATTTGCAAATGATAGCATAAATGTAGCTCAAACGATGGAATTTGTCTTTGATAGGGTAGAAAACATTGTGGGAAAAGGAGAAAATGCTGGTTACCAACATTTTCTCCTTTTCCCACAATGTTTTCAAAAGGCCTCTTCCTCAGGGTCATTAAAACTTGTCATTGTGTGGTAAAGGGTTAAGTACATAGTGAATATTATATTTCTTTAATAACATGCACTGTTTGTTACCTACAACAGATACTTTGATCACATATTATACTTTATCTATGTACAAGTACTGTGGGAAACTTGAATGACAAAATCATTATTCTGGTGAATAAGTAATAGAGCATTTCATTGGTTCTATACAATTTTTGGCACCTGTAAGCAATGGATAGACATGTTAGTTACAAATATTCTGATTTTAAAGTATCTATTGTAAGTAACAAGCACTGCATGTTATTCTGGAAGTATAATATACATCATATACTTAACCCCTTACCAAACCATAAAATTTCAGACAAGTCCAAATCGAAAGCATTTGCAGAAGACAAAATAAATGTGACTCAAATTTGAAATTTGCTTCCGGAAGGGTAGAAAACATTGTGGGCAAAGAAGAAAATGCTGGTTACCAGCATTTTCTCCTTTTCCCACAATGTTTTCTATAGCTTTTTTCTCAGGGTCGTTAAAAGTCAGGATTGTGTGGTAAAGGGTTAAAAGGAAAAAAAAAAAAGTCTGGAATTATCAGTTTCTACATTGAATTTACAAATAGAATTTTTAATTCCTCTCCTGTAAACAATTTTTTGAAAACATCCTTGGCAATGGAGCCATTGCCTACTTAACAAACTACTGCTCCTTTTCCCCCAATGTTTTACACATCATTTAATAAAGATATTGTCTTTGCCTTCTTTGCCCGAGATGATGGGACACAGGAGTAGATTTATACACCTTATAACCTATTCAGAGTGCTGTATAAGTAAAATAGGACTTTTCAGTGCACAGAAGAGATCTAAGTCTTTTGATTCATCCTTTTACCAAACAGTACAAGCTTTCAGCAACCCTGGTGGTGAATTCTTTTGAAAACATTTTGGGAAAAGAAAATGCTTGTAACCAACATTTTCTTTTTTTCCAACAATGTCTTCTACCCTTTCAAGCACAAATTCCACAACTTGATTCTTTACCACACAATTCCGACTTTTAACGACCTTGAGAAAGAAGCCTTTTGAAAACATTGTGGGAAAAGGAGAAACTGCTGGTGACCAGCATTTTCTCCTTTTCCCACAATGTTTTCTATCCTTCCCAGAACAAATTTCATATATTCAGTCACAATCATTTTGTCGTCTGCAAATGCTTTCAATTTGGACTAGTCTACATTTTTGTCGTGTGGTAAAGAGTTAACAACATTTAACTTTTTGTCTACAAATGCTTTCAATTTGGACAAGTCTCAAATTTTGTAGTCTGGTAAACAATTAAATTGTCTGGTGAACCACATGTTTTGAATTGTGTTGTACAAAAGACATCAGAATCCTTCATCATGACCAAATAAGATATTTCTTTGGTTACTTTCCTTTAATGTGTAAGATTTCAATATAAGAAAATAAATTTGAACCTCAGACAAAAAGAGCCTTACAAACCCAGGGTCTCAAGTGCCTCCTCATAAAAAACAATACAAACAGAAGTCATCACAACACATACATCTATCTATAGCTAAACCTAAGTGCATAATACCTGACACTGAAATACACTTCAAACAAGAGGACCATGGTGGTCCTACATTGCTCACCTGAGTAAATAAGAGTTGTAATTGTACTCAGTAAGTCCTATACTGGTTGAGGGCTTGGATCTTACTTTTCCTAAATTCATAACCAGTGACCTTCACAATGAATTGATAGTATGTTCATAATTTGTATGTAAAGTTCTATCAAATTTTAAGTTTCATAAATCTAACTCATGGACAGTTGATGTTATTGCCAATTCCATTTCTGTAGGAGAAGATTTTTAATGTTTTAGCTATTTATGGCACTAATGACTATATCAGCCACATAATCTTAATAATTTTCTCTATGGTGCATGTACATAATGGTGCTTTTTTATTAGATGTAGTTATTTCTATGGCGACATTTCTTTTCTGTAATTGTGGATGAACAGACCTTCGGACAACTGATGGTAAGCAATATCTACTGGCTCACCTTGAACACTTCATGTTCATATGAGCAACAAATACAGAAAAATACCAGTACTACATGTACTACAGCCTAAACATAATGAGGTCAACATTTTGAAATACATGTTCCAGTGCCTTTGTTCATACATGTAATTATGCGCTATATTGGCCCAAAATGAACAAAAAGATTAACTTTTTACCAAACAATAAAATTTTTGTCTTGTCCAAATCCAAAGAATTTTCAGACGACAAATTAAATGTGGCTCAAAAGGGGAAAATGTCTTTGAAACAGTAGAAAACAATGTGAGAAAAGGAGAAAATGCTGTTTCTCCTTTTCCCACAATGTTTTCAAAAGCTGTACCTCTCAAGTTGTCAAAACTGGAGGTCATGCAGTAAAGGGTTAAATTGACAATTTTTGTCACTGGACTAAACTCATTTTTTGCAAGCTTCTGATAACCAGGCAAAATACACACAAGACATGACAAAGTGTAGACCAAAAATCAGACTACATATTCTGTTATCTCATCTTGATCTACACCTTCTAAGTATCTTAAGAATTTATATAAATGAAGCACCAAACATGGAAGATATCAAAATGCTTCCTCTCTTCAATAAAGTGCAGGTAATATTTACCGAAAACTTTTCACTATATTGCTGCATGTGGGAAAATAAGTGGAAATAAAATGACAACTTTTCAAATTTGAAATTAAAAAAATCTACAAAGAAAATAAACTACCGGTATTGTACAGCAAAACAAGAGGGCCATGATGGCCCTGTACTGATGCACTGCCTTTTAGATAAATGTATCATGTGTTTAAATGGCAATGCAAGAGACATAAATCATAAAGATGTCTATATGGCAACATGCTTTCATAGAGAAAATAGCCTAAATCCCCGCTTACCCCACCCCACTCCTTAGTTCATCACATTTAATAACACTGGCATTTGCCATGCAGGTAATGCAAAAACAATAAAATACAAAACTTAGATCTTTGCATCTGAAGCTCTCAACAACCCATTTGATATAACTGATAAAAACGAAACTGAAAAAAAAAAAAAAAATGTGAATTTATGCAAGTAGCTATGCAAGTAGCTAAACTGATGAGAACAAAACAAGCAGGAGAAGATTTCTGAACATTAGGGAAATAGAACCTAAAAGACAGTATGGGTCTTATCAAATCTTCTGCCCATCTTCTTTTTCTTATCCTTTGCTTATGTTTTTTTTTTCTATTGAAATAACACATGAAATGGTCAGGTACTCTCTAAAAGCAGTTACTCCTTTTTCAAAAATATTTTAAAGAACCATGAACATTGAACAAAAGAACAGCTAAAACCACAGAATTATTCAACAGGTAAAAGGTTTTTTTAAGCATAACAAATTCTCAACAACAAACAAATGTAAACTGTTTCAGTAACAGATGTACTACCTCATTACATAGGGTTCTCCAAACAACTGCCAAATTCTTCAAAAGATTATTTAGGCTACGTTAAAAATCCTGTAACAACACATAATTGAGCCATGCCCTGGCAAAAGGGGACTTAATGCATCTCCTTGATGCATGATACCTAGCAAGTCTTCACATACATGTAAGTATGGATCAATAAAATCCATTTTGTCCAACAACTGACTGAAACATGAGGTAGACCAGTCCTTAAAAAGTTTCCACCTAGGTAAGTCAGTGCGTCCTGTACAGGCTGATGTGGGTTGATACTTTTTGCAGATGAACTAAGCCCACTTTTCACAGAGTATGGCTCATATTTTTCATGTCTTTGTAGAATACAGATTTTAATAACCTTGCTTGAAAAGTAGCAGTAATTGCTTGTTACAAGATGCTGCTCAATTTATCAACAATGTTTTCATAATTATGTCATTCAAAAAAGAAATTTGTTTTTGCATTAATCAATTATCATTTTGTAATTTTTTAGGTTGGATTTTTGTATGTCTAGAAATAACCTGCATGATAATGGGTTAGCAACAGTTCATGAGGACAATCAGTAAAATTAAATTCCAAGATCTGGTACCCATTAACAGAAATAAGATAATAATTTTTTCACCCATACACTGTGAATCAACTTAAATAAAAATTTCTAACCATAAGTAGAAATAAAAATGTGACTTTCTTGCGGAAAAAAAAATCACCGTATGCTCTTTACAAAGCAACAAAATTTCAGACTAGTCCATACTGAAAGCATTTGCATACAGAAAAATAAATATAACTCGAAAAAAAGAAATATGTTTTGGTAAGGATAGAAAACATTGTGGAAAAAGGTCATTTTCTCCTTTCCCCATGATGCTTTTAAAAGCTTTCTATTTCAGGGTTGTTAAAAGTCTGGGTTGTATGGTAGAGGGTTGACTATGCAGTAAAGAGGCTTCTATTATACCTTGTAGCAGCTATTCTGTCCTTGGTGCCGCGGATCATAATTTCCTTACTTTGTATATTCAGCTCAAACACACGGACAGGGATTATACATCTATCTGTCATTAGTTCTACCTGCCTTATCGTCTGTGGGAAGCCATCCAGGACGTAGCTGTACCAGAAATAAAAACCGTAAATTGCAAATTTTTCTGTTACATGCATTCAAACCTCTGTATTGTGAGCCCTGCACATTAATTTAAATGGAGGCTCCAAAAATTAAAGAACATGAAGTTGTATCCAAAGATTTCAAAATCATCCCAGTAAAGTATGGGTACACAATTTGAATCAATTCTTTACCAAACGGCAAAATTTTAGACTCATCTGAACTGGAAGAAGTTTGAAGACAACAGATTAAATGTGGCTCAAATGATGGAATTTGTGTCGTAGAGAATAAAAAACATTGTGAGAAAAGGAGAAAATGCAGGTTACCAGTGTTCCCACTATTTTTTCTCAAAAGTTTTATTCTCCTCACCCTCTTGTCTGGCATTTCATGTCCAGCAAACAGATCTCTAAAGCTTGAACTGCCAACTCATCAGGAACTGTAAGACCTTTCACTAGGTGGCGCTGCATTTCTCTTGCCAAGAATGACTTGGGTTGTGACATCATTACCATCCTCATAGCTTCACCGATAGACAGCCGTAGTAATCCATACTCTTCTGCAAATCTGGTGGCCACTGAAAGTTACAACAAAATGTTTGCTATAGCATCAAAAATATATTTTCCCAGATTACATGACAGCAGATTTTTAGACATACATGTATTTAAATTGCAGACAACAAATTCAATATGGCTAAATTGACGTTTTTCTATGAAAGGGTGAAAAACATTGTGGGAAAAGGAGAAATGCTTTTTACCAGCATTTTCTGCTTTTTCCTGTTTTCATTTCAAAGGATTTGTCCTACGGGTCAGTAAAACATTGATTGTTTGGTGAAGCGTTAAATTACACCTATGAACAGGGAATTATTGTTTATGCACACACATGCAATTAATATTTCAAGTACATCAGCTTTATCAAACTTTTTACTTTTGTACAATAGTTCAGCAATCTTCATTCTGAGGATCCTAAAAATACAATTAAAACAATTTTGACAAGGTTAGATAAATTTCAAAGTATCACTTACATGTAGTTTTTCCAGATTTTGGAGGTCCAAGCACTGCTATCTTAATGGGCACTACAGGTTTGGGTGTTGGCTGACTGGTAAATTTGATCGGATCACTGACAAACTCATCCCGAGCTTGTGTAGAGGAGAGATAATAGATGTGTGATCTGTATATACATGGATACATCACATAGCCTGGTCCACTCATTGTCTGTATACAGTCCCCTTCTTTTATCTAAAACACAATGTAGGTGACAAAATATTGAAGTAAAGCCAAATCACATTCTTGGAGATGTAAATTGTAGCATGCAAATCTTACTGTACAATCAACTTGTTTGAAATACCTCTGTATTTCCTGACTTATTAGCCTTTAACCCTTTCCCAAACAAGCCCTGGTTTTCACGTGTCTGCAGTACAAGTCTTTTGAAAACACTGTGGGAAAAGGAGAAATTGCTCATAATGAGCAATTTCTCCTTTACCCACAGTGTTTTCTACCCTTTTTGATAACTTTCTGCCATTTTCATCAAATTTAAAATTGTCGTCTGCAAACTCTTTCAATTTGGACCAGTCCAAAATTTGTTGTTTGGGAAAGGGTTAAAGCCCTAAACCCAGATTAAGCTGCTTTTGCAGATAGTGTAGATCAAGATCAGACTGCACAGTCTTATCTTAGATCAACACTATCCACTTTTTGTGAGATATTCCAGCCCAACCGGGTAGCTCAGTGGTTAGGGTATCTGAATCGTGACCTGTTGGTTGCCAGTTTGATACTTGGTTGTGGCAAACTGTCTGCTTGGCGATTTTTCACCTCTCACCTCTAGTGGATGAGAGGAAGTAGTCAGTGGCTTGGAAAGAAAGTTGTGTCAGTACTGGTGTGAGAAGGCCAGGAAACACATGGGTTGGTGCACTGGCCACCTTGATATGACCTACAAACAAACAATTTGTCATGTATTCTGACAAAAACAGCTTTGAAACTGCCATATATGCATCTGCAGTACATGCTGAGATAGCCCATTTTATTCTATATAGCAGTGCATGGGTAAACCTATGTGAGAAAAAGACATGGTAAAATCCTAATCTGTGAAAATTAGCGAAAAAAAATTGCTGCTCTCATACACTATACTCCATTGAGTGGTGTGAATGATTGAACATTTCTAGCTGGGAAAAAAATTGCCTTAGCACTGGAGTTTCAGGCAAGATACATTACAAAGTAGCAGAGTGTACTGGTATTTTACATGATTAAACTACATGTTCTGTGTTGCCTGATCTAAAGTTACAATGTCCTCAAAGGCAACAAAATTTTGTGCTCAGTGAAAGAAGGATGCAATATCACACTTTATCCTATGAAGCCTCATTTTGAAACACCTGCAGCAGAAAACAGTTCTATTCATTCTGATGTTATTTTCAAAGTGGACAAGTGTAAATAAATAAAAGGAGAAGTCATGACACCTACCTTGACAGGGCACCATCGTCCAAACCTACTGGGTTGTTTATAACCAGTCTGTAGCATTTTCTTGGCCAGCTTTTCACTGACTGGATACACCCTTTCAAATATGCTTTGTCTAGCTTCTATCACAGATTTCAACTTTTTGTTCATTAAGTATCGAACAATGCGAGGTTTTCTTGTACTGTCTACATCTAATTTTGGAATGAGAAGTTCTTCCATTGTGTCCTGAAAGCAATGTTCTGAATTGTAAATGTTAAAGAAAAAGGAAATCAAGGTGCTAGTATCTTGACAAGTCCAGTGTCTGCAGCAGCTAACAATTAATTATTTTCATATGTTAGATTTACAATCATATACATTTAGACAGCAAATATAACATTATTGTTAGTAGGTTCTCCTCAAATTTAATTCTTCCAGTTTATATCAAAATATTGAATATGAGCCATGCTCTGACAAAAGGGAGTTTAATGTATCTCGGTGATCCAATAGACCAAGCAAGTCATTGTATAATTATGGATCCATAAAATCCATTTTGTCTCACAATCAGCTAAATCATGGGGTAGAATGGTCATTGAATATGCAGTGAATTTACCAAAAGCAGGTTTTGACCCAGGTCAGCCTGCTCGTCTGCGCAGGCTGACCTGGGATGATACTTTTTGCACATGCATTATACCCCTTTTTTACAGAGCATGGCTCATATGTTTGTGGTGTTTCTGTAATAACAAGTCAATACTTACAGTCACTGCTGCCAGTTTGTTTGTGTCATTATCGTAAATATCATTGATCTCATTCCTGATTCTGTCGGTTGCATCTTCTTCCATCTCTTCCTCTTCATCTTCTTCTTCCTCCTCTTCCTGAAAATATAAAATTGAAATAAAAAATAACGATTTATAAAATTTTTATTTTGCCATAGTTGTTTATGGTTCTTTAAAAATTACATATCAGTAAAATCTGTGTTTCTTGGTGTGAGAATAATACAAATATGTTTTTTGTCAATTGCAATTTTGCAGTGCTAATAATACTAATGTTTCATACTTGTTCAAAAGAGGTGCAGTCCTTCTATTACAACAAAAAAAAATTACAAAAGAAAAATATTATTAAATCACTGCCTTAGGTATATATGATTTATTTCTATTTAGCGCCATCTTTGAGTTTTTATCATACCATCTCATTCCATGCAACTAACTACTTTCCAGTATATGGTAGTGGGAAAGCCTAAAACAGATGAAACTCATATTGGCTGTCACTTTTTTTCAAATATGAAATACTACAAATGAGCCATGCTCTGGCAAAAGGGACCTAAATGCATCTCTGTGACGCATGATACCTAGTAAGTCATCACATGATCATGGATCCATAAAGTCCATTTTGTCTAACAACCGACTGAATCATGATGTAGACTGGTCCTTTGACATACAGAAAACTGACCAATAGCAAAAACTTTTGGCTCAGGTCAGCCTGCGCAGACTGCACAGGCTGACCTGGGTTGATACTTTTCGCACATGCATTTAGCCCCCTTTTCACAGAGCATGGCTCAAATATACTTGGGCCATGCTCTGTCTAAAAGGGCTTAATGCATCTCCAAAAAGTACCAACCCATGTCAGCCCACACAGTCTGCACAGGCTGACATGGGTCAAACTTTTGCTATTGGTCAATTTTCTGCATGTCCAAGGACCCTTCTATCTCACGATTCAGTGGGTTGTCAGACAAAATGGATTTTATGGATCCATAATAATGTGATATATTGCTTGGTATCCTGTATCACGGAGATGCATTAAACCCCCTTTTGCCAGTCCATGGCTCATTTATACAAGTGAATGATCTATTGGTTTTTTGACTTACCTCAAATTCCTCAGCCAACTGTGCCTCAATGTCATCCTCTTCCTCCTCCTCCTCTTCCTCCTCTTCTTCTTCTGCCTCTTCCTCATCTTCTGCTTGTTCAGCCTTTCTGGCTGCCTTTTCAGCTGCCCTCTCTGTCCTCTTCTCTTCCTGTTCTTTCTGTAATTCTTCTCTACGTTTTTGAATGGCTATTTCCTGAGAAACATACATACAACAGTATGAATGAATTACTGATAAAAATTTAACATGGATTTTCAAAAGTATATAAAACACTGTTAAAAAAAGAACAACTACTCTTTAAAGCATTCCTTCCCCCTTTTTTTAACAATGTTTCCCACAGTTGTACCACAAGAAAGTATTTTTAAGAGTAGAGGCTACACATTTACCAAATTACAAAAATTCACACTCTACCAAACTGAAGGCATTAGCAGGCAATACATTAAATGTAGCTAAAAAGATGACTTCTGTCAGCTTTTTCTCCATTTCTCACAATTTTCTCCAAAGCTTTCTTCTTCAGGGACGTTAAAAGGAGGGACTGTTTGATTAAGGGTTAAACAAGTGAACTCACTCTCTTTTTCCTAGCTTTTTCTTTCTTCTTCTCTTTTCTAGCCAGCCGTTTGTCACGTTTAACTTTCCATTTATTTAGACGTGGGGGCAGTAACCTAGCTATAACATCAGCATCCTCTACTGTCAGGATTACTCCAGCATCTGGAAACAAGCCTGACTCTGCCAGATATCGGGTTTCTTCTGCAGTACGTGGAAACCCTTCCAATATGAATCCTGTTGACCTGAAATCGAAATTTGATGTCTAATCTCTAGCAAGCATGACAGAAATTACAAGTCCTAGAATACAATAATATGACTACAGAAAGACAGCTTTACTATTCATTGTGCGCATTGTGGGAAATGGAATATTTGTTTCTGAAAAGCAATGGTTTCATATCCAAGTATGTTTCGAATTTTTTTGACATATTTCTGTTCCTTCAGAGAGATGTTTTTCTATTGAAGTCATTTGTATCTGTTAGTGACAGGTCTAAAACTAGCCCTTGCAATAATTGGCTGAAGAAAAATTATTAACCCTTATGGTAAGAAATGAAAGAAACTGTCGGTCAGTCATTTGTTCAGTTGGTCGCTTGTTCGGTCAATCGTTTTTTTTGGTTGGCATTTGTTCAGTCGGTCAGCCAGTCAGTCAGTCAGTCAGTCAGTCAGTCAGTCAGCAAGTCAAAAAGATCCATAAATAGCCAAAGCTGTAAAACTGACTATAAAACTGACAAACATGTACAAACTTACTTAAAGGGTTCCTTATGCCACCACTGCTGTAAAATACTGTCCAATACTTCATTAGACAGTGGCTCTTCTGTTTCTAAGTTGTTTTTGATGGCTTCTTCTTCCTCATTGTATTCTACCTCTTCTTCCTCCTTAAGAAAAGAAAAACAGGACATCTACTTAATTCAAAGCAATGGAACACAGTATATAATTTATTTCTAAGCCTTTTTCACACAATCCAGACTTTTTACAACCTTGACAGAGGAGGCCTTTGAAAACATTTGTAAAAAAAAAAGAAAATGCTGGTAACCAGTATTTTCTCCTTTTCTCATAATCCTTTCTACTCTCTTACAGACAAATCCTGTAATTCAAGCCAAATTCCATTTGTTGTTTGCAAATGCTTTCAATATGGATGAATCTAAAATTTTGATGTTTGATAAAGGGTAAAGTCATCTTGTATCTGCATCAGTGAAACAAGATAAATCTTTGAACCACGCAATATGAATTTAGAAATTATTTGCATGCTGAGTGGAATATTGACAAATACCGGTACAGAAAATTTTTGTATTGAGTTTAAAAATCTGATTTGGAAATGATAAATCTTGAACCAAAAAAGCTCCAAGGAAAAACAAACAATAAAGTGACAAAATGCAGCTTATACAAGTTAAGGAACATACCACATTTTCTTTGCTTTCAGACTGCTCTGATGTTTTGGAAGTATCCTGTGTTTTCTCTTTTACTAGTTTACCTTCAGGATCTGTTATAGCCCCCTCTTCTTCATCTTCATCCCTTCATAAAACAAACATCAAACTTGTACAATGACTGAAACTACATAAATATGAGCCACAATCTGTGAAATGGGGGCTTAATGCATCTGCAAAAAGTATCAACCTGCCTGTGCAGTGTGCTCAGGCCGACCTGGGTCGAACTTTTCACTTTCAGTCCATGTTCTGTATGTCCAAAGATCAGTCTACTTCAAGGTCTAGTCTGTTTGTTAAAAAAATGGCTATTATGGGTCCAAAATTATGCCATGACTGACTCGGTATATTGCATCAGAGAGATGCATTAAGCCCCTTTTTGCCAGACCATAGCTCATATACAATGTGAAAATCATTTCTAAAATTTGGATTTACCTAAAGCCAATATAATCAATTTATTTTTAAAATGTTTATTTTAAGCCTTAACCTAGTTCTGAATTACAAAATCAACATTTCTGATTGTCAGTGATTGTCAGTGACTTTCTATTATTTTTCTTCATCACTTCTATTTTGAAAGAAAATTGTCTTTGATTTCTATTCTAGGTAATGGCTGTATCTAAAGTAGATCTATAAAAAGTGCAAAACATGTAACCAGTAGTCGATCTCCATGACTGATTCCACCTTTGTCTCAGAAAATCAGAGAGCTAGCCCTAGAAATCTAGAATCAAAATAGTATTTAACTCTCTACAGGACAACAAAAGTTTGGATTTGCCTAAACTGAAAGTACTCGAGGATGATAATGAGGCTCTAATGAGAAGAACATGTATATCTGAAGGAATAGAAAACATAATGAAAGGGAAAGATAGAAAATGCTGATTATCAGCAGTTTTTATTTCTCTATTTATATTCTTTTTGTTTTCCGAAGCTTTTTCCCTCAGGTTTGTTACAACATGTAACTGTTTGGAAAAGGATTAACCCCTAGTATGCTAAGTACAAATTTACTTTCGTTTTCAGACAACACAGATCAAGATCACATCATATAGGACATGCCAACTGATCCAACTGATCCAGGAGCTACACTGTTGGACAAATGTTAACCCGTTACCACACAATCCCGAGTTTTAACGACCTGGAGATAGAAGCCTTTTGAAAACATTATGGGAAAAGGAGAAAATGCTGGTAACCAGCATTTTCTCCTTTTCCCATAATTTTTTCTTACCTTTCAGAAACAAATCCAATCATTTGAACCACATTTAATTTGTCGTCTGGAAAAGCTTTGAAATTGGACCAGTCTAAAATTTTGTCGTTTGGTAAAGAGTATTCTGACCAAAGAATGCATCAACATTGCAATACCCGCATATTTTTCCCAGTAACAATTTCCTTAAGTTAGCAATGCAATTGCTCCCTATGACTGAATTAAGGTTTATCTAAGCCAATCAAAATTCAGTAATTTGAGACAAATTTAGTTTGTCATCTGCAAATGCTCACAGTACAGACCAGTCCTAAACCTTAACCCTTTTACCGCACAATGCCTCCTTTTGACGCCTCTGGGAAAGAAGCCTTTTGTAAACGTTGTGGGAAAAAGAGAAAATGCTGGTAACCAGCATTTTCTCCTTTTCCCACAATGTTTTCAACCTTATCAAACAAAAGTAGCACCATTTGAGGCACAATGAAATTGTCGACTGCATTTGCTTTCAATTTGGACAAGGCTAAAATTTTGTCGTCTGGTAAAGGGTTAACTCCACTAGAAAACACTTACTCCTCTGGTGGCTCCTCCTCATTGTCTTCTTCATACTCCGGTCCAATCCTCTTCTTTGTTTTGTGCATTATTAACTCTTGTAGTCTATCCTTGAAGGAGATGTGGAACAGTCCAAGTTTCTTGGCCAGCTGTCTACCATGAAGTGTTTTACCAGCACCTCTAGGTCCCAGGAGCAGAACACGTATTGGTGGTGCCTGCAAGAACATGGGTGGTGATGATAGTCCTAATTCAATGTACATAAATGTAACTTTTCTGTAATTTTTCCAGCAGACATGTATTAATAGTACTTAGGAAAAGGACCAAATGATTGTAATAAGGAATTAACCCTTATCCTGCTGAATAAAAAGTATCAAGCCGATAGTAAAAACCAGAATAATGCTGTTTTATTTTAAACTTATGTCTTAGAAAAAAAAATCTCCTTATCGGACAGTGAAGATCCAAGATCAGACTGCACATTCTGTGCATTCTGATCTTGATCTAAACTGTCTGCATAAGGTCAGTGAGTTGTGCTTAGCAGCTTAAGGGTTAATGTAGGATATATAAATATGTTGAGCCAAAAGCTTGATGGAGCTATTAATATATATGTCAAGATATTGTACGAATATTAGGTTTATAAATTCTGCAGATGAATAATCTACAAAAACCATTATGAATATTAACATTCTATTAAATTTTCCACATATTGCTCCTCAGTACAGATGACTAAGATGAGAAACACTTGAAGAAACAATATCAATCAATTTTCAAAGGTTATTTGAGACAACCTAATATTTAAGGTTAATTTCATCAACTGAAATTGCTGGAAAAGAAGTGATTCCTTGTACAGGCAATTACTTCTTTTCAAACATGTTCTAACCCTTTGCCAAATATTACCTTGTTTTAGCAACCCTGGGGTAAAGCTTTTAAAAACACTGAGGGTAAAGAAGAAAATGCTGGCAACCTGCATTTTCTCCTTTTGCTGCAAAGTTTTCAACCCTTTGAAAGACAAATTTTGTTGTCTGGTTATAGGTTGAAAAACTGTCTAAAGAATAGATGTTAACAACAATTCATTTGCTTGAAAATTTCATATTTGAAAACCAAAATTAAATCGCCACCAAAACAAATTTCTCAAACCTTTGGTGGTCCAGCCTTTGGCAGAAATTCTTCTGGTGATGCAAGAAATCTTTCTCTGGCCTCATTGGTTGACAGATAGTACACCTTCTCCCTGTACTTGGCTGCTATCTCAGGGTTCCCTGGGTATAACACACTATTCTCCTTAAGGGCTACAGGGCAATAATGATTGCTATCTCCTAGAGGTTTCTTCTTATTCCTGTTGGGATCTTCCTCCTAGAACGAATAAATAGACAATTAACAAACTGCCTCCTGCAAATGACTCTTTTCATTCTTGCAACCGACCAATTTTGAAAGCACTGAGGCAAAAGGAGAAATTTGCTCATGATGAGTGATTTCTATCTTTGCTACAATATTTACAATTCTATTCATGTATCAAAGCTTTAGTTCATGCTGTTACTGAACCTTTTAACAGGACACTTCGATTCTCTCCCTTCTATTAGAAAATGATTAGATCAAATGGCATACAGAAATATACATACATGTACTTTTATATCTTTTCTACAAGTACAATATATTTTTTATGTTATCCATTATTATATTCATACTTGATGGTGACAACATAATCTGAAGTACCATATCTATTGAAATACAAAAGAAAATAAACTTTAACTGCAATGAAAAAACTGCTACATCACACATGCCATAACTACTGAGCCAAGCAGGTGCTCTATGTGCAGTAATGGGTTTACCCTTTAATAAACAACAATTGTTTTTGGACTGGACCAAATTGAGAGCATTCACAGATCAAAAATTAAATGCAGTTCAAATAATGGTTTTTGTCTTCCATAGAGTAGGAAACATTTTGGGAAACGGAGAAAATGCTGGTTACAAGAATTTTCCTTTTTTTCCCACAATGTTTTCAAAGGCCTTCTCTTTAACTCTTTACCAAACGACAACATTTAAGACTAGCCCAAATTGAAAGCTTTCGCAGACGACAAGATAACTGTTTCTCAAAAATCAAAAAATGTTTTTAGAAGAGTAGAAAACATTGTGGAAAAAGGAGAAAATGCTGCTTACCAGCATTTTCTCCTTTTCCAACACTGTTTTCAAAAGGCTTCTTCCTTCGTTAAAAGTAGGCATTGTGTGGTACAGGGTTAAGGGCTGTTAAGGGTTGGGATTGTGTGGTAAAGAGTTAAGAACTGATGTCAGACTGGCTGAGAGTTCATGTCAGAACTAAAACATGCAATGTACAAACAACGCATCAATAAACAGATGCAATCATTACCTCTCCTTCTCCTTCTGCTTCTTCCTCTCCTTCTTCAGCAGCTGCAGCAGCATCTGCTTCCAGATCTTCTTCCTCTTCATCTACATCCATACCTGCATATTCCCAGCCACTGTACTTAAAATGACCTGCAGGAAAAACCAAACAAGAAATTTCAGAGTAGATAGCTTCTAAGAGTCACTGTTTTAACTTATAACCCTTTACCAAGCGACAAAATTTTAGACTGGTCAAAATTCAAAGCATTTGCAGAAAACAAATTATATTTTTACTCAAAAGTTGAAATTTGATTTGGAAAGAGTAGGAAACATTATGGGAAAAGGAAAAATGCTAGTTACCAGCATTTTTTCCTGTTCACACAATGTTTTCAAAAGCATTCTTGCTCACATGTCAATGAAACTCGGGATGGTGTGGTGAAGGCTTAACAACAAATTTTCAGACTCGTCCAAATTGAAGGCATTTGCAGACAACAGTTATAACCCAGCTAAAATGATGGGATTTGTCTTGAAAGGGTAGAAAACAATCAATTCAGACTTGCTAAAATTGAAAGCTTTCATAGACGACAAATCAAATGCGGCTGTGTCTTTGAGAGGGTAGAGAACATTGTGTAGGAAGGAGAAAATACTGGTTATTATCATGTTCTCCTTTTGCACAATGTTTTCAAAAAGCTTTTTCCTCAGTTAATTATAAGAAGAAATTGTGTGTTAAAGGTTTCACAACTGACTTATACTTGCTTAACCCTCTCACCAAACAATCCCATGCTTAACCCCTTACCATACGACGATATTCTAGACTGATCCAATTTGAAAGCATTTGCAGACGACAAAATAAATGTTACTAAAATGATGATTTCTGCCTTTGATAGGGTAGAAAACATTGTGGGAAAAGGAGAAAATGCTGGTTAACAGCATTTTCTCCTTTTCCCACAATGTTTTCAAAAGGCCTCTTTCTCAGGGGCGTCAAAAGGCGGCATTGTATGGTAAAGGGTTAAGCAATTCTGAAGAAGAAAACTTTTTAATACATTGTGGGAACAGCATTTTCTCCTATCTTCACAATACTCCTCACCCTGTCAAAGACAAATCCTATCATGTGAGTCACATTTAATTTGTTGTCTACGAATGAGCAATGCTCTGTGCAAAGGGACTTAATGCATCTGCAAAAAGTATTGTGATTGTGCAGTCGCCAATGTGCTATTTATAGTGATGGAGTCAATGAAAATTTGAGTATTCTGTGATATACCGATGATGCACCAATGTGCAAAAGTGTTTGATGATCGACCAAGAAAAATTTTAGTGTTCCATGATAGACCCAATGGAGCTTCAAAGGCCTGTGTTCTACACTGAAAATATCTGTAGGGTTTGTTTGGCACTCTAGGATTTATTTACCTATTCTGGTAGAGTCTTCAATTGCTAAAGTACTTTTTTGCTTTTTCAGTAGCATGAGTTCATTTTTGTTTTCTTTATTTGGTACAATCAATCGCAAACATTCTATTTAACTCTTTACCACACAAAAAAATTTTGGAGTTTTCCAATTCAAAACCATTTGCAGATGACAAATAAAAGGTGGCTCCAATAACAAAATTTGTCTTCGATAGGATTTTAGAAAACATTGTGGAAAAAGGAGAAATGCTGGTTACCAGCATTTTCTCCTTTTCCTACAATGTTCTCAAATGCCTTCTTCCTCATGGTTGTGGTAAAGGTTAATACATGGGTAAATTTATACTACATACGTTCAACAGTACTTGTTGCCTCTTCTAGGAGCTCTTCAACTTTGGAGCTTTCCACATCTAGTTGGATGACATCTATACTTGAACCTCCACTAATTGTGGCCAAGACATTGGGAAAATCTTTGTCAAATTCTTTTCTTTTCTCTTTGTATTCATCCATCTCAGGACCATCTGGTATTTTCTGTGAAGAATAAGAGATATATGCTCTTTCTGAAAAATAACGATTAATAAACATAAAAAAGAAACATTTTCAAACTGATAGACATTTTTATTCCATTGATTTATTATCAAGGTTATTTGAGACAACCTAATATTTGAGGTTAATTTCATCAACTGAAATTTAAGAAAAAAAAAAAAGAAAGTTAACATCAAAGTTATTCAAGTTCATTTCATATATGCCTCTTTAAAATTTGATTATGTCTATTACTTAAAATAATGCATTTTAATTATTGAAAAAATTACCTGAACGTTAAGATTGATCACATGTCCATTAGGGCCATAGTAGTCATGAATGGAAAAACAAATTACCCATGTAGAAACAGATTTGTCTGCTCACATGAGCAGTTTAACTGTTGCTACACTTCTTTCCAAAGGCATACCTGTTCCAGCAAATACCTTGAATTTTATTCAAACTATCAAATGATCAAACAATCAAGACGACAGATTTTATTTGGTTTATACAAGTACATGTATCTTGTCATATACAGTAGCAATGATAAACATAAACAACCAATAGTAAACCAAAGGCAATAACTGTTAAATTTATATATTAAAAAATGTGAAGAATCTACTCTGTATTCGAAGCAGTTAATTTCATATAATCTTGTTTTAAATGTAATATTTCCATCTCAATGTTTTCAAATCACCTTTTATAGATATGTTTTCCTTTGTCTTTTTCATATAATTTTGAACCAACTGTAGAGAGTGAATATGAATATTTTTATAATCTCCTAAACTGCTAAAAAGAAAAGAAAAAGAGTGAGAAAATAAATGAGTTTTCATCCAATGGTAAAAACCAAATGTCACAGTTTTTGACAAGTTTAAATTACCTCTTCTTCATCCTCCTTGAATTCCACCCGATTCTCTTCACCACTTTCTCCTGCAAAAGGGTATTAACTATTATTACACATATCACATCAATACAGATTTTTACAACCCCTCCAGCAATAAGCTTTTGAAAACAATTTAGGAAAAGAAGCAACTGCTTGTAAAAAGTAACTTATCCATTTTATTTGTTGTCTACCTTTAGTTCTAAAACCTACATCTTCCTACTCCTCAAATGTCCACCAGCCTTTATATGGACTGAAACATGAGTTCTAATTTTGCTTTCATAACTCTAAATCAAACAATATCAATTTTAGATTCGTCCAAATTGAAAACCTTTGCAGATGACAAAGCAAATGTGTCTAAAGAGATACTAGATGCCTGATATAGGATAGAAAACATTGTGGGTAAAGGAGAAAATGCTGGATACCAGTATTTTCTCCTTTTCAAACATTGTTTTCAAAAGCTCTCTTTTACAGGGTTGTTAAAACCCGGGATAGTTTGGAAAAGGGTTAAGCTTGAGAGCTAGACCGGATAGAATTTCATTTCTCTGGAGGTTTTCCCTCTATATCACCTTTCCTAGAGTTATAGGGCCTAAATTACTAGTATGTGTTTAAACAATCATGCCTTTTTAAACCTTTACCAAACAACAAAATTTTGGACCCGATGAAATTCAAAGCATTTGCAGACAACAAAATCAGTGCAGTTCAAATGATGATTTCAGTCTTTGGTATGGTAGAAAACATTGCAGGAAAAGAAGAAAATGCTGGTTACCAGTGTTTTCTCCTTTTCCCACAATGTTTTCAAAAGCTTTTTTGGTCAGGGTCATTAAAATTCGCAATTGTGTGGTAAAGGGTTAAGCATGAGTCTTGACAATTAATATAATATGGACTTTTTAGTACGAAAAAAAGCAGAAGATTTAGAGTATTACCTGCTTCTGTGGTTGTGACCTCAGTTCTAGTGTCTGCAGTCTCATCTTCATCTGAAAAAGAATAATTTGTTGCTGCAACACAAAATTCATCTACATGTATTGACCGATCTTTGCCCATGAGAATATGCATTTTTCTTGGGGTGAACAAATTTGTCTGACAAAAGTATTGTAAGTCAACCTTATTAAAAAATATCTGAATTCAACCCCACTTAAATGCTTATATTGGTATGAACTCCAGAAAATTGTTCTGCTTTAGTCATATGAATTTAAGACTTTTGCAAGAAAAATGCTAAGTATTTAAGTCCAAAGCTATTTCCCTGTCAGCTTTTATCATGAAACTTTAATGCATTCCTCTGAACCAAATAAGTCATATACTGCCAGTAACTGAATAAAGACATTATAAGAAAATAAATATGAGCCATGCTTTGGCAGAAGTGGGTTTAATGCATATCCATGATGCATTATATCAAGCAAGTCAGCATACAGTTATGGATCCTTAACCCTTTCCCAAACAAGCCCTGGTTTTCACGTGTCTGCAGTACAAGTCTTTTGAAAACACTGTGGGAAAAGAAGAAATTGCTCGTAATGAGCAATTTCTCCTTTTCCCACAGTGTTTTCTACCCTTCTGGAGAACTTTCTGTCATTTTCATCAAATTTGAAATTGTCGTCTGCAAACTCTTTCAATTTGGACCAGTCTAAAATTTGTTGTTTGGGAAAGGGTTAACCCTTTACCACACAATCCCGACTTTTAACATAAGTAAGAAGCCTTTTGAAAACATTGTGGGAAAAGGTGAAAATGCTGGTAACCAGCATTTTCTCCTTTTCCCACAATGTTTTCTACTCTTCCAAAAACAAATTCCAATTTTTGATTCACGTTTATTTTGTCGTCTGCAAAAGCTTTCAATTTGGACTGGACTAAAATTTTGTTGTTTTGTAAAGAGTTAAAGTGTATATTGTCTAACAGCCAACTGAATTATGACTTGGAATGGTCCTTGAACAAGCAGTTGATTTACAAAAAACAAAAAGTTTCCACTCATGTCAGCCTGGGCTGACCAGGGTTGATACTTTTTAATAGATGCATTAAACCCCCTCTTCACAGAGCATGGTTCATATATTGGTAGATTTATTAATATAACTTGCTATTACTTTCACCTCTGTTGTTGACAAAGGTACATGTTGCAGATGGCATCAATAAAGATCAGACTGCACAGAATGCAAAATCTTGTTTTGAATCATTATCATCTGTTATTTAACTCTAAACATGACCAAAATCTCTTCATCTGTATTGAAATTTTAATTCTAGTCCTCCAACTCCAATTCTAGTCTACTCTTCATTGGGTAGCAAAAGAGATAAAGGTCATTCCAAAGAATCAAATATAGTATTATATTCATAACAACTTTCTAAAGATTTCATCAACTCCTCTGAAACAAAGCTCTGATATTTATTTTAATTTTCTCTTCTTAAAATACCGGTGCCATACAACAAAGTAGCAAAACTAAAGAAAGCCTAAGAAAAACAAAAAGATGGATCAACCTTTAGGCTGCTAAGTATGACTCAAGGACCTTTTGCAGACGGTGAAGATCAAGATCAGACTGCACAGAACATGCAGTCTGATCTTGGATCTACATTGTATGACAAGGGGATTCTTCCCCTCCCACCAACATAACTTTGAAATAGCAAAATATGGGTTTTTACTATCAGCTTGAAAGTCTCACTTCACTTCTTCAGCGCTTAAGTAACAACAGCTGCAAAAAGTTAGCAAAGTGGGTGTTAATTAAATGCATTTAAATCATACCATTTAAAAGTATGAAAATTATTGTGAAAATGACAATCTGTTATTGTACAGTCGATTCAAGTGTTAGCTGCTGGCAGATAAACTAACTTTTAAATTAGGTTAAAGTTGCCAGGTCACTCTATCTTTTGTTTTCTTTTTGCCTGATTTTAAAATTCATTTTCCTGCCAACAACTAACACTTGGACTGAACCACACAATAACAGATTGTCATCCTAACAATATTTTCCATACTTTTGAAGGGTACGATGGATTTAAATTTGAAAGTATTTTAACAACTGCATTGATTTTTTGGGCACTATTGGGCCCTTAAGGGTCAATAAAATAAAAGTATTCAACTTTTCTGCCATTTGTAATATGACAGCAATTGTTTTCTATCAAAGGTTAGGTGACAATATTTCTTTCATACATTGTTTAAATAGCATCAAAGAACTGTAAAATATGTCACATAAGGCATATTATATCAGTACCTACTTTTTTCTTCTTTTGTACCCCTTTCTTAATTTGTTTCCTTTTGGGTTTTTTTTGAAGATATCTAGTCTCCATAACAAGAAAAAGTATAAGTAACCCAACTATTATCTACATTGGATATATAAGTTTAAAAGTTGACATTTAAGAAATATTTTTCAGAATCTGCAAGATGTAATTGGAACAACTACTTTCCATCAATTTCTTCTTCAGAATTATTCTAACTCATCATGATAATGTCTCTGCACTTTAGGAAATTAAAAAAAAAAAAAAAAAAAATGAGCCATACTCTGTGAAAAGGAGGATTAATGCCTCTGCAAAAAGTATCAAGCCAGGTCAGCCTGTGCAGTCTACGCAGGTCAGCCATCCGCAGTCTGACCTGGGTCAAAACTTTTTGCTAATGGCCAATTTGTTGCATGTCAAAGGACCAGTGTACATTTGGATTCAGTTGGTTGTTAGATAAAATGGACTTTATTGATCCATTATCGTGTAATGACTTACTCGGTACCATGCATCATGGAAATGCATTGAGCTCCCTTTTGCCAGAGCCTGGCTCAAATGTGTTGTAAACGTTGTGACAACACAATGGAATTAGAAATTATCTCTTCTAACATAATCTCGTGGAGAAGACTTACCATCTTGTAAATGCCTTTCCACTTTGGAAGACATTGTGGCAAAAGGGGTAATTGCAGAAAACAAACAATTACTCCATTAGTTACAAAAATCTTTTCATTATGTATTCATGTACATATGAGTGGCTATCTAGCAAAAGCAGGTTTAGTGCATCTCTGTGATCCATTATACCAGGTCATTACATAATTATGGATCCATAAAATCCATTTTGTCTGACAACAAACTGAATCTGGAGGCAGACTGGTCCTTTGACATGCAGAAAATTGACAGATAGCACAAGTTTTGACCTAGGTCAGCCTGTATGGACTGCGCAGTCTGACCTGGGTCAATTCTTTTTGCAGATGCATCAAATCCCCCCCCCCCCACACACACACAACATGGCTCAATTGATTCATGTCAATATTTCACAGGGATGTTGTGAAAGCCATGGGCTACAAATAGGTTTCCCAGGGTTATGGGTTGCTTACTGGAAAAAGATAATCAATGTGCGATAAAAGATGAAAGAAAAGACAAGAAGAAATACAAGTTGAGAAATTGATATTTAGTGTAATTTCCTGTATTTGCCATGATGTTTTCAAAAGCAACAGAATCTCAATTTCTTGAACAAATGTTACAGACAAAGAACACTCCCTGCCACTGTCTTCTTACAGTAGACTGAAATCATAGAAAATTATTTTTTTTGCTGGTAATGAAGACTTTCTATTTGTGACAATACGTTCACAAATATTCATGTTTTTAACCTTCATGCAACAGCAAGTAGAATAACAACATTTACAAGGACAGTCTTAACCTTTCTGCTGCCTTCTTGTTGCAGGATGTTGAGCAACAGAACAACAGTCAGAAAAGTACAATTACAGAATAATTTGAGTGGCAGAAAAAAAAAGCAAATCAAGAAATAGAATTGAGTCATGCTATGGCAGAAGGGCTTTACTGCATCTTCATGAAGCATTATACCAAGCAAGTTATCATATAATTATGGATTCATAAAATCCATTTTGTCTAACAATCAAGTGAATCATGAGGTACACTGGTCCTTTGACAAGCAGAAAAAATTGACCAGTGGCAAAAAGTATTGATCTAGGTCAGCCTACGCGGACTGCACAGGCTGACCTGAGTTGATACTTTTTGCAGATGCATTAAGCCCCCTTTTCACAGAACATGGCTAAATCACTGAGAGCTTGTTTTGTTAGATGGACAAAAATCTACATATGAATTCAGTAGACATCACCCAAGGACTACATAATGAGTGAAATAGTTCAAAGGGACTTTGCACACTTGAGACGCTGCTAGCTGGTTTACCTTGCTTCTCATCAGTTTCCTCCTCTTGGGTTTCCTCCTTACCCTCACCTTCATCCTCCTTTTCTTCATCCTCTTTTTGTCCTTCTTCTTCAGATTCCTTTTGACCGGCTGTACATATACATTGTGTTAGAGACACATCACAAAGTCAGACCATAATACTATCTACTTTACACACCTTGTGTCATTTCATGCAGTGATAGTGTAAAACAACACTGCCTTGGGAACATCCTCAGCTTATGGACAGATTTTTAATGTTTCATCAAACAGAATTCAAACTACACGAAGAACCAACATTTCCTTGCATTTTTTGTTTATCTGTAAAGAATTATCTTGAAGAGTAACAAATAAATATATTTCAAAATCCTTTCTGAAGTCTTGCAATGAACTCTAAACTGCATCAAGTAATTTGGAAATTCCCGGTCACATGGACCTTCCGATTTACTGTTTACCAGACAACAAATGTTGGACATTTGCAGATTATATATGTTGCTCAAATAATGGGATTTGTCTTTAAAAGGAAAGATAAGAATGTGGGAAAAGGAGAAGGTGCCTGACAATACCAATATGTAACACAAGTAACAAATATAACCAATAGTATATATCCATGAATGTATAAATCTGAGGTTGTTCCCAGAACCAATATATACCAATCCCTAGTCATACAAGTGAAAACAAGTTCAATATTAACACAACATTTAAAAAAAAAACAAACAGAACTTATTCCATTCACTTGGAATATGGAACAATATTGCTTTTGTTTAACCATAGCAACAATTTTGGTTCTTCTAATATGACACAATTTACTGTGTTATATTGTGAAATCCTTCATTATAGGCCAAAAATAGATTTATTTTATGTAACAAGAGCACTGTATGTGAGTGCCAATGCTTTGCTGCAGTTGCTTTTAGAAACAGATTGATTCTCAGTTAAACATTCTAAGTTGAAAAAGGAGCATAACCGTGTCAAAAATATTTTGATGGTTACCAGCTATACTGCTACGGACTCCCCTTTTGATAGTTAACATTTGGTCTAAGTTTAAAAGTAAATATCTTCAGTAATGACAGAGATATTATGATATGTCAAAGTTTTTGCACAATGACAGACATAGATGATGACACAGACGAAGACAATACCTTGATGTTTCATTCGAAAATTGCCAAGCTAAAAATGAAGAATTTATAAATGTGCATTTGAGAATTGGTCATGAATTAAGCAAGCTTTAGCTTGTAATAAACTTCCATGCTTTTACTAATCCACTAATCATTATGTAAGTAAAAAATATATTTTAATGTAGTTTTGATTGGAAAAATTCATGCCAAGATTAAGTAATGGCTTTCCTGCTCCCATATGAAACATGACAACCAAAATTCTATGTTGAATAATACTGCCTAAATAGAATTTTTAACTCTTTTAACTTTTTTAACTCAAAATCTTTAATACCTAAATATACAATCCACTGGGACTCAGAAAAAGTTTTATTTTACAGGCTTGACTTAACATTTGTGCAATCTAATCTTGACCTATTCCATCCCCAAAATTCCACCTGTTTTGCCTATGTTGCTGAAAGGGTTTATGTGCTAAATCTGTGCTCCTCAAAAACTTTCAAAAATTTAAACAGCAAACTGCAAACAAGAAACTGAGCAAATATCAATCAAATGTGCACTGATGTAATATTTACATAAAAGCATGTACCTATTGATTCTGAAAAGAAACATGTTGGGGAAAAAAATCAGGAAACAAAAATAATGAAAATTTACCAGAACTAAACCTCTAACTATCTTTTTCTTCATTGAAAATAGTTTGGAATTTATGTGTAAAAATCCTCAGCCTTATATTTACCTTCATTTCTAAATACTAGAATTACCCTGGAATGTCTGTTTGTTTTATATTACTTAATTGATATTTTGAGCTATAGACACAATGCCTTCATCTTCATTGAACATCACTAGCAAACATTACAAGTACTTTCTTAGAACAAGGAATGTTCTCTACCTTAACAACAAAAACCCTTTATCTCAAATATCCATGACTGAACAATTACCTTTAAATACGACTGAAAACATTTTATGTACACTTAAGGTCATCATGTTTCAATAGAGAACAAAAGAACCATATACACATACATGTAAATATTCAACATAAAAATGCCATGCAATAGATAAAGTGCTTAACATAATTATGTAATTTACAATAACATTAACATGCAAATACATACCACATTCACTTCATAACATTATTTTTTTCATTAAATAAAAGTCTTCTTTAAAAATGTCTTTTTCTTGAGGGGGCTGGAGCCTCAAACAATTGTTCAAGTGTTATTGATTTACAGCTACCAGCACTGAAGTAGGAACAATCAATTTTGTTCTGTGCAAAAATAAAATACAGATTCGGAATACCTAGCTGTAAATTTGAACTTGTCATTTTTTGTGAAAGTTAAAAGATAGCATAAACTGGGTAGGCAGCTCAACTATGCAAGTGAAAATGGCATGTAACATAAAGCCAACAAGACAAAAGTAACAAAAACTAACAAAACTTTGAGTGTATCAACCTACCTTCACCCTCTTCATCATCTTCTCCTCCATCTTCCCTTTCCTCCTCCTCTTTTCTCTTTCTTTCTTCTTCCTCCTTTCTCTTTCTCTCCTCCTCTGCTCTCTTCTCTTCTTCAAGTCTACGTCTAAAAACCAAGAAATTCCATTGAAGAAACTTTTTCAAAGATGACCATCAGTGGCACAGTTTTGAACATCTAGTGCTGTATTATTCAAACTACTGTGTTCCATTTTCCAAGGCAAGTCATCTGATTGGCTGAGAAATTCTGTCACAGTCAATTAATTGACTTGTCCAGAAATTTAGAGTTGGAGCAAACTTGAAATAGTTGACGAATATGATCCCTGTACAATTCTAAAAAAAACCTTTAACCCTTTACCAAACAATCCCGTGTTTTCACATGCCTGAGGAAGAGGCCTTTTGAAAACACTGTGGGAAAAGGAGAAAATGCTGGTAACCAGCATTTTCTCCTTTTCCCACAATGTTTTCTACTCTGTCAAAAAACCTTAAGTTCATTTGTACCACTTTCAAATTTGTCATCTGCAGATGCTTTGAATTTGTAACAGGTTAAAATTTGTTGCTTGAGAAAGGGTTTAGTGCTTTTCAAAACTTAAATCTACATTGTCCACTCTGCTGAGACATTCCAAACAAAGACAACCATGATATAACACTTATTAAGGTATTACCAGTGCTTTCAGACAGCAACAGTCTGTCAGGTTTATTCAGCATAATACCCTTTACAATTTAATCCTTACTTTTAACGACCCTGAGGTAGAAGGGGCCTGAAAACATTGTGGGAAAAGGAGTAAATGCTGGTAACCAACATTTCCTCCTTTTCCCACAATGTTTTCTACCATATCAAAGACAGAAATCATCATATTAACAACATCTTATTTGTTATCTGTGATTGCTTTTAATTTAGTCAAGGTCACATTTTGCTGCCAGTAGTAGGGGTACCTAGACTGGGGACAGTGTCCCTAGTCTAGCTACCCTGAGGGAAATTTGTCCCCAGAGTACCTACCCCGGGTAGGTACTCTGGGGACAAATCCGGTCAATTTGGAAAATTTTGCGTCGATTTGGGTAAAAAATGACATTTTTTGGCATTTTTGCTTCCCCCCCACGTCCCCAGTCTAGCTATCCTGAGGGAGATTTGTCCCCAGGGTACCTACCCTCAGGGTAGGTACTCTGGGGACAATTCCGGCTGCTTTCAATGGATCAGAACTCATTGACAATTTTGAAAGATAGATCTTTCATGGTAGATGGTTAGCCCTGAAAAGGGCTGTTTTGTTTGGAGATTGTGTTTTTATGCACAACCTCCAACTTTCCCACAGGCCGGACAGCTGTTTGCCGCTCGTCTTCTAAGTCTCCCCATTTGACTTTCGTCTAAGTCGAAGTTCAACGAGAACGACGGCTCGTCATCATCATCCCAACATTCTGTTGTCGGAATGACAAACTCCTTCTTCTTCTCTCTAGTCATCTCCGCCAACTGCCTATCCATCTTTTCTAATTTCAGATGGAGGGTCTCAGCCACCCTCATCAGATTTCTCACGTTTCTCCTGAGATCTTCCATCGTGAAATGAAAATGATGAAATAGAGTCGCCTTTTATAGCTTTTCAGGAGGATTGACTTGTCTCATGACGTTATTTTCTCCTATATTTTTCCCGCTTCAGCGTTTCATGTTTTTTTGACTCCGAATTAACGTTGACCAATCCATAGCTTTGTTACAATTTCTTGTTCGGGACAGAAAAACTAGAGTTTGATTATCTTGTGTTTTTCTGACTATGACTTTTTTCTGAGTTTAATGCTTCTGAGAGAAAGACTTGTCAATTTGAAAAAGTTCTTTTTCTTGGTACATGGTTAGCCCTGAAAAGGGCTGTTTTTTGTGTAAAATACACTTTTTTAGCCTCTCTTTTCTCTATCCATATTTTCCACTGGATATGGGATCTGTATCAGACGCTCCACTTCATATTTGATACATCTGATACGTTCTCTTTCTTCTAACCAGTATAGGAATGCGAGGATAATTGTCAATCCAAACATTGCGAATATCGACTTATCTCTACGATAGTTGAGTAGTAAATGGGAGTTTTTTTAGTGTTTACATTTGGTAAATATTGACTGATGAATAATTTGTTACATTTTTCTTTAGTGTTTTGAGTTTTAGTTGACAATTTTGAAAGAAAGATCTTTTCATGGTAATTGGTTAGCCCTGAAAAGGACTGTTTTGTTTTTAGTGGTTGTGATTTTTCAACTTCTAATGACAGCAACCGAAATTCGCCTGGCAGATGGGGCATACTCCAACTCTTTTTGTGATCGTCATTACTCCGTTATTGAAAGTTATCTTTCTCCCAAATTTGACATCAACTAAAATAATATCAGGTGTTGTCTTTAAGAATAGCTGAACTAATCTTTCACCGAGAGCTTTGTACGGTTGTGATATACGCTGTAGTTGTACGGGTTGAGTGTTTAGCAGCAATATCTGCTGACCGGCATCTAGATAGTCTTTGAGAGTCTCACGCAGTTGATGGTTGATTTCCTCCACATTGTTCTGCTCCATATTGATTTTTTAACTCCCGAACTGCTCGAGAGCTGAGAGTCGAATGATGAATGTATTGGGAAATATCAGGCTTTCTTTATACGTTAGCAGGAGGATTGAAAAAATAAGAGCGCGGACCTGGTGGAAAGCATATACATTTTTTCCCCCAACTACGTTTTCATGCTAATATAGTAAAAAAAGTTATGACTCGTAGCATGGGGAAAAATGTAAGCAGATTGGAGTCTTTTTGGAAAAAACAGAATGAAAAACTCGACTGCTTTTTTGAACTTTTTTATTGAACAGAACTGAAACAATGAACATATTTACAATAAACTTAAAAAGACAAAAATGAACATAATATCAATAAACTGTTAACAATAAAAATCATTTTTGAGAATGTTTTTTCACTGATTGTGGGGAGAAGTCTCTGAAATTTTCTTGTATAGATTTCCATAGTGTTGATTAAACCACTATGATACATTTCGATCGTTTCGATGGTGTTCCGTTGAGAGAAATTTCTGTTGAAGATATTTCTGTATATTATATCCTCTAGCAACAGCATCCAATGCGAAGATACAGTAAATTCCGCAAACTTTGCCCTGTAGACTCTGAAGAGTTTGTCGGTTGTATCTCCACGAATAAGAATGATTGTCTAAAAAGTTAATAATTTCTGGCTCAAGTGGTGGTAGACCGTAGGGATCAAAGTATAGTACATTGCCATTATTGTCAAATATTACGGCCACCCAGTGTTCTCCTGAACCGGTTGATTTCTCTGTGTTCACAATGTAGGCTTTCACATGATTGGGTTTTTGTCGAGGTAACTGATCTTTTGCACAGACTTTTGCCTGTAGATTTTTTATCCATGTTCCATGATCCAATATGTATTGAATTTCAGAAGTATACATTTTTTCTAATCACTTTTCCAGGCTTGTTTTACTTTGTCACACCAATATTTTAAGAACGACTCCGTGATATCAGATAGAATGTTTTGTTTTATATTTCGCCAAAATCTGTAGGCTTCCGCATAGTCAGTTTCATCGAGTTTCATTTCTATGAGTTCAGGATACCATTTTTTCATGATTCTGTATGGATTTAATTCCTTCATGGCTTGTTCTATGAACATATCTGTATGTTCTTGTCTATCCTTGAATAAACATAGTTCATGCTGTATTTGACTGGGATGATCCACTTGACATCCGTAACACTCGTTGCGAACTTCACTGGCTATTAGATTTTGTAGTTCTTTAATCATATGTTTTTCAAAGCTGTTGTGAATGTCATTTTTCCGAGTAGAAAGACACTCTGAGGTGGAATATTTCACTTTTTCTGCTTCTTTTCTCAGCGAAATAGCAAATCTGACTCCCGACATTGTTTATTAGTCCTGAAAAGGACTGTTTTTTCTGATATATCTTTCAAAAGTTGATTAGTCCTGAAAAGGACTGTTTTTCGATATATCTTTCAAAAGTTGATTAGTCCTGATAAGGACTGTTTTTTTGTGAAAGCTATCTTTTTCGATCAGAGAGTTTCTGTTGATTTTTTCAGGATTAATAATCTGTGATGATTTCTCTCAAACTGTTGATTTCAATCTGATTGTCAAATTCAGCAAAGACAATAACGTTGATCACTGTTGCCAAGGCTTGCGCGAATTGAAGCTCAATGCGAAGACTTCCAGTTTTTATAGGATGAAGTTGTCCTTCTTCACTGCCTTGATCAGGTGTCAAATCGTACCCCCACAAACAGTATCCACCGACATAGTCTTCTTTAGCAATATCAAATGATTTATTGAGTCCTAAGGCTGAGACAGCCTGATACATAGACAAATATGATTTCAAATACAACCCATTTTCAAAGTCAGGCTCAAAGGGTCTGTTATGAATACTGTGTCCATTACATGATACATCTATTTTTGACAGATTAAAGTGTTGAAAGAAAAATGGATTGTTAGCATAAGCCCCATTATAAGCAGCATTTGTTACCATTGCAATGAAAACACGTTTTGGAAGCTGGCCTTGAAACAAATGATCTTCAATTTTAGACTGAAGTCCATTACCGATAGTAAACGTCTTTACTTCTACCCTACGGATAGGAATTTTCATGTTTTGCTGAGCTATGAGATGATTTAGATCATTTGCAACAACAGGCAACAATTCAATATTTCGTACATGAAGACTGACTGTTTCCATTACAATTTTTGCATCTGGTGCAGCAGTACCTCCTGTAAGGCAAAAGTTTGATGAGGATCTGTTTAATCTAAGTCTGATTTCAACTCCATTAGGTAAATATTTTTCTTGCTGAAATAGATCAAGATGCAATCGTCCGAAAAGCTCTGCAGTTCTGCTTAGTCCGATTACACCGATTCTGTTTACTAGTCCAGTATTTCCCGCATCATGATTGAGTGTTTCAAATTGTCCACTGCTGTCTTCAATCCAAAGTGCACCAGCTTTCAAAAACGTAGACTTGCTGTCAGCATTATAGGACAAAAGATTTTCGATATATGCTCTGTACGGATAGGTATCTGAATTACTGCTGATTAGTTTATTATTTAGATACAAATCGACGCTGCTAAACATACTATGCAGGAAATTGTTTACAGGTGCCACATTTGAACCGACTTCTAAATAAGTACCGTCAGCTTTAACGATTTTGAATTTGATATACAAATACGATTGTGACAAATCTGTCCAATGTTCGGTTTGAGGTGGTATGATGAATTCTATCGGCGAATTGCTTGTCAAGGATGCTATTGGAAAATGTTCAACCCATTGACTTTCTTGCATCGTTGTCATTGTAGGTGGTACAGAAAGAACATTGAGTTCTGATTTACTGCATTCACAAGATCCGTTTTGCATCATTTTTCAATTTTCAATTTTTCAATTTTCAATCAAATATATCGAGAGTCCTTGATCTACTGTAATGATTTCTTTGTCTTTTATTAATGATCTTGCCCTTGCGAGATCGAGAAGATGAATGACGTGTCTTTTGTGATTTTCTTTTATTTATCCCCGGTATTAACTGTTGTGCTAGATCATGAATGGCTTGTTTTCCCCTTGAAATTACAACTTTTTTAGGGTTTTCACCACGTAAAAGGATATCTCTTGCCGCCCCTAATCCTTGTCTGATTCCTTCTTTTTTTACAGCATTCAACCCAGATTTGACCAAGGGCTTAAGCAATGGAGTCACTGTTTTAAGTGCTGATCTAAATAGAGAACCTAGTCCATAGCCATACTGATGTTTTTCGCCGCGATAAACTGGTAGCATTTTTTTGGTCGAATATTTATTTAAATATTTATTTGTCAAATATTTTTATTTTTCTGTCTGAAATGTAACTTGACGATTGTCTTACCAATAATAAAATGAAACGGTATACCAGAATCCCCTGTTATTTGAATGTGAATAGTATCGAAATCAGATTTCGAAACGGGGACGTAATGCGGTAATGTAATTTCATGATTGATATGTTGGCTTTCATAATTATTTTCATCTGATATGCTTGGTTTGAACGGAAGAACACGGAGTATGGGAGCCAATGTATCACCCACTATAGTGTATTCAGCAACATCTGAATAAACAAACAGATGATTGTACCCAGCATCAATGTTAGGACTGTATTTAAATACCTCTAAAATATTTCTACTCGAAAAAATTATCTCATTTTTGAATTCTGGTGATCCTCCCAGTTTTAAAAACAGCTGTGGATGAAATTTGAATCCGGTTCTTGTTATATTTGTGAATCCCAATTTCGGTCGTTTGCTTGAGGTTGAATAGCTAATAGATACCCCGATTGAATGCTTCTGAAAGATTTCACTTAGGTTATTTTGAATCAATTCGTCCATTACCTCTATAACATGTTTTGCTGAAGTGTAACTACCCGGTGAAAAATGAAATCCAATTGACCATTTTACTGCTTCACCTTTTGCGTTTCGTTTTATTGGGATTATCTTCATATTATCTCTTCTTTTATCTACCGCTGCTGCTGCATTGTATAAATTAACATCTGCAGTTATAATTTCGAACTTTGCTTCTTCTTCAGTTATGTTTAAAAACTGAGAGGGGGTAATAAGATGAACTAATGCAACTTCCCAATTTTCCCTGTCAATATGAATTGTTTTTGGTAAATGAACTTTAAAACAGCACTGTGTGTTTGGATAAAGGTTTATGGAACTATCGCTAGGTAGAGTAAGATAAAACGAATTCATTTTTTAAATTTTTTTGATTTAGTATTTTTTACTGTCAACGAAATCAGCCCCACTAGTTGTTTTTTGTCCAGACTTTGTGAATTTTAGCCCTGGAGATGGAAGAATATACCCGAGTGAACTGCTTAACAGTATCAACCACAATTCACGATCTTGACTTTGAATACTTAAATGTACTATCGAGGTTGCAATAATTGCGTAAATGACTAATATCTGTGAAATATACGTAAACTGATTCTTTGGAACACGATTTCCACAGCAGTTGTAATTTTTAGTACTAACACTATCGACACTTTCTGTCCCAGTCTCAATGTTTGACTGCGAATTTATCATAATTGTATTGTCTTTTTATTTTTCCGATCAAGATACCAAATGCGATTCTGGTATCCAACTTTGAAATTTTTTTGGATAACCTTTCCAATTGACTTTTATTTCTTTGATTATTTTTTTACCCTCACGTCTTGTACGTCTATCAAGAACTGAATCAATTTCATAAATTTCATCATCTTTTATCAATTGAAGTTCGTATTCATAATAAGTCCCCAAAATTTGTTCACCCTCTAAATCTTTTATTTTATAGGTGATAGGTGAAAATGTCTTGTTAACATGAGTGATTTCAAATATTTCTTGAGTCCAATTTGGTAAATAACCTTTATCAAATGTACGTTTCGTTTTATTGATACGAACACGATCTCCAATTTTGAATTTTGGCTTTTTTGTCATTGCAATTGTCGATAAACGAGGATACAGATTTTTCGAAATTTCTGCCTCATTTGATTTTGTTACCATTGCAGGAGATGTTTTGATACTTCTGTGAAAAGTATGATTGTAATTCTTAACTAAAGAATTCAATACGTCAATGTAACGTCTTGTTTTCTTGTACGTAAAGTATTTCCACATTCTCGTTTTTAAAGTTCGTTGAAATCTTTCAACAATACTTGCTTTCGTCTCTGGATTTTCAGTGGTAAAGAAATGAATCTGATTCTTTTTCAAGTATTGCTGAAACAGCCTGTTTTTAAATTCCGAACCTTTATCTGTTTGAAGTGACAAAGGTTTTCGATTTGATTTCTGAACAATAGATTGAAATGCTCGAATCAAAGTTTTTCCCATCTTATTTGGAATAGGGATAACCCATGAAAATCTTGAAAACACGTCAATTATACAAAGTAAATATTTCTTGTTATCATTTTGTCTTGCTAAATGTTGCATGTTAGCCAAATCAGCCTGCCATTGATAGTCTATACCACTTACAATAGTTTTTCGTCTTTTGAAACGACGACGAATTGGTTTATGTAAGGTATAGGTGGATTCACCTCGTAACCACTCTTGAACATCTTTGTATCTTATTCCTTTCAAAACAGATTTTGCAGCGTGATACAATTGCTTTATTCCAGTAAATGCGACAGTACTTTTGGGATCATAAAACAATTTTCTTAACACATAATCAAGTTTGTAATCAAGTTTAGGCTTTACCAGGATTCCCATGACTGAAGCGTTTTACGGCTAGGGGTCTTTTTTATAGATTTTGGTGGAGTTAACAACTCTTTAGTATAGAATTGTCTCAGTCTTTCTCTTTCTTCAGGTTTCATGTATGGAGATGATTCTTTTATTCTTTTTGCAGATTTTTTAACACTTCTTGTAAGCGATTTCCTTGCACTTTTTTGTACGCTTTTTGGCGTGTGAAATAAGTGATCGGATCCGCCGTAGGATTCTTCATCTTCACTCACTGATTTAGTCAGTGATTTATCTTGAGCTTTTTGCATCCATCTCCATCTATTTGAGTTACCAATAACTTCTCGCGGTATATTGCTTTCGTGTAATGCCTTTGAAAAAGTTTTCCATCCTCTAGGTTCAGTGCCTTTTCTCTGACGAATTGTATCATTGATAAGATCGATGATATTGGAACCATGAATGCGTACACCTTTGTATGACACGACTCCTTGTTCGTCCCAAGTTAAATTATTGTTATCTTTTATCATACTCAAAAGTAACTCAGCTTTTCTTTTCATGGTTTTTGGTACGCTTTGCAAAATTTGATCATGCAAGGTAACAGATGCTGATTTCTGTATACTATCATCACTTTTTGTCGTTGGAAGTGAGTTGAACAAAGTTGGTCTTGCTTTTTGAAGCGAATTTTGTAACTTAAACAAAGTTTCACCATACCTTTGAGCCTTTTCTGTTTCTGACAAATCAGTGCTTTGTAAAATATGACCCATATCCTGCCGAAGATGTGCTGCATCCACAACTTGCGGATTGGGTGGTAAACGAGGTTTATGATATTGCTCGTCTTTCCAACGATTCATATTTTCTAAAACCTGATAAGGCACGACAACCATTTTTTTAACAGACATGATTTTTTATCTATAAGATTTTTTTATCTACAAGATTTTTTATCTATAAGGCTTTAAGTGCCCCTCCTATTCCTCCGATAACGGCTTTTCCTAACAATGGTAATAATGCAGGTGCAAGTAATGAAAGAAATCCACCTTTTTGATTTAATATTTGTTTTTTATTTTTTACAGAAGCCGATTTCGAAGCTAAACGTCTGATATGTTGTCGGCTTGAATACAATTTCTTCTTCTGAGCTGATGATAAATGTACATTGCCTTTTAAAACGTTATGACAACATTCCGATATACATCTTATCACTTCTGGTGATGAATCTTTTACAAGTTTTTTACGTATTTTTGGTGTAGCCTGCATCATGGCCATAACCATTGAACCATGTTTTTTTATCAGAGGTGTTTTCCTTTTCATGTTGACTTTAACTCGATATCGGATTAAATGATAATACAACGTCCATGTCGCTATCATTTATACCTGATGTTTTTAACATACTGTTTTTCAAAAGAAAACTTTTTAACATACTGTTTTTAACATACTGTTTTTTCAAAAGAAAACTTTTTAACATACTGTCTTTTACAGTCAGAATTACTTTTTTTAAGAAAACTGTGAATAGAGAGCGTCAACCAATGTATCAGCGCTAGCCATGGACGAATCCACGGGAACGGATCTTCCTTTCCCAAGGTCAAGCATCTGCTTTTTTTCGTCAAGTTTATATCTTCCTGTGCCAAGGTTATATCGTAGCATATCTTCTATCATCCGTCTATATTTTCTTAATCCTTTTTTATGTTTAGCCAATGTATTTGGAGACCAAGCGACGGATGGAATTCTTTGAAACGCTATTTTTTTGCCTGGTAATATAAATCTTGAATACTTTCTTTGGTAATTCCTCATTCTTTCACCAAGTATTTCCTCTCTAGATTTTGGATATTGTTGATGTTCTGAAATGGTACTTGCTACAGGGGTTCGTTTTCGGGTAGTAACAAATCTTTCATCAATCGTAATTGGAGCATGCTTCTTTGGTGGAGCACGCTTTTTCTTTGGAGATTTTTTCTTTGGAGACTTCTTCTTTTGCGGAGCACGCTTTCTTGGAGATTTTTTCTTTTTTGGAGATTTTTTCTTTTGCGGTGCACGTTTTCGTGGAACACGTTTTCGAGTTTGTCTTTCAACTCCAAATTTTCTGATGGTTTTTACTCCATCCCATCTCAGTAAGCTTCTGATAATAACACCACCTAGAAACCCTCCCCCTCCAGGTTTTAAAATGATTTTACGTTTACTTTCCTCGTCTATGGATGGATCTGCTAACCGTTCAATATCTGTTCTATGTTTTGTCATGTACATCGTGGTTTGTTTTGGTAATTTGATTTTATTTTCAATGATGTTTTGCGCAGCCAACGTAAACCATTTTAAAATTTCTTTTAATCCTGCTTTTAACACAGCTTCTCTTTCATGTCTATCGGTTTGTTGGCTTAAATTTCGCAAAGCAGCTAAAACTGAACTCGGTGTGGATGGTAAAGCCATGTTTACTCACGGGTGTGAATCATAAAAATGATTTATGTTCAAAATGTTATTCTCTTTTAAGCAAGAATTTTACATAAAGTTTTTTTAAGCAGGAGAATAAATAATGGGTCCTCTTTCAGTTCCTTGTGTACGCCAACGATGAAATATATCTGCTCGTAGTCTTAATTCTTTTTTTGTTTGTGAATGAAAATCTATGACTAAATAACCATGATCCGTCGATGTAGCATCTTCATAAGCAGGTAACAAATGTGGGGCTTGCATTTGGTGAGCTAGTGTTTTAATCTGATTCTTATCTCGTTCATTTCGAAATAAAATCATATATCTGGAATTAAGACTTATGGTTCGACTCGATTTCGACTGCTGAAACATATTTTGCGTGATGTAAATCACACTTGCATTACGATGATGTCCTTTTCTTGTAAACCAAAGTTTAATTTTTTCCTCATCTTTTTCACCCAACATATCATCAAAGACAATTAAATGTGGAATAGATACATCACTGACAATTTCGTTTTCATCGTCAGGAATTCCCTCCACGAATTTTATCAATTTGAACTGTGAATTGAACTTTTCTTGCATAAGATTGTAAGCATGCTGCCATTCTTTGTAACACCAAACAACTCTTTCAGGAACGATGTTGAACAAGTCTTCTCGATAGTCAATTAATTTATGAACGAACTCTGTTTTTCCGCATCCACTCGGGCCTGTGATGAAAATATTACAAGGGTGTTGAAACAATATGGATTGTACATCCATATTTTTTTACTTTTCTCGTTAAAGGCTATTGATAAAATGACAATATCAATGAAAATAAAAGCATTTTTATTGAACATTTTTTATTGAACATTTTTTATTGAACAGAGGTGAACAATAAAAAACATTTCTTACAATAAACATTTTTTACAATGCAAATTCACAAATACCGCGATTTTTCCATTTGTCTTCATGTTCCACAACAGTTTTGTGCAATTGTTCATTGCCCAAAAACAAACTATATACACTGTCCAAACCACTATATTCACACGTTCCTCTAATTTCAAAGACGTTTTTGAATACTGCTTTTGTCGAAAGAGTTGAAAGTACGATTTTTTCTGTGACATCTCTATCAAATAGGAGATACCCTTCCATGATATCCACTCCTTCTGCATTATCTCTTGATTTTGTATACCGTAAGTAAAAGTTAAACAGGACTGATTTCATTTTCAGTAGATTCAGATAACTTTCTTCTGGTCTTCCTATGATAATGAATCGCCATCGACTTGTGACTTTCAACTGCTTAGTGAAATAGTCACTTTTCCACAAACAAGCTGTTAAATAGCCTTTGATGGGGGTATCGAAGTTTGACTCAGTTATCAGCATTGTAATAAAGTCGTGCATGCTATACAATTTACAAGATGTCTCTCCTTTTGCAACTCCCTTGTGCAATTTATCTATCCAAAATTTCACACATCTGAATTTAAGGTTAAACTGTGTTCCTTCATCGAGCGTGTGTTGTCGAACAAATTCTCCATAAACTTTTTCACGTAGCTCAATGGGTAACGGTAACACAGTTGCCATTTTTTCACCAAACGCCTAATATTTTTCCGTCTTACTTTATCTGTTTACCACAAAACAATGCGATATAGAAATTTATTTTCTCAGACTTTTATAACCATAGGGCACAGTGTCAGTAGCGTTTACAATAACTCTTTTGGTGTATACAGAGCGAAACGTTTTTGTCTGCGGTTCGCTGGTCACTGTTCTATCTCTATGTCTTTTAATTTTACAATCATACTGAATTTTAATTTCTATCGTACGATCCAAAGCACATTTTGAATAGGTATCGAAATTCACCACCTGCTTGGTATTGTAATCCAAAGTAATTCCCTTCACTTTACATTTACTTATCTCTTCTCCATCTTTTGTTTTCATTTTGTAAGCATAATTTTTAGGCCCAAGTCCTCTGAATTGGGTAATTTTACAGTCAGGCTCTTCATCAGTCCATTTTCCTAACCTACTGTTAATAATGGGAGGATTCCATAATTCAGGATCATGAATGTACATACAACTATCTGTATCGAAATACAGAACTCTATCTTTTAACTTTTCAAGAACGGCGTACAATTCCAACCTTGCATAAGCTGTTACGTAAGAACCTACTACCACGTTGGCTGTAGCGTGGGTGTCAATATGTTCCAATTTTGATTCATAGTTAACCAAGATGAATGGACAGTCCTCGTCAAAGATTTCTACATGCTTTACAATGAAATTGGGATTGGTGACTAATTCGAAATATTTAGACGGATCACTGATGTATTCCGTCTGAGTCAATTTTTCACGCTGGGCTAATTTCCCCCAAAGACAGTTCAACATAATCTTAGCAAACGATCTTCTCCCAGGGTTTTTTTGAATACAACTTGGATCAAGACGAACCCCTTCTGCCTTCTCATATTCACAAACGAATTGATCTTTTTCCGAGTCTGATTGACACCAATTTGGGTAACCACTGGCTTCTTGCTTAATTTTCAAGAAATTATCCACATAGCCTTTAAAGAACTGGTCCGAAACAGAATTGAAATGCCAGATTTCATACACTTGTATTAGCCGATAACCACAGTCAAGAGCTTTGAATAATTCAAAGGTAACCCAAGTTCCGACCAAAGCCCTCTCTTCTTCACCGTGGATACAAATGTTTGAACTTTCTTCTGCACATTTCATACAGAGTGGAAACATCATTTTATTGTTACAGTGAACTGGAAGAACGGGGTGAAACAAATCAGTTGGAGGTAAAACTTTGCATTTGATTAACCCCTCATACTGACGAATATTGTTCATCTCAATATTCTCACTAGTCAAAATTTCTGGCTGGCCTACAGGATAGGATTTATGTTTACAAACATAAGGGTACAGAGAACAGATATCAATGTACTTGATTTCCTTCTTGCTTTTTTCATCAACATCATAGCTAATTTTTATGGCATTACATCTTCCCCCAGACAATCCCTCCCTCGGATCGATGGGGTCCAAATGTGGATATAGCTTTTCAATGAGTTTTTTGTACTCTTTATCCTTCATCTTAGCATCGAATTCGTGCTCCCAAATGTACACTACATTATACCCCATTTCTTTGATATCTGCTATACGTTTAAAAGTATGTTCGTACAATTCAGACATGGGTCTCCCATTGATGGGGTTGATCTGTTTTCGATCTGTATAACATACAGGACAACCATGATACAAATCCCCAAGGAATTCATAGACAGTGTTTGATTGACGGTGAAAACCATCTACAGTATATCTTCCGATTTGAACTTCCCCACCATTTTTTGCATGGCGAATATGAATACCTTTTTCCCGAGCTACGCTTTGAATCCAACGTATCGCTTTCATAGAAAAACGACGTCTGGACGAATCTTTACTTGAAATGATAGCAATTTGATCTTTTGGTAAATATTTGCTTCGCCAAACTTTGTTACAGGCATCGGCGATGGTAATTGCCTCTAAAAATGGACAAATACCACCCTGTTCGATAAACAGCTTTCTGAATTCAGCACATCCCCGTCTTAGGATATCGACATCTGACCTACAGTATGATTCCATCTCTTTTTGAAAATTGAATTCCTCACCCTTTTGAACTTTATCATTATACCAGACTATGAATTTCGACCTACCCTCTTCAGACATTGAGTCGGGTTTGTAATAAGACATATCCAAGTATGGTCCAATATAACTCCAAAATTCATCTGTATTTGCCCAGTGAGGAAAGTAACCTTTTTTCATTTCTTGAAGACCAAATGTGGCTGGAAATTTCGCCAGCCCAAAGTTCATGAAATTGAAGGAATCGATTAGGCGCACACCATTCAATTCTAACTTCATAATATTGTTTCCATTCATGATCAATTTTGGAACTTTTAACCCAACTTTAACAATATAGTTAAGAATGAACTGTCCATCATAACCTTTTAAATTATGAGCCATAGCTGTGACTCCTTTGTGATGTTTTGAAAAGAGCCACTTGCAAAATTGACTCAAAGTTTCTTCTCCTTGAAAAATAACTTCCCTACCCTCTTCAAATTCACTGCATGTAGAACAATGAAAATCAAGTGGTTTATCGATACAATCATCACATGCTCTATGTGCTATACAATAATTCGGGATGTGTACCCCCGTATCTTGTTTGCATTCAAAATCAAAGAAAATGAACTGTGGTTTTTTGACTAGAGAAGAACTCGTCTCATCATCGCTGTCGTGTTTCATCTTACTCTGGTAAGGCTGAATAAAACAACGATGAGAAAAGTCAACTATCTTCTTACAGAGATGACACTTTTTCTTTCCATTGCAGATATGATTTCTCTTTCTGGCAAGATACTGTGCACCACATTTTGAACAGAGTTTCACTAATTCACAAATGGATTTCTTTTCTTTACCTTGAACATTTCTGTGATTTTCAAAGCATAAAACACTAAAAAATCGTCTATGACACTTGGAACAGACATACTCTTTGGATTCTGATGGACATTTTCCAGCACGATAACAACCTTTGCAGATTTTTGAGCAAGCATGATTTTCCCGCCCGTTATAACCCACATCACAGAACTCACAATAATATGTACAACAAAAAAAACCTTTGATGGACTTGATGTAGTCATAATGGTTTTGATGAAAGTATAAATGTATGATCTTACTATTGTCTTTCACTTCTGGATGTTCAAATATTTTCCTCGTTTTGGAATGCTGGTCGTGAACTTTAATGACATAGTCTTTTTCATACAAAAACAATTGAATTTTTTTGAATTCATCAATTCCTACAGACTGTGTTGGTAAAACTCCAGCTTCATTCATCAATTTCTCGGCTTCAATCTTTTGAAGTGGTCTGTTTGATCTTTTGATGAGATCCCATTTTCGATTCCATTCTTCGGTGTTTTCACGTTCAATGTAACAAATTCCCACAACAACGGCTCTTGCAAAACATAATTGATCACTGTTGTTAATTTGAATAACCGATTGTTTCTTCTTGGCAAAAACCTTTGAATCCAATTCCGACGAATTATATTTCACTTTTCCGTTACCACATGGAGGTATTGTATGTGTAATGTCAAATGTCATGGATCCGTCGTTCAAGACAAAATCTGTATTCGACTGTAAAACTCGTTCAATTTCATTCAATATAGTTTCACCTTGCAACTGTTCTGTAGCTAAAAAGGGAATATGAATCCCCATCTCCAATGAAGGATGATCGATGGTAATTCTAATCATATCTGTCGGGTTTGCATCTAACTTTCGAATGATTTCATGGGTAACATTGTCAAATAATCCAAGCAGTCTCTGGGGTGATAATTCTTCAAATTTCTTAAAACTCACTGACAATACATGTGATTCTGTTCTAAATTTTCTTGACTTCTTTTTTCCCCTTTCTATTAAGTCATATAGACTTTTCATATCCAAAGTAGAGCTGCTGTTTTCTTCTTTTTTATCCACGAACATATTTGGTGAAAAGATATCATCTTCACTGTCACTTTCTTCTTTCAATGGTACAGTTTTTTTCTTTTTTGGTGGAAATGACTCATCGTCACTATCACTTTCTTCTTTCAACGGTAAAGATATTTTCTTTTTTGGTGGAAATGACTCATCGTCACTTTCACTGTCTGAATAATCTACTATTCTTTTTCTTTTAGCCATCGTTTCAGCTCTGGCTGAGAAGACAAAATGAAGGAGCCGAGAAAAAAACCTAACAATTTATAGACTCTTTCCTTACAGTAGTGTATAAATAGAGACATCGACTGTGAAAATCTCATTATTTCTCTGACCAACCTCAGACAATACAGTTGATAAAAGAAAATGAGCGAGTTCAAGCTAAAAAGTACAGCACCAAAGAGAGTGTATCTGTATGTTAACCCATACACTCACGACTATGAGATCACCAATATACCACCACGATATCAAGTCTACCATACTGGGAACTATGTGGGATCATTTCTATCCCACCAACATTCTGCAGAAAAAGGTGTCTATCGTATCACCAGAATCCTGGATCAAGCGACATTCGACAAACGATATGGGATGGATGGCGTGAGAACAAATATTTGTTTTACGTGCAACAAAACAGGGCATTGGGCCAAACAATGTCCAGAAAAAGAAAAGCAGACTGGAGAAAATGTTTTTGTCTTCGTGAACACCCACACCCACGATGTCGAAATTCATCCAATAAAGGAAATGGATTGGGACTCTCAACATATGAAATACGTCGGGGTAGTAAATTCATTCTGCAAATCATTCAGCAATGAAAATACATGGAAAAAAAGTTCACCACAGGATACATCATCCGTTGAAACTCAGACCATAGACATGCAGAGCGACAACACGGCTATCAAGGATTCAGAGATCTGCAAAATAGCAGATAAATTAGAGACTTTGCGGAAAAATCTGGACAAACAAAATCTCATAGATTGCACAAAAAACGAATTTTCTGTAGAGTCGGATTGTTCAAACAGGAAGGAAGAACCAAAAGATTTAGTGTTGATAGAAAAAAGACCAGAGGAAAAACGTCAAAATAACGAAAAGAAGAAAAAACGACAAAGCAAAAAAAACAACTGTTTCTTTTGCAAATCGACAAAACACGGGAATGAAATGTGTCCAGATATGGTATTAAAAAACAATGAAAGGGGAAAAAAACGTAAGAGTAAATGTGAATCTGACATTCCAAAGAAAAAAAGAAAAACAGCCTAAGTGAAAAAAGTTTTTCATTCATTCTGTCTTTTTACAGTTCAAAGTTCTATGACATTCCGAAGAAAAAAGTTTTTTCATTCATTTTGTTTTACAGTTCAAAGTTTCATTGTAATGAGTATTGTGCAAAATGTTCTAAAATAAAAAGTTATAAAATAAAAAGTTTTAAATAAAACATAAAGGATTTGACTTTTTTGTTTTTTGACAATTTGAAAAAAGTTCTTTTCTTGGTATTGGGTAGCCCATAAGACTAAGATCGGATAAGTCTAGATGATTCAATTCCTGGGAAATGGTGGGAAAAACCCAGCAAACATGATTTCGTTACATTTTCGGAAAATGACGTCATGTTTGATTTCCGGGAAAGTCACGTAGTGCACAAAGGGAGATAAATCTTGTCTGACTAATGCAGTCATAATACGGTATATAGCTCATATAACCCATACCGTGGAGAAAAAGTCTAAGTTCAACGATGCTTTCTGACTTGGCCAAGTTGAGAAGGGAATATAACCCATATTGTGGAGAAAGACTAAGTCCAACGCCTATAGAGAAAGAAATAACAGCTCAACTTTATCCTAATAGAGAGAAAGAACACCACTCCAAAAAACTAAGTCCTACAGAGATGAACGATGATCGATCAAACCCCACAGAGGGGTCAGCGGACCACTTTGTCCCTAGTTCCCTCTCCCAGGGAGAGGGAACTAGGGACAAATCCAAGATGGCCGCCAAAAGGTCAAAATAGCCTTCCCAGTGGGGTCAGCGAACCATTTTGTCCCTAGTTCCCTCTCCCAGGGAGAGGGAACTAGGGACAAAATGCATTCTTTTATCGGCTATGAATTCAGCAAACATCAATCCGACGACTGTATTGGATAACATTTACGAAGAGGTGAAACAGTTAAATTCGAAACAAGATTCTATGCTGTCTCAGATCTTAAAAGAACTGGAAACATTCAACAAACATTTGGAGGAGATTAAAACTTTAAACACAAACACCGAACGGTTGTGGAAAAACATTGAGACACTACGCTATCAAAGTCAGAGCATTTCAGCAGTTCCAGTAAAGATTCCTGTGGAGTTTGACTTCGATAAGACAAATCTTCACAAGTTAGTGGACTCTATCGTAGCTGTTGTGAAGAAAGAAAAACAACCAAAACAAAATCAACCGAGAAGAACAACAAAACGAAAATCAGAGGAAAACGATAGCCATCTCCACAAGCGACATGTTGACCAAAAGAGATCTTCACCGACACTGACAGGCCAGGGCAAATACGGGAAAAACATTGATAATTTCGATGACTTCAAAATCCCAAAAATCCCAAGAAAAACGAAGAAAAGCTGTCAGTAGAGAGAAAAAACACAGTCTCCAAACAAAACAGCCCTTTTCAGGGCTAACCATCTACCATGAAAGATCTATCTTTCAAAATTGTCAATGTCTTCTGATCCATTGAAAGCAGCCGGAATTGTCCCCAGAGTACCTACCCTGAGGGTAGGTACCCTGGGGACAAATCCTCCCTCAGGGTAGCTAGACTGGGGACGTGGGGGGGAAGCAAAAATGCCAAAAAATGTCATTTTTTACCCAAATCGACGCAAAATTTTCCAAATTGACCGGATTTGTCCCCAGAGTACCTACCCGGGGTAGGTACTCTGGGGACAAATTTCCCTCAGGGTAGCTAGACTAGGGACACTGTCCCCAGTCTAGGTACCCCTACTACTGCTGCCTAATAAAGGGTTAAAGGGTTTAAACATGAAACCTGAAATCCCATGCAGATTTTTCCCAATCCTACCTAGTATTATAGATTTTTCCTGCTATACCAACCATTGGTGAATTCTTCTGGGATTGTAGACTAAGATCAACCCAATATGGCAGTTAAATGTAGTTATATACAATCTGCTTATTTATTAACCATACACCACATGACAAAATTTTACACTTGTCCAAATTGAAAGCATTTGCAGATGACAAATTAGATATGGCTCATATGGTGAGATTTGTCTGTAAAGGAACCGAAAACATTGTAGGAAAGAAGAAAATGCTGGTTACCAGCATTTTCTCCTTTTCCCACAATTTTTTTTCAAAAGGCCTCTTTCTCGGGGTCATTAAAACTCGGGATAGTGTAGTAAAGGGTTAATGAACCCTGTCATACAATCCCAACTAATGCCAATGCTCTACAAAATATATTTTCAGAATTAACAAGAAAATTTTGCAGGGTATGGATAAATACCCATACACTCTACAACAGAGAGGTGAATGAGACAGAAATACCCAAATATGTCATTTCCATTTTGTACCTTCTAGAAACAAGAGATGGATTAAAATTTTGAACTCTCGAAAATCAACAAGAGTAGTGTATTCAATATTTCTGAATGCACCCAAGCTTCTTTTCAAAATGAAACAATATAAAAGCTTTATTATGAAGGGTATGAAAAGCTATTAATCATAATTCTCTACAAGACAAAATTACAAAAGCATAATCCATGGTTAGAGAAATGGAAAGAAATGAAACATAATACAGCATATGGTATAACTTTGATTAATTTCATCAAGCTTAATGCCACTTTTTATACTGATTACATGTACATGTACATAATGTACAGAAGGGATAAAAAAACACAAGGTAAACTTTGCAAATGATTTTAACTTATCAAATGGTATACAGTACACAACATACAGAACTAAAACAATAACCCTTTCAAAACATAACAAAAGAAACACAAACCCTCATAAATCATAATAGTTAACATCAACAGAAACAAGTGACTTGCAGTATCAACTTTAACCCTTAAAGCACCTTTCACGACTATAGTTGCCTTTGCAACCAATTTAGATCAAGATCAGGCTGCACAAAACATGCAGCCTAATCTTTGATCTACACTGTCCGCTTTGCTGAAACACTGTAAACAAAAGCTACCATGAAATTGCAATTATTCGAGTTGTATTTCTAGGATGAAAATGTCTGATAGGTTTTTTCGGCGCTCTAAGGGTTAATATGCTTGTTTCCTTGACTGGTTCAACTATTATTTGACAAGATTCCTGCTTTTAAAATATCCTGACAGATAATGTTAACTACATTTGCAAAAATGTTCAACAGACTCTTTTGTCAATTAGCAATCTGCTTCACATTTTTGCCACTTGTTTCTAAACTAAATAGAACAAGATTGCGTTTTGCTTTCATCTGATAATATGTAATCAGTCTCTCCTCAATGGTGTTTGTACTATGAGAGAGCAAAGATCATATGGACAACATAACAGTCCATGACATAAACAAGACAAAAAAGTACTTCAATTCCCTTTTAAATATGCACAAAAGCGTCCAAAAACCAAACTCTCAACTTTGTTATTAACAAACATGTAAAACATTTATAACTTTGTTGAAAATCAAACATCCTACCGAAAGGCATCCCCTCTGTAAACAGTATGGATAAACAAAATCTAAATACATTTGGAGTGAAAAACCAACTGCTTGGTATCCACAGTATTTCTTCTTAAGAATTTCTTATTTCTAAAATTGAAGTTAGTGTGGTAAGTTACTAACAAATTCAACCTACCGGCTGCTGAAGACAATTGCACTCTCACAGGAAATATAAATGAACTATGCTCTGGCAAGAAGGGGTTTAATGCATCTCCATGATACACAATACGAAGACAGTCCCTACATAGCCATGGATCCATAAATTCCATTTTGAATAATAGCCCACTAAATCATGAGGTACACTGGTCCTTTGACATGTAGAAATTTGACCGGTAACAAAATGTTTCAACCCAGGTCAGCCTGTGCAGACAGCACAGGCTGACCTGGGTCAATACTTTTTGTGAATGCATTCAGCTTCCTTTTCACAGAGCATGGCTCAAATCAAATTCATGTTGCAAAGAAAGTGTGCAGTCTGATCATTAATCTACACTGATATTTCATGAGATTTTCTGACTTGGGTTGGTACTTTTTTGGTCAACTTTATTATCACAGATTGAAAATTGCTATAAGGTTGTTACTTAATCACAATTTGACCTTTTTTAACACCTAAAAATACCAGGAAACATTTCTAAATGTAAAAGTCATTAATTCAGTATTTCAAAGAGAAACAACATATGATCAGTGATCTTTAACAGAGTTTAAATTTTCAGGGGTCTAATACCTATATATCATAAACTTTAATAATTCTGAGCTAATTCTAAGAGCATCAGTTTGGAGAAGAACAAACTGCAATCATTAAAGTAGCAAAATTAAGACCCTTTACCAAACAACAAAGTTTGACACTTGTCCAAATTGAAAGCATTTGTAGACAACAAATTACATACGGCTCCTATGGTAGAAGTTGTCTCTAAAAGGGTAGAAAACATTGTGGGAAAAGGAGAAAATGCTAGTTACCAGCATTTTCTCCTTTTCCCACAATGTTTTCAAAAGGCTCCTTTTCTCAGGGTCATTAAAGCTCAGGATTATGTGGTAAAGGGTTAATCAGTAATCATGTTGGTCTGTTTACATCAATACATCACTAATATCACTTTTTATGTCCATTGTGCCCCAAGGAATGTTTCCAAGAGTTGTGGGAAAAAGGGAAAATACTGGGAACCACTATTTCCTCCTTTTCCCATGATGTTTCCTACCATTTCAAAGCCAAATCCCATCATTTGAGCCACAATTAAATTGTCAATTGCAAATGCTTTCAGTTGGTTGATTCTAAAATATTGTTATCAGGGTCTGTACCTACCAACTATTCTTAAGAATGTTCTTAGTCTTATTTTCCAAGATCTTCTAAATTCAAAAGTAACACAACTTCTGATTGGCTAAACCATTTGGTTTAGCTAATCAGAAGTGTTACTTTCAAATGTAGAAAATCCCAGTTATAAAGACTAAGAATATTCCTAAGAATGGTTGGTGAGTACGGATCCTGGTAAGAAATTAAAGGAAGTGACCTACTTTGTTTCCTCTTCCTCTCTCTGCCTCTTCAGTTCCTCTTCCTGAATACGTTGATTAATTTTGGCATCAATTGCTTCTTTGTTCATGTGATACCATCTCTTCATGAGGAACTTCGAAGTGTCCCCGCCATCTTTAAGCACAATCACATCATCAGGCATGAAGTTCCTTTCAATACACAAGTTCCACTGATCTCTTGAACTTGGGAAGTTATCCAGAATCCATCCTCCATGACTGTAACACACAAGCAAAATGGATTTCCAGAGAAATATCAATTATTTTTATATGTGATAATCTAAATTTGTGAGTTGACCCTTTACAAATAATCTTGTGTTAAAATAACCCTGAGGAAGAAGCTTTTGAAAAAATTGTGGAAACAGACAAAAATACTGGTAGCAAGCATTCTTTTCTTTTCCTACAATGCTTTCTGTCCTTAAACAGACAGATATTGCCATTTAAGCCACAAATCTTTAGCTGTCTGCAAAATGCTTTCAATCTTAACTAGTCTAAAATTTGTCATCTGGTAAAGAGTAAAGGAAAGACAACATAGAGTCGATCTTCTGCATGGCAAAGGACCATTCTACCATCAGATCCAATCAATTGTTGTACAAAATGGATTTTAATGGATCAATCATTATGTGATGACTTGCTTGGTGCCATGCATCACAGAAATGCATTATCTGCCTTTTGCCACGGCATTGCTCATTTATGTACCAAACATTTATTCATGCTTATCTTCCATAATTATTTCACATAGGTGTTTCCAAGGTTGTATGCAGCAATACTGCCTCAAAGGTGGAGAGTTCATGTACTTACATAGGGCCATCTGGTTTGGTTTCTCTCATTTGTTTTTCTGCGTCCTTTATAGCTTCCTCCAGGATTTCTAGACAGATTTCTGGTGTTAGAGTTATTGTACTACTCTCAGCATCTTTCACAGCTTTGTCAACAATCGCTTTCACATCCTCATGATTTTCATCTACATCCGGTATGACTGGCTCTTTGACAGTTCTCTCTGAATCCGGGGCTGTATGAAAGGAAGAGAAAGTACAGTTAGAAACATGATCAGCCAAAACCTTGCACATGAGCCATGCTGGCAAAAGGGGGCTTAATGCATCTCTGTGATCCATTATACCAAGCAGGTCATCACATAGCTATGGATCCATAAAATCCATTTAGTCTAATAATTGTCTGAATCATGAGGTAGACTGGTCCTTTGACATGCAGAAAATTGACCAATAGCAAAAATTTCAGCCAAGGTCAGCCTGCATGGACTGTTCAGGCTGACCTGAGTTGATGCTTTAGGCAGATGCATAAAGACCCTTTTTACAGAGCATGGCTCAAATGTAATATGTTATCAGTTAGCAACTTACTACATAAAAATTAATTTCCTTTTTGTGGAGACAGGAGACATCTTTTGAAAACAGTAGGAAAAGGAGCAATTGTGCACTAAAAGTGATCACTTCTTGCCTATAATGTTTTCAACATCATTTAAAATATATTATTCCTTTCCCTTAAACAGATTGGTTTTGTGTCACTTGTGCCCATTTCTTGGTGGGTCTAAAATCACTATTTACTGTTGTTAGGGTGTACCAGAAACCCTAATTTAGCAGTAGATATATAATTCTTTCCAACCGTTTGTCTTTCACTTCAAGTATGTATTACATCTTGGTGTAAATTGTAATAACAACATGCTTATTTACAAAGAGGCAAATGGAGTAGGTGACAGAACAGCAGACAAAAAAAGAGTGCACCTTTCTCATTTTACCAGAATCACAGACTTTTACATGTTCCTTGAAACTAGAAACCTGTTAGCAACGTTTCAAAGTAGATACATTAATTTCATATGCTAAAAAAGTCAACCTGATAATCAAAATGCAGTCTGAAAGACCCACATTCATGCACAATTAACCTTTAACCACGCAATCATGTATTTTGATGACTTTCAATGAATAGGATTTTGAAAACATTTTTGGAACAGGAGAAATGCTGGTAACAAGCATTTTCTCCTTTTCCCACAATGTTTTATACCCTATCAAAGACAGAAATCATCATTTTAGCAACATTTCATTTGTGGTCTGCATATGCTTTGAATTTGCTCCAGTCCAAAATATTGTTGTCTGGTGTAGAGTTCATAAAACAAACATGTAAACAGCAACTTGAAACAACATGAACAATGAAAAGACTATAAATTCTGCTTCACTTCATCTCTGTTTTGTTCCCCCAGAACAGTAGGTCCAAAATAAAACATGCTCTATTTGACTCTAATTTGTTGTCTGCCAATGCTTACCAAACAATTCTGTTCTTCAACAACCATAAGGAATAAAGCTTGTAAACTCTTGTAAGAAAAACAAGAAAATGTTGGTAACTAGTATTTTATACTTTTACCACAATGTTTTCTATCCTTTCACAGACAAATCTAAACATTTGAGCCACTTCTGTCCCATACAATTTTTAATGACAGGTTCTACAAATATTAGACTAAGGCTTCTCGGAAATAACAAGAATTATCAGACCATTAATGCTTCTGCTCCTGCAGATATTTTCTTTTGTCTTGTTGCAGACCACTTTTGAAATCATTTTGGCAAAAGGAGAAATTGTTTGTTGGGAGCAGCAAAACAACTGTGCAAAACCAAACCAACAAAGAATGTTATAAATCATTATCTAAATGCACTGTTCAGAATTTCTTGGGACACAATACTTTTTTTTGCAAATACTGGTTCAGAAAGGGGCATAAAACGTTTTGAGAAAATATCATCTGTTATCAAGTATCAACATTAGCAAAGACAAAAGAACACCTCTGCAAAACAAGTAACCTCAATCGAAGGTGCAAATTTGGATAAAGAGTATAGCATGTCAGTGGTGTAAAGGCCGTGTTGTCAATTACTGAACAAATATAATATTGTCATCCCTTCTCTACAGAGCTTATGAAGACAATAAGAGAAAAGGAGCAATGTCTTGTAACATGAAGATGATTCCTTTTCCTCTAATGTTTCCCATGGAATCCAAGACAAATATTTTCTTTGTCGTCACATTTTTCTCCTTTATGGGACTTGCACTGTTTTCTATTAGCCATGGGGCTTTACAGTAATGGAGTAAAATTTTGCACATTAGTATACTTTGCTATAATTTAATCCATTATATATTCATTTAACTTTTTTTCCCCTGACAGTGTTGGTGCAAAACATTGTTAGTCATTCAACTGTAAATTCTCATATGTGTGTGTCTAAATTTTAACTGCTCAGGACTTTCATTTCAATAACAAATTATAAGAGTTTACACAAAGAAAAATTTAGTTGAATAGCTGTTGACAATCCAAGTCTCTGTAGCACTTAATTTATAACAAATGTATACAAAACTGGTATCAAACAAAAACATGTGCACAAAACTGTCTGTGTTTATTGTTGCACACATATTCTGCGCCAAAATGAAAACATTATTGATTAAGAACAATTGTCCCAACAGTAACTTTTTCTGTCTTTTCAGTGCATCATAATGATATTGTCTAAGAGAATGGCTTAAAAAGGTGAGGTTAGTGTAAGCATGAGAAATATCACAGCAAAAACACCTTGGCCCGACACCACAGATTCATCTGTTTTGTCTTGTGCATCATCCCCACTTGGAGCAACTTGTGCCTCCCCTTCCTTCTTCTCCTCTCCTTCCTCATCCTTCTTAGCCTCTCCCTCTTCCTCAGTTTTGGAGGCATCAGACTCTTTTTGTGTCTCTATATGAGTAGTATCACAGGTTAAGTAGTTACATAGTACAGTAAGTGAAACATGTAACAAACACAGAGCTCCAGATAAAAGGGAGTGATAGTATTCTTAATCAATTATTTCTCTTCCAAACTCTATGTTGTGGGTACTCATTAGAATCGTCTCAATGAGTACCCATACCATAGGGTTTAGTAGAGAGTGATTAATATTTTCAATTTTGAAATCAAAATCACTCCCTCTATCTGGAGCTCTGAAACAGACAGAAATATACAAAGAGATTTTCCTTATCACTGAACATAATTAAACTTGTGTACATTGATCTAGTTTGAAAAAAAAGTTTCCTTTTTGTCTGCAAGTATCCAATTGAAGCATTAGAAATTTATGAAGCTCATTTCTGTCCTTCCATCAGTTGTAAGGGATTTTAAGTATTCCTTTGTAATTAAAAGAAGTAATTTATTTAAGATGAAGGAAAAATGATAAATATTTCTCTTTAATTCATAGTTCTGTAACTTACATTTTAGTATAAGTTTAAACCTTTGAAAAAGTGAATAAATTCTAGCAACATCTTATACTAAAATATCATATTTTCCAATCTTTTTCATCTTTAATGGTATTAAATCACACTAGAAAAACATCCTCCTCTATTACAGACATAATACATTTTGATTATAAAAAAAAAAAGGAAGAAAAATATCCATTGCAACAAAATCTAAGATTCATTGATGAAATTCAATACTAATAGAACCATTTAAAAAAAATTTCATACACACAGAATTTATGCTCATTTTCAGAAAATAAATTATGGTGAAACACTATAGTGTGTCACCTGGCAAGCGAGAAACCATTTTAATTTTACATAGAGCAGGTATAAAATGACACATAAATCAAAAATAAATCATATAAATGACATATTAGTAAAATACTAAGATACAAATATTCTGAACCATTCCATGTTAGCATATTCAACTTTTCTTTACATAGAAGTGACACAATATTGGCATTTAACCCTTTCCCAAACAAGCCCTGGTTTTCAGGTGTCTGCAGTACAAGTCTTTTGAAAACACTGTGGGAAAAGGATAAATTGCTCGTAACGAGCAATTTCTCCTTTTCCCACAGTGTTTTCTACCCGTTTAGAGACCTTTCTGCCATTTTCATCAAATTTAAAATTGACTCTGTAAACTCTTTCAATTTGGACCAGTCCAAAATTTGTCGTTTAGGAAAGGGTTAAGTAATCTATTATGTAAAGTACTGAGTAGCAAAACAATAGTATACCTTGTCATACAATATGTACCATTCATTTTACTCTTTTAGCCCTGGATTTGAGTACAGGGGGTCGCTTGTGCGAACCCCCATCACGGCAAATTTCTTTCCGAGGATTAATGATAGTCATTGCTACAGGATTAATTTCTCTCTCACCAATGATCAGCATTCAACAATGATTATATGGGAAAATGGCTAGTGGCTTGGGAAGAATGCTTTGTGAAGTACTGGTTAAATGAAACTACAGGAAAGCATGGATAGTTTCACTGGCTGATGCAATATAACTGAAATAATGTTGAAAATGGTGTTAAACACTGTACAATCAATCAATCAATTATATTCAAAACTCTTTCAGCAACAACTATAAAAACTCAACCACTTTTCAAGTCTGAAAATACAGTCCATCGAAACTCGAGAAAGATTTCTATCATATAAGCTTGACTAAAGTAGTTGATGGTACAGATCCAAGATTAGACTGCGTGTTCTGTGTGGTCTGCAAAAGCCCTTGTTTTCCCTTATCACACTGGATGAATTGAATGTTATTCAACAGATGTGAGCAAGTAATATTCAAAAGCAAATGAGCAATGCTTTGCAAAGAGGGTTTAACCCTTTACCAGATGACAAAATTTTAGTCTTGTCCAAATTGAAAGCATTTGCAGACGACAATTTCAATGTGGCTCAAATGATGCAATTTTTCTTTGATAGGGTAGAAAGTATTGTAAGAAAAGGAGAAAATGCTGGTTACCAGCATTTTCTCCTTTTCCTACAATGTTTTCTAAAGGCTTCTTTCCCAGGGGAAACTACAAAGTTTTCAAAAGCCTTCTCTGTTACGGTTGTTAAAACTCGGGATTGTGAGGTAAAGGGTAAATGGTGATGAATATCCAGAAAGGGGTTTTAGGATGAAAAATAAAGTATGTCTTTCAAGAAGTATGTGGTGCTTGAATTTATTACAAGGGCTACATAATACACATCATGTACTATCATAGCCTAATTTTCCATTACAGTCCTAGCTAATACTTTCAGTAACCCATACGTATAGTATATAAGTAAAGATTTAATTATGTCAAGCTCATACCAAATGCTTGCCAAACGTCAACCAAATAATAATTGCATTAAATGTCACTAACATCCACATTGAATAATTTTACTTTTTTGTTTAAAAAAAAAATACTTAAAGTTTATGTAAAGTTTTCAAAAACATGAATTTGTGATGAGAGAAAGTGTTTTAATCTTACATGTATCTGACATTTTCATTTTCACTTTCAGAAAGTATTACAGTATAATCATGTTAGCTATTAGAATTTCCAGACTGAAGCATTTGTGGAAAAATATCTTTCTTTTTAACTCTTTACCACACAATCCTGAGTTTTAACCACCCAAAGAGAAAAGCCTTTTGAAAACATTGTCAGAAAAAGTGAAAATGCTGGTAAGCAGCATTTTCTCATTCTCCCACAATGTTTTCTACCCTATCAAAAACAGAAATCATCATCTGACCTACCTTTAATTTATTGTTTACAAATGTTTTCAACCTCATTGAGTACAAATTTAGTTGTTTGGTCAAGAGTTAAAAGTGCTAAAGAGTCTTACACAAAATTTCCAACTAAAAACTTGATATGAATAATTCAAAACAGATTTGCTGGCATTACCTACATAAAATACTTATTTTTCAGGAAAGAAATGATTAAATATTGTTGAGTCTACTACCAAGAAATCTCTAAAATATTTTTTCACTTTCATGTATTCCCTGTGATTTTTTTATATCACAATATAATATGCAAAAGTCAAATTACTGCAACTAAAGGTATGAGCTATTAACAACTGATAAAATAATGTGCAAAAGCTGTAAATATAGTGCTAAAAATACAGTGAAACCTTGATTCTACTAACATGTAAAAAAATTGAACATAGACCTGGATTGTTAAAAAAAAATTGTAGGAACAGTCAGTCTTGTTGCCATTAAACTAGCAAGCAGAACTGTGACACATTTTTTTTTTCTCCAAGGAAAAAATGTCATACACTTTTATATGACAACCAAACTAACCTGCTGATCACACATGTAGATATGCTAATCCTGTTTTTCCCCAAAAGGAGTCAAATCTATTAATCAGTAGGCTGCTGCCCCCCCCCCCCCTCACACACACACAAAAAATAACTAGCAACATATGGGATTTACTATTGGTTTGAAAATTTCATTTAAGTTATACAGCAGGTTAAGAGTTAACTTTTAACTATATAAAAATAATGTGTTGGGATCATCGTTATAAAACTAAGGTTCATACTTCACCAAGTCTGTGCAAAAACTTAAAGTTTTATCAATAAGGTTCAGAATTCAAGACTCACATTATAAGAAGAGACAAAAAAAAACTCCACTGAAAGAAGTAATTGAGCCATGCTCTGTGAAAAGGGGGCTTAATGCATCTGCAAAAGGTATCAATCCAGGGTCTGTATTCACTAACCAATCTTATGAACGTTCTTAGTCTTTATCTCCAAGATTTTCTAAATTTGAAAGTTACACAGCTTCTGGTTTGCTAAACCATTTGGTTTAGCCAACCAGTAGCTGTGTTACTTTCAAATTTAGAAAATCTTGTAGATAAAGACTAAGAATATTCATGAGAATGGTAGGTGAATATGAATCCTGGTCAGCCTGTGCAGTATGCCACAGATCCCAAATTATGTGATGTTTTGCTTGGTATGATGCATCACAGAGATGCATTAAGCCCCAATATGCCAGAGCATGGCTCAATTGTATTGATGTATTAAGTTACATTAATTTTGAGCATGACAAAAGTGCTAGAAGAACATGCCATTGTAATTCTTACCATTCTATTGGTCCCTCTTACATGTGCATTCAAACTGTCAAGGTTTCACTGTGTACAGTGCAAAATAAGGTAAAGAAATAGGTGACTAGAAAATATTAGGTAGGAGAGTGAGTAACAAGATATATAATAATAGGAGGATTTGTGATGAAAGGTGATTATAGAGTACATCCAGTTATGATAATACAGTGAAATATACCATCCTAGCCAACCCTCCTCACCTGCAGGTTTAGATTCACCCTCTTTCTCTGAGGAAGTTTCTCCTTCCTCTTCCTCTTCCTCACCTTGATTCTCTTCCTCCTCCTGCTCAGCTCTTAAAGCTGTGAGTGCAAAATTCAACATTTTGACATGATCTAATCTTTTATAGAAAATCCATTTTTGAAAAATAAGGGCCAATTATATTTACTGCATTTGATTAATTTTGCATAATGGGTAACTCATTGTTATATGGCTGATCAACAAAACATGGTACAAAGGGCATCAATGAGAAGCATTTGGAGGAAAAGTAATACCTTTTCCTGAAATGAATGAAAAACAATGACGGAAAAGAAGCAAAAGCTTGTTACAAGCTATTGCTCCTATTCCACCTGTGTCTTCAAAAGCTGTTGAATGTTTGCTCTTAAAAAATCCCATTTGCTTGTTATGGTGACATACTTCTGCCACAAGTTATGAGATGACTATTGGGATAATTCTAGAAAACTACCAAGATAAATAAAAGTTTCCTGGAAATTTCATCTAGACAGTGAAAAATTTTCTGAAAAAAAAAATATCATGATAAAGTGGTTATTTAAAAAGTTTTACATTGATCTGTAAATAATTTAACGCAAAATTTTTCATTCATGCACGAAGCTGACACTTGAGATAAAATCAAGGGGATAGTTCTACCTGCTTCTCAATATATATAAATAGAATGTTCACTATTTGGATGAACTGGGTAGTTTTTGACTGTACAAGATGGCAAAGATGTTCCAAAACAGTATCTTTTTATAGACACCGGGAATGTCAGATGTGGACACAAACGCAAAAAAAATGTGATAAAAGTGAGAATTATCACGATATTTTTATCGTGAAACTTTTTATTATATAGATAATATTTCCGGGAAAAGTTGTTTTATCGCGATAGTTTTCTTAAATTATTGCAACAGTTATCTTGTATGCCATGGCAGATATATGCCACCATAGTTGTGTATTGTAATAGTGCTAACTATGTTCTAAATTCTAGGGAGAAAATAAAGTGTAAGCAAGCTTCAAGGGCTCATAATGGTGAAATTCTGTAGAAAAAGTCAGCCGGTAGAAGGACGTTAAATCACAAACCATTCTAAACAGCAATCTCCATTGAGATAAATAGAGAAATTCTTGTCCAAAGAAAAGTCATAGTGCACTTAAACATAGTTTTAGTATAGATAGAGGCATTTCTAAAGAGTACAACAATATGGCTTTCACAACAAAACTTCACATCTTAACCATAAGCTACAAGAATACCAGTGTTTATCACACCTCTTTTAATGATTTTCAAATGTTAACTTCTGATAGGCTTAGACTTTTCAGAAGATAAGCATTTTAACTACAAAATCAGAATTAGATTCAGATTGATTTGTGAACACAAGAAAATTCATGAAAGTTGCAGCTAGTGACACTAAATCTTAACACTTAGAATGCTTTAAACAACTTTATAATTTGTTTATGTAGAAAGTGTAGATCAAAACTAGACTGCCTTTTGTGAAAAGTGTACAAGTATATTGAGATTATATTGCATAGAACATGCAGTCTAGCTTTGAATCGACACTGTTTTTATCTAATGAAATATTCTGACAAAAAAAAAAGAAATGATTAAAATGCTTTGGTCTGTTTCACTGATTAACTCTTTACCAAACACACACACACAAAAAAAAAATAGTTAAGTCAAAATTGAGACCATTTGAAGACAATTCAATAAATATTGCTAAAAAAGATGGAAATTGGCTTTAACTCTTTACCACACAATCCCGACTTTTAACGACCCTGAAAGAGAAGGCTTTTGAAAACATTGTGGAAAAAGGAGAAAATACTGGTAACCAGCATTTTCTCCTTTTCCCACAATGTTTTCTACCCTATCAAAGACAATTTACATCATTTAATTCACACTGAAATTGTTGTCTGTAAATGCTTTCAGTTTGGATCAGTCTACATTTTTTTCGTTTGGTAAAGAGTTAAAAGGTTAGAAAACATTGTGGGAAAGGGAGAAAATGCTGGCTACCAGCATTTTCTCCTTTTTACACAAAAGTTTTTAAAAGCTTTTTCCTCAGCATCATTATAACATAGGACTGTTTGGTAAAGAGTTAACCCTTTACCACACAATCCCGTGTTTTAATGACCCTGAAAAAGAGGCGTTTTGAAAACATTGTGGGGAAAGGAGAAAATGCTGGTAACCAGCATTTTCTCCTTTTCCCACAATGTTTTCTATCCTTTCGAAAACAAATTTTAATTTTTAAGTCACATTTATTTTTCGTCTGCAGATGCTTTGACTTTGGACCAGTCCAAAATTTTGTCCTTTGGTAAAGAGTTAAGAAAGTCCATTTCATCACCTTAGCACTATAGGTGTTAAGTGCACAATGTCTACTACTATCATCACTACCTATACAATGTGACAAAATTGAACCAAAATTTTGTGACTGATATGAAACTAATATGACTAAGATTCTTGCTAATGCTCCACAAAAAGAATTGTTTTGTACTTAAAGAAATAGAGTTCACAGGATGAGGATATATTAAATAAGAAGATCTTAATCTTGTGAAAAAAAGACAATATTGTTAACTTGATGTAAAAATAGTTCTGAATCAATTTTGCTTGTTTTTTTTTTTTTTAATCCAACTGCTAATTTACACTGTATTTTCATTATTTCTTTTACTCATTAACAACTGAAATACTGCAACAAATTTCCAGCCAAGACATGTATGGATAAGCTTCATGAATTAACCTTTTAATGAATCTTTTCTTGCTAAAAAAATAACAACCCTGAAGAATAAAGCTTTTGTGAACAATCTTGGAAGACAGGAAAATGCTGGTAACCAGTATTTTCTCTTCTTCCCACCATGTTTTCTGTTTCAAAGACAAATTCTTTCATTTAAGGCACATTTTGATGTTGACTGCATTTCCTTTGAATTTGGACTAGTCAAGGACTAGTCAAACATTCTGTTGTCTGGTACAGGGTTAAAAGTTTAAATACATGAAATTAGGTGATACCACCAAGACAAGAGGTTTCCTTTCATTTGTTTCTTTTACCAAACAATCCAATTATCCCATTATCCTTCATCTCTCTTCTTCTCTACCCTTGGCAAACATTGTGAGAAAAAAGAAAATGCTGACTATTACAATTTTTCTGTCCTAAAAGACAGATCTCCTCGAATCATTGAATTAATTGATTGAATGGTGTTTTATGATCCTTTCATCATTATTTCAGTCACATCGCAGCGACAGCTGTATTTCCTGGTTTTCATCAGTACTAGGCTAGGCTCTGAGGTGTCTTGCCCAAAGACACTCCCACAAAAAACCCAGTGGATCCAGGGAGGCTCAAACCTAGGCCCTCCAGTCATGGGTCCTACACTCTACCACTGACTCACACAGGACCCCTCATTTGAACTAAATTTAATTTCTCATTCGCAAATACTGTAAGTGTGGACAAGTCTAAACTTTTGTTGTCTAGTAACCATCCTGGAAATACTTAAAAGTAAAATAAAATACATTTGTTCAAAAGTCTTTTTTAAGGATATCATCAAAGTAAAGTCCAGTAGCAAATCTATGGATAAAAAGGAAAAGAAAACACAAGGTGAAGGTTTCTCAACAAAAGAGGTGAGGTTGCATAAAAATGTACCTTCTCTTTCAGCTGCCTCCCTCTCTGCTTGCTCTCTAGCTGCAGCTAAATATGTTACAAGGTTACATCATTATTAAGCTATTTCCTTACATTGAAAGTTTTGGAAAGCAAAACATCTATAGTGAAACATCTACAAAAGCCATAACTAGTACCTTGTATTCTAACAGTATACACAGAAAGGACACTAAGGCAAACATAATTATGAATTGCTTGATTTGACCAATTTTTCCATTTGCGACAAAGTTAAAAAGTATGGGTAAAAAGTTATCACAAATTATATACTTTATATTATATGTTTGACTCTTGAGGTTAAATCAAATGAACATTCCATGTAGTATCTAATACATGTAGCAACATGCTCAAGTAATACAATTTTGCAGCCTTTTTTGCTGGAAAGAATATCACCACAATGGACAGTGTAGACCCCAGATCCCACACAGCATATTCTGTGAAGTCTATCTTGATCTACATTGTCTGTGACACTGCACTGAGTCAAGCTTAGCAGCTTAAGGGTTTAAACGAAGCAGGGTGAATAAAGTGAACATTTTCAGTCTAATATATTATAAAAACATGCAGTAATCTGAAGACTACTTTTTTCCCCCTAAATATTACACAAAACAGTAGGCCTAAGAAAAGGCAAGACATTCTGTTAAGTCTTAATCTTGGATTTTAGCAGACTGTAAAAGTAACTGTATTTGTGACAGGCTACTTATAGGTAAATTTATAGAAAATTCTAGAAAAAAGCAACACCACTAATCATGTATGGTTACATACATGTTCCACTAAATTATGAGTATAACCTAGTATCATATATAAGCTCATAAATGTGATTCTAGCCAACAATGATGGACTTAGCCCAGTTTAAAAGAAACTTTTAACTAATTAAACCTCAAAAAGTATGGCCCTAAACATTAGTACAAAATGAGCATGAAATAAATCATTACATAATCTAATGTAGTTATATATTTAAGCACTATGGTTATCTTTAGGAAAAACTGTCTATATACACAAGTTTTTATAATATATATATACAGTATATAATAGGCATGATTTCAAAATCTTCATAAAAATCTACCGTATAACAAAACTTCAAATTCAGTTCAATGCCAGCTGTGTAATAGTAGAAAAGACGAAGAAAAAAAAAAATCACTTGTATTTATTTCTGCATGGTTTGAATGCATAATTTTTGAAAACAAACATATGTAAAACTTTAAAAAATCTGCACTAGCAGTATTGATTCATAACAAGTGTCCTCAGAATCTTGACTTATTTTAACATAGTCTAGCTTCCAATGAAAATATACTCTCTCCAGGTCAATAGCCATGTTTGAAGCAAAGATTTGCACTAACATCATAGGATTTAGTATAACATGCTATACTTTCAAGTTCTTTGCACCAACTAAACTTCATTAACAAAACACCAACAAGAACAAAAACAATCAACATATATTGCAGTAAACACATAAACATTCCATGGTAGCATGGCATTAAGCTCCCCTTAAGACTTAAGACTATTTTTGTCATTTATTTGAAACCTTTGTGTTTCAAACATGAAGATCATTTAACTGAATAAGAAGATACAAATAATTAAAGTTTTAAATTTCAAAATCTAAAGATAACTTTTCACAAAATTGTCTTGTATTTAAGTACACGTAGCACAATATGATACGGAGATAAAGCTATGAAAAGGAGTATCCTTAATTTTCTTTGATCACCAAGTGACAAAAGAACAATGTATGAGGTGCTAAATTAATTTCAGTACCACCTCCAGATCATCTTGCTTCTCTGGTAAATATCAATATTCATTGATATATGTAAATAAGTACTTTTTATATTAACCTACCTTCAGCAGCTTCTTTTGCCGCTTGCTCTGCTTCCATTTGTTCCTTTAGTTTAGTTTTAACTTGGGTAATGGCAGCTTCAGTAGAATCTTTTCTTGCTTGTTCCACAGCTTTTTTTCTTTCTATTTCCAGGCGAGGTTGTATCAATTTTGTCATGTCTAGAACCTATACAAAACAGACAAGTTTCTTGATCACAAACACTATTATTTGATAACGTATTTAACCCTTTCCCAAACAAGCCCTGGTTTTCACGTGTCTGCAGTACAAGTCTTTTGAAAACACTGTGGGAAAAGGAGAAATTGCTCGTAACGAGCAATTTCTCCATTTCCCACAGTGTTTTCTACCCTTTTTGAGAACTTTCTGCCATTTTCATCAAATTTAAAATTGTCGACTGCAAACTCTTTGAATTTGGACAAGTCCAAAATCTGTCGTTTGGGAAAGGGTTCAAAAAGAATATTTATTCTCACAATGAAATATTTTAATGTTATCTATGATAAAAGAAAGAGATAAAATAGACCATCCTAATTTCGTACACAGTTTCTGAAATTCAGCACACAAATCACAAGAAATGGCTTTAAAATTAAAGTTGATTTTTTACATCTAATATGTGCTAGTTTGGAGGTTTGTCTTAAAACTCTGGACTATGGTGAATTGAAGTAAAAAAAAACATCAAATTACCATGCTCAGAAAATGTATTATTATTTCAAACATAAGGTAATTTCACATACAAGCACAAAAATGTCTAAAAATTGCACATTCTAAGCAATTTCCCCAATTATCAAGATATTTTTAAGATGCAAGTTGTATTTACATAAAAATATACCTTAGCACCATATTTTTGTGCAAGCAGATGACTGAATGTGGTCTTTCCAGAGAAGGGGGCTCCTAGCACTGATATCTTACAAGGTGGGCGGGGTTGTGGTGGCAGTAGATAGGGTCTTGGGTTCTTCAAAAACTTCTCCATAGCTTCAGCACTTGACAGACAGTAGACTTTATCTAGGAAACTAAAAAAAGGAAGAATAAACTTAATGAAAAGACAAATACTTTTAAAATAGTTGCTGTAAAAAGTGTGCTTGTCTGATTATGTACATAATACACCTGACATGTTGTTAAATATAGTGACCAAAACATACTTCAAGTTCTAGTAACTTCCACTATAAACCAAATGCTGTGTATATCTTTTATTTTACCTATTACAGTAAATACAAACCTAACTGCTAGGTCAGGCTTTCCAGGAACAACATTTCCTTCTTGAAGAGCTACAGGACAGTTTCTCAGCCACTTGCTTCTTCGCCATCTGAATCTAGGAGCAACCATCTGTTTTGGAGCAAGTGATCTCATCAATTCATCTGTGTCAATTTCTTCCGGAATCTCCTCCTCCTCTTGGTCCTGGAGACGTTGAGGAACAGCAGCTTGACGAAGAACAAAGCAGTTCAGTCGCTGAAGAATTTGCTGAAAATGAATGTAAAGTTTGAAAGATTATTCCTTTTCTTTTACTGTTTACTACAAAGACTATTTTCAAACATACTGGTAAGTCAAATGAGGCAAAAAGAAAACATTTAACGGAAAAGAAAAAAACCTTTTGAATGAGCTGGAAAATTGTGAGGAAAAAGAGAGGTTATTAACATGTTCTTTTAACCCTTTACCACACAAAGCCAACTTTTAATGACCCATAGGAAGAAACCTTATGAAAACATTGTGGGAAAAGGAGAAAATACTGGTACCCAGCATTTTCTCCTTTCCCAACAATCATTTCTATCCTATCAAAGACAAATTTTCTCATTTGAGTCACATTTTAATTGTCATCTGCAAACACTTTCAATTTGCACAAGTCTACATTTTTCTCGTGTGGTAACGAGTTAAAAAAGGAATCTACTGCAGGAGTCTTAAAAGAAATGGGTTGGGCAGTATTTCTGTTCTATCTTGTTACCTCTAGACACAAACTTGCAGCTGAAAACTTTTAAAATATCCTTATAAAGTGTGGCTAATCAACAATAAGGATTGATACATGTGAAAAACTAGGAGAAAAAGCAAAATCACTTATTTCATGCAATATCAACATTAGGGGCAATGTTTTTTAAGTGTGTGTTATGCTACTAAAATGCACTTGACAACAGAGACCTCTAAAATGATTAAAAAAAAAAAAAAAAACATTACTATTTCAATAGGGAATGACTCCTTTAATCCTGCATGAAGTCAAATCAAAATACATGTACCATACTTTCAAGTATGCTGAATGCTTAAAATTTCACCCATAATATATCACAAAGACAAAAAATAAATGAGAAAGACTATTTTCATCATCATTACTATGAAAAACTTTGTTCGACAAGAAACAAGCAGTTTTTCTTCTACCTTCTATGTTTTCAATTGCTGTCACCTATAGAGGCTTAAGAATTCATTTTTGTACAGTATAGGGTTTATTTTGGGTTAGGTCCAAGTTTCTTACCTTGAACAAAGTTGAAGAGGTCTGGTTGGCATCCATTTCTATCAAGTATTGCTGATCATGGTCTCCCATGTACTCCTACAATGTTTAACAGATGAATATGTTTCAAATATCGTGAACGAAAAACTTCAGTATCACATACAATCATGTGAACTGTGCTCCTAAAAAAGGGGGTCTTTAATGCCTATTAATGATGCATTATACCAAGCAAGCTATCACATAATCATGGATCCATAAAATCCATCATGTCTAACAACTGGCTGATTCATGAGGATTCACTGAATGGTCCTTGAATATGTAGAAAATTTACAAAAAGCGAAGATTTTCAACCCTTGTCAGCCTGCATTGATTGTGCAGGCTGACATGGGTTGATATTTTTTGCAGATGCATTAAATCCCCTTTTCACAGAGCATGGTTCAAGTAATACCTTTAGCACATCAGAACCTGCTGACAAATTTTTTCGTCTTACCACAGACTACCAGTACTTTTGAAAACATTATTATAAAAATTCAAGAGTGGTCTGCTGGAACATAAAAAAAGAAATTGTCTCTATCTAGTAATTTGTAAAATGCTTTTCCAGATGACAAAATTTTAGACTTCTCCAAACTGAAAGGACTTGCAGACCACAAATCATAAATGGTCAAAATTATGAGATGTGTCTTTTAAAGGGTAGAAAATGTGGGAAAAGGATAAAATACTGGTTACCACCATTTTCTCCTTTACCTACAATGTTTTCAAAAGCCTTTTACCTTATGGTCCTTAAAACATGGGATTGTTCGGTAAAAGATTAATTCAGTATTTTCAATTTTGAGGATTTCCAATTTATCACATTTAGTAATTAACTTTTTACCAATTGAAAAAATTCAAGACTGGTCTAACTTGAAAAAGAATTTGCCGATAACAAAATAAATGTGACTTAAAAATTGAAATTTATTCAAGGAAGGATAGAAAACATTGTGAGAAAAGGAGATGGTTACCAACGTTTTCTCCTTTGTCCACAATGTTTTAAAAGCCCTCTTCCATAGGGTAGTCAAACGTTAAGATTGTGTGGTAAAGGGTTAATGGCTTATGACCAGCCTGTTTGACTAATCCATCAACTTATTTGCGAATTTTTAACCTGTTTGACAGTCAAAACTACTTTATAGCTGAAAAAAAAAAACCTACTGCAATACATTATCAATTTTCATGACATAAGCTCTTGTTTTTTAGTTTAATTTACCCATGACAAATTTTCTTGTCTTACTCACATTTGAGATTATTATGCATTGTGTTACATCATAATTATGTGCCATCATTTTATATACCTGGTGCTTCTTTCAGAGAAGTAATTCATATTTTATCTAAGGAAATTACCATGTTTGCAAGTATAGTCTTGCATTATTTTGACTGACACTTTGCAAGGTTTTATTATGTAATAAAAAGAATCTGACATTTCTTGGCTTTTGATATAAAATTCTATTAAACTTGTCTACCAAAATCTTATCAGGGTTTGCCAGAGGCTGGCATTTTTCTAGACTTGTTTAATGAAATTCTATCAACTTATGTAAGATCCTATATATGTTAACTGCACATATAAAAGTTATTTACCTCTAAAATTCTCAGTAAATTCACTTTGTATTTGCGTATGTTCTTCTCAACCATTTCTGGAAGATCTTCTGGTCTTGTGATGATTCGTTCAAGAACTTCTGTTGGCAGTTCAGGTATTATATCTTCATCCTAAAGCAATAAATAATTATTGAAATACAAAATATCTGAATTCTTTATCAAAATAAGATACTATAACATACCTTCTGCTATAATCAATGACAAAATGTCACACTAATAACACCATGAGCATTTGCAGACCACAAATGAAATACAGCTAATTTGATGACATTTATCTAAGGTAGGATGGAAAACATTTGAAGAGAAGGAAGGAGGAAATGCTGGTTGGGATATTTTTTCCTATCTCCATAATGCTTTTTAAGTAAAATACTATTTCTGTGGACAACTAACTGGTTAAAAATATCTTTAAATGCTTTAGGTACTGACTTGTTTTGTTTGTTTCATTGATGCTAAAAGGATAACATAAACACTGACATATGTAGACCAGACTCATCCTGGGTCATAGTTCTGGAACTTCAAATTAGAATTAACTCTTTACCAAACGACAAAATTTCAGACTGGTCCAAATTGAAGGCATTTGCAGATGACAAATGTTGCTCAAAAATTGAAATTTGATTTGGGAAGGGTAGAAAACAATGTGGTTACCAGCATTTTCTCCTTTTCCTACAATGTTTTCAAAAGGCATTATCTTCGGGGTTGTTAAAAGTCGGGATTGTGTGGTAAAGGGTTAAACACAGGATGGTTGGTGAATACTGTACGCCTGACCAAAAAGAATATAACTGCAAATTTTGTGGGAGATGACTTGCAATAAATGTGTGTTAAAAAATTGATAATCAAGACCATACAAAGACTGGATACATGCTAACAAGTGAAGGCACTGTAGCAAGGTAGAAATGGCTTGTAACAAGCTAGATTTCCTTTCGCCAGATTGGTTCACAAAGTCAGCTGCAAGGTAAGCAATAGGTTTTCTGCGGAAGGTGTGAAGCTAAAATAGTCTTTACTGAATGAGCCATGCTCTGTGAAAAGTGGCTTAATGCATCTGCGAAAAATATCGACCCAGGTCAGCCTGTGCAGTTCACGCAGGTTAACCTAGGTTGATACTTTTAGCTATTGGCCAATTTTCTGTGTGTCAAAGGACCAGTCTATCTCATGATACAGTTGGTTGTTAGACAAAATGGATTTTATGGATCCCTAACCATGTGAGATGCACTAAGCCCCCTTTTGCCCTAATCATGGAGATGCATTAAGCCCCCTTTTGCCAGAGCATGATGTAATATGTTTATGTGTCATTCTGGTGATTACAGAGACCTGGGATGTATGAAGTATGTTGTACAAACAAAAATATACAGACTGCGTGCAACAACATTGAATGCTCAATCAGCCAGATTGTGAATGTCATGATCTGACAGTATCCAAGATGCCAGTGGTAAATGCATATGAAGCTAAAAATAACAATATACAGCATCAAACCTTTTTTCTTTGCTTTAGCTTCCTTGTTTTACTTTTTGTCTTGAAAGAGAACAGTGGCTATTTGTTATTGAAATAATCTATATGATATATACATGTATGATGGAATTAACCCTTTCCCAAACAAGCCCTGGTTTTCAAGTGTCTGCAGTGCAAGTCTTTTGAAAACACTGTGGGAAAAGGAGAAATTGCTCGTTAAGAGCAATTTCTCCTTTTTCCACAGTGTTTTCTACCCTTTTTGATAACTTTCTGCCATTTTCATCAAATTTGAAATTGTCGTCTGCAAACTCTTTCAATTTGGACCAGTCCAAAATTTGTCGTTTGGGAAAGGGTTAACAGACAAACTGATTATGGCTAAAATGAAGATATTTTTCTTTGAAAATACAAATTATTTTTAGAAAAGAATAAAATGCTTTTAACCGACATTTTCTCCTTTTCTTACACTGTTTTCAAAGGCCCTCTTCCTCAGGGTTGTTAAAATAAGGGATTCTTTCAGCTAAAATATACATATCCCATAATCTCCCTCGTTTTCAGAGTAATTCAACAACAAGGTGACAATCTGTTATTGTACAGCTGGCCCAAGTATTAGTCACCGGCTGAAAATTACATTTCAAAAGTAGGTAGTAGGTCAAAAGTTGCTCTGTCTTTTGTTTACTTTTTATCTGATTCTATAATTCAATTTTCTGCCAGAGACCAACACTTGGATTGACTTTGCTCTAACAGATTGTCATCTTCACTGTAATTTCCATACTTTTAAATGGTATGACAGAAATTTAAATGTATTTTAACACCCACTTTGTTTACTTTTGGGAGCTATTGGGGCTTTCAGTACTGTGTTTCACAAGAGGGAGAAGAAAAATACCTCATTTGGTGTTTCTTCTTCCTCAGCCTCTTCCTCCTCCTCTTCTTCCTCTTCTCCTTCCCCTTTATCTGTCTGGAGAAGAAAAAAAATATACATTAAATAGTTTTGAGTCAAGCAAAAATTTGGTGTTTTTCCATTTTGTAAAACTCAAGACCATTATCAGATTGCAATGTAGAATACACAATTGTGTATTTTTTTCTGATCCCCTGATTGAAACAGCTTTAAAATTGCAAATATCAGGTCTTTCTTAATGCCAGTCTGAAAATGATGAATTTACTTGTTTGTTGTTGCAATGTTACACCTACTAATGCCTACCATTTTGTGATAAGTAGCACTCTAAGAAAAGCCAAATAAACTGATTTCTTCATAAAATGAATTTAAAGCAGAAAGCTTTGCAAAAAAAAAAATAACATAATGACAATCAGCCTCATTACATTCATTAACCCTTCACCACACAATCCTAAGTTTTAACAACCCTGAAAGAGAAGACCACTGAAACCATAGTGGGAAAAAGAGAGATTTTCTCGTTTTCCCCACAATGTTTTCTACCCAATCAAAGACAGAAATCATCATTTGAGCTACAGTTAATTTGTCGTCTGCAGATGCTTTTAATTTAGTTTAGTCCAAAATTTTGTCATGTCATAAAGAGTTAAGCATATTCAATACATAGAAAACTTGGTGTACATTAGATTCTGATAATGATGACAGAATCCTGGAGGCAGAATAAATGGTTTATACCTCTTTGATAGGCCTGTCTGGATTGTACACATCCTTGGTAAAGATGTTCCCTTTCACAGGATCTACCTTCTGTCCTACCCTTCTCCTCTCTAAATCCTTGTCTGGTATCTATACAGTTCACATAAATGATATGGAAATGAAAATTAGATCCAGGATGAATCAACCTGGCTCCGTATTCACCAACCATTCTTAAGAACGGCTTATTCTCCAAAATTTTCCAAATTTGAAACCATTTGGTTTAGCCAATCAGAAGCTGTGTTACTTTCACATTTGGAAAATCTTGGAGAATAAAACTAAGACGGCTCTTAGGAATGGTTGGTGAATATTGACCCTGTTACAACTTAATTACAACTTTCTGCGTCCCTGCAAATATCAGTTTATAAAATATGCTGAGGGAAAAGTTGCAATTGTGTGTTAAAGGTAGATTCTTCTTTTCCGAAAGCATTTTCTTTTGCAATTAATATAGGTATTTTGCATTTCTTCTAAATGTTTCCCTTTTGTGTCATTTGTACCCATTTTTTGAAATTTGGTGGGCGTACGAGAAGCTTGGAATGTAATATATGATAAATATGATCTATTTTAGCATAACCCTTTACCAACTGCGATTTTCCCCTGTTCCCATATTTTTCCTACCCTTTCCAAGAAGAATCCTATCAATTATGCCATCTTTAAGTTATCATCTGCAAATGCTTTCAATATGGATGAGTCTAAAAGTATATTGTTTGGTAAAGGGTCAGAGATCTGAAAAATATTTTTTGACAAACAGAATGTTGCATACACTTGAATAAACATTAGAAAAGAATGTAGCCACTTGTTTATCATGGAAAAAATAGCTTACCATTTTTCCGATGTTTACCTTGTGTAGACATATTTTGAGACATCTTATAAAGATTGAATATCTATTAAAGGTACAGAAAAAGCTGAAATTTCAGTCTCATCATTTTTGTTTTACTAATCACACTCCTTTCAATAACAAAATCCATGCCTCAGACCTGTCAGCAGGTATTCAATATTGCAAAACAATCAGGCAAAGTACTATAAAAAAAAGTTAACTTATTATCAAACAGCCCCATATAGCTTTCAGCTTGTAAATAGGAGCCATTGCTCTTGAAAAGAAATTTCTCCTTTTCCAACAATGTTTTCTACACCATTTAGAGAAAAATGTTTTGCTTTTCTCCATATACTTCTTCACAGTGTCACTTGTAACTGATGTCAGCATCTAAAAATATCCTGTATAACAAAGGGTTGATAATTTCCCATTAAAACATTTTTACATACCTTCAGATTGATTATAAAGTCTGGTTTAAGTTTCCAGTTTCTTATCAACTCTAGCTGGTCCTTCACAGCTATGTTAGCCTCAGACAGTGTCGGGAAATCATCCAGGACATAACCTGAAAAGTTTCATATACGGTAAACAGTGTTACGCACTTGCAAAACAGTCAGTTTGTAAATAAATCCAGTTGGTATTATCCTCCTTCATTTTTTTTTTTTTTTTTTTAAAGCAATAATTTTATATCATATGCCAAATGAAAGAAAAAAGGGTGCTTTACGGTACTAGCTCTCTAAAGGTATACATTACAGTACACGGCATTATTACATATATTTCTCTTTGCTTTGCTTTCCTTTTTGCATAAATATTTTTCTACTTGCACAGACATGGGCAACCTCTATTAAACATATATATATACACAAATGTGCTATGGTGGCCAATCCCTATACAAATGTACATAAACATACCATGGATGGTAAAAGCTTAATATCATTCAAGTACACAAACATACCATGACCATGTTGAGCAATCTTCAAACACAAGTATTCATACATACCATTGTGGGAGCCTCTATATGCATTTATACAAAAGTATGACACACTGGGGTACTTATGTATATATACACAAACATACCATGGTGGGCAACTTCTGGAGAATTGATTTTGTCCTCTACCATCTTTATAATCATCTCTTCAGATACAGCCTCTCCTTTCAGTAAAATTTCTGTGCATTTCAATCCAAACTCAGTCTGCATTTCAATGTGTTGTTGTAGTATCACAGTAGCTGTAATCAGACACATTACATTTTACTCACTACCTTCAGAAACAAATTTGCAGCAGATGACTTGAATTATAATTACAAGTGAATCTTAATTACTATGAATCAAGATCTGACACATAAACACATGTGAAAAAATTGTGGTAAAAGGATTGCTTGTTACAAACAATTTCTCCTGTTGCTATGGCTATGAGGTTTTCAAAAAAGGTAGGATGCAGGACAAAAGTAGTCACCTGCAAGAGGTGATGAATGAACACATATATCCTTCTATATCTTAAGTTTCTGGTTGATGAGTAATGACTGGCCCAGTGATACATTAATTAATATTGATAAATAATTATCTCTACCAAGCAACAAAGATTTGGACTTTCCAAAATTGAAAACAATTATTTAAATGACTCAAATGAAGTAATTTGTATCTTAAAGAATACAAAACATTCTGAGAAAGGAGAAAGTGTTGGTTACCAGCAATTTCTACTTTTCTCGCAATATTTTCAAAAATCTTTTTTATCAGGGTCCTAACAGTGTGTATTGTCTTGTAAAGAGTTAACAGCACCAAGTTCAGCTTTTATTTGCTTTGTTTACAGTGTAAATCAAGGTTAAGCACTGGATGCTGATGTATTTAGAAGAAGTAAAAAAAAAAAAAGATTTTGGATGACTTTGAAAAAAATTGTATTTTTGAAAAAGCTTACAATGACCATTTGCTCCTATCTATTTTCTATCTCTGAAGATTAATGAAATTTGTCAACCCTGCATGCATTAAAGTGGGGGAAAGAGCCAATACTATATCAATAAGGATCTACTTACGATTGACAAGTTCGCATTTCCATTCCATGGCCAGTTTTGTAGCCAAAGTTGTTTTTCCTGACCCAGGCTTCCCAATAATGATGAAGCATGATGGTTTAGAATGAAGAAACCTCAGCTCAGTCTGAAAAATTCAAAGTCACAAAAATATACAAAAAAAATGTAGGTGTAATGTTTTGGGACTGGGATGAGCATTTTTATGAAAAAAGAGATTAATTTAAGAACTCTCCATATTAATGAAAGTTTCAAACTCTCATAACACTAATATCTTGCAAACAAAGACTGGGTCAAAAGCCCTTTCACATATTTTTAGCTGCAAATTGGAGTTTGAGTGAATAGTTAGCAGAGATCCATATAAGTATCATTATTTTGAAAACATCATTTCCTAACTGAAATCTATGATGTGGGTATTGATAAGAAGTACTTAAACACTACAACTCTAAAGATTACTCCAACTATATGTTTTAGTCAAGAATTAAAAGGATACTATTCTGTTTTCTTTGAATAGTATTTTTTCCTGTTTTCCACAATATTACAGTTAGATCATTGTTATAGGTCACTTGTCCATGTTCTTCCTACATTTTACAGGTACTGGGATAAGCCTATATGTTACACATTGCCACTAGCCACTTCCATACAACCAGGTTTTTTGTTGCTGTAACCCCTTGGATTACAGATCCAACACCTTAATCACTTATTATCCTGTAAACTCTGAAATATCCCTGTTATCTGTAGCTTTGATTTTAGTTAACATTTTAACCCTTACAATGCTAGATTTACAAAATGGACACTTTTCAGTCAGTCGAAAGCCCTAAATTTAGAAAATTAAAATTTTAAAATTTTGCCATAATATGGAGGGGGTAGGAAATCAGACAAACTAGGAAGAACTGAATTAATATTGTGCTCTTCAGAATCTTAACTCTTAAGTATCTAATGTTTTAAGCCTTATTTTCCAAGATACATACCTCATCCTCATTATACGGATCATAATCAATTTTTTTCAGAAGATCAGCCATATCTGTTGTGCCTTGAGAAAGGTCTGTAACACTCACAGCTTCCATGCTTGGTGTTTCCTTTGGAGGATCTTCCTGTAAAACCTGAGCCTCAGGCTCCTGTAGCAGATATAAAATTACTAAGCTATTGTTGATTTTTGACTAGCGAAGCTAGTCTATAGGCATCAAGATTGACCTAGATTCAAAACCCACAGTTGCCAAATACTGCCACACAGAAAATACTTCTTTCTGTTAGAAATCTTAATTCTGTTATACATGACAATTTAGACATAAACCACTAAATCTCTACCTTTCCGATTTGAACATGTCATCTTTCAAAGTAATAAACTGAACAATATGTCATTTATAAGGTACAAGATCTTTGCTTATATGTAAATTGAGTGACCTATGCAAAGCAGAGAATCACTTATTCCTACACAACTTTAACATTATGAATGAATCTATTAATAGATACATGTACCTAGGTTAACTTGTAGCAAATCCCAGCTATATCAACCCCCACTAGACTAGGAACCCTTTTCATTCCTTCAGTCATTCATTATTTAGATCATAGTGTACAGTTGAACTATTATGTTAAACTGTTATTCTATTAACCTTTTACCAAACAATCCCAAGTTTTAACGATACCGGTGAAGGGTCCCTTTGTAAACATTGTGGGAAACGGAGAAAATGCTGGTAACCATCATTTTCTCTTTTCCCACATTGTTTTCTGCCCTTCTGAAATCATGTTTCATCACTTCAGCCACATTTAATTCATGGTCTACAACAGCTTTGAATTTGGACGGATGTAAAATTTTTTGTTTTGTAAGGAGAGTTAAATAGTTAACTACATCTTGTGCTATTAGATATTGACTAATTGACTGCATGGTGTTTAACGCCATTTTCAACATTATTTCAGTGAAATTGCACCTGTCCATGCTTTCCTCAAGTTTCTTTTACCAGCACTACCGTGACTCAATGACCTTTTGCAGACACTGTGTGCACTCCGATCTTGGATCTACATTGTCCGATAAGAGGATAGATTTTCTCCAAAGTGTAACTGTGAAATAGCAGTAGCAGTATTCAGGTGTTTACCATCAGCTTGAAAGTTTCATTTAACATTTTTTATCAGGTAAAACTCCAGGAAAGCAAAGATATGTGCACTGGCCACTGCTACATAACTGAAATAGTGTTGAAAACAGGGTTATTAAACACCAATCAATCAATCAATCAGTCAAACAATCAGTCAATCAAACAATCAAATTCGCTAGTCTGTCAGTACTTTCAGTACTTTTATTAATCAAGTGATAGCAATATTTTTTTATGATCAGGTGAAAAGCTGGCCTGAAATACCTGAGAGGTATTTTCCAAAGTGGACTGAGTGGGCTGCTCTAGAAACTTAGAAGGGTAAGTAGTCTTGTAATGTACCAATGATGTGATGTGATCCAGGTAGCTCAGTGGTTTGAGCACTTGACTTGTAAACTAGAAGTTCTGAGTCAGGCAGTCAATCAGAGACGAATTACGGACGTTTCGTACCATAACCATTTCGTACCAGTCACTTCGTACCATAATTTTACCATTTCATACCATAATTTTTACCATTTCGTACCATAATTTTTCCAATTCGTACCATAGTCATACCATTTCGTACCATGTTTTTTTGAGACCTATGACGAAGTTTCGACTAAGAAAAACTTTCACTATGAAGATATTAGAAGAAGAAGACAAAAAACGCTATTTATTCAAGTTAGATATTTATTCAAGAAGTTATGCACAATAACACTTTTTGATTATCTCCTTTTCCCAAGATGATTTCATCGCAGTTTCTCCAAGAGTCGTTGAAATACGAACTGCTTTTGTAAAGTGTGTAATTCAAGTAAATGAATATTGTGCAAAATGATGTATTTACGAGAAAAAAAATCGTCATATTGACCTTGACGTTTGACCCTGTCCCTGTCGCGGCATCATACAAGGCCAACCTAATTTCAAAACATACCCATAAACAAACATACAAAAAAGAAGACAAAAAGGAAATAGACAATTTACAATCAAGGGTAATCAAACAATTATAATTCTTTGATTAATTGTTCAATTTAATGTGATCAGTTTGTTCCTAACTCTGATTATCCAACTTGCGACAAGCATTACAGACAAACAGACCAAACACCTATCTTCTCAATACTGATTCTTTAAATTGATTTATGATAATATCCCGTAAATAACATAAGGTCCAAAGCATTGGTCTATACCAAGTAAATATATTAAATACCACTTTTTGTCACATTAAATTGTAAACATGTTCGGTCATAGTATGAGAAGGTTCTACCCTGGTACGAAATGGTAACACTATGGTACGAAATGGTAAATTTATGGTACAAAATGGTAAATCTATGGTACGAAATGGTTACAAATGAAATGGTACGAAATGGTTATGGTACGAAGTGACTGCATACCATCAGAGACTAGACTTATAAGCTTAACACTTTCAAAAACACCGTAAGAGTTGACTACTCCAAATTGAGAGCATTTGCAGACCACAAATTTAGTATAAATCAAAGGATGTGAGTTATCTTTGAAAAAAAAGAAAATATTGTGGGAAATGGAGAAAATACTGGTTACTTTTCTTTTTTCCTGCAATATTTTTAAGAGCCTTCTTCCTCAGAGTCGTTAAAATTAGGGACTGTCTGGTAACAAGTTAAATAAATTATAATTTTTATGACAAAAAACATGGTTAAAGGGGAGATTTGGTTCAATAGTAGGGAATGAAAAACAGATCTGTCTTCTGACATTAATCGGACTTTACACGCAATAATCTAATGCTGCGCAACAGAATGATGAGTAGCATTAACTTTTCATGTGGACTTTCTGCAGTATCTACAGTATATTTAAAGCAATGAGACAAGTAAAATTGGCCGTAACTCTGCCACTTTCACGAATCTGAATCTGTATTTAGCCTACTAGCCAGAGCTTAGAAGCGAAGTTAATAAGAAATTCTCCGAGGGTTTGATTCTGTATTTCCCTAAATCATACGGAAAACAAATATTTATCTTCATTTTTAGCAAAAAAATATGAAAAAGGTACCACCCTATTGCAATAAAATTGTTAAAGCTAACATCAGACACTTACAGTTTGACCCGTGTCAGCCATATTTGTTTCTGGTAGCCAAGGAAATTCGGCTGTTTCCGTAAACGAATGTTTTTTCGGCTACATTGGTATCGAAGATCTGAATCTCCCTAAGAAGGGAGCCAGGCTAAACTGTCACGTTCATTTCCGTAAACAAAAAGTCCGGTATGCCCCACTTTCTTTTTTTAATACACGAGGAAAAAGAAAATGTATAATTAACCGATTTGTGATGTTCTGAGATACAGATTCTTCTTTATTTTATACTTCTTTTCTCAAAGGCGTTTTTTTTTCTCTCTTAAATATACAGTTTAGAATTTCTTGACAACCGAATCATAAAAAATAATGCACACAGACTGGGACTTAAAGTTTTTAAAACCCTTTCCAATTTACTTGATAATTAGGATAGAGTGCATTTCTCCCACTGATTCTGTACCCTTTTATGCAAGTTTATGAGACAATTGTCCACTTCCTAGATATGAACTTAATCCTTGGTAGGGCACTGTACAAGAATCTTGGTAAGCATTCCCCTTTACTAAAGGCTTTACAATCCATCAATCGATAAAATAAATGAGCCATGCTCTGGCAAAAGGGGGCTGAATGCCACTCCGTGATGCATCATACCTAGCAAGTCATCACATGGTCATGGATCCATAAAGTCTATATCTCCAAAAATAGGGGCTCTTTTTATAAATATCATATATATTAGTCTGTTGCTATTTTTTCTCTTAAGCTGTTTCAGATTTATAAGCTTATCAACTTATTGGCTGTCCCTGCTTGTGCTGACGCTGATCAGGTTACACATGTATGCTGGCTGATTTGTGACAGAGCAAACAGGGGCTCAATCAGGAAATCTAATATTAGTTTACTGCTGTTATATTTTTACCACACTGCTTATTATTGCTGATCGAATTGTGCTTATGTGTGGGCTGATCTATATTACCACAATTATGGGCTCTATTTATAAATACTATATAAATTAGTCTGTTGCTATTCTTTTTTTTTTTTTTAGCTTTTACTGATTTATAAGCCTGCCAATTTGTTGGTTGTCCCTGGTTGTGCTGACGCTGATCAGGCTGCACATCTATGCTGGCTGATCTGTATCATCACAAGTGGTGGTTCAGTCAATAAATTTTGGTAGCAGTATTTTCATGCCCTACTTCACACATGTCGTTTTTGGCTGTTCGTGATGGTGCTGATCGGGCTGCACGTAAGCTGTCTGATCTGTACCATCACAAATAAGACGTCAATCTATAACACTTTAGGTGGTTTGATACAGTTACGCCGGTTTTATGTTGTTGACGGCTACAACTGTTCCAATTATTCTTTATTGCTGTCTGTGATTTATATCACAACAACAAGGGGCTTTATTGACAAATATCATGTATATTAGTCTGTTGTTATATTACTTCTCTAAAGCTGCTGCTGTGCACCACTTATTCTTTCATGCTGTTTGTGACGGTGCTGATAGGACTGCACATTCTGTACTGCTGATCCGTACCGCCATGAACAGGGTCCCAATCAATTAATTAAATAGGAGATTGCTGTTATGTTACTTTTTAATATGCCTTAACAGTTGTCCGTTGTTTCTGATTGTGTTGGTGCTGGTCGGATTGCATATATTTGCTAGCTGACCAGTTTCATTACAGTCAGGGCTCACTCAACAAATCTAGACGTTCCTATTGCTTCTCTACTTTATTCAATACTTCACCAACTACCTTCTGTAACTGTTTGCCATTGTGTTGATTAATAAATTGAGACACCTACTTAGACAAAAATTAATATTAATAATTTGAGACACCTACTTAGTTCAAAACAAATTAAAACTTATTTTTGATGTATATGTTATCACTGATGAGTCTCCATTATGTGTGGACAGTTTTTTGTTTTACTCAGTTGGAATACAAAGATCAATCAAGCTGGCTGTTAGATACCTTGACAACTCTCTATATTTCGTTTCAATAGAGAGTTTAAGGGGTTACCTATTCAGAATTCGAAGTATTATAAGGAAATATCTCAATTATTATTAACCTCACACTCCAAAATCGTCACATTTGTCAATAATTGTTTAAATATTATTATGTACATACCTTTTTATTATTGCACTTTCTTATACACTCTATTCTCTATATTTCTAGATCTCCTTACTCTGTTTAGTATCTCTGCGATTTGCGCGTGCTATGTGATTACTCAAGCCCGGATGGAGGTTCTCCTGGTAATCAATATCCTATCTCCTAATGGATAGTGACTTGGGTGCCTGGAGGGCTTCCATCGGGCTTTTCCAAAACAGAATTTATACTGGTTCTAAAAAAAAGCGGCATACTTATCCAAATAATTTCTGTTTGCTATCGCATTTCATTAAAATTCTCTCTATGTGGTCAAGGACCCTAGATTTGAACGCACGGAATATTATGAATAACAAATTTCAGTCCATTTCATTCTTCATATTAATCTGTGTAATCATTTTACAAGCTGGAGATATTGAGACCAACCCAGGGCCTGCTTTATCGGAAAATAATTTCTTATTATCAGTACTCCATTGCAACATACGAAGCATCAGAAATAAGATTGATTATATAAAAGAAGAATTTTTAGATTTCAATATTTTATGTTTCACCGAAACCCATCTTAATGATTCAATTTCACAAGACAATTTGTTATTATCACAAGCATTTGATGAACCTTACAGGAGGGACAGAACTAACCACGGTGGGGGTATTCTTGTACATGTATATGTAAATAACGACCTGGCCCATTCTAGAGTTGCTGATCTTGAGGGATACTGTAATGAATCTATTTGGGTTAAAATTATAGTTAAATCCAAAATATATTTGATTGGTGTTTTCTACAGTCCGAAAACTGCAGATAATATTTTTTTCAGAAACTTTGATATTAACATTGAAGCTGCCTTCCAAATAACTAGAAATGTAATAATATTGGGCAATCTTAACGAGGACCTAATGAATCAGTCGTTTCATAATCTCAAGGATATTCTACTTCTAAATTCTATGATAAATGTAATAAATGTCCCAACGAGACAAAATGCCTTACTTGATCCAATCTTAATCCCGAATGATATGGAGTATTCAGACTCTGGTACGCTACCGCTACCACAAGTTATAAGTGATCACTGTGCAACATTTATATCTATTCCCTTCTCACATGAGCTCCAAAATTGTTATGAAAGAAATATTTGGCTTTACAGTAGGGCCAACTTCGAGTCTCTTAATCAGAAAATAGAAAACTATGATTGGAGTATTTTGCATGTTGGTTCAGTTGATGATTGTTGTGAGACTTTTACTAAAACTTTTATTAAATTGATTAAAGAATGTATTCCACACAAAAGAGTGTGTGTCCGACCTGATGATCAACCTTGGTATGATAGTGCAATTAGACGGGTCTCCCGGAAAAGAGATAGAATGAAAAGTACTGCCAAGAAAACAGGAAAAATTAACGATTGGACAAAATACAAAAACCTACGTAATACAGTAAATAATATGAAACAATATGCCAAAAAGGAATTCTTTAATAACTTGGAGACAAATCTAACTGAACTCCAATGCAACGACAAGAAAAGTTTTTGGAAAATTATTAGATATTTTTTAAAAAAAGATTCATCTGTATCGTGCTTCCCACCACTGTGCAAACCACATCCTAATGGGCAAACAGTGTGGTACACTTCCTCTCAAGATAAGGCCAACTGCCTAAATGATTATTTTACATCAATATCCACGGTAGTTGATACTAATACTATATTACCAGACATCCAATTGAAAACCGAAAACAAATTATCAATTGACGGAGTAACACAGTCCGAAATAGAAGATATCATCAAAACTATTGAGATAAATAAAGCTAGCGGCCCCGATGATATAAGTCACAGAATGCTCAAAGGATGTATCCATGCAATAAGCAAACCACTGTACATTTTATTTAATCATTCTCTTTCTGAGGGTGTTTTCCCTGAATTATGGAAAAAAGCAACAGTAACGCCCATATTCAAAAAAGGCGACAAGTCCTTGCCAGCTAACTATAGGCCTATCTCTCTTTTGAGCAGTTGTGGAAAAGTCCTTGAAAGAATAATTTTTAAACATGTATATAATTTCCTAAATACAAATAAGCTACTGTATAAATATCAATCTGGTTTTTTACCAAAACATTCAACCACCTACCAGCTTATAGATATATATCACCATATATGTCAAGCCATGGATCATGGTCAATTTTCTTGTATTGTTTTTTGTGATATATCTAAAGCATTTGATAGAGTATGGCACAGTGGTCTCCTATTCAAACTCCAAGAGCACGGCTTTAGTGACAGCCTCTTGACTTGGTTTAGTAGTTATCTGAGAAATAGAAAACAGAAAGTTGTGATTCAATCAGCTGAATCACACTATCTACCTTTAAGTGCTGGAGTACCTCAGGGTTCGGTTTTAGGACCATTATTATTTCTTATTTATGTAAATGACATTACAGACTCTTTACTAAGTCTTACTAGATTGTATGCCGACGACAGTTCCCTGTACTACTCGGCAACTTCTTTAAAAGACATAGAAGGTATAATTAATCAGGATCTGAAATCTGTATCGTCATGGGCAAAGCAATGGTTAGTAGATTTTAATCCAAATAAAACTGAGGCAGTCATTTTTTCAAATAAAAAAGATTTCGATGTACCACGATTACTTTTCGGAAATACACCAATAAAGGTCGTTGATCATCACAAACATTTGGGAATTACTTTAAGTAGCACCGGTCAATGGAGCAATCATATAAATGACATTTTAGAATCAGCATCGAAAATTCTGCAAATTATGCGCAGACTTCAATTTACTCTTACAAGGGCTGCATTAAACCAAATATACTTGTCGTACGTCCGACCAATTTTAGAGTACTCTTCTATAGTGTGGGATGGATGTTCTGTCTTCTCCTCCAATTCAATTGAAAAACTACAAAATGAAGCAGCCTGTATTGTAACAGGCCTTACAAGATCAGTATCTCTTGAAAATCTATACAAAGAGTGTGGGTGGGAGGCATTATCATTGAGACGGAAAAATTCGAAATTATGTTTTATGTATAAAGTATCAAATGGTCTCGTCCCACAATTCATAGAGGAACTAATACCCCCACTAGTTGGTAACAGGTCGCAGTATCAATTACGTAATAGCCAGAATTATGAACATGTACAAGCAAGAACGCGACTGTTTCAAAAGTCTTGTATACCTTCTTCCATACCGATATGGAATGACCTCGAACAAGATGTCAAAAATATCACGACATTTAATTCTTTTAAATCAAAACTCATTAGTTTGACTAAACCCAAAAGAATACCCAATTTATATTTTTTCGGAAGCCGACATCTGTCGATAATTCATGCTAGAATAAGGAACAATTGCAGTAATTTAAACAATGACCTGTTTTTAAATCATCTAAAATCAGACCCAATATGTGCTTGTGGAACTGGTGCTGAAGATGCGGAACACTTTTTTTTTAAATGCAATAGAAATTCGGATAAAAGAACCATTCTTTTTCGATCGACAACAGCATTTCACCCTTTAAACACTAACAAATTGTTATTTGGCGATGAACATTTAAATTACAACGATAACTGTTTGCTATTTGCATCAGTTCAGTTATTTATTCAACAATCCGGCCGCTTTACGTAATTTCGATTTCATCCCAATTGCACGTGTAGATCCCAGAGTATCTCAATCGAGTATTTACCTATCCTCTCTCACTCCTGTTTTTCGCACGTAACTTGATTTTCATCTTTGTCTTGTATGTTCATTACTGAAATTTCCTTTCTTCTTTTTTTTTTTCTCCCATTTTCATCCCTCTATTTCTTTCTCTTATATCCAGTTACCTTTTTTTGTTTCCCTAGTTTGTTGTTTTTTTTTTGCTTGTTGCCATAGAAAGATTATTTTGTTCTTTTCATTGTAGGGGACGGACCGATTCTAAGTTGGTAGAACTTGTGGTCCAACCCCATTTCATTCATTGAATAAAATATGTTTAAACTAAACTATCCATAAAGTCCATTTTGTCTAACAACCGACAGAACCATGAGGTAAACTGGCAGAAAATTGACCAATAGGAAAAAGTTTCAGCCCAGGTCAGCCTGTGCGGATTGTGCAGTCTGACCAGGTTCGATACTTTCTGCCAGATGCATTAAGCCATCTTTCCACAGTGCATGGCTCAAATCTAAGTGCAAAATATGAAGTTAGGTAGGATTGTGGATAGGTATCACTTTTCTTTCCAAAAAATATTGCTCAGAGTAAAAAATGGGAAAAACTTTGGAAAAATACTTGTTCAGATAAGATATGATGACTCCCATGGAAATTCCAAAATCAACAAAAAATTTTCTGTTGTGGTTCCCATAATCATCATCAATGTAGCTAGATGTGTTGAATGAACTTGATAAAAACAAAAAAAAATGCATGCCGCGAAAGTGTAACCCCTATCCATTTGTCAAAAAATACTCAAAACAATTTCAGAATACGAATCTTAGTCTTAGCATAGATAAATGTTCTACACTGTGAATTTAGTTTCTGGTCACATACAGGTACAGAGATAGTGGTGAAAAAATGGAAAAAATCTCCACACTGATTTTGTGTGCATAAACACTCATATTTGAACATACTTGTTGCTTGAGTTTTCAAAAATCCTTCATTTCAAATACAAAAATTTTCAATTTGAATGCTAAACATAAGAACAAAAAGTTTAATTTATCTTTTACTTAGACATTTATGTTTCCCAAAATAGACAAATTGGCTGCTAAATTTTGTTAATTTTTTGAGATTTACATGTTATAGACCACTTCTGAAAGCACTTTAGGTAATGGAAAGTTTAATTATTTGTCCTTTGAAATGTGGGTCAGTAAAAATCAATTGTATTTCGCTGCAATTCAGATTAAACTGATGAAACAGAAAGTCAGTACAGCGTTGGAGTTTTTAGCATGGAAAGTTCACAGTGGACTTGAAGCATTATCATTATGGTGCACAATAAACATAAAAAAATATGAAAAAAAAAAGTATCGTAAACATCTCATTATTACCATCATTTTCTCCTTTTCCCACAATGTTTTTAAAAGGCTTATTTTTCAGGGTTGCTAAAAGTTGGAATTGTGTGGCAAAGGGTTAATGCATCAACATGTAACCTTATACCAGGCAAGTCACCATATAATTATAGATCCATGAAACTTATTTTGTCTGAAAACCAAGTGAATCGTCAGGTAGACTGCCTCTAACAATGCAGAAAATTGACCAATAGCAAAAAGTTTTGACCCAGGTCAGCCTTTGCCGACTGCGCAGGCCGATCTGGGCTGATTCTTTATGGAGATCTATGCATTAAACCCCATTTTCACAGAGCATGGTTTATGTATTTGTTTGTTCGGAGACTGATGTAAATTTTTGTCAGGAGTTTGTACAATTCAAGTCATTTATCTTTAAAAATTTCACATCTGTCATTTTTTTGCAGTAATTAATGCATCTTATTTTGGGTTTTTTTTTACCTTATTCTAGAAACAACTGGTGTATGAATTTCATTGCCTGTCAGAAGATGACATCATTGGAAAATGAGAAGATGCTGGTAACCTGTGTTTTCTCCTTTTTTCAACAGTATTTGTTACCTTTTCAAAGAGAAGCTCCATTATTCACCTTTTATTTGCCTTCAGTTTGGAAGAGCCTAAAGTTTTGTAGTGTGGTAAAAAGTTAGGAAATCTTGTGGAAACTGTTTTCATCTAAATGCTTTTTACAAATCATCTATTAACTCTTTAACACACAACAGCATTTTAGACTTGTCCAAATTCAAAGTATTTGCAGACAACAAAAACAGTTTAGCAAAGATGATATATGTATCTGTCTTTGAAATGGTAGAAAACATTGTGGGAAAAGGAGAAAATGCTGATTACCAGCATTTTCTCCTTTTTCTACAATGTTTTCAAAAGCCTTTTCTATGTGGTTTGAGTGGTAAAGGGTTTAAAAGATAATCTATCAATGATCAACAAATAAGATGACGGTAGGAATATGAATAAACGTTTGTATATCACTTTTATTACAGGTACTTGTTTCAAACATTTGTCCAAGCACCTAACTAGGTGAAGCTGTGCCATTTTATTCTGTGTGTGAAATGTGGAGCTTTAGTATGAACTACAGTCTAGTGTTCATCATATTACTGACGGAAATTGTTTGTTCATCAGATATTCCTAAACTGCTTTTGATATCTTTTGACGGATTTCGCTATAACTACCTAGAAAAACTACCTGCTGAAGAAACTCCTAACTTTCATAGATTTATTACAAATGGTGTCAAAGCAAAGTGGATGACAAGTGTATTTCCATCTGTGACTTATCCAAATCACTTTACTCTCATCACTGGTCTCTACCCAGAGAGTCATGGAATTGTTCACAACAGGTTTTACGATAAAAAATGGAAACAGTTTTGGTATGATGATTTGCGTGATAACTATGATCCACTGTGGTATGACAATGGTGCAGAGCCTATTTATGTTACAAATCACTTAGCAAGTCAGGGTAGAAAATCCGGTTCCCTCTTGTGGCCTACAGGAGTTGGGAAGGTGAAATGTATTGGACCAGATTATTTAATTCCAGACGGAGATGCTTTCACTCAAATGAACTTTACTGTTCGGGTAGATCATGTGATAAACTGGTTCACACAAAAAGAAGATCCTGTTAATCTTGCACTCCTCTATGTTCCTGAACCAGATGAAACTGGTCATAAATATGGACCAGAATCAGAAGAAATAAAAGATATGATAAAGGAACTTGATGGCCTCCTAGGCTATTTATTTACTCGTCTGGAAGAAACAAAAGTGTTGGAGTCATTGAATGTCATCTTGACAGCTGATCATGGATTTGCTAATGTTACAGACTTCCGAAAATTAAATGATTATGTGAGACCAAATGCATACACTACTGGGGCTGACTTCACAAATCATATTACTCTCAATATCTTTCCTAAAGAAGGTTTGTAATGAACACCTAATCCAGTTATTGCGCAATGCTGCTCTTTTGTCTGTGCAGTTTATATGAATTGAAAACATCAAGGAAAAAATAGTAGTTTGCTTGTGTCAAGCAATTGCTCTTTTTCTACAATATTTTTCATGCACTTGTGACTCAAACATTATATTTTCCTAGAGCCTTCGAAGAATTTTCTTTTCTTGCAAACTGAACTTCATTTGCTGGCCTGTGAGTGAGCCTTTGTCTGCATCATCATCATGAAAAAACTTTGACATTTTCTGATATCTTTGTCTTTACCGAAGATATTTACCTCAAGCTTAACCCTTTTCCAAACAACAAAATTTTAGACTGGTCCAAATTGAAAGCATTTGCAGATGACAATTTCAGTGTGGCTCAAATGGTGCAATTTTTTTCTTTGATAAGGTAGAAAACATTGTGGGAAAAGGAGAAAATGCTGGTTACCAGCATTTCTCCTTTTTCCACAATGTTTTCAGAAGTCATTTTTCTTGGGGTCGTTCAAACTCGGGATTGTGTGGTAAAGGGTTAAGCTACCTGTTCACTATTAGAAGGGGAAAAATGCTGATAATTATGTTTTATACCCTTTTTAACTCTATACCACACAACAAAACTTTAGGCTCAACCAAATTGAAAGCTTCTGCAGAAGACAAATTTAATGTGACTCAGAAATTGAAATTTGCCTTTGGAAGGGTAGAAAACATTATGGGGAAAGGAGAAAATGCTGGTTAGCTGGTTACCAGCATTTTCACCTTTTCCCATGATGCTTTCACAAGCTTTCTTTCTTAAGATTGTTAGAAGTCGGGACTGTGTGGTAAAGAGTTAAAGACCATATTCAGTCTGTCATCTGCAAATATAATGCTTTTCATTTGGACAAGTCCAAAATTTTGTTGTCTGGTAAAGGGTAAAGCAAAAGATATAAAAGATGTTTTACTGTTTTTCAGGTTTACATAATGAAGTATTGAAAAATTTGTCTAAAATTCCTCAACTGCATGTTTTTGAGAAAGGAGTCAGTCAGGAGTTAAAAGACCTCCATTACAATGATAATGAGCGGATAGGACCAATTGTGATTACTGGAGAGGAGGGTATTGTTATCGTAAAAGATGAAGAGCATCAAAAAAATTTCACTGCTAGTAAGCGAACTAATGTCTGTATGCTTATCCCATTATCTACATCTAAAACACAGACTGCTTTTGAAAATATAAAAAATATTGAAAGGAGCAACTGTTCCTTATAATTTTAGGGAATGCAAAATTAATTAAATGTGTATAAATAGCTTTGAAAGAATGTTTGTAGTCCATTGCTGATTTCTTGGACATTTTGCTTGTCTGAATTGTATGTGGGACAGCATGGATCGTTGAAATTGCTGCCCCCTGTTGAACCTCTTTGCCGGATGTTTTCTGTTTATTTAAAAAGCATGTTTTGTTACTTCCTTGATAACTGTTCATGTCATCTAACCCTTTTCCTCACAATCCCAAGTTTTAATGACTCTTAAGGAAGGAGGCTTTTGAAAAACATTATGGGAAAAGGAGAAAATGCTGGTAGGCAGCATTTTCTCCTTTCCCACATTTTTTCTTCCTATTCAAGGCGAAATGCTGTCTGTAAATTCTTTCAATATGGACCAGTTAAAAATGGTGAACCAGTTAAAAATTGTGCCATGTGGTAAAGGTTTAATAATTATTTTAACATGCATGTCCAGACACAGCTTCAATGGTAACAGCTTCAGCTTGGTCACAGAAAGTGACAATATTGAGGGATGTATTGAAACTTTAAGCCTAGAATCAAACTTACATGTAAACAAATTCTACAGGGCGGTAACATCCAGTGAAATCCCATTATTTAGCCCCCATTTGATGTGTCTTCTGCAAATACCTACATTACTTACAAGTCTAAAACTTTTTGGTGTGGTGAAGCAGTAAAACCACTATTTTCCCATTCTAGCAAGGTTAATCCTTTTCCAAAAAATCACGAGTTTTAACCACCCTGAAAAAGAAAGCTTTTGAAAACATTGTGGGAAAAAGGAAAAAAAAAATGCTGGTAACCAGCATTTTGTCCTTTTCTCACAATGTTTTCTACCCTTCCCAAGACAGATTTTAATTTTTGAGTAACATTTATTTTGCGTCACATCTATTTTGCCATCTGCAAATGTTTTAAGTTGGGACAATCCTAAAATTTTGTCTTGGTAAAGAGTTGATCATTTGGGTCACTGATACATGTACTACTTCTGGGCTGATTTAAAATTAGCATGTAATGTATTTGATTAAGTCTTTAAGAGATGACAAAATTTTAGACCGATCCAAATTGAAAGGTTTTCCTGCCAAAAAATCAAATGCACCTCAAATGATGGGATTCATGCCAGTATTCTTATATTAACCCTTTACTATATATTACAATATGTTAACGATCCTCAAAGAAGGGGCTTTTCAAAACAGTGTGGGAAAATGAGAAAATGCAGGTAAACAGGATTTTCTCCTGTACTTTCAGTGTGTTCTACCTTTTCAATGGCAAATCCAATCTTTCAAGTCCAGTTTCATTAATAGTTCGCAAATGCTGTCAATATGGACATCTTACCATTTTGTTGTTGGTTACAGTGTTAAATCATGTTGTTTATCCTCTTTGCCTTAAAGGGAACCTCCAAGGCTTAGTGGTAAAGTGTAGGACTTTTGACCTGGAGGCCTGGGGTTCAAGCCTCGCTGGATCCAATGGGTTTTTAGTGGGAGTGTCCTTGGGTAAGACACTTCAGAGCCCTAGCCTAGCACTGGTGGAAGCCAGGAAATACATGAATATGCGAGCTGTCGCCATATGACTGAAATAATGTTAAAAGCTGCGTAAAACACCATTAAATTAGCACTCTGGGAAAAGAGGGCTTGATGCACTGTTGTGATACATACCCGGTACATACATAAAGTCATTGCATAATATGCCCCAAAACACGCTGAATCATGAGGTAGACTGGCCTGTCGACATGCAGAAATAGTACCTTTTACAAAAAGTTTCGACCAAGGTCAGCCTGGGTGGACTGCATAGGTTGACCTCGGTCCATACTTTTTGCAGATGCATTAACCCTTAACCACGCGATCCCAAATTTTAAGGACTCTTAGGAAGAAGGCTTTTGAAAATATTGTTGGAAAAGGAGAAAATGCTGGTAACCAGCATTTTCTCCTTTTCCCACAATGTTTGCTACCCTATCAAGGACAGAAATTATCATTTTAGCTACATCCAATTTGTCATCTGCAAATGCTTTGAATTTGGTGGAGTCCAAAATTTTGTCATTTGGTAAAGAGCTAAGTCACCCTTTTTATAGAGCATGACACATATTTTCATATAAATTCCAGAGGGTATGCATGGATACATGCCCACCATTCCTGATATGCATCCATTTTTCTTGGCCATGGGCCCGGCTTTCAAGAAGGGTCATTCTGTGGATGGTTTTAGAAATGTGGATGTATATCCACTGATGTGTCATATCCTTGGGATAAACCCAGCCCCAAATAATGGTTCCCTGGAGGCAGTGATTGGTATGCTGACAGAAAACCAGACAGAAGAGAAAACATTCACTTTGACTGCTGTTTCATGTAAGTTAATGGTTTTCTTAAATATATATGTCAAAACTACACTGAAACTATTTAGATGCTATTGCTAAGTTTTGTTGCAGATACTTTTTTAACCTTTCAGTGGATTTTGTTGAATCCTTCTATTTATGTTAAAGGATGTCTTCTAAATCTTTTGATATCTGCATATTGGTAAGAAAGTATCAATTTGATTGTTTAATTTGAATTTAAGTAAGGAATGAGTTGATTGCAAAAGTAAATAATCAGTAGCATGAGTGACTACCCTATGATGTTGACTGTCTGACAGTGACGTCAAATTGAGACAGATAGCTTGTTTATGTCAGCTGGTCTATGTAATTTCATTCTTCATGCAGTGCTGCTCGTAGGTCATTGGCCCTTTCTGGCAAGTTTGGACCTCGACATACGACTCGATAAATTCCGTAGATGTTGTAGTGCATTCAAATCCAGGCTTTTTTCCCACACCATAACTGATCCCCCACACCCAAAACGATCAAGTTGCAGTAAACAACAGTTGGCAAATCACCATAAGTTCATTCCTGCATGGGAACAATCATAAACGGCCATCAACTCAATGCCAAACATGACCCATCAGTAAAAAAAATTGTCTGCCAATGCTGTCTTGTCCAGTTCATGTGCTCCAAGGCCCATTGCTCTCTATTATTGTGATGACAGCTTGCCAAAACCGAGCGGATGTATGGGCTATGTCTGTGCAAACCGTTATCAGCCAGACGATTCTGTACTGCACTGTCTGGGTGGAAATCTGATGGTCATGTGAGTAGCAGGGATAACAGCAGCTATAGCTGTATGAAAGGTGCTGGTTCATGATACAGTGGTCTTGGGGTCGAATCCTGAGGCGCAGTCAGTTTCATGGTAAATCTCTTGTACTCCTAGTCTGCGCAAATTGCCCACTGAAGGCTCCTGACTGTTTGCAAGGATGCACCAACATGAGCTGCAACCTCTGCCGAAAAAAAACCCAGCCTCCAGTCTGCCCACAGGCTTCTCTCATAAATTTTCCAGAATTCTTGGCATTAAAATTTCTAACCAAGCTCTTTGTATTAAAACATTTTTGATTTTTTTTTCAGTAGGTATACCACTATAGCAATATTTTGGTATAGACAAACACATGTATTCATCATGTGGACCAGATATGTCCATCCTGAATTATCTGCACATGAAACTTGAATTTTGCATCAACTCTTTACCACACAGCAAAATTTTAGACCTGTCCAAATTTAAAGCATTTGCAGACGACAAATTAAATGTGACCCAGTAGATGATTTCAATCTTTGAAAGGATAGAAATCATTGTGGGAAAAGAAGAAAATGCTGGTTACCAGTATTTTCTCCTTTTTCAACAATGTTTTCAAAAGGCTTCTTCCTCAGGGGCGTTAAAAGTCGGGATCGTGTGGTGAAGATTTAAAAAAGCTGACTGCACTTTTACCTAGGGATTGACTGACTGGTTTTGCAAACTATAATGGTTTTATATTTGCCACATGTGTATATTTGTGTAAATCTCAAAGGTAACCTTGAAAATTTTGCACTTATTTTACAAAAGGATCTTTGTTTGGTCCAGTATTTATAAAATATGATTTAAGTGACACATCTACCATATAAGAAACACAAATACACAGGATTGTGTGGTAATGGTTAATTTCTTTCACATCTGTTTTTACTTACTTGTAGCACCTGCCCAGGTAGCTTAGTGGTTAGCACCCTGACTCGTGACCTGGTGCTTCTGGGTTTGATACTCAGTTTAGGGAAACTTTCTGTCCTGGCGACTTTTTGCCTCTCACCTCAGATTCAGGTGAGAAAAGAAGTCAGTGACTTAAATTGAAAGCTGTGTCAGAACTGGTGTGGGAAAGCCAGGAAACACATGCGTAGGTGTACTGACAGCAGTGATATGAGCCAAGCTGTTAAAACAACGTAAAACTCCAACACAAACAAAGACTTACTTTTAGCATATAAGTTACGATTAGAGTTAAAAAAATTAAGAAACTGGTTACAACCCATTAATTAAGACCATACAAATACAGCTTGTTGACAGCTTTTGAAAACACTGACAGAAAAAAAAAAGTTGCTTCTGACATGTAATTGCTCTTTTTTCCCTAAGTATTTTAAAGACATATTCTACTGCAGGGGTGTGAAAAGTGGTACTTGTAGTTGGATGGTATAACCCTTTCCCAAACGACAAATTTTGGACTGGTCCAAATTGAAAGAGTTTGCAGACGACAATTTCAAATTTGATGAAAATGGCAGAAAGGTCTCAAAAAGGGTAGAAAACACAGTGGGAAAAGGAGAAATTGCTCATTACGAGCAATTTCTCCTTTTCCCACAGTGTTTTCAAAAGACTTGTACTGCAGACACGTGAAAACCAGGGCTTGTATGGGAAAGGGTTAAGTATTTTAAAGACATATTCTACTGCAGGGGTGTGAAAAGTGGTATTTGTAGTTGGATGGTTTAAGACATAAATTTGAATTACTGTATTTACAGTTTTGAATATAGTAATGCCAAAAAGTCATCTTCAGGATACAAGTGCCATAACCCATACTTGTGTTTTGTAGTTTTACTGCTAGTTGGGGCCAGCGTCACTGTCGCAGGAATATTTGCCATCTGTGCCTGTCGTAATGCAAGTAACAAGACCCGCTTCATTTTTCCATGGAAGAAGAGAATACGAACAGAATCTGGATTTAAAGTTATTAGCAATTCAGAGAGTGGACTGTTATCAATGAATGATGATGATGACGATGAATTCTAGCTGCAGTTTTTATTTTTTTGCCTGCCATTAGCAAATCATTAATCTCAAATGTAAGTTTAGAGCTCTTTGAAGTCTAAAACGTTGCAAGTAAAAAACACTTGCTCCTTTTTCACACAGAACCTGTCCCCTGCAGGGTATAAAAAAAGTTATTTTTATATAGTTACACCTTTACCAAACTATCCTGAGTTTTAGGGACCCTGAGAAAGAAGGCTTTTGAAAACATTGTGGGACAAGACAAAAAGTCTGTTACCCAGCATTTTCTCTGTTTCCCACAGTATTTTCTAACCTTTAAAGATTAATCTCATCTTTTCAGCTATGTTTAATTTTTTGTCTGTTAATGCTTTCAATTTGGACAGGTCCACAGGTTTGTCCTTTGGTAAAGAATTACAGCTTAAATGACATTATCTCTTTACCAAACAACAAAATCATAGACTGGCCCAAACTGAAAGCATTTACAGGCAACAACATAAATGTGACCTATAAACTGAAATATGTTTGTGAAAAGGTAGAAGACTTTGTAGTGGGAAAAAAAGAAAATGCTGGTTATCAGCATTTTCTCCTTTTCCCACAATGTTTTCGAAAGCCTTCTTTCTCAGGGTCGTTAAAACTAGGAGATTGTGTGGTAAAGGATTAAATGTGTTCATTTATTTCACAGGCCTATAAAGTTTATGTTTTTCATCAAGGGCTTTTAATATTATTTAATCACATGGGAAGAAAGTGGAATAAAGGTGTAGATTGATCAACTGCATGATCTTAGGGGTCTAATATTGATTGTCCCAGTTGGGGGAGGGTATGCATCAGAGATTCTCATTTCAATTCTAATTCTAAATTCCATGACTAGCCATCTGATCTGCTGAGACTACATGTCTCAGCCATTCAGGGTCCGTATTCACCAACCATTCTTAAGAATATTCTTAGTCTTGTTCACCAAGATTTTCTACATCTTAAAGTAACACAACCTCAGATTGACCAAACCGAATTGTTTAGCCAATCAGAAGTTGTGTTACTTTCAAATGTAGAAAATTTTGGAGAATAAGACTGAGAACGTTCTTAAGAATGGTTGGTGAATATGGATCCAGATGGCTTGTCTTTGAGTTTAGAGATGGAACTGATTTGAAATGGCTGCCGAATGTGACATCTGGGCACGGCTTCATGAAAAAACTTAAGTCCCTTATTTTAGTTAAATCTAGTAGCGGTCTCAGGTTCTAACTTAAGTTTTGTTCTTTGAGACACATTTCAGTAACATTAACAGACTGTAGTAACATTCTCAAATCCTTTGTTGACACTACATTTCAGACTCACCTAAACAAAATAAATGGACATGTCAATTAACAGACTTAAGTCCATTATTTTGCTGAGTTGAGTCTGAAATGTTGTGTCAACACAGGACTTGAAATGTTGTCCCTTAAAGTGCCTTTCACGACTATAGTTGCCTTTGCGGCCGGTGTAGATCAAGATCAGGCTGCACAAAATGTGCAGCCTGATCTTTGATCTACACTGTCCGCTTTTATGAAACACTGTAGACAAAAGCAACCATGAAATTGCAGTTATTTGGGTTGTATTTCTAGGATGAAAATGTCCGATAGGTTTATTTGGCGCTCTAAGGGTTACATAAGTCTGTTAATGTTAGTGAAATGCATCTAATAACAAACTCAACCCAAGTCTAAAAATAAGTCTCTTTGCAAATTTGAGTAAATAACAGACTTACGGGTAAGTTTTTTTTTTTGCGAAATCGGGGCCTGTTTCTATTTATTTCATGAGTTTGAAATTTATTCAAAACAAGGTTGTGTTTCTATTCAGACTGTAGAAAGTTTAAGATTACTTCTAGTCACATGAATCAAAGTTATATAACTCTGTAGGATTGAACTCCTATCTAAGGTACCTAAATGTTCTTTGATCACAAGTATGTCTTCTGAATGTAGAGAGGATATTTGCTTATTTTTTGGTGAAAGATCAAATTTTATTCCATCTTGTGAACATCATCGGTAATATTTTCATATTACAGATGATGTTCACTCAATGAAATAATTTTCGACCTTTGACTGAAAAAATAAATACTCTATTTATTTCATGCTTCTTACCCCTTTTTTGTTGGAATTTTCATCAAAATCCAGCACAGTAGTTTTTCACATAACAGTGCATTACAATATTACGTAATGTGTGAGAAATATAGAAATGCACATAAATTGCATCATTCTGGTTGAAGGGCATGTGCTTTGTTCGTAGGTAACTAGTGTGCGGGAACTACTGTTTCAGCCTTCAATTGAAGAGTTAGAAAATATGAAATCAGTATTTTTACACTGTCATAACCCAGAAATATCAAACCATAATCCACCATTATTTCTTGATAGATTACCGAAAAGCATGAAATAAACACTTATTTTTAATTTTAAAGTTATGGTATATCAAACTTCATAACCAACAATGACAACAATAAGATTTTCTTTGATCCTATTTTCTCTGTATCAGCCAATGTAAAGGCTCTTTAAAAATTGCAGATTCCTATGATCTATGATTAATATTGTCTGTATGAACAGTGATGCATCCAGCATGTGGCATTGTGGCATTGCCCCTTTATTTGAGACAAAGTGGAACAGTGTAAAGTGTTTTTAACATTTCACTATCAAAAATTTACTTCTTTATGTTTTGTAAATAGAGAATTATTATTTCTTGCTCAGATTCAGAATGATGAATTATCCATGATGTGTAAGGACATTAGTTTTATGTTTGCTTGTTATTTAACTCCTTACCAAATGACAAAATTTTTGACCCTACCAAATTGAAAGCATTTGCAGACAACACATGAAATGTTGTGAAACTGATGATTTTTGTCTTTGGAAGGGAAGAAAACATTGTGGGAAAAGGAGAAAATGCTGGTTACTAGCATTTCTCCTTTTCCCACATTGTCTTCAAAAGCCTTTTCTCTCAGGGTTGTTAAAAGTGGGCATTGTATGGTAAAAGGTTAATCATATTGTCAACTTGATTATACTTATTTGTTGGGTAGAAGGGTATTCACCCACTGTAGTGAAAGACAAAATGTACCTAGCACAAGGTTATTCTGACTATTGTAAGTGGGAGTCATGACTATCTTTATTTCAGTGTGAGTTACAATCCTTTAACCTTTACCAAACTGTTTCCATATTTTGGACTCTGAGGAAGAGTCTATTCATGGGAAAAGAAGGAAATGCTAGTAACCAGCAATTTCTGTTCCCCACAAAAACAAATTCCATCATTTGAGCAATACTTCATTTGTCATCTGCAATTGCTCTCAACGTTGCCAAGTCTGAAAAAAGAAAAAGAACTTTTGAAAACATTGTGGGAAAAGGAGAAAATGCTGGTAATCAGCATTTTCTCCTTTCCCCACAATGTTTTCTACCCTTACAAAGAAAAATTTTTAATTTATGAAACATTTAGTTTGTCATCTGCCAATGCTTTCAATATGGACTAGTCTAAAATCTTGTCGTTTGGTAATGAGTTAATAATGTACAGTATTAGTCCAAGGTCAGACTGTACATCAAGTCACCATGGATACCTAATATTGCTAAAAGCTATGTGCATTATATACAGAAATTTATATTTATATTTATTATTCATTGCTTATGCTAAATGTAAAGAACAAAAAGAACAAAACAACGATCTAAATTATCTTTTTAAATTTCAGTTTCTCTTAGTTCCCACATAAATCCATTTACTTGTTTCCTTTGTTATGAAATTTTAATATAAATAGAAAGTAGCCATGTTATCAGAGAAAAAAAAAAACAATCTTATTCTCAAGTTTGAAAAAAAAAAACAGTCTGCACAGTTTACCAATCTGGTTGACTACAACAGAATGTCTTGGTCAACCCATTGTTTAGTCTTGGAATTGAGAATTAGAAATAAATCATGCTCTGGCAAAAGGGGGTTTAATACATCTTGTTGATGCCTGATACCAAGAAGTCACATAATTATGGATCCATAAAGTCCATTTTGTCTAACAACAGACTGAATCATGAGGTAAACTGGTCCTTTGACATGTAGAAAATTGACCTATAGCAAAAAGTTTCCACCCAGGTCAGCCTCTGCGGACTGCACAGGCTGACCTGGGTGATACTTTTAGCAAGTGCATTAATCTCCCATTTCACAGACCAAGGCTCAAGTATTTGGTGAATACAAACCCAGATCTTGTATGTGCAACAATTGGAGAAAACAGGTGGCCAATTAGTTCTGTGACAGAGGAAAAGAACCACAGACAGACAGAATGATTGTCTTCAAACTTAAGCCTTAACTACACCAAGAAATTCTAGAGTTGTGTGCATTAAAAGCATTGCAGAAGACAAATCAGATGTGGCTCAAATTATTATGTTTGCCCGTGATAGGGTAGAGAACATTGTGGGAAAAGGAGAAAATGCTGGTTCCTAGCATTTTCTCCTTTTCCCACAATGTTTTCAAAAGGCTTCTTCCTCACCGTCATTAAAAGTTGGAATTGTGTGGTAAAGGGTTAAAATGATTATCTCTTTACCAAACAACAAAATTTTAGACTATTCTAAACTGAAAGCAATTGCAGACGACAAAATAACTGTGACTGAAAAACTGAAATGTGTTTTGGGAAAAGAAGAAAACATTGTGGGAAAAGGAGAAAATGCTGCTTACCAGCATTTTCTCCTTTTCCTTCAATGTTTTCAAAAGGCTTGTTTCTCAGGGTCATCAAAAGCTGGGATTGTGTGGTAAAGAGTTATTGACTCAGGACCTCCAGTGTGGCTACATGGACTGATCCAGGTTGATATATGTACTGTCCATAGTCAGATAAGGTCCATTGTCTCATAGTTTGGTTTCAAAGTCTCATAATGTAATGCACAAATTGTAAGTCAATTTTTTACCAGACAACAAAATTTAAGATTTTCAAAATTGAATGGAAAACAAATTTGATGGGACTCAAATGATGAAATTTCTCTTTGAAAGGGTAGAAAACATTTTTGGAAAAGGAGAAAGAAACATTTTGGGAAAAGGAGAAAGTGCTGGTTACCAGATTGTTTTTAAAAGCCTTTGTCCTCAAGGTCATTGCAGCAAGGGTGAAATGCCACCTGGGTATTGCTTTGATAGAGAAGACAGCTGTTTGAACCTACCATGTATTTTGCACTAACATGTCAAATTACAAGGCAATAAAACTTTGAAGCTTAAAGCCAGACACAATGAAGATTGTGCATACTTCAATTTCTTGTATGTAGTTGAACATTATTACTAAATGATTAAAGCAAAATTCATAGAAGATTTTGTGAAATGTAATATACTGATGTGCCGACAGACAGACAGACAGACAGAGTCAATGATATCTTAAAAAAAAATTTTTCAATCTTGAAAGACCAAAAAATGAAACTTTGGCCTTGTCCAAATCAAAAACATTTGCATAGGACAAATGAAATGTGGCTCAAATAGTTGAAATTGTCTGTGAAAGAATACAAAAACTTTGTTGCAAAATAATAAAATGCTCATCATAAGCATTTTTTCTATTCTTACAAAATTTTCAAAAGCGTACTTGCTCAAAATTGTTAAAACTCGAGATTGAGTACAAGGTAGTCTGTTGTCAGACCAAGAAAGGTTGTAAAGGAGTTTATGTTTTAACCAATCGCTACACTTCCTGATATGTTGAATGGACCGTTCTGTGTAAAAGACGGTACAGGAAGACTGTTTGTCTGTCCATAGAGTGGGCACTGTTTCAATAAACAAGGACTCTCCTGCCACAAGTACCTGTGGGGAAAAAAATCAATAATTTTTTAACTACTTACATGTACTAAGGGTGTACCGCCCATAACACACAATATGCACATGCATATACATGTAAAGAAAATTCCTGGACCAAAGTTGTGAATCACAGTATCATATAGATCTACATGTATTAATTTTTCTCTTGACCTGTGTGCCTTTTCAAAGTAATTAGATAGGTTAGATGAATGCACTGATGACTAGGGAATTCCTCCATGCTTTACAATAAATGGTGACATTTCATGTGACGTCATGCTGTAGAGCAAACCTCATACAGCTCACTGTGTGCATAAATATTTTAATCCTGGCTACGCCTATGTGTACCTCCCAAAATGAATTTACAGTAGACAACATTGAAAACATTCTCATACAATTGGGATAATCAACCCAGATAAACCTTGTACCACTCGACAAAATTTTAGACTCATCCCTATTGAAAGCTGGTTACCAGCATTCTCTCCTTTTCCAACAATGTTTTCAAAAGTTTTCTTTCTCAAAGTTTTTTAATTCAGGATTGTGCAGTAAAGGGTTAAAGAAATATCATGCCCAAAGGGCAGAAATTGTTTGTGATATGCAATTTCTCCCTATTTACTAAAATGTTTTTAAAATTGGTCTGCCTAGGTATGGCAGCAGGAAGTATTAAAGTACATTTTAACAGAGTGCCTTATTACCTGTGAGCGATATATTGAGACATTTTGTTTGCCAGTGACCATCATAAATAATTTTGCAATTGAATATTTTATCAATAGGCCAGAAAAACAGCATGAGGGCGATTTCCCAATCTATGGACACAGAATTTAATATGTAAAACAGCCCCATTTATTCCGATTTGAAGGCAGTTATGGTCAGAATATCTTGCAAAATATCAGACAATACCGCTCCAAGATTTATTGTTCATTTCACGCAGTCTGACCTTAATCAATACTGGCCACTAAAACAGTTGAACCCTTTTCCAAATAATCCCAAGTTTTAACAACACTGTAAAAGAAAGCTTTTGAAAGACTTTAAGGGAAAAGGAGAAAATACTGGGGTGGACTTGATTAGACTTTTTTAGAGTACTCCAACTGCACCAGAGCAGCAGGCTAAATCAAGTGAAATGGAGCAAATGGCGTACTCCTGAGATACATCAAGTGAGAGGAAAAATTAATGATGGCTGAATATGATTGCAATATTGTTGTTACAGCTCTATTTCAATTAATGACTTGTAAATTACAGTTTGCAATACACACAGATGTCTTCTGAAGACTTCCATATCAAAAAACCATCATATGCAATCTTCATGTTAGAAGACTGTTCTCCTTTCTGCCACTGTTTGATTTGAGGGGATCATGTCACCTGACTGCTCTGTTCTTGACCGCACCACCTCGGACGGTGGAGTACTCTGGAGTGTGCTGGCACAGCTACTCCGTTACACTTGATTACAAATCTGCATGCTCAGAGTAGAAAGAGTGCTCAGATCAGCTAAATCAAGTCCACCCCCAGTAACTAGCATTTTCGCTAAATCAAGTCCACCCCCAGTAACCAGCATTTTCTCCTTGTTTCACAATGTTTTCATCCATTCGAAGACATATTTCATCATTTGAGTGACATTTAATTTGTCAACTGCAGATACTTTCATTTGTGACAAGTCTTAAATTTCGTCGTCTAGTATAGTTCTGGTGGTTTAACTTTTCACAAAACAACAACACATTAGACTGGTCCATACTCAAAGCATTGGCAGACGACAAATTAAATGTGGCTCAAATGATTCGATTTGTTTCTGAAAGGTTAGGAAACTTTGTGGGAAAAGGAGAAAATGCTGGTTACCAGCATTTTCTCCATTTCCCACAATGTTTTCCAAGTCTAATTTTCTATGGTAGTTAAAACTGGAGAATGTGTGGTAATGGGTTAAGAGTAAAACGTCTACATACATACCTAACTCCAGAAACATGTTGACCAGAAGGGCACACAGAAGTGTCGATTTCAACAGATGATATCATACTTCCAATGACTGAAGTCTTTATCCAGTTTGTATTTGCCTCACAACTTGTAGACGAACAACATACCTAAAAAATGTTGAAAGCAGTGTAAAAATATCAAACATCAACTCAAACTTGGCCCTTAACATTTGAAAGCACTGTGGGAAAAGGAGAAATTGCTGGTAACTATTTATAGACAAAATGAATCCTCATGTCGCAAGAACTTGCTTGGTATAGTGCAATACACAACCCAAATTTTTAACCATCCTGGGGAAGAAAGCTTTTGAAAACAATGTAGGCAAAGGATAAAATGCCGGTAACCAGCATTTTTGTCTTTTCCCACAATGTTTTCTATCCTTTGATAGACAAATTTCATGTTTTGAGTAACATTTAATATTTAGAATAGTAAAAAAAAAATTATATATCTATATTTAAGCCACACTCTGTCAAAAGGGAGTTTGATGCATCTCCGTAATGCATTATACGAAGCAATCACCTAATTATGGATCCATAAAATCAATTTTGACAAACAATTGAGTCATGAGGTAGAATTATCCTTTGGAATGCGGAAAATTTAAAAGTAGTGAAAAGTTTTGGCCCATGTCAGCCTGCACGGACTGCGCAGCAGATATGGGTTGATAATTTTCGTAAATGCATAAGCCCCTTTTTCACAGAGCATGGCTCATTGATATATATGGTATAATAGTATGCTTTCAATTTGAACTTGTCTGAAATTTGTCATGTGGTAAAGCATTGAACCCCGTTTTTCTCAGAGACACTGTTCAATCGTATTTGAGAAGTACCTCAAATCCATCTGTACTTTTCATTACTAATGTAGATTGTCCTGCATCAAATATTATCTGTAGTCGGTTGTTGGTGGGTCTTTCAACATAGCTAGATGGAAATGGTCCTTGAAAAACAACTGTGCTCTCCCCATAGGCAACAGATCGTGCCCCAAGCGCCAGGCGTATAGCAATGTCCTGTTTATAGCGAGGGTGTATCCTGCAAGGAAAAAAAGAAACAATTGTAGAGTCATATCTTACCAAAATAGCTTCTTCATTCACTTAACCTTTTACCACACAATCCCAAGTTTTAACGACCCCGAGGAAAAAGCCTTTTAAAAACATTGTGGGAAAAGGCGAAAATGCTGATAATCAGCATTTTCTCCTTTTCACACAATGTTTTCTACCCTGTCATAGATTGAAATCATCATTTTTGTGACTTTTAATTTGTCGTCTGCAAATGCTTTCAATTTGGACAAGTCTAAAATTTTGTCGTTTGGTAAAGAGTTAAGTTTTTATAACTATAATGAGATTTTGTTTATCGTCTTTAATCTTGGAGGGGTCCTTCATGGCTCAGGGGTAAAGTGCAGAATTTGTAACCTGGTGACTCACAACTTTGATCCTCACTTGGAGCAATGGGTTTTCTATGGGGGTGTCCTTGGGCAAGATAGGTCAGAGCCCTAGGTCACTACTGGAGAAACTAAGGACATACATAAATAATGTGAACTGCTTCTGTGATATGACTGAAATAATATTGGTAAGAATGTAAATACCATTCAATCAATTTTTAATTTTATGTTCCTCTTTCATTAATGTTTTGTTGCATGAGTTATATCCCTTGTCAGAGAGTTGAAATATGCTTTATTCTTTTCTTATACACATTCAATGGTTCAAGGAATGAGATTTTTCTTTGTAGAAAACATAGTGAGAAAAGAAGAAATTGATACTTTCTAGCATTTTCTCCTTTTCCCCTAGTATTTTCAAAACCTTTCTGCCTGGAAAGTGGGGGGAGAGGTGTAAAGAAGTGAAAAGAATACATACGCTCCAGAAGGAGAGTTAAAGTCTGGCAGATCAATTGCAACAGCCATAAAGGTGTTGGGCATCTGTGGATTTGGGACATACCCCACATTCACTGACTGGGACCACCTCAGGCCAGGAAACCCGCCGACAGCATTCCCTTGTCGAAATGGTGCAAGCTGTCAACGGTATACAACATCCTCTTTAACCTTTTACCACCCAGCAAATTTTCAGGCTTGTTGACATTTAAGCATATGCAGACCTCAAATTTAATTTAATGATGTGATTTGTCTTTGAAAGGGTAGTAAACAATGCGCAAAAAAAAGGAGCAAATGCTGGTTAGTGTGTCTGAAACCTGTGATGAGTGCAGGTCAATAATTTCGAACTACCAACAGATGGTACAAGTACTGCTTTAGGTTTCTGGGATGCAATCATGAGTGTGATTAAGTTGTAAGAACTTGTTTCACTTTCCACATCAAAAAATTATGAGCCAAGCTATGGGAAAAGGGGGTTTACTGCATCTGCACACCGTATCAACTCATGTCAGCCTCTACAGTCCATGCGAGCTGACTTTGGTCAAAACTTCTTGCCATATCGGTCAATTTTCTACATGTTCAAGGACCATTAACTCTCAAATTCAGATGGCTGTTTGACAAAATGAATTTTATGTGATAGCTTACACAAACATGGACTAATTTTTTACCAAACAACAAAATTTTAGACTTATCCAGATTGAAAGCACTTGCAGACAACAGATTGAATGTGCCTCAAATGATGGAATCTGTGTCTGAGAGAATAGAAAATATTTGTGGAAAAAGGAGAAAGTGCTGGTTACCAGCATTTTCTCCTTTTCTCACAACGTTTTCCAAAGTCTTCTTTGGCAAAGTCGTTAAAACTTGGGATTAGGTGGTAAAGGGTTAAACCCCCTCTTGCCAGAGTTTCACTTATATGTTAAAACTAATTAAGCACCAGACTCTGATAATCCTTTCATTGACTGTTTATAAAATTGTTTGTTTTTGGGAATATCTATTTAAAATTACAAATCATGATGAGATGATATAAACATTATTGGGGTGGGTTTATAAATTATCTTGTCACAGTACATGATTTTCAAGCCGTTGTCCAGAACATAAACTATGATATAAACTGATAATGAAAAGTTTATCAAGTGAGAGCTATACAGACCTTTGTCCTTGTCAAAATGATCCCAACAGTTAGTTAAACACATTGTTTTTATCAACCCCAGCTCATATTTCTTTACCACAGATTTTTCTTTGGACTTGTACAAATTGAAAGCCTTTGCAGACAACAAATAAAATATAGCTAAAAATGACAGAATTTGTCCTTGAAAGGTTACTAAATATTGTGGGAAAAAGAGAAAATGCTGGTCACCACCATTATCTCCTTTTCCTTAATACTTTTGAAAGCTTTTCTCCCATAGGAGTTTTTAAAGCAGTGGGTTGTTTGGTAAAGGGATAAAAGCAAAATTAGACACTATCCAAAAAAGCAAACAGACAGACAGACAGACCGACAGACAGACAGGCAGGCAGACAGACAGACAGACAGACAGACAAATATTTGACTCTTACCTGAACAAATCCAAAGGGAAAATTGGCTGAAGTCTCTTGCATGGATTCTGTGTGGAAGTTCTTTCTCCAGTCAGAAATCATTTTGGGAAAAGAGCAGGCATATTTTGTTGGATTTCCAGCATTGCTCTCACCTGAGGGAATATGCTTTCAATGAACTCTTTACCCTTACCAAACAATCCTGGGTTTTCATGCCCCTTCGGAAGAGGCCTTTTGAAAATATTGTGGAAACCAGCATTTTCTCCTTTCCCCCAATGTTTTTTGTTCTTTTACAGACAAATCTCACCATGTCTAATTTGCTGTCTGCAAATGCATTCAATTTGGACCAGTTTAAAATATTGTCATGTGGTAAAGAGTTAACACATGACAAAATTCTAAACCTGTCCAAACTGAAAGCATCTGCAGATGACAAAAATACATGTGTCTCAAAAATTGAAATTGGCTCATAGGGTAGAAAACACTGTGGAAAAGGAAGAAAATGCTGGTCACCAGCATTTTCTCCTTTTCCCATTATATTTTCAAAAGTGCTTTCCTTTGGGGTTGTGTGACAAAGGGGTAACAAATAGAATGCTAGATAAATGGGTATCTTCAGTTGGTGGACGATGGTCTACTAATTGTTTTCTTGTTGCAGGAATGTGGAAAGAATTTCCAAAAAGATCATTATAGATTAAAGCTATATGCTTTTTCTTTGGAATCTGATCTTGGTCCATATTCTCCACAAAATCAGCTTGGCCAACCATTCCCGACTCGGAGGAAAAAGGTTTTTGTGGCATTTGTCGAAGACAATGCCACTATGAATTCAATATGACATTTTGAAAATTATGTATCGTATTTTGTGCAAAACCGAAGGAAGTAAACCCAATTACACTCACTTTTTCTAAGACAAATAAGTGTTTCGATTGTACTCAGATATGAAAATGAAAATGGCGTATTGAAATGAATTGGATTAGGCCATCAGTCATGGCAATACTTTTTTTTTTTACTGAAAATAGCTTGATCCGCTATGGTGTTCTATTGGTGTAATGATACATACAACCTTTGTTTCCTGACCGCTCAATTCTGTCCCAAACCAGTTCGTTCCTGGACAAATAAGCATTTGTCCCTGGACTTGTTCGCCAGGACTTGTTCGTCCTACAAGATTGCATGCTACTCTATCGGACTGTGCATGACTATACAGTAGGTTGACGTTCAAGCAAATATTTTGAAACTATTTCTATGGTTTATTTTTCAAATTCTTAATTCCAGACAATGGCTCCCTTGACAAATTCCACACTAGTGCTTTCAATGCTTTGATTGTGACAGTGTATATAACACTGAATTTGATCCAACAGTTTCCAGATGTTGTTCATGTAATTGTAGGTGTAAAGACAGGTAGAAGATCATAATAGCCTGCATAGGCCTGCGAAGCCAGAATGAAAACTATATACGCATAGTGATGATATTTGCTTGACAGTATGTCACATGAAATGTCACCATTTATTGTAAAAATTGTAAAACAAAGAGGAATCCCCTACTAATGAGTGCATCATTTAACCAATCTATTTACTCTGAAAATCTACAGAAAAATCAATGCATGTATATGTTATTGTGATTTACACTATGGTTGCTGAATATTTTATACGCACATGCATATTGTGTGTGATAGGGGCTAGGCCCTTGATAGCTTAATTTGAGCACTTTGCCCTCAGGTGGGCTATAAAATTGTATAAGCTGACCATGATATGTTAGCCCTTAGAGCACCAAATAAACACAAGAGGCATTTTAAATCTCCAGGGAAGACCCAAATGAATGCACCATCAAGGTCCACTTTGTCTAGAGAATGTCTCAGCACAGTGGACAGTGTAGATCAAAGATCAAACCACATGTTTTGTGCAGTCTGATCTTGAGATACACTAGATGATTACAATTGCAACTTTAGTTGTGAAAGGCACTTTAAGGGTTAACTCTAACAAATAGCAGGATTTTAGTCATTTGCATATCATCCCTTTAAAACACAACAAAATTTTAGACTGATCCAAATACAAAGCAATTGCAGATGACAAATGAAATATTACTCAATTGGTTGGATTTGCCTTTGAATTTGGAGAAAACATTTTGAGATGAGGAGAAATTGCTGGTTACCAGCATTTTCTCCTTTCCCACAATGCATGCCAAAGCCTATGGTCATTAAATCATGGGATTATTAACCCTTTAGGGCACAATGCCGCCTTTTAACAACCCTTTGAAAGAAGCCTTTTGAAAACATTGCGTGAAAGGGAGAAAATGCTGGCAACAAGAATTTTCTCCTTTTCCCACAATGTTATCCACCCCATCAAAAAGAATTATACCATTAACTTTGAGCCACATTAAAATTGTCTGGAAATGCTTTCAATCTGGACATTTTGTCGTCTGGTAAAGGCTTAATATAGGGTTAAAAAGCAAAGAAATAAAAAACTACAGTCCAATCTGTATTAAGTTAGCAACTTAGGAACTCTGAAAAAGTGCTTGGTGAAGACAGGTGTTTGCCTAATAGAAGTACTTTTAACATTATTTGCTTTCTCTGGAAACTCAATTAACCCTTTCCCAAATGATGAATTTTAGACTGGTCCAAATTGAAAGAGTTTGCAGACGACAATTTTAAATTTGATGAAAATGACAGAAAGTTCTCCAAAAGGGTAGAAAACACTGTGGGAAAAGGAGAAATTGCTTGTTACGAGCAATTTCTCCTTTTCCCACAGTGTTTTCAAAAGACTTGTACTGCAGACACGTGAAAACCAGGGCTTGTTTGGGAAAGGGTTAATGCATGTTCAATACAGGTTGCTTGCCCCATAGAGGTGGACCACAAAGACAGGATTTAATGTGCTTCTACACCATACCTTGATACCAAATGGCTCCTTTAATTGTGGTTGCTAGGTAGGGGTGAATCATGGCATTCCATAACACAGACTCTGCATTGGGGTTTGCTCTGAAAGACAGAAATAGTTGCAAGGCTAATTATCAAAGGATGATATTTAAGCATCATCTACAGCGTTTATTTCCAGGTAAAAGTAACTTACCATCAAATCAATTTAATCCAAATCAAATTAGATCCATAGAGCATATTTCATCTTAATGTCATAGGCCTACAAAGATATAATAACAGGCCAATAATTATTTAGCAAAATATATCCATACAGTTAACGATATAGATCTATTTTGCTAACCTTTTTTTCTTTTCAAAATTTTGAAAACATTTGATGAAGGAAGTAGTCCTGTGACCAAGTTTGTGCTTTGGAAAATGAATGTATTTTTTCTACATTATATATATTCTATGAAACATTAAAACTGACTAGTCAAAAATGGTCTCTCAATATTGATGTCACGCGGCTGGAATTATTAGCAATAAGTCAACTATAGCCAAGTCGCTTGAATGTTGTTCAACTTGAACCATATCCACAGACAAGTTAATTTAGCGCTTCCACTGATTTCTGAAGCTGTTAAGAAATAATAAAGAAAATATTCCATGCTCAAACAAAACTCTTATACACACTACCTGTAGGAATCTATAGTTCAAACTAACCTTTTCTCACTGCTTTGGCATTGTGCTAATGCATCAGGCGAACTCCATGCTTCTATTCTAGTACCGCCCCAGTTTGATTCAATCAATCCAATTGGGTAGTTTCTTGTTTTCTGTAACTCTCTAGCAAACATGAAACATAAGGCCGAGAACTGTTCTATGAAACCTGTTAGAACAAAAAGCTTTAAAAACTATTCAATACCGAACACAACTTCATAATTTAGAAGCTTCACTGGACATCGTAAAGCTAGTAACTGTTACTTTATCTTCACTGCAGATCACCTATGCGATAATTCCTTGACTAAGCTGTCTGTTTTAGACTCTTTGATTCAAAGAGAAGTGCATACACTGATGGAGAGAAAATGCAAGATAAAGAATACCTACATGGGATGTAGAGTGTCAGGTGCCTTTTTAGTTTTCTTAAACTTGGCTGCAGCAACCAGTAACTTGTGTAGACCTATGGACAGTATAGTTCAAGGCCAGGGTAAACAGAAAGTGCAGGCCAAAGATTTCGACCAAAACAGCTTTGAAATTGCAATAGCTACTTTTTTTTTAACGGAATCTGAATCTTAATCAAATTTTGTTCTAAAGGACAAATTAACCTTTTGTAGGTCTGATCCATGGATGCACCAAGATGACGTCATCTTGTGGAGTGTCAGCTGTAACCAGTTTCGAGAACAACATTCTGATGTTCGGGTAGTTGAGAGAGTCTTCTATCTCTGCAGTATGATTGTAAACCTGCAACCAAGAAATAAGCAAGTCTCAGGACCGTCCAAAACTGCTTGTAAAACATGATATTGAAAAGAGTGAGCACATTTAAGACCTTGCAATCTTAAAATAACTTTTGTAAGGACTACTAGACCTGCCTGAATCAGACTTTCAAATATCAAACAACGACAAATTATACTTTGTACACATTGCAGAAAAATGTAATTAATTTTCATTCATAAAAGGTCATTCAGCGTGGATGACATACACTTTTGCGGAAATAATATATTAAGTGCTATATATCTCCGACCACAAGAAAGGGTCGCGAGGTATGGCTGAGGGGGGTGCAGGGAGCGGGAATTTTGCATGTAGGATATATCGTAGGTATGTAGTAAACCGCCATCTGTCGTGACGCGCCCTTCTGGCGGCAACATAGCAAAATGTACCAAGTTTACCTGTATCATTTTAAACTGCATATTACTCTGTCCGGAACAGATCCATACGTCCCCAAACATGACGTCACGCAGTGTGGCACTACCTTCGCTAGACTCGGCAGTAATAGTAAACGGTCCGTGTTGAGTTTCTGCTGGAATCTTTACTTTCCACTTTGCAGTCCTAGAACCTTGTACGAAGCAAACATGCAAAGAAAAAAGCAAGTATGAAAAAAGAAAATTCTCGATATGAACAAAGTGATTCATATACAACATTGCTTCCAACAACATACGTAGGCCTTCTGGTTCAAGGCAAGAAGACCTCAACTTAATAGATGTAAAACATACGACCCCACGAGCAAGAACATTTTTTACCAAACGGGTAGCCTATGCTTGTAACAAAAGTAATTTTAAAAGAACCACTAAGTGATTCTACAGTGCACACACAATTGGTGTTCGATATGTTACTGAATGAGATAGGAGATGCCTTTCTGTCTTTGCTGTTTCGAAACGACCGTGATGAACACTACATGGGTATTTCTTAGAAAGACTGCTGTCAGTGCGAAAAGTTTGTGATGCCGCGAGTAGGCGCATGACACAAAGCACATTATAATAGAAATGCAAACCGTATCCCCTCGGTAAATCTAACGGTTTGAAAGCACCTTTCCAGGGGTAACTGAGATATGTGAGAAACCAAGTCAAAGAACTACAAACATGTGAACATACGCGGTAAAATACCTTATCTGGCTTTTATATAGGAGAAGACCTTTAAAGTGGTCAAGAAAAAAAAATCTTGAATCAAACCTGCATTTGGATTCTTGAAGGTTGTTGTATTGGCTACGCGCATTCCATTCTTCACGACAGAAACAGTTTCTCCCACCATATCCGCATACCCCCACAAAATTGCCGACTCGGGGGCTTGCTGGAGTACCATGTGGTCACTGAAGGAGTTGGCGAAACGCAAAACGCTTTCAACATCTGCAATTATAGCAGCATTCAAAAAGGTGCACTTTTAAAACCAAAACCAAGTTTCAAGACACCATTCGAGAGTGGGCTCGACAAAACGTTCAACTCAAGAAAGAGATCTGTCTCGAGATCACTAATCTTAACCCTTAGGCTGCTAAGCGCTACTCACTGACCTTTTGCGGACAGTGTTGATCAAGATCAGACTGCACAGAACATGCAGTCTGATCTTCGATCAACACTGTCCGATAAGGAGGTGTTTTCCTCCAAAAAATAAGTTTGAAATAATAATATTCGGGTTTTTACTATCGGCTTGAAAGTAGTATTTAACTTATTTAGGATAAGGGTTAATAGTTTGTAGGACTGAAATCTGATGTGTCTGTTTGTTGCTTTATGCCTGACCTTTACTGTTCTTGCCACTGGTTCGTTCAGAAGTAGTGTAAACTCATCACAGAATATTTCTATCAGAGCCCGTACTCATCATCCTTTCTTAAGAACATTCTTAGTCTCATTCTTAAGTACTTTCTAAATTAGAAAGTTACGCAACAAACGGTTTAGCCAAATGGTTTAGCCATTCAGATATTGCGTTACTTTCGAAATCTAGAATAAGACTAAGAATGACACCAAGAATGGTTGATGAATACGAGCCCAGGACTCTTTTCATCTCCGGGTGTCAAGTTATTTATACATGCATCACGACGGAAAGGTGTAAAAACATGAAGCAGACGACAGAACTGCAAATGAAACATTAATACAAGATGAATCAATTATCAGACTGATCATGACCTTGAGAAAATATACCTTGAATTGATGGAAGAATAAGATCAAAGATTGTCCGCTGTTATCGCTTATACCTAACCCTTATCCTGCTAGATAAGTGAAATGAAAATTTCAAGCTGATAGTTAAATCCAAAATGTTGCTATTTCAAAAGTCTTTTTTGTTGGGGAGGGATATCTTCTTATCGGACAGTGTAGATCCAAGATCAGACTGCACATTCTGTGCAGTCTGATCTTGATCTACTGTGTCCGCAAAAGGTCCTTGGATTAAAGGTTAAGAATTACTTACAAAATACAAGATGTAAATATCAAAGTATAACATACAAACTGCATGTTGGACTACCAGAGCCGAAACAAGGACGGCTAGTATCACCATTACTGAACTTTGAACTAGAGTATCTGTCTGAAATAAAAGGTTTTCAACTAGCTCACTAATACTAGACAATTATGTAATACAGCTGATAAGAACCATACATGACCTGACAAACAGTTAGGCTACATGAGCCGGTCAAACAGTTGGTGTATGGGCCAGTTTTTTTACCATTTTAACATTAGTACCTGGGGCAGTGATGATAAATAATTGAAACGAAAACAGCTTTCTTGAATTGTATAAACATAATTTAAAAAAAAAAAAAATGAGTGAAATGGAGCAATTGTTACAAGCAATGGCTCATTTCACAATGATGTTTTCAAAATCTGCTTACCTCTAGACGTAGTATTTTTGCAGGCCGGTAGAATATTTTTTAAGGTCGGTTAATTAACCTTTACCACACAACTCCGACCTTTAACGACCTAGAGAAAGACGCCGTTTAAAAACATTGTGGGAAAGGGAGAAAATGCTGGTAACCGGCATTTTCTCCTTTTCCCGTATTTTTTTCTTCCCTTCTCAAAACGAATATCAATTTTTCAGTCACATTTATTTTGTCGTCTGCAAATGTTATCAATTTGGTTAAACCTTTACCACACAATGCCGACTTTTAACGACACTGAGAAAGATTGCTTTTGAAAACATTGTGGGAAAAGGAGAAAATGCTGGTAACCAGCATTTTCTCCTTTTCCCACAGTGTTTTCTACCCTTCCCAAAACAAAATTCACTTTTTAGGTCACGTTTATTGTGTCATCTGCAGCTGCTTTCAGTTTGGACAAGTCCTAAATCAGTTTGTTGTCTGGTAGAGTTAAGTCTTAAATTTTGACGTTTGGTAAAGAATTAAGTGGCGATAAACTCATCTAATTGTTACGATAGGCTTCTCATTAATTCGGCAGGATAATGGTTGAAGAAAAGTGTTGTGATAAGCGCTATTTATTGGCAGCCGTTTTTCTGTCATTCATCTTTACCAGACTCGGCCATACTCTAAGTACATTCGGCATACCTCGGGTGATCCGGTGTAGGTACGGAATCGGCCGAGTTGTGACGAGTGACTGAAATTAGTGACAGGGAACAATTTGAAGAAGGCTCTGATGGGAGCAGTTGTCATCGAAAGGGTAGACAACGTTGTGGGAAAAGGAAAAATGCTGGTTTCCAGCATTTTCTCCTTTTCTTACAATGTATACACAAGCCTTCTTCCCCAAGGTCGTTAAGACTCGCATTGGTTTTAAAGGTTAAACCCATAACCACACAATGGCGAGTTTTAACGCCCCTTGGAAATAAGACTTTTGAAAACATTGTCGGAAAAGGAGAAACTGCTGGTAACCAGCACTTTCTCCATTTCCCACAGTGTTTTCTTACCTGTCAGAAACAATCATTTGAGCCGCATTTAATTTGTTGTCCGAAAATGCTTTGAATTTGGCCAAGCCTAAAATTTTTGTCATCTGGTAAAGAGTTAAATAGCTGTAGATTGTATTGGCAACTAACCATTTTGGCATACAAGACAGCTATGGCATGGGAGACAACAGTGAAGGGGCAAGGTCTCAGTCTCTGACATCAGGGTCCGTATTCACCAACCATTCGTAAGAATATTCTTAGTCTTATGCTGAAGAATTTTCTAGACTTGAAAGTAACATAACTTCTGATTGGCTAAACCATTTGGTTTAGCCAATCAGAAGTTTTGTTACTTTCAAGTTTAGAAAACCTTGGAGACTGAGAACAAGAATGTTCTTAATGAATGATTGGTGAATATGGATCTAGAAGTTATGAGTTTGAATCCCGTAATAAGCGAGGTCAACCTTTCGAACTGGCCACATCAGAGCGCAAACTTGTTTTACGCTCGATATACAATTAAAGTTATGGCAAAATTCAAATTAAACTTATGGCAAAAGCTCTTAATTTTAATATTTCTTATACTTACATAATAAAGTAAATTAACGTTTGAATAATAATTATTTTCAAAAAAAAAAAAAAAAAATACTTACTTCCAAACCGAAGATCCCGGATCGTAGCTCGATTAAAGTCTGAACGATTAGTAAAATTATCGAATAAAAACTCCCCTATACACCTCTTCAGCTGTATATTTTGTTAACACTTAACCTGCTAAATAAGTGAAATGAAGTTTTCAAAGCGGAAGTAAAAGCCAAAATTTTGCCCTTTCAAAGTTTTTTTCGGTAAAAAAATCTTCTTATCGGTCAGAGTAGATCCAAAATTAGACTGCACGTTCTGTGCAGTCTGATCTTGATCTAGATTGTCCGCAAAAGGTCATTGAGTCGCGCTTAGCAGCCAAAGGGTTAAGAATTCAGATTTTCAAATGAGCAATTAAAATAATAATATAAATTAAAAGCTTTCTACTACAAATTCACATGATGACTGTACATAATAACTGGCGTCCATTTTATGGCATTACGTAAATAAATGACTCCTCCTGATGTTAAGCCTTTAACAGACGAAATATCTTAGAATTGTCCCAACTGAAGACATTTGCAGACAACAAATAATCAAAGTACTGAAAGTACTGACAGACTAGCGAATTTGATTGATTGTTTATTTGTATGGTGTTTAACCCTTTACCAAACGACAAAATTTCAGACTGGACCAAATTGAAAGCATGTGCAGACGACAAATTAAACGAAGCTTAAATGGTGATTTATGTATTAGATAGGGTAGAAAACATTGTGGGGAATAGGAGGAAATGCTGGTTACCAACATTTCCTCCTTTTCCCACAATGTTTTCAAAAGGCTTTTTCTTCAAGGTCGTTAAAACTCGGGATTATGTGGTAAAGGGTTAACCCTGTTTTCAACATTATTTCAGTTATGTACCAGTGGACAGTGCACATATCCATGCTTTCCTGGAGTTTCTTTTACCAGTACTCAGTACAATATTCTTTCCAAGCCACTGGCTGCTTTCCCACATTTGTATTATAACCATCGTCGAAACATGAGAGAGAAATGAATCCTGTCACAATGACTATCATCAGAAAGAAATTTGCCGAGTCAGGGATCGAACCAGTGACTTCCTGTTCCCAAGTCCTGTACACTACCGACTGAGCTGCTGGGGCTATGCGTGCTATTGGTTAACTGTAATCCAGTTTAATTTTAACCCTTAACCTGCTAAAAATGTTAAACGAAACTTTCAAGCCGATGGTAAACACCTGAATATTGCTATTTCAAAGTTACATTTTGGAGAAAATAATATATCCTCTTATCGGACAGTGTAGATCCAAGATAAGACTGCATGCTCTGTGCAGTCTGATCTTAATCCACACTGTCTACAAAACTATTTAACTCTCTTTACAAAACGAAAAGTTTTACGCCAGTCCAAATTCAAAGCTGTTGCAGACCATAAATTAAAAGTGGCTGAACTGATGAAACCTGATTACACAAAGGGTAGAAAACAATGTGGGAAAAGGAGAAAATGATCGTTACCAGCATTTTCTCCTTTTCCCGCAATGTTTTCAAAGGGATTTTCCCCAGTATCGTTAAAACTTGGGATTGTTTGGTAAAGGGTTAATATTTAAGACTAGAATAACAGATTAACATAATAGTTTAACTGTACACAATGATCTAAATAATGAATGACTGAAGGAATGACAATGGTTCCCTGTCCAGCAAGGGTTAATGTAACTGGGATTTGCTACAAGTTACCTAGGTGTATCTATTAATAGATTCATTCATAGTGTTACAGTGTTGTAGGAAAAAGTGATTCTCTGCTTTGTATAGGTCACTTAATTTACATATAAGCAAAGATCTTGTACCGTGTAAATGACATCTTGTTCAGTTTATTACTTTGTAAGACGACATGTTCAAATTGGAGTGGTAGAGATTTAGTGGTTTTTGTCAAAATTGTCATCTATAACAGAATTAAGATTTATAACAGAAAGAAGTATTTTTCTGTGAGGCAGTATTTGGCAACAGAGGGGTTTTTGTTTACTTTGAATCTAGGTCAGTCATGATGCCTATAGACTAGCTTCGCTAGTCTAAAAATATTGTTCAAATTATGCGATTTGTCTTTGAAAGGGCAGAAAACTTTGAAAGGTATGGTGAAAATTCTGGTTATCAGTATTTCTCCTTTTCCCACAATGTTTTCAAAATCATTTTTACACGTTTTCACTTTTTTTCTTTTAAATTTCCAGCTTACGCACTTTTCTATTATAATTCTCAGTCAAAAAGTCATAAATCATCACTTAATTATGACTGATATTCTTTTAGTAATCGATTACAAGATGGAAAAAAGTATTTTACATTTGATTTTTCATTTCACTGTATTTGTTAGTAGCCAAAGCACTCAGGCACTTGATTTTTGACAAACTTCATTCTCTATAACATTAACCCTTTCCCAAACAGTCCCTGGTTTTCACGACCCTGGGAAAGAATACTTTTGAAAACATTGTGGGAAAAGGAGAAAATGCTGGTAACCAGCATTTTCTCTTTTTCCCACAATGTTTTCCAACCTATCAGAGAGCTTCAGCTCATTTGTTCCAACTTGGAATTTGTCGTTTGCAGATGTTTTGAATTTGAAAGACTGTAAAATTGGTCGTTTGGGAAAGGGTTAAATATAATATGCATGTAGGTTATGTTAAATCTGTCATATATGAACCACGCTCTAGTAAAATAGGGTTTAATGCATCTCCGTGATCCATTATACCGAGCAAGTCGCCACACAATCACAGATCCATAAAATTCATTTTGTCTAACAACTGGCCGAATCCTGAGGTATGATACTCCTTGGGCATGCAGAAAATTTACCAAAAGCAAAAAATTTCTACAAAAGTCAGCCTGCGTGGACTGCGCAAGCTGACCTGAATCTGTATTTTTGCAGATGCATTGAACCCCCTTTTCGCAGGGCATGGTTCATATAAGATATATCACCTTGTGGAAGGCGAAGTTTGTCAAGAAATCAAATGCTTGTGCCTAAGCGATACAATATTGTCCCTGGTCATTGACAGGGGCGGGGTGCGAGGGTAAGAGGTTGGTAGGATTGTTTTTATAATTGACACCTTTTTGGCAGTGTGCTTTCTATTACAATATTCTGAATATCAGTATAAATTCAATACTATCTGTCCGTCTGTCTGTTTATTATTATTATTATCATTATTTGTCTCTCAGAATGTTTATGGCTATACCCACTGGCTTCATTTCGAAGGGAACAAAAAAAATTCCTTTGCTTGCTTCTTTGCTTCCCACTTAGCTCGCTGCAGTGCTTGCTTCCTTCTTTGCTTACTGGCTTCATTTCTGAATGTCTTTCTCCCTTCCTTGCCAGGCCGCTTTCTTGTTGCGTTCTTTGCTTGCTTGCAATATTAATTGATTCCCATTTTTTTCTTGCTTCCTTGCTTGCTGTATTCCCTGTTTGCCATTTTTCCTTGCTTGCTGCCTTGGTAGCTTTCTTCCTTGCTTTCTCTCTTGCCCATTTGCTTCTGTCCTAGCTTTCTAGTTTGCTTCCCTTCTTTCTCGCTTCCAAGGCTACTCTTCATTGCTTGCTTTCTTGCTCTTTTACCCTCTAGGTGCCTCGAATGATTGCTTGCTTTGCTTACTTTCTTACTTTCCTCCATGCTGACTTCCCTGATTGCCTTCTTCATCGCTCTCTTCCGTCTTTGATTGCTTAATTGACTGTTCTCTTTCTTTTTTGCTTCGTTTAATTCTTCTCCTTTTTTAAGTAGTGATTGCTTGACGAATGTCGTCATTATACCCCCCCCCCCAAACTTTGTTTGGGAGGCTGGGTGGGGGTATATAGGAGTCACCTTGTAGGTCGGTCGGTCTGTAGCATTTTTGTCCAAGCTCTTTCTCAATAACTACAAGACAGATTTCAGTGAAACCTCATAGAAAGTTTTAGTGCAAAGCAAAGATGTGCATACTATAGTCTGGTCATGGTTGAATGATTTTCCAATGAGTTATGGCCCTTTGATGTTTTTTGTCGAGCCATTTCTCTGTAACTACTGAATGGATTTTAATCAAACTTCATAGGATGTTTTAAAACTAAGCAAAAATATGCATATTATAATTTGGTTATGGTTGAATGATTTTTTCACTGAGTTATGGCCTTTTGATGATTCTTTTGTCCGAGCTACAAATATGAACGTATGTCAATCAAACTTGATGGGAAGTTTCAGTACTCAGCAAAGTTGTCCACATTATAATTTGGTCATGATTAAACGATTTTCCAATTAGTTATAGCCTTTTGATGATTTTTTTTTTTTTTTTTTTTGTCCTAGCTATTTATCAATTACTACTAAATGGGTTTCAATTAAACTTCATTTGGAGTTTCCAATACTTTGCAAAGATGTGCATATCATAATTTGGTTATGGTTGAATGATTTTTCACTGAGTTATGGCCCTTTGATAAATATATTTGTCCAAGCTATTATTCAGTAACTACCAGACAGATTGAAAACAATATTTATAGGAAGTTTGAATTCGAAACAAAGTTGTGCATATCATAATTTAGTTACGGCTGAATGATCTTCCAATGACTTATGGCCCTTTGATGATTTTTTTTTTTTTTTTTTTTTTTTTTTTTTTCTTTTTTTTGCCGAGGTATTTCCTCAAGAAATTTCACACGGATTTTAATCAAACTTCATAGGCAGTTTCATTACGAAGCAAAGATGTGCATATTGTAATTTAGGTATGGTTGAATGATATTTCACTGAGTTATGGCCCTTCGATGAATTTTTTGTCTGAGCTATTTCTCAATAACTACCGTACAGGTTTCAGTCAAGCTTCACAGGAAATTTCAGTATCAAACAAAGACGTGCATATTATAATTTAGTTATGGTTGATTGATTTTCCAAAGAGTAATGGCCCGTTGATGAATTTCTTTGTCAGAGCTTTTTCTCCATAAATAGCGGACGAATTTCAATCAAACTTCATAGGGAGTTTCAATACAAGGCAAAGATGAGTATATTGTAATTAGATTATAGTTGAATGATTTTTCACTGAGCTATGGCCCTTTGATGCGTTGTCGTTATCAAAATATGTTCAATGTTGCTGAATTTAATAAAACTTAATAGGAATCTTCAACAGCAGAAACTGATGGGCTTATTATACTATCATAAAGGTTGGTGTATTTTCTAATCCATCTTTTTCCACGGTATTTTTTCAGATTTTGCTGGAAAGATTTTGGTCAAATTTTAAACAGCAAACACAGAATATCTAACTGTACTGTCATTATGTTTGAATGATTTTCTACTGAGTCAGGGAATGTTTTTTTTTACTCTGTCATATCTCTTGAAGAATTTCTCAATGGCTAATTAATTGAATCAAACAGTTATATGGCCATATAAATGCATTTAGATGCTATCTATTTATTTTGTTTGTTTTTTGTGCCCTTGCTGAATTGATGAACATAAATAATTAATGCCTAACTAATTAATTGAATATTTTGTCGTGATGCAGCAGAAAACTTTGAAAACATTTTCTTTTTTGATAATTTCTTCTTTGGCCCCTTTTTACAAGTTTGCATTTGATTTTTTCTATACTGGTAATGTGAGTATCTTTTTAAAACAGTTATCCAGTTTTTAATAGAATTCATCAAAAGAAATGTGGTGAGCAGAGTGCACTTCATCATGAGGTGAATAGAAGAGTAGCCCATATCAGGTTGATTTTCAAAGTTTCTTTTCTTTCAGTATTTATTAGCTGTGTAAACCTCTCTTACATTTTGGGCTAGGGCATTCTGAATTTCTGTGACAAGGAGTTATTTCTTGACATGGAGCTGGTGGGGGGAGTGTATTAATCACATTTAGTGATAGCTCTAGTTTATCTTAATTCTTACTCAGTCAAAGCTTAAAATTAAAATTCAGATTTTATTTCACCCAATTACAGCAGAACTTGAGGTGCTGTTAAAAGGACCTGTCTGTATAAATGGAGGTACGGGTAAATTATGCGTTCTGCCGTATAAAGGACACTGCATCAGGGCGCATGGACTCTCTAACCACAAGTACCTAAAAACAAATAAAGCAAAAATAAAATATAATAAAATTCTAATATATGCATACTATCCTACTATCCACCATTAACTCAACTAGTCTATCGTAAGCGATAAGTGTTTCATATAAGTTTCGTTCAATATAGGCCTACGCAAGCCAAAGATGAAGCACCGTTCTGCCTGCGTGTCTTAGTTTCTCCTAAAGGGACATAGAACTACAATTCTTTTGACAATAAATTTCTAGCCTTCTTTAGTTTTCCTATTTTCGTCAACAACACAGCCATGTGTCAATATAAAACACACACACACACACACACACACACACACACAAGAAAAAGAATCTTCGATGGTGAAAAAACAAACACTTTTCATCCTTGACTCGAAGCCGATTACCAGCCTAAAGATAGAGCGTGTCTTCCTTTGCGTGCACCTGTTTTTGTCACGTGATCAAACTAGCGTCATCGGCATTTGTTACGTGCTCCTCTGGGTTGAATGTGAACTTTAAAACTAGGTCAAAAGTTGCTATGTTGCTCTATCTTTTGTTTACTTTTTACAAGATTTTAACATTCATTTTCCTGCAAGTGATTAACATTTGGACCGACCATCTAATAATTGATTGTTATCTCCACAATAATTTCCATCCTTTTAAGTGGTATTTTGTAAATTTACATGCATTTTTATTAACACCGCATTGTTTACTTTCAGACTCTACTGGGACTTTTAATGCTGAAGTTAACCTTGCCGAACGGTGAGCTGTAGTGTACATGAGTAATAGACGTCTTGACACGTAAATGAATGATCACACTTTAAATCATTTTACCAGGACGACTGATCACGTTTAATCTTTAAAAAAAAACACACACACACAACTCTTAAGCAGACTTCCAGACTTCTCCTTAAATATGAAAGCATTTTGCAGAATTGAAATTGATAAGACTCAAATGATATGTTTTTTTTTTCTCTCTCTCTCTTAAATAGTAGTAAACATTGTAAGAAAAGGACATAACTTCTTTTCTTTGGAAAAAAAAAAAAAAAAAAAGATGGAAACTGCAATATCTGCATGGGTCCTTTGTACGGACTGAATTTAATCATTTTAGTAACTTAGAGTTTAAAGCACAGGCGTTCGTTTTGTGACGAACTTTGCCATACAGTCAAATCTGTGCAAGCAGCCACACATGAACAGCAGCCAATCTGTGTGCAGCAGCCAACACAAGTCTGCCTGTTTATATTTCTTCTTTAATTACTATGTGCACAGCACCAATCTGTAAAATGCAGCCAGCAGCCAGCTTAATTGGTATGAATTAACTGTTTATGACACCTACACAACAGCCACATTACCACACTTTCACACAGTGTGTACTTGAAAAAAATCAGTAATTACTATCATGATTAAAGGATTAAAGCTGATTAATAATGCCAGTCTGTTTTTTGTTATCAAAGATATAAATTTAGATGTTTGATTCAACTGATCATTATTAAACACTTTGATAAATAATCTTTATTGAATTGTGTGTTAAACTGTGAGAATGGACAAATGAGACAAATATGGGCTGTCCAGTGTCCATGCAGATTGGCCCAAAATGGCCATGAGAAACAATATTCCACAATATTGCATAAGCTGCAAAATGTTTTTGATAAAATTAAGCTGTATTTTCATTTCATGATCTTTTTTTAATAATTTCTTTTCACAAAATGTTGTTGAAAACTTTTTTATGCAAAAGTACAGTTTTATTTGCCATACAAATTTTGAACTAGATCTAAATTTTAAAAAATATGTTTTATTTGTGTTTTTTATTTTTGTGTTTTAAATAGAAATTGATTGAAAGTTAATTACAAACAAACCTTTACCTATTGAAACTATCATGTTCGCAACTCAAAATAGTGTGAGAAGTGCCTATTCTGGACAACAGCCAATCTGTGAACAGCAGCCACTTTCAGAACTTCCCTTCAGTGGCTGATGTACACAGATTTGACTGTATATGTAATGTAATATAGATATACATGTAGATGGCGAAGTTCGTCACAAAACGAGGTCTACTTAATCCTTTGCCTCTAACAAAATTCTTAGATTCACTCGTAAACTAATTTACCTGAGCCTACCATGGAGAATTGTGTAAACTTATTACCTTACTGCACCCACATGTTGCCCCGCTTGACAGCCAGACACATCCAGCGTTACTACAGAACTAGAGTACTTTGTAATGGAAGCAGACAACCAGTCGGTACTGTTGATGTCACAGCTTCTAAAGGTGCAGCAAATCTACGTTTAGTGAAACAGAAAACGTTTGGTTATCAGTCAGTTAGGCGTTACACATATGTGACCCATGCTCTGTGAAAAGGGGACTTAATGCATCTGCGAAAAGTATCGACCAGGTGTGCCTGCGCAGTCCGCCGACACTTTTTGTTTTTGCTCAATTTTCTGCATGTCAAAAGACCAGTGTACCTAATGATAAATTCGGTTGTTTAAAAAAAGTGGCTATTATGGATCCATAATAATGTGATGGCTTGACTGGTACAAATCACGGAGATGCATTAAGCCTCCTTTTGCCAGAGCGTGGTTCATATAAAAAGCGCGTCTTTGGTTTGGCGCGGTTTATCTTTTAATCGCTTTTTAAACTTTACTTTTCTTGGATTGATCTATATTTCTTGGTTTTGTACTGGCATAGAAAAAGTGCATTATGATATGAGTAACACTTCAGTTATAAAATACTGGAAGGACTGAAGAATATATATATATATATATATATATATATATATATCAAACCATCACATAAAATTTATGGATCCATGATAACCACTTTTATTCACAACCGGCCTAATCATGAGGTATACGGGTCCTTGGACATACAGAAAATTGACCAATGGCGAAAAGTATCGGCTCAGGTCAGCCTGCGCAGTCCGCGCAGGCTGATCTGGGCCGATACTTTTCGCAGGTGCATTAAGCCCCCTTTTCACAGAGCGTGGCTGGTATAGCGAACCAAATACGACCAAAACGCAATGTCGGCGCATTTACTGCAAATACACAGATTGGGGCGTCAAAGACTTAGATGTTTTAAGGCGTCCATATTGTTACTGGGTTTGCCGGTCGATTTTATCGCTGTATATATGTGGTACAGTCGGCCATCAAACACGGCAACAAAATGGACGCCTAAAAATACTCTTCTGTCCTTCCTGTACATGTATTTCAGACAGACAGACATACAGACAGACAGACTGGATTTAGGAAAAAAGATATCAAGCATCTTAAATCTGCCACATACCTCAAACCCTTTCATGTTATTGACAGTTAGCTGAGCATGTCCCCCATCAAACTTGATTTCTAGTAGTTTATCTGTAGATCGGAGAAGATATTCCGTAGGAAATGGTCCCTGAAATACGACAGCTTGATCCCCATACGCCACATGCTGAGCCCCTAATGACAGTCTCGTTGCTATTTCTTGTTTATATCGCGGATGAATACTGAAATGTTCAAATATGAACGACTTTCAGCGATTTACTTTGTAGATAAATTCAGTAAAACGGCATTCCTGGGGATGTAACGTAGACGGTCACCAAATATGCCTACAGTGCAGAATTCTGAGTGCTCTTACTTAGGGATACAAAATTGTTCCAGAGCTTACTCTAAGTACATGAATTCAAGGACACTTTCAATGGTGTTAGGAAATACGGGGGATATACGGCAGGAATACGTGTCCGAAAATAAATCAAGGAACTTGCTTTTGGCATACTAATGCCAAAAGTTTCTGGTGGAGGAGGTTTCAAACTTTTCCGGCATATTTCGAAACATTTCAAAATAAATGAGCCGAGCTCTGGCAAAAAGGGGTTTAATGCATCTCCATGATGCATAATACCAAGCATGCCATCACCTAATTATGTATCCATAAAAGCCAATTATTTTAAGAACCGACATAATCATAAGGTTGACAGGTCCTTGGACATACAGAAAATTGATCAATAGAGAAAAGTTTCGGCTCAGGTAAGCCTGCCCGGACCGCGCAGGCTGACCTGGGTCGATACTTTTCGCAGATGTATTAAGCCCCCTTTTCACAGAGTATGACTCAAATAATGAAAACGAATTCAAAAATCTGTACCAGGTGGGGCTCGAACAGATTCCCTTCATGACCCAAAGCTCAATTTTTAAATGCAGAGACGACTGATAAACTTAAACTTACGGACCGGAAGTTGAATTAAAGTCTGGAAGATCTATAGCTACCGCCATGAATGTGTTGGGCATTTTTGTGTTCGGCACAAATCCAGTATTCGCTGTCTGAGACCATCTTAGTCGTGGAAACCCGTAGGTCAGATTGTCAAAGGTCCGCCATGGCGCAAGCTTTTCAGATAGAATGAAAAAGGAATATTTACTTGTGAACCCTTTACCACACAATCCCGACTTTTAACGACCCTGATTAAGAAACCTTATAAAAACATTGTGGGAAAAGGAGAAAATGCTAGACACCAGCATTTTCTTCCTTTTCCCATAATGTTTTTTAACCTATAATAGACAAATCTCACCATTTAATTTACGTTTGATTTGTCTTCTGTAAATGCCTTCAAGTTGGACAAGTTGAAGATTTTATTGTTTGGGAAAGAGATAATGACTTCGATTTATTCAGAGTGACTGAAGTCAGTTTTTATTTCACAAGCATTAAGAATAACTTTGGAGTAATACAATACAATTGGGCAACACTTAATCTATTTACTGGTTTCATCGTGTGTCAATAGTCTACGGCTACTTGGACATGATCTGGATACACATGGGATGTCTGTTATTTCCACAGGCCTTTGAAGCTCTATGGTCTATCACGGAACGCTAAAATTTTCCTCGGTTGATCATCGAACACTTTTGCACATTGTAGAATCGCATGTATATCACAGAGTACTCAAAATTTTCATTTACACCGTTACTGTAAATAGCACATTGGCGACTGTCTCAATATTGTATATAATATAGAGGCAGTCGCCATTGTGCTATTTATAGTAACGGTGTCCGATAAGGAAAATTTCTTTATCCCGTTACAGACCATTGGAGTTTCAGTGGCCTATGGTTATATCATACGACCTTTCTGGCCAAAATATGACTACTTTTTTCCCAAACAAAATTACCTTACTAACAATGGTTTAAATGTTATTTACCTGTACAAATCCAAACGGAAAGTCTGATGGTGTTTGTCCCATCGACCCAACGTTAAATTTCTTCCTCCAGTCTTCAATCATAGCCGGGAACAAACAAGCATAGTTCTCAGGATGATCGATATTAGCTTCACCTAGAAACACACAAAAACATATCTATCGTCCATCTGTTGTATTTAACATATAAACCATGATATACGAAAAGCAATCCTCGCAGGCTGACCTTGGGTTGAAACTGTTTGCCATTGTAAATTTCTTGCCTTTCAAAGGACCATTCTACCTCACGATTTAGCGGGTCTATTTTATGTCATGCTTTGCTTGGTATAATGCAATAAGAAAATGTATTAAACGACCTTTTCCCATAGCACGGCCCATACTTACTTCGAAGCGAAAACAGTACATCTCAATTGATTTCACTAATGAGGACAATGATACAGTATAAAACATTTTCGCTGAGAGCAATGTAATCTATTATCTCAAAAAAGTTCGATAAAGGCACACTGGCTGCCAAAGTAGACAATTCGGGGATCAATATCATTATGAGTCTGCCAATTTGTTACAGTAGAATCTACCAAGTTCATGTCGCTGGCAGAAAAATTGTACAGTAACAGTCAACATTTGTTCTAGTTTTACAATACATTCTACCTCATGATTCAGTCGGTTGTTAACCAAAACTGATTTTATGAATCCATTATTATGTAATGACTTGCTTGGTACAATGCATCAGGGAGATGCATTAAACCCCCCTTTTGCCAGAGCACCGCTCATATTTAATACATGAAGAACCCTTTACCCAAAGCAAGGCTTACAAAACGCACCTTGATACCATATTGCACCTTTGATCGATGTTGCGAGATACGGATTTATCATTGAATTCCATAATACTGAGGGAGTCCGCGGTGAAAAGAATCTAAAAAATAAGAGAACGTTTTGACATTCAGTTTTACATCTCACGTTCATACGACAGCAAAGACATAGATTGCATGTGCTGTTCATTTACCAAAACTGGTGATAAAAATCATTATACTTATGATGCGTTCTCCAGAGCTTTTTTTGAGCCAAAGGTCCCGGCATATATGATAAGAAATCTGCTGAAGGTCTATATGAGTAGCTAGATGATGCCTCAAATTGCTGAAGGTCTATATGAGTAGCTAGATGATGCCACAAGTTCCTGAAGGTCTATATGAGTAGCTAGATGATGCCCCAAGTTGCTGAACGTTCTATATGAGTAGCTAGATGATACCTCATGTTGCTGAAGGTTCTATATGAGTGGCTAGATGATGCCCCAAGTTGCTAAAGGTCTATATAAGTGGCTAGATGATGCCCCAAGTTGCTGAAGGACTATATGAGTAGCTAGATAATACCCTAAATTGCTGAAGGTCAACATGAGTAGTAGATGATGCCCCATGTTGCTGAAGGTTCTATATGAGTGGCTAGATGATGCCCCAAGTTGCTGAAGGTCTATATGAGTAGCTAGATGATGCCACATGTCACGCATCACGGCTCCAAGCCGTGTGGCCTCGTTTTAAAGCCTAGAGATAAAAAAGTTGATAACATTTTACGTACACATGTGGCAAAATGTCATTCCTGATTTAAAGAAATTATGTAAGAGGTACAATTTATGTATAACTTTGATGTTAATAATCATTCAGTACCCCGGACTGGTTTCTGGTACGGCACATTTCTTGATAACATCGGGTGAGCTCCAGGTTTCAATGGCGGTCCCTCCCCAGTTAGACTCAATCAGTCCTATTGGATACTTTAGTGTCTGTTGTAAATCCCTTGCAAACATAAAGCATAAGGCAGAAAATTGTTCAATCACTCCTGAAATAAAAAAAAAAAACATAGACTATAAAAAGGTACACAAACTTCATAAAACTTTATTCACCGAGTACACATACATGATTGATTGCCATGAAGTGAAACAAACCACTCAATGAAATAAACAAAATATAACTTTTTGGAAAGTTCAGAATTTCATCCTTCGTTATGAACAATATTTCCTTCTGCCACAAGCTTTGAAAATGCCCCCTGTTGCTATCTGAGGAAAAGATTTGTTTGTTGAAGGGAAAGACTTGTACGAAAGTTTGTGCCAAATAGTCCAGGGTCCATTTTTACCAACCTTTCTTTGTAACATACTAAGTCTAATTCTATAGACTTTCCTTGATTGGCTACACGAATGGTTTAGCTAATCAAGAAATTGCTTTAGTTTCTAAATTTGAAATTAGACTAAGAATGGTTGGTGACTATGGACAAAGGAAACGTAAAATTTAGCTGCGTCATGGACATCAAGAGCAAAATGAAATCAACCTTTTGTTGGTTTGACCCAAGAATGTTGCAAGATGACGTCATCTTGTGGGGTGTCGGCTGTAACTAGCTTTGAAAACAACATTCTGATGTTTGGATAGTTGAGTGAATCTTCAAGCTCTGCAGTATGATTGTAAACCTGTAGCACAGAGATTGGCATACGTGTATTATGAGCATTTGATAAACGTTTTTATTTCTCTAAAAACAATACGATTGATATTTTAACAGAATTTATCAAGAAAATATCTCAACAATTTAAGCGCATAAAAGCTGTATCTGTCACAAGATTTTATTTCAGTAGACGTGGGATGCATGCGTAATAGAAAATTTTGCAGCAGAAAAAAACGAAAAAGTTCAAGTGAGAGGGATTGCACCAACCCTAAAAAAATTGAAGTGGGGGCTCTGACTTCTGGGGACCACTTCTCATACGTCCATTATGTTATCTGAGACCTTCCGTCTGGGCCATACATGCTTCTAACCCCTTTTTGTTGGGACTTGCGAAGTACAGGGGAGCTCTCTGTATTTCCGTAACAGTGAGTTTATCAATCGGTAAATTCACTGCTCGAAACGGTGAAATTATCAAACCATAATCCACCATTATTTCCCGATAAACTACCAAAAAGCATTAAATGAACACTTCTCAATATGACTACCAGATGTGTTTAGATAGATAAGCAGACCTCTCTCATTTTGAACTGCATATTACTCTGACCAGAACATATCCAAACATCACCAAACATGACGTCATCGATAGTCACACTTCCTTCGGTCGACGTTACAGTAATATTGAATGGACCATTTTGGTTTTCGGGGGGAAGCTGTACTTTCCATTTGGCTTTACTTGATGCTAAATGAGAGCAAAATGTACGTGTAGTATCATTCTCAGTCAGTCCTGCGATTTACCAAATTATGTCATCAGTAATTTTGATTGAGTAAGGGATAATGGTTGTGTTACTCTTTAAACACTAGATGACATGATTTCAGACTTGCCCAAATTGAAAACATCTGTAGACTACAAATTCAATATAGCTGTAATGATGAGAGTTTTCTTTAAAAGGGTATAAAACATTGTGGAAAAAGGAGAATATGCTGGTTACCAGAATTTTTCTCACAATGTTTCCAAAATCTTTCTTCATAGTGGTCTTAAGATTACTATAAATTGTGTACAATGTATAGTGCCATGCTTGCTGTGGCTTGAAGCTTATGTGACAAAATGTCACTTGTCGTAATTATTGTTCCAAATCATAAAAATATCAATACAAGATGAAAGTAAAGTGAAATAAAAATATACAGAATGAAAGTGTTTAGATGAACTACTTTCCATATACAAAATGCCTTAGCAAATTGTAGTTGAATCAAGCCATTTGCCATCTTAAAGAAAGCTGAAATTTGAGATTGGTCTTGGGCATTACTAAATTTCAGCGTCAAATTTCAAGTAGGTCAAGGTTAAAAGAAAGTCATGAAAAAAAACTTTTGGTTCAGTTTACTAAATGTAAAAATCTTACAAGAATTAAGAATTGAATATTTACTATTGGATGGACTTGCAATACTTGAAGTATTGGTAATAACGACGCCATTTTTGATGACGGTTATTTTGTCTCCAATGACGTCACTATATCCCCATAAAATGGCGGATTGGGGTGCTCTCTGTAGAACCATTCCATTACCATAGGAATTTGCGAACCTCAGTTTTGCGTCACAGCCTAAGAAAATACATGTACAACTCTGACCAAAAAGTTTATACTTCGCTATTTAGACCGTTCAGAGGCTATTAATATCAACAGTAAAACCAAGAGTTTATGTCAAATCATCAGTTTTGTCTGTGTTTTAGAGAATTACTCAGTCCTTCAGTGGTATAAGTATTTGTCATAGATCTACCATCATTAAGTCTTCTAGATTCACTACTTTTACTTCTTCAGATAGCATTTTGTCCAAGCATATAGTACAGCCTTTTCGCTGAACATTGATTGTGCCCTAGCACTAACGAATATTCGAATTCATTGAAATCTTTGAATTGAATGGCTGTGTTTGTATACATTACACACTTGAAAATTCTTTGTATAGTGATGATTACTAGTAGCAGCCAATCATTAAGTAAGTATAAAATGGCCCTACTTACATGCACATATCAAGAGTGCAACGATGAATAGGGTCGACGAAATCTGATTACAAAACGCCATAATCCGGTCTCACTGCTTGATTCACTCGTATCTGCACCGTATATGTCATTTCAAAAGAATTTTTAGATCGTAGATAAGCGCTATGGAATAAGAAATGTCGAGAAAGTTCAGGTAAGCCTGACAATAATCTTTGCCCTGCCTTTTGTGACTGTCGATCTGTTTTTAGCGGAGTTAACTCGTTACAAAACAACAAAATTTTAGACTGGTCCAAATTCAAAGCATTTGCAAACGACAAAATAAATGTGGCTGAAAAATTGAAATTTGTTTTGGGAAGGGTAAAAAACACTGTGGGAAAAAGAGAAAATGCTAGTTCCCACAATGTTTTCAAAAGGCTTCTTTCGCAGCGTCGTTAAATGTCGAGATTGTGTGGTAAAGGGTTAAAGATACATCTCCACTCCTTTTCTCCCAAACCCATTTCATCTTTATTTTATCAGATTATAATAGTTCTTGCATCTACATGTCAAATGCTGCCCCTGACGGTGGCAAGGTTGCACTGATTACGACGGATAGAAAATGCATTTCATTTTCTGGAGGCCAAAGAAATCACATTGGCGTTTCCGGTTTTAAGTCAAAGATTTGCGATATATGTATTTATCCCGTACACCATGTATATCGGTATTTTATTTATGTTTAAATAGCTGACTAAACACTGGACCATTTTACAGTCTATGAAATTTAAACAGCGTTTTTTTTTTTTTCTCTCCGGCTTGTAAGGATGCAAGGATGTAAATGCATGTCTAGGCTGATCTTCGTCCGTTCGAACATTTTCTCCTTTTCCCACAATGTTTTTTCTACTCTTCCAAATCAAATTTCAATTTTGAGTTAAATTTATGCTGTCGTCTTGGACAAGTCCAAGATTTTGTTTGGTAAAGAGCTAAAGTTTGGTAAAAACCGTCTTTAACTCTTTAACAAACGACAACATTTTAGACTGGTCCAAACTGAAAGCATTTGCAGACGACAAAATCAATGTGACTGAAATACTGAAATTTGTTTTGGGAAGGATAGAAAAAATTGTGGGAAAAGGAGAAAATGCTGGTTACCAGCATTTTCTCCTTTTCCCACAATGTTTTCAAAAAGCATTTTATTTAGTGTTGTTAAAACTCAGGATTATGTGGTAAAGAGTTAAGTTCGTTAAACAGCGGAATTGTGTGTTATATGGTTAAACAAATGATGGCGAAAGCGGCTGTTGATATGTCCCAAGCTACGGTCTCCCGAACCTCATGCTTTAGGGTACGAGAATTGGTCACTTGAAGATATTGAAAACTCTAGAAAGGCGAACTCGACTAGACAGGAGCTTTATTAAACAAGATGTTATCAATGACATAAAGCTATGGAGGCTCTCTCGCTCTCTCTCTCTAGCCCCAGGAATGTGATGTTTTAGATCACAGAATACATTTTAAACGCAGTGACAAAAATAATGTATAAATACAAAACAAAATACCAAAATACACAAGCTTTTACAAATCATTTCACAACGGCTTACTCCTTGATACTCTACACGAAACCTAAAGTGATTTTGTATACGGTGTAGATCAGACTACACAGACTCTTAAATCTGACCTTGGATCTACGCTGCCTAATGTACTAGTAAACAACTGTATGTTCATATAATCAGTCCATCAAAGTTTACTTTAACCCTTTACTAAACAATCCCGTGTTTCAACGGCATTTTGGAAGACGCCTGTTGAAAACATTGTGGGAAAAGGAGAAAATGCTGGTAAACAGCATTTTCTCCCTTTCTCCACACTGTTTTTTTTTTACCTTTTCAGAGACAAATTTCATCCATACAGCCCGACAGATTTTGTCGTCTGCAACAGCCTTGGTTCTGGATGAGTCTAAAATTCTGTCGTTTGGTAAATAATTAAACATTTTATATCAGTTGTGATTGTACAACTATTATCAACCACTCTCAAAGATTGCCTCCTGAAAACCTCGACTAATACTCGCGCCGTGGCACGGGTAGTCCCAAAGGTTGACCCCGCTTATCATGGGACTCGAACCTGGACCTCTTATATGAGAGTTCGGCACTCTGCCAGTACCAAACCATCTCCTACACAAAGTCTTCTGAAATTTTAATATTTACCTTCAAGCTGCTTAGCACGACTCAAGGACCTTTTGCGGAGAGTGTAGATCAAGACCAGACTGCACAAAACATGCAGTCTGATCTTTGATCTACACTGTCCGACAAGGAGAATAATGAAATAGTAACATTTGCGCTTTTTACTATCGGCTTAAACATTTCTTTTAGCAGGTTAAGAATTAAGATATTTTGAACTGGCCAAACAAATGCACATTTTAATGTATACATGTAACACCTCTAAACTTTGAATGTACAATCTGTCGGAATGTATAAAAAAAAAAATCTACTTAGTATGAGATCTTAAACGACGTGAAAAATTTCATGTGTGAACAAAATAACTTTTTCATATGCGTGAATTAATGCAAAAATGTTTCCAGACAGATTATTTGTTTTACAAATATGCATAGCTAGGATAATCTTATCAACTTTTTACCAAACGATAAAATTTTAGACTCGCTGAAATTCAAAGCATTTACAGACGACAAATTAAAGGTGATTCAAATGATGTCCCTGACAGGGTAGAAAACATTGCGGGAAAAAGAAGAAAATGCTGGTTACAAGCATTTTCTTCTTTTCCCACAATGTTTTTGAAAGGCTTCTTTTCTCAGGGTTGTTAAAACTCGGGATTGTATCATAAAGGGTTAAGTTTTATCAGACTGAATCAGTATTTTGGGGTCTTTGGTCAACTCTTTCGCAATTTTTAAAAACTCGACCTTGACCGCTGAAAATACAATTCATTAAAAGTAAGACATTTATCTTATGAGCTTGACTAAACAAATTGAGCTTGCCTAAACAAACAGAAGGTAAAGAACAAGATCAGACTGCACGTTCTGTGTCATTTTATGAAATAAGGTAGGCTTTTCAGAACATTATCAGAAAAAGATAAAACCAGCGTTTTCTTCTTTGTTCTTTACTGTTTTCTATCTTTTCAAAGACAAATTCCACCAACTTTTTTCGTCTCGTGAAGAGTTAACTCTTTACCACACAATCCCGACTTTTAACACCCTTGAGAAAGAAGCCTTTTGAAAACATTGTGGGAAAAGGAGAAAATGCTGGTAACCAGCATTTTCTCCTTTTCCACAATGTTTTGTACCTTATCAAACAAAAATCACATCATTTGAACCACATTGAAATTGCCGTCTGTAATTGCTTTCAATTGGACTGGTATAAATTTTTGTCGTGTTGTAAAGGGTTAAACCTTAGGCTGCTAAGCGCGACTCACGAACCTTTTGCGGACAAGGTAGATCAATATCAGACTGCACAGAACGTGCAGTTTGATCTTGGATATACACTGTCCAATAAGGAGATGTTTCCCCGACCCCCACAGTTTTGAAATACCAACATTTTTTTCTTTACCGTCGGCTTGAAAGTTTCGTCTAAGTTATTTAGCAGGATAGGGGTTAATGCCTGCATATTGCAGGGCACGAAACTGTTTTAATATTTCAGAACACCTTTTAAAGTGGTAGGTATAGAAGTATATGAAAAATTATCTATATATTTCATACAAAAGTAGAAAATGTCTATATATATCATTATGCATAAATGATACTATGTCTTGGTACTTTACTTTTTACCTCTTTTACCAAACGACAAAAGTTAAGACTTATCAAAACTGAACATATTTGCAGACGACATTTAAACATGGCTCAAACGATGAGATTTGTCTTCGATTGGGTAGAAAACGTTTTGAGAAAAGGAGAAAATGCTGGTAACCAGCATTTTCTACTTCTCTCACAGTGTTTCAATAGCCTCCTTGTTCAGAGGTGGGATTTACTATATTTGGTAAAAGGCTGGTAAATAAAATAACGATATTCAACCATTTCTCAACATTAAATGATGACGTCTTGTAAAGCGTGCAGTGCAATATAATCTATAGCCTGACTTTGCTTTTCACCAGAATGTCTCTCTCAGCTTACGTGGTTGTTCTGCGTTCTTTCAGTATGTATACTGATGAGATGTTCTTCGGTGTCTGATCTTTATTTCACAAAACCATCCGTGCATATACATGTATCAACCCTGAGGAAGAAGCTTTTTACCAGCATTTTCTCCTTTTCACACAATGTTTTCTACCCTATCACAGACAACTACCATCGTTTTAGCCACATTTGATTTGTCGTCTGCAAATACTTTCAATTTGAAATAGAGTAAAACTTTGTCGTCTGCAAAAGGGTTTAATCATAACCAAATAAGACTTCTAACAGAGACATTCTGATAACCAGCAGCAAAGTAGGATTTCGTCTACAGAGGTGTAGCCAGGAATGTAGCAAAGATATCAGCCATGCTCTGGTTAAAGGGGGCTTAATATATCTCCGTGACTCATTATATCAAGCAAGCCATCACATACTTACGGATCCATAATATACACCTTTTTTTTAACAACCGACTAAATCATGAGGTAGACTGGTCTTTGGACATACAGAAAATAAAAGCGAAAAGTCTCGGCCCAGGTCAGCCTGCGCAGACTGCGCAGGCTGACCTGGGTAGATACTTTTCGCAGATGCATGAAGCCCCCTTTTCACAGGGCATGGCTCATATAGATTGAGCGCTTTCTTTCACCTTCTTATCCAGCAAAAACACACATTGAGGCCCGGGAGCCAAGGGCCCCGCCTGACTATGCACCTTGTGCAAAGAGTTCAAAGGTCGACCTCTCAGGTTCGAAGTTGTCACTAGGTGTATGTAAAAGGTAAATATTGCAACTGTCCCTTGAACAAACTTTCAGTGAATCTCATTTCCATGTCACGTGATATGTTCACCTTCACCTTCAGCTAGCAATCTTCAATCAAGTTCAGAGTCTTCTATGTCTGTCTCTTCATGAATAGATTCCTAATTTTAAAAAAAAGTAAGAAAGAAATAAGATAAAACAAAATTATGAAAGATCAAACAGTCCTTCTATACATGTTCAACCTCGCAGACATCACGATTTGCACACCACTTTTTCGACACTCTGCGGATTTCTATTCAAATGAAAGCGTTGAAAGAAGTGGAATTGATAATTTGAAAAATATACAAACAATAATGTGGGACGAACAAGCCCGGATGAACGAGCCAAGGGAAGAACAAGCCCTGGGACGAGCTGGTTTTGGGACGAACACGGTCAGCTGACAGGATTCTGTGTATCATTGCACCAATATAAGGCCATGGCGGGTATAGATATTTTCATTAAAAAAAAGAAGTATTCCCATGATCGATGGCCTAATCTAGTAAATTTTAATACGCCCTGGTTAATTATATAGCTGAGTGCTATCGTAACACTTATTTGTCTTACAGAAATTGAGTTTAATTGGTTTTACTTCCTTCGGTTTTGCACAAACTACGCACAAACTACGATACACGATTTTCAAAATACCGTAATGAACTCATAGTAGCATTGTCTTCGATAAATGCCACAAAAATTTTTTCTGTCTTGTTCATTGTCCATAGTACGATTCGGCCAAAGGACGTATCCACAACCGTCCGCGTCGGAATGCTTGAGTGGTGTTTTACACCGATCTTTACAGTATTCCAGTACACCACGGCAACAATTCATTTATTCATGTTTCCTGGATTTGACCATTATTAGGTTGAGTTTTATTCTTAACTTTTTTTTCGAAGACAATCCCAGGTTTCTATGCATCCAGCAGCGCACAGAGATCGGGGATTTCCAGGTTATAAATTTAATCCCTGAACCAAAACGACTCGGGGGTGATCCCACAAGACAATGTCGCATGGACAAATACACATTTTAACCCTTTGGCTGCTAAGTGCGACTTACTGACCTTTTGCGGACAGTGTAGATCAAGATCAGACTGCACAGAACGTGCAGTCTGATCTTGAATCTACACTGTCCGATAAGGATATATTTTTCTCCAAAGAACAAGTTTGAAATAGCATTATTTGAGTTTTTACTATCGTCATGAAAGTTTCGTTTACGTTATTTAGCAGGATAAGGATTAATCACAAAAGAGGCACAAGGCTTACCCATCCATTTGGTCGGGATCTTATGAAAGGTCGGATATTCGAGTTGAAGTAACGTGTCGCGTTGTTTTTCACCATTCTGCCGAGATCTTTTCCTGTACCCATTACGCTCATAGTTGTTCTTATCAGATACATATACCAGGCCACCTGTAATACACAAACAGTCTTTTGAAAACACTGAAGCAAGATGAGAAATAATTCTTTACAAGCAATTTCTTCTTTTGCGACCATGATTTACCATATATACAAATCTTCATTCATGTTGACTTACATTTGAGCCATGCTCTGTGAAAAGGGGGCTAAATGCATCTGCAAAAACTATCGATCCTATCATCCTATAGATCAGCCTAACTAAATTTTCTACATGTCCATGGACCAATCTACTCCATTACTCAGTCGGTAGTTGGACGAGATGGATATCACGGATCCAATTTATGTGATGAATGGCTTGGTATAATGCATCACAGAGATGGATCAAACTCCCTTTGCCAGAGCACAGCTCATTAATCCTTTACCAATCGACAACATTTTAGACTTATCCAAATTGAAAGCATTTGCAGACGACAAAATTAATGTGATTCAAAAATTGAAATTTGTTTTGGGAAGGTTTGAAAACATTGTTGGAAAAGGAGAAAATGCTGGTTACCAGCATTTTCTCCTTTTCCCACAATGTTTTCAAAAGCCTTCTTCTTCATGGTCGTTAAAACCCGTGATTGTGTGGTAAAGAGTTGAAATATTTTACAAGTTGGTTTTCAAACTTAGCTGCTGTAGAATTTGTTTCGGCTGCTAATGATCCCAATGACACATAGAGTAAAAGAAACTGTCAATTTCATTCATTTCAAAAAGGGTCAGATAATCCAACTTCACGCCAAAAACTTTTTTTCGCACAAAATATCTCATGAAATATGGGAGTCTGGATCTACGATCGTACGAATCGTTCTGTACAATCTGATCTAGATCTTCACTGTCCTTTAAAGCAACAGACATTTCTTTTGGTCCCAGACAGAGTTTAAAACCCTTCCCACACAATTCCGAGTTTTGGCGACTCTTAGGAAGAAGATCTTTGAAAACGTCGTGCGAAAAGAAGAAAAAGCTGGTTACAAGCATTTTCTTCTTTTCCGATAAAATATTCTACCCTTTCAAGGACAAAAAGCCAAGCCCGCGTAGCTAAGTCGGTAGCGTGCAGGACTTTAGAACAGGAGGTTGCTGTTTCGATCCCCGGCTTGGCCAATTTCTTTCCGAGGATTGATGATAGTCATCGCGACAGGATTTATTCCTCTCCACTGCTGATTATTGTTTCGACGATGGTTATGTGGCTTGGAAAGAATATTGTGCAGAGTACTGGTAAAAGAAACTCCAGGAAAGCATGGATAGGTGCACTGGCCGCCGTGATATAACTGAAATAATGTTGAAAACGGCGTTAAACACCATACAATCAATCAATCAATCAATCAATCAATTAATCAATCATTCAAAGACAAAAGCCATTGTGTGACCCAGATTTAATTAGTCATCTGCACAGGCTTTTGCTTTTTTACAGGTCTAAAAGTTTGTCGTTTGGTAAAGAGTTAACCTACTTTTCAGCACATTTCATTCTTAGTTCAGCCGCTCTATGAAGAATCTACATAAGGGTCAGACAGAAGAGGATGTGTATCATTCATATCTGAGACCAACATTGTTCAGTATTTTGTGGAACAGTACTGAAATTGCTACATTTGGATCTTTCCTTTATCTGTTTGGTGTTTAACGCTGTTTTCATCATTATTTAGTTATACATCTATACCGCGGTAGCTAGAGGGGACAATCGATGCTTTCCTGGGTCCTTATTCACCAATCAGTTCTTCATAACACTCACAGTGTTATTCTCCAGAATTTTCTAAATTTGAAAGTAACACAAGTTCTGATTGGCTAACCAATCAGAAGTTGTGTTACTTCCAAATTTAGAAAATCTTGTAGAATAAGAACAAGAAATTTCTTAAGAATAGTCGGTAAATATGGACCCTGGATATGCTTTTACCAGTGCTTCTCACAACATTGTTGTCAAGCCACTAGCTGTTTTCCCACACAGACAAAGTCAAAACAATATTCTGCAGTTAGAGGGGAATAAATCATGTTGCATTGACTATCATCAAATTCTCGGAAAGAAATCGGCGGAGCTAGCGATATGGACCACGACCAACTGCGTTTCAAGCCCCGTACGTCACCGACTGAGCTACTGGGCTCGCCTCAGAATCGTAGGGGGAATATGAGACCTGGGTGATATGGCACAGAGATGTCGTCACGTGATACACGCTATTGTCACGTGGTACTCATGTAAGGAAGTATTGCACCCACCTGCTCCCATCCCATGGTGTTAGACAGTTCTCTGTGTACAATCTGCTTGAAGTCGGTGTAAGTAGGCGCTAGCAGCAGCTTCTTTACGATTGGTGCTAGATATATACATACTCCACCCTACAATACAAGGTAAGATGCTTAACATTTATTACCTTTACGAAACAAACCCGAGTTTCAACGATCCTGGGGAAAGAGGCTACTGAAAACATTGTGAAAAAAAATGATAATACTGGTACGATACAACAGAAACAAGATGATAACCAGCATTTATTCCGTTTCTCTGAATACATGTATTGTCCATCCGCTTGTTACAGACAAGCACATTTTGGGTTGCCGTGCGCAAACTCACCAAGTTCGAACGATTAAAAGATTTTTTCATCTGGAAAAGAGTTCAAGTTTCTAGACTTTCTAGTCTCCAAGAGAGATTAACCCTTAACCTGTTAAATAAGTTAATTAAACAAACTTTTCCACAACAACAGGAAAAAAAAAGTATTGCAATTTCAAAGTTACTTGTTGAAGAGAAAAATATCTCCTTATCAGACAGTGTAGATCTGTGTAGTCTGAGCTTGATGTTCATTGGCTGCAAAAGCGAAGCGCCTAAAGTCGCGCTTAGCAGTCTAAGGGTCAATATACGTTGTAGAAATTACTCCACAATCGATGCGAAAGGCTGACGGGGAGGGGGAATAACTTGACTAAGCATACTACAAACCAAAAACACATTGCTAAATCAGATTTTCGAGACTTGAAATAAAGACTTACTCTACGACGAATCTCCTCGTTCTTGGTGTCCGCGAATTTCCTCAGTTCATCCAATATTTCTTGCTCAAATGCTGCAATGGAAAATGCCATCATTGTTAATGTGACGTATACCTTGTTGCGAACAGTGTAGATCAAGGACCTTTTGCGGACAGTGTAGACCAAGACCAGACTGCACAGAACGTGCAGTCTGATCTTTGATCTACACTGTCCGATCCGGTATTTCCTTTCCAGTGAAATCAACATTGAAACCGCAATATTCGTGTAATTACTATTGTATGGACATTTTCTTTTCATTGCTTTAGCAGCTTACAAGTTCTTTTCTACGCACACCCACACACACACTTGCACAAAAATCCCTTCTGTATCCTTACGCCTTATAACGCCAAAGACTAATTTCGGTTGTTTATGTGGCCGATGTGGACCCAAGATCCGGCAGCAGATCTAAATGTAGTTTACGGAATACATCAGAACTGGGTCAACGAGGATGACTAAAACAGGTTTTAAATTAACCTTTATTCTACTGAATAAGTTACCTTCAAGTCGATAGTAAAATCAATCCCAAATGTTGCTATTTCAAAGTTATTTTGGCGGGAGAAATATCTCCTCATTATAGGACAGTGTAGATCTAAGATCAGACTGCACGTTCTATGCAGTCTGATCTTGATCTACACTATCCACAAAAGGTCCTTGAGTCGCGCTTAGCAGCCAAAGGGTTAAAAATACCGATTTTAATTTCATGGCATAAAAATTAAAGAACCAAACAAAAATCGGCGAAACTCCGCTTTTCGCAACCGAAGGTACACTACGTCACATTAACTTTAAAAGTACATGTAGCTGATTCTTAAGTAGTACTTGGGACCAACCTCGCTTTATAAGAAACCGGTTTGCTTACACAATCACAATCTGAAGGACGACATTACCTGAAAGCCGACGACCGCCTGCTTCAGATGAAGACGTAGCACTCTCTGACTCCTTGTCTGCGACAATTTTATCACCGATCGCGGCAAGTCGTCTGCCCACATCATCCGTGCGGCGCTGTCGTTCGGTTGGTGAGGCATCTTCGTACGGCAGAGTGTCGTCGTCACTCTCTTCTTGGAACTGACCTACCCGACGTACAGGAGCATCTGTTTATTCAACAAACGTAGTGTGTTACCTCTCTAATTGCCAATGGTACTTTTTATATAAGCTCTTGTGGACGGTTTAGATCAAGATCAGAATGAACAGAATGTGCAGGCTGATCTTAGATCTACACTGTCCACTCCATGATTCCAAAATATTTTCGTTTTGAGATGCAGCGTGGTACGGCAAAGAGCTACCGTCAGTCTCTCGATTGACAAAAATACAGCATTAAAATTTTAACTGTAGTACCGGACTAATTGTAACATTTGCTCACAGTATAGATCAAGACTATAGTGCACAGAATGTGCAGTATCATCTTGGGTCTACACCATCTGATTCTTAGTTCTTAACAATGAAACTACCTTTTGCAAGGGAATACGGTATGGCAAAGAACGACCATCGTTCTCCCCCCTACAGCTGACCAACTGGCCGAAATGCAGCATCTATTGACAAAAAAACAAAATCAACATTTTAACTGCCGCACGCTATCAAGTTTCAACACTTGCGAACGGTGAAGGTCAAGATCAGACTGCACCGAACAATCTTTATGGTCAATATGTGCTTAACTCTTTACCAAACGACAAAATTTTTTACTAGTCCAAATTGAAAGCATTTGCAGACGACGAAATAAATGTAGCTGAAAACTGAAATTTGTTTTGGGAAGGGTAGAAAACATTGTGGGAAAAGGAGAAAATGCTGGTTACCAGCATTTTCTCCTTTTCTCACAATGTTTTCAAAAGGCTTCTTTCTCAGGGTCGTTAAAAGTCGGGATTGTGTGGTAAAGGGTTAAGACATATAACACAGGAGCCAAAATATCCGAGCTTGGTTTGTTATTCGGCGTTAGATCTGGGTATTATCTCAGTATCGAATATCGCGCATAAAGCTTTGTCAATATTTTTTCCAGCTTGATATTCAGTTCTATAAATTAACCCTTAGGCTGCTAATCGCGACTCACTGACCTTTTGCGGACAGCGTAGATCAAGATCAGACTGCACAGAACGTGCAGTCTGATCTTTGATCTACACTGTCCGATAAGGAGATGCCTTTACCCGAAAAATACCTTTGAAATAACGAAATCTTGGTTTTTTACCAAAGGCTTGAAAGTTTCATTTTACTTATTTAGCAAGATAAGGGTTAAAACAAGTCTGTAAGTTTGAAAACTGTAGCAATAGTGCCTTTGCTACCGAACTTTCTTCATCATTTAACTAAACAAAACCTGATACATGTGCATGCATTTACCTGCGTAGTCAAGACCGTCTATTTCTACAGTCGGAGACAGATCGCCTGGTGTTGCGGCATCACCATGACTTCTTAATTCTGCACGCGCATGCGCAGTATCCCGTGGACTCTGTGCACCCGCCGTGTCCTTTTTCTCAAAACTTTTGGGTCTAAATTTTCGAAGTCCTTCAAGTTTCAGTTTAGACCTGTCAGGGCCGGGACGACTGGGTGGGGTAAAAGATGTACAGGATGGATCAATCAGATTTCCAAAAATTTCCGATATTGTGTCGTCTGCTTCTGTCGGGTTCTCCTCTATCGTTGCGTGAGTGGTACCAGTCTGGTCTTCTGCTGTTTGAGACAACGGAATGTCAGTGGGGTCAGATCGTGTGACTGTGAGATCTTTGTCTGTTTGGGCCTTTGTTTTGTTGTTGAAATATTCTGAAGAAAAATGAAAAATGACATTTGAATGTCTGAAAATACTAGTCGAATAACTTAATGCACAAACACATATATCCTATCAAAAATACTATCGGTTGATAATAACAACCTATCAAAAATACTAATTCTAATACTAATAATAATAATTTTAAAAATAATAATAATATCGATTAATAATAACAACCTATCAAAAATACTATCAATAATAATAATAATGATGATGATGATGATGATGATGATTTGTATTTTATAATTAAAAAAAAATTCAAAACAAAGAATCCTCGATACTTGAGAAATAATTCTTTAAAAGAAAATTATTTCTTAATCACATACTTTAGTTACTAAAGTTCTATGCTGCGACCTAACTAGAACCAACGATAATTCAACGTATGTCATGTGTTTTTTATCTTTTTTATGTATGAAAAATAAAATAACACTGCCAAAGAAATTTCGTATTTCAGAATTACCGTGAGTACATGGAATAAATATAAAAATAGTGCATGACGTATATCAAATTTTCCACTCATTTTTCAATGCGTGTGGGACCCAGAGAGGAAGTTCAACCCTTTACCAAACAATCCCGAGTTTTAACGACCCTGAAGAAGAAGTCTTTTGAAAACATTGTGGGAAAAAGGAGAAAATGCTGGTGACCAGCATTTTCTCCTTTTCCCGCAATGCTTTCTTCGCCTCATAAGACTAATTTCAGTTTTTGAGTTCCTTGTACAATGTCGTCTGTAAATGCTTTGAATTTGGGCAAATCTAAAACTTTGTCGTTTGGTAAAGAATTACAGAAAAAGTCCAGTCAACCGTGAATTCATTAACCCTTCCTGAAACTGACTTGCTGCAGACGACTTGTAAATTATTCTTTTTAGAAATAGATAGCCGACATGAGTGTAAGTGTAAAACATGATTCAACGTGAAAACAATGTGGTTAAAGGAGAAAATGTTCTGTACAAGCAGTACGTTATGCTACATTGCTTTCAAATATGGTCTGCTGCATGACGAAAAATACTCGACATCAGGCGGTAATGTGTCATGAAAAAGCTCATTGCGCATATGTATTCACGTGCAACAAAGGAAAACTACAGGCATATCACTTCCTCCACAAATCCAAGAAATACTGTCATTACTCTAGTGCGTAGGCGGCCAGAGTTAGCTCTTGAAGCGCTGAACTCGGACTTAGCTGCCTAGGCGTACAGTGTAGATCAAAATCAGACTGCACAATACGTGCAGTCTGATCTTAGATCTACACTGTCCACTTCTTTACCAGATATTCTGACAAAAATCAGCACTGAAATTGCAATATCAAAATCTTTAAATCTATAGTAATGACTGAGAATGTTAATTTATTTAGCTTTATACACAAGGGTCAGTATGCATATAGTATATTGTATTAATGTATTAATGTGCAACAAAAGAACTGTTTAATCTAGGCCTATCCTTCAACCCAACACGTGATTTGGTTTCCTTTTGTTTTTTATAATCGTTCAGTCCATTTTCTTTAACATTGAGGCAACTGACCTTTTCTGGAGGTAAAATTCGGCATTGATCAATAACAGGGTGGCCCCATTGGTTATGTTCCAAACGAGCCAAAATTTTATGAAGAATGGCCACCATTGATGTGTAGGCGCCACGAAGTCAATTGGCTAAGTATAACTATAATATGGTCTGGCAACAGCACAGTAAGAACATTTGACTCTTCAGTAGAAAAGACTATGCCAAATTTCCAACGCTTCCAAATAATTGCAACACTCTCTATTGGCCTGAATTAATTTGCATAAACAGATCAATATGTAAACTGGCTAATATAACGACATATTCTGCTTATAGCACAGTATGGATCTTCGAATCTTCAACGACAAATGTTCAACCTCTGCTTGAATTCTTCCAAACACTTATGACACTATGCACCAGTTGAACTAATTTGCCCAGATAAGCTTTATACCAAAGGGAACTAATAGCGAAGGCCCGGTACAGCGTTCCGGACAAAAGATAATGGAATTCAATATGCTGAGCCACAAACGCAGCTCACGATTACAGTTCAATGCGGAATGATACCCAAGTTGAATGAGTACAAGTCAACATATTGTGGCTTACACATTCTTTCCCTTGAATGGCTTACGTTGGTTCAATAATTGTACAGTTTACATCATCCCTGCGTAATTTATCTGATTCAGTTGGTACATCCAACCGTGGCTACCCAGATCATAGATAACGGGAGTAGGGTTCAATGTAACAGGTAAAAGTGTCCTCATACTTTGCCTAAACCTAAGGTCTTTAAATTGTTTCGACAAAAAAAAAAATGTATGAGGGGCTAAAATACATGAGCCATGCTCTGTGAAAAAGGGGTTTGATGCATCTGCAAAAAGTATCGATTCAGGTCAGCCTGCGCGGACTGGACCGAAACTTTTTTGCTATTGGTCAATTTTCTGCACGTCCAAAGACTATTCCACCTCAGGTTCTGTCATTTGTAAGAGAAAATGGATATAATGGATCCCAAATTATGTGATGGTGCATCACAGAAATGCATTAAGCCCCCTTGTGCCGAAGCATGGCTCACATGTATATGTATGGGTAAAGAACTTGTCATTTAACTCTTTCATTACCGACTCAAGAAACTCCACCTTTTTTCGAGGCCTAAAAGAAGATTCCTACTGCTACTGAATATGAAGTGCGTCATAGCCTAGCATCGGGTAGCGGATGGTGTAGATCAAAGATCAGACTGCACGTTCTGTGCAGTCTGATCTTGATCTACACCATCCGTAAAAGCTATTGATATCGTCATTAGTAGAAAAAGAGTTAAATTATAACACCAGACAAAATTTTAGACTAGTCCATATTTAGAGCATTTGCGTACGACACATGAAATGTGGTTCAAATGATTTGACATGTCTTTAAAAGGTCGAAAAAAAAAAAAAATTGTCGTAAATGGCTAAAGTCTTGATTTCCAGCATTTTCTCCTTTTCCCACACTGTTTTCAACAGCCCACTTCCTTAGGGTCGTTAAAACACTGGATTGTTTTGTAAAGGAAGAGAGTAAGAACACCGCTACTTATCTTGACATGGAGTTAACATAATCACTGCATGAAGACAAAAGATGGCACTGTGGACAAACCAATAATGCCGTGTTTTATCGACCATGAAGAATAAGGCTTTTGAAAACAATGTGGAAATAGGAGAAAATGCTGGTAACCAGCATTTTCTCCTTTTCCCACAATGTTTTCTACTCTTACAGAGTCAAAATCCCATCATTTGAGTCAAATTCAAGCTTGTCCCTTGAAAACGCTTTAAATTTTTTTCCGATCTCATATTCTGCTTTTTTTTCCAAAAATGACGCATATCAATCTCGCGTTTCTAATCCAGAAGCGCAATTTACTGATTTCATTCACAATGGGCGTGGTCAACCTTGGTGACATACAGACGAGATTTTATTATCAGACACTTCGATAAAGATTAAAATAATTTCGAGGGGTGTAGGTATATGACCCAATACTGCTTTTACGTCATTGTTACAGACAGCCTTTCCAAACGTCGTGGGAAAAGGAGAAAATGATTTTTTTCCTTTAATTTTTCTGGGTCATTTAATTCTTTGCTTTTTCTTCAAATAGAGCATCTCTTGTGTTATTTTGTTTTAGTGTGTGGAAAAAGCCAGCACGGTATCAGGTCAGTGCAGGTGTTTTGTATGGCTCAGTGGGAAGGTCTAGGTTTCGCAGTCTGGAGGTTCTCGGTTCGATCCTAACCCGGAGGCTCTGGGTTTTTCATGGAAGTGTCGCTGGTCAAGACACTTCAGAACTTCAGAATCATGATTAGTACTAAATAAACCCAGGGCACACATAAATAGGTGAGCTGTAATATGACCGCAGTAATGTCGAAAGCAACGTAGAACAATTAGTTTCTAGTCAATCAATCAATAGACCGATGATTTTTCTTTTCTAACATCACTGTATATCTTGTGCATCGTAGAAATGATCCTGTATGAACGCTTGTGGTCATGTGAGGCATATACTTTGTCATTACCAAGATCGTACAGTCTGGTCTTTGTCTACACCTTTCGATACTCGAACGGTAGTGCAGCATATAAATTCTCCGTTTTTCCCCACAGTGCTACATGTACTTTCAAAGACAAAACATTGTGGGAAAAAGAGAAAATGCTGGTAACCAGCATTTTTTTCTCTTTTCTAACAATGTTTTCTACTTAGCTCATTTGTTCAGATTTTTAAATTTGTCGTCTACAGCTTATTTCAATTTGGAAGAGTCTAAAACTTGTTGTGTGGGAAAGAGTTGTAAATACCTATTCTACCTATATACCTGGACCTATTTGTCGAGTCTCTGTGGTATATCTGTTCTATAGTCTAAGATTATACGGTCTGGTGGAGGAAACAATAAAAATATGCTTACTTTCGGGTCGGCTCTTTCGTCTGAAACTGCTTTTGATTGTCTGTATAATTTTTCTTCCTTTGCTAGGACTTAACTCTTCTACTTCCATGGGTTCCCCTCTGACTTCTTTGCCGTTGTCCTCCACAGAATTTGGAGTCTGAAACCCTCTGGAGCCATCATGATTGTTCGGCCTTACCCGCCCACCTGACACAGTGCGATGTCGAGATTTCGATACTCGAGTATTACGAGTTTTATGTTTTGTTTCTTTATTTCTGTCTTTTCTGAATGTCTGAATCAGTCTTTCTTTCATTCTTTTAAAGGCACTTTTCTTTTTCCTTTCCGGTTGTATTGAGGACTGGTCCTCGTCTGTATCCGGGGACGGAAAAGTACCGGATTTTTGTGACGCTGTCCTTTGAAACTGTTCGTGATCGTCGTGATCCGGAAGCTGTTTTCTCTTCACATCCGGTTTTGAGTCTGTCACTACAGTATCCATTTTGACTGGCAATGTGTTGTACTTAGCGCGACTTTCCGCGTCGCGTTTTTTATGTATGGTAATAGTTTTATCACTAGGAAGGTCTTTTTCGAGATCATCACAGACGGATTGCTTGCTTAAGGCCTGTTTGTATGAATCTGTCCGTTTGACTTTCTTAATAGTTCGCTTCTTACCGGCCACCATATTTGGATGTGAATTTACAAAATCACTGTCTTTAAATTCTTTCTTTTCTTCGCCGCTAACCCTTCTGTTATTCATACCGGTTCTGTTACTTGTATGGACACTAGACAAGTTCTGATTGGCCGAGCTGTTTGATATAAGAGAAATTCTACTTCCGTTCAGCGCTTGGGAATCCCGCTTTGTAAGCGGCATTGTAGGATTTCTTGAAATGCCTGTCGATGACGTCATGGCTGTTGTAAACACTGAAAAAAACACATATTAAACCAATATTTACTCTGATTACATGAATCCATTATGCAGATGGAATTCTTTTTATACGAAACAAGTTACAAAAAACAACAAGTTACAAAAAACATCAACGATGCAATAAATTCGCTTAAAGCACACTAACGTGACGTAATGGAAATTTTTCATGTTTAAAAACCAAAGACACGAGGCCATATTCACCAACAATTCTTAATGAATGTTTTAGTCTAATTCTACATAAAAAATCTATTATTTCAAAGTAATGTTATTTCTGATTGGCTTAACCAGATTCTTTAGCCAATCAGAAATTTCGTTTATTTCTAATCCCATAATATCACTGAGAGTGCATTTTAGATGGGTGGGTGACAACAGGGATCGTTTCTAACATCCCTGGTGACAAGGCTCCAAAACATGCTTTGTGACTGACTTGGTCGTTACTTACGTGAGAAAACAAATTTTCTTCAAAATACTACTTAACCCTTTACGACACAACCCCGAGTTTTTACGACCCTGAGAAACCTTTTGAAAACATTGTGGGAAAAGAAGAAACCTTTTGAAAACATTGTGGGAAAAGGAGAACATGCTGGAAACCAGCATTTTCTCCTTTTCCCACAATGTTTTCTACATACTCAAGGACAAATACTATCACTTGAAAAACACTTGATTAGTCCTCTGTAAATTCCTTGAATATATAAATTTTGCTGTGTGGTAAAGGGTTTAGACTGAACCCGTATAAATTTCAATTATTAATCTGTGTTAACTGAACGAAAAAATAAAAAGACAATTTTCGTTTGAACTCCACACTTTTTCGAATTTCCTCGTTTTGTCTCCATATTTTTCGCTTGATCTATACAACACCATACAGTATCTTTAATATCTCTGTTCCTTGTGCAGGAAATACAAGGTACATGTACATGAGACAAAGTTCAAGAGGGCACGAAATGTATTCAAACAAACACGATCTGAGAGAGAGAGGAGAGAGAGAGAGAGGGATTTAAAGATCTTGATATTAATATGTAAACCAGTGTCCAGTGTTAAACAATGTCCATAAACTCACGTTTCCACCAATAGTTTAAAAATACATATAATCAGATCTAGTCACAGATGTCAATATAGAGATAAGATACGTGGCTTATCAGACAAGAGGATGAGTTGTTAATAATTTCCTTTCTTATTTAATTAACCCTTTACCATACGACAAAGTTCTACTCTTGTTTAAATATTGGATGCAATGGCAGACGACAAAATAAATATGCCTGACTCAAAATGGTGGTTGTCTGGAAAAGGTAGAGAATTTTGCGGGAAAACGAGAAAATACTGGTTTCCCGCAATATTATCAAACTTCGATTCTTTTTCAAGATCGTTATAACATGAAATTGTTTGGAAAGATTAAATCAAGTACAATAATCCTTGAATTCATTCTTACACACTTAAAATGTAACATAAAAACCCCCGACACTTATTTCTTTTACATGCTAGATTAGAGATACACAATTCAGGCTATACATCCGACGGTTTTTTGGTAGATAACACCCTTTTACAATGTACCTTTCTCAACCCACAAGTTTTAGACTCTTCCAAATTCAAAACATTATGTAGACAAAAAATTCAAAATTGGTATAAATGAGCTTAATTTCTCTGAAGTAATAGAGAACATTATGGGAAAAGGAGAGAATATTGCTTACCAGCAGAGTCGTTAAAACTCGGGATGCCTTTGTAAAGTTTAAGTATCTTTTTTTAGATTTCATAATTAACCCGTAACCTGCTAAACAAAGAAATATAACTTTCATACCGATAGCACAAGCCCAATTTTTCCTATTTCAAAGGTACTGTTGGAGGAAAGACATCTCCTTACCGGACAGTGTAGATCCAAGATAAGACTGCACGTTCTGTGTAGTCTGATCTTAATCTACGCTGTCCGCAAAAGGTCAGCGAGTCGCGCTTGGTAGCCTAACGGTTAACACTTTATCTTGTCTTTAACCATTCACGACCCTTTTTTCCGTGTTTATTTCCTTCGCGACCATAATGATGCTTGCTTGTATTGTAGTTTAACAACTTTAACAGTCGTTTTACTAGCTAAGATCATATCACGGTAGTCAGTGCACCTAGCCTTTGTTTCCTGGCTTTCTCACATCAGTACTGTCACAACTTTCTTTCCAAACCACGGACTACTTTCTCACATACACCAGAGGTGAGAGACGAAAAGTCGCCGGAAAGAAACTTTGCCTTAACCAGGTATAAAACTCGCAACCACCCGGTCACAAGTCAGATACGCTAACCACTGAGCTACCCGGCCGGGCCCGACTAGGATAAAGAATGCCTTCAAAAATATTCTGGGAATAATGAAAAATGCTGATAACAAGAATATCATCATCTGTCCACAATTATTTCCCCTCTTTCAAAGACAAAACCCACCATTACAGCCACATTTGCAGGTCGTTTGCAAATGATTTGAGCCATGCTCTGTGAAAAGGGGGTTAAATGCATCTGCTAAAAAATGTCGACCATGGTCAGCTTGCGCAGTCCATGCACGCTTACCTGGATCGATAACTTTTACAGATGCGTTAAACGCCCTTCACAGAGCATGACTCAAATCATTGACCTGACCTGATACACATTCCTATAAAATTGCATGTAGATACCTCCCACAGTGACTGACTTATGGCGCATACAAGAATGTTTGGAAATAATCAAAGGAGCATAACTTGACCTACATCGTAGGAGATCTTCTAAAAATGGCTTAGCCTAGACAGCTATCAAATGACAATAACTGAGTCATTTCTAATTATTGAACATTTTACCAAACACTTACATAGTTTAACCCTTATCCTGCTAAATAAAAGAAACGAAACTTTCAAGCTGATAGAGAAAAAAAAAAACAAATTTTTCTATTTCAAAGGTATTTTTGGAGGAAAGATATCTTCTCATCAGACCGTGTAGGTCCAAGATCAGACTACACGTTCTGTCACACGGCAGTCTGATTTTCATCTACGCTGTCCGCAAGAGGTCAGTGAGTCGCGCTTAGTAGCTTAAGGGTTAACGACCCTACGGAGGAAGACTTTTGAAAACATTGTAGGAAAAGGAGAAAATGCTGGTAACTTCGTATTTTCTCCTAATCCCACAATGATTTTGATCCTTCAATAAACACCACTATCCTTTAAACTAGGTTTAATTCTTTACCAAACGACAAAATTTTAGACTAGTCCAAATTGAGAGCATTTCCAGACGACAAAATAAATGTGAATGAAAATTTCAAATTTGTTTTTGGAAAGTTAGAAAACATTGTGGGAAAAGGAGAAAATGCTGGTTACCAGCATTTTCTCCTTTTCCCACTATGTTTTCAAAAGGCTTCTTTCTCAGGGTCGTTAAAAGTCGGGATTGTGTGGTAAAGAGTTAACTCTATCACACAATCCCGATTTTTAACGACCCTGAGGAAGAAGCCCTTCGAAAACACTGTATGAAAAAGACAGAGGACTGGTAACCAGCATTTTCTCCTTATCTCACAATATCTTCAACCCTTTCATAGAGATCTGCCATTACTTGAACAACCGTTTGAATATATCGTCTGCTATTACTTCGAATTTGGACCAGTCCAAAATTTGATCGTGTAGTAAAGATTGAATTTGTCGCATTAAATGGAATCAACTTCGTCTTAAGTTCTTTCATCAGGTAAAGTGTTAAAATGTCAGTTTCATATATTTACGCACTTTAGGATTAAGTACTGTTTCCTGCGGACTATTTTTTCGGTTGACTATTAGCTTACAACTTTTGATGACATTGTGGCCAAAGGAGAAATGGCTTGCGGCGATTATCCCTTTATTAAATTTTCGAAACTACGTTTGAGACAGTAATGAGTTGATCCTTTATAATACAATCCCCTGTTCTAACGACCCTACATGAGCAAGTTAGGTTTTTTTAAAACATTGTGAGAAAAGGAGAAAACTCTGGTAACCAATATTTTCCGATTTTTTTTTTCAGCAATGTTTTCTGACCTATCAAGGAAAATCCCATCGTCCGGACCACATTTACTTTGTCGTCTGCAAGTTGTTTAGGACATTTTGATACATTCAAATGTTTTTTCCGTTTGGTAAAGCGTTTACTCTTTACCAAACAGTCCCGATTTTGAACGACCCTGATGAAATAGGCTTTTGAAAACATTGTGGGAAAAGGAGAAAATGCCGGTAACCAGCATTTTCTCCTTTTCCCACTGTGTTTTCTACCCTTTCAGAAACGAAATTCAATTTTTGATCCTCTTTTATTTTGTCGTCTGCAAATCCTTTTAATTTTGGACCGGTCTAAAATTTTGTCGTTTGATAAGGAGACAAACAGCTGTTGCAGTCTCACCATTATAAAGTATGCAGTTTCGGTTTCGCGTTCTGACGCACTTATAAATCACTCGACAAATAAGATAAGATGCACCTTAACTTGGATTTTTTTCTATGTCTTTTTCCCAAAAAATGTAGACGTGAAGATTTACAAACAGACCTCTCCTTTTTTATTGCAGAGGAAGGGGTGTGGAGAGTCTACATTTTTTTTTACCTATCAATACACTTACACAAATCCTCGAAGTCTTTGATGGAGAAGGAAAAGAAAAAAATGAGCCATGGTCTGGCAAAAGGGGGCTTAACCCTTTACCAAATGACAAAATTTTAGACTAGTCAAAATTCAAAGCATTTGCAGACGACAAAAATAAATGTGACTCAAAAATTGAAATTTGTTCTGGGAAGGTTAGAAAAGATTGTGGGGAAAGGAGAAAATGCTGGTTACCAGCATTTTCTCCTTTTCCCACAATGTTTTCAAAAGGCTTCTTCTTCAGATTAAAAACCGTGATTGTGTGGTATAGAGTTCATGCAAGTCCATGCTGCATAATACGGAGCAAGTCATCAAATTCATTTTGTCTAACAAACGACTGAATCATGAAGTACACTGGTCCTTTGACATACAGAAAATTGACCTAGAGCAAAAAGTTTCGGCCCAGGTAAGCCTGTGCGGACTGAGTGTGATCGTGTGCTTCAACCTTTTCCAAAAATACCCGAGTACGAAAGATGACATTAGATCACTCAGTGGAAAAAGGCGAAAATAGGCATTTTCCTCCTGTTCCTCACCATGTAACCACCCTTTCAAGATTAATCCTGTTATCGAGCCTCATTTAATTTGCCGTCTGCATACGCGTTCAATATGAACATACCTATATTTTGTTGTCTGGTAAACAGGTAAAGAATTAAAGTGTCTCTCACCGCCGACCATTGTTTCGACGATGGTTATGTTGGAAAGCAGCAAGTGGCTTGGAAAGAATGTTGTGCGGCGATCTGGTAAAATAAACTCCAGGAAAGCATGGACAGGTGCACTGGCTGCTGCGATATAACTGAAATAATGTTGCGTTAAACACCATGCAAACATACAAACAGTCGAAGTGTATCATGGCGTTTAAGCCCATACAATAAATACTACAAGTCTATGTGTTCTAATCTTAATCTACACTTACTAATCAGCAGTAAGCAGGCTAACTGATCTTGATACCGGGGGTCATAGATTGATAAGCCGTGAATGATTAGCCTGGCAACTCACGTCAGCCACAGTTTTTAATTAGTAACAAAGGACTGATGACGTTGCATATGAACTCTAATGAATCATAATGGGGAAATCCCGACCTCCCAAGGCCGATTTAGGTTAACGATCTTATGTGGGAAAACCTGATAATAGATTGTGATACGGTCGATCAGGCCTTTTCAACCAATGTTAACCCTTTACCAAACAATACAGAAATTTGACAACCCTGGAGGAAGAAGACTTTTGAAAACATCGTGGGAAAAGGAGAAATTGCTGATGACCAATTTCTCCGTTTGCCACACTATTTCTATCCTTTCAAAAGCAGTTTAGTCACGTTTATTTTCAGACTCGATACAATGCGATATTTAAACAGTATTCAATATGTTCGAAAAATGTTTTTTTTTTACGTTGACGACAATGGCGACGTCGCCAAAATTTAGCAGATAGGTAACACCACTGAACATGTATTTTAGAGAGCTACAACTGGGATGTCAGGCGACGAACACCAATAGCATATTAGTGTTAATAGCTCCAGTAACCTCGTTGTCTACCAGTATAGTTTTCCCTATGATCGAGTGATCAGAAGCAGCGTAATTAATTACTATTCTTGCGTGCTGAAAAAAAAAAGCTAAAACGTTCAACGGTTGGTAAAAGAGCAATTGCTCGATACAGGCAATCTGTCCATGCAACGCAATGTTTTTTCATATACAGGTCTTCTGCAAAGGCATAAGATTGATTTTTTTTTTTTGTATTTACAAAAGTCGAGTATAGAAAAAATCTACAGAAATAGCATAAATGAATACATATGACCCGCAACATGCAAAATGAGACCTTTGAACATTTGCGTAAAGTGTCGTCCCGAATTAGCCTGCGGAGGCTAATCCGAGACGGCACTTCATGACTACATAAGATTTTTTCATTCAATAGGCTTTCGTGAAAAAGAAACTCGCACCAAAACGGGAGGTGTCGTCTCGGATTAGTCACAAACTGCACAGGCTGATCTGGTACGACACACTTTTACGCATATGTCCAAAGGCCCCTTTTCGTGTGTTGCATGCCAATTATTATATCACAAGAACTGGATCTAGCATTAGTAATCAACAGAATTAAGATTTAATTAAACAGAACAAATCGCTTCCATGTGAAACAAGGGATCGAGTAGCCTAACAAACAACGTAAAGCTGACTAGGGGTATTACTAGTACCTTATACCCAAAAATAGAAGTGTATCATACCCATTTAGGAAGAAAAAACAAGTTTGTTATTTTAAAATGTCCTTTTTACGTCATAGTTACCCGGGGTGCGAATTCATTGTACATGTATCTGTAATTT